>OX637528.1:4654442-6079887 GCA_951799955.1 Apamea anceps
TGTGCCGAGTTTGGGCTCGTTGTGTTAGTTATGATGAGACCTTACCTCAGGACTTGATGGAGTGACCTGAAGCTGAACTTCGAAGACTGCTACTGGAACCAATAAACGAGTGGAGCTAGGGGTGCCGAGTTTGGGCTCGTTGTGTTAGTTATGATGAAACTTTACCTCAGGTCTTGATGGAATGACCTGAAGGTGTACTTCGAAGACTGCTACTGGAACCAATAAACGAGTGGAGCTAGGTGTGCCGAGTTTGGGCTCGTTGTGTTAGTTATGATGAGACCTTACCTCAGGACTTGATGGAGTGACCTGAAGGTGTACTTCGAAGACTGCTACTGGAATCAATAACCGAGTGGAGCTAGGGGTGCCGAGTTTGGGCTCGTTGTGTTAGTTATGATGAGACCTTACCTCAGGACTTGATGGAATGACCTGAAGGTGTACTTCGAAGACTGCTACTGGAATCAATAACCGAGTGGAGCTAGGTGTGCCGAGTTTGGGCTCGTTGTGTTAGTTATGATGAGACCTTACCTCAGGACTTGATGGAATGACCTGAAGGTGTACTTCGAAGACTGCTACTGGAATCAATAACCGAGTGGAGCTAGGTGTGCCGAGTTTGGGCTCGTTGTGTTAGTTATGATGAGACCTTACCTCAGGACTTGATAGAATGACTTGCAGGTGTACTTCGAAGACTGCTACTGGAACCAATAAACGAGTGGAGCTAGGTGTTCCGAGTTTGGGCTCGTTGTGTTAGTTATGATGAGACCTAACCTCATTACTTGATATAGTGATCCGAAGGTGTACTTTGACGACTGTTACTGTAACTAGTAAAAGAGTAGAACCAGCTAATATGTGTAGTTTATACCTCTTATACCTCAATTGTTGTTTTAGATGCCAAGGCTTAAGACGTTTGGAAAACGCTCCCGTAAGAAACTTCGTGCCAATAGACGTAATGCAGAAAAAGGAATACGGTTAGTGCTTATATGATTATTAAAAATATATGTATAATTATGAACATTCACTACCATATGATCCTTTTTCACAGGCAAAAGAATGAAAGCAGTTGTGATACGAGTATCGCGACTGACACACCCGAAGTATATCCAGAAAGATATGACCAAGCGAGTTGTAGTACTTTTGATGACAATAATTTGGAAATACCTCACGTAAGTTATAATGCATTTTAAATTACTGTTATGATTTGTTTATTCAATTACTATTTTTGCACTGAAAATAACAAGTAATTTTTTTCTGTATTGTTTTTAGAACACGAACAATGAGGAAACAGAACCGTTCCAGGTATCAGGAAGAAGAGTCGTACAAATAGATTATTTTTTGAAACAGCTTCAAGAAATCGGCAGCCATAGTTCCATGTTTAATTGTAATTTAGGTCTTGCTTCTGGCCCGCTTTGTACGGCATTTTGCGTAGTGATGCACTAGGAATATCAATCGACAGTTCAACAATATCCATTGAGTTGTTTTTGCTGTCGTGCAAACGTGTGCGAAATAAACATATTTTCTTTCTTATTTCTTTTTTTTCTAGTTTTCGAGAACCCCAAATGCAAGTATTTGAAAGCAAATTTATTGTAAGAATTACCAAAACAAAAAAAATAAAATGTCTTTAATTATTTGTTTTCGAAAAGCTTGTGGCCTAAATTGTATGTATTTACATAGGTACACACGGCGACATTTCAAGTAATACATATATACATTTCCAGTATAACATGGTCGCTTTGTATAGAATTACCGTATAATGAGGGATGCGCTTATACTGATTTGGCATAGCTTGATTGGTCATCGTGCGTACTTTCGCCAGTACCTACTTGCTTACCAACCAATCACTGTCCAATAGTAGCTACTTTTATGACTATTTCACGTTACAAACTTTATAAAAACATATCACCGTAAGTTTAAAAAAAATATACGGCAATAAAATAAATAATAGTAGACTCAAGTATCAAGCCGTGTTAGTTCACTCATATTTTCGCCGCTTCGCGCTAGTCGCTGTGTGTGTGAGCCGTGCACGTGTAGTAGTAAGACTCAATACCTAAAATTGATGCGCGTCAATTCGTAAACGCGTCCTTAACACAGGAATCATTTTGTACTTTTGACAGTTCCTCCATACAAAAACTGTCAGACGTCAATTTTATTCCACGAATAAAAATTATCGGTCGAATGAAAAATCAGTCCTTAAACTGACAACATTTTCGGGTTTTGGACTTGTGATTAGCGTTTAGAGGACTCCTACGATAACACTGATTGATGTTCGATTCTGTACCGAAGCGTATCGAATGGCTGTGAGTAGCTGTGCTGGGCATATAATAGATCCGTAAGCTAATTTTACCTGTGATGGCTACTTCCATATGGGAGTGTCTACTTTGCAAAGCTATGAGGTCTTTGCTTCATTATTGGTGAAGATACAAGAGTCTTAATTATAGCCAATAACGGTTCGTAAATTATAGGTATCGGCCATCAGCACGAACCTTGCACCCACAGAAGCAAAGTTTCTAATTTTGTTACTAACCGCGCTTTGAGCAGCGTATCATTAGTTTTCTGTATCGAATCAAAAGTTTTGAAACATTTTAGGAATTTCATGGACTTGTTAACATTTTACGGGACATTAAACACCCCCAGACGTCACATCATCTGCCGAGCCTTTTCCCAACTATGTTGGGGTCGGCTTCCAGTCCAACCGCATGCAGCATACATACCTGTGTTTTATTACATGGTGCGACTGCCTATCTGTAGGACTGGATGTCAGACTATCGGGCTTTTGACGACCTGAAACGATTGTCAAAGATTCACGAATGACTGCTGGGACCAACGGCTTAACTTGCTTTCCGAGGCATGGAGGGGTCTTGGTATGTAAAGATGGTCACCCATCCACGGACTAACCGCGGTAAGCGTAGCTTAACCTGATCGATCGACCCGTGCGGCTGTTATTACTTAGCCACAAGTCTCCAGACGTAATAATAATAAAACTTCTATTATCTCTCGTTTAGTGTTCTTCAACTGATTAATCTATAATTTTGTAATTAATAATATATAATGGGCAAATACCTACTTCCATGGTTGTAACAGCTCTATATTAGATCCCATCAACGCGCGTTCGTATTTCCGAAGATAAACGATGATTCCCGAAGCACATTTTTTTTCGGGATATCTGTATTATTAGGTGTTTGGAAAATAAATGTATAGACAACCTCATAATTCCTTTACCACTGTTGTCAAAAAAGTCCCTGCAGTCATTTTCCAAGCATTTAAAATTAATTTAGTAATATGTAGTTAGTTTTAAGATTTAAATTAAAAGTTGAAGGTCAAATTAAATAATATATCGTTTGTTAAAATTATAATTGAATAAGCGTTGTAGTGGATATGACGAAAAAAATGTGATTATTGTTAAGACCTATATTTTCCAATCCAATATGATTCCATAGTAAGCAGTGGTAGCTCAGTGTGGTAACTTGTCGTAGGTCGTGGCTTCGAACCCAGGCACGCACTTTATTTTGTGTTATTTATTTCATCACCACTGCTCTGAAAACGGTGAAGGAAAACATCGTGAGGAAACCGGCATGTCCTAGAACCAAAAATTCGAAGGCATTTGACAACCCGCACTGAGCCTGCGTGGTGGGTCGCTCTCATAGACATGAGGCTTGTGCCATTATGGTTATAATTCTAATCATTTGTTTATTAACTGAGGAAATCGTTTGTCAAACCGCTTTTCGACTAAAAGTGCACACAGATTTTTCACCATTATCGATTCAAAGTGTACAAAATCAAAAAATCAGAATCAAGATATTTTATTTCACATAAACCAACATGGGCACTTATGAAACGTCAGAAGCTAGTGCACGGTTCCATTTGGTCGTTCCCTATGGAGAAGAGCCGGCAAGAAACTCCACGGTTACTCTTTTTCAAAATATTACAATAAAAGTGTAATAATGCTTATTTCAATCGAATGTAGATTGTAAATATTCATGTACCTAGGTATAAATATTTTTGTTTAATAAATTTTTTCTTAAGAATTGTTATTATTGTGTTTTACTTAGCCTAATAGGTACAACTGCACATAAGTTGGCATGAATCTGAGAATACGAAGTGGGGCACTATGAAAAGAAGGGCTTAGAATAGCAACGACCACAAACCCGGTGGGTTGTGGAAGTAGTAGAGTGGAGGAACACCACAGGACACCTCAAGGACATTGGCCTTGACAAAGCTGAATGTCCTTGAGGTGCGGGTTCGGTGCATTCCTTAGGTCAGCCACCTTTTTTTTTTGACCCCTCATTTGATGATTTCCCATCCTGAAAAAAAAACTCCATTCTGCTCCACCCGCTCTGGGTGGAGCAGAAAGGAGTGTCAGACTCTTACTGACTAAAACCCACCCGTGTTCCTTCCTTAGCCCTTTATGTTCCAGGGCAGCGGTAACCCTTTCGGACGATCCCGCTACCCATCAGAGTTTGCCTCGAGTGAAGTTTGAGCCACCTTGACCTCAGGATTAGTGACGGGTCAATGTCCTCCTTAGGGTCGGTGACCTTGAGGTCAAGGTCAGTGATCACGAAGTTCAATGTCTAAGGTACATTCACTATGAGGTGAAGGTCACTGTAGAAGGACCTTGAGGTCAAGCTCAAGTGACCTTGGGAGTGGTCCCTGGAATTTGACTATCAACACTGACTTGAGGTAAGGTGAGGCAAAAATAGTATCTTTTTTCATACGAAAAAAAAAGAAAAAAAAAAAATGAAAATTTTGTCCCCTTCGCAACCCCCTCAAACTTTACTTGTGGGTAATAATCAATTATATCGATATTCAAAAGACATTTCAGACATCAATCTACATGATCTGACCAAAATTATGTCTGGATTTTAAGAGACTGTGTATAATGCCGACCTCATCTAGTTTTTCAAATATGATGGACGTGTAAAAGTGTTTGGGCTACATACAAAAATAAAATCATTTATCATTCATAGAAATTTTTTAGTTTTTCACATTTTTCATACAAAAGGTGAACATTTTTGAGAATCACATCTCCGGCGCTACCGGAAGTACAGCCACTTTGCCTTATTTTAGTGCTCAAATCAACGAGCGTCGACGTACAACGGGTTTCCAAAAGCACGCTACGCAAAACATTTTCCAACTCCATTTCACGAAGAAGTAAAGTCCTAGGCGCAAAAAATCATGCTGTGCAGTGACGCTAAGAAGTTAATATCATGAATTGAAACTTAGATAATCATAGAGGTTACGAAAAATACCAACATCATAAAACTAAAAAATACAACTTACCCTCGTGATTTATTTTCGAAATCGACGTCACACAGTCACATTATAGCACAAGTTTGAACCTTAGTGGTTTTTATTCCTATTTAATATGAATAATCCTGTATCCTGTGGAGAGTCTGCATGATTTACTTGCCTTACTAACTTAAGTTACTAACTTACTACTTGGTGACCCGCCCCAAAATCTTGGGAAGCGACCGCGCCTGATCCGAAATAAAAAAAAATAAAGGGTCTAGGGGGGTTTCAGTAGATATAGGGGACTATCTATTGAAAACCACTCTTACCGCACAACGAGTTTCCAAAAACACGCTACAAAGAATAGTTTCACGAAGAAAATAATAACGGACCCACTAGTCATAGCATCCACTTTATAAGATTTAATGGAGAGGAACAGACAGGTATACGGCGCAACAGAGCAGTTTGCAATGGGCCAACTGCCAAAAGATACGTTTAAACTTTTAAGAGCTGTATTGTGGAAAGTTTTCTTTGGCCATTTATTTTGATACTGTGGGGAATGGGGTGTAAATATAAGGTACCATTAAATAATAAAAAAAAAATCTTATATTTCAGACAGTCTTATAATAGGTGGACAAACTTTTAGAAATCATTCAGACCACCAAAATAAGGACAATGGTAAAAAAAATATATAAGAAAAACGCATTAGATACTTACAATTAAAATAATCAGCTAACAAAAATACACTTATAAATGTTGGTTACCCAATGCATAAACACTTTGTTAAATACAGAATGATGTAAGGATGTAACAGAACTGACTGTGTACCTACTTATGAGCATGCGCGCAGCGGGGCGCGAGTGCAAGTACCTACCCATAATGGATGGATGCGTTTATTCTAGTGCCAGGTATTGTTAGGTCAAAATAAAACCATTTTTTTTTAATTGTACCCTGTATAACGTATTTGTTACTACTTTTATAAAATTAAGCCCCCGATCTACCGCGTCGCATTCGTTTTCGCTTAACGTTCTATCTGACTTTTTTTCTCCTTGCTCGGCTCCTAAGGGCCACAGCGTGATGTTACCAGTATTTTGCAAGGAGCGACTGCCTATTTGACCTCTGTACTACAACACAGTTACTGGTAACACGATACGCATTGGTAAGATTAGGTTGTCAGAATTTTTAGCCTAAACTGCCTCGAGAATTGCAAAAACATTTTTTCAAATCCGACTCGTAGGTAATTCCAGAGATAGCCACATTTTTGCGACTGTTGCGGGCCGACCACGCGTCAGCCGCAGGGGAGTGGGATCTCGTACATGGGCATATGCATGCACAGTGCGGCTCACACATGCGGCTCTTCTCGGTAATTCTCGGTTCACGTCGGGCGGCCGCCTTGGGCCCCCGCACGTCTGTGCGGGTAAAATAGTCCCACATTAGGTAACTTATGCGCTCACACATAAAGAAACAGGTAAAACATGTAACCGTTTCCTTATTAACCTGCAGAGACCTGTTTCGGGAGTCGGGCCCGAAAACCCGCTTCTTTATCTTAGCACCCTTACGCAATTGCCCGCCCTCGAACCCATGTAGGACCAGCCGATCGATTGTGTAAAAATCTCACCGTGAAAAGTTAGGTGAAGTGAGCTTAGAGTGAGCTGTCAATAGTGTTAATCTCTAGCATTCCTTGGAATGACAGCACACTCCACGCTCACTTCACCTAACTTTTCACGGTGAGATGGTTACAGAATCGCACTGCTGGTAATTCGCCAGTTAATACCTACTTATCTTTCGCGTCAGATACTTTAGCAAGAGAGCGGGTTGAAAACTTTGTTACACATGGAATCGAGTTTGTAGGGGTCGTATTACAGCCGCTATCCGACTACTGAGCACCCTTCAGCTAGTGATGTGTTGGGTGCGAATATCCGAAATATCCGCAGAAGAAATACATGAAAAAAAAATTCATTGTAATTGTACAAAAGAACATTGTCCTCGAAGGGTGTACACCCAAATTTTGCCAGTTATGTTTAAGTACCATGTAATATGGGGCGAGGTTATTGCCATCATCCGGACACAAATTCAGACTCCGGGCTGCTACTGAGAAATCCCAGATGGAAAAACCCAAATAACACTTTTCCCGACCTGGAAATCGAACTCAAGACGTCATGCTTAGCAGTAGCGCTTGCGACCACTAGACCGACAATACAAAAAGACGGGAGGGGCGTCTCCCTATGTAAAGATAGTCAGCCATTCACGGACCGACGGCTACAAGCGTATCTTAACCTAATCGATCTGTTATTACTTAGCGACGAGTCCCTAATATAGGTAACCTTGCCTATTGGTATCAAATATTCGACACGCAATGCGCGTGTGTCATTAGCTCAGTCATTTGTCAATAACGTCATTATCGTTACGGTATTTTGGACAGTATATTAGATTATTGGAAGGTAGTTATTACCTATGTAACTAAGGAAGTACTTTCGGAATTACTAGGAAGAGGTCACGGTGTGTTTTTCGTAAATTATTGAATGAGAAAATGAAGTGTTTTCTTGAACATTATCGGTACTGCGGTTTACAAGGTTGAGAGGAAATGTAAGGAAACAAAAAAAACTAAACTAAGAAAACAAACCAAGAGACCAACACCTGTACACCTGTACTGTCAAATTAAGATACTCCAACATTTTAGACGTGGTTAAAAAACATGGCGGCTAAAAATACGTCAATTTATTTCAGGCGCTGACTAATTTGACAGGACTACACTAATATTTATCTTCTGTCCTTTTCATGAAATAGAAAGAAAAAGATGCGCTGAACTTAAATTTAGTTTAGTTTGTGAACAAGGGAATCGGCGCCATTTTTAAAGTTGTTTAGGTCTTCAGAGTTAAGGCTCCCGGAGACCGAGTCGTCAGTTTATTTAATTTGCCAGTTTCGTTGATTGACTTCCGTTTCGCTGATTCGTTAGTTTTACCGATTAAACAGTTGCGTTAAATCAACAGTTTCCAGTATTTGTCAGTTTTCGTCGTTCCGTCAGATATATTCAATTCATCAGCCAAAGTACAGTCGGTAGAAAACTGCACATCATCATCATCATAATTTCAGCCGAATGACTGTACTGCTGGACATAGGAAAACTGCACACAAGTCTGCTAATTTAAATAGATATTGAGATCTATTTAATAACTTTTAGCACAGAGGCGCGGAGGCGGAGGCGGTCTCCGGAGACCGGCACGACGTGACAGTGCGACGCAATTACGAGAAGACGAGAGTCGCAATGCGACACGTCGTGCGATGAGTAGTGCCTTTACACACTAAAATGAGTCACAGAGGTCTCGTACCTCGTACTAGTACTAAAAAAACTTGAGAGGTGTCAAGGGACACCCGGATGGAACGAAGTTCCTTTCGATTAATTAGTGAAGGAATTGTAATATTTTTTTTTTTTTTTAAGTTGAATAAATATATTTTTTTATTATTAACAAATAAAAAAACACAGACAAAAAAAAAACTGGCTTGCTTTCTATAAGAGAGAGAGAGAGAGAGACAGACAGAGAAACACGCGCACGCCGCACGGCTTACAACTATAGCAGAAAGTGTCGTTACAAGTTTTGGTCTTAATTTTTTCCGTCTAGCCCCCTTTCGCAACGCGCGATAAGGAACTTCGTTCCAAAAGTAATGATTGACTGTCCATTATGCATAGTATGGTGTACCGACGCCAGCAGGTCAAGCTACCCGAAACTGTCAAATTTTCCCAATCAACCTTGAACCTTAATGATTTATCGATAAAGTTGAAAATCTATTAAAGAAATTTGACAGATTGTAGTAGCTTGATGTGCTGGCGTCTGTACTATAGGGCAAACCTCTACCTAACCCTTCGGCGATTCCAGGCGTAATGTAATGTTAGTTTGGCCACAGAATATCTCAAATCGTTTATTGCAATCCATAATGTACAGACGCCAGCACATCAAGCTACTACAATCTGTCAAATTTCTCCAATAGATTTTCAACTTTATCGCTAAAGTACGACGGTTCAAGGTTGATTGGAAAAAATTGACAGTTTCGGGTAGCTTGACCTGCTGGCGTCTGTACAATTGCAGGTAGTAAATAAAAGAAAAATAATAGAAACAATTATGGACCCTGCCGGGCACAGAACATTTTTAAATAAGTAGAGAGAGGAAGAGCGCTTTATTAATTTTCTTTGTTATTAAGTTAGAATTATTTTATATCCTATTACCTAATAGTAATAGTAATAAAACCTAATATATAATAGTAGGTACAAGTGTTCAATACAACTATTCTAGTTTTTCTTTTGTAAAATCGGCAGAATACTCGGCTTTAGGTTTTTATAAAAAGGTATGTTATAATTGGCTGCATTTATCATTTCGACGGTAGACATAAGTTTTTGCTTTTTCGCAGTCCACTGCTAAACATAGGCCTCTCCCAGGCTGCACCACAACACTCTGCCACCACCACGAAACTACTGTCAAACATCTACAAATGACAGCAGGGACTAAAAATTTAACGTTCTTTCCGAGGCATGGACGGGTCTCGATATGTCATGGATGGTCACCCATCCAAGACCCGACCGCGGTAAGCGTAGCTAAGCCTTCCATCGACCCGTGCGAATGTTATTATTTAGCCACGATCCCCCTCTGTATGTAATATGAGGTCCATTTGTAATCAGTTACAATTCGCTAATGACGTCACGTAAAGCGTACGTAGACATTAATCATGTAGGTATGTCGATAAGTTATTAAATGAGGTACAGCACATCAGGCTACTACAATCTTCAAATTCGTCAAATTTCTTTAGTAGATTTTCAACTTTATCGCTAAAGCATTAGGCTCAAAGTGGATGGGGAAAATTTGAAAGTTTCGGGTAGCTCGATGTGCTGGCGTCTGTACCTACTATAGAGATTATTCCTCCGATCAGTCTATTGTATGTACCTACCAATCTATACTAATATTAATATAATAAACCTGAAGAGGTTGTTTTTGCGCTTATCTCTAGAACTACCAGTTGGATTTGTAAAATTCTTTTTGTATTATTTAGTTAGCCCAATTCTTGAGGAAGGATGTAGACTATTGAATATCATGATACGATACTTAGGAACCGAGAAAAAAACTCGGAATGAAGGCTAAGCGGTAATGAAGTAACAGCGCGAGTGAACGATGCGATGCGATGCAGCAGTGGGTCGGGAGAAGACGAAATTTCACGCGTACAAAGTCGCAGGCAGAAGCTGGTTACTAATTTTTCAAAGCTGTGATAAATGAACCGTAGTTATTATTTTGGCATGTTTCCACAAAGGAATATTATGCTATTGGAAATCTACTAATAATGTATTGTATGTGAATATGTGGGTAGGACTCCCTAGTCTACACAATGTATTTCTTATATAACATATAATAATAATAATAATATAATAATATCCCTGGACATTTCACACAGCGCCATCTAGTCCCAAGCTAAGCAATCTAATGCTTGTGTTATGGTAACAAGATGGCTGATAAACTACTTATATACATTTTTTTTTGTAAATACATACATATTATAGATAGAAAAACACCCAGACTCGGAACAAATACATGTAGGTCATACAAATATTTGTTCCGTGCGGGAATCGAACCCGCGACACGCAGCGCAGCAGTCAATCGCTTAACCACTGCGCCAACCGTGCCGTCAAATATCTAATCAAGATAAAATTTTATAGGTGCGCCAAATTAAAACATTGAATTTAACGTGTTATAAAGAAAATTGAGAGCATATCTTTAACGAAAAGGCAGGATAGGCAGTCACTCCATGTTTGATGCTGGTGTTCAACTGCACCCGTTAAGACTGAAAGCTTCGCCCAGTATAGTTGAGACAAGGCAAGGCAGATGAAGCGTTTCATCCTAGACCTATTAAAGTACGTAATTATGTAAGTAGTGCGTTTAAATGTAACGTTTCGAATTTTTATTTCTTATAATATATTTTGTAGGAGCTATAGGTATCGCTAAAAATGACCTACAATTTTTACGCTAAATAATTTTTCGGATAAATATATCCCAAAACATCCTACATCCCATCCCTACCCGGATAGTTGAAAGTAGTTGAATAGTTCCGAGCGTGGCGCGGCTCCGCTTTGTGACTTCGAAAACAGGGCTTGAAATATTTATACCCCTTGAAAGGGTATAGTTCAGACTATAGAGCATTTGGTAACTAGGGAAACTTTGAAAATTGAATCGATTTTCCGTTCACGTTCAAGAATGACTAGGGTTGGTTCGTAAATTCGGTGATGCGGTTACTCGAATGTTGGATATTTACATTTTTATCATTGCCGGCATTCTAGTATAGAAGTAGTCGACATAACCCAACTAATTATTGGGTTACCTAGTATTCGGGAGCCGTGGTGCCTCAGTGGTAACGGCCGCGACTTACGAGTTGTAAGTCTTAGGTTCGCACCCAGACAGGCGCTTTACTTTGTGTAAATTATTTCATCACCACTGCTCTCAAAACGGTGAAGGTAAACATCGTGAGGAAAGCGGCGTGTCCTAGAACCAAAAATTCGAGCATGTGTGTCATCAACCAACCCGCACTGGGCCCGCGTGGTGGATTACGGCCCACTCCCTCTCACCGAGCGGAGGCCTGTGTCTCAGCAGTGGGAACATGATAGGCCGATTATGCTAGTATTTGTAACTAATATAAGATCTCTTCACTTTAGGTATTTGTAATACACGAAAGCATTGGTGAAGGCTTTGTCCATGCGGAGGTCGGAAGTTATCCCACGGTAGCAGCTAGATGGAAGGTGCCGAGAATCAATTTGAATGTCGTGCAATTGGAGATGCCTATGTCCAGCAGTGGACTCGGCCCTGATTCCCTTGTTCACAAAGTGAACTAAATTTAAGTTCTGTGCATCTTTTTCTTTCTATTTCATTAAGAAAAGGACAGGAGATAAAATATTAGTTTACTCCTGTCAAATTAAGATACTCCATAGACAAATTAGACATGATTAAAAACATGGCTGCTAAAAATACGTCAATTTATGTCAGGCGCTGACTAGTTTGACAGGACTAAACTAATACTTATCTTCTGTCCTTTTCTAAATTAAATAGAAAGAAAAAGATGCATTGAACTTACATTTAGTTTGGTTTGTGAACAAGGGAATCGGCGCTTCTGTCTGTCTAGATACAGAGTTACTTTCGCATTTTTAACATTTGTATGGATTCAATAAATCACTATGGATACTACTTATCATACTTAATTCTTAATTTAAAAAAAACCAGTGAAGTAGTAGATGAAGATAACTTTTTGAATAAGTAAGTAGGGTTACTATAAAATTGTATATAAAAGGCGGCGATGGGCGCGAAACGCTCTAACCAATTTCAGGCACAGTCAGCGTAAAAACTCGATGTACACTTCAGTTTTTTAAATGTTAATTGATGAGCTAAATATTTCCTCAAAATGCTGAAATACAATATCGCCTGCCTCATCTGCCTAGCCTTATCCGAACTATGTTGGGGTTGGCTTCCAGTCTTACCAGGTGCAGTTGAATACCAGTGTATTTTACGTGGACCGACTGCCTATACGATCTCCATTTTTTACATATTGAATGTTTTTTTTTTTTGCTCTATTTTGTTGTTTTTTTTTATATATACACTGACATTAATGAATTTTACATATACTATGACATTTGCTTACTTTGTTAAGTATTCTATTATTTTAATTATTGTGAATGTGAAGACTACGTGGGTCATTTTATTTATATTATTATTTTTCTCTTTGTTCTCTTAGTTTTGTCATGGTCTGGCAGTTTGAGTAATTAATGTGGCCTACCCAAATGTCCTTTCTTTGGTATTGTTCGTCGAATCGTTGAGCTCCTTAAGTTTGGAGTTGAGCTGCACAATTTCTGACAAATGCGTGCACTGACTGGACAGGTCCTCTCAATCTGTGTGGTTCTTTCCTCAAAAGACCATCTCAGACATCGACCTACATGGTCTTCATATGATCTGACCAAGATTATGTCTGGACTTTAAAAGAGACTGTGACGTCTGAGTTTGTTTCGGCCTTTCTTCTCAGACTAGTCAGATAGGAAACGCCGACCTCATCTAGTTTTAAAATATGATTGACGTGTAAAAGTGTTTGTACAAACCTACTTACAAAATAAAATCATTTATCATAACCCTGTTACGGAGGTAAAAAAAAGGTAAAAAATACAATGTATCGATGTGTGTATTTTGTGTCAATTAAATACATGATTTATAAAACATGTGCTCATTATTGGCATTTGTCGCTGACCGCATTTATTTAGGTATCAATAAATGGCGTGACAAATATATTTCAAGATGAAAAGGGTCTCAGCACGTCCTAAACTAAAGCTATAAATTAGACTCTGAGGTCAATTTATAGGCATTTAGTATCCAAATCTCATTTTCAGGCAGTGTTTGTATTCATAAATTCTAGGTTAACCGAGTTTCCTCTCTAGGGAGGGAAGACAGAGTTCGAGAAGTAACATAACATTAGGCCAGACACGTCTCGCGAATGCACCCGGAGAGATGGGCAAAGATGACTCACTGGACGCCTGAGGGAGGACATCGCCGTCGAGTTAGACCACGGTGAAGGTGGTGTGACGATCTGGTAACGACAGGGCTAACATGGCCAGAGGTCGCACAAGATAGGGTGGTTTGGAAGGACAAAGGGGAGGCTTTTGCCCAGCAGTGGGATACAAGGTAGGCAAAAAAAACAAAATCCGGTGTTTTGCATTAGTGTAGATTTTTTTTTAATGAGCATTTTTTTTTGTACAGAATACTTAATTTTTCCTTCTTTCTTCGTTCCATTTGTAGTTACATAACTCAGTAGAATCCATGTTACAGACATTCTTCATAAATACAATGACAGTAAAAGCCAATAAATACTTCGTGTATTTGTAACCTTTAGCTAACGAGTCGATATTATAGTTGGTTCGTGAATAATTGAAAAGCCAATCAACTAATCATATTGGGGCAAGTTTCGGTTGACCGCTACAGGCTGCAGGGCTAAGTTGAAGCATGTTCTATTGTGAAATAATTAATCAATAAATTACTTGTTAATTATTTTGAATAATTAACAATTAATTTCAATAATAATAGCCGTACGGGTCGATCAATCAGATTAAGCTACGCTTGCCGCGGTTGTCCCGTGGATGGGTCACCATCCATTATATATCGAGACCCATCCGTGCTTCGAAAACTTTTTAACAAAAATTGAACCGCCGAAAAAACTCAAAAGCAAAAAATAATAAACCTTTTTTATTTAACCTTAACAGTTTCACTGTCCACAAAGTAATCACAATAAGGTAAGTTCTTAAACTAATGTAAGTATACCTAAGTAATTTTGAGTCGGCGCCAAACAATCAATAAACAAAGATCATTAAATTGCCTTAAATTTAAACGGCGCCGACTCAAAATTATTTAGGTATACTTACATTAGTTTAAGAACTTACCTTATTAAGGTTAAATAAAAAAGGTTTATTATTTTTTGCTTTTCAGTTTTTTCGGCGGTTCAATTTTTTGTTAAAAAGTTTTTATTTTATAGTTTTTTGTGGCTATACCTAATCTACTAATTGTTTGCCAAAGGGCAGGAGGCATATGTGGCACTGAATAGAGTAATAATACACCACTCAGCATTAAAATCTGTGAGTGAACAATAAATCACCCCTATTTTCCCACCGTTAGGGTTGGATTTTCTTTTTCAAATTTATATGGGACCAACTTTGGGGTATACCCTTTCTTTCCAATAAAAAAAGAATTATCAAAATCGGACTACTCTGTAAAAAGTCATGCTTGGTCATACATAAAAAAAAATATATACGTGTCGAATTGAGAACCTCCTCCGTTTTTTTTTCGTCGGTTGAAAGCACGTTACACCGTTGGTCCCAGCTGTCATTTGTTGGTAGCTACGCTTGCCGCGCTTGGTCCGTGAATGGGTGACCATCTTTACATACCAAGACCCCTCCGTGCCTCGGAAAGCTCGTTAAGCCATTGATCCCACTGGTTTTGTGGATCTTTGACAGTCTTTACGGGTCGTCAGAATCCCGAAAGTCTGACAACCAGTCTTACCAAGGGGTTTAAGCCAGTAACTGGGTTGTGGAGGTCAGATAGGCAGTCGCTCCATGTAAAATACTGGTACTCAGCTACATCCGTATAGACTGGAAGCCGACCCCAACATAGTTGAGAAAAAGCTAGGCAGATGATGAATTATTTTTAATAGGTAATTAATTGATGCCCAGTTGATAAGGCCCTCTGATAACGCTGTTGTGCCAATATTGGTCTGTGCGAGTCTCAACCTGAAGCCAATTCTCGTAACTTAAAACGTTCAAAATCTAGTCGCAGTCTCATCTCGGCGACAAACGGATGTCAAAAACTTGTCAAAATGTAGGGAAATTTGACGTATTATTTTTGACAGATTGAGACCGAGATCACACTGTGAACGTTCTTAAATTAGGGTAGTTGCCTGGGTAAAAAATAATTACTATATTTAGTCCGTGAGTTAGATTATCGAAAAATAATGGACACGTATTTTTTCTTTTGTCAATCAAACAAAAAATGACAAAGATAAAGCGCGTCAAAATTTGGGAGTCGAGGTTCGTGACGTCACTTGCTTGCAAAAGCGTCGCAACTCGCAAGCAAGTGACGTCACGCGGAACTTTAACGGGCGATATCTTCATACTTTTTTTTATAATTGACAAAAGAAAAAATACGGGTCCAATATTTTTTGATGATCTTACTGGCGGACTAATTATATTTTTTTAGGAAAATAGCCTATTTCCCCTCGGACTGTGAACGTTCTTAAAATTATAAAAATTGCCCCTCTTGTCTTTCCTGCGATCTTATCTTCTTTCAATGTCCTTGAAAAAGTTAACTTCTAAGAAGTATGTGATTTTAGGAGCATCGGTGACCCAGAGGTAACAGCGGCGATTTACGAGTTAGTACAGTAGAAATGTCCTAGAAAGAAAAATCCGAAGACATCTAAAAAAATAATAATTGAAGTGTCAACTTCTTTATGTTGCGCTCTTTCTGAACAGTGAACGAAACTGAATCGTCACGCTCGGGTTGGTGACACTGAATCGGGTATACTCGGCTCCGGTCGGTCGGTGACGCTCGTTGAATCGCGTTTATAAATTTGGATTAGTTTGTGAACAAGGGAATCGGCGCCATTAATAATATTCCGCGCGTTAATGCCGCGCCCACATGAGGATATTATCAGATGCGATTTTAATGTAAAAACTTTTCCTCTAAAACGTTGTCTAAATAAAACAAGTGAATCTCCCAAACTGTTATCAGCCGTACCCAATGTTAAACTACGTATGATCGTCAAAGTTTTCGAATTAATAGACGAGTAAAAGTAGGTAGAACAGTTTTAAACTTTTAATTGAAAGTACGTAACTTATGTATTGGCACTTGAAACTCTCTCGGTTAGTAGTTAAGGGACTTATCACACTGGCGATTTGCAAGCGAGGCGAGTGCGCAGCGAGCTCACCGCGAGCGCGCGACGAATTCGCCGCGAAGACGCCGCGGGCGCGCAACGAGCTCGCCGCGAATGACGCCGTCGACGCCATTTTGTACACTTATGTTCAACAGCCCGCCCCACCCCACTTCAGTGGTATCCCTTTAGGGTATATATGTTCTGTGGTTGTATCAAAGATACCAGTGTGAGCGGACGTAGCATTGTTGACAGGTTCAAACGTGATACAATGGATACAGAATTATTTATAACTGAAATTCAAAATTGTCCCAATAAATGGGATCAGTCACTCGCCGCGTCTTCGTGGCGTGTTCGGCGAGTTCGTCGCAAACTCGCTGCAAGCCTCTTGCGCACTCGCCTCGCTTTGAACTCGCTCGCAAATCACCAGTGTGATATTAGCCTAAGAGGAGTTAGAAGTTTTTGACAGACCATCGTCATTAATCTAAGTTTTTTATTAGCTTGGGGTCGCTTTCAGTCTAACTGAATGCAGTTGAATACCAGTATTGTACATGAAGCGACTGTCCCCATCCACGGACATAAGACAGATGATTATGGTAAATGTTGTTTTTTTTTTCTCTCCAAAGTAATTTTTATTTCTGTTTCTGGCTTGTCGCAGTTCAACCTAGGAGGTTATCGGCTGCTTAACCCGACTATCCTGTGGATACCTTAATAAATTAAAGCTTCCAACCAGGGTATACAGCTTATAAACTAAGGGACTACACGCTAAGAGCATCCCCTTTGGGGTACGGACTGTGGCGGCATCTGCATCGCGCAAATCCTGCATCGCGCAAGCAGACTTTACCGCGCGACTAGCATATATCCAACGTCCCGACATCAATCGTCGGGCAGTAGCCCACCAGATACAACACCCATCTGGTCGGAGGATTCTCCTTTTTCTATGGAGGATGATTGAACTTTACACCCTGGTCCTCATGCCTCTATAGGACTTCGGCTTAGGGCGTCGCTGAGGAAGGGTAGCAAGGGACAGGCTATCGGATCGAGATTATTTAGAGACGAATTTATTTATTTTTTTAAATCTCTGGTGCGCAGAGTGCCGAGCAGCGCCAACTCCGTCCTGGCGATGATCGCCAACAGACTGGATTGTCCTTATATCCAGCAATGCTGCAGCAGACCTTGTGAGTGTTCGTTTTTGTCTGTGCTTGTTATCTTGTCAGTATCCTTTTATGTATCTGTTTGTATATGAGTCTTGTTACTTGAATTAAACTATTTTATTTTTAAAGCTACAGGCTCAGCGGCGCCGATGGCCTTCAGTTCTATAATTTCTAAACAATTATGTTTCTCGATTCTCAACCTATTGCGACAATTTTCCTCACACAAGAATTTATGAGTAACTAACATAATTTAATGAACAAAAAGCGATTTACAAACTGAAAGAAGAAAAAACAAAATTAAATTGTGTGGTAAAAGTTTTAGTGTGGAATAAGGGTTCACGAAACCTATACGGAGCCATAGTTTTGATTAAAATTCAAGTGGGTGTTGTCAATACGTTATTAAAAGTTAGAAGGATAGGCGACCCCCATTATTTTTGGGAGTTTTTTTTAAATTGGCTACTTCAAACATAAAGTTTTTTAGGGTTCTGTACCCAAAAGATGTCATCAGACCTTTTTACTTAGCCGTCTGCTATCCGTCTGCCCGTGCGTCGTTCACAGGGATATATCTTAGGTGTTATCAATATGTTAATAAGTTAGGACCACCACATGGAGCCCTGACACAGCCAGGCGTCGCGGCAGACCCCGTAGAAGATGACGGGACGAGCTGGACAAAACAAACGACCAGTGGTCTACTTTAGCCCTGGATCGAAAGAGCTGGAAGTCATGGGAAGCGGCCTTTGCCCAGCTGTGGGAATCACAGTAATGAGAGGAATAGGCGATCTTCATTTATATTTGGTCCAACATTAGTTTTTTAGGGATACCAACCGTACCCAAAAAGATTTCATCTACAGGGTGCAATTGAAGTCATGGGCATTATTTTAAAATAAGCTACTACTCACGATACGAATTGCATTAGGGGAATTATTACGCAAATCAAAAATAGTATTAATGCAAGTATGGAAACCTTAAAAATGTAGTAAAAGGCTTGTTATTGCAAAAAAAAAAAACGCTAAAAGTAATAAAAACAAAATCCTACTAATACCTAATTATTATAAATGCGAAAGTTTGTAAGGATGGATGGATGGGTGGATGTTTGTTACTCTTTCATGCAAAAAGTACTCAACGGATAATTTGGCACACAGATAGTTTATAACCAATAACACATAGGTTACTTTTTATCCCGATATTCCCACGGGATCGAAACTTATGCGGGTGAAACCGCGGGACGCAGCTAGTACTTCACAAACGCCAAAAGTCTTGAATTTAAAGCGTAGTAGGTACAGCGCGGAACGAAAAGTAAACAAATATCAAATTATACTTACTAATTCATAACTAGTCATTGCGGCCGACCGGCGCGGCGGCGGCGGCGCGCGCGCCATCTCCTTGCAAGTATTACCAACAATACGCTAAAAGGCATGCCGCCCGCCCCGAACATTCTCCATCCCGCTCCCTCACTCGCAAAAATACGAATAGGTATCACCCCCGCGGGGCGGCGGGGCGGCTTCCCGAATCGAACCAGGAAGAGGAACCAGTGACATAACGACTGCGCAGGTGTGCTGACGCATGTTGTCGATTTACGATAATTCCCGTGACGTAATCGCCGCACGCGCCTCTCGCGTCTTATTACCCTTGGATTGCAGTGTATTATGTGTTAGTGGACTAATTGTGAACACGATGCCTCGACCGCGTAATGCGCAGGCTAGGTACACAAACCAACAATACCTACAAATGGTTTTACTTTACGATCGCACAGGAAATTTAGTACGAATTCGTGAAATGTTCCATCGCCGCTATCCGAACGACCCTATTCCTTCACGGGGTCTCATTTTAAGATCCACGGAGAACCTGTGATTCCCACTTTGTAAATACGAAAACTACAGGAAATTAATTTTACCTAAGTACGTAAACATTTTTTTTTCTTCAATGTGTATGGTTACCGGCAAGTAAGTTGGCAAGAGATTTTGTAGTGGGGGAAGTTCGCGCACGCACAAATTCATACATTTTCACATGCGCGAAGTTCTCTCGCTACAAAATCTTTTGCCAACTTATACGTGCCCGTAACTATATTAGTTGACGTAGTTTTGACCGTCCTAAGCCGGCAAAGTATGAAATGGAAAAGTAAAATGGAAGATATTAGGAATCAAATCGTTAGCAACTGACCTATGTCACGTGTGTCGGGCGGGGTCAAAGAGTTCACGCACAATGAACCGTATGGCGTAGTGTACCTTCAGCAGCATTCGCTATCGCGATGCGCAACTACATATTTGATACTTTATATGATTTACTATATTTTTAAGGTTTTCCATACTTGCATTAATAAGACTTGATTTGCGTAATTCAATTAGTATCGTGAGTAGTGCCTTGGTTTAAAATAATGCACATGACTTCTTGATGAATAATTGCACGCTGTATAATATGTAGGTAACCAGTTCAAATCACAGACTATGTGTTACTATGGCCACCTTCCATACATTTTGACTGAGTTAATAGCTACATGAATCGAAGTCATCCGGAAAAGAACCGGAGTTACCGACATAGCTTGCAGAGTCAAACTGAATTGGCAGTAGGCTGATTATGTTTGTCGAAGGACCAATGGCCGGTGGAACAGACGAGTCCGGAGTGGAGTCCCCACCTAGGTGGACCGACGACCTCAAAAAGGAGGCTGGGACAGACTGGATACGGAAGGTGGAGGACAGGGTGTTATGGCGCAGCATGGGAGAGCTGAGTTGATAGTAGCTATTGCACTTTTGTATGGAATAGCAACTTTTTTGTTACTATTACAAAGTGGTCCCATAGTAAAAGTCGTTCATTTTCATGAGTATATTTTCTGTAAAAGTTTGTTAAGGCACGTTAAGAGCTTTTAAAATGTTCTCTTTAGTTAGACATTAAATCTGAATGTCCCTCGAAACACTGTGTAGCGAAAATCATGTCAGAACGTCAGAACGCAGTGCATCTAATGCTGCGTTCTCACGGCCCGCTTTCTCCCAGGCCAGATTGTGCCAAGTCAGGCTGACAGGCCTTGGGAACCGTCGCATCCGAAGAGGCCGATGTTGGCCTGTCGTCGCCCGTCCGATCCATCAGAAGTCGGTAAGATCAAAGGCGCGGCGTGGCTAGGTGCGGCGTGGCTAGGCACGGGGTCGCTAATGGCGGCCTGTAGAGGCGCGTGTCTTGTTATCAAATGTTGACCACTGAATAAAACCAGTTGTTGATCAGCAGTTGCACACGTAGCCATGCGCTGCGTATCACTTGATATATTGGAATAGCGGCCAACAGCAACAGCACCAGTGGCAGCAGTCTCGACATTCATAACGATCGCTTTACGACCGAATTCGGTCGCAAAGTCCTGTCACTCCATACATTACACCTGTCAATCCGGGACTTTGCGACCGAATTCGGTCGTAAAGCGATCGCTATGAATGTCGAGACTGCTGCCCCAGGCCGGCACGGGCCGCGCCATGCCTCGACAGACGTAGCATAGCAATCCTTAGCGTGGCCTGTCAGTTAACGGGGGGCGGTGGGACTGCGGCATTACATTATTCTCGGAAAATTACGTGTATGCTTGTCAAGTGCAGTTTTCAAGAAATTTCATTACGCAGTAGTTCTTTTTATGACCCGTTGAATACGGGACGGACTTGAGATTCTTGATACAGAAGTAAAGAGGTTTATATCTTTACTGGTATTTAACTTTGCTGTACTGGTTTGAAAGTTTCACTGCCGCACTCAGAGTCAGTTAGGAGGGTATTACAGTATCATAATATATTATAGGATCACATAATAAGATCATATCTTAATACTATACGGAATATATGTTATTAAACTGAACATTGTCCTTGATCTATTATCCTGATAAATGTTACATAGCACACACATATCACGCCTGTAACCCCCCGAAGGGTTAGGCAGAAGTGCACCTTTACTACCTACACCCAGATTTCGCCTAGATATATGATAATGTAAAAGTAATTCCTGCTTCCTACTAATATTATAAACGCGCAAGATTGTGAGGATGGATGGATGGATAGATGTTTGTTACTCTTTCACGTAAAACTTTCGCGTTTATAATATTAGTAGGAAATATTATAAACGCGAAAGTTTTTGAGGATTGATGGATGGATGTTTGTTACTCTTTCACGAACGGATTTGGATAAAATTTAGCACACAGATAGTTTATAACCAAGATTAACACATAGGAAACTTTTTATCCCGATATTCCCACGGGATTGAAACTTATGCGGGTGAAACCGCAAGGCGCTGCTAGTAAATCATAATTTGGAACTGACAGCGTTCCAATTTATGATTTACTAGCAGCGCCCTAATCCGCCCGTCAAAAGTTCTAATATTATATTGAAAACGTTTTAATTTTGTTGACAATGTACCAAAATGGTCGATGCAAGTTGAGTTTAAGTAATTTATTTTTAATCCGTGTCTTGAAAAGCACGCTAAACCATTGCTTTCGACTGTCATCTGTGGATCTTAGACAGTCATTACGGATTCAGCTCAAAAGTCTAATAACACGTCAGTCGGTGAGATTTGAGATACCTGAGATACAGGTTTATTCCTAGTTCAGGTAGAATCCAAATATTTTTACCTACACCTAGTATTAAGGTCCTATTTTGTAAATATTTATGTAAATCAATTATTACAATAAACAATTTCAATCACATTTTTTAAACTAGATGAAATGCCGAAACAAACAGAGGTCACAGTCATGTCACAAGTCTTCAATTTTTTTGTAGCAGGCCATGCCGGTTTACTCACGATATTTTCCTTCACGTTATGAAACATTAAAATATATTCACTATTCCGACCTCTACTCTCAAAGAAACATTTACAACTTCATATTATGTTTGATATTCAAGACAAGTTATGTAAGGCGCTTGAAAGGACGTCAGATGCAATATTCGAGATATTTTCATTTTCATATCACAATATTGCTATGAACATGAATAATATTTAGAAAAATATTGTGAAGAGTTTGCCATTGTATATTGGACAAGGTTTTATTACTGACTTGGTTTTTAATGTAATTATGTTATGTTTGCGTTTTAAGGGGCAGGTATCGTCGTTCCATGTAAAATACTGGTTTTCAGCTGCATACGGTTACACTGGAAGCCGACCCTAATATAATTGGGAAAAGACTCGACAGATGATGATGATGTTTACGTTTTTATTCACTTTATAATAAAGGCTTTTCAATTAGTTTTTCCTCCAAAATCGGTGGCTTTTGGGGTTCCTTACCGCAAAAGGATAATAACGGAACCGTTATAAGATCACTTTTTTCTCCGTCTGTCCGACTTACACGACCTTTTATCTAGATTCAGAATAAAAACAAATTAGCATTAAACGAATAATAATTTATCAATGTATCACACCTTTAGCCAAATTACGTATCACACTTACTATCAAATCCAATTTTGAAAGAAAAGTATAGTAAATTGCTTCGCATGTTTAGAAAATTCGTCAGCTCTACAACATAAATAACACAATGAATATTGTCGAATTGAAAAAATAAAAGGCATTGCAATGTGTTACATAAATATGCTGAAGGTTTCCTGGCACAGTTTTACAATATGTAGAAATGGAGATAAATTCATCAGCGGCTTGCTACGATTGAACTACGCCGTAGCACAGTGCGAGCTACGGCGTAGCTCCCGTAGCATCATTTGTGATCTCGAATTGTTTCAATGTCACTGTATTCAGGGATATAGGCACAAATCAATACATTTAGGAAACCTCATATTTTTGTCTTTATTGTTCAGTTATATTTTTCATGGTTTTCTGGCAATTTGAGTACATTATGCGGCCTTGGTGAAGGAAAACATCGTGAGGAAACTGGCATATCCTAGAACCAAAAATTAGAAAACATGTGACATTAAAGCCCATTCCCTCTCATACATAGCTGCTGGACATAGGCCTCTCCCAGGCTGTGCCATAACACCTTGTCCTCCGCCTTCCGCATCCAGTCCGACCCAGCAACGTTCTTAAGGTCGTCGGTCCATCTAGCTGGGGAGCGTCCCACATTACGCTTGCCCATACGCGGTATTCACTCCAGCAGGACTCTTCTCCACCAGCCATTGTAATGATATGGTTAGAAAGGGGTGACTGCCGAGATAACGACTAATAGAGAAGTATGGAAGAAAAAGACATTTTGCGCCGACATCAAATAAATTGGAATTAAGGCAGGAGAATGATGTTATCACCTTAATCTTTCAGTCCTTCTAAATGATTATGAATCACTAACCCATTCAGTATCAACTCAGTTCTATCACGAAGCGTATAAACACGGCCAATAACTCTAAAAGCCGACGGCAACAGATTATCTTCAAAGAGCACATTACTGTCAGCTCAGTAAGTACATTCGCAGTTAGTTAACTCCCAGTTAACTGTTGTACTCAAGCGTCACTCCTTTCAGCTAATTTTACATAATTTCTTAGTCTGCTCTATATAACAATGCGTTTAGGATACTGGTGGGGCTGCCCCGTTTCTGTAGTGCGTCAGGGATGTTCGCAGATGCACATGTAGATTGCTTTTACGCAGCAATGCGTAAAAGGTGCGCTTTTCTGGTGCGCAGGGTGTGGGGCGGATCCAACAGTGTCTTAAGTATGATTGCGAGTCGCCTAGACTGTGTTAACGGTGACCAACCATTATTTTTATAGTGTCTGTGCTTACTAACATAGTCGTAAGTTTTACTAACAATCTTGTTGAGTCTTTGTAGCTTTAATAAAGAAATTCTATATATATACATATGTATGTATGTATACCCTTAAGCCTTCTTATTAAGGTGGATGCTCCAAGGTAGCCCGCAAAATTCAAATTTTCTTACGTTTTTTGCAATTTGCTGGTCAGTACTAAGTTGTAAGTACTTACGTTGATTAAAATACGATTCGCGGCCGTAACAAATATGTATTTATAGAATTATAATCATTGAAGTCATCAACACAACTCTCTAAGATAATGTAATCCTACTGAATGACTATTTCATGAAATTTGACATTTTAGGAGTATGCTAACTTAACAAGTTGTACTACTGATTCTAATGATTATAATTCTGTAAATACATATTTGTTACGGCCGCGAATCATATTAGCTACCTTGGAGCATCTTCTTTTATTATTCTTTTTGGCCAATGACCCCAAAGTAGTTTTAAAATCTTCCACGGACCCTTAGCTTTCAAAAGCAATACGCCTGCAAAATAAACTTCAAGCTACTACAGTATTTAGCTCAAGCTGACGCTAAAGACAGTGTAATAGGGCACTTTGTGTGCAGTGCTCACCGCCTGCATTCGTGTTCAGTAACCATCAGGCTACTAAGTAATTCATTCATCGAGCGTACGGCTAGAGTAACATGAAAGTTATAAAACTACTGGCTTTCGCCCGCGACTCCGTTCGCATGAAAGTTGTAAGATATGTGATACACAACAATTCAAACAGCAATTCAAACAAAAAACAAAATTGAAATCGGTTCAGCCGTTTGGGAGCTACGATGACGCAGACGGACACACAGATACACACGTTAAACTTATAACACCCCTCTATTCTTGTCGCGGGTTAAAAAATAACGTCCACATTTTTATAAAACTTTCTTGGCCTACCGCGTCGCACTGCATCGCCCGTCCGCGCTTCGTTATCAATTACCTGTCTTTCTGAAATTTTTTTTTGCTCGACTCCTATTTGTCGTAGCGTTATGTTAAATACCTTCCCTAATTTTACCACCCCCAGCGTTTAATTTTCGTTGGATATTAATAAAAAATTAGCTCTTTCATACATTTTGACCGCGTAGGAATTAATCTTTTCTATGAAACAACTGATATTTTTTTGATAACCGACGAAAAATTTCTACGCTAGGGGTCTAATGAATCCTTGGTAACAGCCTGCCACCCTGTATTGTAAGTTTAACATTAATGTAATATACACATATCTATTGTCCTATCACATGTATGCTCGAATAGATTTCTCATGAAATAAGCATCAGCTCTGTACCTAATTTTCTGTACTGTTTTTTCTTGTCTGTTTATATATGTGTGTACATAAATGGTAAAATAAATAAATAAATAGACTTTCCGGAATAAATTCTCTAAATGATGATGAAAACCGCATCAAAATCCATTGTGAAGTTTAGAAGTTCTAAGCGGTCACACAGACAGACGCGAAACGCGACTTTGTTTTATATATGTAGGGTACTTGGTCGTAAATGTAAACAGTACAGCTAGAATAGGGTGCTCGTGGCTAATTAATAACAGCCGCACGGGTCGATCAAAGGTCAACCTATGCTTGCCGCGGTCGGTTCGTGGATGGGTGACCATCCATTAGATATTGAGACCCCTCCGTGCCTGGGAACAACGGGTCGCGGCTGTAATTCGTAGATCTTTGACAGCCGTTATGGCTGGTCAGAAGCCCTAAAGTCGGACAACCAGTAAGACTGGTAAGCCAAGGGGTATCGTATTACCCAGTAACTGGCTTGTGGAGGTCAGATAAGCAGTCGCTCCTTGTAAAATACTGGTATTCAGCTGCATCCGGTTAGACTGGAAGCCGACCCCAACATAGTTGGGAAAAGGCTTGGCAGATGATGACATAAGTGTATGATGGTGATTTTTCTATCTTCAATAAGTAAGTTTGTGCGTGGACTGCGAGTCTATGAGTCACAGCACTATGCACGGTTACTTATGTCATCATCTGCCAAGCCTTTTCCCAACTATGTTGGGGTCGGCTTCCAGTCTAACCGGATGCAGCTGAATACCAGTATTTTACAAGGAGCGACTGCTTATCTGACCTCCACAACCCAGTTACTGGGTAATACGATACCCCTTGGTAAGGCTGGTTGTCAGACTTTCGGGCTTCTAACTACCCGTAACGACTGTCAAAGATCCACGAATGACAGCCGGGACCAACGGCTTAACGTGCTTTCCGAGGCACGGAGGTGTCTTGGTATGTAGAGATAGTCACCATCAGTCATCCATGGACCAACCGTGGCAAGAGTTACTTAACCTGATGGATCGACCAGTGCGGCTGTTATAACTTAGTCCCTTAAAAGTCTATTCCTAATAGCAATAAGACTAAAACCCACCATAACCATAACCATATAACCATATTTATGTGGACAGCGTACATAAACCTTTGCCCACCCTTTCAAGAAATACTGACAAAACATATAAAACGAATAAAACTGAAATCGTTTGCTACTCATAAACTATTCAGCCGTTTTCAATACAACTCGGTTCGGTAATAAATTATGAACATAGCGTTATTAATCATATTATTATCCCTCTGCGTTTGCGGATAGTCATCAATTGAAATATAAGTGGAGTCGCGTGTTTGAGTTTATACGATGATGGTCACCCATCCACAGACCAACCGTGGCAAGCGTAGCTTAACCTGACCGATCGACCTGTGCGGCTGTTATTATTTAGCCGGTTACTTATGTATGTTTATAAATAAAATGAAGGAAAGAAATAAATTATAGGTATCTATTAGCAAAACCAATACATTAAGCAATACAATTACATTAAAAAAGAATAGCCTAATCGTGCCAAGGGTCATTAGCTCAGTATATCTATTATGATCTTATAACTTCCAAATACAATAGATATAAGTTTTTCTTTGACATCTACCAGCCCGCACTGGGCCCGCGTGGTGGATTGTGGCCTACTCTTTCTCACTGAGAGGAGGCCTGTGTCCCACCAGTGGGAACATTATAGGATGATTATGTAAGCTTCTTTTTGTGACCTACATACTTCACCATAGCATAAGCTTCATCCTTGACTTTACCAAGTGATGCCAGCCGATCTCTCAGCTCTTTGAAAAGACGAAGAAGGAGGGCTGAAATGTAGCCTTCAATAATAGTAGTTTCGTTTTTTTTTGTTAATTTTCTTAATTATTATTTACTAGCTGCGCCCCGCAGTTTCACCCGCATAAGTCTCGATCCCGTCGGCATATCGGGATAAAAGTATCCTATGTATTAATCCTGGTTATAAACTATTTGTGTGCCAAATTTCAGCCAAATCCGTTCAGTAGTTATTGCGTGAAAGAGTAACAAACATCCATCCATCCATACAAACTTTCACGTTTATAATATTGGTTAGGTTTTTTAGCCTTTATTAGCTAATCACGCCATCTTCTCCTGGGCCTGCTTTGATGTCGCCGGACGTTGTCTGGGACCCACATGGTGGTAGTTAGCTTATGACTCGTTCGACATGCGGCAATGCGGTCCTTTTACGGAGCTTGCGGCAGGAGTAAATTGGGAAGAAATCGTCATGTAACGAAAAAGCGTAAAGCGACTACATGCGACTTCATTTATGTAATAGAAAGAGAGAGAGAAAGATAGTTTACATGCTTTTCGAGGGTACTGAAGCCGATAGTGAAGTCAAAATGAAAAATCCAAGATGGCGGCTGCAATTTTTTTTTTCGTTTTGTTTGTCGTCGGCCCCACACTTTCTTTTGTTTTATTTGCAGCTCATAGAGCCCTTAAGCGTGTACTCTAACTCCTACAACTCCATCCCTAAGACGACTTACTGACTGACAGGACTCTACTGCCTATCACCTAGTCAAAACTCTCTATAGTCACTTTCTAAACTCTTGTTAAAGCTTCAAACTTGTATCGGATAAGTATTTTTCATATCCACGTAACTTTCCGGAATCTCCGCCCCTAAGACGACCCACTAACCGGCAGGAGGGCGCTACTGCCTATCCCCTTGTCAAAATTTCTTTACAGTTATTTTAAAAACTCTTATTAAAGCTCCAAAATGGTGTCCGATAAGATAATATTTTTCATATTCACGTAACTTTCCGGGACATACTGAACTTTACAGTCTTCAACATAACATTAAAAAAAAAAACACTTAAAGAAAATCTACCACGAAATACGTCAAAATCCTCCTCTTATACCTAAACAAAAGAAAATTAAAATCCATAATACGAATTCCTGAAACCCTTTTTCATGAATTTCCTTTGTTAAATACATATCCTTCGCCATTATTTTCAGTAACCCGTCAGTCGCGGTTGCGTGCGGACGTGATACTCGTGTCGAATTTTCCGGGATTTTCGTAAAGTTTCAAAGTGTGAAGTGAAGTGGAAAAGTGTGTGTTGTGTTTGAAAGTGTTTAAGTGTCATTTTGTGTGTTTTTTGTGATTGGAAATGGATGATTATTGAGTTTCTGCTGCTCTATAGAAGGTGAGTTTGATTTATTTTTGTTGTTTCGTTCAAACTGTTTGCAGTCAGGTTTTTTCGTGGGATTAGGTATTATCGTTTACGTGCGTTTTGTGCGATTCGTATTTACAATTAAACGTTTATTAACGACGAGCGTTCGGTATTAATTTTAATGGACTTTTATCAGAGTGTTTTATACAATTTTTTTTTTATCAAAACCATTTTTCCTTTGATTAAAAATTCGACACATACGTATGTGTGCTAAGTGTATAGCTTTTAGGAAACGAGAATATATTCATAGGGATAAATTAACAAAGGTTTATTAAAATGTGCAGAAGAAATACGCATTTTATTCTATATATATACGCATTTTTATAAGTACTTATAAATAGAATGAAATCATTTATTCTGTAAATGGGATATCAATAATAATAATAAATCGCATGGAAGTATGGCAGAGTAAGGAGCTTCACGGACGCTTTTACCGGGCCCTACATGGACCCGATGTAGATTTACTAGCGTCCGTAGCCTGGCTGCGTTCTTTGGAGAAACCGAAGGTTTTGTCTGTGCAATTATGGACGAAGTTATGATGACGAACAATTACCGGAGATTTATTGTGAAAGACGGCACGG
Organism: Apamea anceps; assembly: GCA_951799955.1. Lineage (NCBI taxonomy): Eukaryota > Metazoa > Arthropoda > Insecta > Lepidoptera > Noctuidae > Apamea > Apamea anceps. Next base: position 4,684,013 of record OX637528.1, read on the forward strand.
TTGACATCTGTCGGGCATGCCACCGGCCGGGAGAATCAATCAGGCATATTATCTCTGGGTGTTCTCGTCTAGCTAACGGAGAGTACTTGCATAGACACAACCTTGTAGCCAGGATAATCCATCAGCAACTGGCTCTGAAATACAACCTTGTGGAATCTGAGGTGCCGTACTACAGGTATGTGCCCGACCCAGTTCTCGAAAATGGAAATATCACATTGTACTGGGATCGATCCATCATGGACTATTGTTGCCAATAAGCCTGATATAGTGGTGGTGGATCGATCAGAGCGGCGCGCAATGATTGTTGACATAACCGTCCCGCATGATGAGAACCTCGTGAAAACCGAGAAAGATAAACAAATCAAGTATCTTGACTTGGCTCGCGAGGTTGTCGACATGTGGGATGTGGTTGTGCCGATAGTCGTGACAGCCAATGGCTTAATAGCCAAGAGCCTCGACCAACACCCGAGGAGGCTCTCGTTGGGCAGCTGGATCAAGGGCTTGATTCAGAAAGCGGTACTTCTGGACACGGCTCGCATTGTCAGAAGGTTCCTCTCTCTGGAGCCCTGACCGCCGGTAGCTTGGACCCTGTTCCCGATACCGGTGGGCTACTATTTTTTATATTTTTAAATGTTTTTATACTTTTTATATTCTAATATTTAGAAATATAATTTATATGGTTACTTTAAAATAAAGGAAAAAAAAATAATATCCCTGGACATTTCACACAGCGCCATCTAGTCCCAAGATAAGCAACCTAATGCTTGTGTTATGGTAACAATTCAATCACTTGTACACGTTACATTAAAATAAAATAAGCTTGATAGAGTCGACATCTCCTATATCTACTACCCCTGAGAAGAGACGGCGGAACAAACCCAGGTGTTAAAACCTTTTTAAAGTCCAGGCATAATCTCGTTCACATAAATAGACACATAAGTCTTAAGGCTTCTTATATACTGCAAGTTTTCGTTTAAGGAATACAAAGCAACCAAAAACTTTAGGAAAAAAAAAATTCTTTCAAAGGGACCTGCACAGTTAATTTCCACAAGAAACTCCGTCAAAGCCAAAGTCATTTATTTTCTTTATGCAGTAATACAAAAAAAGTGGTAAAAAAAGTTCTTGAGCGATTTAGACCATTTTCTTTTTTTAAGTAAGTGCCTACCTGATACTTGTTGACAGACCTACATTATCCTCCCATGCTATAACACTAATTTGAAAACATTGTAAAAGCCAATTATTTTTAAGTTTCTTACCGGCTCTTTACTATAGGAAACGACTAATTGGAACCGTGCACCTAGCTTCTGACGTGTCATAAGTGCCCATGTTGGTTTATGTGAAATAAAATATTTTGATTTTGATGACAAAGGACAATGTCCAAATTGGCCCTGTGCAATAAAGAGTATCAGATTAAACGATAATTAATCGCCTATTTTATTATTTAAGTTGCAAATACTTCTGTATCACGGACTAGCTGTATTCCAAAATGTACTTTTAATAGAATTTAACGCGACTAATAACATTAGATCGCCATCTTCGCCTAATGTCATGTCGTGTCAGAAGTGAAATAGGGATGTCCAATCAATTATAATCGATTGATTGAATTATTATTCGATCGATTGTGTTTTCTTTTCTAAAGTGTATTTTTAAAAACCTAATAAGAATACTTTATGTATGCAGTCATACTCCAATTTAAATAGGTAGTAAGAATAATATTATACAGTAATCAAAACTTTTTATTTTGATTATCTAATTCATTTTTTACGACAATTAATACAAAAATAACATTTTTCTTTCGGCGTAAAATAAACCATTGTCATACATACTTGTAATGTTTATATGACAAAGGTGATGTAACAGACAGTTTGAAATAATTTAAGAACACAGTAAATCTTAATCGAAAAAATCGATTATTGGTGTGGTGTCGTACTACATCCCTAGATTTGCTGTGAACGTCACGTCGCGTCGTTAGTTTAAATGCATTTTAATTTTGCACTTGCATCCACTTTTTAGAAAAACAACTGCATAGGTAAGTACAGACGCCAGCAGGTCAAGCTACCCGAAACTGTCAAATTTTCCCAATCAACCTTGAACCTTAATGCTTTAGCGATAAAGTTGAAAATCTATTAAAGAAATTTGACAGATTGTAGTAGCTTGATGTGCTGGCGTCTGTACCTAATTATCTAGGTAGGTATTATGATATTACCTACTTTTCAGTTTCTTAAAAATCACTCAGAGCTATGAAAAATCGTAGGTACCTACATTTAATATTCGTTGTTATGGTTAGATTATAACCTCAAAATCTGATACTTTTTTTGAAATATACCTTTTTTGCAGCTAGTCCGCTACAAATACAAGATCTTTTAAGAATCTACTAATGATAGAGAATACAATACATAATTATCCGATGCTCTTGGCTCCAGGGCCAACAATGTATGGACGCAGAGCAATGTCCTTTCGTCATATTTTAAATCTATTTGTTTCATATACATTAAAATGCTTCTATACAGTATATGTATAGTACAACTAACTATTAATATACTAGCGACAAAAAATGACTAACTATACAAATAAATACAAAAATAAAGGGACTTAGGCATCCAAGTACTCGTAAGCATTGCTGTCAAAAAGCTTTTTATATACGCTAGGTTTTTGTGACCTTAAGAAAGTGGCTGGGATAGACTGGATGAGGAAGGTGGAGGTCAGGGTGTTGTGGCGTAGCCTGGGAGAGGCCCAGGCCAGCAGTGGACTGCGATAGGCTGAGTTGATAAGACACTTAAAATTTCCACCGTCAAAAAGTTCATATTCTTCGTTTATTTGCGTTCCACAAGGTATCACAAGATGTTCCCAAAAGGCTTAGAGCTAAGAGCCGTTGTAGACCCTGTCAGGGCACAGCAAAAATCATTGTTTGATACATTATCTATTAAAAATCTAAATAGTAGAAACTACAATCAAAATAGAATTCTACCTCTAATTGAAACTAAATAAGTAATTACGTTCGCATAAAAAGTTAATAACAATAATATAAATCATTCTATTATTGGTAAGTAGGTAGCTATTTTCTTAAAATACTATTTTTAAATGTTTTTATTATAACAAACTATTTTATACAAATTAAAGCCGGGTGTTGTACGAATTTCGCAAATAAAACTAGAAAAGCAATTCTACACCATACTAATATAACATCACGTCTGAAATCCCCGAAGTGTTGATAGAGTAAGTTAATTGTTTGATTGAGGGTTTTGTGAAAGGATTTCGGGGCATCAAGAAACTTTGTGAAAGGCATTTAACTTTTGTCTAAGGAATAGAATATAATTTATTTTTCTTATCACAAATTACAGCTTAAAGTTAAATTAGTCTACAGATACAATTTTTTACATAATTTGTGGAAGACTGGTGCCTAAACTAAGTTTTTACAAAACCTGTAAGTTAGGTCACCAGGCGCCTTTTACAATTGATATATTTCAAGTATTGTACTAAAGACGTTTTGTTTGAAATCGCAGTAGTATAAAATCATTAATTATGTCATTTATTAAAAATATTAAATTAATTAATAGAAATATTGCAGGGACATAAACATCGTTGAAAAATAAACCTGCACCCTTTGTTTACAGAAACTCCGGGACAAGCCAATGCCAAAGTAATTTATTTGGTGGTAAAATAAATACATAGCCTGTTAAAATCATAACCCTCCTTTTGCTTTGTCGTAGTCGGGCAAAAATGGTCTTGTGCAATGACACATTTCGCCATATTTTGGTATGCAAATATTAATTTTGGTTTTAGTTAGAATTTGAACCCGAACTTTTTTGTAAAAATAATACTATCAAACTTTTAGGTAGGTATTGCACTGATCGATAATATTGCCGATAAGATAAGATAAAATCCTAAAAAACAATTTTATCTAGAAAAACATGGACAGGAAATGACTATTTTCCTTTATTTTAATCGATTAAAAGTAGCAAACAAATTATTTTCCGTACTAAAATAATCTTGTTTATAATGCTTTTAGGGAAAAGCTATGCATTAACTAGAATTACCAATACTTACATTTTGACTAGAAAAATCCAAATAATTCTATAGGTAATAAATGACGGCACGGTTGGCGCAGTGGTTAAGCGATTGACTGCTGCGTTGCGTGTCGCAGGTTCGATTCCCTCACGGAACAAATATTTGTATGACCTACAAGCAGTTGTTCCGCGTCTGGCTCTTTGTGTATGTGAGTTTAAGTGTTTGTAAACGCACCCACGATACAGGAGAAATTCCCAGTGTGGGGCAAAGTTAAAAAAAAAATGGTCCCACATTTTCTCGTACAATTTCCTTTGCTTCATCATCATCACCTACCTAGCCTTTCCCTGACTATGTTGAGATCGGCTTTCAGTCTATCTATAGTCCATTTACAATAGCATTAGAAAGAAGTTAAAAAAGGTTATTTTTAATGCACACTTTGTAACAAAAATAAAATAAACATTGTTACGTTATGATAGACGCCGAATTTATTATGATCAATTTTTACAGCAGCTGTCACACTTAATTGTAACCATTTTAACTATTTATCTTATGAAATTATGTGGCTTTCATTTATTTATATTATATAACTCCAATTTTAAATTACAGTGTCAATGCTAAAAACCTAAAAGAAGCAGGGATGAACAATACTTGGAACGTTATTCGTTTCAATATAATTCTACCGAATTTTATTTTAATTAAGGTGGATGCGCTGCAGTAGCCCGCGAAATCAGACGAATTCGGAGCAATTCTAATTTAAAGGGATTGATGATTTTTAAGGTTAAAATTGTATTATTGCCTACATATTTCTTATTGTTGCGCATCATATTATTTTTATTAAGATACAACCTTACACTAACCTGCAAATTGCAAAAAATGCAAGAAAATTGGAATTTAAGCATCTCCCTTAAAATTGTTTTATCATAACTTTGAAATAAAATGTTTTGCATTCCTGCTTCTACGAGCCTCTTTTTTCTAATGCTATTATAAATGGAGTATAGGTGCAGTTGAATACCAGTAATTTACATGGAGCGAGTGCCCATTTAACCTTCACATACCAGTTATTGGGTAACACGACATCCCTTGTAAGACTGGTTGTTAGAAAACCTAAAAATAGTACCAGTCTATTGTTGTCCTTCTGCATAAAAATGGCCGCAGAGAATTTATGCATATTGATTACCAAGCTTGCTCAAGGTGGTTTGGCTATTTCAGACTTATATTGACACTAGCTTCGGCCCGCGAGTTCGTCCGAGTAAAAAAAAAATTCTTGTTCCGGGGAACAAGTTTTTTTTTTACGTCACTCACCCGCATCGCATCGTATCGCCTGCCCGCGCTACTACTTCGTTTTCGCTTATCGATTTTCTGACTTTCTATCTATTTACTCGGTTCCTAAGGGTCCTAGCGTCTTAAGACTTAAACTACCAAATGAAGAAAAAAAAATATTTCAAATCTGACTGATTGTTCTAGAGATTAACGCGTTCAAACAAACAAACTATTCAGCTTTATTATTAATACTGATTTGTTTCAGACGAGATACTCGTACTTAGTCAAAAATGTAAAAAATAGTAAATTTTCTATAAGCTTTAACTTCGTAAGCATGTTACATAACAATGTGTATCGCATTGTATTCATTGATGATGTAATACAGATTCTGTTGGCGTACTCATCCCTGTACACAATGGCCTACATTGGGCCAGGTTCATCGGCCATTGTTCCATCGGCTGACTTCGGGAAAGCTTGACGGATTCATTTGTTTTTTGAAATTGAGTGGCACTTACGTAGGTTGTAAAGTTGCTGGCAGACTGTTGTAATAACAGCCGCGCGGGTCGATCGATCAGGTTAGGCTACGCTTGCCGCGGTTGGTACGTGAATGGGTGACCATCTTTACATACCAAGACCCCTCCGTGCCTCGGAAAGCACGTTAAGCTGTTGGTGGTTGATGATTCATGCATCTTTGACAGTCGTTACGGGTCGTCAGAAGCCCGAAAATCTGACCACCAGTCTTCCCAAGGAGTATCGTATTACCCAGTAACTGGGTTGTAGATATAGACAGTCGCTCCATGCAAAATACTGGTATTCAGCTGCATCCGGTTAGACTGGATGCCTTTTCCCAATAGTTGGGAAAACGCCAGGCAGATGGTGAGGTCGTAAAGCCAATAACTCATTCGTAATGTTACGCGCCGCAATTAATGCCTGATACACGGTGACATTAGTTACCACTGGCGACATCTATTGTGGATTGGCAGAACTAACTGGCGCCATCTATTATGGAATAGTAGAACTAATAGTGACGCCATCCGTCAGCGCCATCTATTGACGAGTAGATATGACTAAGCTAGAACTTACTAGAACTATCGACATCTAGTCAGTCGGGGCCGGTATGTACTCGAACATTCTAGACGGTTCTACAATAGAAGGTTCTGGAACTATCTGCGGCACTATATAAGGCCGGGAATAGCCGCGAGCAATCAGACTTGGTTTTGCGACACAAGCGAATACATCGAAAGCGATCTTCAAGTGCGACTTAAGAGTGATTGTGTTTTATAATTAGTGTGTTTTGAATTGTTGTTAGTGTTGATTGATTAAAGTGTAACTTTTGGGTAATTTTTATCGGCATTTTTAATTGTCACGAACCCGAAGCTCGTAACAATTGGTGTCAGAAGTGGGATTAAAATCATGCCGATTTTACCTAAAGACGACACGGAGGGTATCCGTACCCGGAGTCAACGCCAACAGGAGACGGACCAGAGGCGTTTTGGTGGAGCTGCGCCGCAGAGGTCGGAGGGCCAGCTACCAACCACGGAGGCCGACCCGTCCGCAGCAGCTCCAGCATCATCAGCACCAGACTTTGCTGCTCTGATGATGATGCTGCAGGAGCAGTCCCGCCGACAGGAGGAACAGGCCCGCCGTCAAGAGGAACAGGCTCGCCGGTTGGAAGAACAGCTCCAACGCGATAAGGAGGAGCAAGCGCGCCGCCAGGAGGAGCAAGCGCGCCGCCAGGAAGAGCAGATGCTCCTTATGAAGGATCTTCACGCTACCTTCGGGAAAGACATGAAGGAGATGAAGGATAAGGTTGCTCAATGTGACAACCGCCTGACGGAAGCTGAAATCCGGATTGAACAAGTGAATGATCGGGTGGACAACGTGGTGGCTGACGTAAAGAAAACCGTGATGGCTGACGTAAAGAAAACGCTGGATTACCTTAAACTTGGGGATGGAATCGCAGCTCCCGTAGCTACAACACCTTCGCTACGTGGATTCAAAGTGCCACCGTTCGACGGAACTTCTTCCTGGTCGGCCTACAAAATCCAGTTTGAGGCTGTCATAAAGGCGAATGGTTGGAATAATAGTCAGGCTATGACTGCCCTCACCCTAGGCCTGCGCGACCAGGCCTTAACTGTTCTGGAAGCTCTCGGTAAGGAAGTGACTTACGAGCAGCTCCTTGAGGCATTGGAGGCTCGGTATGGCGATGCTCACCTGGAACACGTGTTTCGTGCGCAGCTCAAGGATCGCGTGCAACGCAGTAATGAAAACCTGCAGCAGTGGGCCCTTGAAGTGGAGAAGCTGGTGCGTAAAGCTTACCAGTCCGTACCTGCGCTTATTGATGTTAACCTGGTGCAGGCATTCATCGACGGCATCCGCGACCTTGAAGTTAGAGCTGCTGTGAGGCTCGGACACCACGGGACGCTTAAGGACGCCTTGGCCCATGCACTGGAGGTGGAAGCCGTGCGACAGGATCATCGTTCCCATCGCGTCAGGGAGGTTGCAGCGGCTACAGTTCGCGACCGCAATAAAGGGTACAGCCCTAGGTGCTACGGCTGTGGGGAAAGGGGCCACCTTCGATCCAGTTGCCCCAAGCGAACTGCAGAAAGGGAAGACGGCCGATCTCCAGAGGGCAGTGCAGCTAACAGCACCACCCAGGACTTTCAGCACCAGCAGAAGGCGTTGCTTATGGCTCACCAGGAACAGCAAGCTCTTCTAGAACGTTTAGAAGAATTGAAGCGCGCGGTTGACATGGAACAGAAAAAGTTGGAGCGAGTGCGACGCGAAGCGCATGCGCGGTCCGAACAGGACCGTACTTATGTCAACCAGCGGAAGGATGAGACGGCAGCCTTGAAGACTAGGCAAGAGAGTAAAGAAGTTGTACCTGTGAGGATGCTCAAGACAGACCTCAGCCACGAGTGGAAGGAAAGCGTACAACGTGCACAGCAGGAAGATTCGGACATCAAGCCGATTCTGAAGTGGATGAAGGCCAGAGCTCCTAAGCCCAGGTGGAGCGACGTCTCAGCGATGAGTTCGATCACAAAAAGCTATTGGGCTCAATGGGACAGCTTGGTGATTCAGGATGGAATCCTGTGCCGTAAATGGGAAAATGCTCGGGGAGACACCTGTCATTTGCAAATGGTTGTCCCTAAAGCTCAAGTACCAGAGGTTCTACAGCTGTACCATAATGGTTGTTCAGGAGGTCATCTGGGAGTAAAACGGACCCTACTGAAGATACGAGAACGGTTTTACTGGATCCACTGTCGGGACGATGTCAAGGACTGGTGTCGCAAATGTACAAGTTGTGCAGCTGTAAAGGGACCTCAGACTCGTAGTAGAGGTGCAAGAGGTACTCCTAAGATCGTCCATGTGGATCGACTGGCGCGTTATTATGGAGCCGATAATGCTCGGGACGAGCATGTCTTAGGAGGGGGCAGTGTTACGCGCCGCAATTAATGCCTGATACACGGTGACATTAGTTACCACTGGCGACATCTATTGTGGATTGGCAGAACTAACTGGCGCCATCTATTATGGAATAGTAGAACTAATAGTGACGCCATCCGTCAGCGCCATCTATTGACGAGTAGATATGACTAAGCTAGAACTTACTAGAACTATCGACATCTAGTCAGTCGGGGCCGGTATGTACTCGAACATTCTAGACGGTTCTACAATAGAAGGTTCTGGAACTATCTGCGGCACTATATAAGGCCGGGAATAGCCGCGAGCAATCAGACTTGGTTTTGCGACACAAGCGAATACATCGAAAGCGATCTTCAAGTGCGACTTAAGAGTGATTGTGTTTTATAATTAGTGTGTTTTGAATTGTTGTTAGTGTTGATTGATTAAAGTGTAACTTTTGGGTAATTTTTATCGGCATTTTTAATTGTCACGAACCCGAAGCTCGTAACAGTAACTTTATAAACATAAAGTATACCACCACGCGTGTATTCCCTGAAGGGGTTAACAACTGTACTATACCCATGTTTCAAGAGCTTTATATCCTGTTAATCCCATGTAACAGGATTGGAGAATATAGCCAGGCACAAATACAGACACTGGTCTGCTACTAAGAATTTTCTTATTGAAAAAGTCTATGTTAATTTGGTCAACCCGGGAATAGATTCCAGGACCCTTTGTTCAGCTGACATTCCTTACATCTAAAGCACTCGCATTTGTAATGCGAATGATAAATGATTTTATTTCTGAACGTAGGTTTGTACAAACACTTTTACACGTCAATCATATTTTAAAAAACTATATGAGGTCGGCGTTTCCTATCTGACTACTCTGAGAAGAAAAGACGAAGCAAACTCAGAGGTCACAGTCTCTTTTTAACCGACTTCTAAAAAAGGAGGAGGTTCTCAATTCGGATGTTTGTATTTTTTTTTTTTAATGTTTTCTCGCATAACTCCGTCGCTTGCCAACCGATTAGAAAAAATCTTTTTTTGTTGGATACTTCCCAAATGGTCCCATAGAAATTTCATCAAAAACAGTTCAGTAGTTTGGTTTTTAAACCAAAATTACTGATAAAAATTACAACTTAAAAGTGAAAAATAAAAACATTTTTGCAAAAAAAAAAAAACAACCGACTTCCAAAAACGACACTACAAAGTGAAAAATAACTTTAATTTCGGAAGTCGGTGGCAAACAACGAAAATGCGAAACCAACGACACCGACTTCCGAAATTAAAGTTATTTTTCACTTTGTAGTGTCGTTTTTGGAAGTCAATTGTTTTTTTTTTTGCAAAAAAGTTTTAAAGTTCAGATATAATCTTAGTCAGATTATGAATCTGTCATGAGAATGTAGCGCAACATTTTTATAAAATCCAACATTTTCCTGTTTTATTCCTGTTTTTGGTGGAATAATTTTTGGGTTAAAAGTGTAAAAATATTGCGGCTAAGTTATGCAAAGTATACGCTTGGTATGCGAGTTTCACAGCAACGTTTTTAGGTCACACAAACAACTTCGTACTTTCATATGTAGGTATATTACCTACATAACGGTTAACTGCATGTTTTGGGACACAGAGGGCAGGATAGGACGTGGAGCATGGTTTGCGACATAGCTCCACAACCACACCCTACTGCCGCCGTTCCGTCAAGGTAGTCCCACTTTGCCAGGTTGGACTTACACCTTCCCACTTGTGTTCGGTTGACATGCAAACATGCAAGTTCAAGACAACAAGTTCCAACAAGATCTAAAAGACAATGACCAAAAGTCATAGCAAAAAGTCTCATGCATCTAAATCAAAATATTATGTATAATTATTTTCATATTTTTTTACGACATTACGCGTTGGGGATTTGATTTCTGAATAGGGAATTTAATTTAAAGTAAAAAAGTGTTGATTTTGTTTTATTCCCTTTACATGATATTCCGTTTCAAATGATATGTTTAATATAACCTTGAATTTTCAGTGTCATGATCACGTCTTTCAAAAAATATGTAAATAAATTATACTTTGCCGATTCTACATTTATTAGAAATAACTAGAATAAAATAGAATAGAATTTTTATTTAAACGATTATCTTTTTTTAGAGCAATAATGGCCGTTCGTGTATGACATGTCAAACAAAATAAAATACCTAGTTTTCAGGTTATTTAGATTTTTTTGAAAATCTCCGAAACCCGGGTTTTGTTTACAAAAAGGACTTTTGTAGAAGTTAATATGATAAATGTAGTCTATTAAAAACAAAGTTTGACTTTGATGCAACATGTTACGGGATTTCATACATCCATGAGCATTGTCCTTCAGTCGTGACGGCGACACCAAGAAGACTTACACAATTTTTTTTTTTTAAAGGTACACGTATTTCTCTTAGAAGGTCGGATGGCAGTTTTTTTGGGCTTTTTAGAATTCATTATTTCATATTTCGTAAATATTTACTTACTTTTCTCTGTTTTTTTTGGATGTGTTAGAAAGAAATTAGAAAATAAAGAAAATACGTTTATTTGCGGTAAACATGACGCATAAAAAGAACACAAACACAAAAAAAAATAACAAGGTAGGGGAAACATGCGTCAAATCCCCGCAAAACGGCCATCGCTCACTATAATGTTTTCTTTCTCTGTAAATCAGTGGTTTGTTAAATTACCTAAGTTAAAAAGTAGGGAAAAAAGTTCAATTAGTTCTAGGGTACGGTGAAAAGTTCTCGGCCCGACACAGAGATGGCGCTCCAGTCAGCGAAACATTACATTATTGATGTATTCGTAAATGTTTTATATAGGCGCTACAGTCTGCACAAAACACCCAATCATAATGTCTAAGGGTTTTAGACTAAGATCAGAAAGACATTTATCTGTTTTGTTTATGTTAAAATAAAAACAAAATCAAATCAATTAATCAGCAAAAATGTATGTTTCCCGCCTGGGTGTACGTATCATTTATAGTTAGTATGACATGTTTCAACTTGTTCTCTCAAGTAGTTTGCTTACACGATTTTTTGCAGTAAACATCTTGCGTATTTTTCGTTAAACATGAATATCGTGTGGTCATAAAAAATCTTTATATTGGATGGATTTCCCTGAGGAAATTCAGCCGAAGTTGACAAAATTTTACGCGGACTCCTTCCATGTCAAACGTTAAAAGTAGGCAGCATGATAAGAATGCCTGCGTTTATGTAGGTTAAAAGAAATTGGTTCTCCTTTTTTACAAGATACTCGAGATACAACCGAAATTGCACCAAAATACAATTATTTTTAACCAAAAAAGAAACACGCAAATCCACCACTAGCACTATATAAAACCGATTTTTAGTTCCGTTGAATAGCTGAATTCCATTGAAACACAAATTAACCGGATGCCTGATATCCGGTTTGTTGGTAAACCGGACACGGACACATCACACTAGAGAATAGATCCGATGAAAATCGGACGGCTGTGGAGTTTGACAAAGTGTTTTTGGCTTTGGAAAATAAATTGATTGGACGTTCGCGTGTCACACGAATTTTAACAAATAGTCTAACATAACAATGCCTGTATTCCGCGAAGGGACATGCTGAGGTGTATTGTATATCCATAGCTCGCCAGTTCATCATTATATTTTTATTATTATCTTGCCAATTAATAATAATAATAATAGAGGGGCTTGTGGCTAAGTAACAACAGCCGCACGGATCGATCGATCAAGTTAAGCTACGCTTGCCGCGGTTGGTCCGTGGAATCGTGACCATCTTTAGATACCAAGATAGTGATTAGATAGAGATAGATATTAGATACCCCTTCTTGCCTCAGAAAGCACGTTAAGCTGTTGGTCCCGCCTGTCATTCATGGATTTTTGACAGTCGTTACGGGTTGTCAGAAGCCCGAAAGTCTGACAACCAGTTTTACCAAGGGGTTTCGTATTATCCAGTAACTGGGTTGTGGAGGTCAGATAGGCAGTCGCTCCATCACAGTGAGTACAGGTACTCAGCTGCATCCGGTTAGACTGGAAGCCGACCCCAACATAGTTGGGAAAAGGCTAGGCAGATGATGATTTATTATCTCGCCAGTTATCGGCAGCCTGTTGTCATAGAGTGAAGGCTACGTACGCATTGCGAGGTGGCTTGGTTACCTCCTAGAGCCTAGCGAGTCACTTGCGAGCAGCGAAGTGAAACGAACGCTCTATACCTAAAGAAAAGAAAAAGAAAAGACTCCAATGTGTTTACTGTTTTTTAATTAAATATGAAGTGTCCTTGTTAGCAACAAACTTAAAGTTCAAATCCTTTTTAAAGTTTCGTCCCGATTCACCCCTGCATCCCTATTCACTCCGTTTTAACGTAATGTTTGCAACCGACCGCACGGCTCGCTTGTCGCCTAGCGTGTATCGAAGGATGTTAAGGCGCTAGGCTCTAGGTGCTAAGCAAGCCGCCTGTCAGTGCGTATATAGCCATATAGATAAATCTAACACAACTAAGCTCTGTCACATGATTTATTCAAGGTTACCTTACGAGCAGCGGCATCTTGTGACATGGATTTCTTCCACTTCCACAAATGGCATACTGTTGGTGTACAAAGATAGACAATTTAATTATTGTACATGTGTGTACATGTCGAACAACAGCAGTGCGATTTTCTGACCATCTCACCGTGAAAACTTGGGTGAAGTGAGTGTGGAGTGAGCTGTCATCCCAACTAATGCTAGAGATTGACAGCTCGCTCTAAGCTCACTTCACCTAACTTTTCACGGTGAGATGTTTACAGAATTAATCGGCAGAATACAACATGCATAGCATAATGTATCCTGTAATGTTCCATCTGCTGGGACACAGGCCTCCACTTCGTCTACCACGCGGGCCTAATACGGGTTGGTAGATGTCACAGGTCTTCGAATTTTTGGTTCCAGGACATGCCGATTTCCGCACAATGTTTTCCTTCACCGTCTTGAGAGCAGTGGGGATGAAATTATTTACGTAAAGTAGACCCAAAGTTTTCACTTCATGAATCTAGGTACTGTGGATATTCCATCGACTTCTCTGAGTAATACAAGCGTGATGTTACGTATTGCTCGGTTATTGGGTGGACATGTTAGACTACAAAAGGCCATATAGTGACCTTATAGGTGATGTTCTTCAGAAGGTGCGTAGTACTCGCAACCTGCGAGTGTGTATGACCAGCCCCAGCAGTCTCGACATTCATAGCGATCGCTTTACGACCGAATTCGGTCGCAAAGTCCCGAATTGACAGGTGAAATGTATGGAGTGACAGGACTTTGCGACCGAATTCGGTCGTAAAGCGATCGCTATGAATGTCGAGACTGCTGGGGCAGATGTATTAACGTAACTGATGCAAATGGAGTATGTAAGGATCGTAGCAGGTGGCGTTCTGTTGTCTCTGCCTACCCCTATGGGAAGGTGTGAGTTTATGCAAGTATGTGTATGTTAAACATAATAGACTACTACCTGCGCCCCGCGGTTTCACCCACATGTTTCGATCCTGTGGGAATGTCGGGATAAAAAGTATCCTATGTGTTAATCCTGGTTATAAACTATCTGTGTGCCAAATTTCATCAAAATCCTTTCAGTAGTTTTTGCGCGAAAGAGTAACAAACATCCATCCATCCATCCATACAAACTTTCACGTTAATAATATTAATAGGAAGTAGGACAGTCCCACAGCGTAATAATTACTATCAGCTTCTAGATTTTTTAATCTAGGAGAGCGAGCGTGGGGAGGGTGTCGCATGTCAGATAAGTTATCGTGAGGTTACCCTCACGATAACTTATCTGTCATTCGATACGCTTCGACAATCATAATTTTATTTCAAAATGGCTGTATTACGGTGATAGTAAATATTTCCATGAGTCGTATCTATTGTGTCAATATACCTATTAGTAAATATTAGAATGGAGGAGGCAGTGGCTATGTTCATCAGTGGACGTGTTTCGGCAGACAGGCACATTAAATTTTGTGTAAATTGTTTCATCACATAGACATCTCTCAAAACGGTGAAGGAAAACATCGTGAGTAAAACCGGAATGTCCTAGAATCAAAAATTCTAAGACTATGACATTTAAAACATTTTAAAAGAGTAACGGTGGAGTTTCTTGCCCATTCTTCTCCATACGAAAACTACCTTTTGGAACCCGACTAGAATCAATTTTATTTTAATTTTATTTTTGACGTTCAAAAGTGCCTTTTATGTGCCTATTTGAAATAAAGGATTTGACTTTGACTTTGACTTCTACCAACTCGCCCTAGGCCCGCGTGGTGGATTATGACCTACTCCCTCTCATCGAGAGGAGGCCTGTGTCCCAGCAGTGGGAACATGATAGGCTGACTAGCTGCGCCCCGTGGTTTCACCCGCATAAGTTTCGATCCCGTTCGAATATCGGGATAAAAAGTATCCTATGTGTTAATCCTGGTTATAAACTATCTGTGTGCCAAATTTCATTCAAATCCGTTCAGTAGTTTTTGCGTGAAAGTCCATCCATCCTCACAAACTTTCGCGTTTATAATATTGGTAGGATAAGATGTCGCATTGTCAGTTACATCAAATAGGGCCCAGATTCCCTACAGAGTCTTACTTGATTGCTATCCAATAACATGAAAAATGATAGCCTTGCCCTCGTAATGGTAATAAAATACTAGTTTTTATAGCCTCCTCCGCCATACCAGTTACTTTGCTAAGTAAAACCTTTTAACAAAACATTACAAGTCGCAACTTTTTTTATTACCTACGTACAGTCAACAAAAGGTATAAGTATGCATGGTCGTCGAATATATGTAGTTGAAGTTTAGTAAGAAACCGATGCATGTTTTTGGATAAAATTTAATTCAATTAATAGACAACAAACAGCTCACTTATCAAGTTAAATTTCATTCGAAAACATCTATTGGTTTCTTACTAAACTTCTACTATATCCGAAGACCCTGGTTACATATCTCTTTTGGTGACTGTACATTCATAAAAAAAAACCAGACTCGGTACAAAAAAGGGGCTATGCGGCTACGGCGTAGCTGTCACGCTACGCCGGCTACAATGTCGTAGCAGATAATGTTATGTTTCTACGCCGCTACACCGCATCTGACAATTTGCATAGAATGACTTGCGAGGAAATGTATTGAAATCCATCACAGTCACCGGCACGTAACTTGGCCAGGTATTAGCGTAGTGGTAGTAAGTTTGCGCATGTGTACTTAGAGCCGGTTTTTTCATCCGTAGTTAAACTCAAGCAACTGTTAAAAATAGTAACTAATGGTGAAATTTTTTTGGCTCGCTTCTGAACACATTCTCACGTGATGGTAAGCAATGATGCGGTTGAAAATAACTCACTGTAAGGCTGGTATTACACTAACGCGATCGACGATGCCTCGATTCTATTGATCAACGTCGACAGAGTTTTATAGGCTCGCTTTTGACCACTTTCTCATGTGATGGTGAGCAATGATGCGGTTGAAGAAAGTAATTTTTACTTGAAACTCCCAGGACAATACAAGACTCCCAGACCTATCGGTCTCTCGGGAATCAGGAAGCAAGACTGTCATAGAATTCGACTCCTTAGTCATCATCATCATCTCCTAACTATGTTAGGATTGGCTTCCAGTCTAACCGGATGCAGCTGAGAACCAGTATTTTACATGGAGCGACTGCCTATCAGACCCCCACAACCCTGCTACTGGGTAATACAACCCCTTGGTAAGACTGGTTATCAGACTTTCGGGCTTCTGACGACCCGTAACGACTGTCAAATACACACAGCAGTGACAGCCGGGACCAAAGGCATAACGTGCTTTCCAAGGGACCCATCCACGGACCAACCGCGGCAAGCGTAGCTTAACCGGATTGATCGACCCGTGCAGCTATTATTACTTAGCTACAAGCCCATCTGTTGTTATTATTATAAATTGGCGAAATATTATAATGATGATGGTGAGGTATGGAGGTATGGATGTACAATACACCTCAGCATGTCCCTTCACGGAGCACAGGCGTTATGTTATGTCAGACTATTTGTTAGAATCCGTGTGAAACGCGAACGTCCAATCAAAGCCAAAAACACTTTGTCAAACTTCACAGCCATCCGATTTTCAGCCGAACAATCTCTAGTGTACTTCAATTACAAAGCCTCTAGTCACTTAAAAACTTTAAACGGGTGTTATGCTCTAAGTAGATGATTGACAAAAACATGAGCGCTCATTAATCGGTCTTTAATTATAAACGGTTAAACGTTTTTATCAAACGCCTACCGTTACAACTGTCGTGTCGTGTATTCAAAAATGCTCGTCAAAACCATTCTTGATTGTTGTATAATCAATGATTAATGTCCACATGTCTAATCGGTAATCGATCAGACATGTCGATATCAATCATTGATTTTTTAGCAGCAGTGTTTCGATGTTGAACGATATTCGATGTTGAGAAATACGTTTGATTGACACTGATCGCGTTAGTGTAATACTGCCCTAAGGAAAATGGTGCTGTAACGTTATTTATGTATTACCTGCTGAAGCTTCTTGCTATTTGAAAAATGGCATTTGGGATAAATTAACTTGGAACTGAAGGTGTATACGGTGTATTTATAAAATGTCCACATCTGGAAACAATTTGCCAAGCATGGATTATTGCAATCATTAGCATAATATTATGAGATAATAAAGTTAGTAATTTGTATTATATAAGTTAGTATAAGTTAGTTATTTGTATTATAGAGACATGAGAAACGGGGTGTAAAGTTCACTCATCCTCCATAGAAAAGGGAGGATGCGTGGACGTGCCCACCAGACACAACAGCCGTCCGGACGGGTGTCGTGTCTGGTGAGCCCCGACGATTCAATATGAAAAGTCATTTATTCAAATTAGGCTGAGAATCAGCACTTTTCGAACGTCGAAATTACAAAAGACAGTCCCACAAAACACCCGCAATTGTTGTGCTTCTTAGTGATTGATGCCAGAATGTTGATATATTCTGGTTGCGCGGTAAACTCTGCTTGCGCGATGCTAGATTTTGTGTGACGTCATTATTATGTGTAGTTCACATGTCGGGCTGTAGATGCCGCAGCATTAACAACAGAACAACAATCATAAATAAAACAATCAAACATATTGCGATCACCATTCTTTTTGTCAAGCATTGTGATCATGCCCATAGACATTTTATTATAGTATATTTGATTCGATTTTGTATGTAAGTACGTATTAAGATACTACCTCCAGAACACAACCACTTTATACCTTCCAGGGCTTAAGTGAAGTCAACGATGGAGCTATCCAGGTGGATACATTCAGGTCGGACACTTCTAATTAGTTATAATAACCAATATAGCAGAATATTGGGAAATTAACCCGAATCCACACAAAACACTGCACCATCATTTTGTATCATAAAACCATCGTTAAACAAAAGCACATCGACAAAGAATTCTAAATTAAAAAAAACCGGCCAAGTGCGAGTCGGACTCGCCCATGAAGGGTTCCGTTACGTTACGATTTATGACGTATTAAAAAAAAACTACTCACTAGATCTCGTTCAAACCAATTTTCGGTGGAAGTTTATATGGTAATGTACATCATATATATTTTTTAGTTTTATCATTCTCTTATTTTAGAAGTTACAGGGGGGGGGACACACATTTTACCACTTTGGAAGTGTCTCTCGCGCAAACTATTCAGTTTAGAAAAAAATGATATTAGAAACCTCAATATCATTTTTGAAGACCTATCCATAGATACCCCACACGTATGGGTTTGATGAAAAAAAAAGTTTTGAGTTTCAGTTCTAAGTATGGGGACCCCCAAAATTTATTGTTTTTTTTCTATTTTTGTGTGAAAATCTTAATGCGGTTCACAGAATACATCTACTTACCAAGTTTCAACAGTATAGCTCTTATAGTTTCGGAAAAAAGCGGCTGTGACATACGGACGGACAGACAGACAGACAGACAGACAGACAGACAGACAGACATGACGAATCCATAAGGGTTCCGTTGCCATTTGGCTACGGAACCCTAAAAAATGGCACACTGTTAAAGGCATTTTGTTTCAATCTCTCTGCAACTTCCCTTATCAGTTAATCCGTAGAGCTACTGATTTAAACACAGCACGTAAATAGCCTGGCATGGTACAGTTACAAAACAGATAGGTACAAAAGGTCAGCTCCATACAACGAGCGATAACGCACGCACACATAAACACGCTTCGTGTACAGCGAGTGCAAGCGCACTCGCGACCGGCATTTTTTTGAGATCGCCATACGTAAGCGTCTATGTGTGCGTGTGCCTGTTTTCGCTCATTGTACCAGTATGCATCTGACCTTCTGTGTTCTGTATTATTTTGTGGTACAGCTTAACGTTGTTTTAAATTCTGTTCACTTGCAGGAGAAGTTCGTTGTGTAATATTTTTATTTCGTGGATTTAATGTTATTTTGCAAACTGGGTCATAATCTTGCCATATAAGTAAGAATTTATCGTGTAGCTTTGCAGTTAGCCCCGTAAGCACCTTTTTTCCCATCGATTTAAATATCCTCATGGATGTCCGCCGCCCTGGGATGGGTGGCGAGGTCTTTCAGACTCTTACTAACTAAAAACCACCCTGGTGTTCCATCTCACACCTACACCGGGGGTCGCGGGAACGTGCGATGCCCGTAAACTCCTATAACAAGAAATATATATGTTTTTCGATGCCTATTAGCTATAGTGTAGTATTGTATTAGCAGGTAGTTAATATTAAACACACGTAAAAGAATATTAATTATAGAATACCTACCTAAATAAACCTATTTCTGATGATAACTAAACTCAATAAATAAGCAAAATCCCTAAAAACTAATATCTATACGAATGACTAATCTTACCTAACAGTATTATAAAATAACCTACGGTCACTACGTACACTATCAAATATACTACCTATACTTTAAAATTAAAATCTATACCTACGACTTATAAAAATAAACCTAAATAACTCTAAAAACTAATAGAAATAAAAAAGGTCGCACTGAAAAACACGGTTTAGAATTGCAAGTAGCAGTTAAAATAAGAACGAACGCTCGCCACTCAACACGTCCGTTCAAATCAAAGTTCAAAAAATATCCTTATATACGGTAGCGATCCGTGGCGGCCGCGCGCCACGCGTGTGCTGCGAACGGTGCAAGCCAAATTCAACCTTCAGCACTACATTTAGAGCATAACTTTAGTGAACTCCACTGCGGGTAACGTAACCTACGACAAACTTATTATTTGCGGTTGGTACAGTAATCGGGTCTAGGGATCGAACCGCAAAATTAAGTTTGTTTTTTATTGTATATACTTTTCCGGGATAAAAAGTACCGTACCCAGTGTGGTGCCCAGGATATTAAAGAATAATTATACCAAGTTTCATCGTAATCGAACCGGTAGTTTTTGCGTGATGCCTGAACAAACAGACAGACAGGCAGACAGACAGACAAAAATTTTTTTAATCACATTTTTGGGTTCGGTCTCGGTTTAGTAACACCCCGTGCCATTTATTTTTTTGATATTTTCAATGTACAGAATTTTCACTTCTACAGATTTATTATAAGTATAGATGAATAAAGTATAAAAAAGACGGAAAGAGGCGAAGAGCTCATTAGGCATCAAAAAGTTATCCGCATCATCACTTATATTTAAGTCCCATGTAATTGTGTGCACTGCTCTTAAAGCAGTGAAGGAAAACATCGTGAGGAAATCGACATGTCCTAGAGCCAAAAATTGGAAGTCATCCGCCAATCCGCACCGGACCCGCGCGATTCCACTCCACTTCGTTCACACTCCGTTTCACAGAGATGAGACCTGTGTCCCAGCAGTGGGAACGTTGTAGGCTGACTATGATGATGTAATCATTTAATACAGGGCGAGTCTATGACCATGAATCGGGCACAAATCTAAACTTCAGGCTACCAATAAGAATTTTCTAGTGATTCCCTTAGTACACGAGTCAAACCTCGGGTGACAATACTATTCGCTACCAACGCGCAATTATGCTAGGCATTCTTATCACGTCTTAGCGCCACGTGTAACATTACTCGAACTTCCCGAAAATTGTCTTGAAAGCGTCGCGTGACACCTGGGTTTTATACAAACATTCTGGCATTTACGATTCAATTTGTATGAAATTAGGACTTCGTGGGAAGGGATATGCTCTACTTAACCTTTATGCTGAGCACGTGTTTAGCATTTGGCTGCCTCGTTGGTGTAGTGGTTGTCAGTGAGGCTGCAGGGTTTGGGGGGTTCCGTGTTCGATACCCAGGTCGTGCAAAAATGTTATTGGGTTTTTCCGTCAGGAAATTCGCAGTAGCTGCGGCGTCTGGTTTGTGCCCGTCTAGAGCAGTGGCAGGTAGACTCCTCATAGCGTCGTCAACTATTGACACATAAGAAATTCACGTTATAACTTCTTCAACCTCTTTAGCTAATCTTGCTTCTCATAATTTTATTTGTTGTTACATATCATGTTTTTTACGAGTAAAGCACGTACGTACGTAAGTATATTATGCTGTCTGCTCCATAAAATAAAATAAATAATTTTGGAAATATCACTTTACGTGACACGGTATAAAGCTCACTTTTCAATGCTTTTCTTTGAGTGTAGTTGATGTTCAGTAGTTTCGGTACGCGATGACCATTAGTTATACCTATTCCTTCCATCTGTATTCCTCTAGTCATCTCACAGAACTAAATAGCTAACATAGTTCAAATTCTAACCTCCATCTCCTAGAAATGTCTTTTCTATTAGATCTAGGAGCAAAAAACGTGGGGCATGACGTGACCCGAAAATCTATCAAGTTTGACAAGGGACTTCTCATGATGGACCGGGTCAGTAACCTCTGAGAAGGTCTAGGTCAATGACTCTAAAAAGGTCAGTCAATTGAGGTTACATGCTAAACATGCATTGCGAAAGATACAGTACCTTTAATGATCAAATACGGGTAGTTATTTCTTGGCTAAGTAACTAAGGAATGATTTTGATATTGTAATAAAATAATTGCCACAACTAGTACCTAATACCTAGATAATCTGTTTCAAAAGTATCTGATGAAAATATAAACAAAAGTATCAGGAAACGTAACTGTGGATGCCAATTTGTAGTGCCACTTACAATCTGAGTGTTTTAACTTTGTTTGAATACTCAAATATTTGAAATTATTTTAAAGATGTTTTCCATTGGAAAATTGAGTTTAATTTTATAACCTCAATTTTCGTCGATGATTCTTCAATTACTATGTAATAATGTTATTTAAACAATAATTGTTGGGAAAACTGGTCACACACAGTTGGAACCTTCTTAATACAGATTAATGTGTAACTAATTACATTTTGAGAGTGATTTTCTAAGAATTTACCCTGAGCAGTGTTTATTTACAGCTTCATTTCACACTTTTGAAACAGACTATACGTCCGGCGCATCCTGTGCTGTCAGTTCTGCTAACAATCTTGCTGCCATGCCGGCAATATTTTAACGGGATGAGCTTTACGAGAACAGCTTGTAACTTCATGAGACGAGAAGAATATAGCGTTATCGTTGTACCCAAGTATAAATTGCTTACTGGAAAGTCAACATTAGAATTATTCTGTAAAGTTCACTTGGAACCTCATTCAAGTGACCGCAGAGTATTCGAAAGCGAACTCATTTGTTTTTAAAGTAAATCATCGCGGATTCACAACGAGACACCGTTCGAATTTCAAAGTGATGTATAGACAATCACTATAGTAATGTTTTACAGGCTGATGATAAATTCTAAATTTCTTCATTATTACGGAGGAGCCACGTAAAAAACGTAGACTAAAGCATGTTTGCTTTGCTAATGACCACTCAAGTAATTAATGTTTGTTGCTCGTCAGGGTAAGTGACAGCGGGTGGTGATAGCTAAACGGTTAGGACGTTTGACTGGTGAAAAAGAGATTGTGAATTCGAATCTAGCCTGATGCATTGTTAACGTGAATACTAAACGTGTTGCCTACTCGTCCTACTAGTATTCCTGTTAACCCGAAGCGTTTAACAGGAATCAGCTCCCATTGGGCAAAAGGCGTATATGAAATACAGAATCACTATTATTTATTTATTTATATATACTTTATTGTACACCACAAAAATACATAGCATAAAAAAATACATAAAACACTAAAAAATATACAATGCAAATGAACACTACAAATATACAATATTAAAACATGATTTCTTATCAATTTCTCGCAATGAGATTAATTCATGTTCTGAGCAGGTGTAAGGAACGTGACTTGAAACTGAAATCTTGGCATGCTTTGGGAATGTTGATAGGTAGACTTTTCAGTTGGAATTTCAGCTGATTTGGGTTTAAAATTGGTCAAAGGTTTTCACATAATTCCGTGGCAAGTTTAATCTTGACTTTTTATGTTATACCGCCGCCGCTCCTGCTCAGCTCGAGTGCAATAGCGGCAAGTCAAAACATTGAGATTTCTAACTATAACTAAGTAAGGTAATAGTATCCTGTATGTGCTATGTCTGTGGTAAATATTAATGTATTAAACAAATAAACAGCGGTGGCACGCGCTTTACTTTGCGTAATTTATTTCATCACCATTGGTCTTAAAAAAGGTGAACGAAAACATCGTGAGGAAACCGGCATGGCCTTAGAACCACCAATTCGTTTTGAGAACAGTGGTGATTAAATAATTTACACAAAGTAAAGCGCCTGTCTGGGTTCGAACCTACGACTTACAACTCGTAAGTCGCGGCCGTTACCACTGGGCCATCACTGCTCACGAAGACATGTGACATCTACCAATCCGCACTGGGCTCGCGTGGTGGATGACGGCCCATTCCCCGCTCACGGTGAGGAAGCCTGTGTCCCAGCTAGCGTTGAAAATGCCGAAAATCAATTTGTTTTTTTCCACGAAAAAAACAATTTGTGGTTTTTTTCCGTTTTTATCGCATGTCACATAGAAAAATTAACAAAAGGAATCCTTTGGAAAGAAACAGGATTCTTTCGAATGTTTCGGTTGATGTTATGAAAAGTTGAAAAAAACCAGTTTTATTAAAATTAAAATATTTTTTAATAGGTGAAATACAGGTTAGTAGGTGGTGGTTAGTAGGTACGCACTACGTATTATTATGGGAAGAGTTAAAGCATAGAAGTTAAATTATAAGTAAGTCATTATTTGCCTAGCCTTTTCCCAACTATGTTGGGGTCGGCTTCCAGTCTAACCGGATGCAGCTGAATACCAGTATTTTACATGGAGCGACTGCCTATCTGACCTCCACAACCCAGTTACTGGGTATTAATACGATACCCCTTGGTAAGACTGGTTGTCAGACTTTCGGGCTTCTGACTACCCGTAACGACTGTCAAAGATCCACGAATGACAGCCGGGACCAACGGCTTAACGTGCTTTCAGAGGCACGGAGGGGTCTCGGTATGCATAGATGGTCACCCATCCACAGCCCAACCGCTGCAAGCGTAGCTTAACCTGACCGATCGACCTGTGCGGCTGTTATTATTTAGCCACGGGCCCCCCATCGCCACTAAATCTACTTTAGTGAAATGTATTCAAAGTGGATTTTTGAGTGACCATTTGTAACAAAAAGGTCTTAATAAGTTGCAATGGAATTTGAACGTTGTTAAGGATAAGTAAGTACGTATTTGAAAAAAAAGACATGAAAAGTTTCCCGTTTCTTTCATATTCTTCGGTTTTTTTCGGTTTTATTGGAAAAAAACATGAAATATATACAGGCAAATTTTCTTGAAACTTTCGAATGAAACATTGAAAAAAACAACGGAATTGGAAAGAAACGGGAATTTTTCCTGCTTTTTTCAACGCTAGTCCCAGCAGTGGAAATGTTAAAGACTGATTAACTTATACTAACACATAAATCGTCTCGCCTACAAATAATGAACTTCGTGCGAGTCGCCTATAGAACAAATTATAATATTTAAAAGTGAAGATTTTCACTTTTCGGGCGAATCGACTAATAAGCCGGAAGTCGCCGTTACTCAGCCAAATGTCAATCATAAAGTGGGTTTTTAGCATCCATTCTTGGGTCTTCGTTCTTAACTCATAATATCCTAGACGAATACTCAGTCATAAATCAAGATTAAAAACTGTCAGTTTTGATATTACTCTCGACTGTAATGTAGTTTTAAAACTAGATTGATGATGGAGCATTCGTTCTCGACAACCGACCTTAGTCCATTTTATAGACTGCCTCGTGAGTCTAGTCGTCGCAGACGTGACTGCCGAGTTTGGGTTCGATGTCCCGGTAGGATAAAGTGTTATTTGGTTTTTCTTCATGTAATTACCAGTAGTGTCTCGGAGTCCGGATTTATGCTCCGTTCATAGCGATAGCAGCCCCCCCTCCCCCACTGTTACATGTGCCTTAAACATAACTAGCAAAATGTGGATGTACTATGACGGCACGGTTGGCGCAGTGGTTAAGCGATTGACTGCTGCGCTGCGTGTCGCGGGTTCGATTCCCGCACGGAACAAATATTTGTATGACCTACATGTATTTTGTTCCGAGTCTGGGTGTTTTTCTATCTATAATATGTATGGATTTACAAAAAAAAAAATGCGTATAAGAAGTTTATCAGCCATCTTGTTACCATAACACAAGCATTAGATTGCTTAGCTCGGGACTAGATGGCGCTGTGTGAAATGTCCAGGGATATTATTATTATAGGTAAGACTCTGCCTATCTCTCCGGCGAGAACAGGCGTGGTGTTTCTGTAAAATAAAATATTCACAACGGGTAATATGTTTGCTCCCGAATGGGTAAAAAGTTCCTTTTCATAACTAATCAAAACTCTGCTAGAAATTGTTGTTCATAACGTAAAATTATATTTTTGCAACAGTCGTACCGTAACTTAAATGGAATTGAGAACTTTCATAATATTGAATCTTAACATTTTCCTTAACAACCGTTACAGTTACTAAAAACATTCCTGTAACTAACTTCCCTAAATTATCCCGAAAACGCTCATGAAAAATAAATTTTTGTTATTAATTTTATTTTGCAAAATATATGAAATGGTTTCGAAAAATATAACGTAGCTGTTATTAAAGGAGCTGTCACAAGTAGGAAACTCGTGTCGGGAACGTTGGTATAAAAATATGACACCCAAGTACAAACATAAAAGTTTCCAGTTTAAAGAGAACTGGCTGCAAAAATAATGAAAATCTTTTTTATTTACTTTTTCTTCTGAAACGTTTTTTATTCGATAACTTTATGTTGATTTGGGCTTTGTTCTTTCCTGAGGTCCGGAACTTTGGATATGAAGTCGAAAGTAAATTAGCAGAACATTTTTTTGGGCCTTGTCCTTGTTATGACTGAGAAGAACGAGCATGGATGACGATGTCCACTTCGTGATGGCAATTTCAGGCAATTAAAAGTCCAGATTTCTTCACGTTGTTGGTTCGATCCCTAGGTCAGGCGAAGCGTTATTTGTTGTTTTTAATGGATATTTTCAGTAGCTTTCTACGTCGGAATTTGCGCTCAGTTAATGGTAAAAGGCTCGCTGCAATGGGGCTCCTCAAATAGAGTGAATGTATCAATACACCTCTGCCCATTCCTACGGGAATTGGAGGCGCGGTTTTATATATGTAACTTAGACAGTAGGTCCTGTACATTGTGAAATTGTCAAAGCCACATTTGTAGCCTCAAATGGGTACTTAACCGCCAAACCCTTCAAACCACAGCCAATGTATCTCTATTGCCAAGGTTTGTGGTACAAAATAATCTCGCAAAGAGCCACAATATCCTGCAGACGTCTAAATTAGGGATAGGCGCGGATGACATGAGAGAGTAATAAAAGACGATCGCTACTTCAATTGTTTGTGCTGGGATATCGCGGGCGTGTGGTACACCGTAGTGTAATATAGGATCCAAAATATCTGTAGTGTCATTCTCTAAACATCACTTCGAAATTCGAACGATGTCTCGTGGATCCGCGATAATTTAGGTACTTTAAAAACAAATGAGTTCGCATTCGAATTGTGTTTGTTGGTAGATTTTGTCATTTGATTTTAACATTTAACTCTGATACTTAAGTGTACTTTCAGATTGCTACTTTATTAATATTTGTTCACAGTTACCGGCAAAACATAGTAAGTGATATTTTATTTACAACATTTTTAACCCACCTGTGTGTTTTTTATGAAACCTTCGGCTTTAATTTTGACTTGAGTGCACTTTACAGAATAGCATTACTCAGCTTTTATAATCAGGTTCTCAAACTCATAGTTTGGCGAAAAGAAAATTCTTAAGAAACCCTAAGAATCCTTTGTTCTTGTTCTTACTTTCGTGTTCAAAATTGATTACTTATTTTCATTCATAGCGATTTCACGGGATTCAAATCGCCGAACTAAGCAGTGGAGTCAAGATTACTAAGAAAACATTTTACAGAAATAATAACTATTATTCCGACCCCAACATAGTTAGAAAAAGGCTACGTAGGTACTTAGCCTTTTTCTAACTATGTTGGGGTCGAATTTCAGTCTAACCGGATGCAGCTTCATACCAGTATTTTACATGGAGCGACTGCATATCTGACCTCCATAACCCAGTTATCGGGTAACACGTTAACCCTTGACAATACTGGTGGTTACACTTTTGAGCCCTTGACTACCTGTAAGGACTGTCACAGATCTATGAATGACAGCCAGAACCAACGGCTTAATGTGCTTTCCAAGGCATGGAGGGATCTCGATAAGTAATAGATGGTGAGCCATCCACGATCTTTCGATCGCCCGTGCAGCTGTTATTAACTGGCAGTCCCACCACGACATTACTAAGAAGTTCGCTAATTACTGCAGTACTTTTTAAACAAAACAGTCTCTCACTCTGTAAAAGCTTACTTGAACAAAAAACTGTAGAAAAACGTTCAAGATTTTCTAAACTGGGTTAAGTTTGTTACTTAATCCCTGCCCTAACTAACTTGAGCGGGGTTCACTTAATCCTTTCACTAAGTTTATCATGAAATTGTAAACTTAATCTTGTTTTGCTACCTTTTTTTTCTACTTTGACATAGTTAATGACACCGATAAAAGTATCTGCTAAAGGTCGCTCAGTTTATTTTTATACGGGTATCTCATCTGGTTGGGTTGGTGAGTTTGTGAGTTGGGTACTGTGTAATGATGTGTGCAAGATGTCACGTATTAAATCAAAATAAAATTATGATTATTGAAACATTTAATTTGGTTGGTAAATATTTAACTTGGAACAAAAAAACATACAACTTTGTTATTCGGACCTCGATTCCAATGGATTTTCGCCCAGACTGTTCGGTGTGCTTAATTATGGCAATACGCCGCACTCTCACGCCCTGGAAGGAATTACCAAGGAAGTCGTATTACCAAGTCACCATTTATACGTTTTTGTGGTCAGCGCACTATGTCTTCTCTTCTATACATCGCTATCAGCCGTCTAATTTTATTTAATATTATTACGTTGATAAGCTTCGGTGTAACACACAGCCATCGTATTATCATTCGGCAGCCACCAAACTACCAGTTGTGGGTAAAATTCGTCTGCGAAGTAAACAAAATCAAGTTTAATATCATTAAGACAGCGTCAAACTTTTGGTGGGAGAAAGTTTGTGAGAGGAAATCATAAGTCGACTTGTCCTCGTGGGTTTTGATGTTAGTGTATACTAGAGCATAATGTAGTGATGAGATTTTTAGTTCTTGTTGTGTTTTTTTTTAAACTATGTATATTGTTGGTTGCAGAACGTAAAACACATCAAAGTCCTTACAAGACCCGATTGGGTAGACCAAAATTCATTGAAACGTCCTCACTTAAAATAGTTTTAATATGTCGGTATTGTCTTCGTCAATTAAAATATCTTGGCGCCTACCTACTGGTAACTTTAATGAAAAACAAACGATATTTTTCAAGTTTGTCGATTTTAAAAGTTTTTTTTGAACTTCCTCGTTTTTACTAAACATGATAGTGCCTCACGATAATTTAATTATATTCAACAAACTGAAAATAAATGAATTGGGTTGAACCGCAGTGCAATCCTAATTGGCTTTATTATTAGCGTCAAGAAACATCAAATTACTTAATAACCCGACTAGCTTAATAACACGCCAGTATTACCGAAGGGATTTACTTGACATAAATCTTCATTAATATCGCGTAAACAATATAAAGTTACTATGGAAGAGGATGTTTTTTAAGCAGGAACTTCCTGTATTAATCGTTTCTGTGCTTTATCGTATAGAGAATATCTATAGACATGTTCATTTGTTCCCACTAGTACAACCGAACTGTACCACCGGTGGTACTAGCGGGAAATTGTGTTTAGTTGTTAAAATAAACATGGCTTTTGTACTTGTACTATTATAATTATAGGCTGCATCTTGTTTGCTCAGACCTATGTAGAGTTATTCCCTAAACATCACTTCTAAATTCGAAAACGGTATCTCGTTGTGAATTCGCGACGATTTACTTTAAAAACAAACAGAATCAAAAGTCATTTATTCAAATTAGGCCGAGAATCAGCACTTTTCGAACGTCAAAATTACAAAAGACAGTCCTCCAAAAACGCCCGCCCATCACCAAAATGAGTTCGCTTTCGAATTGTGTGCGCTCACTTGAGTGAGGTGAGCAGTGAACTTTACAGAACTAGTGTGTTTTACTGGAAATAGGACTTAAACATCACTGGCAAAATACGAGTGTAATATTAGGTACACCTTTTTGCCTAACCCTTCGGGGATTACATGTGTGATGTTGCGTTATGTATAATACTGCTGCAAATGAGCTTTCAATTTGTTACAGTACTTTTTTTCTATGCTAAGAAAGACATAAAAGTTGTCACCAATTTATTTGACCGGAATGGTCGACCATTTAGCTAACATATAGGAGGTGTGACAATCATCTTGCGAACGAGAGGGTCGTGACAATATTCTTGAACGATTACTGTATTAGACCTATGCATAGCGGTTAAATGGATCAGACAGAGGAAGGTAATAGCCCGGATAACGATTAGGAGACAGATGTTTTTTATGTAATAATGCTGATATATTATTTATGTTATGGTTGAAAGGCGGCCCACGATAAGTGATTCCGTCAACTATTACTATTCTGTAAAGTTCACTTGGCAGTTCAACCTCACTCAACTGAGCGCACACAATTCGAAATCGAACTCATTTGTTTTTAAAGTAAATCATCGCGGATTCACAACGAGACAGCGTTCGAATGTCGAAGTGATGTTTAGATAATAACACTACAACCTGAAATAAGATGGATGATGCTGACTTTTTTTAACAATTTAACTGAGAGTAGAGAAGCCCTCTTTAGTAGTAGTAGAACAAAATGAAGTTATAATTAGACTGAAAGTCATATTCAATTCTCACAACAATTTGCTTTACAATGAACAAGAGCGAACTTTCACAGAATTTGAGTGTACCACTATCTGTTCAGTGGAGTGTACTACAGAATACTTGGAAAACTATTGTGTAGTATAGTTGGTTTCAAAAGCGTTCCCTAAGCTAAGTATCATAAGTGATGCATGAGTGAACACATAACTGTATTCTACGAAGGGGTAGACAGATGTGTTTAGTACACTCACATTTTGTCAATTATGTAATTGAGGGAGAGACTTCTGACTACCCTTAACGACTGTCAAAGATCTACGAATGACAGCCGGGATCAACGGCTTAACGTGGTTTCCAAAGCACGGAGGGGTCTCGATGTGTAATGGATGGTCACCCATCCACGAACCGACCTCAACAAGCGTAGCCTAACCTACGATCGACCCATGCGCCTGTTATCATTAAGCCATGATCCCTCTGCCAGTAAGGTCAGTGTATGTCATTATAACTAGGGCGACCTCTCCTGGCGTTCCACCTGAACTACTTAACCAAAGTTGGTAAGATCCTATAATTAGATCAGTAAATCTCGCTTTTCCATCATATTATCTGTAAGGTCAATCAGAGCGGTCTCTTAGGAACTTGTTCGTAGTTGAATTGCCCTTATTACTCGTACGGACACCAACGACCCTAAGGGTCGGTGAGTTAGGGAAGTTCGGCGAAACAGTGGCGATGGCAGATATAGTTTGATGTTTTGATAGTATTGTGATTTGGAATGGACTCCGAGGAGCTCGAGGTCCCTTTGTGTTATTTATCTATTCTTAGTAATCCATACTTATTATTATGAATGCGGAAGTAACACTCCCTGTCTGTTCCTTCCGCACTCAACCCATCGTTCTCAAATTTGACAGATAGATAGCTTGGGACCTGGAGAACATATTTATTTATTTTTTATAACAGCTTAAACTAATAATAAGCTTCTTTTCACCTTACATATTTATTTCTATACAAAAAATACGACGAAGCGGGCAATAGTGGTTTTTTTTTAATAAAAACATGAATTTTAAAAGTGCCTGATAAGTTGACAGATAATTTATAGCCACGCGTTAACACTGTTAACTTATGGTCTAATCGGAGTAAATTATATAACCTTAACTTTATTTAGGTATGCGCTAAATATTTCGGCAGTTTTTGTGTTGGAAGGCACATCCTAGGAGACCAGGGGGTCTACTCCGAAGTAGTATCGGCCGAATGTTCGGCCGTTTCCTGCTATGAAGTTACTACTTGGTTCGGTCGGATCCGATCCTACACTCCTACACTCTTTCCAGTATTGACAATGGTCCCGACCCAACTGACCCGATCCGAACTTTTTTCGCATTTTTCAATAATATTCGGTTCGGCTATGTGTCGGTCCGATCCGAACATTCGCACTTTGGACTTCGGAGTAGGCCCCCAGGATATCGTCAGCGGTACGGTGCTGTTCTAAGAATAATCATAGAATTCCTTAGCCCTTTTAATAATTCAAATGCCATAAATTATATATTCAAACCAAAATGCCGTACACGTACACGAAACTCAGTACCTACCGCAAAAGCTTGCATCACCAAACGAAAATCCCGTAATCAATAATAAGAGCTATCATACCAGCGTGTTGCACTTACTTAGTGAACGTTATCGCGCGTATCTTATCAGCTACACAGTTGGTATGCTCGGCTGTTATTAGGACTTCACCAACTGCGAGTGAGATTTTTGCTTCTTCTGCAAACCTCTATTTATTATGTGCCTGTACTGTTACTTTCTAAGCATCATTTCGATATTCAAACAGAGTCTTATTGTGAATCCGCGCTGATATACATAAAAAAAACAAATGAGTTCGTTTTCGAATTGTATGCGGTCAGTTGAGTGAGGTTGCAAGTGAACTTTACAGAACAGCTCTCTGCTCGTGTGGTTGGTATAGTAAGAAGTATAGTGGGTTGGTAGTTAGGCTTTAGGGACCAAAATGATGATGAGTTTCGGAGACAGACATCGGAACTCTTCAATAAATGCCAGCAAATCAACCGCGATTGCTGCTATCGCATATGTATGCATTGTTTACGCAATCACACAACATAACATCACGCCTGTACCCTCTAAAGGTATACGCAGATGTGTTGAGTATACCACGGTACACCCTCATTTCTGTCAAAGTTGTTATTGGGGTACCTCTAATCTTGCAAGTAAATATATATGATTTTGTGTGGGGTAGGTAGGTACAACTAAAAAGTGAAAAATAAAACTTTTTTACAAAAAAAAAAAAAAAACTACCGGCTTCCAAAAAAACACTACAAGCTGAAAAATAACTTTGATATCGGAAGTCGGTGTCAAAAAACATCCGAATTAAGAACGTCCTCCTTTTTTTGGTTAAAATCACAGAACAGATAAAAAAGGTTAGAAGGGCCTTGTGGGCGGGGCAGGCGCGCCGCAATGTTGATCAGACGCTCAAAGTCAACCGAAATTTGAATCACCGCTCAACAATCGCGCTCTTGTTGTGACAGCGTTCGAAACTCCGCGGAAAAAAATAATTATACCGTCTTGCGCTATTATAACGTGTCGGAAAAGAAGTCAGGAGTGTAATGTGGCCCGAGGAGGGATTTCTTATCACCGGTAAGTCCAAAAACCTTAAAATACGAGTGATATTTGTAATTATTGCAAAAGTATTATGTAGTTAGTAGACAAGAACGATAAAATCGCATTCAGATGCAAAATTATACATTGCTTGCAATACATAGGTACGATCTTGTACGACGTGAGCGGTCGCGCAATGTATTGCGTTCACTGCGAACGTCACGTGTGTCGAGCCAAAGCATCTATTCAGGAAATCTATGCGCATCGATAGTGTTGTACCAAATTGTAAACAATGTCGATATTAAGTATGTGTATTATACGAATGATTATTTTCAGTAATGTTACAATACATACGACTTTGTTTTTATTAACCCTAATTTTATTATTGTATAATGTGGATTATGTTAATTCGACTTAGCATTCGATGTGACTTTGTTTTACGTTTCATGTTATTCAAAATGCTATTTTTCTTTCTTTCTATTATTATGACGGAAAACAGAGCTGCAACTAGCATAAAACGAAAGAAAATTTAAATTTCGCGGCAGTATCGGATGTTCCCCCTTAAATTGACTTTGATTTAATTTCATTTATATGTAATTAGGATGTCCACATTATTCGTACCGTACCCGCAACTTAAAAAATTGCAAAACTTTAATTAACAAAATTACAGTAATTTTATCGATATGATTAATCGACCTTTTGGTCACCGTAACTATTTGCTTTTACACGTGTGTGAGTGTACGTCCAGAGCAGTATTTGCGTTAGTGTGACAACCAATAGCAAACACGCGATCTAAGTGCATGTGGTTTATTTGTGTGCGTAATGCGCGTACGTACTGATGTCTTGCTTGTAGTGGAGAAACAGAGTGGGAGACATGCGGCGACGCGCGTTTTAATACGAATCAGGAACTATTTCCTTTCTAACCTCTTTTATCTGTTCTGTGGTTAAAATAATGACTACCTCGTATGTGTAGTGGTTGACAATGAGACCGATGTGAGGGCAGTCGTTTGGGTTAATCTCCAAGTTTCGGTAAAGTATTATTGGGATGTTCTTATAGGGGTTTCTGTGTAGCAGCTCTGTGTGTGGAATTGTGCCGGTTAATGGCAATGATGACCATGACCCAGTGAGAACAGAGCAGTGATGGCTTAGTGATATTGGCCCCGAATAACGAGTGTAGGTCGTGAGTTCGAACCCTGGCAGGCACTTTCCTTTGTGTATTTAATTTCATCACCACTGCTCTCAAAACGGTGAAGAAAAATGTGAGGAAACCGGCTTGTTCTATCCACCACTCCGCACTGGGCCCGCGTGGTGGATTATGGCCTACTCCTTCTCAGCTGTGGGAACATTAGGCTGCTAATACTTATGCTAATGTCAATCTGCTGGCCCCCGTTTACTTACATGGGACCTATACAGAACAGGTGGAATGCCTTATACAATACTTCTCCCTAGTCCATGAGGAATACAGTCGTAATGTAACAACTTTTATCGATTCCTCGCGCCATTATTAGCCGAACCTAGCTCCAAAGTGGTTTGACACTAATTGCTAGATCGATTAACAAGCTGTCACGTTAGAATTCAATCATCTAGGTAATTGACATGAGTGGGTGAGCTCGTGGAACTAGATTCACGAAGTGGACTAAAGTAAAAACATACTTTAAAGAATTTTAAACAAATCAGTATGCCTGTATTCCTCAAAGGTGTCGGCAGAAGCGAATGAATACTGAATCGTACCTGTAACGACGTTTCACCAGTTTTGTTTAAGTCGCATGTTATAAGGAGCAAACTTTTTGTGAGTCCCATGTGAATGTGAGTGAGGCCATCAACGGGCACATTTCCAGGCTCCGGGCTGGTACTCAGAATGTCCCACTGGAAATACTTAATTTCACTGAACGATTCAGGTATTGAACTCAGAACCCCAACCTAAGCTAAGCTGCTGGGAGTGTGTTGCGCCACTTCTTCTTCCCAGCGAAAGCATTAGGAAATGGTGAAGGGCCGACGGTTTGAGGGACTGTCTTATGTAATTTTGACGTTCGAAAAGTGCTGATTCTCAGCCTAATTTGAATACATGACTTTCAGTCCCGCTTGTAACATGAGTTTGAAAAAATATCGAGACGAAATTCACACTTAATAAGTAGGTACTGCCCTCCTCGGTAGGTATACTTACTGCGGTATGTTCAACTTCAAGTCTCTTTGTGCAAGTCCTCGGGTGACGATATCAACGAAATATGAGTGCTGAGGCCATGAAGTTAAGATTCAAAATCATTTCTGCTTACGAAAAACCGGCAAGCCATGCCGCCACGTGCCACCAAGTGACCGTTTGCCTTAATATTGCAGCAGGAGAGTTTACAGACTTCTTTTGCCAAAAATATTAATCCACTTGGCAACTCGAAGCGTTAAACCTTATCTTCTCCAACACATTGTAGCAATTTATTCAAGGAAAGTTGGTCTGCTTCAAAAACATGATACTCTTGAAAATCTTCATTGTTTTACCACGACAACTTGTAACTTAAGTATAAGATTCTTAGAACAATTTACCAAGTTATGAAAGCACTTTAAATACTTAGTGACTAATTACTTACACTAAAATGAGTGAACTTTAGTATAGTCTGACAAAAAAAGTGTGAAATATTTTTAAGTGTTTTAAGATTCAATGAGTATATTCTGCATCGTATATAGCTGCATCTGGTTAGTGTGGAAGCCGACCCGAACATAGTTGGGAAAAAGTTACTTATCAGATGATTAGTAGGTAGTCAGGTAAGTATCTACACATGACAATGATAAGCTTTAGCTGAGGGACCAAGTCTAACATAAACCTTTCCCAGTATAAAATAACTTATCACAATATTTTAACATCTCAACTCCTTTTCAATTTCAAAAAACAAAACGCGCACAACTATTTTCCGTAAATGTTACCAGCCTAAAATAACTTGCTCCAAAATCTTTTTAACAGGTAACCCCAAGGCAATCAAAGTTTGTGGCTCACAATTTTCGTTTGTGGCAACTTTGCACATGGCCTATCTCGTCTTCGCGGTCGTTACGATAACTTACGATGCTCAAACTTGGAACGGATTTTAATCAAAGGGGCGAATTGTTTTAGTTTCCAGTTTACGTCCTATGCTGATTTTTAGATTGTCAAAAGGATCTTTAAATTCGATAAGTGAGTGTTTATAGTTTCATGGGAAAAAGTCGATAGTAGGTACATATTTTACTGATTGTCTTTTTTATTTACTCATTATTTTGACGTGACTTTGTCTACATGCTTGTAATGCACATTGTTTGTAAACAACACCTTTCAATGTCCAGATTTTATTTCAATCAATTCATCAGTAGTTTGTGTCTGATCCTCTGAATGCATCGGGTGTAGCAAAGTGTGACAGCGAAACACTAGTTTAAAACAGTTTGCATATTTCTTTCACAAGCATTTTTTTTTATCAATCATTATTATTTTGCGTGGTACAGCAGGAGCCTTTTAAGGGGTGCGCTTGATAGTTGTCCCGAGTATAGCGACTTTTTTCTGTTTTGAAAATGTTATTAGTAATTTGCCTTTTTATAGTAAAACTAAGTCGGACGAAGGTAGGTAGAGAACCTATACATTTACAGGTGTAACCTTCGATCAATAATGTAACACACAGAACAAAAGTTCCCATTTACTAAACAAAACTGTTTCTACCCTCATTAACAATTGTTTTCTACACACACTTCCGGAAACCCTACTAAAATAGCGAAGAATAGCAGTCGTTTCGTGTAAAATATTGATAGTCGGCCGCTTCTGGTAAGATGGGAACCGACCCATACGTATAAATTAGAAATAAAGAGTTTATGTGGTTTTTAAAGCATTTAAAATAGACAAAAAGCGTATTTGCAAGAGATCTGATAGGTCGTAAGTCAGAAACATAACAAATAAATAAAATCAAATGCACCATTGTATGTATGTATACTAAAGTTCTCCCTCTCACAGAGGGGAGGCCTGTGTCCCAGCAGTGGGAATGTTACACTACAGGCTGATTGTGCTATGCTATACTGAAGTTGGTGGGTTTTTTCACACATTACTTACTTAAAAGTATTTGTATTGTTTCCTTTTAAATAATAGTATTTATAAATAAACGGAAAAGTGAGGCATTCCACTTACTTACTCTATGTATATCTTATTCGATTTGTTTTTAAAGTAAATCATCGCGGATTCGTAACAAGACACCGTTCAAATCTCGAAGATATGTTCATAGATTCGTTGTTTTTATTTTATTTTATATTGTATATTAGAGTACAAATTTCCATAGTGTAAGTGTTTTGTATTAATCATTAGAGTAGAAGTAGTATAAATTAGGTTTTATACCCACGTGTACATTAGGTTCACATTGTAAATATTCGTTTGCCGCTAGCAGCGGCGGATGTGGTCGAACTTATCCATATGTACTTACCAACCATTTTGTACCTACCATATCCGACGAATAAAGGTCTTTGTCGAATTGCTAAATAACTTTTAGTGACATTTGGTCTCAATGAACATTTTTTTCTTCTTGTCTCAAACTGGTAAAGTAATCTAGAATTTTTCGACATTCCGGTTGACCACAATTAAATCAACACAAATATTAATTACAAAAAATCATACTTCAATTATATTTAATTCTAGTACAATACCTCCAATTTCCCTTTGCTATAATTTCCCATTAATTAATAAATTACAGGGCAAATATTTTACGGCATAATTAAATCGCCCCTCGGAATTCTTCGCGAGTTGAATAAATCACAAAGATGTATGCTGATTAAAACTTGTGTGGAATATTAAATAAGTAGGTAGAAAACTGACTGAAATTATTTGAAAGGATATAAAAAAAAAACGAGTCAAGGACAACTAAGTTGTTAGCTAAGTATAAGAAAGACGTGTAAAGGGACATCCATCAACCCCTACTGTGCCCGCATGGTGGGTCACGGCCCGCTCCCTCTCACAGAGAGGAGCCCGTGCCCAACAGACAACTGCCCGTGTAAACACACGCAGCCTATAAACGTTCCCCGTTTATAGGCTGCGTGTGTTTATTCTGTGCATTCGGTGAGGTTTTTTTTCATGTATGTACGCCTATTTAATTATTTTTTCCCCAAAAAGATTGACATCACAACTGGTCAGCTACGACTATTAAATAGAAATCATCAATTTGTTTGCCTAGCATGATGTTTAATGATACAGGCAACAGATTATTGACGACTCCTTTTACACGTCTTTGCAAAGGATCATTTTCAGCAGTCAGTAATAAAAGGTCTACAATAAAACCTCGCCAGTTCATTCACGTATGAATAAATAAGAAGACTTCAGCACTATTTCTTTCTCTTTGGAAATAGATTCGGGATTTTTGACGACACGTTCAGACTTGTACTTGAATATATTATACCTTTCACTCTGGACTCTCTGGGGAGACTGAATAAAAAATTTGGCACTACTGTGATTCGGACGAAATGGTTTTTATATTAGATTTCCATAGGGATAGCTTTTAGTTACGTCATGTCCCATCTGTCAATATTTTTGGAGCATAATAATATTTTAAATCCTACTAAACATGAAAGTTTGTATGGATGGATAGATGGATATGGATGTTTAATTACTCTTTCACGCAAAAATTACTGAACGGATTAGTATGAAATTTGGCACACAGATGTTTTATAACCAGGATTAACATATAGGATAGTTTTTATCCCGACATTGCCACGGAATCGAAACTTATGCGGGTGAAACCGCGGGGCGCGGCTAGTACATTTATAAAACAAATGAGCATCAGCAATTCTATTTTGTGAAGTTCGAGCACAATTCAAAAGCGAACTCATTTGTTTTTAAAGTAAATTATCGCGGATTGACAACGTGACACCGTTCGAACTTCAAAGTGATGTTACGAGAATGCTATGCAAAACAAAATAAGTTACATTAAAAATAATCTTATTATTTCTAAAGTTTCTTAGTTAATATGCCTAGAAAACACAATGAAACTAATATGAAACTGCAAATCTAGCCTTAAAAGATCACATATCAACATTTCTTCAGAAGTAAACCACTTAGAAATGGACAGACAGCCTTCCGTTCAACTGGCTATCAGACCTAATGTAGTGGAAGAATACGACCGAACGATCAAAAGTAATATCCACACATATACTTAGTCACTTTAACAATACGTTCATACATCCATCATTCTTTAAAAGTAGTATCGGTAACATCTGTTATGTGAAGATGAGATATATGACCATTGTGTGCGATTCATATTAACAAAAAATCACGCCTGTGGCCCTCGAAGGGTTGGGCAGAGGTGGATATATGTACAATTGCGCCCACATCATTATCATCATGCTCCTGCCTTTATTCTAATATATTTGGGGTCGGTGCAACATGTCTCTATATATAGATAACACCAACCACCAACATATATAACTTGTGTTAACAAATAAAAGTGATTTGATTTGATCTTTTTTTTATAGTAATACCCACAGTTCGTCAGTTATATTTAAGTCCTGTGTACTATGTCCAACAGTGGAGGCTGAGTTGATAGGTTGGTTGATTGGTTGACGTATGTAACTGAGGGCGAACTGATTGCCATCAACTGGGTACAAATACAGACTGGACTCCTACTGGAAAACACTTTAATAGAAGAACCCAATTGGGTTCTTCCAGCATAAATTGTCGAGCAAAGGCCCCCGAGCTGGG
The DNA here is from genome assembly GCA_951799955.1 of Apamea anceps. Lineage (NCBI taxonomy): Eukaryota > Metazoa > Arthropoda > Insecta > Lepidoptera > Noctuidae > Apamea > Apamea anceps. Next base: position 4,723,296 of record OX637528.1, read on the forward strand.
AATCGTAACCAGGACCTCACACAAACGAAGCTGACACTGTGTTCGGTGTTCGGTTCGCTAATTGAAAAGATATGAAATATTTCACCACCACCAATGGTAACCACTTACCACCAGATGGGTCATCTGCTTAACCATCAAATAAAAAAAATGTAGGGTGGCAAATAATCAAACAGAAACAATATACCATGATAGTACAGTCTTGTAGTTCAGTCTGCGCCATGAGCCTTTGTACTGTGCTAATTAACATAAACAAGCAGTCCCAATTATGATGAATACAAATGACTAATCTACCCCATTTGTTATCAGTGGGCTTTTGTCTTATCTGTCTGACGTCAGTAGGCGGGCAGGCTTGGCTGCTTATTTAAACGCAAAATACCTAGGTACTAACAGTAGGTAGTGCTGTTCTGTAAAGTTCATTGCTCACCTCACTCAAACGAGCGCACACAATTCGAAAGCGAACTCATTTGTTTTTAAAGTAAATCATTGCGGATTCCAACAAGTCACTGTTCGAATTTCGAAGTGATGTTTGTGAAGTCCCAAATATAATGAATATTATTACTATTATCTAATCTACCTCATTTGTTATCAGTAGGCTTTTGTTTTATCTCTGACGTCAATAGACGGGTAGGCTTGGCTGGTTGAAAAGCGAAAAATGCCTAGTAACAGTAGTGTTATTCAAGTTCACTTGGAACCTCACTCAAGTGAGCGCATACATACAATTCGAAATCGAACTCATTTGTTTTTAAAGTAAATCATCGCGGATTCACAACAAGTCACTGTTCGAATTTCGAAATTGATGTTTGGAGAATTTTACATAATCGATTGTTTATCTCACTCCACCTTTCAATCAAAAATAAGGAAACAAAAGAGAAACATATTTACTTCAGCATTTTGTCAACTTTATCACTAACATTTAAACGCTTGACAGCTATACAACGTTTATTTTGGCTGCCTCAAACATCAAATATATGACATGTCATGTCTATCTAGATTACAGATATTCCTTTGTGCTAAATCTCTTTGTTTAGGGGTCAAAGGCAGGCACAAAAATGATAAGTGAAGCCGAGTGAGCCGTGTTTGTGAACTTTCATTCTGAGCGGGTCGAATTCGCCGGCGCGGTCCACGTAATAGTGTACAAAAATAGCTCATGTCATGGTTTGAGGATTAGCTAGACAATGAGGTTCGTATCGGGACTGTCAGTTTCTGTTGCGCCTGACAAACAACCGATACAAGCAAATCCAATCAGATGCTTTAGTAAATTTGTATTTTTTATGTGCCTAAGCAATTGTTGAGTTGGTTCCAACACAGTAAAGCGCAGACCACACTGGGAACGATGCAGTATTTGCATACTTCGGTTCAAACCGTGAACTATGAACCGAAGTATGAAAAGTCGCGGTAGCTAATGAACGAAGCTAAACGATCTTAGTTTTGTTCCCAGTGTGGCCTGCACTTTACGGACCAATTCTGCTTGGCGACTGAATCAGAGTCATAGTGATTGTGCTGACACTTTCATAAGATGAACGATGTAAGTACTTATTGTTCCTTTTCTTGTTGTGATGGATACGCAAGAAGAACAAGACTGCTGCCCCACAACCCGCACGCAGTGCAGTGAGCTAGTGAATCACAAGACAGGCCCAGCGCGAGTTAGTGGATGTCACATGTCTTTGAATGTTTTGTTCTAGGACACGCCGGTTTCCTCACGAGAAAGTTAGCTAATGCCGTAGTAAAAGCCAGTCAGCCGTAGGGAAGGGACTATGGTCAGTCAGTACGTTGGACAAACTCAAGGCTCTTTGACAGCACCACATAAAAAAAACTAGAAAATTTCCTACATCTGTTCTCATATTTTTTTCGCCATAATGTGAGAGCTGACTGTACTGTAGTTTCTTTTTAAATAACCCTTCGTCAACTCCCCAAGGACACAACTGTTATCGTAGTGTCAACTCAAGGTTATGTAGTCAAGTGTAGTTTACATGTATGTCGTGTGGATCGATAGAGATGGGAAAATAATTTGTTTATGGTTGAGTGGCGATTCTTTACCACACGAAAACATATATGTTTTTTAATTGGTAGGAGTCACAACATTGTGTTAGGGTTCAAATTACACGTAACAACACGCCTGTATTTTCCGAAGGGTCAGGCAGAGGTGTACCTATGTATATTACACACATATTTCGCCAATTTGCAGTTTACGAATTAAACATGTCTTTCAATGTTCTACAATTAGTATAAACAAAGTTGCTTTTGAATTTACTTGGGAAGGTTTATATGTTTAAACTTATACATTATCATAACCAAGGAATTACGATGTTTTGACAAATCGTAAATAACTTACGAAACATGGGCGGATCGTTACATGTGCAAGATAATTTCAGGTTTAAATGAAAGGAATATCATACTTTTGGTAAATTATTCTTCAGTAAAAGACCTTTTATCTTTGGAGCTTCTCTTGACTCAGTAATCCTTTCAACACAATAGGTTCAGAACCGTTTCCCTCTGAGCCAAAAAAGAAGCCTTGACAAAGCATCAATGTATCTAGCAGAAATATCAACACAAATTCAGAGAAAGAAAGCTGAAATAGTATCATATTTTCAGCACTTTATGTAATGTAACTTGATCCAGGGTGAAAATATAAAGACGGGTTTTCTGGTGAATGTCTCTCGACGTGTAAGAGGTGTTGAGAAAATGTTACCTTTTTTGTACACTAAAAGGGTTCCGGCTTTCAGGAGCTGGTTTGGTAAATCGGATTAGATGCATATGCGTAGGTGAAGCTATATGTACTTCATATAAACGGTTTTGAGATTATATTCTCACAAATATTTCAGTTTAATGAGGCTTCTGTGAAGCATAAACATAAGAATAGGTACTTACATGTAAAACGTAAACATATCCGGTCTCTGTGTTGAGAATTTGAAGGGAAGAACTTGTCAAACTCCAATTTAGCATAACTTAAGAAAAGTCCTTTAATGCAGCGCGAGATTTATCATTTCTCATTGCGTGACCCGCTATCAATCACAATCAGAATCATTTTCAAGGATATTGCTAAACCATGGCACGTGCGAAAACCTTACTTTTTTAACTGTAACTTTTCACTCAGCCCGTCAGGTAGTTGTTATAACATTTTGTGCCTCCAGGGACACAACATTTGAAGCCGACGCGACCTCGGAATTTATCAAAACAGTGTCGCGTAATTCATTTTATTTCAAGGTCATTTTGTCGCCTAGCGTGTTTGTCGAAAAAAGTATAGAGTATGTCATTTTTTCTTTGTTGTTCTAACGTGGTTAATTTATATGGCTTTCTTGTATACATTATGAATATTTTTTTGGTAAATTATGTAGGTATTTACTTTTCATGTATTACGTATGTGTTTTTAAAGCAAATGATATGGTTACTTTTCTTGTGTTATGTATTAGAAGACAAAACTACTCGATAGGCACAGTGGCTAAGTGTTGACCGCTGCGGGTCGCTAGTTCGAATCTCGCTTGTAACATCGCATTGGTAAAAACATGAGTCATAAAATAAAATAAAACATGTTAGGCATTATGGCAAAACGATTGGATGCGAGTCGTGGGTTCGATTCCTGCTTGAAACAAATATAAAACAAACGGTGAAAGAAAACGTGAGGAAACTGGCATGTCCTGGAATCTAAAAATTCGAGGACATGTGACATCCACCAACCCGCACTGGGCATGCGTGGCAGATTATGACCCTCTCCCTCTCAAAGAAAGTAGAATAGGCCTGTTTCCCAGTAGAAGGAACGTTATATGCTGATTATGTTACATAGCTATCATAATTATAGATAGGTAGCTCTGACATGAAATAATATTAAAACTTATGTTCTCTTAACTCCAAATAATATCTCATCCTCTTAAATAATATAAGATAGAATCCGTTCTTCAATTCTTCCGTCTCAAGAGCTAAGGCAAGTAATAGAAAGTAAAGGAATCTAAAAAGTTCTCTGAATACCACAAAGTTCTGTGAGAATTCCTTTCTCAATAGTTTTCAAGTATTACATAGTACGGTGGCCAATTCATTTCGCAAATGTAGAACATTGATTTTATGTATTATTTTTTTGTCTCCTTTACTATTTCCCACGCTGTCTACATCTCTGTATATTGTCCTGTCTCGAGTGTGCTCGAAGAGATGTCTTGTGAAATAAGCATCACCTCTGTAGGTATCTATTTTTTCTGTTCTGTTTTTTTTTTGTCTGTTTATATATGAGTGTACATAAATGGTAAAATATTTTTTTTTCTAATTATTTTTTGACATCATTCTTTCAAATAAACTAAGTTTTCTTTTTCGGTCTCCTTATACTATTGTCACACAGTCACAAGTGCGAACTGCTGTGTGAGTGGCCATGAATTTAATCCTGGGGTTAAACTGTGATATTAGGTTCTGATGCGAGTCTGGATGTGTGCCCGGTAAGTCAACAGGCTCATCTCACACTAGTTAGACTTATGATATAACTTGTGAAATGTGGATGCATCTCTGCCTACCACTAAGAGGTGCTCTTTCCTAAGTGAAGGTATAGTTAAATGTAGTCACAATATGAGCAGTGGCGTCACCCTGTCTGCTAACAACAACATACAACGGTGAGCAATCTATTAACCATGGTTGTTATTAAAAGCAATTTCCCTATAATCGTCCATTGCCCATGTTTAGTAGTGTCATCACTTCGAAATTCGAACGGTGTCTCGTTGTGAATCCGCGATGATTTACTTTAAAAACAAATGAGTTCGCTTTCGAATTGTGTGCGCTCACTTGAGTGAGTGAACTTTACAAATTAATACTACTGAAAGAACACACGGATTACTTTATGTTATTGAATAATTTGGCAAAAATGTTAATGAAAAGGGTAATATTTGTTCTGTGGTTCTTGAAAATAACCTTCACTGGGTTTTTCTGAAACCAATTCACTTGATTTTACCAATTTTTTTCTTGTAAAGTGAAGCTATTGGTCCCATATGTTGATAAAAACTACGGCCCTTTTTTACTACTCATTTTCCAAATGAGAAATGCTGCAGGTTGTCTAGGTAGGCAGTATTTTTGTTGCTTTTTCTTGTAAGTTTGGGGCCAAAGATTCATGATTGAAACGAGGTCACAAATATAGTTTGTCGTCTAGCCATCTGTGACCCACGCGACAGAAATATTGAAAATTTATTTTTTTATCAGAAAACTTGCAAAACACTAAAAAAATGTTTGCTTTGAAAAATTTAGAGATGGATCATTTTAATCAGTATATTTTCCATAGCTCATTTACAAAGTACCTCATGGTTGAGTTTCAATGAATACCTTTTGACTATATATTGACAATTTCAGAACATTTCTAAACAACACTTAGAAATTGGAGCAGTGTCTCGTTGTGAACCCGTGATGATTTACTTTAAAAACAAATGAGTTCGCTTTCGAATTGTGTGCGCTCACTTGAGTGAGGTCCCAAGTGAACTTTTCTGAATAGCACCTAGTATTTAGTTACCGATTTTAATATTTTTCTAAATATTGCACAGTATTTGTCTCACATTACAAGTCAAGTTTAAATGTGCACCTTTTTTTTCAATTTGAATCTATCAGCCCTATTTGTAGGTATACCTCCATTACCAAAATAAACTTCAATACTGTTAAAACATTTTCAGTACCCCATTTTTTAGATCGGAAGAAAAAAGATTTCCTTTTTCCCTTTGTAGGTGCGGCGTTTTTAGAGGTAATGATTGGCCTATCATTTGTCAAGCCCTGTCGTTTGAAATAAATTGTACTTTTTCTAATTTAAAAGGGAAACCTTCCATTGAGTTTTTATTAATCAAGTATTTTTTTAAACATGATTTTCATAATTGAACTGAGTCAATATGGCGACATTTTCACATAAAAAGTGACATTTTCCGGCTCTGAGACAAAACCGATTTCTAATACAGAATATTTTAATTACTCTCCATACTTGTTTTTTTTATACCATGTACAAAATACCCATAAATATATCCGACTACACAGGGAGATAATTTTGCCCCTATCCGCGGAAATCGGAACGTATGGTCGCATTAGAAGCACGGGTCATCCCCTTTCGACCTCAATTCTTAGTCAGTTCTTTAATACAGCAATATTGTTACTATACTTAATATATTATTATGAACATCTTATTTCTTACTAAGAGAAATAGAATAGGAAATTATTATAAGCCTGGAATGTTTACCCGGCTGCGAAAAAGCCAAAGGTAGTTATGCGATATAATATGATTTATGTGTGTTCGTCTGTTCCTTCATAACTCCTAAACTCCTCGTTGTATTTTGACAAGCGAGGTATCGGTGAAAGCGTCATGTTTATTCTAAATGTTTGTGTTGGCTTCCAGTCTATCCAATATATGTATTCTTTTTGTAAACTACAACATCTTGCTTGTATTTCTATCGGGGTGGGCAGAGGTACTGTTATGTTCAAGTCCTATTTATTACTGGATCATCCTATTGCCATTAACCTTCACCAAAATATAGGCTACTATTGAGAGGTCCCTAATAGAAATACCCAAATAGCACTTTGACTATCCCGAGAAACAAAACCCAGAATCCTCCTTAGGAAACACAGGCGCTTATTTTAAAGCTGTTGCTTATACTTAAAGTTGTTTTCAATTCAATTAATGATTCTTTTATAAAACTAATATGGTCGATCCTGCTTTTACGTCGTAAATCATACAAGTACTAAAACGCTATTTGAATATTCAAAATGAAATTAAGACCTTATTGCTTTTCTAGCAAATACAATAACAGGCATGCGCTGAAGATTAATATTAAAGCCTCTGAATATTATCCAAATTTCTCCTAAAGTTTGGTAATTTTAATTAAACTTGACTCAAACTAAGTTAATTTCATTTTAAGCTTATCGAGCGCCTGTTTCGATTTGTAACTTAATAACAAAGTCTTCAGACAGTTACTAATAGTCAAGCCTTGATCTATCTGCTCTGTTTGTAACTACTATCTAGTAAACAACTAAGGACAGCAGTACTATTCTGTAAAGTTCACTGCTCACCTCACTCAAGTGAGCGCACACAATTCGAAAGCGAACTCATTTGTTTTTAAAGTAAGTCATCGCGGATTCACAACGAGACACCGTTCGAATTTCGAAGTGATGTTTAGAAATAAAGAGAATAACACAACGGAGGTTTTATTCTTAATTTTATAATTATGGACATTAAGTTAGAATATGAGAATAGTTTAAGTAGTGACAAAAATCAGAAGTCCTTCTGACTTCTACATTTTTTAACACTTTCGAGGACACTATACGGTAACAGCCGTCATAACCACAAATCTTCTACAGTATTTTTAGTAGCTGATGTTTAGTGGTCCCTGCCAACACTGTCAACTATGGACATTAGACTGATCTGCAATATTAGAGGCATGGGCGCGGGTGCATTACCGTCTAAGTTAGCTAGCTAGTCAGTGGTAGCTTCCAGTCTAACTGAATACCTGTATTTTACATGGAGAGACTACCTATCTGCCGCCACAATACAGTAACTGGTAACACGAAACCTTTTGGTAGGACTGGTCTGGACTGCCAAAGTCCTACGAATGTTAGTCTGTGAGAGTTTTTCAATACCTCCTTTCGGTTATGATAAAGGAAAACCATATCCATAATAATAATATGACCTATTTCATACTATGTTCAAGTAAATTGCTAGCAACAGTAACGGTCACCAAGCACGCTATGTTTGGAAAACAACAATAACTCATTGTAGGTACTCGTAACAATGCATTGTTTCAATACATATTACATCTGTGGGGTCATTACGTAATACACATAGAATGACGATTCATCTTCATCTGCCTGCCTTTTCCTAACTATGTTGGGGTACCAGTATTTTACATGGAGTGACTGTCTATCTGTCCTCCACAACCCAGTTACTGGGTAATACGATACCCTTTTATAAGACTGGTTGTCAGACTTTCGGGCTTCTAACGACCCGTAACCACTGTCACAGATTCACGAATGACAGCCGGTACCAACGGCTAAACGCGCTTTCCGAGACACGGAGTGGTCTTGGTATGTGAAGATGGTCACCCATCCACGGACCAACCGCGGCAAGCGTAGTTTAACCTGATCGATCGACGCGTGCTGCTGTTATTACATAGCTACAAGCCCTTCACATAAAATGACAGCTATTGATCGCAATTTCTTTCATTTTGACAGCTCAGCCACATTCATTGCATTATTTACGTTGTTGAGCATACGAATTATTCAAACCCATGCAGCAATGCATTAGGAATTTCCTTCAAAACCCTTAAATTGTGATGGAAAGTGTATAACGCAATTCGTGTGCAGGTCTGTGTTTTGCCTGAAGTGTTAGGAGATCTATAGTAAGTCCGATGTATACAGGGGCAAACCAATTAAATAGCACTACAAATATCTCCTAGACCTATGTCCAGCAGTGAACTGCGAAAGGCTGAGTTGATTGATGAATTGACATATGTCACGCCTGCGACCAGCAAGCTTACTGTTTACTACTGTTACTGTTAGCCTGCACCATCCCACTGCTGGTCAAAGGCCTCCCCCCATGACTTCCAGCTCTTTTGATCCGGGGCTACTGGACCACTGGTCGTTTGTTTTGTCCAGCTAGTCCTGACATTTTCTACGGGGTGTGCCGTGACGCCTCTAGCTGTGTAAACTAACAAGGCAGTTTTTGACAGCTTAATCATTTATTCTGATGGAGTGTTTATTATTATGTTTCATACTTATTTCACGGTATTTTTTGGGGTTAATTATTTTCTTGTTATTAATATGTACTTACAGGGTTGTATTTATTATCACATAACACGCAAATAACGCGTCACTACCGAAACTAAAGAAAGCAATTTCTTTACAAATGATTAATTTCCGGCTAAGTAATTAATATTAACATGGTGAATATCAAAATTATAAATAATACAAATAGACAGTGGTTCGACGAGCTTTAAATTAGGCTCAGTGGGCAGGGGCAGAGCACATTGCTCGCAGAACAGATGGCCAATGGGGTCGAAGGGTTCTGGAGTGGCGACCGCGTACCGGAAGACGTAGCGTTGGAAGGTCTCCCACAAGGTGGACCGAAGACCTTGTAAAGGCCGCAGGAACCTGTTGGATGCGAGAAGCACAGAACCGGCCGAAGTGGAGGTGCTTGGGGGAGGCCTATGTCCATAAGTGGACGTCTTTCGGCTGAAATGATGTTGATGAAAATAGGCTCCACGAGTGACGATATTGCAGTATGTCTGGTGCACCCTAATGCAGTCAGCCCCACTACCGACCTACGCGACATGACAATTACAAGCTTTTTTCGCACACACGGCTACACATCAACCTATGCCAAACCAGTATTGGCTGACCGTTCATTGTGAGAAAATATCATACAAAGTGAGGCCAAGACAAACTGGTTTTGTATAGCTTGACGTGTAGCCGTGTGTACAGCTCGAGCCGACATGAGATAATAATAATAATATCCCTGGACATTTCACACAGCGCCATCTAGTCCCAAGCTAAGTAACCTAATGCTTGTGTTATGGTAACAAGATGGCTGATAAACTACTTATATACATTTTTTTGAGATGATAAATTAAAATCATAAAGAGAGAAGAGTGAGTCAATCCTACTATCCTACCTCCTTCTAATATTATAAACGCGAAAGTTTGTGAAGATGGATGGATGGATGGATGTTTGTTACTCTTTCACGCAAAAACTACCGAACGGATTTTTATGAAACTTTACCGTAATATAGTTTATACATCAGAATAACACACAATTACGATACTTTTATCCTGATATCACGGGATCGATACTTATGCGGGTGAAACCGCAGGGCGCTGGTAGTTGTAATTAAATAAAGATGTCCTCAATATTGTTTCAGAATATACATATATCTCTTGAATCTTTTTTGAAGATGGTCGTCTTTTTAGAGTCTGAATTTGAAATTCAAATATGTTATCTTAACTTCGGTACCAGGGGAAAGGCCCCGAAAAGTCCATTATCATTTTATCAAGGATACGAATTATTAAGACGAATAGTCATCATCTGCCTGCCTTTTCCCAACTATGTTGGGGTCGGCTTCCAGTCTAACCGGATGCAGCTGAATACCAGTATTTTACATGAAGCGACTGCCTATCTGACCTCCACAACCCAGTTACTGGGTAATACGATACCCCTTGGTAAGGCTGGTTGTCAGACTTTCGGGCTACTGATGACCCGTAATGACTCGAACTGAGTAATATAATTAATTTTGAGGTCTTTATTCAGTAAACGCGAACATACTGAAAGTATATGATTTTATATAATTATGCATTTGGTAAACCACTATTGTCAATTGGTACTATTGCGCAGAATTTCTATGAAAATCAATTTCACGAGACATTAAATCTTTTGCTATTGCGTCTATTAGACAAGATATAATCATTCAATTAATTTATGAAATGGTTACTGGCACATTCAGTCTCGTAAGTGCAGGCGCAAACTTGTCCACTAGCGGCCGATGACCAGCACACCGAGGGCCTAAACAAGCGCCAATCGGTTTCCAATTTCCACAACGACTTTCATCAAGATTGACATGTTAAGCTTTTCAGTAGCTTCAGTCAAATTACATTTTTGACTTTACCATCATCGTTAATGCTGATCGAATATCACTTTGTCAGTTAGAGTTCTATTCCCTCAGGCAACGGCAGTCTACCACTGCCCCTGTTTATGGTTTGGACGCGGTCATTCAAAAGCTTTTATAAAAATATAGGGATCATATTGAGGACACCCTCCTTTTCTTGAGGTCGGTTAACAAATGGAACGGCTATATTGGTCGAAGGGCCGAATGTCCGTTGACGTGACGTGTTCTCGAGAGGATCCTCCAAATAGACAAATGCAGTGTAGGATGCTGTTATGCTAGGTAGAGCAACGATGGATCCATGAGATTGTTTGAGGAACAAGCTGAACCTTAGCTGGTTCCTCAATTACTATCATACTTTAACTTAGATAGATGCTAAGGTAAAGTAAACTGCTGAGGCGGACAACGATCTCCGAAACATTTCAGCCACAGTTTGTGACCATTAATCCCCCAACTATCGCTCCCACAAGGTGCTCAGTGTCCGGCATTACTGTCCAAATTAGATTTAGATTAGAAAGACCGCAATTCGTACGTAATTTTCTTAGCCTACAATTATAGGGAAATTAAGAAAATTGCTTTCAGTAATGTTCGAGTAATTGGTTGGAGTAATTGTCGTGGCAAGGAAGCTAGATTTTCTTTATGCTGGCGACAAAATTAACATTGGCTAAAAGTAAACTGTAATTAGAATTCCGTGCCCTCGAGAGTCATTATGGGTAGTCAGAAAGTCGAAAATCTGACAACCAGTCTTACCAAAGAGTATCGTGTTACCTAGTTATTTTTTTGTTGAGGTCACATAGGCAGTCGCTCCATTTGTATCTTTTCTTTCTATTTCACTAAGAAAAGAACAGAAGATAAATATTAGTTTAGTCCCGTCAAACCAGTCAGCGCCTGACGTAAATTGACGTATTTTTAGTAGCCAATTTTTTATTCACGTATAACTTGTCTATGGAATATCTTAATTTGACAGGACTAAACTAATATTTATCTTCTCTCCTTTTCTTAATGAAATAGAAAGAAAAAGATGCAATGAACTTTTATTTCGTTTATGAACAAGGGAACGCGCGCCATTGTCGATGGTGCGAGTCCTTGCATCTTGAGGACGAACATTATGCCTGTATTCCGTAACGAAGTTGACAAAATTGTATAGCTACTTACACCCACATTTCGCTGATACTGATAACACCTACGTGGAGCCCTGACACAGCTAGAAGGCGTCGCGGCAGACCCCGTAGAAGATGGCCGGACGAACTGGAGCAAACAAACGATTAGTGGTCCACTTTAGCCCTGGATCGAAAGAGCTGGCCTTTGTCCAGCAGTGGGATGTTGCAGGCTAACAGTAACCAATAATAATAATAACAATGGAGCTCTGACCGCCTGTAGCTTGGACCCTGTTCCCGATACCGGTGGGCTACTACTTTTTATATTTTTAAATGTTTTTTTATCCTTTTGTTTATAAAAATATTTAAAAATGTATTTTGTAAGTATTTAAATGAAATAAAGGAGATAATAATAATAATAATATCCCTGGACATTTCACACAGCGCCATCTAGTCCCAAGCTAAGCAACCTAATGCTTGTGTGGTAACAAGATGGCTGATAAACTACGTATATACATTTTTTTTTTAATATATATAAGTACAAGTACTCTGATGGCAGTTTAGGGGTTAAATAACTCATGACTATATGGCTATTCCTCGAAGGGTTAGGTTAGTGTATCTGTTTACAACTACATTTCACCAGAAGGCCAATTCTCGTAATTTAAAACGTTCAAAATCTAGTCGCAGTCTCATCTCGGTGACAAACAAATGCCAAAAACTTGTCAAAGATGTAGGGAAATTAGGTATTTTTTGGCAGATTGAGACTGAGATCAGACTGTGAACTTTCTTAAAATTACGAGAATTTCCTCTCTGATATGTTTAAGTCCCTTGTAACAGGGGCGAGCTTATGACCATCAACCGGGCACTCATCCAGAATTCGGGCCGAAAAACACATTGCCGGACCGGGGAATCGAACCCGGGATCTTATGCTCAGCAGTAGCGCATGTGACCACAAGGCCAACGATTTTGTTTAGATTTTTTTTTAAACTTACTTTTGTTATGTATGCGTTCCATGCGTTATTTGTGGCAACACTAAACAACGATATCTTAAAAAAACAACCCCTAAATAGGATATTGAAGTTTGTATAGCAATACGAAAATACGAAATCGAAGCAAACGAAAGTCGCGGTCAAATATCCTGAAAACGTAAATACTTGTGTCTGAAACTCATGAAAAGGTTTCCACGGAGTGAACGATGACGATAAAATGGAGTCTGAACGAATTGTTATTAGTTTGTTTGTTTCAGGAGGTTCTTTATGATTGTGTTTTTTGGGTTCCGTTCTGAGAAAAGTGGTTTTTAAACTTGGTGGTTTTCAGTCGCACTTTTTTTTTACTTTGACTTTACGTCACCAACTTAAGCAGCTTAAACTTAATTTATTTTAAAAGTTAAAACCATTTCTAAACTAACTTTTGGATTACTCGAAATGAGATATTAGCAGTCACATTAAAACTTATCAAACCAACTCAGAAGGTCCTTTATCCCAAAAAAAACTATTAATTTAATTAAAGCACACTTTTTAATAATAAAAACCAACATAAGCTAAGCAGTGCTAATGGTTCGCCAGAACAATTACTTACAACGTTGTGAGCAATTCCATTAGTTCCATCGATCGCCTGGATATAGCACATGACAGTACCGGATGGCACCCTAAATATAGACACAGAAGGTTTACTATCTGTAATAATCAAACGGCTCAGGTTGAGATTCATAGTCTATGAATTCTTCGCCAGCATTCCAGGGCGGAGTCATCTCTGAATAATAGCAAGAATGCTGTGATGGATGAATGGTTTATGGAACAGCTCCACATTGCGACTTCAACAGGCTGCAAATGTGGTAATGTTTCACAGTAGGTATACGGTGACAGATCCAAAAGAAAAATAAAAAGCAAAGAAATTTTTCCTCTCAACTTGGTGCAGAAGCATAGCCAGCTATGTGCCATATGAATGGATGCATGGGTGGATGGATGGATGTTTGTTACTCTTTCACGCAAAAAATACTGAACGGATTTGGATGAAATTTGGCACACAGATGGTTTATAACCACGATTAACATATAGGATACTTTTAATCCTGATATTCCCACGGGATCGAAACTTATGCGGGTGAAACCGCGGGGTGCAGCTAGTAACACATGTAGTAACATGGGTTATATTCTTACTTTGAAGACGAGGCGCAAAGTATAATTAACGTTATTATGATTACCGAATATTTTGATATTCCGAAAAATTAAGGCGATCTAATAATTTTATATTCCGACATAAGCAAGAAATAAGAAGTTTCTATGCGACCATCTATGTGAAAAATGAATTATGTTTGACAGACCTCACAGATTTGTTAGCATGGAAATCATGACTTCACACGAGCTGCCGTGACAGAATGAATGACATTTAACAGATGAAGTATTTTGCTGAAGCATTCACAGCTATTTGAAAATGGACAACAAGGAACATTTTTAATCGAATTCTAAAAGACTGTCAACTAGCCTGTCACTTGAGTAAGGTTCCAAATGAACTTTACAGAATGGCACTACTGTTTCCACCTGTTTATTGACGTACTAGTGTGACGTATCACCATGGATGACAAATTAGGCCAAAAAGGTCAAGGGAGCCTTGAACGAAACCCTAATACCAGGGTGTTACTGACATCTGCCTCATGTTCTCATAGCGTGACCGACTTTTGCAATTTTGTTTTGTTTTGATGCAGTGATGTAGGTGAGCGAGGCGATGTGCAATGTTCTTAAGTGATAGTAATTGTACTTTATATCTCTTTTCGTATATTGGATGTAGCTTTAGTGTTTCTTCATCTACACTTTTAGATGATGTAAAGTAGTAATGGTTGCACACTTGGTTGATATCCCAACGACTCGTACTCAGCGCTTGTCGTCCACGTTTATTATTCGCACAACCAAAGTGTGGAACTCTCTGCCGTCTGTGTTCCCCACCACATTTAACCCGTCTGCCTTCAAAGCAAGAGTGAACAGGCATCTTCTGGGTACGCTCGTTCCGTCATAGACCTCATCCGTCTCTTTCCAACGGGCGTGATCGAGGTCAAGAGCAGGCCCATTTAGCAATAAAAGCCGGTTGGTGCCTCATTTCATTAAAAACATCTAACGGGCTTCTATGAGTTGGCTTCGGCCCCTCGTACGCCTCGTACGCGTTCCGCCTCCGCCTTTCGTTCCTTCCTTAAGGTCCGGCACCCCAGGGTCCCAAGAAATATAAAAGGAAATAATAAAAATGTTCCAATTTCCCGACTGTGATTTTCTTTTACTTTAGGTATAAATACAATATGGCCCAGTTTAGGTGGTACGACGCCAAAACTATGGCATGAAGAAATGTTTAATTAATGAATTCGTTCAATCATACACATACCTACCTGTGTTAGACTTAGGGAAATAAAATAATGAAGTATTATAAAATATTTATTTAGCTTTTGTATAGACGCCAGCACATCAAGCTACTAGAATCTCTCAAATTTAATAGATTTTCAACTTTATCGCTAAATTTTTTTTTTTTTTTAGGTTGGTTGGGAAAATTTGACAGTTTCGAGTAGTTTGACCTGCTGGCGTCTGTACATACATGAGATGTCACTATATAAGAAAAAACAAAAGAAGATGTAAAATATTTTAAATTAAAAAACAATGAAACTAAAATATAAAAAGAGGTTTTATATCTTCTTGTTGGCTGTAACAAGCTGGCTTGTGATTTATAGGATGTCACAATATTGTGTACGTTACGCCTTTTTTTATTGTGTTTTATTCTTGTCTCATCGCTTGACAGTAATTATGACAAATTAATAACAGTAGGTATAATAATTAATACTGAAGTCTAATACTTTTGCCCTGCGAACTTTGAAGTTCCGATTATTTAAAGACACTCCTAAAAATAAGTCTGAGTAACACATCTACCAAAATTACGCCACGGTTAGTCAGGTTCGCCTGCCATGCTTTCTAAATTACCTATGATACATCAGACCGAAATTACGTCCCGGAATTTACAAAGAAAACATAAACACGCGGAATTTCCGACGCATAATTTTCGCAGATGTGTTGCTGCGCTAAATGAAAAATGGTAGAACAAATTTGTCCAAAATCCGATGTTATCAGTGCGTGTCCCAGGGGGAACTGGGTGTGGCTTAATTTCATAGATACGGCGGCATTATGAAGATAGCTGTAACTGGAATACTTGCCAAAATATCTGAGACTGAAGGTCGCGGGTCAAGGTCAATGGTTAGGTTTGTGTATAAATAACTGGACAGATTAAGAACTTAATGCAGTGTTAACTTGCTAAGTGTAGAGGTATATTATGACCAAACGTAGAGTGAAACAGTCTTGAGTTAAAACCAAAGGAGTAATTTTAATTCTTTAATCAAGTTTTTGTTTCAATGTCAGATGATCGGTGGGCCAAACTTACGACCCAGGGGGACCCACTTAATGGCAAACGAAATCGCGGCAGGCCCAGACGGAGATAGCGGGAAGAGCTGGACTCCTTTGATAAAGCTTGGTCCTTGGCAGCTCTGGACAGAGAGAGGTGGAAAGAGAGTGGGGAGTCCTTTGCCCAACAGTGGGACATTAACGACAAAAAAAAGATTTTCTTTTCGAGTCGGTTATTAAATTACGTCCTAGCGTCCTTAAGTAGCGTATGGATATATATACCGTTTGGATCTTCAGTGAAGTTTTTGTCGTTTTTTCCATCAAATATTTCTGATCATGTAACCAAGTCTTCTTGGTCAAGCGATTTGGTTATTCAGGCTAACCGCTTTGGTCATTTATGGACACAGCGTTTTTATGTTCGTTTAACCTAGTCTGTGCCGTCTGTCTGTAACTGTGTTGTTCTTATCTCATAGTCATTTTGCCTAATCTATTTATGCCTTTCAGTCAAATCTTTTTGGTCCTTCTGTTCAAACGTTTCTGAACATAGTTATATTTCAACCAAAGCAAAACACAACAGGATAGCAATGTAAGCTTATTAACCACTTCGAGTGGAAGCATTGCACTATCAGGATCAAATGGCATTGTTTTGAGTTCAACTTGTGATATCAGTGTGAAGATTAGAGTAGACCCTACTAGAAATGGTGATGTCAGCTGACTGGTGACGTCAGGCTCTGTTATTGGAAATTAATTGGTACTAACATTATAAGGCAGTGTTTTTGCGATGTCAGACAGGGTAATGAAGAAGTCAGCAAGTCAAACAACTATCAGTCTTACCAAGGGGAAGCGAGTTACCCAATAAAATGGATTGTGGAGGTCAGATAGGCGGTTGCTCTATTGTTGCTCCATCCATGTAAAATGCTTGTATTCAGCTGCATCCGGATACACCGGAAGACGGTCACTAACATAGTTTGTAAAAAGCTAGTCAGCCTACCTTTCAAAGACAAGAAAATAATAAAAGTGTGATACTATGAATAGATTTCCTCATCTTTCCATAGTATTTATACATGTAGCGGTATCTACAACGTCACATGCGAACAACGCGTCATACTGACGTCACGTAAATCCTGCATCTCGCAAGCAGAGTTTACCGCGCACTTAGCATAGATACAATTTCCCAACATCAATCGTTGGGCAATTGCCCGCCAGACACAACACCCGTCTGGTCGGAGGATCCTCCCTTTTCAATGGAGGGTGAGTGAACTTTACACCCTGTTCCTCATGCCACCAAACTGGTGACCCCGAGTATGAACGTCAGCGCAGCCTTTGTGCAAACACTTCAGCGTGACGTCATCATCATCACTCCCGCAAGCTTCAGCGGCGAGTCACCCAGCCAGCCAGCATCCACGGCTTCAACGGGTATCCTGACCACCAGCATGCAGCATCCGCGCATACCTGGTCATCACCCTCAGCCTCATCAGCAACCTTGGCACAGCACACTGCAACTTCGGCCGGTCAACAAGCAGAGCGGGTCTCTCCTGGTCGACGCAGCAGCCAGCCTCAACCCCGCGCTGTACGACATCCGACGCACTGGAGTATAACGCAGCGCCACCCCGACTCACTGGGGACATCTCCGCAGACAGTTCCGACTCACCGTGAACTATGCGGCAACCGGTTCCGACTCACTGGAACCTCAGCTGGCCTGGCAAGCATCGCAAGATACAAGACTCAGCCCACCATCGACCTCCGGTCTCCGGAGGGGAGTGATGTAGCGGTATCTACAACGCCACATGCGAACAACGCGTCATACTGACGTCACGTAAATCCTGCATCTCGCAAGCAGAGTTTACCGCGCACTTAGCATAGATACAATTTCCCAACATCAATCGTTGGGCAATTGCCCGCCAGACATACCACCCGTCTGGTCGGAGGATCCTCCCTTTTCTATGGAGGTTGAGTGAACTTTACACCCTGTTCATCATGCCTCCAAATACATATTGTGTGCTAGGTTACTTGGTAACAGACTCTCCATCTATAACCATTTACATGGGATTTAAACATTCCTGGCCAAATGTGGGAATACACTTCTGCCTAACTTTTTAGGGATATAGACGTGAAGTTGACACAACCACCACAGGTTGTGTAAAATCCATACAATAGGGTGTTAAAATGGTGCTGCATGTAAAATGGTTTGGCTCGACCGTTCCGGTTTCGACCTGAGGTACGGATGCATAATGCTGTGTACATTTTGGACTACTTACATATTTCACTATTAAAATAATCTTTGTGATCTAAAAATTGTAGTAACATTCATGTCTCAGATCTGTAGTGTCATTCCCTAAACATAACTTCGAAATTCGAACGGTAAATTGTGTGTGCTCACTTGAGTGAGGTGAGCAGTGAACTTTACAGAATAACACTAGTCTAGTATTTTTGCACATGAAGAAGGCTGAATTTCAACTTTATGTATTGAGAGTTTAATCCAATCATTTGTTATCAGCTTATAAATATCTTGTCTAGCCTTTTACAATGTAGTCTTCAGTCTTATAGTCTTCAGGGAATATTGCCCTAATTACCTCACTAGGCAGTACCGCTAGGAATTCTCATTAAAACCCTAGTACATCCGTAGATTGCCTAGATCTAGATTAGGTTAGAACTAACTGGAAATAGGGGTAATAAGATGGCGGTCGGTACTAATAAAAGGATATAATAAAATGTATGTGTATGGAATTATTAAGATTTGTGTTACTAGACGATATTAAAGTTTTTGTTTTTAGCAGAAAATATTATTATTTACAATGTTTGGTTTTAAAAACACTCTGACACGGTACTTTAATCCGTGAAACTTCACAACAAATGTTACAGAACATAAAACCACAGTTTTTGCAGGGTTAAACAATCCGACTACATAATCGGACATGTGTATAAAATACAAACTGGCGTCATGATATACAGTGTGTTTCAAAAGGCACACAACATAATATTCTTGAACAAAATAAACAAAAAGGGTGTACTATATACTATACTATACACCTCTTCGGCTCTTCCAACATTTTTGGGGAAAGCAAACGTGATGTTATGTCATGTTTACTTCTATAACAGTGGTAGATCTCCAGGATTCAATGAATGACACGAACATCAAACAGCCTGTATACACAGTAGTACTAACACTGGAAGTCGGGCGGTATCAATTATTCATAATTTCCGGCTGGGCGAGCGTGCTACGAATCAGTTCAGGTATGCTGCCGACATAAAGTTTACTAAAATTATTTTTTATGCGAGAATTAGTTAAAGATTTATGAAATAATCTCGGGTAAGTATCCGGTTTTCGATATGAAAAGGATTATTCGGTTGGATAGGTACGAGCAGATGATAGGATTAAATGTTTTTTTATATAAATACTTAGGTACATAAAGTCAGAAAAATGTCGTTAGAAAAGTTTTGAGTATGAATGTGTATGGCTGTAAAGTGTAGGGGAAGACCAAAGACACGATGGATGGACTGTGTGAATGATGATATTGTTAGAAAGGGGTGACTACCGAGATGACGACTAATAGAGAAGTGTGGAAGAAGAAAACATGTTGCGTCGACCAGAAATTAATTGGAATAAGAGCAAGAGGGTGATGACTTCATAACATCAGACCTGTATTCTCCGAAGGGATAGGCAGAATAGCAAGTAACAAATGTTAATTGTCTCCTGAATAACAGCTAGAAGGAAGTACATACCTAGAAATACACAGAACTATAATACCGGAATCAAAAGGTCCAAGCGTCAACATGCTTGCTTAGATTACTTTACTAAGCGCTTGTTTAAAAAAAAAGTTTTTTTTTTGTCACTTTGCATCATCTATACTTCGTTCCAAAACACTACAATAGCGGACGCTGGCCGCACAGCTGCTGGACTAAAGTGGAACTGGGCTGGCCATATCTGTCGCATGTCGGAGCAGCAAAATGCAAAAGCCACCACGGAAACTACCGCGCGACAGGGCCAGAAAGAGATGGCGGGATGAGCTGGACTCCCTCTTAAAGGATCGGCCCACAATCGCAGTAGAGCGGGAAAAGTGGAAAGAGGGAAGGCAGGCTTTTGCCCAGCAGTGGAACCACACAGGCTCATAATAATAATAATAACATTTCATCCAACTAAAAACTGAACTAGTTTAATCTTTTAAGTCTTTCCGTCCCGTTGTTTTTGACACTGACTGTACAAAAGACGTAATGTCTAATAATAAACCAAATCATATATTATATTTCATTCAAGATAAGAGGATCACAAGTACATAAGTAGGTAGGATAACACGTGGTTGAGAACGATCATAGGATTACAGGATTGGCCAGGATTGGCTTTGAAGGTCGTTTGAAGGACTTCTCATGCGGTGTTGATTTCCGGGTTGGGGAGTTATAGGGCCTCTGGGCGGACGTTTACATGTATGGTGTTAGTATTTTTGGGTCGCATAGTAGCCAATATAGAAGCATAGTTTTAGGTAAGCTGATCTATTCTATATCTATACTTATAATAAATCTGTAGAAGTGAAAATTCTGTACATTGAAAATATCAAAAAAATAAATGGCAGGGGGTGTTACTAGACCGACACCGAACCCAAAAATGTGATTAAAAAAATTTTTGTCTGTCTGTCTGTCTGTCTGTTTGTTCAGGCATCACGCAAAAACTACCGGTTCGATTACGATGAAACTTGGTATAATTATTCTTTAATATCCTGGGCACCACACTAGGTACTTTTTATCCCGGAAAAGTATATACAATAAAAAACAAACTTAATTTTGCGGTTCGATCCCTAGACCCGATTACTGTACCAACCGCAAATAATAAGTTTGTCGTAGGTTACGTTACCCGCAGTGGAGTTCACTAAAGTTATGCTCTAAATGTAGTGCTGAAGGTTGAATTTGGCTTGCACCGTTCGCAGCACACGCGTGGCGCGCGGCCGCCACGGATCGCTACCGTATATAAGGATATTTTTTGAACTTTGATTTGAACGGACGTGTTGAGTGGCGAGCGTTCGTTCTTATTTTAACTGCTACTTGCAATTCTAAACCGTGTTTTTCAGTGCGACCTTTTTTATTTCTATTAGTTTTTAGAGTTATTTAGGTTTATTTTTATAAGTCGTAGGTATAGATTTTAATTTTAAAGTATAGGTAGTATATTTGATAGTGTACGTAGTGACCGTAGGTTATTTTATAATACTGTTAGGTAAGATTAGTCATTCGTATTGATATTAGTTTTTAGGGATTTGCTTATTTATTGAGTTTAGTTATCATCAGAAATAGGTTTATTTAGGTAGGTAGGTATTTTATTTTCTGTTATTGAGTTTTTTTATTTTTTATTATGTAGGTACTTAGGTAAGGATATCATATAGGTACCCTCTTAATCACCACTAATGAGACACAATTGGTTTTCTATTGTAATTAGCCACAAAGGGCCCGCGAGATAGATGGCATCCTGGGGAAGCACATACATTTTATCCTGTTAGCACGTTCCCGTGGGATAATTTCCGACATCCACGCGGGCGAAGCCGCGGGCAGAAGCTAGTTTCATAATATGACGCCAGTAGTACTATTCTGTAAAGTTCACTTGGACCGCAGAGTATTCGAAATCGAACTGATTTGTTTTTAAAGTTAATTATCGCGGATTCACAACGTCACACCGTCCGGCTTCCGAAGTAACGTTTTTGAGCATAAGATGGTCATACTGCAAAGGTTATTCAAACATACTTCGAAGTTCGACCATTAGGAAGGTTGCCATTACCGAAAGGCAACCTTCTTTTCGGAAATGCTTTACTAGTCAAATACATGCAGAACAAAATCCATATCTGTCGTATTTAGTGAGCGAATAAATTACTATGAAAACTCATAATAACATCTACCGTGTAATTTAACAATGGAACGAACTTTTTACTTCGAAACATGGCAACCAAGGAGATAACTTATCAAAGATTTTATTCAAATGTCGAACTGGCTTGCGAATAGAGCTATTTATAAATATGTAGAAACAAATGAACATAATATTGGCGCGTAGTGAATGATTGTGGTTCGTCATTGATTCTGGAATTTATGATTAATTTACTTAGTTTGGATTTCCGCCCATTATTTGAGGAAAGTATTATACAAGCGTTGGTCGCAACCAGGCATTGACAGACTTATGTCTAAGTGTGCCTCGGTTTCGCCTCAGCTCATGTTTTCGCGTTCGTCCATCAATGCCGTTTTTCAGGCCGCTGCAGTAATGTACGTATTTTCATAATTGGTTTATAATTTCGCTTTATTATTATTAACCGGTCTCTAAATTGAGAATTTGAAAAACTGGCAAAATTTAAACTAATAGTTACAACGCAGAATTTCTAGTCAGTTAATATTCCTGTCGGCTAGGGCTGTCTAAGCAACTTCTAGAAAATACAACAAAAGAATATGTAAGCACGACGTTCCTCATTTGTCAAGATTTGAACAAAAGCAAAGCCAAGTTTATTAGCTAGAAATATATTATTTAGATCCTCGTATTTACATAGTTGATCCGTTGTGTTGTGGTTTATGATATTATTTCTCGTGGTCGGAATTAGGTGAGGGATTTTGACTAAGATTAAGGACTTAGACCGTAGTTTTGTTAATTATTGCCGCTGCGGTTTACGATTAGAAGACGTTGCCGATGTGGTTTGCCATTGGTTGACGTCGTCGCTGCGGATTGCGATGCGGCGACGTTGCCGCTGCTGTTTGCGATAGGGCGATTTTGGCGCTGCGGATTGCGATTTGGTGAGGTTGCCGCAGAGGTTTACGATTAGGGGATGTTTCCTCTGCGGTTTTCGATTGGGTGACGTCGTCCCTGCGGATTGCGATGCGATGACGTTGCCGCTGCAGTTTGCGATTGGAAGA
The DNA here is from genome assembly GCA_951799955.1 of Apamea anceps. Taxonomy (NCBI): domain Eukaryota; kingdom Metazoa; phylum Arthropoda; class Insecta; order Lepidoptera; family Noctuidae; genus Apamea; species Apamea anceps. The sequence continues at coordinate 4,746,223 of OX637528.1, forward strand.
TGTTGCCGCTGAGGTTTACGATTTGGCGATGTTGCCGCTGAGGTTTACGATTGGGCGATGTTGCCGCTGCGGTTTGCGATTGCGGTCGTCTTCGGAAGTATACCTTAATCGTTCCTAGTAGAAATATAAAGCTGTGGCAACTATATCTATACATACTATTAAACAAAGTCGGTTGTTGTGTCTGTCTGTGTACCCGCTGTCTTTTAAACTCCACAATGGATTGTGATGCGGTCTTTATTTTACATTTAATTCATCGCGGAAGGTTCAAATTACATATAGCACAAAAATATAGAAATATGCATACAATTTGAACAAAGCCTCCTTGCCCGAAGCATTTCTTTTAATGTAAGTAATGTGCCTGAAAATAATTGGAAACAAGTTCGAAGTGGGTACTTATTATTTTATATTTGTTCGGGGATAAAAGAGAAAAGTTTGATGTAGGTTTTATGGGACTTTAACCCCTTCCTTTATAGGAATGAGATGAAAAGGGATGTTTGTTCGTTTGCCTCAAGATTCTATAAAATTAAATTGGAAAAAAAAACCATAGGACTTTGACTTTTGGTCTTTTTTTTTTGTTTGGACTTTTAAACAGGACGAGGAAAATCCTATGAGTCGATGGACTACTAAGTTATTCCTTTCTTTCTTAGTGTTTTTAAACTTATCATTCTTCGTATTTCAAGTTTTAATTATTTGGTTCAATTTTGTCGTAGGATAAGTTAATTATAAAAGGGTCCATTCGAGTCCGAAACAATTCGAGATATCTCGAAAGAAACATCATCATCTGCCTTTCCCCAACTATGTTACGGTTGGCTTCCAATGTAACCTGATGCAGCTGACCTCCACAAAATAGCTACTGGGTAACCTTTGGTAATGGCGAATAAAACCTTAAATCAACATCAATAACAAAATTCTCTCCCAAACTTATTCAACACAATATCTTAAAGCCAAATAAACCAAGTGTTAACTTCAAACCGCCATAGAATATCGATGTAACGCGCATACCAACCTCTGCGCTGTTGAGTAACAGATTGTAACGTTTTACAACCTTACAATGCAATTAGTAACTTTATTTTTGAGGTGATAAGGTTCAGTTTTGGGTGGTATAAGGAAACTTTATTTCTAAGATGGGTTTCAGTTTTACGAGTATTATCAGTCCGGCTTACGAGGTACTGAATAGATATAAGCTTTGTTTTAATAGCTGAGCGAGAAATGATAACGCTGTTTACACTTTAACCACTCTCCTCGACTAGATTTTGACATATGACATATCAGCTGACTCGACGGAATGTTGCGAACTACGTCATGAAATTCAGTAAATTACATCAACTTTCAGCATTCAAATTTATTAAGAAAAATATGTTTCCGCGCTTATTTTATACAATATATTTGTGGCAAATATCTTTAATTATTTGTTGAGGTCGTTCAAACTTCGTTAGTCTACTACGAAAGTTGTATAAAATAGGTATTACTACACCTATCCAAAAGGTAGGCACCTTAAACTCGCTGGAAATATGTACATAAACAACCTATTCTCTTGCTGAAAATACGCAAAAGGGAAAAATAAAGATATTATCATTCTCTCCGCGTTCTTACTTTTACCATTTTTCTTACTTAAACTACTTATAAAACGCAATCAAGTCTTGATAAAAATTACAAAAAATTGTGTTCCGACATGACACTTCTTAGTGCTGACCATCCGTCCAGTTTTCTTATTTCGATTCAAAAATTGCATAAAGCCTAATCGATAATCGGAATTTGCAAAAAAAAATAAAAAAGGTGTAGAAACTATATATATCCTCTTTGCTATATTTTTCATGAATTAATTTATTTTTGAAATTAATCATTTTAATTACCGTACCTACACGTACGGCGTGGTTAGGTGTGTAATTTTTTATGGTTCCGTACGTCCAAATGAAAAAACGGAACCCTTGCAGGATCACTTGTGTCTGTGGGTCTTATTTGCTTCGAATCTACTGGACCCATTAAATTGAAATTTGGTACACATATGAATTTCTGTGACCCAAAGACGGACGTGTAACGTAAATAAATTAATTTTGAAAATGGGGTCACTATTGGGGGGCAAACTAGAAAAAAAAAAAAAAATCTTTGCTGTACCTCTGTGTGACATATCAAATGAAAGGGCTTGTTGTGGGGTTTTAAATAAATTTGCTTAGTAACTAAAACAAAAGTTATGTGGCCGTCTGTCTATGTGCCGGTCGGTCTGCCTCTCTGCCGTCTGTACAAACCTAAACTAACCGTAAAATCTAGATTTTGACCAATTTGCATCGGCCAGCCTTTCTTACAGGGTTAACGCGGGCGTTTTCGTGGACACGCGTTGTGGGACGAAGTAGGCACTCCTTATGTCCCAAGCTGCCGTTCTGTAGCTTGGGATAAAATTTTAAGAACTGTAATTGTCTGATTTCTAATTTAAATGATCTGAAAATACTTTTACGAAACCCATAATTTCGTCATGTCAGTCTGTGCGTGCGTTCGGATGTCAATGCCATTAACCATTTTACTCGTAGACGTTAACGAGTGTTAATAACACTATATCGTATTCGTATTCTATGCACGCAAAATGGTGTAGTAAAATTACGATAAACATAATTAGAGGTAGCATTCCCCATGCATGTACCCGAGGGTTGAAAAAAATCTATGCACACAAGCGTGTGGGGGGTATTGTTGGAACTTATAATTAGAATTATAAAGATGTTTCTAATTGACTTAACTTTTAAAGTCAATCGTTTTGGACATATGGGATATTTTCGTTTAAAACCGCAGAATTAACTTGGTTTTTTACAGTTTTTTCGAGAACTTTTATGAAATACAAACTTATTTCTGCAGTCGATCAAATTAATGATATGCGCTGTGCATGCGTAAATATTCATCCCAAGTACGGGACCTTTCGCTGTGCATGGTCCGACATACACTTGGTCAGTTTTTTTTTTTAATTTCGTTGGGAAACTACCACAAAACGTAAACAATTTCTATTACTCAAGTAAACTAATATAAATAAAAACTACCAAGCTCATACAGCTAACAAAACATAATGAAATGTTAAGTGTTTGCGGAATACTTAATTAATCTATCATCATTTCCCAAACTTTTGCTAAGCCTATCTAAAAATATATACTGGGCATTCTGTAGCAAATTAGAAAGTATCAAAAATTAATAATTGCACAATAAATAAAAATAATTTTGAATAGCAAGCACATTCCGAATATAAATTCAAATATAGAAACAATTGGCGCGAAATTGAATAAATGACTATGGTCATAGGTCCTCTGTTATTGACTCAGTTTCAATATAATGTCCAAAAAACGATTAAAATTACATTAGGAAAGCATAAATAATTATTATAAATAATGCTTGTTGTATTTAATGCTTAAAATAATTTTATTTCAATTTCTGAGAATCGATTTCTGACATTCGTCATATTAATTACTCGGGTCAATCGAAATTAAAAAAAATCGTTTGGCATAATCGCTTTCGCACATCATTACGATAAAAAAAAACAACAATGGTCGGCGATTTTGAACACAAATTAAGTAGTGGTAATGAATAATACGTGTTCTTGGACCTGTGTTTCAATATTACGTTAGGATTTGGGCATTTTCGTGTTTTTTATAATATTTGTGATATTTTTCACATTTTACATCTTATCTACATGTGTGTGTGTGACTTTTGTGAAAAGTAAAAATGTAAACACGCACGATTGGCGCGAAACTTCGACTTAAGATATCAAAAAACTATATTACCACTACTTATTTAACATGAACAATGGATGAATTCGTCAAATAATTAAATCATGTATTATTCATTGCCCCTGTGGTGGAGTTTGGATTTTCGAAATCCCCAATTTTTATGTTTTTTAGCCTCGACCACCACTGTCATCAAAATGGCGATTATCGCATTTACAGACTTTAATTTAATAAAGGTAAATTAATAAACTTGCGCGCTAAATATGGAAGATTGAATGGCGATAAAATATGAGTTTTTTATCCAACTCTCTTAATTAACGCACATTCTTAAGATTTGATGGGTAGCATAATCAATATTTACATTATAGGTAAGGGTGTCGTATGTCGTCATTTCAAGGTCCAATGGGACCCGTTACTGAGCCAGCGGAGGTTCGTGTGTTCGGGTCCATTCGGGGGCGCTACCGAACTATACGGTTAAGTAGTGGAACTTTAAAATTTCCCTATTTTTGTCTGTTTTTATATGGTGTGCATAATATAGTGTATTCTATTACTTCTTGTAACCTTTTTGTCCGGGGAACTTTAGTTACGAGCATAAATACCTTACAGATCTGAAAGTACACGGTTTGTACTATTATGAAATAGATCTTTTTCATAATAGTACAAACCGTGTGCCCCATGGAATTTCTTCCATACAAACTTTCACACGAATTTGCAAATGTCCTTCCTCATGCTTACTTTCAATACATAAGGAACTCTTGTTAACATGCTTCTAGATCCGATGGTTTATGGGCTGTGCGTTGTCTGTCAATGAATGAGCTAATGAATTTAAGATTTTTATTAAGCAAATATTGCAAATCTGTGGTTTGCTACTTCGTTTAAAGAGCCCTAGTCTTTGTAAAATCGTGTTACTATAATTATTTGTTCCCCTGAATCGAACTTATAACCCATAGCCCAGAAGGCCCCCTTCCTTAATCACTGCACCTAATGGGCCCAGCTTACATAACTTAGCCAAATATTCACTATGCATGTAATGTAAGTAACAATATAACATTATTAACAACTTGCCCCGCACCTCCTTGTCTGGTAAATACAGTAAGAAGGCATCTTATTACTGCGCGACTAATAAGTGGCTCTCGGCGAATATATGAATAAGAATTGAAATGAATAATTGAGATGAAACGAGGACATACTTAGGTTAAGTCACGCCATGGAGATTACATTTGTAGATACAAAGACTTGCCTATGACAGTCGGTTTTTAAAAGCTTAGTTGATATTTTAGTCAAATTATTAACGTATTATGATGTTGCTATTTTGGTCATGCACGGTCATACAGCTACGATCATGTTGATGGCAGATTTGCTGATCTGATACTTGATCAGTGCTTTATGTAATCCCGTAATACACAAATACATAACTAATTTTAAAAAAGGTAAGCAGACAAAAGTTCTTATTTTCTTTAGTATTGATTTCCACGCAAAAACAACATTACCAAAGCATTTCCTTCAGTATATTTACATAATCTTTTATTAAAAAAAAATATTTCAGACATTCAATAGAGCTCCGTTAATATTTTGGTCGTAATGAGAATTCCGATAAATGTTGTTGACTTGAGTAAACTCCCTCGGAAAGAAGGGCAGTCTGAGAAGGGTGTGTACTCAACCAATAAAAGAATACATTTCAGCTTTCACCTAACATCGCGCCTGTTTTTCCCCGAAGGGTAAAGCAGAGGTGTATGATCAATAAATAAAAAATAAGTAACCAGGGTCATCGGATATAGTGGAAGTCTAGTTAGAAACCGATGGATGTTATAGAATAAAATTTAATTTCATAAATTAGTTTATTACCCCATAACTAACCTAATGTACATATTAAACAAAAATAGGTAAATTTATGTTACATAAACGTCATTACTTTCGTATGAATAAATGATCTACAGTAATATAATAACACATCAATTATTTATATTATCCACAAGGCCTTGCTGAAGGACATTTGTCTACATTTCTATTCACGCAACGGTATTCATACACTTAGAGGTTATATTCATTCATGCGGACGATTATCTAGTCAGGCCGTATTCACCCCAAATACCACATAATAGTATGAAGCCTTCTATACTATTCTGGATAATAAATAGGTACCAAGTAACATATAAAGAGTAGTGGTGGCTCAGTGGTGACGCTCCCGACGAACCAAACCCAGGCAGGCACTTTACTTTTTGTAATTTATTTCGTCACCAGTGAGTGCTTTCAAAACTGTGAAGGAAAACATCAAAAGGAAACCGGCATGTCCTAGAAACAAAAAATCGGAGACATGTGTCATCTATACCAACCCGCACTGGGCCTGCGTGGTGGATGACGGCCCACTAACTTCACAGAAACAACGATAAAATACTTCTTCCATCCATGCCGCGCTATAAAACCGTTAAATGCAGGTTTTCTTAAAAAAATATTTTATCCATCACCATCCTTCACATTGATGCTAAAAAATAATATCAAGCTTAGTATACATACAGGAGTATCACCATAATCCATTACTACTTATAATATAATGAATTACATAGTATACTGAATTTCAACTCGACTGGCGTAACGTATGCTAAGTACAAGATCGTCCCCAGTCGTCGCTTGATTAACAACTTGGTTGGATTTCATTTAAATCACAAATTAGTAAAGTTTTAGAGGAACAACAGCTTTTGAGGATGATAATTTTAATAGAACACGAATGGTTGACCCGATATACATAACACAATGCCTAAATTACCCGAAGGGGTTAAAGAGATATGTGTTTATAGTACACATTTCACTTGTTATGGCGAGAGTTCTCAGTATTAACCTGGAGCAATTCCGGGGTGATACCGCAAATTCCCTCATGGAAAAACCTAATACCACTTTGCTTGACCCTGAAATCGAACCTGAGGAAACTATGCTCAACCGTCAAGCTTGCGAGCCTGGATCAACGAGGTAATCAGTATTACATAGAAATCAGCAATAACCAAAATCAAAAGTCATTTTTTCAAACTAGACTGAGAATCTGCAATTATTTTACGTCAACATTATATACGACAGTCCCCGAAAACGGCCGCCTTTTACCACTTCCTAGTGTTTTAACTGAAAAAAAGTGACGTATCAATCTCCCCAGCAGCACAGCTGTCTGTTAAATTAAAATAATTTGTTTAACTTACATTACGAAACACAAAAGAGGTTAAATTAAATTACTTGCATAATATGTCAGTTATCACTTGCCAATATAACAACAAAAAACAATGAAAACTACTCAAGCTGAGTTAAATACGTACACAGAAACATACACAAAGGGAAGACCCCTTTTTCAATGGAGGAACTATGTGTTCCTCCACTTCTAAAATTGCACACCCTAAAAGGGCTGATTTTACCAAAGTCAGATATCTTTTATCCGTGGAATAAAATTGACGTCTGACAGTTCTAGTATGGAAAACCTGTCAAACATTTAAAATATATTCTTAGAATAACGCTTAATGTAGGTATGAAAGTTTGGTGAAATTCGCCCTTAAATTAATACGGACATGACACCATTTGTGAATCATTAAAACAGTGCAGAACACAGTGATCCTCTTGTTTCTTTAGTTATGTATTTCAACAGCTTCCTTCGTGCAAAAAAAAAAAATAAATCCACCAACTTTATGGAAGTTTGAAGAAAATCGAGGTCGGGATTTTAAGAGTAAAGTTTAAGGAATTTGACTTTCTTTGTGGAAGAAATGAAAGGAAGCTGTTTAATTTTTATCTCTTGGTTTAAATGAACATAACTTTATTTTAGTAACTACTGCAGGTTTTGTTTTTGATATCGGGGAAAATTGGTGCGATTTTCAATTCTTCTCTGGCCAGCACAAGAATGTTCTAAAACCAAAAATTCGAAGACATGTAACATCTACTAACCCGCACCTGACCCGAGTGGTGGCCTGTGTCCCAGGCTATACATGATAGCCTCGAAATATCATACTGAAATTCGGCAGTATGAGGAAGTACTTCCACCATACTTATTTCTGTCACCAAACAACATTGTCGTTTGAAGAGTCGTCTGTCGAGATTACAGGCTGAGTCTTCTTAACGTCATCTATAAAGTAGTTGGCAATCCTTTTGGGGTTGCGAGGTGCCTATTGGCCATTGGGTACCATTATGTAGACCGTTAAGCTGTTTTCCACTACTCAACAGGCGGCAGGCAGGAGGTGCAGATGGAGGTCCATAATATATAAGTCCTCATTTTCCATTACATAGCCTATTTAGATACAAATCTAAATGATAAAAATAATTGTCTTACTTAAGAAACGATCACCTAAAAACTCATCAGACTAAAAGTGACCCAAAAATTCTGAACAGAATGGGACAGCGGGACAGAATTAAAGTTTAAAATGGCGTCCCTTTTCCGTTGATTGGACTCCAATTATAAACCAATTCGTTCACGTCAAGCGTGAGTCGTGCTGGACAGCTCTGTGTAGGACGGCATGAGATGGGACAAGTTTCAATTATCACAAGCTTGTTGGAGTATGGTGTGGTGGCAGTTGTGGCGATTTTACTGCTACTGCTGAGCATGAGGTCCTGGGTTCGACTCCCGGGTCGGGCAAAGTGATATTAAATTTCTTCATCTGGAATTTCTCAGAAGTAGCCCGGAGTCTGGCTGTGTGCTTTGCCGGTTGATGGCACTTAGCTCGCCCTATTACATGGGATGTAACATAACAGGCGAAATATGGGTGAACTATTAGTACACCACTGCCCGTCCCTTTGGGGAATACAAGCGTGAATGTATTACGTTATGTTGTTTGTTTAGTACCTCCAACAAAAGATATACACAATTCATGACCCATAAATAATGAGCAACATCACTATTTTCATATTCATAGTCTTTTTCTATAAATATAGTCTTTTTCTATATTCATAGTCTTGTGTGCAGCAAAGTAACATTTTTATTGTGAAACAGTCGCGTTTCCATAAAAATAGTTCTTGATTTCAGCGGCAATAGTCCAAAATGATCAATGAGCAAGAGATCGTGAGTTCGATTGCTGCCTGATATTGAAGTGGACTCTGTCTTTCTCTTGAGCAAAAATAGCAATTGCACTTTAAAAAAAGTTAGAGAAAATAAATATGTATTATTTAATAGTCGCTTAGAACACTAGGATATTCTACTGTATCGTAGGTTTACCGAAACATTATTTAATTTGACATGTACAACATACACAAAATTTGACTCACCATTACTATTTAATATCTTTTGGAATTAGCAACTACATAAAACGCATGTCTCTAATCCTAAATGCTTTGCTTAAGTAAGATAACTTGAATGTATTACGGATCTCAGAACTTCCATGTAATGCCATCCTCTCGCTGTCACTACACCCCAACCCAGCATTCAGTTGGCTCCTTTTGATTTAGGTATCTCAACATAAACACTAGGTATATAGGAGACAGACAAAGTCTGAACTAGGACTAGTTTATGGCATTCTAATCTTGGTCTAGAATTCTAGATAGGATTTATGTAAATGTCTAGTTTGGGACGAAATAATTCGGATAGCTTGGGATACCTAACGAAACATTTAGACGGGTCGATGTTAGACAATGTATGTATATGTAGGTTTTATAACTATGGAATGAAAATCTAATCTAATTGTATGTGTTCGTAAACCTTTATGACCCAGTGGTAACGGCCCCGACTTACGAGCGAGGTCCTGGGTTCAAACCCAGTCAGGCGTGTTACTTTGTGTAATTTATTTTCATCACCACTGCTCTCAAAATGGTGAAGGAAAACAACGTGAGGAAACCGACATGTCCTAGAACCAACAATTCGAAGGCATGTGACATCTACCAACACGCACTGGGCCCGCGTGGTGGATTACGGCCCACTCCTTCTCACAGAGAAGAGACCTGTGTCCCAGCAGTGGGAACATTATCGGCTGATTATGTTGACATTCACTCACTGACAATCAACGTTTAAAATTTTAACAAGATTTCCTTTTATAACAAAGATGACAAAAGAAGGATTTTTGGTAATTCGTCCCCTTGAGGGGTTAAAGAGGGAATGAAAGTATGTATGGAAGCTGAGAGCAGTGGTGGCCCAGTGGCAACGACCGCGCCTGACGAGTCAGCCCACTCCCTCTCACAGAAAGGAGGCCTGTGTCCCAGCAGTGGGAACATTATAGGTTGATTAAGATTGAAGTTCATCATTTCGGCGATGGGAAAGTGGGTTCAGGCACACAGCTTGTTTAATGCAATAATTGTTTGTGTTTAAAGTACAGACGCCAGCACATCAAGCTACTACAATCTGTCAAATTTCTTTAATAGATTTTCAACTTTATCGCTATAGCATTAGGTTTAAGATTGATTGGGAAAATTTAATAGTTTCGGGTAGCTTGACCTGTTGGCGTCTGTTATTTATTTATTTTTATTTATTTATTTATTTACACACAATTATTAGCTTAAGTATACTGTTGACATTACAATACATAAGGCCGCCAGTAACAGTCACAATACCCCCTGTACTAGTTGATACTGTATTACAGTAGGGTATTATTCCTCATTCCTGTGACCCGTACAGCAACAAAACGACTGAGAACTTATGATTATAGGTTAATATAGGCTCCTTAGGAATATAAATTTAAACAAATAAAAAACTTTAAATAATTTTGCAGCGAATTGCTACGCTTACTTAAATACTATTTGGCTTCTCGTGAATGTAAGTGTGAGTGTATTTGATATTATGTATGTAAGTATGTATGGAGTTTGCTATTTCAGAATCTTAAATGTGTCTTCAGTTCTTTTATAATTTAAGCTGAGTAAATGTTTTCTTACAATCTTTTTAAATATGTGTGAATTATATTTCCGAAAGCCTAGAATTGCATTAAAATTTATTATAAATATACGGAGCTAGAAAAAAAAGAAATCGCTGGGCAAATTTTGTCCTATACAGGATAATTTTTTATTCAGTGCGTAAATTTTTACAGGGTGTTCTACCCATGAATATGAACAACATTCACTATGGGACCATCTCTGAAATCACGAAAAAAAAATCAGCAGATTCATACATTTTGGTCGAGTAGGTATTGAACTTTTATAAGAAACAGCTGATTTTTTTTTTGTGATTTCAGAGATGGTCCCATAGTGAAAGTTGTTCATATTCATGGGTAGAACACCCTGTGAAAATTTACGCACTGAATAAAAAATTATCCTGTATATAGGTTGTTTGTAGACTTTGTAAGCTCTTCGTATAGCATCTGGAAAATCCGGTGGTTTGTTGTGTTGATTACGTAAGATCTTCTCAATGTAAAGTTGTCGAATGCTGAGAACAGCAGTTAGCTTGTACAGTTCATCAGTCGGAAATCTATATTTTTTGAACAGCATAGTCTTTAAAATGGCCCTTTGTGTTCTTTCTGCTTTGATAAGCTGCGTCTTAGCACATCCTCCCCAGATGGATATGCCATATGTTATAACTGATTGGCATAACGCATAGTAGGCTGTGGTAAGCAGTTTTGGGTGACAAACATATCGTAGGTTCCTGAACACATACAATAGTTTTCTTACACGCTTCGATAGGATTGAGATATGGCTGTTCCAGTTCAGTTGTTCATCTATTTGGATCCCCAAATACCTGACCGATGAAGTAATATCGAGACGATAACAATCGCAATTTTGAGTGTTGGGCAAGTTACATGTGTGGGCTCGTACATTTATCGTCTCAGAAGATGGTTTAGAATTTCTGTTTAAATAATAAGTAATAATTTTTGTTTTTGACTGATTGAGTGTCAACAAATTGTTATCTAGCCACTTAGTAACGAGACTAAACCCCTTTTCGGCGCTATCGTTTACCTCGTGCCAGTCCCCGCCCGTAAAAGTAATAACCGTGTGTAAGTAATTCTGTAAAAGGTATCTTAAAATTTTGGATTATTCTGGCGCCCGTCGACGCCGTAGATTTTTCAAATTAGTTTCTCCTACATACTTCATTGTATCGTAAGCCTGTTTTCAATTCAAGATAAATGACATATATTGTGTGTTCTGCCCTTTTTGAAAACTTGTCCCTAATTTATAATATCTTCCTACATGCCTATTTAAAGTATACTTTACTACTTCGCTATTATAGCACACTTCTTGTTCTGAAGTTCAATATTGGAAATGAAGTCGGTCGCCGCAGGGCGCCAGCATTGATTGCTCTTAATAACATTGACGCTAATATCATGATTGAAATTGTATGGCTTTCTGTAGACATAATTAAGAAGTTTGTAGATGAATATACACAAAATCACGTGTTTAACATAACGCAGTACCACGTCTGTATTCCTCGAAGTGGTAGGCAGAGCTACATCTACATTTCGTTTCAATCCCATGTCTAAAGATGCAAACTCAATGTACGTAAGCCAAACCGAAAAATGGTTTTCACCCATAATAATATATCAATTATTTGTCTAGTTATACTATTTGTGAACTATTTTCGATAACGCATTGGGTCGTAAGCACGAATGCTGATCAATGGTCCCTGTGTTTTTCTCAGTCTACATTTGTGTGTTATTGACAATAGATTTGCCCTCTATTATATGGGACTTAGACATAAGTAGCAAAATGTAGCTTTAATATTATTATACATCTCTGTATACACCGTCAGAGAATACAAGTCGATGATATTCTTTAAAACTATAACACACCATCCCTATTTTTACTACCACATTTGCTCCCAAGAGCCGTATTTCCAACAGCCACTCTGAACAATAAGTTCCCGATGCGACTTGCGACGCGACTTGCCTCAAGCGACAAGCGCGCGCGTCACTTGTTTCCGCCCGTGTCCTGCTCTAAACAACTCCTTTCATTTGTTTCCTCCGCCGTCGCTGTCGCCACACGCGTGTCGCTTGAGCGTGTAGCTCGTGGTCGCGGGGTGATGTCTGTATTACGTAAGGCGGTAATAGAATTGTGATCCCAACGCGTGAACTGTGATTGACCTCAATACAATGTACAAGTACACCGCCCGGGATCAGCGACACGAATGTGTTTCATAATTCAATTAGGACGCGGAGAGAAGTCAATTTAGTTTAATTGTGCATTAGGCTAAGGGTAGTCGATATAATTGTGTTATATGGTGCTCGGAATCATAAAGATACATACAAATCTTGAAGTATAGAGCGTTTTGAATGTTATACAGACACACACCCTCACACGAACATACACTCACACACACCATCCATCAGTTGTAATTGTACCACGTTGACAACCTTTACTATGTGATATGAGGGGCTTGGAGTTCTAAAATACAGGCCTAGGCTTAGTTTAGACACCAGATCTCCCACAAATTACAAAATTTTGTCGAAATACCTGTCAACTAAATATGTATAAGAATGTAATTTGTGGAGATCAATAAACATAATTTTATTATTTTTATTTTATTTTATAAGCAATGAATCAACTCAGCTTATCGCAGTCCACTGCTGGACATAGACCTCTCCTAGGCTCCACCACAGCACCCTGTCCTCCGCCTTCCGCATCCAGTCTGTCACAGCCACTCTTTTAAGGTTGTTGGTGCATCGTCGCTGGTGGGCAGGCCACACTAAGCTTGCCAATGCTCGCTCGGTCTCCACTTTAGGACGCGTCTGCCCCATCGGCGATCGGTCCTTCCTCAGTCATGGCTTGCCCACTGCTGCTTCAGCTTGCTTACTCTGCAGACTATGTGTGTAAGAGATAAGTTAACAGAAGCTTACCTAGAGGCGGCGAAAGAAGCCGTTAAATAATGTTCATGTCTCATCAACATCTCCAGAGACAATAATGAAGGGGAGGCTCTCATTAGAAGCGCTTTATTTATTGCTCCTTTAGTATCGGAGTCAGTGTGGAAACAAATGTTCAACAGCGCCCCTCTATCAACGTCACTCGAGCGCTAATTAACGCTTGTAGCAGTTTATTTGGTAATCTCGTCGTAATCTCCTATTATTTTGGCAATGTTGCGTTGCCTCGCTGTGATTGTCATAATGAGCAATCATTGCAAACAGTCAACTTGGGCCAACCAATCAACCTGCCTAGCCTTTTCCCAACTATGTTGAGGTCGGCTTTCAGTCTCACCAGATGCAGCTGAATACCAGTATTTTACATGGAGCGACTGCCTATCTGACCTTCACAACCCAGTTACTGGGTAATACGATACCCCTTGGTTGTCAGACGTTCGGGCTTCTGACTACCCGTAACGACTATCAAATATCTGGAAAGGACAGCCGGGACCAACGGCTTAACGTGTTTTCCGAGACACGGTGGGGTCTCGATATGTAATGGATGGTCACCCATCCACGAACCGACCGTGGCAAGCGTAGCCGACACAAGTAACATATATGTCGTATGAGTTTACCCTGAAGTAGGTCAATTAATCCGCATACAATAAGTTCAGTATATTATTCACGATATAAATGACCTCACATAATTATGTGTGATATCGTTTCAGCTGAAAACTATTCAGATTGAAATAATGAATATTTCATGAAATCTTGAGCGGCGCGTAGCGTTCCTGGTATACATGTAGAACAATTTACATAATTCCGTTGCGAACGATTTCGTTATGTTCATACCTGTACACGCGGGAGTAACTATAACATGTACCTACCTGCGAGTATGAACCTCGGGAATTTCAATACCGATTTCATGTGGTGTTGTGTAGACAAATCTTATACATACCACACACAATATTATTTGAATAATAGGTACACTGTTGTAATGAACAGGCGTACTTTTTTATTTTCGAAAAGCTTGCTCGCCTTTTAAGGTTTTTTAGTAAAAAAAAAAATTCTGGCAACTAGCGGGTCCGGAAATATAAACTAATCTAAACTCCCCTTCTCTCTACTAATCTTTTTTCTAAAATTGCTAGGCACACATAAAGTCGCTACACATAAAATCGCTACACACAAAATTTAAAAAAAAATGCTCTTAAAATATTTAAGATTTCATGTGTATGCATCTCCGCTTTGAATATCTGCAACTTACACGAGGAAGATATCCCTCTGGATATAGCATTAATAGAATTGTATGCTTTTTGTTTCAGGTATTAAAACAGGAAGGCAGTTGGGAGCCACGAGAACACATAAGTACACTTAAATTATGATTGATTGATTAATTCTAAAGAGGCATACATAAAATTAATGACATTTACGACATTGATTGATTGGAGCTAAGCCAATGGTTTGCATTCGTGTCAGTAGTGTTTATTAAATTCATACTAATATTCGTATTATCCTGAATGTTATAAATGCGAAATTAACTTTGTCTACCCTTTGTTGCCTTCCAGAATTTCGATTATTAGTCAAATTTGGCACACAGACAGACAGTCTCTGACCTGGGTTAGGACAGAGAATACTTTGTATCGTGGTGGTACATTCCCGTGGGGTCATTTTCAAGCCCTACGCGAGCGAAGTCGCTGGTAAAAGCCGGTTTAAAAGAACTCAGCCTGTCGCAGTGCAATGGCCGGACAACGATCTCTCCTAACTTAGGCCACAATAGCTGAGTTTCCACCTTCCTGTCTAGCTGGGTCATTACGCTACGCTTGTCGACTCACGGTCTCCACTTCAGGAGTCATCTGCTCCAACGGCCATCGGTCCTTTGACAGATATGGCCGGCCCACTGCTACTTCAGCTGAACAGCTCTACAAGCTGTGTCAATAAAATTACTTCGAAATGCGAACGTTCTCTCGTTGTGAATCCGCGATGATGTACTTTAAAAACAAATTAGTTCGCTTTCGAATTGTGTGCGCTCACTTGAGTGAGGTGAGCAGTGAACTTTACAGAATATTTCTACAGATTTGGATTGTTGTACTGGGTCCTAAGAACTACTATTTTAGGATAGAAAGTAAGTACTTGTCTTGATGTTTGTTCTCCCTTTAAGGCAAATCTTCAATTATGGTAAATTCAATACTTATGTATAATGGATGCTATGTTCGATTAAGTTTTGGTATGTTCCTAATAGTATGTAGTTTTGATATCTTGGAATCTATTTTTGGAGTGAACTATTATTTAAGGAATATTACTGTGTATTCACTAAATAGCTTGTTATTAAGTTGTTAGCATTCACTAGGGAAATCATTACGGTTACTCACAAGCTTTGTTTGGTCTGTCTGGTTGATTTAGTAAAACGCGACGATTGAGCGTGAGGTTCTGGGTACGATTCTGAGGTCAAACACACAGACATACAAGAGCAAAGGGCGCTTAGGAGTCGAAGTACTCCACCGCATCGCTGTCATCCGGAAACGTGCTCAGAAGACTGGCAGCATTGCCACGTTAAATGAAAAAGCTAAAAAAAGCCTTTCAAAACCCGATGTGAATATTTTGTTGTTATCACCACTCATTTACTTAAAACACAATTTGTTTTATAAACGTACATAATTTTCGTAATGATGTAAATTTTATAATCCTTTGTCCCGCTGGATACGCATTATTTCCTGTAAAATCCTTGTAAATAAAACGTGTGCACATATTTATATAACTCTGCTCACCCCAATGCTCACGGAGCGTAATTAATTCAACTCTGAGTATAAATATGGTAGTACTGGCGAGCACAGAAGTGGTTTCTCATGTTAGATTTTAAAATTAATGTTTTTTGTTAAATGTTTGGAGTTTTTATAGGATAATAATTTTATAATGATGTATAAGTGAGTTGTTGTCTTTTAATATCATGGCTTGCTTATGTTATCAATTTCATAAACTGAAATAGGTTGTTAAAAACGATTTTACAAAAAATCACTTTTAAACTTCACCTAGTGGTATTTATTATGTAAAACAATTGGTAATGAAACAACTTTTTCTATAGAGAGACATAGCTGGAATGTACTCGTATCACTTGCTTGTAATTACACTGACACCCAAACCCTCCAAACCACAACACAGCAACGCTCCTTCATGTTACGAATAAATACCTACTGTTATCTACCAAACCAAAATCCTAAACATTACTAAAGTTTGAAATCCCAAATTATTTCTCCATATTGATTCTCCGAGAGGCCATTATCTAAATCTGTCCCTCGAGAGTCTGGCAACATTGTTCAGTACTGAGCGTGACTCTCGGTAGTTTGCAAACATTATTAATATCAGGGTAGTGACAAACACTTCAAATAGCGTTATGAAGATACTGAATTAAGTGTAAAATTGGGGTATATTTTTAAAATTGATTTTTATAAAGGCTCGCGTTTTTTTATAAATGTGAACAGGCACTCTTGGCTTTTTGTTAGCATGATACCCTTACACAAATCTAGGTAAAAACATTTCCACAAAAGCTATCCTTGTTATTTGTAGTTAATAAAGTGAGAAGAAAATATACACAAACACTATGTACATTTTAGTGTTAAAATCATTATAGAGAATGTATTTTTAAAAATGTTTTGACGATGACCGTTCCACCTATAACATTTTCGAGATTTATGTTGAGAGATTCAGGACCATCGTACGTAATTGTTGTTTGTCAAACAAGCTAACAAATTACGGCCTTAATAACATCATAATATTAGCAAGGATAACACCACTGTGCACGACATTACGCTCAGTTGCTTACGTAGGCGCAGTAACTGATGCGGGTAACTGACAAATTCTATAAACACAACTGTGTTATATTAGGTCCTTATATGAAAATGGCGTTTTGTCGAACTGGCCACTTTGATCTCAAGTATCTGGCGTTTGGAGAGGAATTTCAATTTTTTTTTATTGTTCCTATTTCAATTAGGCTTGCATATTTGTGTTTTAAATTTAGTGATTCATTTGTTTTCGCGCCATTTGATTTTTCTTTGACATGCAAACGCTCATCACAATGGTTGAACCCCGGAGAACCGGTCACATCCTGCCCCATAGTTTCCTTTTTTTTTGTTTTGTTGTCTCTTTTATATATTAAATTGGCGTTTTACAAAATGCCAATTTATTATGTAAGAGCCTATATACTGTGTATGATAATTAGCATTTGTATAAAAGACACGAACATTCGAATGATTTTTATAATCGAAAATTACAATGACAATTCAAGACAAGACAGGCACAATTGGAATCACCCATAGATATAAATAAAGTCTTAAAACTAAGTAAATAGTTTATGCGAAATGAGTATTTTCAATTTTAAAATCGTTTGAATTTAAGTTTCGTTTACTCCACGCGTTCGTACTAGGGCTAAACCTACTGATTATTGTTTTTAAGAAAAGCAGTCTGTATAATGTTTTCTATACAAGATGTTTACAAAATCTTTTGGGACACTTGGACCACGTCTTTTTGATTCGATTTGTTCTTCCTCTGTACAGGATAAAACTATGCTGTCAACTAAAGTTTATGGTAAAAATATAAGCCTGTCAGCGAGGTGCTAACAGTTTACTGCCCAGGGTGTATCGCACGTACAGTCGTATATCGTAGACGATCATAATTATAATTATACTTGTAAAGGCTAACAATGCAACCTCACCACTTTGCTAATGAATTGAATGTAAAAACAAAACCAGACATCACGAACACACTCTTTATTACAAACGTGAATATTGAAAAATTCGCGGTTTTCTTAATTGCTCAATGCTTTCAGAGCTAAATATAAAAGGAAAAATGCTTGTGGCATATGAAAATATTGATTTGGGACGTGTACGTTACGTACAGAATATTTTTTTACGATTCGAATTTCATTGAAATGTATAAAAGAAATTATGTTTATAAAAATACGATGTGTATTTTCTTAGGATTGAGACGTTGTTGTGTGTCATAATACAGAACAAAACAAAAATAAGAAACCTTTTTTGAAATAAGAAGATATCGGTTGGTAACTCATTTGTTTTTAAAGTAAATCATCGCGGAGTCACAACGAGACTTCGTTCGAATTTGAAGTGATGTTAGGCAATAAAAGTTTCTTGTTGGCCATGAAGGCAGTGATATAAAATGTTGATTCCTCCACACACGCGGCTCCCACAGGGAACTCCATAAACCTTTTTACATGTTGCTACTAACATTAAGATTTTATTTTTTTGTGTTTACAACCGTAGTTTAAAGATCTCACACAGAAGTGCTACAAGCCATTTTAACAAGCACGTAAATCACGCATGTTATCCCCGGAGGGGTAGGCAGTAGTTGTAGATCTCTTTGTGAAGGAGCTCGTCCGGGGAAGTACTATACCACCATACGTATGTCTGCCGCCAAGCAGCGGTGCTGTATTCCAGTTTGAAGAGATGTGTGTCGGTGAAGTTACAGGCACATGAGACATTCCAACTATGTCTGTGGGATACATAATATTTTTGGATTCAATTCTCAAGATGATGGTGAAACCCGTATCAAAGTCCGTTGCGGAGCTCAGAAGAACAACGAGAGCACTCAGACAGACACGAAAATCGACTTTAATTTATGATATGTCTAGAGATCAGATATCAAACAGGCAGGTGGTCCAACTGATGGAACGTCCCGCCTTCGCCGATGGACATCTGCAATACCAGAGTCGTTGCCATCACAAAGACAAAACTGACATAACAATGTGCCTGTGAATATATTGAAACCTAAAACCTTTCAGCGTTTTGAGCTACGTCAATGATGTAGGCTTTTGGATCGCAAAACCTTTCATTGGATTACATTACCCAATTTCCCTGTAACTAAGTTTACAGGTAATTTCAGACCTATTTTAGGTACACATCTGTAACGGTTGGGTAATTTTAATCAGATTACAAAAGATTACGCTTCAAATATTCTGATTAAATTTTAAGCCTTGTTTTGAAAGATTTTATTAAAAGTTTCAAGGTAAAGCACGTTCCACAACGGTTAATAAAATAAGATTAAAAGCAACAATATAGTCTAGCTGATAACACTGGCAGGCTGGAGGTGGTGGGGTCGGCATATCATTTCGAAATTCGAACGGTGTCTCCTCGTCACTTTGCCGGCCACTCTTGTTTTTAACCGACTTCAAAAAAAGGAGGAGGTTCTCAATTCGGTTGTATTTTTTTTTTTTTTATTATTATTATTTTTTTTTATTTTTTATTTTTTATGTTTGTTACCTCAGAACTCCGTTGTTTATGGATCGATTTGCAATTTTTTTTTTTTAACTTTAAAGGATATGCTTCCAGATTGGTCCCATTTTTTTCAAAATCCAGTTCTGATGATGGGATCCATGAGGAATCGAGGGAACTCCTCAAATATTATAGGCAACTATATAGTAATTTTAATATTTTCATCGAGAAATCAAGCGTTTACAGTCAAAAAGTAACATTTCATGAAGTGGAACTGGTGAAGAAGATCAGATATGGCTAACGGAACTTGTCACTCGCATAGATATCACAATCAAGATAGTTAAGCAACTATGACAATACAAATAAACATACAATCCTGAATAGTTATATTGAAAATGTTATCATTGAACTGATCTGATGATCATGATGGAGCCGGAAGACAGGTACCGGAACTCCGTAATTAATCAACGTATTCTAGCCGTGTTTGGGCTTATTAGAATTGTCATGAAATGCACTTTGGCTATAAGTTACTATCGAACTGATCTGATGATGGAGCTGGAAGGTGGAAGGTTGGCATGAGAACTTCAAAATAAAACAATGTATCCTAGCAGTATTTGGGCTTAGAACTGTCATGAGATGCACTCTGAATACAAGGTGCCATTGAAAATCTAGTTTTGATGTTATCATCAATGTGTCCACAAAACAACTTCTGAAATATTAAAGGCATTTTGCTTACAATGTTTAAAAAAAAATCGCTTCTATTATTTACTAAAATAAAATTGTATTCTTGGTAGTGTGCACACGTTTCCACGCCACCTATGAGGTAGTGTGCTGGGCGCGTTTTTTTTAATGTGGTTTCCCCGGTAGGCCTATTCCATGGCACGTTATGTGTTGTCTTGATTATCAGATGGCAGATTCCGCAACCTTGTTATCTCTGTCATCGCTCGATCATCGTGTGATCGATTCAATAATTTATTGGCGTCTAAATCTGATAACACTATGCCTTCCAAACTTCTGACACGACTTAGCGCGACATATATTTGTCCTTTTGCAAAGTTTTTTTTACCAAGGTCGATCACAGCTCTCTCGAGGGTGGTCCCTTGTAGTTTATGGACTGTTACCGCCCAGCTCAATATTAGAGGCAGCATACGACGCATAAGAATCGACAGTATTTCATGCGTCATATTATCATCTCTCTACGGGATCAAATTAAAGATCAGAAAGTAGACAGTAATATGTACCTACTTGTATGATATTGGTACTTCTTCAAAATAATATTCTATGTAGAAAAGATATTAACTACGTTGCCATTATATTATAATAAAAAATACACTAAACGGCTAGAAATAAAAAAACTTTTTACAAAAAAAAAAACCGCCTTCAAAAAAAGACAAACAAAAACGTTCTTGCACTAAAAAGTAAAAAATAAAAAATTGAATTCCTGTAAAGAAACTTAATTTAAAGGTAAACTTATTTGACATTAATATTTTGCAAATATTCAAAATTGTTTACTTCTTTTTGGAGTCGGTGCCAGCCAAGGCAAGGAAATACGTATGGGCAACAATACCTCGAAAAACGACCTCTAACATTTACTATAAAACTACCAAGATACCTATTGCATACCTAGAATAATTAAAACACAAATACAGACTTGACTTTACTCTAAAACAAATTGACACAATTTTCACAATAATTTCTTTTAAATAATAATAATTATACATACGTATAAAAATCCCCTGCCACTTTTTAAGTACTTTGAAATTTTTGAAGCATTAAGTTTGTAAGCATCTGTTTTAAAATTTTATAATCGTGAATTGAAAAAATAAATGGCACAGGATACAACTGCTGGCACCGACTCCAAAAAGAAGTAAACAATTTTGAATATTTGCAAAATATTAATGTCAAATAAGTTTACCTTTAAATTAAGTTTCTTTACAGGAATTCAATTTTTTATTTTTTACTTTTTAGTGCAAGAACGTTTTTGTTTGTCTTTTTTTGAAGGCGGTTTTTTTTGTAAAAAGTTTTTTTTACAAGACAAAAGCTTCTCCTCCTGAGTATATATTGCATGTTGATCATTTCTCACTACTAAAATAATATCATTATGTTTGCCTTTCAATGGAACACAGGGTTTAACCTCGAAATGTATATCAAAGGGGGGTTTCGAGTATCAATTAGTAACTTCATGTAATATCACTTCCAAGAGAATAAATTATAATTTCTGCAAACTGCATTAACATTGAATTTAACAACTCTAAAGTTTGTGGTCCTATGTCAGCCAACCTGTTTCAAATTCTCTATTATAGATTCTAAAGTTTCTCTGTAGTACAGACCAGGTAAACACGGGGAAAACTTGTCTGTAATGTATCAAAGTTGTTTATTCCAATAAGTCGTAGGTAAGTAAGTCTGTTTCAAATCTGTAGGGCTAAGTAATTCTAACAGTGTTTCGTTGTGAATCAAAGATGATTTATTTTAAAAACAAATGAGTTTGCTTTCGAATTGTGTGCGCTCACTTGAGTGAGGTTCTAATGAACTTTACAGGACATAATATTTCTTCATTCATGATTAGTAGTGCTGCTACTAAACATGAATGAAGAAATATTATGCCCTTTGTGTATTTGCATCGCTTAAACTTAAAAAGCTTGTATTATCAGCAATTTCTTACTACGTCAAAACCACGTTAAACAATTCTATTAAAATTTTCAAACGAAGTTCAGCCTTGTAAACGGATTATCACTCATCAAATTATATTTTCGTCTGCAACTATCACTATAAACCAGCGTCGACTGTACCAGGCACGATGTTGAATGAAAAGCACTAGTTTGCTGTATGGTTTCGCTTGTGTTGGATGATTGATGAAGCACAGCCAAGTTTTAGTACGGATTGAATATGGTCATAGCGAAATATTAAATAGCTGTGCATGTATATACATACATATGTGATGGCACAGCAAGAGTCGCTGCCTAGTTTTGTTACGAAGTCACTGAAATCACTGAAAAGGTCGGATAAGAGTGACATTGGCTGGTGACGTCACTCTAGCGGAGGGTCCTGACGATGATAGCGTGGCGGCTGTCGTCGGATGACAGAGATAATGTCCGGGGAGCCGCTGTCGTACCACGTCCACTACAAACTGCTATGTTCCGGCACAATCCTGATGATATTGAAGTTGCTGAACCACTAATACGATGACTACTTCTGGTAAAGGCTATCCTGCGCCGTTATATGTATAAACTCAACCACGCGACTCCACTTATAGTATATCAATAAATTGATGACTATCCCCCAACGCAGGCGGATAATAGTATGATTTATTACGCTATGTTCACAATTTATTACCGAACCGAGTTGTATTGAAAACGGCTCAACAGTTTATGGGTTTCTGAGTAGCAAAGGATTTCAGTTTTATTCGTTTTATATGTTTTGTCAGTATTTCTTGAAAGGGTGGGCAAAGGTTTATGTACGCTGTCCACATAAATATGGTTATATAGTTCTGGTTATGGTGGGTTTTAGTCTTATTGCTATTAGGAATAGACTTTTAAGGGGCTAAGTTATAACAGCCGCATGGGTCGATCCATCAGGTTAAGCGACACTTGCCGCGGTTGGTCCATGGATGGGTGACTATCTCTACATACCAAGACTCCTCCGTGCCTGGGAAAGCACGCTAAGCCGTTGGTCTTGACTGTCATTCGTGGATCTTTGACAGTCGTTACGGGTCGTCAGAAATCTGATAACTAGTCTTACCCAGAGGTATCGTATTACTCAGTAACTGGGATGTAGAGGTCAGATAGGCAGTCGCTCCATGTAAAATACTGGTATTCAGCTGCATCCGGCTAGACTGGAAGCTGACCCCAACATAATTAGGAAAAGGGTAGGCAGATGATGAGGAATAGACTCTTCAATCCATACAATTACCTGCAACACGCTAGGTACTACTTCACTTATTCCTTTGGTGCACCTAACTACACTAATCGCCATTAATTTTTAGGTCCCATGTAATAGAGCGTATTACCATCCACGGGACACCAATCTTGATTCCGGTCTGCTACTGAGACATTCTTGACGACAATCCCAACAACACTTTGCCCGACCTGGAAATCGAACCCGGGACTTTATGCTCAGCAGTAACGCTTGCGACCACTAGGCCAACGAAGCACACCATACAATCTTATTCTTTCAAACTTTACTTCAATCCCTCGGTAATACCTTCAGCAAATTAAAAACATTATGGCCGGATGAAGGAAAATGTTACCCATTATTAAAACATAAATCTACATTAGCGCTTAATTACAAAAGGTCACTGACCCTCACTGAACCTGAGCTTACCTGCGAAACTGGTTTAATAAGATAACTTTGATGATGATAAAGGTCTTATTAATTAACATTCCGTATCACAAAAAGGTGATTGTCTTTATATCCGTCCTTGTAGTCAGTCAGTACCTACCTACTTGTACAGTAACTGCCGCGTTGGTCTCATGGTGGCAAGCGCGACTGCTGAGTGTGGGGAGGACCTCACGCTCGGCAGTCGCGTCCTTGAACCCAAGAGGGTTCGACTCCCGGGTCGGGCAAAGTGTTATTGAGTTTTTTCATTTGAGGGAATTTCTCAGTAACAGCCTGGAGTTTGGAAGTTGGCGATGTGAGGCCGCCGTGCCTCGGAAAGAACGTTAAGCCGTTGGTCTTGCGGCTGACTCTCTCCGGTCGCGTCGGAATGCCGTCCCATCGGACTATGAGAGTGAGTGCACCTGTGTCCGTGCACACACTTGTGCACTATGGCGCCGATTTCCTTGTGCACAAACTAAACTAAATTTAAGTTCAATGCATCTTTTTCTTTCTATTTAATTTAAAAAAGGATAGAAGATAAATATTAGTTTAGTCCTGTTAAACTAGTCAGCGCCTGACGTACATTGACGTATTTTTAGCAGCCATGTTTTTAATCACGTCTATGGAGTATCTTAATTTGAAATCTCCTGTCCTTTTCTTAATGAAATAGAAAGAAAAAGATGCACAGAACTTAAAGTTAGTTTAGTTTGTGGACAAGGGAATCAGGGCCATTATTATCTCCCGTGCCGAAGGTCTGTGCTGAGATTGGCCGCCATTGCCAAAATAAGATCTGCAGTACTATAGTTGTACACTGATAAGTATGTATGATGAAATAAAAACCTGCTGTTTTCTACAAACTTCAGATAACTTTTTCATGTTTGACAGAGGTAATCCTATTGTAAAAGTTGTTTATCTTCATAAGTACTACTTAAACTCCCTTAGAGTATGTCTCTCGTTTAACACAACACTCTGTAGTAGTCTGTCTGGATTTGTGCCTGGTTAGTGATAACAGGCTCGCCTTCTGTTACATGGAATTTATACATAACTGGCGAAATGCGGGTGTACTAATACACCTCTGCCTACGCCTTCGGAGAATACGGGCGTGATGTTATAAGACTAAACACAGACGTAATATTCTACTTCTAATCCTAGACAGCGAAGTAAAAGTTTAATCTATCTCAACATAATACGAGATTCTTTAAATATTTCATGTAAAGGCTGTTAGGGTTCTTTCAGTAACATTGCTTAGTTATTCAGTAAAGGAATTTTATATGATCACTTTATCATGTAAAGGAACCAATCTATTGAATATGTTATAGAAAATACTCACATAATATTACTGTCTTACATGTGGCCCGGGTGGTGGATTACGGCCCACTCCATCTCACAGAGAAGGCCTGAGGCCCAGTAGAGGGAACGTTGTATTTACATAGGTTAATTACATTTATATTATGTTATTACGTGCGTCTGACAGCAAGCAGGAAGGGTCGTCGTTCAATTCTGGCTGGAAATGAAATATTGTGTAGCGTTGCAAATACATACATAACTATTTTGAGTTGAACAAGTCCTGAATAAGAAAAAATCTTGTATAACAAATCACAATTTAACATCACACCTGTTTTGTTAAAAAGGTCACATAGAGTACCTTCAGTACACCCACATTTCGCAAGTTATTTTTAAGTCGTGTCATAAAAGGCGAGCCTATTGCCATCAGCCGGGCACGAATCCAAACTCAGAGATGTTACTGACAAATGTCTAATGGAAAAACCTAATAACACTCTGCCCGACCTGGGAATTGAACCACTAGACCAACGTGTCCGTCAGACTAGCAGATACCATATATTTAGTATTAAACTATTGCAAGCCAAATTCAAAAATTCTAGTGCTGCAAAATACTATTGAAACAAATGAAAAACGATTTTTTTGTTCTAATACTATTTGAATTACATTCTTTAGCAACAAACGCGACATGTTACATTAAAAGCTCACATGTTTTATTTTCTTTACATCGTACACTCGCGTTCAGTACAATAGGGTTCCCTGTGGCGTGTCACAGCACACATAGATCACATTGATCCCTTTATTCTGAACAAACGTTGCTATGCTTTGTGGATTTTTCCTATGAAGAAATGCGACGATATTGCAACATGGAAATTGTTTGTGAAATGAAAATAACAGAGACATTTTTTTATTGTTTTAGGCTTGTTTTCACATATTAGGCAATATTGGAATATTTGTTAATGCCGTGGTAGTAAGAAAAGCTTGACAAAAGGTTGCTGACTGTCCAGAGTGCGCCAGACGTACAGAAGGCCGCAACCGCAAGTTAGTAGGAACAAATTCAGTGTAAGCTGACCTCGCATTCTATTGAAACTGCGTACTACGCTAGGTCAGCTCAAGGTTAAAGTGTTATCACCAACGTGTGATCTTCTGTTCACTTAGTCATTTGTTGTGGCTAAAAAAGAAAACAATTATTTGTCTTAGAACACGTTGAAAATGGTCCAGGCAAAATAAGGTCGCCATCCCTTTTGCAGTTGCTTGTTATTTAAAAGTTTTGTGCAACTAGTACAAAATTGAGGCCTACCAGAAGTTGTTTTTATTTTTGTTTTTTATTTAATTTTAGTTGTTTTTATTTTTCGTTTTTTTTTCAACAACGCAGTTATCGCTTATATATTTATATTGGCAGTAACCGACGAGTTTCTATCTATATAAAGAGAAAAAACAATATCTTAACACAACATAATATAAAATTCACTTTCAAAACCAAACACGGAATAATCAGCATCGTTACAGCCTCTGGGCAAATGAGTGGGCACAAGGGAATGCATTAGTCTGTTGGTGAATTACTGAGGGTGAAATTAATGGGAATTGCGTATTCTTTTGTGGTGCAGGAAAACGAGTGTTGGCAGTAATTGTTAAAAAAGTTACTTAACTTTTATGTTATTCATCTGTATTATTATTAATATTATAAAGAGGTAGAATTTATTTGTTTGCAAATTTGTATGTAGGGGTTAATCTCTGGAACTATCAGTCGGATTAAAAAAAACGTTTTTGTGAAGTTTATATGGAACCTCACTCAAGCGACCGCATACAATTCAAAAACGAACTCATTTGTTTTTAAGGAAATCATCGCGGATTCACAACGAGACAGCGTTCAAATTTCGAAGTAATGTTTAGATAGCACTACTGTTTTTAAGTTTTAGTGCTCGTTAATTTAATAGCACTGTTGCTCTTCCTCTTTCTCCAAAGGCTATGTTCATGAATGAGTTGCAAAGAAACCAGTATAATTTGAATATTTAAAAGAAATATGGCTTGTATAATTTAAGCTTGAATTAAAATGAATGTAACTTATATTTAAACAGCCAGTTACTGCTGGAAACTACTTATAATGCAGATTTATGCCTAGTTAATTCACTTGCATTTTAAGATGAAGATTTTTATGCAATCATGGTAATTTTAAATTGCGGAGTTGGTATTAAGAAAATACAAAGTCATCATCTGCCTAGCCATTTTCCCAGCAATGTTGGGGTCAGCTTCCAATCTAACCGGATGCAGCTAATTACCAGTATTTTACATGGAGCAACTGCCTATCTGACCCCCGCAACCCATTAACTGGGTAACACGACACCCATTGGTATGACTGTTTGTCAGGCTTTCTGGCTTCTGAGTAATAGGACAGAAAAATTTGAACAAAATAAGCCGAATATAATATGTTAACACTAATTTAGTACCACTTAACTATAGACACAAAAAAATTACCTGACAACAAAATAAACCAGCTTTAGTTTACTACGCCGTAGACCCTACTTTGCTCTACGCGTTACGTCGCTACGCGTCTACGAATTCCGTAAACATTTCTCACGCTGGAAATAGGTACCTACTTCAAATAAGGTTTAGAATTAACTCCAACCCTCGTTACAAAAGGGAATTGGTACAGAAATGTTAGTTCTCCTTGTCTTTGTAAGAATTAATACGGAGCGTCCTTATTTGTTTGGCTGTCCATTTTATATATTGTTAACTTTAAACGTACTGCTGAAGTGTAACTCAATTTGTACTTACATAGTTGAATTTGTAAAGTTTGTTATTTGGTTGTAGTTGTATTGGGCCTTTGTTCAAGTTTTCATTCACACTTTAATTTTTATCACAACTTGCAAGATAAAAACTTAATACAAATAATATTCTAAATAAAATATAATGTATGCACAATATCATCAAAATATCACCACGAGCATTTAAATAATAATACCAGTGTAATTCATCGGGTCGCTTTTAGGATACATTTTTAAAGTGTATTTTTATGACTAAACTGACTTTGTACTTTATTGTTTCTTATTTCGGGTGTTTTTCTATCTATAATATGTATGTATTTAAAAAAAAAATGTATATAAGTAGTTTATCAGCCATCTTGTTACCATAACACAAGCATTAGGTTGCTTAGCTTGGGACTAGATGGCGCTGTATGAAATGTCCAGGGATATTATTATTATTATTATTTGTTTATGTTTATTTAGTTAATTATATTAATATAGTTTAAGTAATACTATCAAAATGATGGGAATGTACCTAAATTAAAGATAAATAAATAAATATTAAATAAATAAATTGTACAATCCATAATATTTGACATAAATCTTTTTTCACTAGCTACTTCTACAACTGAACAAAGCAAACGATGACCTACCAATCTACCCACCCGCAGTGCAAATGGCGCCGTTATAATAAACCTACAGTTACAGCAACACAATTAATTAGTTACTATTATATTGCTCCAGTTACACGCAATATCGAAAGGCGGCTCTCAGTCAATTAATATAATATTTATGTGAGTACAGCATACATACACCAGTCTTACCAAGGGGGATCGTGTTACCCAGTAACTGGGTTGTGGTGGTCAGACAGGCAGTCGCTCCAGGTAAAATACTAGTATTGTAAACAGCATCGTGGGAAAAGACTAGGTATATCATGGACATTATAATTACTTTATGATTGTAAATCGTTCTGTTCCGAATAAAGCTCAGTTTCCAACATTGTTTACATGTTTCGTCAAATCAATTTTCCATTCTGATATAATAAATTGTTTACGCATGCCGCAACGTGATTACGGTTGGTTACACGTGCCGTTTTATTTTTAGAAAACAAAATTTATAAAGCCAAATTATTATTCTAACAAAGCTAAATCCTATTAAACTTATCCTAAACAAACACATTCATTTGTAATCGCTAATAAAAAAATACCTACACATTTCATTTATCTAACAAAAAATAACCTTTAACAAAACAAAAATGAAAAAAGGAAATTTAGACTGTAATATTTTGCTTCAGCAGATATCATCTCCTGAAAATATTTGTTTAATATTTAGTCTCCCATTTCGAAGTCGGGTCACTGGTCCTATGTCAACAGTGCGATAATTTTATGAAAAGATAATAATGATGAGGCCTAAACTGACATCGGTGCGATGAATTGGAGCGAGCTTTAGATGTTATCGTTGAGAATCTTTATATCTTTGAAAGTAGGTTAATTAAAAAGCTCACTTCGATTATTAAAATAATATCGACCTGTTACAATTTCAGTGTGAGCTAAAATCCTCTTTTCAACAAAAAAGGCGACTTCATTTCTTTAAGTCCTTGTAGTGTTCTCTATACATCACTTCGAAATTCGATTTACTTTAAAAACAAATGAGTTCGATTTCGAATTGTGTGCGCTCACTTGAGTGAGGTTGAACTGCCAAGTGAACTTTACTGAATAGTACTATAGCTCAAGATATTGTTATCCATCATTGTTACAATGAAGAACATGTTGCACACATAACTTGTGTATGCAGTGTTGCCAGCAATTTGCCAGCTTTAACGACTTAGAATATTTATTATGATTTATTTTTTCATTCAAGTAGGTATATTGATGATGATGTTGATTTCACCCAATCCTACTCCATTTTATACTAATATTATAAACGTGAAAGTTTGTATGGATGGATGGATGGATGTTTGTTACTCTTTCACGCAAAAACTACTGAATAGATTTGGATGAAAATTGGCACACAGATGGTTTATAACCAGGATTAACATATGGGATAAATTTTATCCCGATATTCCCACGGGACCAAAACTTATGCGGGTGAAACCGCGGGGCGCAGTTAGTATTATAATAACAATGACAAAACTTGACTTAATTGGACACAGAAATAAAGGAAGTTAGTCTCAAATGAATGGAATTAAGGTGTGGTTTCCGAGACAAAAGATAGAAAAAAATGACCATAATTAAATACACCACAATAGAAATTAAACCAGCAGTGACCTAGATTCGTGCTGATATACAAAACACCATGAGTCAAAGCCAGAACATACCTTTTGTACCTTTAACTGATTTCTAGAGACCCTTTTTTAATTTTAAGATGGCGCCGAAAAGTAGGTACTTTGAGGCAGGATTTGTCAGGTCATACAGAATGAATGGATTTTGCCGCTGTGACAATGGGCTTGGTAAGTTATCAAAAGTCAGAAAGCCATGCCCAAGTCAGTAAGCCACTGCATGGGTAAATCAGTAAACATGGTATGGAATATATTTTTTTTTGCGGAATTCTGGTAATATTAGATTTTTATTCTTTTATTTTTTACTATGGTATGTATTTTGCAATAATAGCTTCTGGTAGAAACGGCTTCTGAAACAGAGCCTAATATAATATAGATATACATAAACACTAAAGCCTAGACAACCACTGAGTCTAGAGAGACACTGAGCTTAGTATAATATTACACTAAAGTTTCAGTTACTTTCTCATGTTTTTAATACAAAACGAAAAGCATTTCGTTTGTTTCATTGATACTTTCTGATAGTATTTTTGTCTAATAAAACTGCAGGAGACGATCCCAATATATGTAATTAGAAACCAAACTCATTTGTTTTTAAAGTAAATCAATGCGGATTCAAAACGAGACACCTTTCGAATGTCGATGTCTTTGACAGAGAATACTATTACTATACACTACTATTAGACTGAAGGTCGAACTCAACTTTATAGAGTAAATACTTCATAAATTAATAACTCTTGCGAAGAAATTACTTTACTGTTACAACGCCCATATCAAGCGGCTATGACTCGCGTTGAGTTTCACAAACGGTTTCGACTACACAATAGAAGTCGGTTCCTTTGTTCATTTTAATGCTTCATGAGGTTTTGTGTCCTAAACTTCAAGTTTCCCGGTAAGAGCAAGCTTTTTAGTTCATTGATATTAAAATGGCACAAAAACCTCATTAAAACTGGACTGGAAATAGGAATTGAAACCTTTACAGCTCCGGAATTTCCCTTGTGGACGTAGCAAACAAGAAATGGACGCATTTTTAACCCCCGACAAAAACAGAGGGGTGTTATTCATAGCGGATTGATTGTTTAGTTACTAAGCTGTTGCAATAAAATTGACGTCGATTGCTAGCTTAAACAAAACTATTTACAAACATATTTTTCAAAATGACACTAACCACCAAATGTTGGTTAAGACTATTTTACTTTTAATTATTTGCCTGATGGACAAGCGATAATTCAGTAACAATGGTAACGTTAGCCCCAAAATAACATTTGTAACTTGAAGACTCACAGATACCTACAACTATTTAGAAGTACAGCCATAAGCTACCCGTAGTTCAAGTGACCCCTACTTTAAGGGTTAAATTAATAAAACGTTTTCCACTACGTCCCCACATAATAGGAGTCAGCACAAAACGTTTTTTTTTCATTGTATTGCTCACAACATGACATTTTATTTGAAGATAACATCGAGCCACATAGATAGGTTCAGAGATAGGGCATCAAAAAGTTTTTGGACTGAAATATCTTCATATATTATTTGATAAAAGTTTTAATATGAAAAGGGGTACCTACAAAGTTCTTTATGTGTTTAGTTTTTTTATGTAACAAAAGAATATTAAAATGTTAACGGGTGCGTTATATTCTGTTCTGTAGTAGAAAAGTTTTCCAAACTTTTTATATTACAAGAATAACATAACGGGCTTATTTATAGGCTTATAAACTTTATTGTACACCACAAAAATACATAACGTAAAAAATGGCTTGTATTCTATATAGAGGTTTACTAAGGCGACCATACCTATACCCATTGCATTTTTCATAAGTTTTATAGTGTTACTCCGCGCTTGTATCCTACCGAAATAACTGGCCGGCACTCGCAAAAGACAGAATTGTGTGGGAGAGGGAGAAGGAGGCCTTTGCTCCGCAGCGGTACAATACAGACTAGTTAGATTAGATTAAATCCTTTGCAATAAGAGATAAGTTTATTGCTAATAACCGGGTTCTTATCCAGATTGGGCAATTAATAGTGTTTACTAATAAAACTCCATAACGTTTCACAATCCAGCGATCGATCCCAAGTCCTAACGCTTAGAAGTAACAACCAGAGAGACAGTTTAAAGCTTAAAATAAATGTCTATTTTACTTAAAATCACACCTTAAAATATAAATGAACTTAATTGTGAATAAAAGAATAATACTGATTCCTTCATTATCAGTCTTGATTAGCTCCCTTAATTCCTTGAGCCTGTTTTAATTAAATAACATAAATGTATAATTTCTCAGGGAAGAGACAATGGAAGATAATCCACGGCATAAAGACGGAGTTCTGTCGGAAGTTAATTTATATAGAATGAGGTGAATATTGTTGATTCAGTTCATTATTTAACTTATTTAGCATTTGTAATGTAAATCGAATAGGCTTGAAACAGTATGATCTGATTGTACTTCCGCTAAATATCATTTCGAATTAAACCGGTGTATCGTTGTGAATCCGCGATGACTTACTTTAAAAACAAATGAGTTTGCTTTCGAATTGTGTGCGCTCACTTGAGTGAGGTGAGCAGTGAACTGTACAGAATACCACTACTGTTATTTATATAGACATGATGTTTGTTATTTAATGCAAATGCAAGTTTGTTTTAGATAATAATCTAAATTACCTACCTACCTATGAGAGCAAGCGGTGGCTCAGTGGTAGTGGCGAGTTGTAAGTCGTTGGTTCGAGCCCATTCAGGTGCATTACTTAGTGTAATTTATTTTTGTCACTACTGCTCTCAAAACGGTGAAGAAAATCATCGTGAGGAAACCGGTATGTCTTAGAACCAAAAGTTCGAAGACATCTGACATTTACCAACCCGCATTGGGCCTGCATGGTTGATTACAACCCATTCCCTCTCGAAAAGAGAGAAGGCCAGTGTCCCAGCAGTGGGAACATTACAGGCAGCTCATGTAAGTACCTACCTAGGGTAACTTGATACAGTTATCACTTATCAGTATCGACTTTCCATACTCTGAAGAACACAAAATAGCAACTTTGACAAACAATTAGATAATATTTATCAAATTAAAACGCAATACTCTTGAACTTAACATTAATTTGAAACCGATTAAACGTTTCCCTGGAGTTTTGCCAACAAGAAATATTTTCGACCTTTGTTTAATATCAAAAGGATATTCATCTCGGCCTTAATTCCTGAAAGGCTTTCTGAAGCTTTCACGTAATTGCTCTTTAATATTTTGCATTTATTACTTTAAAGGTATTGGAATAATTTTGTTTCGGAGGGTAGGTAACTTGTAGTGTTATGTGAAGTTTGAAGTTCGTTGATTGTTTGTTGTTGTTTTGGAGTTCAAACACGAATCAATTATAACTTTAAGGTGAAAACCTTAAAGTAATAATTGATTCATGTTTATCATAAATTCATAACACCTAAAATACACGGTAACACGTTAAATATGATGATAAAAATCACGTTGAAATTCGAACGGTGTCTCGTTGTGAATCCGCGATGATTTACATTAAAAACAAATGAGTTCGCTTTCGAATCCTGTGCGCTCACTTGAGCTTGCAAGCGAACTTTACAGAATAGCAGTACCATTTCCTTGCCATGTTTCCTTCTCCTGTCAAGTTTTGTACCATATACCTACATCCTACTAATTCTGCAGATGCTGGATTTAACTCTCAACGATTAAACAAATCGTTGGAGATTTTTTTCTATACGAGCTGCTAAATCGTCGAATAATTCTAAAATCATGTTCTAAACAAATAAATCCTGAGTACCTTCTAGTCCATTTGACATTCGGAGCTATCGCCCTTTCTCTTGAGTAATTGTTTTCTCTTGTCTTACAATTGTCGACGATTTTTCTAAAGTACAGCCGTTCTGTGTTAGATTAGGTCTATTGTTTTGTCACGAGTATTGTTTTTGCTGCTTGATTAAATGGGGATTTCTTTAGAGTTAAATAACTTAGAAAGAAATACTTAATTGTGTTTTCGGTTCTGAAGGTCACATTGGGTGTATTGTACGTACACCTGTGCCTAACCATTCAAGAAAACAAGACATGATGACTTATGTAGGTAACAAAATCTCCTTAGTATTCTAAAACAACTATTTTTGCTCAGACTGTAAAATAAATACTTAATCCTTATGGCAGCAGAAAGAGAATTAAAATAAAATCCTGTAAATTCAGCTATTAAATTATGTTCAACATTTTGTAAAGCTACAGCGGACTAATTGTAAGTCAAAACTAGTGTCAAACATATTTTTTTTATAAAGGGTTGTAATATTATAACCCTTAAAATTACATTAAGATTAATAATATTACATCCCTTTTACAGAATGGACGTGGCCTTTGACCATTACCCAACTGTGGTAAGGTAAATGGTTACGTTTTGTGATAAGGTTGTGTGTATTATGTCATACTGGCTGGTGCTCGCGACTTCGTTTGTAGGTATTTTGTATTACATAATTTTTTTAACATCATGGATGAAAAGTAGCCTTTGTGCTTCTTCAGCGGGGTAATTGCGTAACACACTAACTGTACCAATGCCTTTCATTTTGACAGTTCAACAACACTCATTGCGTTATTTACAGTGCTGATTAGCCACATTTTTCGAACATTTATAGAGCAATGCGTCCTCATCCTCATCATATTGCCAATCACCTTGCTCATGTCATGGGTATTCTTGTCTTCCACGCCATAGGCTGAATACATAACTTATGAAGTTCGTTATAATTAGAATGTTTGAAAGTGGTTTGCTATCATGTAAATGGCAAACCACTACCAAGATTAATCAAACAATGAAACGCATTTGATGGAATCGCGTTTCAAATTGGAAAAGCGATAGGTTTAATATTCCCAATTCCCCGAAAGCGAATAGCTACGAATCCAATTTAGAGCATGTAAAATAAACTAGTACAAGTGTTAGGTTTTCCAGGAAAATACGAATGCGTTTTAATTGAAAAAGTTTTTAGTTACATACATTTACAGCCACATGTATATAATAAATCTGAAAAAAAAAGTCAGTAAAATCGGATTTTATAGGATGATGATGGAATCAGTCACAAAAGTTTCAAAGTGACATTTTTGTTGCAGAAGTCTAGGTTAAGTCAAAACATGTGTGCACCAAATATGCTTGCACACATCTGAAATGATGATGGTGATGATTTCGAAACTTATTTTTTTTCTATTTACTATTCCTCTGGAACCAACCTCTAAATACTCACCTAATAAAACACAGATATTATGTCGAAAGTAAAACGTAATGGAGTGAAAGAGATGAATGTACGAGTATGAACAGACAAGGAAAACTAATAATTTGACGGTTGACAATGTGTGATTGACAGAAGTAATAAATGAAACTCAGTCCACCACATGACGTTGGCAGAATAGTCGACATCGACTCAGTTGTCAGAGAGGGAAAAAAAAGAAGTCGTCGGCACGTTACCGATAAAAATACCAGTATAAGCTGGCCTCTTATTCTGTTCAAACTCCGTACTACGCTAGGCCCAAGATCAAAGTGTGACAAGCGGTCGACTGAATGAGGAAAAGCAGTCAAGGACCAATGACGAACAAATGAACGTATATTCGCATCGTATATATAAAAAATATAGCTCATACCATGGGAAAAATATTAGCCAGATAGCAATATGGTAGCGGGGCTGACAGCACTAGGTGTGCCGCACGTATATCGACTCAAGAAAGCCATTTGAATGCATCGAAATATTCCAGTGCCAGTAAAAGCCGACATTAATCTTAAAAACGTCGCATTGTCGTTAATCTTGCACAAGATGTCGCCACCACGAGCCTCATAAGATATTCCATTTTATATGCCTTTGTTCTTCCTGTTCCTGTCACTGAAGAGATAAGTACAGGAGGTTGGTTCCAAGAGGACTCGTGGCTAAATAATATCAGCCTCACGGGCATATCAATCAAGGTTAAGCTCTGCTTGCCACGGTCGGTCCGTGGGTGAGCGACCGGCAATTACATATCGTGACACCTCCGTGCCGCAAAACACGTTAAGCCGTTGGTTCCGGCTGTAATTCGTAGATCTTTGACAGAAGTAGTTAAAAGCCCGAAAGTCCAACAACCAGTCTTACCTAAGGGTATCTATCTAACAATCGTATTACCCAGTAACTAAGTTGTGGAGGTCCGATAGGCTATCGCTCTCTGTAATTGACTGGTGTTCAGCTGCAGTTTGTCTGGAAGCGAAGCCGACCACAACACAGTTGAGGAAAGCCTAGGCAGTTGATAATGTGTGCGTGCGCCTGTTTTGACTCGTTGTATGGAGCTCACCTTCTGAACACTTATCTGTATTGTTCCTACTGCTGCATAAAAGTGGGTAGGTTTTAATGTTTTGTTTTTGTGAATATAACATAGGTATTACGTAATTAGGGTAGGCACGGAGGGATTATGGAATTATAATTCTATTAATGTGGAGTTAGAAGATAATCTTGTTATGCGAACATAACAAGATTACCTCTTTGGTGGCGCGAAGTAATCAAGTGTGTAGGGTTATTATGAATTCATGTAATTACGTAGAAGCAGCTTATATGGTTTTAAAAATACATGCGTAAGACCCTGTGTCAAAAGAGTTGAGCAACGATTAATTATTCATAATAATTGTTTTTAATATTTAATTATTCGCTTGTTACCGGTTGTGTATAGTATAGATATGTAAACGGGCAGGCCTTTTAGTGAAAATTTTCAAGCTGAATGAGGTTTTTAGGTAGACAAGGGGGTTTTCTTGACCTGGGAGCTAAACTCAGTGGGTAGCCCAGGCGTAGTTTCTAAGATAGCTATGATCCTGCGATATGTCTAAGTTTGCAGATGTCTTCAGGCGGTCGTAGTCTTTATCAAGTAGAAAAAACAAATGAAACCGTTTTTACGAGGAAAAGCAAAATTTACAGAGCACCAAGTGTTACGACCATTACTTCTCTATCTGTTGATGTATGCACGCCAGTCACAGTACTGCTCAGTCGACCTTCGTGAAGGACGGCCTTCCGGGCCTCTATAAAGCTATTGACTTTGACCTGGATCCACGATCAGGATGGGTATTTTTATATTATAAAAATTATAAAAGGCAATTTTAGATGCATATTACATGGGAATTAAACAAAACAACACGTGGGTGTACTACAGGTACCTACACCTCTGCCAACTCTCCGGGGAACACAGGCGTGGTGTTATGTAATGTGTGTAAATAGTTTTGATTTCTACAAAGATCACACTGCACTGTTATAACATCGATATTAAAATATGTTTTTCTTGTTTTTAAATCAAGGCTGCTGTTATAATATACACAATAACAGTTTCAGAGAGTAATGGTTGCAATGTACGCAATTTTCTGTTTCATCAATAATTCATCCCCTCAACAAAGTAAGAAACAAAAGAACACGGTTCACTCCTTGAAGTTCAATACAAACTGTTCAAGCAAGTTCATTTGTCTTTAACTTTTTAAATAAACAATAGAGTGCACTTTACTGTGTTTTTTTTTTCTTATTTAACTTCTTTATTGATCATGTTTAACGAGACATTGACATGCAATCAAAATCATTTTATTTTAGAGATCCTAATACGAGTGACTAGAATAAAACCTCTCATCGGTTTTATTTTACCAAGCATCGTCTCGTCTGTGACGTCATCATCATCGGCCTAGCTTTTTCCCAACTATATTAGTTTGGCTTTCAGTCTAATTGGATGCGACTGAATACTAGCTTCTGCTTGCGGATTTGCCCATGTGAAAGTCGGAAAACACGTTAAGACTGTCATTGACAAGTTTGTATATAATCCGTTTTGATACGAACGATAAAACCAATAGGTTTCTGCCTCATGGACATACCTACTGACTGAGTCATACAGTCAATTGATACGAGCTTAAAATTAATAAAATTGTTTTAACTTGTGTTGAGAGTTTCAGAAGATTTCTAGCTAAACTGTGAGACTCTTTGCCATAGGAAATACGCGGTCAAAGAGCCTACAGTCATACTGTATATTATACAGTTAAATACAAAATGCTCCCAATACGGTGAAAGAAATTATCATGAGGAAACCAGCAAGTTCTAGTACCAAAAATTCGAAGACTGCTTATGCTATCCTTATAAGCTTGCATTATTCATTTAAAACAACGGAACCCTGACCTGGTTTTAATCGACTTGTTCAGTGAACATTTTAAACAGCTTGGTAAGAAAATAAATTCGTCTCATTTTTTGCCTGTCTGAGTCCTGGAGGTCGTGAGACAACAATAAAATGTTTGACTATTAAGTTTCGGTTGCGTGTCGCAAAATGGGGTAGTTTGGTACAGACACCAGCACATCAAGCTACTACAATCTGTCAAATTTCTTTAATAGATTTTCAACTTTATCGCTAATGTATTAAGGTTCAAGTTTGATTGGGAAAGTGTGACAGTTTCGGGTAGGTTGACCTGCTGGCGTCTGTACATTAACTTGGTGTCGCCTTCTGTTTGGAACTCGGTTCGTGGTATGTATTTAAGTTAAAGTATTATCTATGTTTTATTCATTTATCAAATAGATGTTTTTGTGTTCTCCTCAGGGGGGACAGGTAGACACGCAATGAGTTATAATACACACAATATAGACACAGTGTTGTTCATACACACGCGAGCTTCATTTAAAAAACGAGTATTAGTTGCGAAGGACTTGTATCTGATAAATGAGTCATATAATAATGTGATACTTAATGGATATCGAAGTATACTTTGGTTGTTTCGGTACATTACGTTAACCATACAGTGTACTATTATTATATCCAATAACTGTAAAGCAATGTTTGTCAACAATAATGTCACATAACAATACATCATTCTTATAGTCCCCTGGGCTACACCAGACCAGCGCTAAGCCAGTTGTGTCAAGTCCCGTGTAATGAGGGCGAGCCTATTGCCATGCTCATCATCACGGGTACAAATCTAGACTTCAGGCTGCCAGTTAACTAACTTGCTTTCTTTTCTCTCATTGCGGTACCTACGTTATACAAAATATAATGTTATTTTTACATTATAAGTCTTATAAAGCAACCAGGCCCAGAAAAGCATGTAATAATAAATTAAACATTCTCGTTTTTGCACATTCCACCCTCGTCGCCCCAAATCTCTGAAAAAATAAACAGACTCCGTGTACCACATGAAGCAGACTTATTTAAAATTAATGACACGTTTTTAAACAAAAATTTGCAAAACAAACATTATTGCAACTAACTGGGCCAATAGTTGCCCAGAAAAGCTAAATGGCGCCCGACGTGGGATGAATTTATGCTCATTACCGACGATTTTGTTATTTCGAAGTAATTTTTAACGAAGAAAAAGCAAGAAAATACCTTAATTTGTGGTAAACATGGTGCAGAGGAAGAACACAAACACAAAAGAAAACAAACTCAGCGAAAATTATTAAAGTAATTTTGAATAAGGTTAATTAGGGTTATACATTAATGGAAGAATAAAAGATTTAGGTAGAAGTTAGCACAATGGGTCTTTAGGTGATTCCAATATTATAATGTTTTTGTCATGAAGAGTTTCCAACATAGAATGGACTAAGAATTATCCTTTCCCGAGAGTGATGTGAAAAGCGCTAAGGAATATATTAAGAGCAGCAGCATTCTTGTCTGATCTGTTTACCAAGCTGTTATATTCCTGTTTAAAATTCTAGGTTTACACGCTACACAATACTACAGATATACTATCCCATTGCCTTTGTCTATTAAGAACCTGTACAAAAACTCAAGTCTAACAGGCCGATAAAAATATTTTATTGTAAGAATTCTGTGAAAATACACCCTGTTAATGTATTAAATCAATTATCTTTTCACATCATTTGTAATAGGATTTGCGTCTTTTCAAAGAAATAATCGAATTTATTTTCGGTCCCACGTTGGGCTCCAATAAAGTTAATTGACAGTTCTTGATCTTATTATAACGACGATGATGAACATTGTTTGAGCATTTTGTTATTTTAGTGATTTTCATTTTATTGATTTTTAAAGAAGCTCAATGAAAACGGTGCTTTTTAATCGTCTTAGGGCAAATTTTTACAACGCCAGGTAATTTATTCGAGGAATTATTTTGAATTCTTGACAGTTCTTGCATAAAAGAACTGTCAGACGTCAGTTTTATTCCACGAATAAAAATTATCTGTCGATTGAAAAATCAGCTCTTATAATAACAAATGTTAATACAAAATCAATGTCCAGTACAAAATATTCCTATTAAAAACTACGTCGCTTTTGTGGAATTTCGATGTTTTTTTGTTGTA
Source organism: Apamea anceps (assembly GCA_951799955.1). Classification (NCBI taxonomy): domain Eukaryota; kingdom Metazoa; phylum Arthropoda; class Insecta; order Lepidoptera; family Noctuidae; genus Apamea; species Apamea anceps. The sequence goes on from OX637528.1 coordinate 4,786,724, forward strand.
AATGTTATGTCATTTGTTTTTACTACTCATATAGGTTCACAAAGATGATTCATTAGTTCATTGAGTATAGGTAGTTTGACTTATGAATATATTGGATATATTATTATTTAAATTCACAGTTAAAACAGAAAACATAACATACATTTGACCTTGTACTCTTGACCATCACCGGTCGTTGCAAGTTATTTTCGGAGCGCCGATCTTTTCAACCGTTAACATTTCAGGGACGGTAAGTATAGAAACCTTTTTCCAAATCCCAATCAACTCAGCCTAAAAAACGAAAATAGCCACACTTTTCCCCTATTATGAATTCATGATATACCTTTTCATCTCAAATCGTATTAGATTTTATAATATTGGATACGCCTGGTAATTTTTCGAAATAGGCTGGCAATTCCTGCGATTAGGTAATCCTGGAACATGCATCTGCTCGTTCTTCTCTGAAAGGAGAGTAGGTTGGGATGTGTGCTTTAATACATTAATTAAGTTTTTACCTATTTGAGACCAATCATGAGATCATGGGACGGAGTGAAAGTGAAAATAACTACAAAGATTGTGATAATTGACGTTCTATTGCTATACGCATACCACAACAGGAATGAAAATATAATATATGTAGATATAGCGAACAGACGAATAGAGAACCTCAGCCATGTTGAAGTCGATTAAAAATGTATGTATGTACGACTACTTTCCAAAACCAATTTTACTGATAAGAAATCCAAGAAATCGAGTTGGTGACGTAAAGCCAGCATTTTCGCACGTTACTAGCCAGCAAACCATATAATTTGCAATTTTCTACATTGAATACACATTCGAGACTTGGTCCAGTGTAATATTCAAATTTTTCCTCAACCTTGTGGTCAAGCAGGTAGCCAGTCCTTGCGCGTTAAATATACAGGGACCATTTGACCCAAAACTTCTGCGCGACCCTCAGTTTTTTGTAAAACAAGTTTTTCTGAGGATGCTCGTAAAAAGTTATATATTTTTTCAGTTATGTTGTAAACTTTGTAATATTGTAGATTACTTTTCCCTGCGGAGTGCATGGAATTATAAACATGACGCATAATTTTTCTGTTTGGTGCTAAAGGAGTGTTTGAACATGGAAAGCAGTCTTGTCTTGGGTTTTTAAAAGGCTATTTTCTTCACTCGAATCGGTACGAACTGAATGTATGAAAAATAGCGCGGTAAAATATTAGCCAATCAGCGAGGGGTATCGCGGCTGCAAAGAGTGTTGAACTGGACTTTCTGTTTTGTTATTCTTATTAGTAAGTGATCATCAGCTCACGACTTATGATGATGCCTAAAAAGGAATCAGAATCTTTTGTTGTTACAAATCAAACAATTTCTTGAAAAATAAATTACACCATTATGACTTAAATTTTAAGCCCATTTTCACACGATGTTGGGATCACATGGCAGTTTCATAATGCAATTTGTTTGTAGCTGCATGAACAAACGGACATTGAGATGTATTCCCAACACAGTACTGTAAAATATCGTTCAGTACAATGCCGTGTGTGAACAGCCTACGACCGCGACCGCGTGCGACTTAATGCTATTTTTCCTTTTTAAAACACATTGGAAGTTCCTTAAAAACCCAAACCCAATAGTTAACACAGCACCTCAGCTCGTATCGTGGCGGCTTTACTCAGAATGCAGTGTGAGAACCAACAAACACCACGCAAGAAGCTTCATCCAGTCGTTTCGCCTCAGGCTGCTTGCATAAAGATACAAGGACCCAGTACGGACAACGGAACGAATTGGTACCGATAGGTGTGGGTAAAATTGTACCATACTTTCTGTATACGTAAAGAAACAGGTTGGAACTTGTCGGTATCGACTAAACTTTTTCATGTCAGGTACTCGTTGGTTGATCTGTGCTTATTAGTACCGACCTATCTGCCTAGCTTTTTTCCAACAATGTCAGGGTCGGCATCCAGTCTAACTGGATGTAGCTGAATACCAGTATTTTACATGGAGCGACTATCTATCTGACCACTACAACCCCGTTACTGGGTAATACGTCATCTCTTTAGGATACGATACACTATTAGTACCAATCTGTACCGACATATCGAGACCGGTAAACCTGTATCTTTATGCAAGCACACATAACCAGCAAAATTGGCAGATCATGAACGAAAGTTGGCATTCAACCCCCCAAGGGGACGCGTGGGTATGAATGTTTAAAACAGACACGTTCGTGTGATGTGGCATGTGGGTTGTTTGTGTATGTCTCTCGGGCATTTGGGCTTTTGTTTATTTTGATAATTGAAATAGGAAGTGGATTGCTTAATTATAATGGAAAGAAATGGCTGTACCTTGATGTGTCCATCAGTGAAATTCTAACATTAATAAGTAGCGAAGTTATATTATGTATTTGGGAAGCAAAAAGTTAATAGTAAATGCTAACAGTGATGACAGACGTTGTAACTTGTAGATAGATAGTAGAATGCCTACTCTTTATTATGTCATCATCATTTCTGCCGAAAGCCGTCCACTGGTGGCTGGACTGGTACGCAAAATACGCGCATTGTCGTGGAGTTGCGGATACCAGCCCGCTGTGCCTAAGCCGTCCACTGGTGGCTGGACTGGTACGCAAAATACGCGCATTGTCGTGGAGTTGCGGATACCAGCCCGCTGTACCTAAGCCGTCCACTGGTGGCTGGACTGGTACGCAAAATACGCGCATTGTCGTGGAGTTGCGGATACCAGCCCGCTGTACCTAAGCAGTCCACTGGTGGCTGGACTGGTACGCAAAATACGCGCATTGTCGTGGAGTTGCGGGTACCAGCCCGCTGTACCTAAGCCGTCCACTGCCGCCGGATGGACATAGTCCTCCCCCAAGCAAGCTCGTAAATTTTTACGTTTTAAAAAAAATTGACATAGAGGTGCGATACAAAGGGCGGTGGTCATATAGTCATAGATTTAACATTTTTTTTAAAACGTTGCCCCACACAAGGAATTACTCTTGTACCGTGGGTGCCTTTACAAACATTTAAACTCACATACACAAACAGCCAGACCCGGAACAACTACCTGTAGGCAATACAAATATTTGTTCCGTGCAGAAATCGAATTCGCGACACGCAGCGCACCAATCGATCGCTCAGCCACTGCACCAACCATGTCGTCAATTAATAATAAATATTATTGGAAATGAAAGAAAATTACACTCTATTGAATTTCTCATTTTAGTATTTACTGCAATATATTTGCATACTCTGAAAAGGGTATCAAAATTAAAAGTCATGTATTCAAATTAGGCTGAGAATCAGCACTTTTCGAACCTCAAAATTTAAAAAAGACAGTCCCCCAAAAACGCAACGTATCTAACATCTATTCCTTGAGAATTCCATTACAAAAGATAAGCACCATCTTTAACAAAATTAAATCTTTCTTGAAGTATTAATAAAGCAAGCAAGCCACAAAATGTAACTTACCTTTCAAACAAATTGCTAATATTGACATTTCACGAAACCTAAGATCTTCTAAGATATTTGCGAGCAAAATATCGAACCCCGTTCACCTTAAGGTGATAATATAATTTCCCCTTGTCCAACTCAGTTATCGCTTCTTCATTCAACAAGCTATTCCAACTTATTTGATTTAGAACGTAGAAAAGTACTGTTGAAGGTTTGTAAATAATTTAATAGTTGGATCGATCGATGTTCAAGTACATGTCTTGTTTGCCACGGTAAAAAGTAAAACTTTATGTTATAGGGGACCATTTTTACTAGCCAGTCGAACTACTGTTTCTTTGTACGACTAGCAACTATTGGTTTAGTTCGCTGCCATTAAAACTTTAGAAACCTACTTCTGTCAATAAAATAATCGGTCTTTATAGTGCTGGAAAGGATTTCCATAAGCCAAAATGATTTAAAATCTTATTTTCATACCCTTGGTACGAAAATAATTTCGTTGATATCATCACAAGAGGGACTCAATGTTCAAGTGACATCAAGACTTCAGAGCGTCAAGTGAAGGCATAGCCTTCGACGTTACTGCTTTGCTGTGCCATGCCGCGTCGTGCCGACTATTGAGTGCCAGCCTTAATTTTTCCACTGCTGGGATACAGGCCACTTCTCTGTGGTAGAGCTGTGGTGGGGCTGTGTAGGCTGTAGTCCACCACGCGGGCTTACTGCTGATTGGTGGATGTCTTTGAGCTTTTAAATTCTGGTAATACACGGAATCAACTGTTACACAGTCAGTAAAAGGACTGACAAGGTTAATAACATAATTTCTCTCTGTTTTTAACCGACTTCAAAAAAAGGAGGAGGTTCTCAATTCGGTTGTATTTTTTTTTTTTTTTTTTTTTTTTTTTTTATGTTTGTTACCTCAGAACTCCGTTGTTTATGGATCGATTTGCAAATTTTTTTTTTAACTTTAAAGGATATGCTTCCAGATTGGTCCCATTTTTTTTCAAAATCCAGTTCTGATGATAGGATCCATGAGGAATCGAGGGAACTCCTCAAATATTATAGGCAACTATATAGTAATTTTAATATTTTCATCGAGAAATCAAGCGTTTACAGTCAAAAAGTAACATTTGATGAAGTGGAACTGGTGAAGAAGATCAGATATGGCTAACGGAACTTGTCACTCGCATAGATATCACAATCAAGATAGTTAAGCAACTATGACAATACAAATAAACATACAATCCTGAATAGTTATATTGAAAATGTTATCATTGAACTGATCTGATGATCATGATGGAGCCGGAAGACAGGTACCGGAACTCCGTAATTAATCAACGTATTCTAGCCGTGTTTCGGCTTATTAGAATTGTCATGAAATGCACTTTGGCTATAAGTTACTATCGAACTGATCTGATGATGGAGCTGGAAGGTGGAAGGTTGGCATGAGAACTTCAAAATAAAACATATTGTCCGAAGGTTCCTCTCTCAGAAGCCCTGACCACCGGTAGCTTGGACCCTGTTCCCGATGCCGATGGGCAACTATTTTTTATATTTTTAAATGTTTTTTTTTTTTTTTTTAACCTGAAATATTTAAAAATATGAGTAGGTAATATGTGTACAAATAAATAAATAAAATAATACAATAGTCTTGGACTCTTTGTATTTTTACTTTTACTCAAATGCAAGTCATTTGTTTGAATGTTCCTAGATAATAATGATATAATAAGGTGAAAAATATGAAATGAATGGGGTCAGAAAATAACAATAGCGTCGGTCGCTTTGTATTTCACCGATATGCTTGTGCTATGTAGGTACCTACCGACTTACTTGTGCAATGTTCCTAGTAATGATAAAATAGGTTCCTACATTGAATGACTCATTAAAATAACAATAGCGTTGGTCGCTTTGTATTTCCAACTTGCCTGTGTTGAATGTTCCTAATAATGATAAAATAGGTTTTTATATCGAATTGGTTTTAAAGTAACAATTGCGTCAGTCTCTTTGTATTTTACCGGCTTATCTATGCACGTGTGTTGCAATGCTAAAATAGATTACATTCCGTTGGGAGTCTTTGAATTTTACCTGTCTGTTGAATTTATACCAAAGATTAATTTAACTTTTTCCTTGCCTTGGCTGGCACCGACTCCAAAAAGAAGTAAACAATTTTGAATATTTGCAAAATATTAATGTCAAATAAGTTTACCTTTAAATTAAGTTTCTTTACAGGAATTCAATTTTTTACTTTTTAGTGCAGGAACGTTTTTGTTTGTCTTTTTTTGAAGGCGGTTTTTTTTTTTTGTAAAAAGTTTTTTTCAGTAGGCACTTCAATCATCAGTATTCTCTAACCGTTGTCCCAATTTATTTCGTGGTCGGCGCGGCATGTCTTCTTCCATACATTTCACAACACCTCTCTACTAGCCGCCATCTCACTATTCACTCCCTTTTAAGCTAAATAACTCATCACACATTACATAACAACACGCCAGTCATCCCCGAAGGGTAAACTTGTCATCTTTGACAAAATCCATTCAACATTTCTTTAGTCTTCCTCTATTCTGATAACCAGTGATCTGTATTTCAGTTTTGTAACAAACCAGTACGATCAACCGCACTTGATCTATGAAAACCACCCTTATTTCTACGCCATAAAGGCGCAGTTAACTGTATCTATTGCACTGTAATAGCTACAAGACCCATCTCGACAATATTAGCATGTCAATCACTCCGTATTCACAGGAATTCCTGAGCCGAGGTACCGGATATTTGTGGCTAGATAACCACAGAGTAACTGCGATGTGCAGTGGCATCACTTTCGAAGTCAGCAGACAGATATTGATTCACAGCGTAATAAAATATTATGGACCTGAATTGAATACGTTTTTCCTCCAATTAATTAGTTAAAATGAAATAGTTTACAAATATTTAGTTCTCCTTAAACCATGTGGTAATAAATATATCCTACAAAAAGTATTATTTTGTACCGTGAAAAAAAGCTTCTGAGAAAAAGAAAGAAATTAAGTATTTCTGGAATTTAATTGACCAAATAATAAGTAGGCATTCTAGAAGGCGTTTTACATGTCACTGTAATTAGATTTACGTTTGAAGGACCAGAAAGTTTCTTACATCAAAATTAAGTAGTGTATGAACAATTGGCACCTGCAGGTGAATTGTAAAAACGTTCGACTGTGGCTAAACCTTAACATTACTCGCACCTGCCACTTTCACTACCAAAAGGGCATGTACCAACTTATTTACAACGGTATACGTAAGAATTATTGGACCCAGGGGACCCACAAAACCCGGGTGTTTCTGACCCAAAACTTTCACACGATTGAATCGTATCAAGGTCGATTAAACCCATTTGCTCTGGGACGGTAGTTATAGTTTTTTCATTTATAAAATTTGTTAATGGTGTCGTTATTTATTTTTATGGCTTACAAACTAGTTGAATTTAGTTTTTGTGTTACGAAGTAACAAGGAACCACCGAAGAGGTCGGATAAGAGTGACACTGGTTGGTGACAGTCACTTTAGCAGAGCGTTCATCGATGGTTGCGTGGCGGCTGTCTTCTGATGACAGATGATGTCAGGAGAGCCGCTGTCGTACCACGTCGACGATAAACTGCTAAAGTGCAGCACAATTCTGATAATATTGAAGCTGCAGAATCACTAATACGATGACCGGTACTAGTAAAGGCGGTCCTGCGCCGTTAAGTTTATTGAACAATACCCAGTCCTAATAATTTACATGAAAAACAAACACTGTGACAATAATTGTTTGTTTTTGTTGGCAATTTATCATTTTCAATACAATCAAACTGTTTGTTTTTCACTTGAAATTGGCTTTTATAAAAGGTTAGGTAAATACAATATTCATACATCAAATGATTAATTAGCAGGTATGTGTTGGAATAATAGCAATACGATCATAACGGGGATCGGATTGTCATTGTATGTTTATTTAATTATTTTTATTTTTATTCTTTGGGCAAGGCTCGGGATTTGACTTGCGTTTAGTGTTAAAAATTAAGATATAAGCGTTGCTTAGACACAGGCAGTTTTCACGAATTGTACTACCTGACATTACATAAATATGCATATTTTTAGTATGATGGTATAATGATACAATAACGTAGAGGTCCGTGGCTAAATAATAACAGCCGCACAGGGTAATCGATCAGGTTAAGCTACGCTTAAGCCGCGGTTGGTCTGTGGATGGGTGACCATCTTTACATACCGAGGCTAGCAGAAGCCCGAAAATCTGACAACCAGTCTTACCAAGGGGTATTGTATTACCCGGGCTAGGCAGATGATGAATGATGCAATAAAGTAATTCAATGCAATTTGATACTTCCTATGCCAAAAGAAATCATACGACACGACATCAAATTGGACATGGACTGACCTGTGCATATTGAACATTGTATATTTATGACAGTGTCACATTGGCAATGCATTGTTACATTGTCAATGCATCGAACTTGTTTCCTGTACTGCACATCCATCATTGGCGACGTATTGTCTACTACAGTCACGTGGGCAAATGCGGAACTGAGATCAAAGTACATGATCAACTCGATGAATTAAAATGTTGAAATTATGAAACAATTCATAATAGCGTGACAATATGCTTATAACCTTTAGTATTACACCGCATAACTTTAATCAAAAGGTACCTACTTTAGAAAATTGTGTAACTTCAATAAGTGAAGTGTGTTCACTCGTGGAACGACCCTTTTCATTAGCAAACTATTTCCTCCCACAGTGGTTTTCTTATCGAACTGTAATTTTCATTTAATTTTCATTCATAAGTTGGCAATACGTTCTCGGAATATAATAATTTCATGCACTGTGCAAGTAAACATTTACTTTAGATGTAATGTAATGTAGGTAACCTTTTTATATGCGAGAGTGAGTAGGTATTCCTTTTTGTACGGTCAAAAGAAAATTATCAGTAACATGGAACTGTGAAACCTGTCCTTCCTGCTACGACATAAAGGAGCTGTCAATGTGAAATTGTAGATTTATGGACGTGCAGTTGGCTCACTTCTTGTATTTCAAGTGTTACTACTGACGTGTGACTGCATGTTACTGTACCTTTTGTAATTCGGACACGACTGTACTAACGCAGCCGAGCACAGGTGAGCGGTCAGTGACTGCATTGCGTCACCATTTCCGTACCTTGAAATGGTCTCTGCATAGAGTTGCCGGATGCAGAGATCCTGAATCGATGTATAAATTGGGGAGCATAGCTCGTGTAGTTAAGTTTATTGGTGGTTTTTATCAGAAAGGTTATGCGTTTCTACATAAGAATCGTAAATCTTAATATTAAAGTTTCAAGAACGCAAAGACAGCACTAGGAAGTGGTGAAGGGTGTGTGTTTTGGGCGACAGTCTTATGTAAAAGTCACGTTCGAAAAGTGCTAATTCTTAGCCTAATTTGAATAAATGACTTTTGATTTTGAATGTGGTAATAATATATCATCACGTCTGTATTTCCCGAAGAGGTAGGCAGGGGTACCCATTTGCCAGCAACAAAACACAAGTACAAATCCAAACTGCCACCTAACTGACTGGCTGATACTAAGAATAGTCAAATGTTCGTCAAAACCGAGTGAAAACCGAATATATCAAGACTCTAAAGAAACTACTTTGACGTTCGAAAAGTGCTGATTCTCAGCCTAATTTAAATAAATGACTTTTGATTTTGACTAAAGAATATATCTTACATAATTATCTCACATAATATCTAACAAAAAGAAAGTATGCTACTCCCTTAACTCACATCAAAAACTACCGTAAACCAGGACATATCCTTTATGTCCCCAGTACGAACCCTACATGTCGTTAAGGGTTATTTTTATAGAGCCTCGTAAAAACCTACTCGACTTGACATAATATTGTATTATGTAATCTGTTGAGTCGGTTTATTTGCCATAACTTGGACTATAACCGGGTTTTAAAGGGTTAGTCCCGCTATGGTATGGTCCCGGTATGGCACCCTCTTAAAATACCTATCAAAAAGTCCCGCTATGGTACCCTTCAGTTTTTGGTACTGTTGTAAAGAAAAGTTATACAATGCGTTAAGAAAAAAATAGTATTAATAAAAAATATCTTTTCTTAACTATTATAGTTAAGCAAGATAATATTTATTAATACTATTTTTTAAACAAATCACGCTCGGTAATTGTCGTTTCACTTCAGGTAGTTACCTGACCAACCGGTTTTTTCGTCAAACAATAGAGACGAGCCCTTCCTCGAATTCGTATCTAGCTCTTCCCTTTTGTTTTTATGAAAATAGAGAGAGACAGTATTATTCCGGGTTTAGTTTGCTATTTGCAGCTGTACTTTTGCGATATGAGTAATTAGGATAGCTTGTTAGTTTATCTATTGCAATGTCTGGGTCAAGTAGTGCACGTGGTGTAAATTTAATAATTATTGACAGTCGACGCGGTGGAAAAACTTTATTACGTGCCGGACATAAATATATTAAACGCAGAGAAAATAAAAATTCAAGTACTTGGCATTGTGTAAATAGGAGAAATAGTATTAAATGTAGTGGATATATAACTATTGAGAATACCAATAATACAATAATTAAAGATTATAAACACAGTGATCAGTGCGTGCCACATTTTGAAGACAATGAAGTTCAAATGGCTATAAGTGAGTGCAAAAAAGAAGTAAATTCAAATTACGGATCAGTACAGAAAATTTTCGAAAAACACATGGGTAACTTAAAAGACAAAGAGTTACACCTTACAGGAAATGTTCCTGACTATAAAAAATTAAAAACAGTATTATACAGACACCGAAATAAGTCGTTGAACGTACCAAAAACACAATTTAAGAATGTGGAAGAAATTATAATACCAGAAGAATTTAATAAGTATGTATTGGCTGATTATTGTAATGAAGACTGTAATCGAATAATTATATTCTCCTCGACAGAAGTAAAGGAATATATAAAATGTGTAACGCATTACTTTGGTGATGGCACTTTCGACGGCTGCCCAAACCCATTCGAACAAGTTTATGTCATTCATGGAGACATGGGAAGCACTGAGTTATCCACGAATGTAGCACCATTATTTTATATTCTGTTAAAAAACAAAGAAGGGAAAACTTATGAAAAAGTTTTCGAATTGATTAAACAAACTTTGCCTGAATGGCGTCCATCGAAATTTACCTTCGATTATGAAATAGGAGTAATAAATGCAGCAGCGAAGATTTTTCCTGATATCAAAATAAATGGATGTAACGTACATTTTCAAAAGAACGTTATCAAAAAAGCGAAATCTTTAAATCTCATGAAACACGAAGAGTCCTCGAACCATGTTAAGCAATGCATAGGCTTGGCGTTTTTGCCAAAACAAGATATTGAAGACGGCTGGCTGCATATAATGGAAAATAGGTATAATATCTTGGTTACTTTCCAAAATGATGTTTGAGTACTTAACTCTAATTATATGGCAAAAAAGTAAAGAACAACAATATCAGTAAGGACCTGTTAATTTCATTGCTTTACAAGTACGAACGTTTAATAAGTATTTTTTCAGTTTCGACGATGAAGCTATGACCTAATTCAATGACTATTTTGTCACTCAGTGGCTTGAATATCCAGACCTCATTTGGTGTTGCCATAATGAACGCCATAGAACAACTAACTTGGCGGAATCATGGAATGGCAGATTCAACAAAGTTATTGGAAAAAATCCCAGTTTATTATTGTTTCTGCAAACAATTGGCAACGACACATGTCACTTTGATATAAAACAAGCCAAGTAAGTTGTATTTTTTAGACAATATTTTTAAGCAGATATAATATTTTTAAAAGCAGATATATATTTTTTTACATAATACGAGTACATAGAAGAATTTGAAAATGGATTTGATTTTATTTATTTTGGTAGATATTATTGGTTGTCGCCTTCTATTACAGACGGTTACTGAAAAAAATATAGCTTAACTTAAATAACTGATGATTTTTGTTATAGCTTTCGACTAAAAAGATCACCTATAAATTCAAGAAAAAGAACAAGTATAGAAATCGACCGCCAGATTCAAAAGCTAACAAAAAGTTACGAAAATAAAGCTATCTCCATTGGTGATTTTCTGATTAACATATCAAAGTCAACATTTCGATCAGAACATTTAAAAAAATAGTTTATTTTAATTTTGTTTTTAGCCTATTAAAATGTTTAATACTTTTTCTCGATGTTGATTATTTTTTGTAGTTTATGTTTACAATTTGCGCCTTTTTCTCCATGTTGATTATTTGTAATTAATATATTTGTCTAGTTGGTTGTTGATTATTTTTGTAGTTTATATAAATTTACAATTACTGCCTTTTCTCAATGTTGATTATTTGTAACTAATATTTATGTCTGGATGTTGTTTTTATTTGTAGTTTATAATATTTACAGTAATACTTTTCTGAGATGTGGATTTTTTATATTTTTTTTATTGTTGATTATTGGTAATTAATATTGTTGATTATTTTAAAAATTACATTGCAATTAATATTTCGTTTTACTGTTTGATATTTTTTTATAAATATTTTGAATTAATAAAAGCCTGATTTAATATCGCAAACAGACGTTTTATTGATACACTCCTAAAAGTATTTATTTATAGATACACTTTTCTTTTCAGTTGTACCTTCTATTGTCTAACGTAGATCTAAAAGATGGGTACCATAGCGGGACTTTTTGATAGGTATTTTAAGAGGGTGCCATACCGGGACCATACCATAGCGGGACTAACCCGTTTTAAAGACTGTTTGAGATATAAAAGTATTGGATATAGTCTTGTGAAAAGTATGTAAGTACTTAAGCAATTTTACTTTGCGGTATTGATTTTTCGTATTTTATTTTGTGGCAATGTGAATATGGAAACAAACCAAATCCTAACTTCTTTGTTACTACAATATATTTAGCAAGTCCGTTTCTTTACCAATGATACGTCTTTAACTTGCACTGAAAGTTAAACCACAAGAAAATAATATATACCTATATATTACTATTATACTCTTTTTGCTTCGTTTACGATCATACAACTGGTACACGTCACACGCACATTGACGACCTTTCTGAAGAACATCACCAAGAAGGAAGAATTTCTTTTGTTATTTTGGAAAATTGTATTGCCACTAACCATAAATGACTTAACTACTGACTTAATTCGCGTTTTATTAAATTAAAAAAAAAAAAAAACAAAACAGACAGGGCTTATTTAACACTGTTTTAAAAAAATTCTAATTGTCAGTCATTTATAAAAATGTATTTATTTTTCCGTTTCAGGTACGTAACTGCTCTTTGAATACTAAAAGGAAAGATTGAAAAGTCCTGAGCCCATAACTTGAGGTAAGAAGGTATATAGTCTGAATGTCCTTATTTTGTTGTATTTTTATAGTAAAAGTAACGCAAATTCGAACGATTATTGAATTGGAATAGAATACTCTTTAATATAAAGAACAAAAAAAAAAAAAAACAAGGAACTCTTAAAAATACTCGAAATACTCGTTCCGCACATAATATTTATTTCGTTTTAATGGTTTCTTAATATTTGATGATGAAATGCTGCAAGCACAATTAATATCCCATTAATTGCGCTTTTCGAATAAAATATCGTTCGCATTTTCTTCTCGGGTAAGAATAATAAATGGACATAGATTTGCATCGTACCTCTAAATTTCAGCTTCGAGCAAAATAAATTTAACAATAATCACCACGCCTAGCATACATTTTGGTGATGAAAAGTGGACTGAGTCTACCGCCCATGAATGTTATCCGTTCATTACTTATTACCAAACTTACATAAAGAGAGCCTTCTTTGAGTTAAAACATTTCTTCTACCTCGTTCCAAATAACTAACCCTAGATTGATACTAAAACCTCCATCCAAAGTTAAAAGCGAAGGGAACAAGCTACTATTAAACTAAACACAAATAATTGTTGTACTTTCAACTAAATTACCTTTAAACGATACTTCCCTTTAATCTATTGGGTAGTATTGATTGTCTAAAAGAATGCTTCTAAATACTACAGTATTGAAACATACAAAGTAAAATGAACCTTATTTGTGGTAGGCTAAAGTTGAAGTTCAAGTGTGTTTAGTGTTAGACTTCTTTAGTTCTAAATTGCACCCTAGGTCAATCATCTAACAGTTCAAGTCGGAGGTATTATCTAAGTCTGTTACGTAAGGTCTTAGAGAGAAAGAATTTTGTAAGAAAAGGTAGTTCTTTTATTTTTAGCGAAAGAAGGTATTTGTGCTTGACGCAATTTATCTAATGCAGGTGTGTAAGTATTTGAAACGTAAAAAAGGAAAACATTGTAACATTAAGGGCTGATTTTTTAATCGGCAGATAATTTTTATTCATGGAATAAAATTGACGTCTGACAGATTTTGAATGGAAGAACTGTCAAAAATTCAAAATTATTCCTCCGACGAAATTATCTGGCGTTGGAAAAATCAGCCCTAAAACTACTATAATACTCCTATAAGGGCCTTTTGTCGCTCAAATGACGTTGACAGGATGGCACTGTTGGTAAATACTTGTGCTATTGTTTTGTGAAATGTGTTGAAAAATCAAGATGGCGGGATTAGTTCCGATTTTCGGTTCGCGCCAAAAGGTCCTTGACCAACTTTACAGTACTAAACCCTGGCAATTAATGTTAATATTATAATTTGCATACGCAATGCGCGCTCTCCAAGATTATTCATTTAACTCAACCTATCGCAGTCCCCTGCTGGGCAAAGGCCTCTCCTGCAGAGCACGGAGACTCCTCGGCGGCCGCTGCTAGAGCTGGTATTGTCAACACCTTTTATACAAAATAAGCTTGTCATCGTTTACTCCTACTATGAAACAAATGACGCGTAGAAACTTATGGTTTTCAAGGCGATCCATGACAGAAGTTTTGCCTTCGGCTTACTTTCAGCTCCACGAACTTTATAAGTAGGTACTGCATTCTCTAGACGCTGTCAGCGCTATGGCCATGCTCTGTGGCCTCTTCCAAATTGCGCCACAGCACCCAGTTTTCCCTTTTTATTCAATTGGTCCTGTCCACCTTTTAAAGTGGATGGTTCAAGATTAAGCAAGATAAATATCAACGTTAAATCTTCCGTCCTCTGTACCTACTATTCTTAAGGAAATTTCCCCAGTTGAAGAAAAAATTTAAACAGCACTTGTACAGTATTCAGTTTCCCCGGAGAAATTATACTCGCGGACGATCAGCTAACCGTCTTTAATAATCATTTGTATTAACTTTTAAACTTGTACGAAGTCAATGAACTTCCTATTTGTGAGTTTTTAGGTTTTCTGTGGTGACATAGTTATTAATGCAATAATATTACAGGGCATTGGTTCAATAGGAGCACGAGAAAGTTGTTGACTTTTTAAGGATCGAATGAAACCTATTCTATAAGCCCTTATGTGTCAAACGTCAAACTCAACTTTGAATGAAATGTCATTCGTCTGTCAACTTTAAGTGCATTTTCATTACGACATGACACAATGCCCGCTGTTCTGCGATCGAAATGCCATCGTTTTCCTAATATAAATACTTACCGAGCTATCTCTCTACTAACTATAATCAGTTTTATAATTTACCTGTCAAAACACACCACCAGACAGGCAGACCTATTTTCGCGTTCGTATGTTCTATCGTGAATGGAACGTATCATCAGACCTAGGAATTTATTTCTCGAGCAAAAGTTGGCTTACCTATTTGGCATGGTAAAAAAATTAAACTAGCCAGTCTGCTAGGTTTGTAGCAGGACTGGCTGCCCAGGGCTCGTCGGAGTTACTGAGATATCGTTGCTCGTGGAGGTTCTTTTAACGCTATACCATTTAGCATGAAGTTCCTAGGATCCAGACATAAAATATAATTGTAATGATACTTTGAGATTATTCAAATGATATGCGAAAATAACCTTACCAGACCATGACAGAAATGATAAGCAAGTACAAGTTCCTGATACAGATAATTTGTCAGAAATTAACTACCGTACTAAAATAACTCGAACACCCTTCAACCCATATTAGGACCCTATTGTCCCAAGACAGGCGTGCTCCTACTAATTAACCGATTAACACAACTATGAAATTAATTCGTCCCAATAGTCTAACTAGCTAAGATATTCAAATGAGAATGAGGGGAAGTGTTTGAAGGGAAGATTCGAACTAAAAATAATCTGCCTGTATTGTTCCACTTACGGGCAAAGATCTCTTCTCACTCTTTTCCTCACAATTTTATTTATTGGACACAAACATCATTTTTAGTTATTCTAATTATTCTTCTTAATTTATTTTCTCTGGTGTGTGTCTAAGAGCTACAGACTTACAACTGTAAAAGGCTCTGCGTAGACCTCGCAAACTGAAAACATGGGTCGTTAGGTCCGGCAGGTCTTTCCTGAGTCATGCAACTGCGGATATTGAGAATAACAGCGTGTATAATGAAAGTTTTGTATACGCACATATTAGTCGCATGATTTTTTAATCCATAGCTTAGTAAGCCATCTTGTCTCGTGAAAAACCGCAATCAGTCAATGCAACAGGGTAATGTTATCAGTTTCCCCATTTTCTATTCGTCTGACTGGAGCAACCATTGGTATTTTCTGCAGTTTCATATTATCTATTGCTCTTTATATTGCAAGTCACTTCAGCGCTTTGTCTCTACAATACAGGATACAAATGCAAGAGCTATTCCTTTATTCTTAATGAGTTAAAGTGCTAGACAAGTTTCTGGTTTCGAACAGAACTAATTGTTGTTTAGTAATTAGAAGGGTTGCTAGCTAAATGCAGTCGTGTACAGTTACTGCTTGCTATTCTTTTTGCATTTATTAGTTAATATTGTCTTCTATGTATATGTCTAAAGGACTAATTCCCCTTGGCTGAATAAAGTCGTATTTTTAGGAAGGGTTGAATGATTACAGCCACGCCCGTCGATCGAATTTTAAGCTGCGTTTGTTGCGGTCAGTTTGTGGATTTTACATATTGAGAAATTATTCATTTACATTACATATCCCTCCGTGCCTCGGAAAGTGCGTTAAGAAATTTGTACCGGCTGTCATTCGTAAATCTTTGATCGTCGTTACGGTTAACCCAAAATTCTTACAACCAGGCTTATCATGTTACCCAGTTTATTAATCGACGAAAAAAAACAGAAGCATTTTTTTTTTATGTAATGCCACGCATAACTTTTTACAGAGTACTCCGATTTTGATAACTCTTTTTTATTGGAAAGGGTGTACCCCAAAGTTGGACCCATGTAAATTTGGAAAAAATTCCAACCCTAAGGGTGGGAAGTGTGTGTGCCACATATATATGCCTGCCCTTTTGCAAACAATTAGAAGTTTAAAGCCACAAAAAATTATAAAATAAAAACATTTTAACAAAAAAATTAAACCACCGAAAAAACTGCAAAGCAAAAAGTAATAAACCTTTTTTATTTAACCTTAATAACTAAGTTCTTAAAGTAATGTAAGTATACCTAAATAATTTTGTGTCGGCGCCGTTTAAATTTAAGGCAATTTAGTGGTCTTTGTGTATTGATTGTTTTGGCGCCGACTCAAAATTACTTAGGTATACTTACATTAGTTTAAGAACTTAGTTATTAAAGTTAAATAAAAGTTAAGTTTATTATTATTTGCTTTTCAGATAAAATTTTTTTGTTAAAAAGTTTTGGATGAAGTGATATCCCTCAACAACCAAATCTATAAAATATTTATTTATTTTATTTATTTATTTAACCATTTATGTACACACATATATAAACAGACATTGAAAGACAGAACAGAAAAAAAAGAATAGAATATCTTTAGGTATTAAATTGATCCATTGACTCTTACAAAACTACTTACTAAAGCAATAAATTATTAATTTGGAGAGGGGTGCTCGGCTATATAGCGTAGGAACGCTATATAGCCGAGCACCCCTCTCCAAGAAAAAAGAAGAAATGCTTCAATGTTTTATAAGGGTTAACAGCTGCCTTGGAAAATAATATATTACCAGGATAAAGTATTTTTGTAATACGTTGAGTGGGTAGTCGTATATTTTCTTATTAAAGTTGCAAGAAATATAACTAACCCACGCATGTTTTATCATAACCCCAACAGTGTGGTACGGCTGAGTGTGAGATTCTGGCATCCATTCTCAGATGAGACAAACTGTGTCATAATACTCGTAAAAATAACTCTTAGCCAGGTACTTTCTATTCGCGACATAAACGGAACTGAAACAAAGAGATCAAGTACAAACTGTGACACCTACTTTTACATACATTTATTTCGTTTATTATAGAATAGTACAGAGCAGCGTAACCCGCTGGAAACGGTCACAACTTAAGTTGTTGGTCGTCGAACCCAGGCAGACAATTTACTTTGTGTACTTCATCACCACTGCTCTCAAAACAGGTACAGAAGACGGTAAGTAGAGTAACCTTTCTAAAACATTCCCTTAATATATATTTCGCAAGACTAGGTGCACTTTAACCTATTCAAATTGTTATTGGCGCCCAGAGAGGGACTACAAGATGGTTGATAATTATAGTGCCTCTACTCTGCACTTATGTAAATGGGAGTTCGTTGCTGAAACTACGTCTTTAGTTTGTTCGGGAATACTGTAACGATTCAGTCGAACGAGATTGTTACATTCTGGAGCATTTTCTCGTCATAATATTATTTTTACCCGAATGCAGCGGAGCTCAAAAAAAGGATAAAGCTTTTGTTTGGTATGTTTTAATAAAATAACTTTTGTGTGACTTTGTCAGAATATTAATGTTTGACGATCATTTAACATAAAGATACAATAAGCGATTAGTGCTGTTTTGAGAGAATGCCATTTTACGTCTTAATCAGTTCAGGTTCGTTCGATTAGTTTTGACCTCGAACAGAGATAATACTCATGAGCTGAATAGATGCGAGTTAAAAACCTTTGTTCAAGAACGAAACTAGGCTGGCATAACCAAAATAAAGAGTTATAAAAACAAAACTATCCTTATTACGTATTAGAGTCAATATTAAAAAATCCGGCCAAGTGTGTGTCGGACGACGAAGGGTTTCGTAGTTGGGATGAATTTATCCCTAGAACAAACTTAACATATTCCAACTGCAAATGTAAGTTGGTCGACTATTACTCGTTAACTTGTAAAAGCTACTTAGCTGTGATTTTAATTTCGCTATACAGGGTGGATTTCTTAGATATGTCAGTAAGAGCAGGTACTTTAACCGCTGAAGCTTCAGGAAAACGGTCTTAGGAGACTGTCATTAACTTTCTCAGAAATTTTGATCTGCATTCACAGATTCTGAAAATGCTGTAGTCATCATGAAAAGGGGTAGTTTTACAAAAAACATTTTTGATGGCTATCGATCCCGTTTCTTATAAAGATCAAAAAACTTCATTCGATTAACTAAGGTTTAAGTACTAATAAGTCAGAAATCGCAAAAACTGTTCCCATACATTTTGTAAGAAATGAGACTCCAACAACGTACTTGTTGAAAGATAAACTGGCCGCAACAACGAAGACTGGCCGGAAATAAACAAAATTGAACTTAGAATTTCGAATGAGTACGGGTTAACGTTATTGACGTGGAAAAGTGTTTGTACAAACCTACCTACAATATAAAATCATCTATCTATACTTATAATAAATCTGTAGAAGTGAAAATTCTGTACATTGAAAATATCAAAAAAATAAATGGCAGGGGGTGTTACTAGACCGACACCGAACCCAAAACTGTGATTAAAAAAATTTTTGTCTGTCTGTCTGTCTGTCTGTCTGTCTGTTTGTTCAGGCATCACGCAAAAACTACCGGTTCGATTACGATGAAACTTGGTATAATTATTCTTTAATATCCTGGGCACCACACTGGGTACTTTTTATCCCGGAAAAGTATATACAATAAAAAACAAACTTAATTTTGCGGTTCGATCCCTAGATCCGATTACTGTACCAACCGCAAATAATAAGTTTGTCGTAGGTTAGGTCACACGCAGTGGAGTTCATTTTTATTCCTTTTACTTTTTAGAGTTATTTAGGTTTATTTTTATATAAGTCGTAGGTATAGATTTTAATTTTAAAGTATAGGTAGTATATTTGATAGTGTACGTAGTGACCGTAGGTTATTTTATAATACTGTTAGGTAGGATAGTCATTCGTATAGATATTAGTTTTTAGAGATTTTGCTTATTTATTGAGTTTAGATTGAGGGGCCCGTGGCTAAATAATAACAGCCGCACAGGTCGATCGGTCAGGTTAAGCTACGCTTGCCGCGGTCGGTCTGTGGATGGGTGACCATCTTTACATACCGAGACACCTCCGTGCCTCGGAAAGCACGTTAAGCCGTTGGTCCCGGCTGTCATTCGTGGATCTTTGACAGTCGTTACGGGTAGTTAGAAGCCAGAAAGTCTGACAACCAGTCGTACCAAGGGTATCGTATTACCCAATAACTGGGTTGTGGAGGTCAGATAGGCAGTCGCTCCATGTAAAATACTGGTATTCAGCTGCATCCGGTTAGACTGGAAGCCGGCCTTGAACATAGTTGGGAAAAGGCTAGGCAGATGATGATTGAGTTTAGATTAGTTATCGTCATAAATAGGTTTATTTAGGTAGGTAGGTATTTTATTTTCTGTTATTGAGTTTATTTATTTTTTTAATTAGGTAGGTACTTAGGTAAAGATATCATATAGGTACCCTCTTAATCACCATTAATGAGACACAATTGGTTTTCTATTGTAATTAGCCACAAAGGGCCCGCGAGATAGATGGCATCCTGGTGCACATACATTTTATCCTGTTAGCACGTTCCCGTGGGATAATTTCCGACATCCACGCGGGCGAAGCCGCGGGCAGAAGCTAGTTTATAATAATATTATCATTATCATTTTTATTATAATTTTTTTAATATTTTTTTTTGCTTCTAAAAAAAATCAAAGTGTGATTTTTGATAGGTATTGTGTTCTTTTTTTTCAAATTAATATTCAAATGATTTATTTTCTGTGACAGCTAAGTAAATGCTCAAAAAGTTCTGGAACGCTTTATTTGATTGTTTTTGAGCTATTTAATAGCTCTTGGAAGTCGGTTTACTTATTGCTTTAATGCTTATCTATTGGAATTATTAATTGGTTCGAATAATACGTGTGATATGAAAGTATTAGAAATGCTAACATATCTACAATAATAATAATTTACGACCTTGCGCAGTCTCAGAGGATTATAAGCGATCACAATTTAAATTACATATGTCATAATTGACCGTAAATTGTTGGATAATAGGTAATTTCACTGCAGTACAGAGCAATAATTTACCTTCTCAAAATAATAACTAGAATCTCACCTTGGTTCACACCCGTGAGTTTCTGAAAATACCAGGTAACCTGAGAAAATTAAATTTAAAAACGAAAATAATTTACGACCTTGCGCTGTTTCAGAGGAGTATAAGTGGTCACAATTTTAATGATTAAATTTCACAATTGACGGTAATTTGTCTATTAAAAACATATGTATTTTCTTGCTTATGTATCCATTTATCTTGTTCGTCTAAATCAATATTAATAAAATTCCCATAGACCCTAAATAGTCTTAATTTTAAGTTATTTCGGTAGTCTTTAACAAAGCAAGATACTACAAATCCTTAGAGGTCTCTAAAGATAATTATAGCGCTTTTTGTCTCATTGAGTTTTGAAACCTGCTTTGGGAGTAGGCGAAATTCTCTTTGATCTAAGAGTCTTGTATATACAGAAAGTCCGTGTTCCTTTTGAATTTGAAAACCGGTGTTGAATTATTTAATGAAGAGGTCGGAACTTTTCTTGATCTGATTATAGGGAACACTGCAAGAGCCTTTATAAGTGAAGTATCGCGTTACCCCGTAACTGGGTTGTGCTTTATGTAAAACACTGGTATTTAGCTGCGTCCGGTGAGACTGGACGCCAATACCAGCAAAGTTGAGAAAAGGCTAGGCATATTGATTTATGCTGCTATTGTACTGTCACGAGCAAAAGTATGTATACACACGGCTTTATTCAAAAGCGATTTACTCCTTTATTTTTAATGAAATTTCATGTTGTTACGAACATAGCATTTTCCAACCCCCTGTGGGTTGGAAAATGCTATGTTTTATTAATGTGTCGTATTTCAACATTGCATAGGTTATTTGACGAAAAAATCCCAATTGAAAGTTGCCAAGTGTTGACATATTGGAGCTCGTGACTGTACTTACTTGTAGCGCACTGTGAGCAGTCAGGAGGATATCATCACAGCATGGGCTAGTTTTGTTTTGAACTATCCTATCTATCTGTACCCATATAGGTAGATAAATAGCAGTTTTCCCAATGCACATCTGCGGCCGTGCCACAGCTGTACTGACTAATTCGGCTTTTTAATCGACGAAAAAAAGAAGGTTCTCCAGTCAACGCGCATATTTTTTTACCACGACTTGAGCTAAAAATCAAGCAAAAACGAGAGTTGACGATGATATTATTATTATATTAATTATGTTGGTTAGCTTGCTTGGGGAACAAGGTGGATCACCGACCTTGTGAAGGTCGCAGGAACCCGTTGGATGCGAGAAGCACAGAACCGGTCGAAGTGGAGGTACTTGGGGTAGGCCTATGTCCAGCAGTGGACGTAATTCGGCTGAAAGGATGAAGATGATGATCAATTACTTGCCCATTTAGGTACAATTCAAATCGATTTATCATAACGTAGTCTGCAGCACACATCCCTGGGTATTCGGATCACCACTCTGGCTGACAAAAAATCAATTAACCAGTTCATTGGTTGCATGGTACCAAAAGGAATATCAAATAAATTGCTCGTGAATTTTGACATTTTTTTTTCGCAATCGTGTTGTATTGGATCTAACGTGAATTGAGTTATCAATACACAGTTGTTTCATAGAATTTTCTATTACTTTTTTGTTTCGATAAATTGTTCATGCGTTTAAACGCTGCCTCAGTTTGTTTAGGTCAGTGATATTTTCCTAAAAATAGGGCTCGGCTTTATCATCTTCATCATGTTCTATCTAGCCTTTTACTAACGTTTCCAGTCTAATTAGGTGCGGCTGAATACCAGTAGGTATTTGACATGGAGCGACTGCCTAGTTGAGCTCCACAACTTAATAACTGGGTAGGTGTTGGCATAATACAATATCTAATTCTTAAGGCCGAGTCAAAATTGTGTAAGTATGAGTCAAATTTCAAACGAAATATCTGGAAATAAAATAAAAAACATACAATTTCATTAAAATAAATCGAATAATAATACAAAGGTGAATTTTTATGTTATCTCTTTGTGTAACAAACGAAGGTTAAAGATAAAACCAACTTTGTTACAATTTGCTGTGTCATGGCTTTATTGAATGAGATCTATTTGCCGCCTTAATATACCTTCTTACTGAGGTTATAATAAACTTATAATTCAAATTGTGATTAGGTTGTGAAATTACAGAGAACCTATATGTAATAAAAATTCACATGTCCTTAATTCATAAGTCTAAATGTCGTCGTAATAACTGCAAATGTAGAGCGTAAGGAACAGCGTGGGTTGGTTTTTTAATCAATTTCCAAAATTCATGATAAGCTAATGTATAATAACAGTTGACAACCGTTTATTACTTACGTCAGTTTCTTGTCTTATTTGTGAGAAGGAGATAGAAGTAGTCAAATAATTATAAAAAAAAAATACAAACCTAATTTGATAAACAACAAAATCGAGGCTACAGTTTCTATATTGAAAGCACTGTACCTACATTATCATAATTTAAACCTTAGAAAATCATAAACGAAAAAGAATACAAACATAAATTATTACAATAACAGTCTGGAATATGTCTAGAAAACTTTAGTAATAGAAACAGTAACAGTCTCGAACACGAGTAGGAACTACACGGAGATATTATGTTTGAAGTGTTTCAATAACTAGCGTTATAACATGTCGAGACATGAATAGCTTTTGTGATTCTTTGTGTAACTAAGGATGTAGTAAATGATATGAATAGTAGCCAGTTTGGGCCATTGTGTGGATGACAGTGGTCTAAGTGGGCATTAAGTTAAAACACTATCGGATATAGACTGGCTCGTTGGCCTGGTGGTCGCCAGCTCTACTGCTGAGCATAAGGTCCTGGGTTCGATTGCCGGGACAGGCAAAGTGTTATTGGTTTTTTCCATCAGGAATTTCTCATTAGCAGCCCGGAGTCTGGAACTGCGCCTGGTTGATGACAATAGGCTCGCCCTCTATTATATGGGACTCAAACATAACGAAATCAGGTGTACAGACGCCAGCACATTAAGCTACTACACAGTCTGTCAAGTTTCTTTAATAGATTTTCAATTTTATTGCTAAAGCATTAAGGTTCAAGGTTGATTAATTTGACAGTTTTGGGTAGCTTGACCTGCTGTCGTCTGTACTACAGGTACACCTCTGCCTTACCCTTTGGGGCACACAGGCGTGATGGTATGTTAGTTACTTATACATTACCTATTATTAAATATTTGAAACGATATCAACACTACACAATATAATCAATACTGTTGTTTGAAATCGTTCCATATGATAAAAAAATGAACATTCTAATACAAGTCACACATAAAAAAAACAAACGTCTCTGTCTTTTAAGTTCCCGCTGTCATCACATGACAGCCACGTAAAGGGGCTAGCTTATTGTCAGCCACATACAAATGTCAGTTCATATTTAAGTAATATAGCATCAGTTTAACGTGAATGCTTGCACTGAGTACACGCGAATGTCACGTCATGTCAGAACAACGACTCACGAAGTAACCAATTAAGTAATATCCCTACGCCTATCCTACGCATTAAACTCAAGTCGAGTTAAATATGTATGTAGGGCTGTCTGAAAAGAAAATGGCGGAGGTTAATGTATTATTTGAGTATGAAGGTAGGCGAAGGGATATTACTTAATTGGTTACTTTGTGAGTCGTTATCCTGACAACAATAGCGGTGTTCATTGTAAAATGACAAAGGATTTTTTTATAGGTAGGTAGTATGATTTTCAGAAAGTTACTAGAAAGAGGTAGTTTTTTTATAAAGAAAAATATGTTTCAATTTTCCGGGGACAGACTATCGGTCGGTACGGTCTATGATAACCGAGATGGCGTCCACATTCGCAACAAAACAATCTCATAGTTAAAATTGTCTAAATGTATTATTGACTCAAGGAATAACGTTCCTATCTGTCTATGAGAAAAGCTGTTTTGATTCTCGTGTGCGCATGCTATAATCACTTAGACAATAGAATACTCAGTTCTTGTAAACATAACAATAATCAGCCTGTAAGGTTCCCACTGCTGGGACACAGGCCTTCTCTCTTCGAGAGATCCCACAGCTCAACCCGCACTGGGCCCGCATGGTTGATAAAAGCCTACTTCGGGCTGTTATCCACCACGCGGGCCCAGTGCGGGTTGGTAGATGTCACATGTCTTCGAATTTTTGGTTCTAGAACATGCCGGTTTCCTCACGATGTCTTCCTACATCGTTTTGAGGGCAGTGGTGATGAAATTATTTATACAAAGTAAAGTTCTTGTACTCGTATAACTATTGTTTCGACTGTTTGACTAAAATAACAACAGCCAAATAATCATAGATTTGACAGTAAAGTGTTATTCAGAAACGGAAAATATTATTAGGTAAATCCTTTGGATGTACCCGATTATTCTACTCAGTGAAATAAATTTTATTAAGGAAAAAAAGGTAGCGTATCGTCGGTCAGTAGTTCATGAAAGGTCCCTAATTATTACGGTGTTCCGGTTATTTTATAATGAAATCCTTAATTTTGGGGGCGAGTTTAACGCCATTATTAAATAATTTCGGATTAAAGTTGGAAAAGGTAAAACGGAAAAGGTCGATTAGTAAGGTAATAAGAACTTTATTTATATCTGTAATGTTTATGGTAGGTAGGTGCAGACGCCAGCAGGTCGAAACTGTTAAATTTTCCCAATCGACCTTGAACCTTAATGCTTTAGCGATAGAGTTGAAAATCTATTAAAGAAATTTGACAGATTGTAGTAGCTTGATGTGCTGGTCTGTACATAATAAAGAGTATTCTATTCTTTCTATTGATATTCGTCCATTCGATTGATGTAACATCAACGAGGTCTTGACCCCTGGACTAGGACACTCTGTATGACAGGAATCGATTTTTCTCCAGTTACATGGAGAAACCTCGACCCCTGCCATACAAGATGCAAACAAAATGTCAAGCTCACGTGTAAAATCCTGTTGTTTCAGGAATCTAAATTTATTGGAAACTTGACCCTACATTGAGTACGGTAACGTCTGAAATGACTACAATACAAGATCATTAATTTTAAGCTAAAGTGGGACTGGACAGCCCTTTGTGTTAATCCCTAGAGTGACGAGAACAATGCGTGACCACTGTTGTAATGTTTCATTCAAAAACGGCATTGCGAACTTATTATAAATATAAGTTCGCAATGCCGTTTTTGAATGAAATGTGAAAATATTGTGAGATAATTAATGAGAATAATGACTTTCAAGTTATGTTAGTGCAGTCACATAAATTCTATCGTGGTCAAAACTACCAACGAGATATTTTGAGAATTCTCTCCTATTATCATGTTATATTAATAATTTTGGTATGTTTCCATTCTTAAAGCGAAACTTTACACAAAAATGCAACCAATATAGCAAGCTTCAGTAACTGCATGCCATGTTAGGCATACTATCTCAGTATGCCAAACATGACAAAATTTTTATGAAGGCAGGAGCAAATTTTGGTTTAAAATGCTTAATTTAAGGGTACAGTAGAGGAGAGAACGCGCCTTGCGCACCTCACGCCTCAGCCGCCGCGGGAGACGCTCCGGGCGTCGGGAGCCGCGTGACGACTCCCGGCCACCGTAGGCGCGGGCCTGCGGGCGGTGAGTAATGGGTAACTCACCGTCCGATCAGGACCAGGCCCGTGCCGGACGGCGTGTTGTGTTCCACGCGCGCCTCAAAGAGATGTCAGCATGAGTGACGGGGCCCCATAGGGCCGAAGCCTGCCAGGGTAGCGGGATTGTCCGAAAGGGTTACCGCTGCCCTGGAACATAAAGGGCTAAGGAAGGAACACGGGTGGGTTTTAGTCAGTAAGAGTCTGACACTCCCTCCTGCTCCACCCAGAGCGGGAGGAGTCATTTGATGATTTCCCATCCTCAAAAAAAAAAAAAAAAAAAAGGGTACAGTAGAGAGTGTTTCGCAAAATTAAAAAGCGTTTATTCATAGTATGGTTTCGTTAATACTATATTTGGAACAGCATAAAATATCTATCAATATAATAATAATCTTTTGAATCTAGCGTAAATATAAGGTATTTACGCTCCTGACTGTACATTGGTGGAGTGTTTAAACAGTACATCAAAAGGAAATATTTTCTGTAATATGACTACTTTATTGTTCAATGACTTTATTGTTGAGCTTTGTACTACGCCATTTTGTTTTATTAAGGTCATTGTCTATGTATATGAAAGCTCTTATAGTACATATATATCAACCTAACCTGTATAGCTCGACGAGCAATGGTGACCCGGTGGTGACGGCCGCGACTTACTTACGAGTTGTAGGTCGTAAGTTCGAACCCAGACAGGCGCTTTACTTTGTGTAAATTATTCCATGACCACTGCTCTCAAAACGGTGACGGAAAACATCGTGAGGAAACCGGCATATCTTAGAACCAACAATTCGAAGACATGTGACATCTACCAGTCCGCACTGGCCCGCATGGTGGATTACGTCCCACTCCCTCTCACTGAGAGGAGGCCTGTGTTCCAGCCGTGGTAACGTTACAGGCTGATTATGTATGTATAGCTTTACCCAACCATGAAGGATTTTAGATTTGTGAACAGAGGTCATTCATATAAAAAAGGTTTGAATCCATTATCGAAATCCTAACTTCGTAAACCAATCGATTAATACGCTAGAGCGATTTAACAAAAGTTCTTCGCTTTATCATTCAATTTCTTTGATTCACAGCTTCATAAGATTGTAACCATTATAAGTACATCAATCAATTGACTGAAGTGGTTTTTCTTTTTATTCGCACGAAATAAATGTGAAAAGAATTCTCTCTGTCCGTTTGTTTACTCGACAACACAATACATTAAAACTGCTAAATCGATCTTGATGAAAAACAAAGTTTTGTGTACAATTACACTATACGTTGGTGTCGTGGTCGCAAGCGCGAATGCTGAGCCTGGGGTCTATGTTCTATTTCCGGGTCGGGCAAAGGGATATTGAGTTTTTCCAATAAGAATTTCTTAGTACCAGCCCGGAGTTTTTAGATTAGCAGTGTGATACTCCCGTGCCTCACAAATGTACAGCAAAAGCCACACTAAACTAAACTATTTGCACACAAAATTGTAATATAAAATATGAACTTTAATTTAGCATGTTTATGCCAAATTTATGCGCGCGCCATGTTTTCTTGAAATTCTCTCGTGCCGAAAATTTAAGCTGTGTGTGAAAACAGTGAAATTTATCCTGGTCATACAGCAACCACAGAATAGTACAGAAGGTCGGTTCCAAACAACGTACGAAAATGCATGCACATATAGACACGCTTCACGTACAGCGAGTGCAAGCGCACTCACGACCGGCATTTGTTTGAGATCGCCGCACGAACGCATCTATGTATGCGTGCGCTTATCTTCGCTCGTTATATGAAACCAACCTTCTGTAGGTACTATTCTGGCTAAGCAACTGTTCGCATTAATTACTCGCGCGGATTTCTCGTGAACATCTGTGAAGAGAGCGACATGACTTACATTTTAAACATGCTTTGCAATTTAATTTTGTACGTGAGAGAAATGTGTATGTACCTAAATGTGCCTTTTGCGTGTGTCAACGAAGTTCATGTTGACTTTGCGACCTTAGCCTTTGAGCAGACACTGTTGCTACTACGTGGTTCCAGAACCACGCGGATTCCGAGCGTTTTCTGTTTACGTGACCATCCTATATTCGAACAGTGACGTATTCGCACACTTACCGCTAGAAATTAGCGTCTAAACGAGCGCTTAAAATATACACACGTTGCAAGATTCTACAAGGCTATCATCATTCTTATAGCCGAACGCGCGGTTGCAGCATCCAGCCGACTTCCATGACCTGTGTGGTTACGGTGTGAGTGCCTACACACTAGTACCGGAACGCTTTAAAAGCCATGCTTAAAACAGATAGTATTTTTTTTATTAATCTGATTTGTTTTCCCCCCGAAAATTAAGGCGTTCTTATAATTTTATTTGATGAAATTAAAAAAAAGTATACCCCGCGTCCTAACTTATAACCGGTGAGCGCCCTCTGTCGGCGCGACCACGCGTTCCGGTTTCAGTTTATGTGTGTGTTGGTCATTATCAGGGTTGAGCTTAGCCAATCACTGCACGGGAATCTTGCCAGGTTTACTGATATATTCCGGGGGACCATAACTTGACAGATAGGAGTATGTGTCGCTTCTTTACGGAATAAGTCCATTATCATTATTTGACCACGCTTGGATATTCACGTTGTAATGTTGTAATATTGTCAATCGCTGCAATTGCATTTGGCAGGCGATTGCGCATCAATGTACATCAATCACGTAGATATTGACAATTGCCAGTGACCATTTCGTGGATCCTTTAAATGCTTCACTGCTCGTCAAAGGCCTCTTCTCGCGATTACAAACTGCGTGTCGGCAAATTCTCTCTACTGAAATAATTATGAAGCCTAAGTCAATTCATTGTTTGCCTTTCATGTTCCATTGAAAGGCAAACACAATGAAATGGATTGGGCTTCAGAGTGTTACCTCGAAATGTGAAAAGGGAGGTTCCGAGTATCCATTAGTACCTCCACGTAATATCATCAAGAGTTTTAATTATAATTTCTGCAAACTGCATTTACATTGAATCTAGGACCTCTACAGTTTGCACATCATGTCTTTAAACTTTCCACATCATCTTTCAACATTTTCCGGGGTAATTGCGTAACACACTAACAGTAACAATGGTTTCCATTTTGACAGTTCAACACCATTCATGTACGTTGTTGAGCAAAAAAATCTTTTGTTGAACATAATATATGAAGCAATGAATTAGTAATATCCTTTAAAATGATTCAGATTGTGATTAATGGTAAGTTACGCAGGGCCTGTTTCAAATTCTCTGTATGAATCTAAAGTTTCTCTGTACTACAGACAGGTAAACACGAGGAAAACGTGTTTGTACCTACTGTGTCAAAGCTGTTCGTTGCAATAAGTCATAGCTAAGTCGACTTCAAGTCTGTAGTGCTACAATATCACTTCGAAATTAGAACGTTGTGAAACTGCGATGATTTACTTTTAAGAACAAATGAGTTCGCTTTCGAATTGTGTTCGCTCACTTGAGTGAGGTGAGCAGTGAACTGTACAGAATAGCAATAACTAATCTATATATATAAAATTCAAAGTCCTGACTGACTGACTGATTGACTGATAGATCAACGCACAGCCTAAACCGCTGGTCCTAGAGACCTGAAATTTGGAGGGTGTGTTCTTCGTGAAGAGTAGGCATCCACTAAGAAAGGATTTTTCGAAATTCCACCCCTAAGAGGGTGAAAAGGGGGGAATTCGTTTGTATGAGAAATCTTATTCCTTGAGTTAATAAACTTGAAACTTGGCACGAATACTTATCTAAATAAATTATAAATATTGTCAGTTTTTTTTTTCTTCTAAACTACCCCCTAATAAGGCGTTGGGGGGTTTCAAAGTTTGTATGGAAGAATTTTAGCGCGCAGTCCGATTTACTCGAAACTCAGTATTTATACCTAATATTGAATGTAAAGAATAATGTGTATCAAAGTTTTTTGAAAATCTACCCCTGACGGGCTGAAATGGGGTAATCAATTTTTCAAGGGAGGATTTTACTGCATGGCTTGATTAACTCGAAAATTAGTATAAATAATCTTTGAGTCAAGTTATGAATACATCCCAAACGATTTTTTTTAATTCCACCCTTGTGGGGGTGAAAAGCGGGGATACAGTTTATATGAAAAATCTTCTTCATTAGGTTAATAAACTTGAAACTTTTCAAGAATACTCGCCTAAGTAAGTAATAAAGTTTATCATTATAAGTTTTTCAAAACTACCCTTCAAAGGGGGTTGTAGGGGTGTTGAAGTTTGTGTGGAATAATTTGAATGCACGGTCCGATTAACTCGAAACTCAGTGTTTATACTTAAGACCAAAAATAAAGCGTAACATGTATCAGGGTTTTTCGAAAATCTACCCCTAACGGGTTAAAAAGGGGTAGTTAATTTTACAAGGGAGGATTATAATGCGTGGCTTGATTAACTCTAAAATTGGTATAAATAATCTTTGCATCAAGTTATGAATAATCCCAAACGATTTTTCAGAATTCCACCCCTGTGGGGGTGAAAAGCGGCGGATACAGTTTATATGAAAAATCTTATTCATTTAGTTAATAAACTTGAAACTTGGCAAGAGTACTTGCCTAAGTAAGTAATAAAGTTTATCATTATAAGTTTTTCAAAACTACCCCTCAAAGGGGGATATAGAGGTGTAAAGTTTGTGTGGAGGAAATTGAATGCGCGGTCCGAGTAACTCGAAACTCAGTATTGATACTTTTGATTGAAAATAATTAATAATAAGTATGTAAAGTTGTCCAAAATTTACCACTAACGGGACAAAAAGGGGTAATTCAGTTTTTAAGGCGAGGATTTGACCTTGAAACTGTATGTTACATTTTCACGCCTAAACCACTGAACTTCTGATTTGGCATAGAGATAGATGGCATCCTGGGGAAGCACATACATTTTATCCTGTTAGTACGTTCCCGTGGGATAATTTCCGCCATCCACGCGGGCGAAGCCGCGGGCAGAAGCTAGTAATAGTATATATACGTTTGGCAACAGCTACATAAACAAAAGAAGGACGAAAGTACCATTACATAAAATCAAACTCGATTTCATAATAAATAGGCTTAGGTAAATAAAAGCAATTGAATCAGTCCATTGCGTGGCACAGAAATACGTTTCGACTTGGTTCGAGTTAATAACATTTTGCCTTTAAGGGTTCCGTAGGTAAATGGCACAAACGGAACGCTTTTAATTTCGTCATATCCATCTGTCCTTCTGTCCAGATGACACATATTCATTTTTCTCTGAGACTATTATTACCGCTATTATAACCGCTACATAATTATTATCCTTCACACGATCGTTCCATCTTGGTCTCATTCTCCCACTCCATCCACCTATCGACACTGCTCTGCTTATTGAAAATAAGCAACTAATGCAATTTGTTCTAAAATACAACTGTCCAGTACATAACAGGACACCATAAAGTATTAACTGTTTACCTATTGACATCCGGTGACCCCGTAAAGAGCTCCATATTGAAGTATGAGACTAAATATTACCTCAGGATTTTAACACGTCATAAAACTGATAAGGGCAGCGACCGACTTGTGGGTAGTGCAAGTCACAAGCGCAATATTGTTTTCAAAATATCTTACAGTCAGAAAGTCAACTTTCTCCTTTTATAGTCATTTTCGCAATAGTTAGTCAAGTGACCACTTTTGACCTACAGAGTCTGGCTTCTAACGACAACAACATACCCTAACCATAAAACAGACAGACATTACGACAGATGGGCTCATTTATTTAAACCCTGTTTAATTACAACTGGGACGAATTGCTTTTCTGAAAACCCCTTATAATAAAATTATACTCAAGAAACATAGCCAGTAGATATTATTGCGTATATTCGCTACAATGTATTCCTTCATTCCACATTCCATTCCTTCATTCCCGGTCCATTCATTCTTTTCTTACCACTTCGTCATGATTTTGAATTTAAAGACTTAAAACACATTCAATTGTTTTTACCTAGTAGCCATGACCTCAACCTTGACGATTCTCAAATAAATCTTTTCTCAAAAATGGCTTTCCCTAATTGGGTGAACCCCCCATAAGTCCTACTACAATATGCAAAGATCCTACATAAAATATTGCTCCAACCCCGCTGTTGTTCTATCACTTAATCCTACAGTACCGGTGCAGGAATAACGATAGGCTATTGGGAAAACCTTTTTCCGTACCCTATAATAGTTAAATTAATATTTATTAGGAATTTAGTGGTATACAGACTGACTGGTGAAACTAGGGACATCTTGAAGAAGGGTATTTTGCGAATTATTTATGATCATTCATTTGACAAAATTAACGTAACAAAGCCTAGCATGAAACCTGTATGACCATAAGGACAGGTGTACGTTCTCATCACACTTGGTCTGGCGGTGATGACTACATAAATCGGGCGCGAGTACAGACACCGGGCTGCTGCTGGCGAGTCCTAACTCCTTCTTATTTCATCCTTCTCTATTAGTCCTCATTTCTGTAGTCACCCCGTTTCTAGCCACATCATCTTTCACACAGTCTCTCCATCGTTTCTTTGGTCTTCCCCCATCCACATCCATACTCAATACTCACGTGATGTGGTCAATCCTATATGTGAGCATGAATTAAAATGGCATGCATTGGAGAGGGCAAAGTTTAGCAGTGGAGAGCGGCTGATGATGATGTTGAATTAATCTCCCCACATTTGAGTTTGTCCCTCGTTTAACTAGTCACACTACGTTGTCCGACGATTAAGCTTATCGGATTCCCTTCCGAATTCCAATACAGATAGCGGAATCTTTTTCGAAAGGATAAAAGGGAGATAGTCTTATTGTAATCTTTAATGTGGCGAGGAAAGGGTTTGACCTTGTACATTTATGAGATAAATGTCTGTTGAACGGATAGGTTGACCTTCGTTTAACCCTTGGATTGATTGTCTCGTGGTCATTTATCATTTAAATTGATATTTTCTTCTGAAGATTCCGCTTAGAAGTCGGATCGGTTCTGTGATTCAGGTGTCAAATGGAGTTACGTTTCGGATGTATAATAATATTATATAATATCACATACAGGATGAAAAAGTTAAATACTTTAATTGCATTGTTTCTTATACGTTTATATAGCAAACTTGCAAACGGCGCACCTCATTTTCGTTAATCGACGCCTATCAACTCAGCCTCTCCCAAGTTACGTCACAACATCCAGTTTACTTGTCGCCTGTTGACATCTGCAATACAAGAAGCATCGCAGTTGCAGTTGCATTGCCATCCCATAGAAAAGTTTAAACGCCTCGTGCCTGTAATTGCATCCGAACCCTTCAAACTAGAATACAGCAAGAATGGTTGACGGCAGACATAGTTGGCAGTACTTCCCTGGACGAGCTCCTTCACAAAGAGCTGTGTAATACTAAACTTATCATCCATTGTATTTTCTGACATCCCAAGCTTTATTACATCACAGATTCGTCTCATCTCAACAGATGCCTTCTTAACGAGATGCTTTCTTATTCAACTGGGACAGTTGGAGCAGCTTCATTATAAGATGCTTAAAAGTTTTCTCTTGACAAAAGTACTAATATGTATATTAGGCCTATTTGACATTGAATTTGTGACTTTATTTCCGTAGGATAAAGTTGAAAGGCGATTAAGCGTGTCGTGTTTTGTTTTGTATTTTTCAGTCATGGTAGGCATTTGTTTTATGTTGAGGTTGTTTTAAATAGACCCGTATTAAGTATAATTAAGTCAATATGGCGCCTGAAAGCTGAAGTTTTAAAGTTACCTAACCAGCAAATTCTAGGTCAGACGTATGAAAATGTGGAAGAAGCAAAAGTAGTATGAATAATTATGAATATTTATCTGTATCTCTCGGCTTCGCCCGTGAGTATGTCGGGATTTATCCCACGGAAACGTACTTCCGGAATATAACATATCCTATGTTAGAACGTGGGATAATCTAAACGGTTGAATAGATTTTGAAAAACTATTCATCTGTTTGAGTGAAAAGGTAACAAACAGACCCACAGATAGACCGACAGACAGTCTGAGTAACTTTCACATCTTTAATATTAGCGTGGAAGCATGGATTTATAACATTAGTTCGGGTAGATGATTACATATCGAGCTGTGGAAAGAACCTGTCATACAGTTATATGTGTGTGAGTGACAGAGACGACGCTCTACAAAGTTTTTTTTTTCTAAAACTCAAAGCACCATATTTACGGCCTACCACCGCACACTATCTACCAGCGCAAATATCTCATACATTCATTGAGAATTATTCTTCTCATAAATAATAATATATATATATATAAATATAATAATATATTCTTGGCTATTATTATTATTATTTATATTATTTTATTTAAGTCAGACACAGTGATCCATAGTTATGTTAGTATACTTAAAAATTATGTTAGTAACCAAAGATTAAAATACATGCCACAATAATACACATAATACACAATAATACCATTATAACTAAAATTAAATAACTGAAATATATATAAAGTCAAATTGTAAAATAAATTCATTAGTTAAAATCGCAATCAATTTTAAATTCATTAAAAATCTCTAAAATTATTTAGTAAATCTATAAATTAATTAAAATGAATATAAATTTAAATCAAAATCAAAAATTTCATTAAAATCATAAAACATAATAATAAATAACAATAAATAAATATAATCCACAAAAATATAAAAACGACTTATCTCACCCATGCCCTAAATATGGGCGCATGTAGGGCCAACCAATGCCGCATGAATGGCCCGTCTAACCTGTCGGCGACGACGGCGAGGAGACTGTTGCCGCTGGCCCTCACTCGGCCCGCTATCGAGGCTGCCCTCCTGCGCATAGTGGCATAAAAACAGTCTACGCGCACACTGGCGAACATCCCCGACGCGCTGCAGAAGCGAGGCAGCCGCAGCAATGCCCTCAGCGCGTTATTATATTGAACTCGGAGGGCACCGTAGGCTTTCTGCGAGTATGACACCCACAGGCTGCTCGCATAAAATGCAGTACAGTAGGCTCGAAACAAGGTGACTTTAACTTCCCTGGAGCTACGAGCAAACCTGCGAGCTATCATGTTCGCCCTCACCGACAGCGCCCTCCGCTCCCGTTCAATGTCGTCGTCATCCTTCAAGTCAGGCGTCACAATATGGCCTAAGTATTTGAAAGATTGCACGCGCTCCAAGGGCACGCCGCACAACTTGACCGGAGGAACGTCCATCAGACCTTTGGTCCCAGCTTGGAAGACCATAAGCACACTCTTCGCAACGTTGTACTTGAGGCCATGTGAGTGAGCGTACGTCTCGCAAATGCTCATGAGCTCCCTGAGACCACCCACAGATGCACTCAGCAGCACCATGTCGTCCGCATAACTGATGTTATTAAAACAAACATCATCGACATGGCATCCAACATGGCGGCTGCTGAGCGTGACAATGAGCTCATTCATGTACAAATTGAAGAGCGTAGGTGAGCTCAGGCCACCCTGCCTCACCCCGCACTCCAACCTGTACGAGTCCGACAGAGCTCCCGCCCACTTTACGTTATTCACCTGGTTGCCGTACCAGTGCTGGAAGATGGTAACTATTTCAGGTGCAATTTTATGGTCACGTAGCTTTTGCCACAGCACTTCGTACGAAACCAGGTCAAAAGCCTTGGACAAATCAAGGAAGCTAGCGTATACAGCAGTATTACGGTCTGTGTAATATTTGACAGCATGCTTTAAGCTCAGTATTGCACTCTCAGTGGACAGATTGGGCCTGAACCCAAACTGGTTGTCGTGCAGAGTTACGACCTTGTTTAAGTGAGAATTAAGCATGCTGTCAAATACTTTCGCGATGACTGTAGCTAATGAGATCGGCCTGTAGTTATTTTTATCAGAGATGTCACCGGTTTTGTTCTTGACTATCGGTACTACAACCGTCCTCATCAGCTCCTCCGGCAAATAAGAATGCCTAAGGCAGAAATTGAACAGCATCGCAAGAACACGTGGCAGATGGGGACCTGCAAATTGAAGGTGCTCGATGCTGAGCCCGTCATGCCCAGGGGACTTACCTCTAGTCATGCTCTTAATCACTTTCGCTATCTGTGCAGCAGAAAAATTAGTGCTAGGTTTCAAGACACATTCAGATTCAGCATCGACCACCGTCACGGGCGAGTTATGGACAGGCTTCACACAGAAATGGTTCTTAAAGATATTAGCAATATCCATATCAGCAGACACGCCATCGACGCTCACCGGCAGGCCAGTTCTAGGATTGAGTTTTTGTGTACCCTTCCAGAAGCCACGAAAGTCTTTTCTTGCATGCTTCTCGGCAAGTATGTCCATCTGAATTTGGTCTTGGTGATTAAGACACCACCTTAACTTAGACTTAAAAAACCTTCTGCCGTTAACCATGCCCTCATATACCAAACCGAATTTCGGTCTACCGCACAAAACCCATTCCCCAAACCTCTGCCTGGCGTACCGATGAGCCTCGCTAACGTGTCTGTTCCAGCCCACCACGCGCTTTCGCGATCCATTACCATGTCGTTTCTCCCTGCTAGCAATAGCGGCGTCCCTAAGAGCGCAAACAATATCACGGCACAGGCAATCAATAACTTTGATATGAGTCGGATCACTACACATTCGATCACAACACTCTGACAAGTCTGTAGGGAAGTCAATCTCTCGCAGCTATATTGCCCAATAGTTTATCTTCTATTTGACAACATATGCCAACGTGTCGCAGGCAGCATTCATTGGTCATTATATTTGTTAACGAATAGGGCGGTGTTTTCTGCCTTTTTTAACCGACGAGCAAAAAGAAGAGGTTCTCAAACCGACTCATATTCTCAACCCCTCCCTCTTCTCGCTTAAACACGCTTTATTAGCTTGTCCTGTATTTTTAATTTGGTATTTTGGAGTTGATCTGGGAAACGAGGGTCTGATGATGGAGCCACGAAACATTTTTGCAGAAACAAAGATTTTCTCCGATCTCCGCCAAGTTATAAGATGACCTAGGCAAAATACTGTTTTAAATAAAAAAATAATCGTAAAAATCTGCAGCTACTGATTTCTAATTATGTCAAAAAATGCCAACTAAACCTCAACTTTTAATCAAGACTAATAACCAACGCAGTGTTTAAATCTGGATTCATTGCCTGGCTAAGTGTATAGGCGTAACCTAATAGAAATTTATGTATCGGGCTTTTAAGAGCCCATCTAGGCATATAGGTACATTCAGGCTAAAAGCATCGCCGGATCTGCCTAACTCAATTGAAATCCTGCCTGTGAGAATATGGTAGTCTACATGATCGTATTTTGTCTGCGGTAGTCCTTTTAGTAACGGTAAGGTACCAATTTAGCTTGTATGTGACAAATAGGCAACGTTTGTGGGGACATCAATATGCAAGTTGAGTTATGCAGGTCGAATTTTGAGAGTAGATTGTGGAATTGACACTCTACTTTGCTTACGGTTAAAGATATTTTATCTCTTAGAATAATTACAAAGTAACTTACAGAAAAAAAAAAAAATGGTTTAGCAATATTAATGCCAATAATTCTTTCTCCAATAACTAAAATTATTCTTCGGTTTATTTTTATCAGAAAATACAAGAAGTATTTTTCCGATCTAAGAATTTAACTTTCGTGGAAGACATGATACTGTACTGACAACCGATGAACCAGCAGCGGTCATGTTTTATTGGCCGTTTTAATGCTATCGGAGAATTATAATAGCAGTTCCATTGTTTCACAAGCCTACATTTATTTTCTTTGTTTTAGTTACACTCTCGTTGCAAGATTTCTATTGACAATCGATACTCTTAAAACACTTCAGTATTTATGCAGAAAATCAACTGTAAAGAATTATGAAAGAAAGATCCTGGAGTTATTGTAACAATAAAACGATTATAGTTCCTGGAAAATAGATAAACTCCCATTTGGTGCCTTCATCATAATGCATGATCAGTCGACAAAGTTCCCACTGCTGGGGCACAGGCCTTCTCTCTGTGAGAGAATTTCGTTTCCGGTGTCGTATTTAAATACGTAATTTGAAATCGAACAAATCAATTGGGACGTATCCCGTTACCCGTGGGATGCATTAACTTTTGCGTCGGAAATCGATTTATGAGATGGAAAGCATCGGATGTCTTAGATTGAATTATGCAAATACTGGTCTGTTGCCATGTTGAGTTTGTTTTTGTTTACTTTACTTAATGGCGGATGCATAAAAAAGCCGGCCAAGTACGAATCAGACTCGCACACGAAGGGTTCCGTATTACTGTACAATATTTAACACATAAAAAAACACATTTCTTGTAGATGGAAACCCGCTATAATTTTTAAGTTCCTTTCATTTCTATTATTTGTAATTTGTAGTCATAGTAGTACACACTCTGTGAAAATTTCCAGTATCTAACTGTTACGGTTTAAGAGATAGACGGACAGACGAGCCTTAGTAATAGGGTTCCGTTCGCACCCTTTGTGTACGAAACCATTAAAAGCAAGAAAATCCAGCAGGACTGCATAAAGCCGATGGACGACTGAGATTTTGGTCTTCATCAAAGCCAAGTTCAAGTAAAGGAGGTTTGGACTAAGAAACCGAATTGTTAGTTTTTATTATAAGTTTCCAGCGGGACAGAGCTAGCTTAGCTTAGCAGGACGTCTGGAAATTGCTCATTGTTAAATTCTTAGAAAACCTGAATGTTTTAGCTGTGATACGTATTCTGTAATACATATTTTTCTGCCCTCCATCAGCTGTTTTATCCCCTACAACAAACTATACGACATCATAAAGAAAAAAACAACTTACCCGCCATAAAGAGAAACCCCAAGGAAAACAAAGCAATTTTATTTGAGTGACGAAAAGAATATACGAAGGTTTAGCACTAAAATATGATACAGCTTACAAAATATCGGGCAAGGACAGGCGTTCAAATAAATTAGGCTTGTTTGTCACGACGTATACCTACTCAAGGTGACTCCGAATTGGAATTTGTGTGAAGATTTGGAGCGGGAGTAAAGTTTTCGGGGATGTTATGTAAGTGAATAATAAGGTTATGGAAATATATGTTATGAAGATGGGAACAACGTAATTTTCATAACAAGCAGCCTTCAGCAGTCAACTGCGGGATATAAGCCTCTCAAATCACCTGCTATTTACCTAGATTCTTTGTGCTGTCATTCAGCTGCTACCAGCCACCCTGTGAAGATCATCGTTCCACCTAGCTTGAGAGCATCCACTACTTAGTTGGCCGAGGCCTATGTTCAGCAATGGACTGCTAAAGGCTGATGATGATAAACTTCGTTACTCCTGGTATGCAACAGTTTGATAAATTACTATCAAAAACCTACTATTTTTCTTATGACAAAATGACTAACTTTTACACCTTCAGACAAATTGGCTTTAGACATAACACTCAACTAATTACGGCGGCTTCTCACGGCGCTTGTGTGCTAATCCTTTGGTCAAACATTGCATGGTACCATCGCCACTCGTCCAATATCTTGACTAAAAAGCAGCATTGGCTTACGACGGGCCCAA
Source organism: Apamea anceps (assembly GCA_951799955.1). Classification (NCBI taxonomy): domain Eukaryota; kingdom Metazoa; phylum Arthropoda; class Insecta; order Lepidoptera; family Noctuidae; genus Apamea; species Apamea anceps. Next base: position 4,826,558 of record OX637528.1, read on the forward strand.
TGCTAGTTTCACACGTCATGTTGGACAAAATGGCGTTGGGGCCAAAGTTGGGACAAACGTGTGGAGCCAGCGTTAGCTTGATACCTTGGCTTAGCGCCAAGAATGGAAGGCGTTTGTCACTTCAGGTAATAGTCGTTGAGACAACAGGCTAACATACTTGGGTAGAAAGTGCGTTTGCAATGGTTTACAATACCGAATGCTTCACCTGAGTCTCATCGGTTTACAAGAGCGTTCAGTAATATCGTATCACTAGTAAATTATCTTTGTTATTAGTAACAAAGATAATTTTACAGTCTTGTAAATAACGAACTAAGACAAGCGAGAAAAGACAAACACACTAGTGTGATTCTTTTCATTAAACAAAAAAAAAATCGCTTGATACTAAAATTGGTTTAAATAAAGTTCGGAACACTAAGAATATTTTGTAGACGATGAATTTATTTCAACATGATATTTATGTTTTTTACGAGCAATTTTGTCCATCCCAAGTTGTCATCAGAAATTGCTTCTATCGAAAAACCTCATGTACAGACGCCAGCAGGTCAAGCTACCCGAAACTGTCAAATTTTCCCAATCAACCTTGAACCTTAATGCTTTAGCGATAAAGTTGAAAATCTATTAAAGAAATTTGACAGATTGTAGTAGCTTGATGTGCTGTCGTCTGTACAATTTGTTAGAATTTTGTGCATAAGACCAAGCCATCTTCCAAAATCAACTATATATTTAATAACACAAGTTACTTCTTCCAGATTGCGACACTCACAACTGAGACAGTGTGTTAAATCTTTTATTATCTTGGCTTACTGCCAGCGATCGTAAGATGTATATTGTCACTTGAGGTAATATTCTCCAGACTAAGGCGTGCTAAACTGTATCAATGTCTTCTCTTTCAGTGAATAGTAATAGTGTTATTGTATTATTTGCTTCAAAATGATTCTGATTCCGATTGATTGTGTGTTACGCAATTAGCATCGTAATTGCGTAACACGCAATCAATCGAAATCAGAATCATTTCAATCGTGTTTGGTAACGTAGGTTCGCACCTACACAGCTTAGTATAATTGTAAATTAATTTAAACCTCGAAAACAGTAATCAGAAAATAATAATCCGAGTAATAGTTTAATTTTGGGTTTTGTCAGCAGTTTAATGTTGTGCGTGGACTTTGAAATGAAATTGAAATTAATTTAAGGTAACTGGCCGTAAATAATTGCGCATCGATTTTTAGCAAAAGTTCAGCTCTGTGGAGCGTCGTCTCTGCTAATCATTCCTGTAAATAGGTAATGAGTAATTCGGTCTGGTTTCTGTAACTCCACGTCAAAGCGCGTATTTTGCGTACGGCTGGGAAAATCGATCGTCCCATCTACCCCAGCTCCTCAAGGAAGGCAGCAACGCCTTAGTGCTACTTACAATCTCACGGAGAGTACCTGGGTTACCGAAGTACTTTGCCCACTTTGTATGTGTCAACCACCGGGCAGTTCGTCGTCCTCCATGCAGGCCCTGCACAGTGGACTGTCTGTGACTTCGATGACAATGTGGTGATTATTAAATGACTCGTGGCCAGTTAATCAAACATTCCTGTTCTAAAGCCCAATCTGTCATACCTATTAAGGTATGACAAATGGGGCTTTAGAATAGGAATGAAATAATTGAATGATTGAGTAAAATTTTATTATAACCTGGTAAAAAGTTACTCCACTTTTTATCCAGATTTTTATTTGTATCAAATACACGTCAGTCGTCCATTTGTTTGGAATATGTATTTTAAAGAGTTATTATATTATATCTATGGTCTGTTAAAGTAACATAAGTAGGTACCCATACTTAGTAGGGTTGCTAAATTCTGTGTTTCCAGAAAATTCTTTTAAAAAATCACTTTTCCGGTGGTCGCACCATGAAGATTACATAATCAGCCTATAATGTTCCCACTGCTGGGACACAGGCCTCCTCTCGAAGAGAAGGAGTGGGCTGTAATCCACCACGCGGGCCCAGTGCGGGTTGGTAGAAACACAGAACCGATAAAAGAGGTCTTTTATCTGTTCTGTGGGTAGATATGTCACATGTCTTCGAATTTATAGTTCTAGGACATGCCGGTTTCCTCACGATGTTTACCTTCACCATTTTAAGCGCAGTGGTGATGAAATAATTTACACAAAGTAAAGTGCCTGTCTGGGTTCGAACCTACGACCTACAACTTCTAAGTCGCGGCCGTTACCACTGGGCCACCACAGCTCTCGAATGAAGATTAATACAGCATAACCAATTAATCAGCCCAGCCCAGAATATTCCCACTGCTGGGACACAGGGCGCCTCTCTATGAAACTGTGTAAGCGCTAGGTTGTGGACGTCATCGTCGAATAAATATCAGCAACACACTTCACAACAAGTCATCATTAAAATTCCTTCCATGACAAAATGTATGTACGAGTCCCTAAATAAATAAACATCAACTTACGAAGTAAGCCAAAGAGTTCTCCATTTGACTAACGACGTTGAAGACTGCCAAAAGTAATAAAATCGCAAGTTAGTTCAAAAGGGCTAATGAGTCAAAATGTTCCTTTTGTAGAGTATAAATACTATTGTTAAAGTTATTGTTTCAAAGTTAAATCGTTTCGTTCCAAATCAAGGTTAATTCTGTCTTGATTTTCTTGATTTTCGACTTGTAACGAATTTCTGAAATTTGATTCCATTGTTCTCACTTAATTGCTAATCGATGGCTTAGTTTGAATCTACAAGCCGATGGCTAAAGTCAGTTAATTGCGTCAAACCAATCTAATATACAATGTAACAAAACTTATACTTAGAGACTTAAAAATCATTACATGTACTTCGGAATTTGTGAGAAATTTTGATGTGGGTTGGTCCGTTTTGGCAGAATTAAGCTCAAGTGCAATACGATGCAGTACGTGCAGTACACCCTGGACAGTCAGCTTTTGTACTAACGTTGGTCACAATTGGCGTGATTTCTATTTCACTATTATTCTTTTCTCTTAAGCAATAGCTCATGCCGTGGTAAATCTTAGCCAGCAGGTAGTAACCGGCCATCATAACTGTTTAGGCCATTTGTGCGCTTTATATGTTTTTACAGCGGCAGTTTGATTTCAAGCAAATGTCATAATTATGTATGGAAATTTCACATCCGGACTGTGAAATTCCTAAGGGTGTTGAATTAATTATTATCGCTCATCGTGGAGGATATTATAATGAACCTGAACTGCTATGAACCCGTTTCGTAGCACATTCCATGCTTTAATGAATAGGAAGCCTTCCAATCCTTTACAATATACATCGTAATAACAGACATAAAAGCTAATGACTTGTAAAAGGTAGAATTCTCATTAACTTAATAGCCCATTACAATACAATATGTAAATTAAGTTTTCATGGTGGAAAGTAATGGCTGCCATGATTGTTGTAGGGGTGTGTCTTTCACAAATTATTATTTGGTTAGGGTTGGTAGTATTGCCAAAATAAGTAGCAGTAAGCAGGTCACATTGCTCGCAGAAGAGATGGCTAACGGGGCCGAAAGTTCTGGAGTAGCGACCCCGTACCGGAAGACGTACATAGCGTTGGGAGGCCTCCCCTAAGGTGGACCTGACCTTGTGAAGGTCGCAGGAATCCGCGAGATGCGAGATACACACAACTGGTCGAAGTGGCGGTGCTCGGAGGAGGCCTTTGCCCAGCTGTGGACTTCTTTCGGCTGAAGTGATGATGATGATGATGGATGATGGTTGGCCTGGTTTTAGGAAGAATTATCAAGGTTATGATAAGTGTGTTTTTGAATATTTGTATATAGTTAAAACTAATGTTTGGTTACGGTTATTTTGGTTTGTTAGGCTTCATCGAGTGGAGACATTAATATTCATATTATATGCAGTAGCATGGTTGGTTGCAAACGTAGTTTTTGGTTTAAATCGGAAAAACTAAGTGGGTTAGATTTCGCACTTATTTGGCTGTTGATGAATAAAGGACCACTATTTTCTAATTTTTAATTTTTTTTTTATAATTTGCAAACGATTTTGACAAGCGTTTGTTCATGCTGTAGATGTTGTTAGAAAATAATATTCATAAATGAATTCTTTATTAAAGTATGGCCATTTTAATAGATAACATTTGATGTCTGTCAGTTTTATCTTCATAGTGAGGTGACCTGCTTAAAAACATCGATTAAAGTGAATGAATCGATACGGGCTTGAATTGTAACTGAAAAAAGTTAAGCAATTGTGCAGTTCTAACAAAACGAAAAAATATATTATTTTATGCCCGCCGTTATAAGGTTAAGTTGTTGAATTTTTATGAATTGTCAAATGTTACCTATTAAAATGGCCATACTGTAGGTGATTTTAATCACAAGCCTACTTTCAAAGCTCGTACTTATAACCAAACTACCAGTAATTCATCGACTAAAAGCCGACGGGTTAAACGTTGATGCCCATATCAAGTTAACGGTTCCGATCGTAAACATTTAATGTGATAATTAAAGACATTGTCAACGTTCTCTCGCCATTAACCTAATGGAAATGTATTGCTTACTGAATGAGAAAATTGGGAATGGGAAGGGAATTTCCCAATTAATGGGTGACGTAAAATCAATAACTGTGATGTGATTTTTCAACTGTTTGTTGACGTCACATGGAATACACGGATTTGAGTTTCCAAAGAATAATAGCAAGGTTGTGGCGTGGTTGTGGTTGTGGTGTGTGTGTGCCCATGAATATGGCCAAAACAAATATAATTATATACATTGATTGGTTTCAAGCGCTTCGAACTATTAAAAACAACCTACTTCTACAAAACATTTTAACAGTACATCATTAACATCACTAAGTACAATATTGTGTACCTACAGCAGTCAATAATATCGAGGTCGCTCCTGATCGTAAAATTCCTCTAATATGCAAACGTGTATTGGAAACCGCTTTACCTGTTTATTTATTCAAAAAATTATTTAGGTACAATGGTATTGAAAAGAATGTGTAAATATGTAAACTGTCCATAGAAAGCAAATACTTAAACCTTGAAAATAATGTAACCAAAGAAGGAATAAAAATATATTTTGGGCCTTCGGAAACGGAGAATAATAATATTTTTACGCGAGATACCTACGTTTCTCGAACTTTCTCACATCCGTGCTTCATACTATTATTATAAATGCGAAAGTAACTCTGTATGTCTGTCTGTTTGTTACTTATTGGAAACAAGTCTTAAAAACAGTGGATGTAAATTCACCTTCTTGTCATTTGTTTCGCATCATTTCGCAACGAACGATGTGTCTCGTTGTGAATCCGCGATGATTTACTTTTAAAACAAATGAGTTCGTTTTCGAATTGTGTGCGCTCACTTGAGTGAGGTTCCAAGTGAACTTTGCAGGATAACACTACAGTTTAACGAACTCGCCTTTTAACCTAATTATGTAAACTAGATCGACCAGTCGACACACACTGCAAGTCTAATGCTTGTTAATAATTCAAAAATTCAATTCATTTGTTCGTGCACTCGGTGTGAGGGTGTCGTGACTACAACGATAGGTTTATTAGTGTACCGTTCTAACCACAAGCTAGTGCTCTAGGGTTAGTTCAGGTCAGCTGGCGAAGGCTAGACGTGCTTTGACTACATTTCACATAACATAACATCACGACTGTCTTCCCCAAATATGTAGTTAGGTTAATATGTAAGGTTTATAAGTTCACATATCACTATTTACGTCTATGTCCCATGTAATAGGAACAGTTTATTTGTCTTGAGCTGATACTAAGGAATTCCTTTTGTTTTTATGGAAAATGTTGACAATGCTGTCTAGCAGCGGCCACCGAGGCATCTCCGTGCTCTGTGTCTAGGATTAAGGCAAGGTATATTTTCCAAACAGAAAACATGTCTCATTTAGAATTATCATATAAATTGGAAACGATTCCAGGGCACTCCAGTGTTGGATGGAAAGCAAAGTTTTGTGTTTTTGGGATCGAATGTCGGAGTCATTGTCTATTACTCTTTTGTTTATTTTCGGCTACGTAGAATGTGTAGAGAGTAGATTTATTAAGGTATTTGTACTGGGTGAGAATTGGAGCTTTCGTTTGACAAAGGTTAAACTATAGGTTTTTTTTAAAGACTGCGTAAAATTTGGGTTTAAAAGTTGGTTTGAGTCAATGCAGCTCTTAACAAGTTTGCGAGTTTGCAAACCGTGGGCACTCATGGCACACATAACTGGCGCAATATGCGTATTTCTACTATGGGCACACCTCTGCCCAACCCTTTGGAGAAACAACACGTTGTGTTATCCTTTCTGGAATAAAAAATATCACGACTGTTATGAATATTTACGTCTACCACTTTATCCGAGGCAAAATGATTCAGTACTAAAAATACCGAAGGAATTCTTCAAAAGTCAACTTAAACCACAATACAGCTATTCATTTCTGTCCCGCTAATAGTTTGTTATACAGGATCGAGTTAATGTTTGCGGGAGCGCTAAATTACATCGCTAATGCTTGAACAAACATGTTCTATGTATACAGGGTGTAACGAACTCGTAAATATTAAAATGAAAACTATAAATCTGAATTTTGAACTCGAAACAGTCTGGGTTTTATCGGACAGCTGTGTTGTGTATACATGTGAGTTTAATCGTGTGAGGATAAATGTGACTGTTATTTTGTGCATTTAAATATAAACGTAGGGTCCAGTTGGAGTGCACTGACTTCTAAAGATATGGAAGCTTTACAAAGGTTAGTGACTCAATGCAGTAAAAGTATAATTTATGACTTTTGATTTCCAGATTTTGTTGTGATTTGAGTTTAGTTTAAAAGGCAACTCAGATAAGACAGTGCATATCATGCATATGCCTTATCATATTTACTATAAGCCCGTTTTCACTAATACTAGACACCAACTAAATAAATGCCTAAAGGAAACAAAGTATATTTCATTTATTTGAGTTCAAAATAACCCACATTACAAAGCAAAATACAGCATTCAAATTAGAATTGACGTGGATAAATTTGATTATAAATATCCATAAAAATAAATCAAATAAAAGCCCGCTGTTGGATTTCTACCCTCGGCTCGGTGCTTAAATCCAACAGAGCGCTTTTATGTAATCTGCGGTTACGATGTACTTGCCAAACATGTAAACAAATATGAGCTTTTGAAAAATAACTTTAATTCCTACACTATAAAGTTCAGTTTACGCTATAACTTCAAACATTTTTATTACTTTTTCAATAGTGCTATGCTAGTCACTCTGAAATCAACTTAATGACTACTGAAATAAAGTTGATATTTGTTTAACTTGAAATAACATCAAATGGAAACATACCTGCCTGTATTATTCTACCTGGCCAGTATTATAGACAACCCTGTATAATCCATGCTACTGGGAATCCGATAGCTGTTGTTTACATTCAAGCTGTTATGAACTGAACATTGATTATCGTTCGAACGAGTGTTTGTATTTCATGGTTTTATTGAAGTATATTTGATTTTATTGTGCGTATCCATGGCATTTGTTTACATCACATATTGTGCAATAAATGTAAGTCTTAATGAATAGTAGGTTAATTATATGTTATATTGTACACTTAAACCTTTCTCACGAAAAACTACCTCCATTGATAAAAACCGTATGAAAAACCGTTAGGTAGTTTTTGAGTATATCGCGTTTAGACAGACAGACAGACGCGGCGGAGGATTTATAATATTATTACTAGCTGCGCCCCGCGGTTTTACCCGCATAGGTTTCGATCCCGTGGGAAAATCGGGATAAAAGTATACCATGTGTTAATCCTGGTAGTAAACTATTTGTGTGCCAAATTTCATCCAAATTCGTGTAGTTTGCGTGAAAGAGTAACAAACACCCATCCATGCATACAAACTTTCACGCTTATAATATTAGTAGGATTATGTAGTGACATCCAACAAAATTATTAAGATAAAGGAAAATATATGTACGAGTACGTTACTTTTTCCTTACAGAAATAGCAGACACTTTCGGAAATTGAACCTCCCAATTCACAATTAAAGACAAAAGAATGCCATCAAAGAAATGGAATATATTCTGTTAACCACAGTACGTCAATTTCTTTTCGTCAATATTCCAATCTATTCTGTAATAACGCTGATTATGACTATAATAGGGAACGTGATATTGACACGAAAAAATGTTATAAAGGTGAGGCCATAATTGTGGCATTCGGAACTAAAATCAGTGCTTTGGATTAGTTGGATTAATCCCTACTTACATACACATATAAATTCACGCCTTCTTCTCATGTAGGCAGGTAGGCAGAAACTACAGAATGTTACCTGCCACGATCCTTACATACTTCTTTTGCTATGTTTACGTTCATACATCTGCTCCAGCAGTCTCGACATTCATAGCGATCGCTTTACGACCGAATTCGGTCGCAACGTCCTGTCACTCCATACATTTCACTTGTCAATTCGGGACTTTGCGACCGAATTCGGTCGTAAAGCGATCGCTATGAATGTCGAGTCTGCTGGGGCTGGTCATACACGCACGTTGGTTGTGAGTAGGTACTACGCATCTGACCTTGCTTACTGACCAAAATCCGTTATTTAACTCACCACAGCCGTCGACGAACGAAATAATTAAGTCGTTGTTATTTTTCAAATTTTCTTTTTTTCGATTTTCTTCTGTAGCTATTTTTGTCTCGGCACGGATTTTAATAACTAGGTATAATACTTCCCCTACGATGCTGCAAATACTAATACGATGCTCAAAAAAAGCTTGTAATTAAAATAGAAGCGGGACTGCCACTGTGACGTTTTAACTTTGACAGCGCTAGTGTGGTCGAAGCTTTAACATCCGACCCGCTTTCTTTTATCTATAATAATGTTTTGCGAACTTGATACGATAATTTATATTACGGTTTTTTTTCTTATTAATTTTAGTTTTTAACGAGAAAATTCTGTCGTTAGTGATTTACTTTAAAAGCTGAGCGAGCAGATAATTAATGCTTGTGGCTTTATCATCAACGTTAGTTTAGTCTTGTGTACAAAACAGCTTTTTAAAATACTTTATGAGTTTACTCGACCAGTACGATGTTAATGGAATTACCTACATTTAAAACACTGTACCTACTGCTGAACATATCTATTGTAAAATGGAATAGACATATATAAGACAAATGTATATTTGAGGCTTTTCTATAAAAAATAATGGTTTATTTTTTATTTTTTTTACGTTGCCCCACACTAGGAATTTCTCTTGTATCGTGGGTGCGTTTACAAACATTTAAACTCATATACACAAACAGCCAGACCTGGAACAACTACTTCTAGGCCATACTTGTTCCGTGCGGGAATCGAACCCGCGACACGCAGCGCAGCAGTCAATCGCTTAACCGTACCGTCATTTGCCGTATCATAAACAAAAAAAACAAGAGAGAGATCAGTGGTGGCCAAGTGGTAACGGCCGCCACTTATGAGTTGTAGGTCGTAGGTTCGAACCCAGACAGGTGTTTTACTTTGTATAAGTTATTTCATCACCATTGCTTTCAGAACGGTAAAGGAAAACATCGTGAGGAAACCGGCATGTCCTAGAACCAAAAATTCGAAGACATGTTACATCTGCCAACCCGCACTGGGCCCGCGTGGTGGATCACGGTCCACTCCCTCTTACCGAGATGAGGCCTGTGTCCCAGCAGTGGGAACATTATAGGCTGATTATGAAACAAAACAATAAAAATAAACGTCAAAGAAAAAGGATCCTTTTTTCGTGATTAGCTTTAGAAATAATACAACCGGCATTTCAAAAACGCAAAACGTAATCCGCCATTTTTTCCTCGTCTCTCCCGCCAAATATCTTCCATTTGATTACACTGACTTCAATTAATATTATCTGCGGTTCTAATCTACTCAAATTGTCTCAAATCACGAACTAGAGTCCGACGTTGATAAAAACCTTGAATGTTTCGTAACTTAATTACTTATAATAACTTTTCTTGCTAATTAACAAGGGAAAAGATAATTTCAGATTGAACGTATTGTGTAGAAATAATTTACTAGAGCTTTATCATTTTGTAGAAGAAAGAAAACTTATGTTTATTCGGCACATGTCATAAGCACACTAAAAAAACTTAGGGCTGATTTTGCCATCGCCACATAATTTTTATTCGTGGAATAAAATTTACGTCTGACAGTTTATGTATGGAAGAACTGTCAAAAATTCAAATTTATTCCTCGAATAAAGTTATCAGATGATTGAAATATCAGTCCTTAGTCCAAAAAAACTTGGTGAGATTTACGATTTAAATTTTCTTTCGAAAAATAAAGATTTTGCCATTAGCATTTTTCTTGTTTTGTTAGTTCAAAGATATATGGAACAAACTGTAGTAACCTGTAGAAGCTTGAATCGATCCCGCGACCCAAAACAACAACACGGAATCTAATCGCTCAGCTCTGCACCAATTGATTTATGAAAGATGTCTCTTAGAAGCCAATACATATTTTAACCGACTTTTAAAACAGGAGGAGGTATATAAGGTGATTCTTTTCTTAGGATTTAGTTGGAAAGCTTAGGAGTGGTCCCTTATCAATTAAGTTAATTTCGATGAGTGGCTTTTGATTTAGCTTCGACAATATGAATTTAATCTACAGACGAAGTAGATTGTTCATGATTTTTACTACAGCAACATAGTTAATATTTAGTACTTAGTATGTGAGTAGTATATCGTGTAGCCCCAAAGTTTTCTCGTGAATTACTAGGAATATGGTTTATTATCGGTCGTATTGACAAACATGTTTGCGTAACCTATTTGTGCTAGTCAGCGTTAATATGGCGGCTTGCACGTCAACGAGCTTATGTAGGCTCTGTACCATAATATCGCTATGGCGACCGTTTGCATATGCGGCCAATCTATACAATATTTAAAATGGAGCGACATCATATTTGACCTCTACATCCCAGTTACTGTAACACAGTACTCCTTGAACCCATAAGACTGTTTATAAACCCCTCCAACTAAGCTAAATAATCCTCGTGCTAACAGCCGTTTCACGTAAAATAGTGCAGTGAGTTCACTTCACTCGCTCTCTCACTATAATCCTAACACAGCTCTATTCTACTCATAACATACGAAAATCAGTATTATGTCGTGAGAGCGTGACGATGCGGCGACCATCGTTGATTGTTGAACGTGATCTGAGCTCATGTTAGCACAAGGAGTACAGAAAATATAGACAAGGTATAATTTGCTACCTAAGCAAAAAGAGATGTGTTGTGATGTGATAAGCTAAGTGAGAAACACCAAATATCAATCTTATCAAGTACCTGGTACTTGTTGACAGGCCTGCTCTGTCCTCCCATACCTACTGTAATTTGAAAATATTGTAAAAGCTAATTATTTTTTAAATAGTAACCGTGAAGTTTCTTGCCGGCTCTTCTCCATAGGAAACGACCTATTGGAACCGTGCACCTAGCTTCTGACGTTTCATAAGTGCCCATGTAGGTTTATGTGAAATAAAATATTTTGATTGATTGATTGATTGAATAGTTTGTACCGAAGGGTGAATATAGTACCAATGCAACTGATCGTTTTTAGCTTATCGAAACTACGCTCAAGAGCTGTCAGTGACATCAATATTGTAGAACATTGACACTGACGGCACTCGAAAGCGGTTTAGGTGTTATTTGTTTTTTATTGTTGAAATTCGCTCTAAGTTCACGTAAAATGGCGTTCTATACTCATGACCTCTCTCACTATTATCCCGACACAGCTCTATTCTACTTATACCAAACTAAACTCAAAGTTAGTGTTATGTCGTGAGAGCGTGTTAGTACGGTAACCAAAGTAAATAGGTGAACGTGACCTGAGCTTGGGACAGTACAACGAGTACAGAAAATATGGACATGTCACTTACATGACAAAAAAAGGCAAGTTTTGTGTCAGTTGTGTACCGGACTGTTAGATAGTCTCAACCATATTGAAGTTTCAGTTTGTTGTCATAAGCGGCAAAGCTACGAGGTTGACTATACAGTATACATTCACATAGCATTAGCAGAAGCTTCAAAGTGACGCCAGTAACAAAAAAGTTGAAAGGATTTCCTTTCAACTTTTCGCATCTACTTGACGCGAAAACTTTGAAATAGCAAATTATTGTTTATTTATTTAACTATTTATGTACACACATATAAACAGACAAGAAGAAAGGAAGAGAAAACTACATACAAAGGTGACGCTTATTTATAAAAAAAATCTCTTCCAGTATACCTGCGATAGGAAAGTAGATACAACGTGTGTAAGAGCCATACCTCCCCGGGAAGCTATGGTGACGTCGCCAGGTCGCGCTACTAACCAATTTGTTGGCGACGCGTTCTGGCCGCGCCGCCATAGCGTTCCGATGAGGTATGGCTCTAAGCGTAGAAGAGGAGAAGAGAAAACAAAATGTATAAAATAAAAAAAAAAACACAAAGGACATTGCTCGGCTTCCATACGTTATTTGCCTACGAACCGTTGATGCCGTGAAATTATTTTTTGTGTTCTAAATAATGCATATTTTCGATTGAAACTTAATTTAAGTCACGGACACTTCAGCGAAATGTGAAAAATCTAAAATTCTTTCTGATTTTGAGGTTATAACGGGCCAACACAAATAAACACGGCACGGCACGGCACGGCTTACTCTAACTTATATAAAAGCTTGTAAAAAGGGAAGTTGTTGTGGTTTTCTTACCAAACGAGGAGCAGTCCATTGTTGTATACAATGAAGAATTTGCTCATCTTCCAATACCATGGAACCAGAGGCTGACCTGCAGTTAACACAAAATACATTATCGTTTTCCAATTCCATGTTACAATAAAATTCCGTTGAGTAAATGCCGAGTAGTTGTTCTTAGTAGGTCCGTACGAGGTGATCACAGCCAGAGGTCAATATTTCAAGAGGAAATCACAGTCCTTTGTTCACGCCAAGTTGTTAGATTAAATCAGAATACAAAAATAACACAAACGAAAACACAACCAACAATCCGAATGCGAACACAGGATGCGCGCGAGGGTAGATATCAACGTACGTAGTGTCAACTAAATGTCATCCGTCAATTCATCAACTGTCAGTCATAGACTTTAGTCTATGGTGTCAAAACTGCTCGATAAACATAAAATCGTAATCAATAATCTGTTTGTAAAAATAATAACCTTATTTTATAGATGAAACGCTGAGGGTAATTATAATTAATTGCTTTGTATAATTACGATACACACTGTTAATGGATCAATTTCACAAAGTGTTTATTTAAACTACTCTGTAGATGTGGCTGTATGAGCTTAATACCTTTGCATAATCAAAACCCAAAGTGAAACAGAAAAAACATAGGAACATATATTGAATTACTATTTAAAATGTTTTTGAAATCAAAGAGTGTCCGTGTTATTCTAATAACTGTAAAGTAATTAAAAAAATAAAATATAAATTATTGTAAAATTTAAATACGTGACGATTCTTAGGCCATTGCTATACATCTTCCTTTAAATTAAACATACAATATGAGAATATATACTCTTATGCTAGTGGACACACGCAGCAATGTTGACTCGCTAGCGATGGCCAAATCTATCGTTCACATACTGTAGAGCGATTCTCACATATCTCGAGTTCGTTATTGACGTTCGATTCGAACTTTTCCCGCGACAAAATCAAGCCGAGCTATTCTCACCATGACGATTCGAGCATTTCACGCAGGAAAGACACGCGACATGCCTTAGTTTACATGCGGCATGCAAAGAGTAGTCATGACCAGTCGACACGTGACGTATGATCTGTGTCGACCACCGTACGAACGTCAAACAGTGGTTATGTCAATCATGTTTGTGTCAATTGCGAAAGAAAATAATAAATAAGTACCTATATTTTAACAAAATGTGTTCATAAACATCTTAGAAGACTCTACGACCATCACCACAAGGAAAAACACACGAAGAAAACTTCAGGCTTCCGCCAAAGTTATCAACTGTGGATAGTTGTTGCTTGTGTAGCGTCGATGAATGAGACATATGAGATACAGAAGCGGAAGGCGCCGGATTTAAAACCAGTCAATGGACAAGGACGGCTTTGCCAGGCTTTACTCTGGTTGAGGGCAAGAAAGGTCGATGGCGCCGCAACCACAATAAACGCGGTACTACTCCTGCAAGCGAGGATTTTTGAACTGTAGTGCCCACTTTGCTCCCGTACATTTCTCGGTTGGATCGACAGATATCGAGAGAGAAAGAGCCAAGGTCTTAAGTGCCGAAAGAAGGACGTTGCAGTCGAACTAGACTTTGAATTTTGACCGGCTGGAGTTGTTTATGTTACAGAGAAGCATGACCAAAAGTAAACTCCCATGTGTGGTGTGATAATAATTATGTTTTTGTGGTTTATACTTGGATGTATACTGAATTTATTTATTAGTCTGTAAGGTATTCTTAAAAAGGTTCTTTTGTAACTAGAAATAAAGTGGTTCAAAAGCATTTCAAGCAATAAATATTTCAAATGTCTTTATTTTATTTTTTTCAATGTAAAACTTAGCTAAGTAACAAAAATAATATAGGTATGCAAATAACTGAAGGGCTTTGTAGTTAGGTTGCGCAGGCCGTTAACAAGTTGGGTTAGGAAATAGAAACACACAAGCAAAGTTCATACGTATAATCCTCACTGGGTTACAAATTTACAATAGGTAGGGTACAATAGATACGTAGGAGTAGACTGGTCGCGGGACGCCGGTAGCGCGTGGATAGGTGTGCGTGCAGCGCAGTGTCAGTCAAAAACTGCGCTTTTATTTATACCCGGCCTACGTTACTTTGAAGCGAGCCGTGTATTTTGAGCCCTTTTGGTTGTTAATTTTCTGTCAAGCCCCTTTTTATTAATTTTTCTCATGTTATATCTTTACAATTTTGTTATATAATCTTCGTTACATAATCATTAAGCTAATTAAACCTTAGTATATAACTTAACTATGCACAATAAAAAGTTTCTAGAAAGAAAACTGTTACAAAAGTGAGTTGGCACATTTGATTATACAAAATCCCATATAATTTCTAAACTTATGGTCCGATTTTTACAATTTAAACGGAAATATTCGTTTTATATCTAGACCTATCCTTTACAATAAAAATTATTAAAATCTATCCATAAACAAAAAAGTGACTTTTCAAGTTACGTAAATATGCTTGAACAAAACTACACTTATAAGAATCCTTTTAAAAACAGTCTTATTGATCCGTGCAGCACAAGGACAGTATAATAATCACTGGTTTACACGAAAGATCGGCGTGATGAGTCAAGCGTTGTCCGTGAGCTTAGGAATCGGCGGACCACTTCACGTTTCGCCCAGTCTTCATGTTTGTGAGGCACTTACCACAAAAAAAATTGAATTCGTGTTGTGACGAGACTCCTAACGCGAGCCTCAGGGTGAAA
The DNA here is from genome assembly GCA_951799955.1 of Apamea anceps. Classification (NCBI taxonomy): domain Eukaryota; kingdom Metazoa; phylum Arthropoda; class Insecta; order Lepidoptera; family Noctuidae; genus Apamea; species Apamea anceps. The sequence goes on from OX637528.1 coordinate 4,841,961, forward strand.
TCTGTTTTCGCAAGGATTTCCCGACAATCTTTTGGGCCTTTGTAAAGTAATGAAGCCAGGACACGTAGGTACAGCAGCCTAGCGTTCGTTGGAAAAGCATGTAGCAGGACGGTCCGGTGCAGTACAGCACTCTTTAAAACAACAACACTTCTCCTCTTCTTCTCCATCTTGATAAACTTTTATGTTATTGTGCTGGTCATCAGCTTACTTACAATATCATTAGCTCGTTCTGTTTTATTTAATTACCTATTAATATGTAGACCAATGTAAACAAACAACATAAATTGTATTTTGACTTTACTTTGACGTGACAAATATCTATGACATGACTTGACAAATCAACATGAGCTATGCATTCCGTAGTACGGAGGTCTTATATTAATGTTAATAATAAAATAAAAATGGAGTTACGAAAACAACAATGATTATTAAATTGATAAATGTTAATGAAATACCTTTATAATGCTGCTCAAAATATGTTTTTGCCTTAAAAATCATTTTTAAAGATGGTCAAAAGTACATTAACGATTACGTAAAAAAATCGCATCGTTATGTGGAAGGGATTACTTCGTGGGACGCATAATGGCAACATTATTGTCCCTAGATTCGTGATTTAAGGTCGACTTGTAGTGAGAATAGCTTTTTCAGGATATCTCACCGTTTTATAAGCGACATACGGAGACGAGCCGCAATGACGTCATGCGACACGAACGCGAGTTTCCGGAGAATTGGGCTACTGGTTTTGAAACCACTACTGACAAATCGAGTATCAAAAGGACAATGCCCACATGTTAGAACAACCGTGGCCTACAGGGAACACTGATAAATAGTTTATGCAATTATAGTTTAAGTTGTTATGAACACCTTCTAGTACTTATCAGTTAAGAAAATAAGTCGCCATTTGGAAATAAAGCTGTTTTTATTTTTTTATAACCAGGGTCCAGTTTTGCGTGAGGGTTATCATTTGGGTGAGGTAGATCGGTGTCCATTGTCGTAAAAAAAGGTCACAAACCATGCCAAAAGATAACTACGATTGCGATACACACAAACCACGATAGCGAGTGCGGTAATGAGTAGTTAGATTACAGTTTACCAAAGAGTATAATAATACGGAAGCAGTTTAATGTCAAGTCTATCATCTGTCAAAGAATAATTTTGCCATATTTTAAAATATAATCGATTAGCTGCATCGATTGTTGGTCTTGATCAATTCAATTTTTATCTAACTACGGCAAAGCCTTAAAGAATACAGTGATTTTACTTTTTTATGTTTATGTATGTATGTGGACTATGATCTCTGGTCTAAGGTGTTAATGAACTTATTTGTTCTGTCTTAAGGTCGAGTAGGTTTCGTTCAAAAAAACTAAACTGACCGTGACATCAGAAAAACTTTTCGCTAACCATAGAAATACATGAAAACATTTCTATGGTAATCGAAAAAACTGAAACCCGACTAACGTATTTAGCAAAAGCGAGTCCCGAAGTCAAGAGCATAAATGCTCAAGTTTTAATAAATAGTAGCTGACAACTTACTTTTCTTTTTCGCTTTTGGGTTTTATTTTATAAGTAATTATATTTTATTTTTATACCAATATTTTATATTATTATTAAGTAATCCGTAATCGATTAGATTTATTAAATATATGAATCGAAATAAATTGACCATTTAATGGCAACCCTAAACTTCATCTGACAGTGAAACTCGCATTGATCTATTAGTTAGATTACTTATTTATTTTGCTAAAATCACGGCGTCATAATGACAGATAGAACTTAAACGGAAATTTCCTATTTAAAATACTTATATTTTTTTATTATCTTTCAAGATGTGTTTGACGTGGGCCATATCTTGGCATTATCCTTTACGTACCGACCTAATAATTTCTTGTCTTGTTCATTAATTAACTTCCAAATCAAATCCCGTCTATTTTCTGATCACCAACAAAAGAATAAAATAAAAACAAATGCACTATTACACTGATCACCGGTAGTAGACGGGATGTTTCAGTTTTATAGTCATTCTGATCACCGCAGAAGACGGAATATTTCAGATTCACTACTACACTGATCACCGCAGTTGACGATTAGACGGGATGTTTAAGTTTTATAGTCATTCTGATCACCGCAGAAGACGGGATGTTTCAGTTTCATTAACGAACAAGACATTTAACAGAATCACATTGTTTCCATTAAAGTTAATTAAATAGCTGTGCGTTATGATTAAGTAATGACTAAGGTATCATTACCTTAGTGATTATTTAGACTGTACAACTGATCAGTGCCCGTATTCCCGTAATTTAAAACGTTCAAAATCTAGTCGCAGTCTCATCTCGACAAACAAATGTCAAAAACTTGTCAAAATGTAGGAAAATTAGGGTTATTTTTGACGGATTGAGACTGAGATCAGACTGTGAGCGCTCTTAAAATTACGAGAATTGCCCCTCTGTTCATACACATCAGTAATATAGTCACGAGCAATGAAATGTATACTATACGTTGGTGGTAACTCTTTGACTGGTGCTGGGCTAGCGTAGTACATAGAATAACAGGCCAGCTTATACTGGTTTTGTTACCACAAACGTGCGGTCTACTGAAGCTTATTTTGAATTATTATGTAATTACTCTTACTGAAAAATTCCGAATGGAAAATAACGATCTGGGTCGAATGCAGCACCCAAATTGCGTAACATATTTCAATTGCAACCCGAAAGATTTTGAAGGAAATTGCTAATTGCTTCATATGTTTGCAAAAATCATTTGCTGAACAACGTAAATAACGCAATGAATGTGTCATTGTAAGTTTGTTACGCAATTACTCTTCAGGACCCCATGCTTACAGAAGTTTAGTGATTACGCGACAATACCTCCTTGGTCTCCGAAGAACTCATGCTGACTTTACGTGCATCATCCCGATGCACGCTACGAGTATAAGTAGTCGTCGACGTATGATCCCTTCAGGCTCCCGCGTTTTTTGAAACGAAATTCCTTTTCAGCTGAGATTTCGGTAAACTGGCACCAGCTAACTTGAAAAAATACAAGCAATAAGATTATTACATAACATAACATCACGCCTGGCAATCTTCGAAGGGTTAGGCAGAGGTGTGCCTATAGTAACACCAACATTTGGCCAGTTGGGACCTAAACTTAACTGGCCAAATTCAGGGGGCGAGCCTATTGCTTTCTACCGGGCATGAATCCAGACTCCAGGCTGCTGCTGAGAAAGTACTGATAGAAAAACCTAATAAGACTTTCCCCGACCTGGGCATCGAACCCAGAACCTCATGCTCAGCAGTAGCGCTTGCGACCACTAGACCCACAGCCGATCGATTCTGTAAAAATCTCACCGTGAAAAGTTAGGTGAAGTGAGCTTAGAGTGAGCTGTCAATAGTATCAAGCATTAGTTGGAATGACAGCTCACTCCACGCTCACTTCACCTAAGTTTCACGGTAAGATGGCTACAGAATCGCACTGCAGGGCAGTACAAGTGTCTGATATCCACCACCCGGGCACAGCGCGGGTTGGTGGATGTGACATTTCTTTGAAACATAATAATCACAATGATTTTGTATTCATCACTTTTCTCTTAGTGGAAAATAGCAGATAGTTAACGATAAAATATAGGTCTGGTTAGACTGAAATCCACTAACCGGATACTGCTGAATACCAGTAAATACATGGAGCGACTGCCTGTCTGACCTCCTTTACGCAGCCATTGGTTAACACAATATCCCTTTGCAAGTCTAGTGGTTAAACCTTCGGGCTCCTGACTACCCGTAACGACTGTCAACGATCTATGAATGACAGCCGGGATCGACAGCTCGTCCTTTACGAGGCACGGAGGGGTCTCAGTTTGAAATAGATGGTCATTGGTCAACTATTCTCGGACCGACCGCGGCAAGCGTAGCTTAACTTTGATCAATCTACACGTGCGGCTGTTACTTTGCCACGAACTCCTATCTAACTGTTGTAACATTATATAAATAAATAAGTAAAATGTCACTAACCTTATAACAATGACATCGAATAATATCTAGACATACTTGATGAAGACGTGGGTTCATAGTCAATGCCACAAAAGTTATCACAAAGGCATCTTCTGTTGACTTCGAAGTCTAAATTACTTTTCGCTGACACGCCATTCCGTAGAATTTATAATAATTTGCGCTCCACGGCTACAAATCGTCTTCTTGCAATGTATATCCATTTGTTACAATATAATATTAGCTAAAATAAGAATATTATTGTGATGTTGAACGTAAAGGAAAATGAGCTGCACATACGGGACATTGACAAATAAAAAAAACAAAAGAGTAAATAAAAAGAACGTGAAAATTAAAAGTTAATGGCGGCACAGAAAAGAGTTTGTATATGATTTTAACATTTTTCGAAATCTAAATTTTTGTTGTAATTCGGTATGTAGTTTTTTTTCTATATTTTCTATTTATAGATTTAGTTATTCTAAGCAACTGATTTCAATATTTTGGCTTTCCAAGCAGTCATTGTTTTAAACAAATTTTCTAAATTCTACTTTGAAAAGTAGGCTGAAGAGTTCGATATCTTCGCTCCGTACCGTGACGTTTTTTGCTTTACATCAGAAACTTCAAGCATGATACTTGACCGTTGGTTAATGGACCCAAGAAATTAGAGCTGACAAGTTTCACATAGTTATATTAATGGATTTAGAATTTTAGGTTTTTTGTTTTGGTTTTCTCCACACATTTTCTCATATCACATCTGACATTGGCAGAATTGTCGACATCGGCACCATTGCCATAGAAAAAAATAGAATAGAATACTCGTAGAATATAATTTAGAGCTGGGAATGATCGATATAATCGAATTTACATATAAGGTATGTACAGACGCCAGCACATCAAGCTACCCGTAACTGTCAAATTTTCCCAATCAACCTTGAACCTTAATGCTATAGCGATAAAGATAAAAATCTATTACAGAAATTTGACAGATTGTAGTAGGTTGATGTGCTGGCGTCTGTACTTTAAACTAATTAAAAATGAAATTAGTAACTCGATTACAGTTAATCGATTATAGTTACTAATTGATATACGTATAATATTGTAAGTATTTGTTAGTCTTGTCGAGTGAATACGGATAGTATCTATGTATCTACTATCTACCACTTGGTCCACGACTGTGAATGATTTCTTTCTAAACTATTATCAAACCAATCAACAAATAGCATTTATATTTGCAAGTTTCCAACACCATTAGTATTTACAAAATAGTTCGGTTGATTTTATAATGATTATTGTTTATAGAGAATGAATCTTCTTTAAACTATCGTTATATTGCTAAACGATCATCCAGATTTTGATTTGATTTTGTGTGTGTATTGATTTTCAACGTTTGATTTGAATTAGTTGATTTTTTTTTTATCATGGTAGGCACCGAAAGTATTCCCAATCTGCCTACTTATTGATGTCATTTCGAGGTCAAATGAAAGTTAAGTGGTTTCATTGTGTTCATGTTAAAATAAACTCCATCTTATAAATTTAAGCGCTAAAAATAGAAAAATAAGGTTGAGAAACCTAAAGCCTCGAAATAGTTTTGAAATCCGTGTACGGATATTTTTCTTTACATACGGAATTAGTTTAGCAGATTTGGCCCTCTGTTTGTAAGCAAAACATGGAGAGGTTATCATTGTTTTTATTCATCTGTACATATTATGAATTAAAATCGCTGTTTGTCTGGCTGTGTGACCACGTTGTTCTTCTCAACTACGCAAAGGTTTGTGATGTAGTTTTTACCCTCATTTAGATAATTTATTGCGTAAGGTTTATGTCTATAAAACATTTGATGTTAAACTTAGATATTAATACAGAAATCTCAATGTTTTGTCAAGTCGTAAAAACAGTGCGAAGGATCACTAGTTATTTATAATTAATAAATATTGCCACATCAGTTTCCTTCCTTTATTTCCCAAATCATTGTAACCTCATGCACATTGACAAGTCACGTTGTAGTCAATAATAATACAGTCACGTCACACCAGAACATGCTCAGCTCGTCTCTGGTACAAGGCTTTCAAAGGGATTGGCGGAATTTGGAGATGAATATTTCCATTTCCTTGCTAAATAATGTTCCTTCAGAGAATAGTTGATACATTCGTTGGGGTAAGGCTTTTATGGAAATTGGTAGAACCAAGATGGATACGTTTTCCTCGTGTATCAACTAAATTCAGAATTTTATGACTGTTATACTGAAAAACTTTGTACTTTATCAAATACTTTATGACGCGAAGGGGCTAGCAAATTCAGTATTGCTATTCTGTAAAGATCACTTGAAACTTCGCTCAAGTGAGCAATTAACACTACTAAGGACTTCACGCTTGGCGGTTGCCGGAGCAACCACAAGACTCATGAAGCAGTCGTGATTGCTAGCGAGAAACACGTACCTATAACGGACATAACATCACGAAGGGTACCTTGAAGGGTTACGGTTGAGTTTGTGTTCACTAAACATAATTTCGAAATACGAACGCTGCGCTGTCTCGTTGTGAATCCGCGATAATTTACTTTAAAAACAAATGAGTTCGCTTTCGAATAGCTTTAGATTTAAATTGTTTTATGTTACCCCTTATAAAAACAAAGAACGCTCTCAACCGCTGCAGTGCCCGTGGAAACTGTATTGTAATGTAATTTTGTTATCACCGGACGACTTTAACTCTCAAAGGGACGAGAACTAATAGGTTATCGAGGGATAACATATTTATAAACGTAAATGCTTTTATATTTATAGGAGTAGCGCTTTTGTCCGCTTTTATATTTTCTAACGTGAATATATCATCGTGGACGTGGAATCTTGCATTGTCTTGAAATGTGTTTGCTCAAAAAATTTAGGTAAATAACGTACTTAAAATTGAATAATAATGAATATTAGCATAAACAATTATTTTTATTTTTACAGGTAAATCCACCAAATCCTAATTAGATACTCTTGGTCGGTAAGTCTTGCACTTTTGTCATCGTAAAAATGCGCTCCATTTAAGTAGATATTGGCTTAAATACTCGAAAAAAGTTTGAATTTTAAAAAGCTGCCGGTTACTTTTATAAAACTTGAATATAGAACATACAAGATGCATAATTTAGACAACGCTGACTGTTTCACGGAATCCAGAACACGCCAATACGATATAAAATTTACAATCTGCTGACGTAAACGTACACGTTCACGTTCGGTAACAGACTCGGTATCAATTTCGAATGTGTCTACGTTACAGAAAGCGAGTACAGCAGTGCGATTCTGTAACGATCTCACCGTGAAAACTTAGGTGAAGTGAGCGTGGAGTGAGCTATCATTCCAAATAATGCTAGGGATTGACACTACTGACAACTCACATCACACCCACTTCACTTGAGTTTTCACGGTGAGATTTTTACAGAATCGACCGGCTGGTTGTTATGGATTCCTTTTGAAATCTCTTGTAGCTTATATGACGCCTGTTTGCTCCGAAAGGGTAAACAGAAGTATATAGTGGAGGGAGTCGCGTTATGTCCGGTACGCGTAAAGCTTGTTTATGGAACTATTGTATTTGGAAAATATGCTACTACATTTTGCCGGTTATGCTATACATAACCCATACCTAAATATTTGAGGACAACGCAAGTGATGTAAATGGACATTTGATATGACTGATTGTCAACGCATAGCTTAAACTATTGAATACCTAGCTAGACCAAGAGGAAAATGTATGGAATGTATGAACAAATGACCAGAAAGAGGGTGACTACTGAGATGACGGGTGATGGCATGGAACAAGAAGACATGTTGTGTGGACCACAAACGAGTTTAGGCAAGAGTAGTATGATGATGATAAAAGCATTAATTTTTGCAGATTTTTCCTTTTAATGATACAGAAGTTTATTATTCAAGAATTATTGAAAACATGCATTATCTGTTATTAGAATATACACTACCTATCTATCGAGTAAATCTAAACTCTACGTAGGCAAAGTCACAGTCTATAACTTGTTCAAAATAGCTCTGAACCAATTTCGAATGTGGCTGCATAACTGAAACCTGCAAATCATTCCCATATTAGTAAGGATTCCCTTTGAAATATTCCATATTGCACACAAATTGCTATACTAGGAAAACGTCAAATTATACTGAAGTGTGGAATTTCAAAATGGTCGGACGTGATTTAATTAAAGTGGAAAAATGTCATCAGGATAATATTATAAATATTCGTATTCGAATGTATTCAGCTGTATTTATAATAATGTGGTTTTAATGAGAATTTCTGAATTGTCATTGAATAATTGGACGTGTAATGTGGGAAACACAAAATAAGTATATATGAATTCCGTTTTTATGGTGGAATTTCAGAGGTTTTAATTAATAGGGACACATTTAATGAGAGTAAAATTTTAATAATGATATTATTACTATTTTCCTGTGTTTTTGTGGAATGGGTGAATGGGTCCAAACCCGCTTTACATTATACATTACTAGCGACCCGCCCCTGCTTGGCACGTATGCTTGGCATACTTGGACGTATAAAAAATCGAGATTATAGTGTTATATCTAAGATAAATATTAATGTACAAAAAGACATGTTGTGTGGACCACAAACGAGTTTAGGCAAGAGTAGTATGATGATGATAAAAGCATTAATTTTTGCAGATTTTTCCTTTTAATGATACAGAAGTTTATTATTCAAGAATTATTGAAAACATGCATTATCTGTTATTAGAATATACACTACCTATCTATCGAGTAAATCTAAACTCTACGTAGGCAAAGTCACAGTCTATAACTTGTTCAAAATAGCTCTGAACCAATTTCGAATGTGGCTGCATAACTGAAACCTGCAAATCATTCCCATATTAGTAAGGATTCCCTTTGAAATATTCCATATTGCACACAAATTGCTATACTAGGAAAACGTCAAATTATACTGAAGTGTGGAATTTCAAAATGGTCGGACGTGATTTAATTAAAGTGGAAAAATGTCATCAGGATAATATTATAAATATTCGTATTCGAATGTATTCAGCTGTATTTATAATAATGTGGTTTTAATGAGAATTTCTGAATTGTCATTGAATAATTGGACGTGTAATGTGGGAAACACAAAATAAGTATATATGAATTCCGTTTTTATGGTGGAATTTCAGAGGTTTTAATTAATAGGGACAAATTTAATGAGAGTAAAATTTTAATAATGATATTATTACTATTTTCCTGTGTTTTTGTGGAATGGGTGAATGGGTCCAAACCCGCTTTACATTATACATTACTAGCGACCCGCCCCTGCTTGGCACGTATGCTTGGCATACTTGGACGTATAAAAAATCGAGATTATAGTGTTATATCTAAGATAAATATTAATGTACAAAAAGACATGTTGTGTGGACCACAAACGAGTTTAGGCAAGAGTAGTATGATGATGATAAAAGCATTAATTTTTGCAGATTTTTCCTTTTAATGATACAGAAGTTTATTATTCAAGAATTATTGAAAACATGCATTATCTGTTATTAGAATATACACTACCTATCTATCGAGTAAATCTAAACTCTACGTAGGCAAAGTCACAGTCTATAACTTGTTCAAAATAGCTCTGAACCAATTTCGAATGTGGCTGCATAACTGAAACCTGCAAATCATTCCCATATTAGTAAGGATTCCCTTTGAAATATTCCATATTGCACACAAATTGCTATACTAGGAAAACGTCAAATTATACTGAAGTGTGGAATTTCAAAATGGTCGGACGTGATTTAATTAAAGTGGAAAAATGTCATCAGGATAATATTATAAATATTCGTATTCGAATGTATTCAGCTGTATTTATAATAATGTGGTTTTAATGAGAATTTCTGAATTGTCATTAAATAATTGGACGTGTAATGTGGGAAACACAAAATAAGTATATATGAATTCCGTTTTTATGGTGGAATTTCAGAGGTTTTAATTAATAGGGACAAATTTAATGAGAGTAAAATTTTAATAATGATATTATTACTATTTTCCTGTGTTTTTGTGGAATGGGTGAATGGGTCCAAACCCGCTTTACATTATACATTACTAGCGACCCGCCCCTGCTTGGCACGTATGCTTGGCATACTTGGACGTATAAAAAATCGAGATTATAGTGTTATATCTAAGATAAATATTAATGTACAAAAACGCCAACAGGTCAAGCTACCCGAAACTGTCGAATTTTTCCAATCAACCTTGAACCTTAATGCTTTAGCGGTAAAGTTGAAAATCTATTAAAGAAATGACAGATTGTAATAGCTTGATATGCTGGCATTTGTACTATGCAGCTGTCGGAAAAATTATCTAAATGATGGTAAAAACCGTATCGTTGTGACAGACGCGAAAAGTGACTTAGTTGTAGACTATGTAATGTATACATAGATATACTGGTGTGATAAGTTTATTGCAACTTAATAAGAATACTTGCAAACCGTCAACATTATCGTCATCAGGTCAGCCATTTCAGCGGTTTCAGGGTTTATTTGTCTTCCAGAATCCACAGTAACACGATACCCCTTGGTCGAACTGGTTGTCAGAATTTCGGGCTTCTGACTACTCGTTACTACCTACTTTCCTATTAGACTTTAAGTGTTAAATAAAAAATACATTAATCAAAAGAGACACGCTTCAGACCCCAGCAAATGAGGATTTAACAATTTCAGTCTAAAAAAGGCGAAGTTAAAAAAAGTATGAAAAATTAATGCTGAGTTGTAAGAACTTTTTAATAATACCCAAGGACCTTGAGTCGGGCGGTCATTTTCGTAAAAGAGTGGCCAAGATACATTTAGCTGTCTCCCTCACTCCTGAATAATTAATGATGTAGGACGGCAGCTTCATCTCTTTACAACGTAAAATCAAAATAGGGATCGACAGTACAGAGTCAATAGTTCGTGACCAGAATTCGTATCTGGGGATAATGTAGGGTTGTATAATGCAGATTAATTACTGCAGAAGGCAAAGTTTTTTATTATTTGTTGGAATCAGGTCATAATCTGGGTCTGTATCAGAAAATACACTCCCGGACTCCTGAATCGAGCCATGTGAGGCGTAAAGACTTAAAACAGCAAAATAATGATGAGTGAAAGATAAAGCTTTTATGCAGTTTTGATGCTGACGTTCTGGCCATCTGTTGGTGTCACTGTTCCGAATTTGAATTCACAACCATTCTTCTTCTTAGCGTGTCGATGACCCAGAATTGAGCTCCATGTTTGGCGCCATCACAAGCGTCCGTCAGTTCCTCTAACGTGCAGCTGACAGGACCCGTAGGACCTGATATTAATTGTTTTTAGTTAAACATCTTTCTACGTCAGTCTGCTTTGAGCTTATTGAGTTTCAACCTTCTCCCATGATCTTTATCGTGACGTTCCTTAAGCAATAAGAATTAGGCTTACTTAGCATGTTGCTGAAGTTGGCGCAAGATAAAGAATAATGTACTCGCGATAAAGTGAGTAATCTTCTGTCTATGTGGTGTGGGCAGAATTACAAGTGGGCACTTAGTGGGAATTGGAGATGTTTTTAGCGTGTGAACTGTTGTATAAGCAGGGCTTTTTTCTGGCATTAGTAATCATCGAGCAGAAACAGTAATTAGTCAAAAAGTGTTTTCTTAGCGAGTCGAGTTTTTAGAGCCGTTTCTTAGAGAAAGAGAAAAACATAGTACAGGACGTATAGCTTTGTCTCTTTCCCACACTGAAGTAAGATTATAGTAAGCCACCATGACTTCAATACCGCAAAGGTTTCTACCGAGCTCACTCAAAAGTTCGTTTGCTTAGATAATTTCGCTAAGTAATTTCGGAGTTCCACAAAATCACGAATACTACAATTGCTTGAGAAGCCCACATAATGAGAGTGTTTCTAGGATTCTACATCAAAATAATTCGAAGTTTTCACGAAACCGGTCGTAATTTCTTTTATCTAAAGAGCACGCGCAAGTAAGTCCCCTTGTTGAAACAATAATACATACCTACGTCCTACATACATAATTTTGTACGTGGTTGACTTTGTAGATACGTTTTCAAATTACCTTGATTAAGTTCTTCATGAGGTCACTTGCATCATCAAACATTAAAATTGTTTAATTGATTCAATGTCACACAGGCTGTAATATCAACTACAATTTGCCTGTATTACCTATTGTGGTCACAAGTTTCATCAGCTATTTTGGGGTCCCATGTCCATAGAAACTGAATAAAAATCTGAACTTCCTATTATTAATATTTTTTAAATAATATATACCTACGTAAATAACAACTAACACTGAATTAATAAATTTAAAGAAATATAAATATCCTAATCCTAACTTAACTAATTTATTTACAAACTAAAATATAGCATCGAAAAATTCATCCGCATCGCTGTCGACTAGTAATGTCCCCACGAGACTGGCAGCATTACCACGTTGTATGGTAATGCTTAGCTTCGTCCAAGGTAAACGCCAGCCCTTGGGTCACGGGAAGTGTCAACCAACCGTTTCGACTTCCTATTTGATTCTGTATGTTTTTTCTTTAAAACCACATTACCTTCTTTCTATCCGCTGTGCTACCAACATAGCCTCAACAACACTGAGTACTGTGACCACACCCCACCATTAAGGGTCTAACAATAAGACTTCTTACGTTCAAACCGGTCCCGTATCATTGTGTGGAATGATTGATGACCTCATTGCGGTGATAGACTTCAGGTCTTAAAAAGGATGGAGAGGATTTGGGGAATGATAAATGTGGGTCTAAGTTCGGAAGATTTTGATGTAGGCGTAATTAAGCATACAAGCTGTCTGTCATTTAAAGGACATACACCTTGTATTCCAAGAAAGAAAAAAAAGAGCAATTTGTTGATATCAAATGAAGCTCTTTAGTTTCGGCGACCTACGTTAATTGCTTTAGAACCTGGAAACATATATTATTTGAGGAATATTTTGAGTCCGTGTAGGCAACCCAACTAACCTGAGTAGGTATAAGTGTCGAACAGAATTTTTAAAATTAAATATCGATACTTTGTGTAAACTCTTATTTATTTATTTTACCATTTATGTACACACATATATAAACAGACATTGAAAATCACAACAGAAAAAATAGGTACAGAGGTAATGCTTATTTCATAAGAAATCTCTTCCAGCATACCTGAGATTGGACAATAGATACAGAGATGTAGACAGCGTGTGATACAGCAAAGGAGACAAGAAATAATACATAGAATCAAAAACACAATTCACTTAAAAACTAAACAAAAATTACGAGAATATACTAACATACATACAAATAAACATACATAAGTACTTCTAAAATAAATATTACTAGAATGATAATAATTATATCATACTCAAAATAATAAATACAAACACAACTATGATGAAGTGGACAGATAGTGTTCTTTCTTTATGTTCATATTCAGCCATTCACATTCATATTTAATGTTTTTTTTTACTATTGCATATTGTGTATTAATGAACCTGTGCACCAAAGTGACAAATTGGTTTTTTCTTTTAAAATGGCTTGACTACTGATGAAAATCTAATTCAATGGATACGACATCATCATCAACTCCGACAGCCTTGTTCCATCCATAGGCTTCCACCCTTTTGTGAGATGCATCCCTGGTCTACGCGGGTCTCGTCCAGGTCTTTCCTGTGATCTTCTGTAGGTCGTCCACCCACGATAAGACTTATAAAACTTTAACCCTAACTAATATACTATTTCACTAACACAATTCTCAAGACATTGTTACAACTTCAGAGTAAAGAAACGCCCACCAGTGTCATTCAGGGATTGTTTACCGCTTCAACAGTACGCCGTTATGTTAATGTAAGGGAGAAACTTTAAATGTCGCAGGGCACGCCACGATAGCGGCGGTAAGACCCCTCTTTGAGGAGTGGCTAGAGAGACGTCACGGCGTTCTCACCTACCGCCTGACGCAGGTCCTCTCCGGACACGGATGTTTCGGGAGGTTCCTGCACATAATCAGGCGGGAGGAGACGCCCGGGTGTCACCACTGTCAGGATCGCCCAGAGGACACGGTGGAGCACACGGTGGAGGTCTGCCCTGCTTGGGCAGAGCAACGCCGTGCCCTCGTAGAGGCGATCGGCAGCGGCGGCGACCTCTCGCGTCCGGCCCTGGTTCAAGCCATGGTCCGGGGCGAGAGGGAGTGGGAGGCAGTCACCTCCTTCTGCGAAGCAGTCATGCTAGCGAAGGAGGTGGCGGGGTGGGCGAGAGAACGCGCCTTGCGCACCTCACGCCTCAGCCGACGCCGGAGACGCTCCGGGCGTCGGGAGCCGCGTGACGACTCCCGGCCACCGTAGGCGCGGGCCTGCGGGCGGTGAGTAATGGGTAACTCACCGTCCGATCAGGACCAGGCCCGTGCCGGACGGCGCCGGCGTGTATGTGTTCCACGCGCGCCTCAAAGAGATGTCAGCATGAGTGACGGGGCCCCATAGGGCCGAAGCCTGCCAGGGTAGCGGGATTGTCCGAAAGGGTTACCGCTGCCCTGGAACATAAAGGGCTAAGGAAGGAACACGGGTGGGTTTTAGTCAGTAAGAGTCTGACACTCCCTTCTGCTCCACCCAGAGCGGGAGGGGTCATTTGATGATTTCCCATCCTCAAAAAAAAAAAAAAAAAGGGAGAAAATTTAAATGTCACCCAAGTGAGCCTATTTCTGGTATTAATAACCTTGAGTACGTGAGGAAGTTGTGAACTAGGTACTGTCGAGGTTTGTCTGCCGAAGGCGACCTCATACGGTGCAGGCCGGCTATATTTTAGCGCGGGTTACATTCGAACGTTCAAACTAGTGTCAAATATTTTAATTAGGGCTCTTCAAGCCCTCTATAAGTGGTGGAGGCGCCACAACTTATAGAGGGCTAGAAGAGCCCTCTGAGGTAATGGGAGGAATCAAACAACTATATGACTCCTTTTAGGTCATATTGTAAGAACGTTTTTACATATTTCTGACTAAATTACCACTGACTGTTCTAAACAAAAATCCTAGTTAAAAAACTTTTTTGCAAAAAAAAAACAACCGACTTCCAAAAACGACACTACAAAGTGAAAAATAACTTTAATTTCGGAAGTCGGTGTCGTTGGGTTCGCATTTTCGTTGTTTGCCACCGACTTCCGAAATTAAAGTTATTTTTCACTTTGTAGTGTCGTTTTTGGAAGTCGGTTGTTTTTTTTTGCAAAAAAGTTTTTATTTTTCACTTTTTAGTTGTAATTTTTACCAGTAATTTTGGTTTAAAAACCAAACTACTAAACCGTTTTTGATGAAATTTCTATGGGACCATTTGGGAAGTATACTCTTTCCAACAAAAAAAGAATTTTTCAAATCGGTTGGCAAGCGACGGAGTTATGCGCGAACAAACATAAAAAAAAAAAAAATACAAACATCCGAATTGAGAACCTCCTCCTTTTTTAGAAGTCGGTTAAAAATATTTGACACTAGCTTGAACGTTCGAATGTAACCCGCGCTAAAATATAGCCGGCCTGCACCGTATGAGGTCGCCTTCGGCAGACAAACCTCTACAATGTCTACAGCTATTTACTATGAAGGTGAATTTCGAAATACGA
Source organism: Apamea anceps (assembly GCA_951799955.1). Taxonomy (NCBI): domain Eukaryota; kingdom Metazoa; phylum Arthropoda; class Insecta; order Lepidoptera; family Noctuidae; genus Apamea; species Apamea anceps. The sequence goes on from OX637528.1 coordinate 4,857,521, forward strand.
CTATTTAATATACATACAATGTAAAGAAATCGGTCAATAACGTCTAACTTGGAAGTCGATTAAAGAGCCAGTCCGTCATAGTCAGGACAGTCAGCCACGCTCACCAGCCAGCTGCCAACCTCACCTGGCTATGAGCTACTCCCGTTTAGCTTGAGTCCACATGAGAGACAAAGCAAATCATTTCGTAATTACTTAAGGTCGTTATTACTCGCTGTCTCATTTTTCCTGCTTTTATTTCTTTTACTTCGTGATTTACAGAAAAGACTTAGCCTATCATACAATCATTCAGAAACGTTTACAGACCATTGACATTTCAAAATGTAATCATTTGAATTAGTCACGATTCGTGGGTCGTTTGAAAATATAGGAACCGGGTAACTCTCAGTACCGACTTTAAAATAAACATCAGACTTATAGAAATCTCTGTTGTCACTCAAAAACAAAGTTACTTGAGTGAAGTGCCGACATATTAAGCCGAATTGTATTTACAAAGTGCTATTGAATTAGAATGCTATGAATAAGAAGCCGTGTTCAAATGGGCGATTATTTGTTTTGGAATTGCTTTTCTTGTCATTACGTGTGTAAGTAAGGCTTTGTGTTTTGGATAAGAAAATGTCTGGAAGCTGTATTGTTCTTGTATAAACTTAATTGAATGCGAATGGAAAGTGTCATTTTGTACAAGCTGCTACAACTGTTATATTCAATGCAATGTCGACTAGGAGAATGTCTTAGCCCGATTAAACCCAATAAATTAAAAATTTAAAAAACCCCCGACTACGTGAAACCCTATAAAAAGAAAAAAATAACCTTGAAATTATGACCCTACGTAAGTACGTATGAAATTTTTTGATTAAATGTTGTCCCGTCGGGGGACCGCTCTAATTATTAGCCTAACGTTCTGTTAAAGTTTAAAATAGTAGCGGTCCCCCGACAGGACAATATTTAATCAAAATATTTCATACGTACTTACGTAGGGTCATAATTTCAAGGTTATTTTTTTCTTTTTATAGGGTTTCACGTAGTCGGGGGTTTTTTAAATTTTTAATTTAATTTTTTATTTCATGCTTTTTGTAGGGACTTATTATTTCTTTTCTTTTATTTTCTTGCGTTTTAAGATTTAGGTAATTGGGTATTTAATCAGGTTTTTGTAATTCGCCATTTTGTGGTGGTGGCCATCTTGGATTTGAAATTTGTCATAGTGTACAGTATTCTACTAGTCAAGCCCTTTCATTTGATACCCATATTGAGGTAGTTGTGAAAAAAAAAATGGTATTTGCCATTTTGTGGTGGCGGCCATCTTGGATTTGAAATTTATCATAGTGTATAGTATTTTACTAGTCAAGCCCTTTCATTTGATACCCATATTGAGGGAGTTGTGAAAAAAATATATAATCCGCCATTTTGTAGCGGCGGCCATCTTGGACCGATTTTCATCAAACATAGCTAAGAACACTCCCGACAAATTCACCTTTCAAACAAAAAAAACAAAATTAAAATCGGTTCATCCGTTCGGGAGCTATGATGCCACAGACAGACATACACACACACACACACACACACACACACACACACACACACACACACACACAGACACGTCAAACTTATAACACCCCGTCGTTTTTGCGTCGGGGGTTAAAAATTATGTTTTGTGTCCTTCGAGCCAAACTCGTAAAGTATGTGGCAGACCAGAGTTGCCCGTCACACTGACAAAGAAGTTCACAGGTTTGTTGCTGATATTGAGGTAAAGTCAAAATACTCATTATTAACTCTGCCTTTTGGTCTACAAAAAACCAGCTGACATTTAGGTATAGCAGTGTTTCTATTGGTGGCAAGGACCACTTTTCTTAAGGTAGCTAAAAGGCACTGCGTTTGTCAACACGTAGTTTTTTAAAACGCCAATTCTAAACCCAGTTTTACATTACATGCATCGCAAAACTTGGTAATCTAATCGTGTGTTTTCAGTTGTTTCGTCACATTAAGTTAGGGATGTTTCTAATATTGTTTGAAGCTTAGTGACGTCACAAGACGAGGTGGGAAGAGCTTTAAGAAGAAATTATGAAAATTAAGTAAGTAAGCATCGAGATTACGGCGCACTGCCCTCACAGAGAGGAGGCCTGTGTCCCAGCAGTGGGAACATAATTAAACCAACTGAACCAGATTTATAATATCGACATTTCAATGACATTTGCATGTCAAAGGGAGAAGACTCCTCTTAATTAACTTATTGTCGAGAATATTAAACTGATTAATTAGAGGAAGGTGGCATTTTATACAGGTGTCACAAATAGAGTGCTATACAGGATGGAAAAAATAATAGCAGGTGTTAATTTTATTAGGGGGCATTTTAACAGTAGTTGTACTTTTCCAGAGCATTAATATTTATTATATTAATGCTCTTGCAAAGCCTAGCCTAGCCTATAATAATACTACAAGTAAAAAAAAGGAAATATAGACATCCAAATTGAGAACCTCCTTCTACTTTGAAATCGGTTCAAAAAGGCGATACTGAAAATTTAAGAAAACGTTATAAAATATGATTATTTTCACTAAACTTACCTAATGACACAGGCTGTTGTTATGTTGTGATTGTGTTAATTATGTATAAATGGTTTTAGTTATATACATTTAACGTTGGTTCGATCAGTAATTAGACTGTTTGACGAAACTACCGCCAACAACGAAATAAACGAAAGAAACATCTTTTTTAAATAATATTTTGAGGTTTCAATATATCTTTTTATGATACAAACAATTTTGCACGAAATAATGTTTACTGAGCTAAAAATTCTAAAGCTCTCTCACTAACTTTCTGATATCCTTTAACACTTAAACCAACAAATAAATAAACTGTTATTTACGTTCTCCAAAATCTAACGCAAATAAATTGTCTAAAAGCTTGCTCACAAACCAAATAGAAAGTATTGCAAAGTGAAATACAGAAGGTTAACATCGAATACTAAAGTAAACTATCAACAATCATCAACTTACTAGCTTTTTCCGACTATGTTGGGATCGATATCCAGTCTAAACAGATGCAGCTGAATACCAGTATTTTACATGAACCGACTGCCTATCTAGCCTCCACTACACGACACGACACCATCCACGATAATACCTCCATAACACGATACCCCTTGGTAAGACTGGTTGACTCTCGAGTTTCTGAATACCCCGTAACGACCGTCAAAAATGACAGCCACGACGGCTTGACGAGCTTTCCGAGGCACAGAGGGGTCTCCCCTCATGCACGGACCGACCGCGTCAAACGTTATTTAACCTTCGACTCGTGCTGGTTTTACTTAGCCAGGAGCTCCTCTCTCCTTACTGGACCTTCTACATTCACCATTATTATGTCAGTAACTTCGTTTGCCATCATTTTGACGTTCAAGCTAGCTAATCAAGTGCCGTGTTTGGTTTTTACGTCGCCCTCAAGGGGGGTTATCGGTGTTGTAGGTTATATGGGTGTGTGTGTGTGTGAGATGTGTGTCTATAAAATTATCGGGATTTTAGGAATAAAGAGATACGTGTGTGTTTGAATGTGGACGCAGGGAATTGGGAATAAAGCCGATTTATGTCTGTTTGTTAAGGTTGAAAGGTATGTTGTACTTATTTGACCTGTGACTTGCGAATTGTGTATAGTAGGTTTTTAGGTGTAGGGGTTATGGTGCTGGGGGTTGTTGTTGCATTCAAAAACGGTTGTAAAAATCCTCAACTTGCTTTGCAACATCGGAATTTATGGATCGAAAATAATAAACCTTGTGATTTCCTCAAGATATATTTTTCTGCACCATTCGAATAGGTACATTTGAATGTCTTTTATTGCCATCATAAACTAAAGTGTATATTGATTGCCATTACGACATTCATTTGATTAAAAGAAAAGCCAAAAAATACAGCATGCATAGAAAAGCTGCCTAGTTGCAGCGTTTATGACGTGACACAGATAACCGAGTTTATTTCTGTCAATTTTTCTGCACCAATTTTTATGACCGGTAAAATAAAAGAAGAACGGTTTCCAACCACTGTGAGTGACACTTGGACGTTTTCAAACGTCGTGTTTATACGGGAAATATTGCCTTTGAAGGAATTTGTTTGAGTTTGATATATTGAATAACAGTCTAAGGAGTTACGTACACATGTGTGTACGTACATGTGTGTGTAGTAATATTGTTATATGACAGAAGTTGTTCTACATATCTGATTGAATACTTGTTTGATAATTATGATGGATCAATATGAAGATGGACGAACTTGACTCTTAGTGAATGGACTTGACTGTAATCGCAGTGTACAGACATGTGTGGAAGAGGGAAAGGGAGGTCTTTGCCCAGCAGTGGGCACCAGTCCCACCGCACCGCGCGGTATTGTCCCGCCACCTACCAGACATCTGAAATATTAAAGGCATAATTAATGCGTTGCCATGCCACAAACAAAGCTTAACTATCTCATGTGTCTGCAATTACAACGGCATCTATAACTAGCCCTCCTTTCTAAACCGGAACATAGCAACGCTGCTGGGTTTTTAATGTATTGAATCATTATCATCACCATTTCAGCCGTAAGACGTCTACTGCTGGACACAGGCCTCCCCACAGCGTCGCCACACCGTCTGGTCCAGTGCTTCAAGAATGATGAAGGAAATGAAACAAATGATCCAATAGGTACAACTAACAAACTTCAAAATCACACACAGCCGACTGTTAAGTATTAATAAAAAACCCAAAAACACCACTTTCAACTGACTATGACATACTAGCCTATCTGCCTGACTTCTCCCATGACGTGACGTAATCAGTCAGTGCCCACTGCCCATAGTTGCAGACGAGGGTCCACAGTACAGTGAGGGATGACAATACCCTTGTTACTGGCATGGTGTGCAAATTCGGCCTTGTTTTGTAATTCTGAAATAATCTACTGCTCTTATCACATTTTATGAGCTCTTGTTAAATGTGGTAACGAATTTGTAAAAAATAAAAATAACACTTCAATACTATGATTTTAGTATGTTCGTGTATTTATGTATATTTTTTTGTGCTCACGTTTATATGTAATTAGGTTTATATTATATTTATAGTTTTATGCGTATCTTTATATTTAAAATATTTATTCCTCTATTTTCATGATTGCTATCACTGTTTTGTCTCTGTACATTTATGTGCTTGAAGTATTAAATAAATAATAAATAAATAAGTGGTCGTACCTTGATGTTAAATAACCTATAACCTTCCTCAAGAATTGGACTAAAAAACTTTTTTGCAAAAAAAAACAACCGACTTCCAAAAACGACACTACAAAGTGAAAAATAACTTTAATTTCGGAAGTCGGTGTCGTTGGGTTCGCATTTTCGTTGTTTGCCACCGACTTCCGAAATTAAAGTTATTTTTCACTTTGTAGTGTCGTTTTTGGAAGTCGGTTGTTTTTTTTTTGCAAAAAAGTTTTTATTTTTCACTTTTAAGTTGTAATTTTTACCAGTAATTTTGGTTTAAAAACCAAACTACTGAACCGTTTTTGATGAAATTTCTATGGGACCACTTCAGAAGTATCTCCTTTCGAACAAAAAAAGAATTTTGAAAATCGGTCCACAATTGGCGGAGTAATCGCGTAACAAACACACAAAAAAAAAAAAAACATACCGTCGAATTGAGAACCTCCTCCTTTTTTGAAGTCGGTTAAAAAAAATCCAGAGGTTAGCGCAAGAAAACAAAGTGTTCCTTACCTACCCTACCTTTATTAAATTAGTATAGATAAAAGATTGTCTTCTAGGTCCAGTGGTGGTTTACGACCTCGAAATTGAACCTATGAAACGAACGAACGAACGTTATACTTTAGGTGAATTTATGAGAGTATTCACATTTCATTTCACTACGTTTTTATCTATTTATTTATCCATTTATTTCAGGCATCAAGGTCAGGGGGCTTATCTATGAAGTGCAAACATAATCAGCCTATAATGTTCCCACTGCTGGTACATAGGCCTCCTCTCTGTGAGAGGGAGTGGGCCGTAATCTACTGCGCGGGCACAGTGCGGGTTGGTAGATGAAGTGCGACTACAAAATATTACCAACTCAAAGAAATTCAAACATGATATCCTCAAATTCAATACAAAGCCAGATACGAGGCCTATTGTGTCCCTCAAAATTTATGAACCTACCCTCTTTTATATTGACAACAGCACAAGACACCGCCAAGTTTGACTTGTAAAGGAACATGTCTTCCGCTCTGTTCCGTGTAATTTATTCTGATTGAGTTTGTTACACACGTAAAACATTCTGCTTCAATACATTGGGAGTATTGAAGCAGGTTACATTTTGAGACGAAACCTGGTGCAGTGACTTGTGAAGTGAAAAACGCTCTGCTTAGATAATTATTGATTTAGTTTGATGATGGGAAAGTCAAAACATATGGGTGTGACTTAAGCTCCTCTTCCGAGTCTCGAGTAATTTCAAAACTCATTTTACTTTATGTGATATTTTTTGCCGATCTAACACCAATCATGAAAGCCTTGAATACAAAACCTCGTTATTATTTAAGCGTTTTAAAAATGGATGGGCCTCCAGAAATAATTTGAACGTCTCCAAGTTAAATTGTTGTTCATCATCAAAAATGTCAAGTAAAATGAATTTAATACGAAATCTTTCGCAATATTTTTACAGTCGAGCAACGAGAGTTAACGGCTCTTAAACATATAAAATCTTGAGCGCGCTTAACACTGCACCCGAGATTTACATCCCTATAAAACACTCGAGCCACAATTTGATAATATCGTCGCTTTCACATAAAACACTTTGTCACTTAGGCCAGTTTCCATAACTCAGCAGTTTGCTAGCCTCGCTTGCCAGTGCTATTTCTGTAAAGTCCATTTTGAACCTCACTCAAGTGAGCGCACACAATTCGAAAGCGAACTCATTTGTTTAAGCACCTTTCTAGCCTGAAACACAGGTCTCCACCTAGTTCAGGCAAATGAGAAACTGTGTCAATTTTTAAGATAAGTTATTGTAAAATCTGCACCATTTTTATAAATAAACGTTATTATTATTATTATTTTTTAAGTGATTCTTCGCGGATTTACAACGAGACACCGTTCGAATTTAGAAGTGATGTTTGAAGAACAACACTACAGATATTGTGTAGTGGTAAACAAGAGGTCTGCTGTTGCGTTGTTATTCTTGACAAGTTTGATGAACTTAGATATAATAATAATAATGTTTATTGGAACTAAAAACAAATTACAATAAAAAATTATGTACGATAATGATTGCATTAGTTATAAACTGTGTCGCAGCCATTAACGCCCATACAAAAATGTTTATGAGTAAGCGCTCCAGCGTTGTGGAATCATATTTAACTTAAAAAGAAAAAAAAATACAGAGAAAAATGTTAACCAATAATAAATAAAAATAATAAAAAAAAAAGAGAACATAATAATAAAAGAAAAGAAAAGGCAAATAAAATATGCGAAAAATGAACCGCCGACACATTCAGTATTGTTTAGTCCATATTCTCATTACGACTCCGATATGCTAATTTGCAGTTGCTTATAACCCGTAATGACAGACAATTTATATTATGGCGTCTATTCTTTTAGCATTGCGAACGAAAGGTTAAAACTTTCTCTGACATGGAACCCATCGATAGACTAAGTTTCAGCTAGTGCAGCTTAATCTTAATCAAAGATTTATCGATAAACTTAATTTAAGTGGATAAAATACGAAGAAATTAGGTTCTAAAATAGTTTAGGAGTGGACAGACAGCGTATAATAAATGATGCAAATAGGTCTTGGCCGACCATTGTGTAAACGCAAGATACCAATTTAAAAATATTGCGTGTTATATATGCAAATATAACAAAATGAGGGTAGGAACGAATTCATTGGGACTTTTTATGAACAGGGAGGGTCGTTGTGAAGGAAATATTCTGTTTTACCCTAATTCTTGTAATAAGTTTGGTGCAAGTTATACGATAATTCTTTTCTGAACCAACCCAAGATTATTAATGATCATGATTTGTACTGAAGGACTAAGGATTTATTGATCACCAGATAATGGTCCCACTTCCCGTATGATGCTGTTCTTCATCAGTGAAGAACAGCGAAAAATATCGCGTAAAATATCGTTGACCACAGGGTCAACGATATTGTAGGCCCTCTTGAGTAAGTTCCGGTTAACTGGTCTGGTATATAATACAAAACGTTAATCTATTGAATTTATCTAGTAGATTGTAGGGTCAATAGTCAAAGTGTCCAAACAAGGGTTTGGACACTGTGAAACAGTCCTTGTATTATTCAGGAATGCTCAGCTCCAACCTTTTTTCACAATCCGGTTGGCATTTACAATACTTACCTAATCGTTAATTTGACACATCAAGTTTTTGAAAAAGTTCGATCCTATAGAGCACATCTACGTCTCTCATACCAACAGTCATGCGATGTATATCTTTCGCGGGTACAACTAAACTACTGCCTAAATTATTTGAGATTATATTAAGTATGTAGGTCCTATGTAAGAAAATCACTACCCGCTCTCTCCTGTAACTTGCACCACACCCTCACTCGAGACTTGGCCACATAAGCTCTACAATTTGCTACATCTATCTCCCTTATTGTAAGCCTATTAAGAAGATGGATCTCGTTTTATATCAGCCTTTTTAATATTAAGTTTTTATGCTTATTTGAAGATTTGATTGGTTGGGAAAAAGGGTTTTTATTTGACCATCAATCAACTCAGCCTATCGCAGTCCACTGCTGGACATAGGCCTCTCCCAGGCTGCGCCACAACACCCTGTCCTCCACCTTCCGCATCCAGTCCGTCCCAGCCATCTTCTTAATGTCGTCGTGTTTGACCAAAAAATGAAGAAGAAATCAATTCAGTTTACTAAGCGAAAGTTATGTTCACAAATAATACTGCCTTACTTGACTGGGGCGAATCCCAAAAGTATGATAATGTTAGAGAACAACTGCCAGCAACTGCATTAGACTGTTTCAAAAGTGTGGTTTAAAAAAAAATCATCTCGATTTAGCTGCATTGACTTTTCACTTTTCCGTGACAACTTCAAAACAACTGCTTGTAGTATGTGAGCATCATATTTTTTATTTGTCCGCCTTTACCGTAAGAGTGTGTTAAGTAAACTTCAAAAGTATTGAGACAAAATAGTCACAAAAATTAATGTAGTATCAAATCAAAAATTTAAAGATTCCGACTTTACCTAGTTTTTTTTGTTCAACAGGCTTGCTAAGATTAAGAACAAAGAGAAAAGATAAGGTGCGAATAAAATAAACAAACGAATGCCTAATATACTGACAAAATAATCTTGAAATTCCTCTCTTCTGGTTGCTCGGCAAGCTTAAAATTTAACAAAATATTTGGACAATTTTGTTACCCTCTTGGGTTTAAGGGAAACTTTCACAATTTTAGAAGATAAACTGTGGAATTGGAGCATACAGAAACCATGAAATTCCAATGGTTTTCTCTGGTGAGCTGTTTAAGAAATCGATTTCATTTCATCATAATCGTGAAATTCACTTATAGAGATCGTGTACTCGGCCCAATTCCCGTAATTAAAAACGTTCAAAATCTAGTCGCAATCTCATCTCAGCGAGAATCAATGTTCAAAAACTTGTCAAAAATCTAGGAAAACTAGAGGTATTTTTGACAGATTGAGACTAAAGGCAGATTCACACCGGAACGGGAGAATCCGGCAGCGGCCGGTAGCGACGCCAGAATGCATCATATGATGTTCGTGCCGCCGCGAGCGGCCACGAACATACGCGCGTGGCCGCGCGACTTTTTCAAATGATACTGGTCTTTTAATTATGTAGATGAAAGTTTAAAATTATGTCACACTGAAAGTGCTCGCCTTGCCGCTGCCGTTCCAGTGTGAGTCGCCTTAAGATAACACTGAACGTTATTATACGAGAATTGCCCCTCTGGTTTCATCACAAAATTAATGTTAGCATTTTTTGTTGTAGGCTTTGAGGTGAAAATCACTTAATTGTTTCAACCTCAAGATTTTGCGCTAAGACAAATTTTGCAAACTCGGCTGGCCAACCTCTTTGCATCTTGTTGCGCAATCCATGCCATAGTGCTACCGAGTCTATACGAATTAAAATGAATTATCTACATAACACCTACATACTACTCCTATTATATATAGTCTTTGTGCACATTATTCAACACCCTATTATCACCCAGACGGAAAATTTCCCAACTATCTCACATTTTCAGCACGAAAATGCATCAGCAATAAATCTAAAATATTGTTCAGACAAGTAAGCAAAACAAGGCAACAACTATCCTATCGTAAACAAATTGTGTAGAGACTCTTGGGAATACAAATCCGATCCCTTCTGTTATCCTACTGGAAGCAGATTTGTTACAGAGATGATAGGGTTCGCAATGCTACTGTAAAGCAGTACTGCTAGTCTGTAAAGTTCACTGCTCACCTCACTGAAGTGAGCGCACACAATTCGAAAGCGAACTCATTTGTTTTTAAAGTAAATCATCGCGGATTCACAACGAGGCACCGTTCGAATTTCGAAGTGATGTTTATATTTGAATTAAAAATTTGAGATAATTTTCAAGAACAATGAATTGAATGTCATACGTAACAATTTTCAAATTTTATTGCAACCAAAAACTTATTAGCACCTTTTTGTTACAAATGGTCACTTTGAATACATTTCACTAAAGTAGATAATGATTTAGTGGCGAGACAATTTAATTTATCTGAGATTATGAACATTTCTATTATGTATTATGTTTAGCCAAATATATTAATTAATCCGCTGCGATGAATTCTTAAAGAACATTTTAATTGCCGAACCTAAAAAAAAAATATTGCTGTCCATGTGTCACAATATGCATGAAATGTGTTTGCGTAAAAGTTTCAGATAAATACAGCATAATCAGCCTATAAAGATGCCACTGTTGGGACTCAGGCCGCCTCTCCGCGAGAGAGACTAGGACGAAATCCAAAAAAAAAGTCATATTTTTTTCGTTTATTCTGTTTAGGTATCGATCCCCATCACGTATGCGGAGTTTTGCTAGCTAATTAATTTTGACCCTGTATATGATGTTAAAATTGTACTTACCTATTTTTTTTTTCTTTTACAGGTAATTAATCACCAAGGCCTAGTTAGAAATATATCGACCAGTAAGCCCACAACAGCAGTCGGTCCATTCTGTGAACATCTCATCGTGAACCCTAAAGAAGTCAGCTGTTACTCCACCTGATGCTAGGGATTGACACTATTGACAGCTCACTTCACCTAAGTTTTCACGGTGAGATTTTTACAGAATAGATCCGGCGGTATGAATGTGACCCTCGTGTAATTTTATAACTTCAGCTTCCAAAAGCACTACCTGAACTGCATGAGATAGAAACATGAGGAGATCGTGTTTCTGCGATGTTATAGAAGTTCACTAACAGGGTTTATGGAAACACCACCCCTGAGCGGTTCAAACAGAGGGTTGAAGTTTGTATGCAAATAAATTGACGGTTAAAAGCTTTAAAATGCTTTAAAGCTTTTCACTGTCAGCCTATAATTACTCCCGGATATGTTGTGTTAACTTATTCGTCAGATAATTTCATAAAAGTTCTTCTCTTTAAAAATAAAGAAAGAAAAATAGTGTATTCCACACAAACACCACATTACAAATAAAAAAAGACAACACACACATTTGACGTTTGTTAATTTATCTAATAGCTGCAAGTTATGTGGAAAAAATGGGTTGTCATGGTATGGGCATGTGATGCGATGGAATAAGGAATGTGCTGTAAGGAAAGTTTTAATTATGAATGTGGATGGCTATAAAAATAGAGGAAGATCAAAGATACAATGGAATAGGTGAACGACGACATGGCTAGAAAGAGGTGACTTCTGAGATGACGACTGATAGAGATGTATGAAAGAAGAAGACATATTGCGCCGACCACGAATAAATGGACATGAGTGTAGGATAATGATGATAAGATAGAGCTTATCCAGAGACTTAGAAAAATGTCCTAAAAGTCATGTTTCAACCAGAAATTCTTAGCAATTTTCTCTCAATCTTGAAATTTTCTGCTTATATTTACATAAAAATAAATGAGGTGTCCTTTACAACATCCCGGACAGCGTCTTATGATACGTGAGGTCACAACAAATCCAATATGGCGGACTCTGGAACTTTTTCTACTTAAGTACAGAAGTGAAATATTTTAAGTAGCTCTTGGCCACGACTTTGTTTGCATACAAACTTCAACCCTTAGTTGGGACAGGGTTGAGCTTTGGAGTATCCTTCCTATTGTCCAAAAGTTAAGTACTTAGCATTGTAATAGTTCAGTGGGTAAGGAATGGACTTGTGTGCGAGTGCCAGGTCGTGACTTAGATCCCCTTTCGTTGCAAGAAAGACCCCCGAAATGCTCTAGCTCCGGTAATCTTTTAAAACCAAGCCAGATTATCTTACGACTTACTTGGTTCAACGTAAACCAATGTTTTCGACTATCTTCGTACTTAACTTTGAAAAGAATACAATATCTACTCTTTATTATGTATATCATATAAATTACAGACTTAAATAAAAAAAAATACGTAGAGCGATGCCATCGGCGGTCTCATCGAAAACAGCGATATTTTTTTAATTATAATATAAAACGATATTTTACATTACTGCAGGTAGTCTGTGGTGTAACATTTACATAGTAAAATTAGAATATACTAGCTGCGCCCAGCGGTTTCACCCGCATTATTCTCGCTCCCGTGGGAATATCGGGATAAAAGGTATCCTATATGTTAATCCTAGTTATAAACCATCTGTGTGCCAAATTTCATCTAAATCCATTTAGAAGTTTTTGCGTGAAAGAGTAACAAACATCCATCCGTCCATATAAAAATTCGCGTTTATAATATTAGTAGGAAATACAACATTCATATGCATGAAACATATATTTATCTATACATATATAAAGCTACTTAAACAGATTTAAGGTACTCTAATTGTAGGTGCTCATTCCACCGTCGATAAAAACGACCAGTACTTATTTAGAAATTACCAAAACATGTCATTGTCAGCTTCTTCAATTTTATAGTCTTTACAAACACTGTATACGCCAACAGTAGCTTTTCCGAAAAAAACAAAAGTGACCGTCTGTTTTTGAACACTCCAAAAATAGGTCCTTGAAACGACCTTAACTCTCTCAAAAGCCACCAAGTTATCACGACTCAGCCAAAAAAGGAGATCACTCGAAAGAAAATAAATTATGCTAAAATTATACTTGTTGACTACTCAACGTCTCATGAATGACGAGAGGTATTTCCTAAGAGGCTGTGGAGGATCACAAGAGGTCTGTAATGACTTCTTTATGATATTACATGTCAGTGGATACGAGGAATTAGGTTTTACGTGGAAAGGAGTATGAATATTGTAGCTTGTATGGTGGGAATTTTTTTATGGCCTATACTGTAGTAGTTTATTAGATAATTAAAGTAATTTGTACCGGGTGGATCAGTGGCTCCATGTAAAATACTCGTATTCAGCTGCATATGGTAGGACTAGAAGCCGATACCAACATATTTGGGAAAAGACTGGGTAGAAGAGATAACCGCAATAAGCTCGCACTCAGTTACGCTTTGTGCTTTACCACTTTTACAATAAGCTCGCACTCTGTTACGCTTTGTGCTTTACCTCTTTTACAATAAGTTCGCACTCTGTTACGCTTTGTGCTTTACCACTTTTACAATAAGTTCGCACTCTGTTACGCTTTGTGCTTTACCACTTTTACAATAAGCTCGCACTCTGTTACGCTTTGTGCTTTACATCTTTTACAATAAATACGCACTCTGTTACGCTTTATGCTTTACCACTTTTACAATAAGTTCGCACTCTGTTACGCTTTGTGCTTTACCACTTTTACAATTAGCTCGCACTCTGTTACGCTTTGTGCTTTACCACTTTTACAATAAGCTCACACTCTGTTACGCTTTGTGCTTTACCTCTTTTACAATAAGTTCGCACTCTGTTACGCTTTGTGCTTTACCATTTTTGACAAAACTATCGTATCTGTCGGATTGGTCTTATAGCAAAAATAGAATTCAACGTTTTATGACGTGCAAGCGATGTTCAACCTTAGGGCGGTAAATCAATTACGAGGTCGAACTTTACATGGATCTAAAAACATAAATGACGAAATGTGTGTGCTATATACACTACTGTGTTCTCCTTTGGGAACTACGAGCGTGATGTTATTTGCGAAATATCATAAAAGCTGTTCAAAAACTTTGGTCGAAATAACAGCAGGCAATCAAACTACTTGACATGAGAGAATCGTTAACCGATTGATTCGGCAACCGGGTTTGACAACACACTAATTTATTATAGGATCGCAAACAACTGGAGTCTGTGTTTCATACAAAAAACTATTTTCATTTAAACCTAACAACTAGATGAAAAGCGGGGCGTCTTCTAGACACCAGCAACACCAAGAGATTTGCCGATGCGTGGCCGGTTTTAGGAACAGAAATGTATATGTGCCTGAAATATTTCTGGCATTCATCTTTGAAAGCTGTTTTGCTATTCGGTAAAGTTCACTGCTCACCTCACCCAAGTGAGCGCACACAACTCGAAAGCGAACTCTTTTGTTTTAAAAAAGTAAATAATCGAATTACGAAGTTAATGTTTAGATAATAGCTCTGCAATGATGCTTGGCGGCAAAAATATAAGTACATTATGTTTCTTTCGATGAAATCTTTACGTAGATTTACCAAAAATAGAATTTCTAATAAAGCTAAGCTTTTTACCTTTGAACAAGTTTAATCTCATTAGGCAAGGCTTAAGACAATGCTCTTTAATTAACAATTAGGACCCGTTTGGAGAACCACGACCGGTTAAATTATGTCGTTTTTCCTTCCTTAACAATCTTTTTTAATTTAGAGGAATTTGTTTACACATTTTTTGAGATTAACTCTTTTATCCCAGGTCTATTAAAAGTTAGGGTCACTCGGAATAGTTTTCAGTGTAATTATCGTGTTAGATTAAAATTAATGTCTATCTTCATACACACAAAAATTCTTAGCCTATAATGTTCCTAATGCTGGGACACAGGCCTCCTGTCTGCGATACGGAGTGGGCTATAATCTACCACGCGGACCCAGTGCGGGTTGACACTCTTGAAAACTCTTGCAGCAGGTTTTGGTTTAAATAGTAAAACAAATAATGATGGCAATTGGATAACATGATGCAAAAGTTTTACTTCGAAAATAACAATGTTTTTTTTTTTTAATTACTTTTTCCAATAAGAATTGTTTTGAGTTTTAACCTCGACATCTATATACAACTTGTGACTAAGGACTCCTTTTAAGTTCGAAACGTGAGTCAATTTGTAAAAAAACGCTCACAAAATGATCGGCAAGTACGCAAAACATAAAGTACCCAGTCACACAGGTAATAATTTCCTTCACAGTTTCAGGTCAAGCTATTACAAAAACCTAAAATTACCATACACTTAATTACAGAAAACGTAATAAAAAACTGCAGCGTTTTACGTGAAAGGATATCACGATCAATTGCACTTTGTACACTAAAAAAGGGGAAAAAAACGGGTTGAAAGTTGAAGCGTTCACGCGAACGGGGCTATATCGGGGCAATATGCAAATCTCGTCAATTTGTCCTGCTGTTCGTATTTACAGACTACGTGAGGCAAATTTGAAGTTGCTGTAGGTTCTTGATGTTTATTTTGATTTCGTGTGAAAGTGTGTCTATAATTTATGTTGTGTTGTAAAACGTACCGCACTGGTCCATTGACCAAGGTTAAGCAACGCTTGCCAGGCGGTCTGTGGATAGGTGACAATCCATTTCATACCGAGACCCCTCTGTGCCTTGGAAAGCACATTAAGCCGTTGACCTTGGTCGTAATTCGTAGATCTTCGACAGTAGTTACGGGTAGTCAGAGGCCAAAAATCTGGCTTTTTATGCTGATAAGAAAAGTATAGTGAACTTATTGGCTTAGTTTATATGCAGTGGTTGCTTTTTTGTTTCTTTTTTCTTTTTTTTAAGAAAAAACAAAATCATTGGCATAAAATTGCATATACCTAACCTTTTCTCAACTATGTCAGGGTCGGCTTTCAATCCATCCAGTTGTAGCGGAATACCAATATTTTACATGGATTGACTGACTATCTGACCTCCATAACCCAGCTACTGGATACTACGATAGCCCTGTGCTTGACTACCCAAGACGTACAAATGGCATTGTAAAGTTCTGTCATGACTGTTTAACCTACATTGCAAGACGTAATTTATTAAAATGTATTTCAAATCAAACTCCACACGTCTTGTTTTATTACTACGTTTAAAAATAAATATTGCAGGAACGGAAACAGAATGAATAAATCACAGAATGAGTCGTTGAACAACGTTCTTACTTTTCTTTTACAACATTCATTTCCTGCTCTCATTTCTTTTATCTTTTCTTTGAATAGTAGTATATATGTTATCTTCAGTAATATATGTTTTTGCCTGCGTGCGTTGAGTAAATGTCAGATGAGAGATGTTCGATAGTTCGGTTTGTATATTATGTAAATACATATTCTTTTTATTTTGTTCCTTTGCTACAAGATAGCATTGAGTATTCGATGTTTTTAATAAAGTTCTATCGTAAAAAAATAGGATAGTGTTGGGAAAGGTCTGTTATTACAGTTATCGATAAATTCAAACTATCCGTTGAGTTCTATTTTGTGGGACAGTTGAGTTAACACAATGCACAAACATCCTGATTTGGAACAAACATTTAAGGAGTTAGGTTTGTTTGTCTCCAGGGTAACGAACCCCATGACCTTTGAAAGTTAACAGTAAATATAACAATAAAATTTTTAAACTTAGAAATATTTTTAGCCAAGAATTCTTGTTCCAAATGTTTTTAGAATTTGGTTGATCAAAATTCTTGTCGGAATATTTCTGGAAAGACTGCTCAGAAAAGAATGAATGTGGAATAATATTCCAAGCAGCGAAAGGTGCAGTGTAGGTAGAAGCTCCAAGAATTTCAAACAAAAAAATTGGAACTCTCTGCTCCAGGCATTTTGTTTCAATCTCTCTGCAACCTCGTACGTGCTTGCTTCCCTTATCAGTTAATCCGTAGAGCTACTGATTTAAACACAGCACGTAAATGGCCTGGCACGGTACAGTTACAAAACAGATAG
The DNA here is from genome assembly GCA_951799955.1 of Apamea anceps. Lineage (NCBI taxonomy): Eukaryota > Metazoa > Arthropoda > Insecta > Lepidoptera > Noctuidae > Apamea > Apamea anceps. The sequence continues at coordinate 4,874,692 of OX637528.1, forward strand.
GTACAAAAGGTCGGCTCTGTACAAGGAGCGTAAACGCACCCACACATATACACGCTTCACGTACAGCGAGTGCAAGCGCACTCACGACTGGCATTTGTTTCAGATCGTCGTACGTACGCGTCTGTGTGCGTGCGCCTGTGTTCGCTCGTTGTATGGAGCTGACCTTCTGTGTTCTGTACAATTCGGTAGTACAGCTTAACGTTGTTTTCAATTCGGTTCACCTGCAGGAGAAGTTCGTTGTATAATATTTTTATTTCGTGGATTCAATGTTTTTTTGCAAACTGGGTCATAATATTGCCATATCAGTAAGAATTGAATGTGTAGCTTTGCAGTATCCTCATAAGCACCTAGCTAGCTGGCAAGTTAGCTATAACATTAGTATTTTCATAGTTTTCTGAGCCAATTCCATCGAACAAGAAACATGTTTTTCGATACATGCCAACTCTCTTTTCTCTCGACACACAACATAACATCAACTGTAAATGATTGTAATAGCTGAGTACATATATATTACATCTACATTTCATTCTTCAATTCTACATTCATCAGTGTATTAGTGTAGTTATGTATTTTTATACCCTAGTATATTGCATAAGTGGGTATAAAATAGACGGGAAGAGCTTATTAGGCATCAAAAAGTTTATCCGCATCACCGGACAGTTATATTTAAGTCCACGGTGCAGGAAACCGCATGACCAAGACCTATAAATTCGGAGACATGTGTCATCCGCCAACCCGCACTGGGCCTGTGTGGTGGGTTATAGCGCACCCCCTCTCACGGAGAGGAGACCTGTGCCCCAACAGTGGGAACGTTGTAGGCTGACTATGATGATGTAATCATTTAATACAGGGCGAGCCCATGACCATGAATCGGGCACAAATCTAAACTTCAGGTTACCAATAAGAATTTTCTAGTGATTCCCTTAGTACACGTGTCAAACCTCGGGTGACAATACTATTCGCTACCAACGCGCAATTATGCTAGGCATTCTTATCACGTCTTAGCGCCACGTGTAAACATCACTCGAACTTCCCGAAAATTGTCTTGAAAGCGTCGCGTGACACCTGGGTTTTATACAAATATTCTGGCATTTACGATTCAATTTGTATGAAATTAGGACTTCGTGGGAAGGGATATGCTCTACTTAACCTTTATGCTGAGCACGTGTTTAGTATTTGGCTGCCTCGTTGGTGTAGTGGTTGTCAGTGAGGCTGCAGGGTTTGGGGGATCCCGTGTTCGATAGCTAGGTCGTGCAAAAATGTTATTGGGTTTTTCCGTCAGGAAATTCGCAGTAGCTGCGGTGTCTGGTTTGTGCCCGTCTAGAGCAGTGGCAGGTAGACTCCTCATAGCGTCGTCAACTATTGACACATAAGAAATTCACGTTATAATTTCTTCAACCTCGTTAGCTAATCTTGCTTGTCATAATTTTATTTGTTGTTACATATCATGTTTTTTACGAGTAAAGCACGTACGTACAGACGCCAGCACATCAAGCTACTACAATCTGTCAAAATTCTTTAATAGATTTGCAACTTTATCGCTGAAGCATTAAGGTTCAAGATTGATTGGAAAATTTTGACAGTTTCGGGTAGCTTGACCTGCTGGCGTCTGTACGTAAGTATATTATGGTGTCTGCTCCATAAAATAAAATAAATAATTTTGGAAATATCACTTTACGTGACACGATATAAAGCTCACTTTTCAATGCTTTTCTTTGAGTGTAGTTGATGTTCAGTAGTTCCGGTACGCGATGACCATTAGTTATACCTATTCCTTCCATCTGTATTCCTCTAGTCATCTCACAGAACTAAATAGCTAACATAGTTCAAATTCTAACCTCCATCTCCTAGAAATGTCTTTTCTATTAGATCTAGGACCAAAAAACGTGGGGCATGACGTGACCCGAAAATCTATCAAGTTTGACAAGGGACTTCTCATGATGGACCGGGTCAGTAACCTCTGAGAAGGTCTAGGTCAATGACTCTAAAAAGGTCAGTCAATTGAGGTTACATGCTAAACATGTATTGCGAAAGATACAGTACCTTTAATGATCAAATACGGGTAGTTATTTCTTGGCTAAGTAACTAAGGAATGATTTTGATATTGTAATAAAATAATTGCCACAACTAGTACCTAATCCCTAGATAATCTGTATCAAAAGTATCTGATGAAAATATAAACAAAAGTATCAGGAAACGTAACTGTGGATGCCAATTTGTAGTGCCACTTACAATCTGAGTGTTTTAACTTTATTGTTTGAATACTCAAATATTTGAAATTACTTTAAAGATGTTTTCCATTGGAAAATTGAGTTTAATTTTATAACCTCAATTTTCGTCGATGATTCTTCAATTACTATGTAATAATGTTATTTAAACAATAATTGTTGGGAAAACTGGTCACACACAGTTGGAACCTTCTTAATACAGATTAATGTGTAACTAATTACATTTTGAGAGTGATTTTCTAAGAATTTACCCTGAGCAGTGTTTATTTACAGCTTCATTTCACACTTTTGAAACAGACTATACGTCCGGCGCATCCTGTGCTGTCAGTTCTGCTAACAATCTTGCTGCCATGCCGGCAATATTTTAACGGGATGAGCTTTACGAGAACAGCTTGTAACTTCATGAGACGAGAAGAATATAGCGTTATCGTTGTACCCAAGTATAAATTGCTTACTGGAAAGTCAACATTAGAATTATTCTGTAAAGTTCACTTGGAACCTCATTCAAGTGACCGCAGAGTATTCGAAAGCGAACTCATTTGTTTTTAAAGTAAATCATCGCGGATTCACAACGAGACACCGTTCGAATTTCAAAGTGATGTATAGACAATCACTATAGTAATGTTTTACAGGCTGATGATAAATTCTAAATTTCTTCATTATTACGGAGGAGCCACGTAAAAAACGTAGACTAAAGCATGTTTGCTTTGCTAATGACCACTCAAGTAATTAATGTTTGTTGCTCGTCAGGGTAAGTGACAGCGGGTGGTGATAGCTAAACGGTTAGGACGTTTGACTGGTGAAAAAGAGATTGTGAATTCGAATCTAGCCTGATGCATTGTTAACGTGAATACTAAACGTGTTGCCTACTCGTCCTACTAGTATTCCTGTTAACCCGAAGCGTTTAACAGGAATCAGCTCCCATTGGGCAAAAGGCGTATATAAAATACAGAATCACTATTATTTATTTATTTATATATACTTTATTGTACACCACAAAAATACATAGCATAAAAAAATACATAAAACACTAAAAAATATACAATGCAAATGAACACTACAAATATACAATATTAAAACATGATTTCTTATCAATTTCTCGCAATGAGATTAATTCATGTTCTGAGCAGGTGTAAGGAACGTGACTTGAAACTGAAATCTTGGCATGCTTTGAGAATGTCGATAGGTAGACTTTCAGTTGGAATTTCAGCTGATTTGGGTTTAAAATTGGTCAAAGGTTTTCACATAATTCCGTGGCAAGTTTAATCTTGACTTTTTATGTTATACCGCCGCCGCTCCTGCTCAGCTCGAGTGCAATAGCGGCATGTCAAAACATTGAGATTTCTAACTATAATAACTAAGTAAGGTAATACTATCCTGTATGTGCTATGTCTGTGGTAAATATTAATGTATTAAACAAATAAACAACGTTGGCACGCGCTATACTTTGCGTAATTTATTTCATCACCATTGGTCTTAAAAAAGGCGAACGAAAACATCGTGAGGAAACCGGCATGGCCTAAGAACCACCAATTCGTTTTGAGAACAGTGCTGATTAAATAATTTACACAAAGTAAAGCGCCTGTCTGGGTTTCAACCTACGACTTACAACTCGTAAGTCGCGGCCGTTACCACTGGGCCATCACTGCTCACGAAGACATGTGACATCTACCAATCCGCACTGGGCTCGCGTGGTGGATGACGGCCCATTCCCTCTCACGGTGAGGAAGCCTGTGTCCCAGCAGTGGGAATGTTAAAGACTGATTAACTTATACTAACACATAAATCGTCTCGCCTACAAATAATGAACTTCGTGCGAGTCGCCTATAGAACAAATTATAATATTTAAAAGTGAGGATTTGCACTTTTTGGGCGAATCGACTAATAAGCTGGAAGTCGCCGTTAACTGTCAATCGTAATAGTAGATTATTAACCAAGGGGATAAAGCAGTGTCTTCTGTCGCGGGTGACGATTTAAATCGCGAGCGTAACGAAGGACTCGAGGTTTACTCCCGAGCGTAGCGAGGGTGTTAAAAACTTAAATCACGAGCGAAGCAAGGGATTTAAGACGAGTCCTGAATGTAGCGAGGGATTTAAGTTCACCCAAGACTAAGACAGCTTTATCACCGAGGAAAATACTCTACTTTTCGTACCATTTGCGAAAAAATTAACACAATAATAATATGAGATAAGCATTTATTAAAAATAATGACAATTAAAAGTAAAAGTTAACATTTGAAACATTGGTCCAATTATTGATAGAGAGAGTTACATTTTTGTTTGGTACATTTATTGTTGATGAGTTGATTTGAGTATTTCTCTGTTCTTGCGTCTGAGGAACTTGGCAAATTCCTAGACTAATATTTTTTTGTCGGAAAAGCAAAGGCATCAAGCTCATACGGCCTCGTCGGTTTTCGATAATCATAACTGCATAATAAATGCGTATTCCTTTTTCTAAAAGATGTATAATGCTTTATATACAAACTCAATGGTGTAAACACAGATGTAGTTCAGTATAAATTTCGGTAAGTATTCCAAATTTAAATCACATTCTCCCCCTAGAGGATGAATGAAATTCAGTACAATTTTCAATCCCTGTTTTTGACAGATTAAAAATGACTATTGTTATGTTCGCTTTTTGTGGCATAGAATGTCACTTTTTGAGCAAGTGGTATGAAAAGTAGTTTTTTAGCATCCATTCTTGGGTCTTCGTTCTTAACTCATAATATCCTAGACGAATACTCAGTCATAAATCAAGATTAAAAACTGTCAGTTTTGATATTACTCTCGACTGTAATGTAGTTTTAAAACTAGATTGATGATGGAGCATTCGTTCTCGACAACCGACCTTAGTCCATTTTATAGACTGCCTCGTGAGTCTAGTCGTCGCAGACGTGACTGCCGAGTTTGGGTTCGATGTCCCGGTAGGATGAAGTGTTATTTGGTTTTTCTTCATGTAATTACCAGTAGTGTCTCGGAGTTATGCTCCGTTCATAGCGATAGGAGCCCCCCCTCCCCCACTGTTACATGTGCCTTAAACATAACTAGCAAAATGTGGATGTACTATGACGGCACGGTTGGCGCAGTGGTTAAGCGATTGACTGCTGCGCTGCGTGTCGCGGGTTCGATTCCCGCACGGAACAAATATTTGTATGACCTACATGTATTTGTTTCGAGTCTGGGTGTTTTTCTATCTATAATATGTATGTATTTACAAAAAAAAAAAAAAAATGTATATAAGTAGTTTATCAGCCATCTTGTTACCATAACACAAGCATTAGATTGCTTAGCTTGGGACTAGATGGCGCTGTGTGAAATGTCCAGGGATATTATTATTATTATTATAGGTAAGACTCTGCCTATCTCTCCAGCGAGAACAGGCGTGGTGTTTCTGTAAAATAAAATATTCACAACGGGTAATATGTTTGCTCCCCAATGGGTAAAAAGTTACTTTTCATAACTAATCAAAACTCTGCTAGAAATTGTTGTTCATAACGTAAAATTATATTTTTGCAACAGTCGTGCCGTAACTTATATGGAAGTGAGAACTTTCATAATATTGAATCTTAACATTTTCCTTAACAACCGTTACAGTTACTAAACACATTCCTGTAACTAACTTCCCTAAATTGTCCCGAAAACGCTCATGAAAAATAAAAATTTGTTATTAATTTTGTTTTGCAAAATATATGAAATGGTCGAAAAATATAACGTAGCTGTTATTAAAGGAGCTGTCACAACGAGGAAACTCGTGTCGGGAACGTTGGTATAAAAATATAACACCCAAGTACAATATAAAGTTTCCAGTTTAAAGAGAACTGGCTGCAAAAATAATGAAATACTTTTTTATTTACTTTTTCTTCTGACACATTTTTTATTCGATAACTTTATGTTGATTTGGGCTTTGTTCTTTCCTGAGGTCCGGAACTTTGGATATGAAGTCGAAAGTAAATTGGCAAAACATTTTGTTGGGCCTTGTCCATGTTATGACTGAGAAGAAAGAGCATGGATGACGATATCCACGTCGTTATGGCAATTTCAGGCAATTAAAAGTCCAAATTTCTTCACGTTGTTGGTTTGATCCCTGGGTCACACAAAGTGTTATTTCTTGTTTTTATTGGATATTTTCAGTAGTGTTCTTAGTCGGGATTTGTGTCCAGTTACTGGTAAAAGGCTCGCTGCAATGAGGCTCCTCAAATAGAGTGAATGTATCAATACACCTCTGCCCATTCCTACGGGAATTGGAGGCGCGGTTTTATATATGCTACTTAGACAGTAGGTCCTGTACATTGTGAAATTGTCAAAGCCACATTTGTGGTACTTGTTAGCCTCGAATGGGTACTTAACCACGAAACCCTTCAAACCACAGTCAATGTATCTCTATTGCTAAGGTTTGTGGTACAAAATAATCTCGCAAAGAGCCACAATATCCTGCAGACGTCTAAATTAGGGATAGGTGCGGATGACTTGAGAGAGTAATAAAAGACGATCGCTACTTCAATATTGTTTGTGCTGGGATATCGCGGGCGTGTGGTACACCGTAGTGTAATATAGGATCCAACATATCTGTAGGGTCATTCTCTAAAAAAAAAAAAACGGAAAAAAAATCGGAAATTCGAACGGTGTCTCGTTGTAGATCGGCCATGATTTACTTTAAAAACAAATGAGTTCGCATTCGAATTGTGTTTGTTGGTAGATTTTGTCATTTGATTTTAACATTTAACTCTGATACTTAAGTGTACTTTCAGATTGCTACTTTAATAATATTTGTTCACAGTAGTGTCCGACCGAAGCTTCGGCTTCGGCTTCGGCTTCGGCCACCTTCGGCCAAAAAAGCACCTTCGGCCAAATCTTCGGCTTCGGCCAAAAATTTGCCGAAGGTTTGGCCGAAGCCGAAGGTTTGCTAGTTGTCAAAATTTGAAATTTACTGAACGATGCTAGAGCGAGACGGAGAGTGTGCAGAGCAGCAGAGTTTCGCCGCGCCGCCGCACCGGACCAAACGAATCGCAGTTAGTAAACTAAACGAGTCAAAACAAGTTTGAGAGCGCGTCTTAAAATTCTAATAAGTCATATTTGTTATTACATATTATTTTATTTATTACTGTGAGTAGTACCTGTGGTGATACGTTCATTATTGTGAGGCACTATAAGAACCAAAAAACCGTAAGTATTGTCTGGTTTAAAATATTTTATGTTATCTAACGTAATCGTCTGATAATTAAAACAAGTGCGAGTCGGACTCGCCCATGAAGGGTTCCGTTACGTTACGATTTATGACGTATTAAAAAAAAACTACTCACTAGATCTCGTTCAAACCAATTTTCGGTGAAAGTTTATATGGTAATGTACATCATATATTTTTTTTAGTTTTATCATTCTCTTATTTAGAAGTTACAGGGGGGGGGGGACACACATTTTACCACTTTGGAAGTGTCTCTCGCGCAAACTATTCAGTTTAGAAAAAAATGATATTAGAAACCTCAATACCATTTTTGAAGACCTATCCATAGATACCCCACACGTATGGGTTTGATGAAAAAAAAAAATTTTGAGTTTCAGTTCTAAGTATGGGGACCCCCAAAATTTATTGTTTTTTTCTATTTTTGTGTGAAAATCTTAATGCGGTTCACAGAATACATCTACTTACCAAGTTTCAACAGTATAGCTCTTATAGTTTCGGAAAAAAGCGGCTGTGACATACAGACGGACAGACAGACAGACAGACATGACGAATCCATAAGGGTTCCGTTGCCATTTGGCTACGGAACCCTAAAAATGTGACTGATTATTTGATTATTTTTGTTAAAATTACTTTAAGTAAATAAATATTTAATTAACATTGTATATTTGAAACTTTTATTTTAGACAATATTTTATTACCTACTTGTATATGTTGGTCACTCGGCTCGTTATTGGGCTAAATCTCTAAAGCTCTCACAATATGTATCTAGTATATTCTGAGATCAAAGTAACTATCGTATTTCTCAAGGTCAATGACACCTTCGGCTTCGGCTTCGGCTTCGGCCGAAGGTTTTTGTAAATACCGATTAATCGGCTTCGGCTTCGGCCAGAATTGCACCTTCGGTCGGACACTAGTTCACAGTTACCGGCGAAACATAGTGAGTAATATTTTATTCACAACACCTGTTTTTAACCCACCTGTGTGTTTTTTATGAAACCTTCGACTTTAACTTTGACTTGAGTGCACTTTACAGAATAGCATTACTCAGCTTTTATAATCAGGTTTTCTCAAAGTCATAGTTTGGCGAAAAGAAAATTCTTAAGAAACCCTAAGAATCCTTTGTTCTTGTTCTTACTTTCGTGTTCAAAGTTGATTACTTATTTTCATTCATAGCAATTTCACGGGATTCAAATCGCCGAACTAAGCAGTGGAGTCAAGATTACTAAGAAAAAAATTTGTAGAAATAATAACTACGTTACGAAGCAACTCAAGATTGATTTGCTTCGTAATGAAGGTATTCCTACCGCAACATAGTTAGAAAAAGGCTACGTAGATACCTAGCCTTTTTATAACTATGTTGGGGTCGAATTTCAGTCTAACCGGATGCAGCTTCATACCAGTATTTTACATGGAGCGACTGCCTATCTGACCTCCACAACCCAGTTATCGGGTAACACGTTAACCCTTGACAATACTGGTGGTTACACTTTCGAGCCCTTGACTACCTAAAGGAAGTAAGGACTGTCACAGATCTATGAATGACAGCCGGAACCAACGGCTTAATGTGCTTTCCAAGGCATGGAGGGATCTCGATAAGTAATAGATGGTGAGCCATCCACGATCTTTCCATCGCCCGTGCAGCTGTTATTATTTGGCAGTCCCACCACGACATCACTAAGCAAGTTCGCTAATTACTGCAGTACTTTTTAAACAAAACAGTCTCTCACTCTGTATAAGCTTACTTGAACAAAAAATTGTAGAAAAACTTTCAGGATTTTCTAAACTGGGTTAAGTTTGTTACTTAATCCCTGCCCTAACTAACTTGAGCGGGGTTCACTTAATCCTTTTACTAAGTTTATCATGAAGTTGTAAACATACTCTTGTTTTGGTTTTACCTTTTTTATCTACTTTGACATAGTTAGTGACACCGATAAAAGTATCTGCTAAAGGTCGCTCAGTTTATTTTTATGCGGGTATCTCATTGGTTGGGTTGGTGAGTTTGTGAGTTGGGTACGGTGTAATGATGTGTGCAAGATGTCACGTATTAAATCAAAATAAAATTATGATTATTGAAACATTTAGTGTGGTAGGTAAATATTTAACTTGGAACAAAAACACAAAAATACAACTTTGTTATTCGAACCACAGAACAGATAAAAGAGGTTTTTCCTCTGTTATCTGTTCTGTGATTCGAACCCTCTCTCGATTCCAATCGATTTTCGCACAGACTGTTCGGTGTGCTTAATTATGGCAATACGCCGCACTCTCACGTCCTGAAATGAATAAGTCGTATTACCAAGTCACTATTTATACGTTTTTGTGGTCAGCGCACTATGTCTTCTTCCATAAATCGCTATCAGCCGTCTAATTTTATTTTATTTTATTACGTTGATACGCTTCGGTGTAACACACAGCCATCGTATTATCATTCGGCAGCCACCAAACTACCAGTTGTGGGCAAAATTCGTCCGCGAAGTAAACAAAATCAAGTTTAATATCATTACGACAGCGTCAAACTTTTGGTGGGAGAAAGTTTGTGAGAGGAAATCATAAGTCAGACTTGTCCTCGTGGGTTTTGTGTCAGTGTATACTAGAGCATAATGTAGTGATGGGATTTTTGCTTCTTGTTGTGTTTTTCTTTTAAACAATATTGTTGGTAGCAGAACATAAAACACATCTAAGTCCTTACAAGACCCGATTGGGTAGACCAAAATTCATTGAAACGTCCTCACTTAAAATAGTTTTAATATGTATTGTCTTCCTCAATTAAAATATCTTGGCGCCTACCTACTGGTAACTTTAATGAAAAACAAACGATATTTTTCAAATTTGTCGATTTTAAAAGTTTTTTTAAACTTCCTCGTTTTTACTAGACATGATAGTGCCTCACGATAATTTAATTATATTCAACAAACAAAATAAATGAATTGGATTGAACCGCAGCGCAATCCTAATTAGCTTTATTATTAGCGTCAAGAAACATCAAAATAGTTAATAACCCGACTAGCTTAATAACACGCCAGTATTACCGAAGGTATTCACTTGACATCAATCTTCATTTAGATCGCGTAAACAATATAAAGTTATTATGGAAGAGGATGTTATTTAAGCAGGAACTTCTTGTATTAATCATTTCTGTGCTTTATCGTATAGAGAATATCTATAAAAATGTTTTGTTTAGTTGTTAAAAGAAACATGGCTTTTGTACTTGTACTAATATAATTATAGGCTGCATCTTGCTTGCTCAGACCTATGTAGAGTTATTCTCTGAACATCACTTCTACATTCGAAAACGGTATCTCGTTGTGAATCCGCGACGATTTACTTTAAAAACAAATCAAAGTCAAAAGTCATTTATTCAAATTAGGCTGAGAATCAGCACTTTTCGAACGTCAAAATTACAAAAGACAGTCCCCCAAAAACGCCCGCCCTTCACCAAAATGAGTTCGCTTTCGAACTGTGTGCGCTCACTTGAGTGAGGTGAGCAGTGAACTTTACAGAACTAGTGTGTTCTACTGTAAATAGGACTTAACCATGATTGGCGAAATATGAGTGTAATATTAGGTACACCTTTACCTAATCCTTCGGGGATTACATGTGTGATGTTGCGTTATGTATAATACTGCTGCAAATGAGCTTTCAATTTGTTATAGTACTTTTTTTCTATGCTAAGAAAGACATAAAAGTTATCACCAATTTATTTGACCGGAATGGTCGACCATTTAGCTAACATATAGGAGGTGTGACAATCATGTTGCGAACGAGAGGGTCGTGACAATATTCTTGAACGATTACTGTATTAGACCTATGCATAGCGGTTAAATGGATCAGACAGAGGAAGGTAATAGCCCGGATAACGATTAGGAGACAGATGTTTTTTATGTAATAATGCTGATATATTATTTATGTTATGGTTGAGAGGCGGCCAACGATAAGTGATTCCGTCAACTATTACTATTCAGTAAAGTTCACTTGGCAGTTCAACTTCACTCAAGTGAGCGCACACAATTCGAAATCGAATACATTTGTTTTTAAAGTAAATCACCGCGGATTCACAACGAGACAGCGTTCGAATGTCGAGTGATATTTAGATAATAACACTACAAACTGAAATAAGATGGATGATGCTGACTTTTTTTTAACAATTTAACTGAGAATAGAGAAGCCCTCTTTAGTAGTAGTAGGACAAAATGAAGTTATAATTAGACTGAAAGTCATATTCAATTCCTACGGCAATTTGTTTAAAAAAAATGTAATTGAGGGAGAGTCTATTGCCTCTAATCGACCAAAAAAGTGGGGCCTATTCAGAAATCCCTAATGGAAATCATTAATAACATTGACTTATTAAGAAATTGACCACGAACTAACGAGGCAGCCGCCACGTTAACAAAACACGTAAAGAATTATCATCTGTCAAGCCCAACTTTTCTGTTAGGGTTGGCTTCCAGTCTAACCGGATGCTGCTAAAGACCAGTATTTTACATGGAGCGACTGTCTATTTGAACACAAACTGTCCACAGCCCAGTTACTGGGTAACACGATAAACTGGTTGCTTTTTGGGCTTCTGACTACCCGTAACGACTGTCAAAGATGTACGAATGACAACCGGGACCAATTGCTTAGCATTTCCGAAGCATGGAGGGGTCTCGACATGTAATGGATGATTACCCGTCCACTAAACGACCGCAGCAAGCGTAACCTCTTCGTGCGGCTGTTATCATTTAGCCATGGCCCCTCTGCCAATAAGATCAGCATATCTCATTCTAACCACTGCGACCTCTCCTGGCGTTTGCCTGTACTAATTAACCAAAGTTGGTAAGATCCTATAATTAGATCAGTAAATCTCGCTTTTCCATCATATTATCTGTAAGGTCAATCAGAGCGGTCTCTTGGGAACTTGTTCGTAGTTGAATTGCCCTTATTACTCGTACGGACGCGACCGATCCTAAGGGTCGGTGAGTTAGGGAAGCTCGGCGAAACAGTGGCGATGGCAGATATAGTTTGATGTTTTGATAGTATTGTGATTTGGAATGGACTCCGAGGAGCTCGAGGTCCCTTTGTGTTATTTATCTATTCTTAGTAATCCATACTTAATTAATATGAATGCGGAAGTAACACTCCCTGTCTGTTCCTTCCGCACTCAACCCATCGTTCTGAAATTTGACAGATAGATAGCCTGGGACCTGGAGAACATATTTATTTATTTTTTATAACGGCTTAAACTAATAATAAGCTTCTTTTCATCTTACATATTTATTTCTATACAAAAATTACGACGAAGCGGGCAGTAGTGGTTTTTTTTTTATAAAAACATGAATTTTAAAAGTGCCTGATAAGTTAACAGACATTATTTATAGCCACGAGTTAACACTGTTAAGTTATGGTCTACTCGGAGTAAATTATGTAACATTAACTTTATTTAGGTATGCGCTAAATATTTCGGCAGCTTTTGTGTGGGAAGGCACATCCTAGGAGACCAGGATATCGTCAGCGGTACGGTGCTGTTCTAAGAATAATCATAGAATTCCTTAGCCCTCTTAATAATTCAAATGCCATTAATTATATAATTAAACCAAAATGCCGTACACGTACACGAAACTCAGTACCTACCACAAAAGCTGCATCACCAAACGAAAATCCCGTAATCAATGATAAGAGCTTTCATACCAGCGTGTTGCACTTACCTAATGAACGTTATCGCGCGTATCTTATCAGCTACACAGTTGGTATGCTCGGCTGTTATAAGTATAGTAAGTTGGTAGTTAGGCTTTGGGGACCAAAATGATGATGAGTTTCGGAGACAGACATCGGAACTTTTCAATAAATGCCAGCAAATCAACCGCGATTGCTGCTATCGCATATGTATGCATTGTTTACGCAATCACACAACATAACATTACCCCTGTACCCTCTAAAGGGGTACGCAGATGTGTTCAGTATACCACGGTACACCCTCATTTCTGTCAAAGTTGTTATTGGGTCTAATCTTGGAAGTATATATGATTTTGTGTGGGGTAGGTAGCTACAACTAAAAAGTGAAAAATAAAAACTTTTTTATAAAAAAAAAACAACCGACTTCCAAAAAAATCACTACAAACTGAAAAATAACTTTAATTTCAGAAGTCTGTGTCAAAAAAATATAAACATCCGAATTGAGAACGTCCTCCTTTTTTTGAAGTCTGATAAAATATTGACTACTTCGTATGTGTAGTGGTTGACAATGCGACCGATGTGAGTGCAGTCGTTTGGGTTAATCTCCAAGTTTCGGTAAAGTATTAATGGGATGTTCTTATAGGAGTTTCTGTGTAGCAGCTCTGTGTGTGAAATTGTGCCGGTTAATGACAATGATGACCATAACCCAGTGAGAACAGAGCAGTGATGGCTTAGTGGTATTGGCCCGGAATAACGAGTTGTAGGTCGTGAGTTCGAACCCTGGCAGGCACTTTCCTTTGTGTATTTAATTTCATCACCACTGCTCTCAAAACGGTGAAGAAAAACATTGTGAGGAAACCGGCTTGTTCTATCCACCATTCCGCACTGGGCCCGCGTGGTGGATTATGGCCTACTCCTTCTCAGCTGTGGGAACATTATAGACTGCTAATACTTATGCTAATGTCAATCTGCTTGCCCCCGTTTACTTACATGGGATCTATACAGAACAGGTGGAATGCCTTATACAATACTTCTCCCTAGTCCATGAGGAATACAGTCGTAATGTAACAACTTTTATCGATTCATCGCGCCATTATTAGCCGAATCTAGCTCCAAAGTGGTTTGACACTAATTGCTAGATCGATTAACAAGCTGTCACGTTAGAATTCAATTATCTAGATAGTTGACATAAGTGGGTGAGCTCGTGGAACTAGATTCACGAAGTGGACTAAAGTAATAACATACTTTAAAGGATTTAAAGCAAATTAGAACGCCTGTATTCCTCAAAGGTGTCGGCAGAGGCGAATGAATACTGAATCGTACCTGTAACGACGTTTCACCAGTTTTGTTTAAGTCGCATGTTATAATTAGCAAACTTTTTGTGAGTCCCATGTGAATGTGAGTGAGGCGCGGCAGTACTGCCATCAACGGGCACAATTTCTGGCTGCGGCCTGGTACTCAGAATGTCCCAATGGAAGTACTCAATTTCACTGAACGATTCAGGTATCGAACTCAGAACCCCAGCCTAAGCTAAGCTGCTGGGAGTGTGTTGCGCCACTTCTTCTTCCCAGCGAAAGCATTAGGAAATGGTGAAGGGCGGACGGTTTGGGGGACTGTCTTATGTAATTTTAACGTTCGAAAAGTGCTGATTCTCAGCCTAATTTGAATACATGACTTTCAGTCCCGCTTGTAACATGAGTTTGAAAAAATATCGAGACGAAATTCGCACTTAATAAGTAGGTACTGCCCTTCGCGGTATACTTACTGCGGTATGTTCAACTTCAAGTCTCTTTGTGCAAGTCCTCGGGTGACGATATCAACGAAATATGAGTGCTGAGGCCATGAAGTTAAGATTCAAAATCATTTCTGCTTACGAAAAACCGGCAAGCCATGCCGCCACGTGCCACCAAGTGACCGTTTGCCTTAATATTGCAGTAGGAGAGTTTACAGACTTCTTTTACCAAAAATATTAATCCACTTGGCAACTCGAAGCGTTAAAACTTATCTTCTCCGACACTTTGTTGCAATTAATTCAAAGAAAAGTCAGTCTGCTTCAGAAACATGATACTCTTGAAAATCTTTATTGATTTACCACGACAACTTGTAATTTATAAGATTCTTAGAACAATTATTTACCTAGTTATGAAAGCACTTTAAATACTTAGTGAGGGTACTTACACTAAAATGAGTGAACTTTAGTACTTATAGTCTGACGAAAAAAGTGTGAAATATTTTTAAGTGTTTTAGTACACAATGAGTATATTCAGCTGCAGCTGGTCTGGAAGCCGACCCGACCATAGTTGGGAAAAAGTTACTTATCAGATGATTAGTAGGTAGTCAGGTAATTATACACATGACAATGATAAACTTTAGCTGTGGGACCAAGTCTAACATAAACCGTTCCCAGTATAAAATAACTTATCACAATATTTTAACATCTCAACTCCTTTTCAATTTCAAAAAGCAAGACGCGCACAACTATTTTCCGCAAATGTTACCAGCTTAAAATAACTTGCTCCAAAATCTTTTTAACAGGTAACCCCAAGGCAATCAAAGTTTGTGGCTCACAATTTTCGTTTGTGGCAACTTTGCACATGGCCTATCTCGTCTTCGCGGTCGTTACGATAACTTACGATGCTCAAACTTGGAACGGATTTTAATCAAAGGGGCGAATTGTTTTTGTTTCCAGTTTACGTCCTATGCTGATTTTTAAATTGTCAAAAGGATCTTTAAATTCGATAAGTGAGTGTTTATAGTTTCATGGGAAAAAGTCGATAGTAGGTACATATTTTACTGATTTTCTTTTTTATTTACTCATTATTTTGACGTGACTTTGTCTACATGCTTGTAATGCACATTGTTTGTAAACAACACCTTTCAATGTCCAGATTTTATTTCAATCAATTCATCAGTAGTTTGTGTCTGATCCTCTGAATGCATCAGGTGTAGCAAAGTGTGACAGCGGAACACTAGTTTAAAACAGTTTGGATATTTCTTTCACAAGCATTTTTTTTTATCAATCATTATTGTTTTGCGTGGTACAGCAGGAGCCTTTTAAGGGGTGCGCTCGATAGTTGTCCCTAGTATAGCGACTTTTTGTGTTTTGAAAATGTTATTAGTAATTTGCCTTTTTATAGTAAAACTAAATCGGATGAAGGTAGTTAGAGAACGTATACATTTACAGGTGTAACCTTCGATCAATAATGTAACACACAGAACAAACGTTCCCATTTACTAAACAAAACTGTTTCTACCCTCATTAACAATTGTTTTCTACACACACTTCCGAAAACCCTACTAAAATAGCGAAGAATGGCAGTCGTTTCGTGTAAAATATTGATAGTCGGCCGCTTCTGGTAAGATGGGAACCGACCCATACGTATAAGTTAGAAATAAACAGTTTATGTGGTTTTTAAGCATTTAAAATAGACAAAAAGCGTATTTGCAAGAGATCTGATAGGTCGTAAGTCAGAAGCATAACAAATAAATAAAATCAAATGCACCATTGTATGTATGTATACTAAAGTTCTCCCTCTCACAGAGGGGAGGCCTGTGTCCCAGCAGTGGGAATGTTACACTACAGGCTGATTATGCTATGCTGTACTGAAGTTGGTGGGTTTTTTCACACATTATTTAAAAGTATTTGTATAGTTACCTTTTAAATAATAGTATTTATAAATAAAGTGAGGCATTCCACTCACTTACAATTCTATGTATATCTTATTCGATTTGTTTTTAAAGTAAATCATCGCGAATTCGTAACAAGACACCCTTCGAATCTCGAAGATATGTTCATAGATTCGTTGTGTTTTTATATTAGAGTATATTGTTGTATATTAGAGTACAAATTTCCATAGTATAAGTGTTTTGTATTAATCATACAGCATAAATTAGGTTTTATACCCACGTGTACTAGGTTCACATTGTAAATATTCGTTTGCCGCTAGCAGCGGCGGATGTGGTCGAACTTATCTATATGTACCAACCATCTTTGTACCTACCATATCCGACGAATAAATGTCATTGTCGAATTGCTAAATAACTTTTAGTGACATTATTGGTCTCAATGAACATTTTTTTCTTCTTGTCTCAAACTGATAAAATAATCTAGAATTTTTCGACATTCCGGTTGACCACAATTAAATCAACACAAATATTAATTACAAAAAATCATACTTCAATTATATTTAATTCTAGTACAATACCTCCAATTTCCCTTTGCTATAATTTCCCATTAATTAATAAATTACAGGGCAAATATTTTACGGCATAATTAAATCACCCCTCGGAATTCTTCGCGAGTTGAATAAATCACAAAGATGTATGCTGATTAAAACTTGTGTGGAATATTAAATAAGTAGGTAGTAAACTGGCTGAAATTATTTGAAAGAATATAAAAAAAAAACGAGTCAAGGACGACCAAGTTGTTAGCTAAGTATAAGAAAGAAGTGTAAAGGGACATCCATCAACCCCTACTGTGCCCGCATGGTGGGTCACGGCCCGCTCCCTCTTACAGAGAGGAGCCCGTGCCCAACAGGGGGAACGTTTATAGGCTGCGTGTGTTTATTCTGTGCATTCGGTGAGGTTTTTTTTCATGTATGTACGCCTATTTAATTATTTTTTTCCCAAAAAGATTGACATCATAACTGGTCAGCTCCGACTATTAAATAGAAATCATCAATTTGTCTAGCATGATGTTTAATGATACAGGCAACAGATTATTGACGACTCCTTTTACACGTCTTTGCAAAGGATCATTTTCAGCAGTCAGTAATAAAAGGTCTACAATAAAACCTCGCCAGTTCATTCACGTATGAATAAATAAGAAGACTTCAGCACTATTTCTTTCTCTTTGGAAATAGATTCGGGATTTTTGACGACACGTTCAGACTTGTACTTGAATATATTATACCTTTCACTCCGGACTCTCTGGGGAGACTGAATAAAAAATTTGGCACTACTGTGATTCGGACGAAATGGTTTTTATATTAGATTTCCATAGGGATAGCTTTTAGTTACGTCATGTTCCATCTGTCAATATTTTTGGAGCATAATAATATTTTAAATCCTACTAATATTATAAACGTGAAAGTTTGTATGGATGGATAAATGGATGGATGGATGGATGGATGTTTAATTACTCTTTCACGCAAAAATTACTGAACGGATTAGTATGAAATTTGGCACACAGATGTTTTATAACCAGGAATAACATATATGATAGTTTTTATCCCGATATTACCACGGAATCGAAACTTATGCGGGTGAAATCGCGGGGCGCGGCTAGTACATTTATAAAACAAATGAGCATCAGCAATTCTATTTTGTAAAGTTCGAGCACAATTCAAAAGCGAACTCATTTGTTTTTAAAGTAAATTATCGCGGATTGACAACGTGACACCGTTCGAACTTCAAAGTGATGTTACGAGAATTGCTATGCAAAACAAAATAAGTTACATTAAAAATAATCTTATTATTTCTAAAGTTTCTTAGTTAATATGCCTAGAAAACACAATGAAACTAATATCTAACTGCAAATCTAGCCTTAAAAGATCACATATCAACATTTCTTCAGAAGTAAACCACTTAGAAATGGACAGACAGCCTTCCGTTCAACTGGCTATCAGACCTAATGTAGTGGAAGAATACGACCGAACGATCAAAAGTAATATCCACACATATACCTAGTCACTTTAACAATACGTTCATACATCCATCATTCTTTAAAAGTAGTATCGGTAACATCTGTTATGTGAAGATGAGATATATGACCATTGTGTGCGATTCATATTAACAAAAAATCACGCCTGTGGCCCTCGAAGGGTTGGGCAGAGGTGGATATATGTATGACAATTGCGCCCACATAATGATGTGGGCGCAATTGTCATCATGCTCCTGCCTTTATTCTAATATATTTGGGGTCGGTGCAACATGTCTCTATATATAGATAACACCACATATATAACCTGTGTTAACAAATAAAAGTGATTTGATTTGATCTATTTTTTATAGTAATACCCACAGTTCGTCAGTTATATTTAAGTCCTGTGTACTATGTCCAACAGTGGAGGCTGAGTTGATAGGTTGGTTGATTGGTTGACGTATGTAACTGAGGGCGAACTGATTGCCATCAACTGGGTACAAATACAGACTGGACTGCTACTGGAAAACACTTTAATAGAAGAACCCAATTGGGTTCTTCCAGCACAAATTGTCGAGCAAAGGCCCCCGATCTGGGAATCGTAACCAGGACCTCACACCAACGAAGCTGACACTGTGTTCGGTTCGCTAATTGAAAAGATATGAAATATTTCACTACCACCAATGGTACCTAACCACTTACCACCAGATGGGTCATCTGCTTAACCATCAAATAAAAAAAATGTAGGATGGCAAATAATCAAACAGAAACCAAATACCATGATCTTGTAGTTCAGTCTGCGCCATGAGTCTTTGTACCGTGCTAATTAACATAAACAAGCAGTCCCAATTATGATGAATACAAATGACTAATCTACCCCATTTGTTATCAGTGGGCTTTTGTCTTATCTGTCTGACGTCAGTAGGCGGGCAGGCTTGGCTGCTTATTTAACCGCAAAATACCTAGGTACTAACAGTAGTGCTGTTCTGTAAAGTTCATTGCTCACCTCACTCAAACGAGTGCACACAATTCGAAAGCGAACTCATTTGTTTTTAAAGTAAATCATTGCGGATTCCAACAAGTCACTGTTCGAATTTCGAAGTGATGTTTGTGAAGTCCCAAATATAATGAATATTATTACTATTATCTAATCTACCTCATTTGTTATCAGTAGGCTTTTGTTTTATCTCTGACGTCAATAGACGGGTAGGCTTGGCTGGTTAAAAGCGAAAAATGCCTAGTAACAGTAGTGTTATTCAAGTTCACTTGGAACCTCACTCAAGTGAGCGCATACAATTCGAAATCGAACTCATTTGTTTTTAAAGTAAATCATCGCGGATTCACAACAAGTCACTGTTCGCATTTCGAAATTGATGTTTGGAGAATTTTACATAATCGATTGTTTATCTCACTCCACCTTTCAATCAAAAATAAGGAAACAAAAGAGAAACATATTTACTTCAGCATTTTGTCAACTTTATCACTAACATTTAAACGCTTGACAGCTATACAACGTTTATTTTGGTTGCCTCAAACATCAAATATATGACATGTCATGTCTATCTAGATTACAGATATTCCTTTGTGCTAAATCTCTTTGTTTAGGGGTCAAAGGCAGGCACAAAAATGATAAGTGAAGCCGAGTGAGCCGTGTTTGTGAACTTTCATTCTGAGCGGGTCGAATTCGCCGGCGCGGTCCACGTAATAGTGTACAAAAATAGCTCATGTCATGGTTTGAAGATTAGCTAGACAATGAGGTTCGTATCGGGACTGTCAGTTTCTGTTGCGCCTGACAAACAACCGATACAAGCAAATCCAATCAGATGCTTTAGTAAATTTGTATTTTTTATGTACCTAAGCAATTGTTGAGTTGGTTCCAACACAGTAAAGCGCAGACCACACTGGGAACGATGCAGTATTTGCATACTTCGGTTCAAACCGTGAACTATGAACCGAAGTATGAAAAGTCGCGGTAGCTAATGAACGAAGCTAAACGATCTTAGTTTTGTTCCCAGTGTGGCCTGCACTTTACGGACCAATTCTGCTTGGCGACTGAATCAGAGTCATAGTGATTGTGCTGACACTTTCATAAGATGAACGATGTAAGTAGTTATTGTTCCTTTTCTTGTTGTGATGGATACGCAAGAAGAACAAGACTGCTGCCCCACAACCCGCACGCAGTGCAGTGAGCTAGTGAATCACAAGACAGGCCCAGCGCGAGTTAGTGGATGTCACATGTCTTTGAATGTTTTGTTCTAAGACACGCCGGTTTCCTCACGAGAAAGTTAGCTAATGCCGTAGTAAAAGCCAGTCAGCCGTAGGGAAGGGACTATGGTCAGTCAGTACGTTGGACAAACTCAAGGCTCTTTGACAGCACCACATAAAAAAAACTAGAAAATTTCCTACATCTGTTCTCATATTTTTTTCGCCATAATGTGAGAGCTGACTGTACTGTAGTTTCTTTTTAAATAACCCTTCGTCAACTCCCCAAGGACACAACTGTTATCGTAGTGTCAACTCAAGGTTATGTAGTCAAGTGTAGTTTACATGTATGTCGTGTGGATCGATAGAGATGGGAAAATAATTTGTTTATGGTTGAGTGGCGATTCTTTACCACACGAAAACATATATGTTTTTTAATTGGTAGGAGTCACGACAATGTGTACGGGTTCAAATTACACGTAACAACACGCCTGTATTTTCCGAAGGGTCAGGCAGAGGTGTACCTATGTATATTACACACATATTTCGCCAATTTGCAGTTTACGAATTAAACATGTCTTTCAATGTTCTACAATTAGTATAAACAAAGTTGCTTTTGAATTTACTCGGGAAGGTTTATATGTTTAAATTTATACATTATCATAACCAAGGAATTACGATGTTTTGTCAAATCGTAAATAACTTACGAAACATGGACGGATCGCTATATGTGCAAGATAATTTCAGGTTTAAATGAAAGGAATATCATACTTTTGGTAAACTATTCTTCAGTAAAAGACCTTTTATCTTCGGAGCTTCTCTTGACTCAGTAATCCTTTCAACACAATAGGTTCAGAACCGTCTCCCTCTGAACCAAAAAACAAGCCTTGACAAAACATCAATGTATCTAGCAGAAATATCAACACAAATTCAGAGAAAGAAAGCTGAAATAGTATCATATTTTCAGCACTTTATGTAATGTAACTTGATCCAGGGTGAAAATATAAAGACGGGTTTTCTGGAGAATGTCTCTCGACGTGTAAGAGGTGTTGAGAAAATGTTACCTTTTTTGTACACTAAAAGGGTTCCGGCTTTCAGGAGCTGGTTTGGTAAATCGGATTAGATGCATATGCGTAGGTAAAGCCATTTGTACTTCATATAAACGGTTTTGAGATTATATTCTCACAAATATTTCAGTTTAATGAGGCTTCTGTGAAGCATAAACATAAGAATAGGCACCTACATGTAAAACGTAAACATATCCGGTCTCTGTGTTGAGAATTTGAAGGGGAGAACTTGTCGAACTCCAATTTATCATAACTTAAGTGATTCCTTCTATGTAGCGCGAGATTTATCATTTCTCATTGCGTGACCCACTATCAATCACAATCAGAATCATTTTCAAGGTTATTGCTAAACCATGGCACGTGCGGAAACCTTACTTTTTTAACTGTAACTTTTCACTCAGCCCGTCAGGTAGTTGTTATAACATTTTGTGCCTCCAGGGACACAACATTTGAACCCGACGCGACCTCGGAATTTATCAAAACAGTGTCGCGTAATTCATTTTATTTCAAGGTCATTTTGTCGCCTAGCGTGTTTGTCGAAAAAAGTATAGAGTATGTCATTTTTTCTTTGTTGTTCTAACGTGGTTAATTTATATGGCTTTCTTGTATACATTATGAATATTTTTTTGGTAAATTATGTATTTACTTTTCATGTATTACGTATGTATTTTTAAAGCAAATGATATGGTTAGTTTTCTTGTGTTATGTATTAGAAGACAAAACTACTCGATAGGCACAGTGGTTAAGTGTTGACCGCTGCGGGTCGCTAGTTCGAATCTCGCTTGTAACATCGCATTGGTAAAAACATGAGTCATAAAATAAAATAAAACATGTTAGGCATTATGGCAAAACGATTGGATGCCGCGCTGCGAGTCGTGGGTTCGATTCCTGCTTGAAACAAATATAAAAAAAAAACGGTGAAAGAAAACGTGAGGAAACTGGCATGTCCTGGAACCTAAAAATTCGAAGAAATCCACCAACCCGCACTGGGCCTGCGTGGTAGATTATGGCCCACTCCCCCTCAAAGAAAGTAGAAGAGGCCTGTTTCCCAGTAGAAGGAACGTTATATGCTGATTATATTACATAGCTATCATAATTATAGATAGGTAGCTCTGACATGTAATAATATTAAAACTTATGTTCCCTAACTCTAAATAATATCTCATCTCAAGCTAGATCCCCTTACATAATATAAGATAGAATCCGTTCTTCAATTCTTCCGTCTCAAGAGCTAAGGCAAGTAATAGAAAGTAAAGGAATCTAGAAAGTTCTCTGAATACCACAAAGTTCTGTGAGAATTCCGTTCTCAATAGTTTTCAAGTATTACATAGTACGGTGGCCAATTCATTTCGCAAATGTAGAACATTGATTTTATGTATTATTTTTTTGTCTCGTTTACTATTTCCCATGCTGTCTACATCTCTGTATATTGTCCTGTCTCGAAGAGATGTCTTGTGAAATAAGCATCACCTCTGTATCTATTTTTTCTGTTCTGTTTTTTCTTGTCTGTTTATATATGTGTGTACATAAATAGTAAAATATTTTTTTTTCTAATTATTTTTTGACATCATTCTTTCAAATAAACTAAATTCTCTTTTTCGGTCTCCTTAGACTATTGTCACACAGTCACAAGTGGGAACTGCTGAGTGAGTGGCCCTGAATTTAATCCTGGGGTTAAACTGTGATATTAGGTTCTGATCTGGGTCTGGATGTGTGACCGGTAAGTCAACAGGCTCATCTCACACTAGTTAGACTTATGATATAAATTGTGAAATGTGATGCATCTCTGCCTACCACGAAGAGGTGCTCTTTCCTAAGTGAAGGTATAGTTAAATGTAGTCACAATATGAGCAGTGGCGTCACCCTGTCTGCTCACCACAACATACAACGGTGAGCAATCTATTAACCATGGTTGTTACTAAAAGCAATTTCTCTATAATCGTCCATTGCCCATGTTTAGTAGTGTCATCACTTCGAAATTCGAACGGTGTCTCGTTGTGAATCCGCGATGATTTACTTTAAAAACAAACGAGTTTGCTTTCGAATTATGTGCGCTCACTTGAGTGAGTGAACTTTACAAATTAATACTACTGAAAGAACACACGGATTACTTTATGTTGTTGAATAATTTGGCAAAAATGTTAAAGAAAAAGGTAATATTTGTTCTGTGGTTCTTGAAAATAACCTTCACTGGGTTTTTCTGAAACCAATTCACTTGATTTTACCAATTTTTTTCTTGTAAAGTGAAGCTATTGGTCCCATATGTTGATAAAAACTACGGCCCTTTTTTACTACTCATTTTCCAAATGAGAAAGGCTGCAGGTTGTCTAGGTAGGCAGTATTTTTGTTGCTTTTTCTTGTAAGTTTGGGGCCAAAGATTCATGATTGAAACGAGGTCACAAATATAGTTTGTCGTCTAGCCATCTGTGACCCACGCGACAGAAATATTGAAAATTTATTTTTTTATCAGAAAACTTGCAAAACACTAAAAAAATGTTTGCTTTGAAAAATTTAGAGATGGATCATTTTAATCAGTATATTTTCCATAGCTCATTTACAAAGTACCTCATGGTTGAGTTTTAATGAATACCTTTTGACTATATATTGACAATTTCAGAACATTTCTAAAAAACACTTAGAAATTGGAGCGGTGTCTCGTTGTGAACCCGTGATGATTTACTTTAAAAACAAATGAGTTCGCTTTCGAATTGTGTGCGCTCACTTGAGTGAGGTCCCAAGTGAACTTTTCTGAATAGCACCAAGTATTTAGTTACCGATTTTAATATTTTTCTAAATATTGCACAGTATTTGTCTCACATTACAAGTCAAGTTTAAATGTGCACCTTTTTTTTCAATTTGAATCTATCAGCCCTATTTGTAGGTATACCTCCATTACCAGTTACCTAAAATAAACTTCAATACTGTTAAAACATTTTCAGTGCCCCATTTTTTAGATCGGAAGAAAAAAGATTTCCTTTTTCCCTTTGTAGGTGCGGCGTTTTTAGAGGTAATGATTGGCCTATCATTTGTCAAGCCCTGTCGTTTGAAATAAATCGTACATTTTCTAATTTAAAAGGGAAACCTTACATTGAGTTTTTATGTACCAAGTATTTTTTTTTAATGATTTTCAAAATTGAACTGAGTCAATATGGCGACATTTTCACATAAAAAGTGTCATTTTCCGGCTCTGAGACAAAACCGGTTTCTAATACAGAATATTTTAATTACTCTCCATACTTGTTTTTTTATACCATGTACAAAATACCCATAAATATATCCGACTACACAAGGAGTTAATTTCGCTCCTATCCCCGGAAATCGGAACGTATGGTCGCATTAGAAGCACGGGTCATCCCCTTTCGACCTCAATTCTTAGTCAGTTCTATAATACAGCAATATTTTACTATAATATATTATTATGAAGATCTTATTTCTTACTAAGAGAAAGAGAATAGGAAATTATTATAAGCCTGGAATGTTTACCCGACTGCGAAAAAGCCAAAGGTAGTTATGCGATATAATATGATTTATGTATGTTCGTCTGTTCCTTCATAACTCCTAAACTCCTCGTTGTATTTTGACAAGCGAGGTATCGGTGAAAGCGTCATGTTGTTCCGCGGTTTATTCTAAATGTTTGAGTTGGCTTCCAGTCTATCCAATATATGTATTTTTTTTTGTAAACCACAACATCTTGCTTGTATTTCTATCGGGGTGGGCAGAGGTACTGTTATGTTCAAGTCCTATTTATTACTGGATCATCCTATTGCCATTAACCTTCACCAAAATTTAGGCTACTATTGAGAGGTCCCTAATAGAAATACCCAAATAGCGCTTTGACTATCCCGAGAAACAAAACCCAGAATCCTCGTTAGGAAACATAGGCGCTTATTTTAAAGCAGTTGCTTATACTTAAAGTTGTTTATTCAATTTATGATTCTTTTAAAAAACTAATATGGTCGATCCTGCTTTTATGTCGTAAGTCGTACAAGTACTAAAACGCTATTTGAATATTCAAAATGAAATTAAGACCTTATCGCTTTTCTAGCAAATACAATAACAGGCATGCGCTGAAGATTAATATTAAAGCCTCTGAATATTATCCAAATTTCTCCTAAAGTTTGGTAATTTTAATTAAACTTGACTCAAACTAAGTTAATTTCATTTTAAGCTTATCGAGCGCCTGTTTCGATTTGTAACTTAATAACAAAGTCTTCAGACAGTTACTAATAGTCAAGCCTTGATCTATCTGCTCTGTTTGTAACTACTATCTAGTAAACAACTAAGGACAGCAGTACTATTCTGTAAAGTTCACTGCTCACCTCACTCAAGTGAGCGCACACAATTCGAAAGCGAACTCATTTGTTTTTAAAGTAAGTCATCGCGGATTCACAACGAGACACTGTTCGAATTTCTAAGTGATGTTTAGAAATAAAGAGAATAACACTAGGGAGGTTTTATTCTTGATTTTATAATTATGGACATTAAGTTAGAATATGAGAATAGTTTAAGTAGTGACAAAAATCAGAAGTCCTTCTGACTTCTACATTTTTTAACACTTTCGAGGACACTATACGGTAACCGCCGTCATAACCACAAATCTTCTACAGTATTTTTAGTAGCTGATGTTTAGTGGTCCCTTCCAACACTGCCAAGTATGGACATTAGACTGATCTGCAATACTAGAGGCATGGACGCGGGTGCATTACCGTCTAAGTTAGCTAGTTAGTCAGTGTTAGCTTCCAGTCTAACTGAATACCTGTATTTTACTTGGAGAGACTACCTATCTGCCGCCACAATACGGTAACTGGTAACACGAAACCTTTTGGTAGGACTGGTCTGGACTGCCAAAGTCCTACGAATGTTAGTCTGTGAGAGATTTTCAATACTTCCTTTCGGTTATGATAAAGGAACACCATATCCATAATAATAATATTGTTACGAACTTCGGGTTCGTGACAATTAAAAATGCCGATAAAAATTACCAAAACTTACACTTTAATCAATCAACACTAACAACAATTCAAAACACACTAATTATAAAACACAATCACTCTTAAGTCGCACTTGAAGATCGCTTTCGATGTATTCGCTTGTGTCGCAAAACCAAGTCTGATTGCTCGCGGCTATTCCCGGCCTTATATAGTGCCGCAGATAGTTCCAGAACCTTCTATTGTAGAACCGTCTAGAATGTTCGAGTACATACCGGCCCCGACTGACTACATGTCGATAGTTCTAGTAAGTTCTAGCTTCGTCATATCTACTCGTCAATAGATGGCGCTAGTTAGTTCTGCCAATCCACAATAGATGTCGCCAGTGGTAACTAATGTCACCGTGTATCAGGCATTAATTGTGGCGCGTAACACTGCCCCCTCCTAAGACATGCTCGTCCCGAGCATTATCGACTCCATAATAACGCGCCAATCGATCCACATGGACGATCTTAGGAGTACCTCTTGCACCTTTCCGTATCCGGTAGGTTACGTCATTGATCTTTGTCACAATCCGGTACGGTCCATCCCATTTAGCTTGAAGCTTAGGAGATTTCCCTTTGCTGCGCACTGGATTGTGCAACCACACTAGTGAACCTTCGTCGAACCCTTTACTGTTCATTTTGCGGTCATAACGGGTTTTCATCTTTTCAGACATTTGCTGGCCCGATTGTCTGACGTGCTCACAAATGTCATTCATTTTATTCCGCAAGTTATTCGCATAATCCGTTATACTGCATGGGGCATCAGGTGGTATTCCGGTGATCAGGTCTGCAGGCAGCCGTAATTCTCTTCCAAAGTTTGCGAAGGCTGGTGTCACCGATGTACTTTCGTGAACAGCGCTTCGATATGACAACAAAAACGGTTGTATGTGCTTGTCCCAATCTCGTTGTCGATTTTCCACAACTTTTGCTAGGTACCTCTCCAGTGTCTGATTAAATCGTTCCACCATTCCATCCGATTGTGGATGGTAAGAAGTTGTTCTTGTTTTATGAGTACCCATAACTCGACAAGTTTCCTGGAATATTTGGGACTCAAAATTCCTTCCTTGATCACTGTGAATCTCTAGTGGAACTCCAAAACGACAGAAGACTTCATAAACTAATTTATCTGCAACTGTCGAAGCTTCTTGGTTTGGAATGGCGAAGACTTCCGGCCACTTAGTGAAGTAATCCATCACAACCATGAAATACTTGTTGCCACTTTCACTTTCCGGAAACGGCCCCGCAACGTCGAGGGCTATCCTCTCCCATGGTGCGCCAACATTGTACAATTTCAATGCACCTCTACTACGAGTCTGAGGTCCCTTTACAGCTGCACAACTTGTACATTTGCGACACCAGTCCTCAACATCGTCCCGACAGTGGACCCAGTAAAACCGTTCTCGTATCTTCAGTAGAGTCCGTTTTACTCCCAGATGACCTCCTGAACATCCATTATGGTACAGCTGTAGAACATCCGGTACTTGAGCTTTAGGGACAACCATTTGCAAATGACAGCTATCTCCCCGAGCATTTTCCCATTTTCGGCACAGGACTCCATCCTGAATCACCAAGCTGTCCCATTGGGCCCAATAGCTTTTCGTGATCGCACTCATCGCTGAGACGTCGCTCCACTTGGGCTTAGGAGCTCTGGCCTTCATCCACTCCAGAATCGGCTTGATGTCTGAATCTTCCTGCTGTGCACGTTGTAGGCTGTCCTTCCACTCGATGCTGAGGTCTGTCTTGAGCATCCTCACAGGTACGACTTCTTTACTCTCTTGCCTAGTACAATGCTTGCAGTCTTCAGGACAAGGTCTTCTTGACAATGCATCTGCGTTGCCATGAGATTTTCCGCTGCGATGTTCGACCACGAAGTCGTATTCCTGCAGAAGTTCAATCCATCTCGCAACTTGTCCTTCTGGATTTTTGAACTGCAATAGCCATTTCAGTGCAGCATGGTCGGTTCGTAACTGGAATTTCCGACCCAGAAGATATTTGCTAAAGTGCTGCAATGACTTTACCACAGCAAGCAGTTCTCGTCTCGTAACACAATAGTTCCTTTCAGGTTTCGACAATGACTTGCTGAAGTACGCTATCACAAATTCTTGATCGCCATTCCGCTGCGACAACACACCGCCAAGTCCTATGTCGCTTGCGTCTGTGTCAACTATAAATTCCTTGCCCGCATCAGGGTACCCCAAAATAGGTGTTTTGCAAAGACGGTCCTTTAGCTCCTGGAATGCGATGTCGCAACTTCCATCCCAGCAGAAATGTCGCTTCTCCTCGGTTAGCTTATGCAGGGGTTTGGCTATATCTGCAAAGTTCTTGACAAATCGCCGATAGTAGGAGCACAAACCCAGAAATGCTCTGACCTGCGTCTTGTCTTTTGGAATTGGCCAATCCTTGACAGCGGCGATTTTCTCCGGATCCGTGCGGATACCTTCTTCAGACACTACATATCCCAAAAAGCTAACTTGCCGTTTGAATAGTGAACACTTCTTTGGACTTAACTTGAGGTTGGCACTCTGGATCTTCATGAGCACGCGTTCCAGGTTTTGAAGATGTTCTTCAAACGTACGGCCTACGATGATGATGTCATCCAAGTAGACCAGACAGGCATCGCCAATTAGCCCGGTAAGTACAAGTTCCATCAACCTTTCAAACGTTGCCGGAGCATTGCACAATCCAAACGGCATAACTTTAAATTGCCACAGACCCTTTCCTGTCGAGAATGCAGTTTTCTCCTTGTCCTTAGGATCAATTTCAACTTGCCAGTAGCCACTTTTCAGGTCCAGCGTGCTAAACCACTTTACGCCAGTAAGCATGTCCAGCGTGTCATCGATTCTTGGCAAAGGATAGCTGTCCTTCTTGGTGACGTCGTTCAAACGACGATAGTCAACACAAAACCTCATGCTGCCGTCCTTCTTTCTTACCAGCACTACAGGTGAACACCATGGACTAGATGAAGGTTCAATAACACCATCCTTCACTATCCCCTCAATCATGGTTTCCACTTCCTTTTCACGTGCAACCGGCAATCTCCTTGGCCGCTGACGGATAGGCAATTCATCTCCTGTGTTTATTTTGTGTTGAACTAAGCCAGTCCTCCCGATGTCAGCATCGTTTGACGAGAAAACATCGGCATACTTGAGTAACATTTTCTTCGCCTTGACCATTTCATTTTGGGACAGAGCGCTGCGGCAGTCTTCTAAAGGTGTGGTCACTCTTGTTTGTGCATCCTTGCTGAGGGTCCCAGTCGATAGACATTGGCATCGACGCAACCAATCCACTTCCTCGCAAGTACCGAGTAGTGTGCCTTTTTCTATAACCTGTTCCTGATCACAAAGGTTCAGCACACGTACCCCTGAGATGTCGGTGGCTCTGACCAAAGTTCGTGCCACTTTCCATGGAAGGTCATTGTCTACCCTTTCCACGAGTACACAACGTTGAGTTTTCCTAGAATTCCGAGGAAGACTAACCGGCACAATCGTTTCCGATCTCGGCGGAAGAACAATCTTCTTAAGGCTGTGCACGTTCCCTGGTAACGCCCCTTCCACGAAAAGTTCCTCTTGTCCACATTTCAAAACACCTTGCTTGACGTCAATTTTGCAACAATTCTTCCTCATAAAGTCAAGGCCCAGGATGCAATCGTCCATTATATCAGCCACGATGACATTATGCAGGTAGATTCTGTTGCCTAGCTTCAACCCTATCTTCTTCTCTCCATGGACGGGTATGCGCTGACCGGTGGCTGTTACCAAATTAATGTGTTCTCGGTTGTATGCGGAGTCCCCAAGGGACCGTCTTATCAGTTGGGAACTGACGACCGTGCGAGAGGCTCCAGTATCTATGGTCAGCTTACACGGCGTTCCGTTGACCTCGCCCTTGATGATTAGGCTGTTCCCGTCTTGGGTTTGTGTGATCGAAACCCTTGGGGCTCTTTGAACATCAGCCAGCACCCGCCCCGCAGTCCTGGCTATTACTCGTTTCCCTGCTGTTGGTTCTGGGCGGTGCTATTAGCTGCACTGCCCTCTGGAGATCGGCCGTCTTCTCTTTCTGCAGTTCGCTTGGGGCAACTGGATCGAAGGTGGCCCCTTTCCCCACAGCCGTAGCACCTAGGGCTGTACCCTTTACTGCGGTCGCGAACTGTAGCCGCTGCAACCTCCCTGACCCGATGGGAACGATGATCCTGTCGCACGGCTTCCACCTCCAGTGCATGGGCCAAGGCGTCCTTAAGCGTCCCGTGGTGCCCGAGCCTCACAGCAGCTCTAACTTCAAGGTCGCGGATGCCGTCGATGAATGCCTGCACCAGGTTCCCATCAATAAGCGCAGGTACGGACTGGTAAGCTTTACGCACCAGCTTCTCCACTTCAAGGGCCCACTGCTGCAGGTTCTCATTACTGCGTTGCACGCGATCCTTGAGCTGCGCACGAAACACGTGTTCCAGGTGAGCATCGCCATACCGAGCCTCCAATGCCTCAAGGAGCTGCTCGTAAGTCACTTCCTTACCGAGAGCTTCCAGAACAGTTAAGGCCTGGTCGCGCAGGCCTAGGGTGAGGGCAGTCATAGCCTGACTATTATTCCAACCATTCGCCTTTATGACAGCCTCAAACTGGATTTTGTAGGCCGACCAGGAAGAAGTTCCGTCGAACGGTGGCACTTTGAATCCACGTAGCGAAGGTGTTGTAGCTACGGGAGCTGCGATTCCATCCCCAAGTTTAAGGTAATCCAGCGTTTTCTTTACGTCAGCCATCACGGTTTTCTTCACGTCAGCCACCACGTTGTCAACCCGATCATTCACTTGGTCGATCCGGATTTCAGCTTCCGTCAGGCGGTTGTCACATTGAGCAACCTTATCCTTCATCTCCTTCATGTCTTTCCCGAAGGTAGCGTGAAGATCCTTCATAAGGAGCATCTGCTCTTCCTGGCGGCGCGCTTGCTCCTCCTGGCGGCGTGCTTGCTCCTCCTTATCGTGTTGGAGCTGTTCTTCCAACCGACGAGCCTGTTCCTCCTGTCGGCGAGCCTGTTCCTCCTGTCGGCGGGCCTGTTCCTCCTTGTCCCGCTGGAGCTGTTCTTCCAACCGACGAGCCTGTTCCTCCTGTCGGCGAGCCTGTTCCTCCTGTCGGCGGGCCTGTTCCTCCTTGTCCCGCTGGAGCTGTTCTTCCAACCGACGAGCCTGTTCCTCCTGTCGGCGGGACTGCTCCTGCAGCATCATCATCAGAGCAGCAAAGTCTGGTGCTGATGATGCTGGACCTGCTGCGGACGGGTCGGCCTCCGTGGTTGGTAGCTGGCCCTCCGACCTCTGCGGCGCAGCTCCACCAAAACGCCTCTGGTCCGTCTCCTGTTGGCGTTGACTCCGGGTACGGATACCCTCCGTGTCGTCTTTAGGTAAAATCGGCATGATTTTAATCCTTGATTCTGACACCAATTGTTACGAGCTTCGGGTTCGTGACAATTAAAAATGCCGATAAAAATTACCAAAACTTACACTTTAATCAATCAACACTAACAACAATTCAAAACACACTAATTATAAAACACAATCACTCTTAAGTCGCACTTGAAGATCGCTTTCGATGTATTCGCTTGTGTCGCAAAACCAAGTCTGATTGCTCGCGGCTATTCCCGGCCTTATATAGTGCCGCAGATAGTTCCAGAACCTTCTATTGTAGAACCGTCTAGAATGTTCGAGTACATACCGGCCCCGACTGACTACATGTCGATAGTTCTAGTAAGTTCTAGCTTCGTCATATCTACTCGTCAATAGATGGCGCTAGTTAGTTCTGCCAATCCACAATAGATGTCGCCAGTGGTAACTAATGTCACCGTGTATCAGGCATTAATTGTGGCGCGTAACAATATGACCTATTTCATACTATATTCAAGTAAATTGCTAGCAACAGTAACGGTCACCAAGCACGCTATGTTTGGAAAACAATAATAACTCATTGTAGGTACTCGTAACAATGCATTGTTTCAATACATATTACATCTGTGGGGTCATTACGTAACACACATAGAATGACGATTCATCTTCATCTGTCTAGCCTTTTCCCAACTATGTTGGGGTACCAGTATTTTACATGGAGTGACGTCTATCTGACCTCCACAACCCAGTTACTGGGTAATACGATACCCTTTGATAAGACTGGTTGTCAGACTTTCGGGCTTCTAACGACCCGTAATCACTGTCACAGATTCATGAATGACAGCCGGGACCAACGACTAAACGCGCTTTCCGAGACACGGATGGGTCTTGGTATGTGAAGATGGTCACCCATCAGCGGACCAACCGCGGCAAGCGTAGTTTAACCTGATCGATCGACCCGTGCGGCTGTTATTACATAGCTACAAGCCCTTCACATAAAATGACAGTTATTGATCGCAATTTCTTTCATTTTGACAGTTCAGCCACATTCATTGCGTTATTTACGTTGTTGAGCATACGAATTATTCAAACCTATGCAGCAATGCATTAGGAATTTCCTTCAAAACCCTTGGATTGTGATGGAAAGTGTGTAACGCAATTCGTGTGCAGGTCTGCGTTTTGCCTGAAGTGTTAGGAGATCTATAGTAAGTCCGATGTAAATAGGGGCAAACCAATTAAATAGCACTACAAATATCTCCTAGACCTATGTCCAGCAGTGGACTGCGAAAGGCTGAGTTGATTGATGGATTGACATATGTCACGCCTGCGACCAGCAAGCTTACTGTTTACTACTGTTACTGTTAGCCTGCATCATTCCACTGCTGGTCAAAGGCCTCCCCCCATGACTTCCAGCTCTTTTGATCCGGGGCTACTGGACCACTGGTCGTTTGTTTTGTCCAGCTAGTCCTGACATTTTCTACGGGGTGTGCCGTGACGCCTCTAGCTGTGTAAACTAACAAGGCAGTTTTTGACAGCTTAATCATTCATTCTGATGGAGTGTTTATTATTATGTTTCATACTTATTTCACGGTATTTTTTGGGGTTAATTATTTTCTTGTTATTAATATGTACTTACAGGGTTGTATTTATTATCACATAACACGCAAATAACGCGTCACTACCGAAACTAAAGAAAGCAATTTCTTTACAAATGATTAATTTCCGGCTAAGTAATTAATATTAACATGGTGAATATCAAAATTATAAATAATACAAATAGACAGTGGTTCGACGAGCTTTAAATTAGGCTCAGTGGGCAGGGGCAGGGCACATTGCTCGCAGAACAGATGGCCAATGGGGTCGAAGGGTTCTGGAGTGGCGACCGCGTACCGGAAGACGTAGCGTTGGAAGGTCTCCCACAAGGTGGACCGAAGACCTTGTAAAGGCCGCAGGAACCTGTTGGATGCGAGAAGCACAGAACCGGCCGAAGTGGAGGTGCTTGGGGGAGGCCTATGTCCATAAGTGGACGTCTTTCGGCTGAAATGATGTTGATGAAAATAGGCTCCACGAGTGACGATATTGCAGTATGTCTGGTGCACCCTAATGCAGTCAGCCCCACTACCGACCTACGCGACATGACAATTACAAGCTTTTTTCGCACACACGGCTACACATCAACCTATGCCAAACCAGTATTGGCTGACCGTTCATTGTGAGAAAATATCATACAAAGTGAGGCCAAGACAAACTGGTTTTGTATAGCTTGACGTGTAGCCAACATAATAATAATAATAATAATATCCCTGGACATTTCACACAGCGCCATCTAGTCCCAAGCTAAGTAACCTAATGCTTGTGTTATGGTAACAAGATGGCTGATAAACTACTTATATACATTTTTTTGAGATGATAAATTAAAATCATAAAGAGAGAAGAGTGAGTCAATCCTACTATCCTACCTCCTTCTAATATTATAAACGCGAAAGTTTGTGAAGATGGATGGATGGATGGATGTTTGTTACTCTTTCACGCAAAAACTACCGAACGGATTTTTATGAAACTTTACCGTAATATAGTTTATACATCAGAATAACACACAATTACGATACTTTTATCCTGATATCACGGGATCGATACAAATGCGGGTGAAACCGCAGGGCGCTGGTAGTTGTAATTAAATAAAGATGTCCTCAATATTGTTTCAGAATATACATATATCTCTTGAATCTTTTTTGAAGATGGTCGTCTTTTTAGAGTCTGAATTTGAAATTCAAATATGTTATCTTAACTTCGGTACCAGGGGAAAGGCCCCGAAAAGTCCATTATCATTTTATCAAGGATACGAATTATTAAGACGAATAGTCATCATCTGCCTGCCTTTTCCCAACTATGTTGGGGTCGGCTTCCAGTCTAACCGGATGCAGCTGAATACCAGTATTTTACATGAAGCGACTGCCTATCTGACCGCTACAACCCAGCTACTGGGTAATACGATACCCCTTGGTAAGGCTGGTTGTCAGACTTTCGGGCTACTGATGACCCGTAATGACTCGAACTGAGTAATATAATTAATTTTGAGGTCTTTATTCAGTAAACGCGAACATACTGAAAGTATATGATTTTATATAATTATGCATTTGGTAAACCACTATTGTCAATTGGTACTATTGCGCAGAATTTCTATGAAAATCAATTTCACGAGACATTAAATCTTTTGCTATTGCGTCTATTAGACAAGATATAATCATTCAATTAATTTATGAAATGGTTACTGGCACATTCAGTCTCGTAAGTGCAGGCGCAAACTTGTCCACTAGCGGCCGATGACCAGCACACCGAGGGCCTAAACAAGCGCCAATCGGTTTCCAATTTCCACAACGACTTTCATCAAGATTGACATGTTAAGCTTTTCAGTAGCTTCAGTCAAATTACATTTTTGACTTTACCATCATCGTTAATGCTGATCGAATATCACTTTGTCAGTTAGAGTTCTATTCCCTCAGGCAAGGCAGTCTACCACTGCCCCTGTTTATGGTTTGGACGCGGTCATTCAAAAGCTTTTATAAAAATATAGGGATCATATTGAGGACACCCTCCTTTTCTTGAGGTCGGTTAACAAATGGAACGGCTATATTGGTCGAAGGGCCGAATGTCCGTTGACGTGACGTGTTCTCGAGAGGATCCTCCAAATAGACAAATGCAGTGTAGGATGCTGTTATGCTAGGTAGAGCAACGATGGATCCATGAGATTGTTTGAGGAACAAGCTGAACCTTAGCTGGTTCCTCAATTACTATCATACTTTAACTTAGATAGATGCTAAGGTAAAGTAAACTGCTGAGGCGGACAACGATCTCCGAAACATTTCAGCCACAGTTTGTGACCATTAATCCCCCAACTATCGCTCCCACAAGGTGCTCAGTGTCCGGCATTACTGTCCAAATTAGATTTAGATTAGAAAGACCGCAATTCGTACGTAATTTTCTTAGCCTACAATTATAGGGAAATTAAGAAAATTGCTTTCAGTAATGTTCGAGTAATTGGTTGGAGTAATTGTCGTGGCAAGGAAGCTAGATTTTCTTTATGCTGGCGACAAAATTAACATTGGCTAAAAGTAAACTGTAATTAGAATTCCGTGCCCTCGAGAGTCATTATGGGTAGTCAGAAAGTCGAAAATCTGACAACCAGTCTTACCAAAGAGTATCGTGTTACCTAGTTATTTTTTTGTTGAGGTCACATAGGCAGTCGCTCCATGTGTATCTTTTCTTTCTATTTCACTAAGAAAAGGACAGAAGATAAATATTAGTTTAGTCCCGTCAAACTAGTCAGCGCCTGGTGCAATTTGACGTTTTTAGCAGCCAATTTTTTATTCACGTCTAACTTGTCTATGGAATATCTTAATTTGACAGGACTTAACTAATATTTATCTTCTGTCCTTTTCTTAATGAAATAGAAAGAAAAAGATGCACGGAACTTATATTTAGTTTGTGAACAAGGGAATCGGCGCCATTGTCGATGGTGCGAGTCCTTGCATCTTGAGGAAGAACATTATGCCTGTATTCCGTAACGAAGTTGACAAAATTGTATAACTACCTACACCCACATTTCGCCGATTCTGATAACCACTACGTGGAGCCCTGACACAGCTAGAAGGCGTCGCAGCAGACCCCGTAGAAGATGGCCGGACGAACTGGAGCAAACAAACGATTGTGGTCCACTTTAGCCCTGGATCGAAAGAGCTGGAAGTCATGGGGAGGGGCCTTTGTCCAGCAGTGGGATGTTGCAGGCTAACAGTAACCAATAATAATAATAATAATATCCCTGGACATTTCCCACAGCGCCATCTAGTCCCAAGCTAAGCAACCTAATGCTTGTGTTATGGTAACAAGATGGCTGATAAGCTACTTATATACATTTTTTTTTAAATCTATATAAGTACAAGTACTCTGATGGCAGTTTAGGGGTTAAATAACATAAAATCATGACTATATGGCTATTCCTCAAAGGGTTAGGTTAGTGTATCTGTTTACAACTACATTTCACCAGAAGGCCAATTCTTGTAATTTAAAACGTTCAAAATCTAGTCGCAGTCTCATCTCGGCGACAAACACATGCCAAAAACTTGTCAAAGATGTAGGGAAATTAGGTATTTTTGGCAGATTGAGACTGAGAGACGGACTGTGAACTTTCTTAAAATTACGAGAAATGCCTCTGATATGTTTAAGACCCTTGTAACAGGGGCGAGCTTATGACCATCAACCGGTCACTTATCCAGAATTTGGGGCGAAAAACACTGCCGGACCGGGGAATCGAACCCGGGATCTTATGCTTAGCAGTAGCGCATGTGACCACAAGACCAACGATTTTGTTTAGATTTTTTTTTTAAACTTACTTTTGTTATGTATGCGTTCCATGCGTTATTTGTGGCAACACTAAACAACGATATCTTAAAAAAACAACCCCTAAATAGGATATTGAAGTTTGTATAGCAATACGAAAATACGAAATCGAAGCAAACGAAAGTCGCGGTCAAATAGTCGCGGAAAACGTAAATACTTGTGTCTGAAACTCATGAAAAGGTTTCCACGGAGTGAACGATGACGATAGAATGGAGTCTGAACGAATTGTTATTAGTTTGTTTGTTTCAGGAGGTTCTTTATGATTGTGTTTTTGGGTTCCGTTCTGAGAAAAGTGGTTTTTGTACTTGGTGGTTTTCAGTCGCATTTTTTTTTTTACTTTGACTTTACGTCACCAACTTAAGCAGCTTAAACTTAATTTATTTTAAAAGTTAAAACCATTTCTACACTAACTTTTGGATTACTCGAAATGAGATATTAGCAGAACATTAAAACTTATCAAACCAACTCAGAAAGTCTTTACCCCAAAAAAAAACTATTAATTTAATTAAAGCACACTTTTTAATAATAAAAACCAACATAAGCTAAGCAGTGCTAATGGTTCGCCAGAACAATTACTTACAACGTTGTGAGCAATTCCATTAGCTCCATCGATCGCCTGGATATAGCACATGACAGTACCGGGTGGCACCCTAAATATAGACACAGAAGGTTTACTATCTGTAATAATCAACCGGCTCAGGTTGAGATTCATAGTCTATGAATTCCTTGCCAGCATTCCAGGGCGGAGTCATCTATGAATAATAGCAAGAATGCTGTGATGGATGAATGGTTTGTGGAACAGCACCACATTGCAACTTCACGAGAGTGCAAATGTGGTAATGTTTCACAGTAGGTATACGGTGACAGATCCAAAAGAAAAATAAAAAAACAATGAAAATTTTCCTCTCCACTTGGTGCAGGAGCATAGCCAGCTATGTGCCATATGAATGGATGCATGGGTGGATGGATGGATGTTTGTTACTCTTTCACGCAAAAAATACTGAACGGATTTGGATGAAATTTAGCACACAGATGGTTTATAACCACGATTAACAAATAGGATACTTTTTATCCCGATATTCCCACAGTATCGAAACTTATGCGGGTGAAACCGCGGGGTGCAGCTAGTAACACATGTAGTAACAAGGGTTATATTCTTACTTTGAGGACGAGGCGCAAAGTATAATTAATGTTATTATGATTACCGAATATTTTAATATTCCAAAAATTAAGACGACCTAATATTTTAGTATTCCGATATTAAGCAATAAATAAGAAGTTTCTTTGCGACCATCCACCATGTGAAAAATGAATTTTGTTTGACAGAACTCACAGATTTGTGAGCATGGAAACCATGACATCACACCAGCTGCCGTGACAGAATGACTGACATTTTAACAAATTAAGTATTTTGCTGAAGCATTCACAGCTATTTGAAAATGTACTACAAGAAACATTTTTAATCGGATTCTAAAATACTGTCAACTAGCCTGTCTCTTGACTAAGGTTCCAAATAAACTTTACAGAATGGCACTACTGTTTCCACCTGTTTATTGACGTACCAGTGTGACGTATCACCATGGATGACAAATTAGGCCAAAAAGGTCAAGGAAGCCTTGAACGAAACCCTAATACCACGGTGTTACTGACATCTGCCTCATGTTCTCATAGCGTGACCGACTTTTGCAATTTTGTTTTGTTTTGATGCAGTAATGTAGGTGAGGGACCGATGTGCAATGTTGTTAAGTGATAGTAATTGTAATTTATATCTCTTTTCGTATATTGAATGTAGCTTGTGTTTCTTCATCTACACTTTTAGATGATGTAAAGTAGTAATGGTTGCACACTTGGTTGATATCCCAACGACTCGTACTCAGCGCTTGTCGTCCACGTTTATTATGCCCACAGCCAAAGTGTGGAACTCTCTGCATCTGTGTTCAGAGAAAGTAAAGTAAAAGTTCAAGGTTGGTTTGGAAAATTTGACAGTCTCGGATAGCTTGACCTGCTGGCGTCTGTACATACATGAGATGTCATAGAAGAAAAAAACAAAAGAAGATGTAAAATATTTTAAATTAAAAAACAATGGAACTAAAATATAAAAAGAGGTTTTATATCTTCTTGTTGGCTCTAACAAGCTGGCTTGTAATTTATAGAATTTCACAATATGGTGTACGTTACGCCTTTTTTATTATGTTTTATTCTCGTCTCATGGCTTGACAGTAATTATGACAATTCAATAACAGTACCTATAATATAATAAAACTGAAGTCTAATACTTTTGCCCTGCGAACTTTGAGGTTCCGATTATTTAATTATACTCCTAAAAATAAATCTGAGTAACACATCTACCAAAATAACGAGACGATTAGTCAGTTTCTATGCCTGCAATTCTTTCTAAATTACCTATGACACATCAGACCGAAATTACGTCCCGGAATTTACAAAGAAAACATAAACACGCGGAATTTCCGACGCATAATTTTCGCAGATGTGTTGCTGCGCTAAATGAAAAATGGTTGAAAAAAATTGTCCAAAATTTGATGTTATCAGTGCGTGCCCCAGGGGAACTGGGTGTGGCCTAATTTCATAGATACGGCGGCATTATGACGATAGCTGTAACTGGAATACTTGTCGAAATATCCGAAGCTGAAGGTCGCGGGTCAAGGTCAATGCTTAGGTTTGTGTATAAATAACTGGACAGATTAAGAACTCAATGCAGTGTTAACTTGCTAAGTGTAGAGGTATATTATGACCAAACGTAGAGTGAAACAGTCTTGAGTTAAAACCAAAGGAGTAATTTTAATTCTTTAATCCAGTTTTTGTTTCAATGTCAGATGATCAGTGGGCCAAACTTACGACCCAGTGGGACCCACTCAATGGTAAACGAAATCGCGGCAGGCCCAGACGGAGATAGCGGGAAGAGCTGGACTCCTTTCATAAAGATTGGTTCTTGGCAGCTCTGGACAGAGAGAGGTGGAAAGAGCCTATGCCCAACAGTGGGACATTAACGGCAAAAGAAAAGATTTTCTTTTCAAGTCGGTTATTAAATGACGTCCTAGCGTCCTTAAGTAGCGTATGGATATATACAGGATAAATTTTTATTCAGTGCGTAAATTTTCACAGGGTGTTCTACCCATGAATATGAACAACTTTCACTACGGGACCATCTCTGAAATCACAAAAAAAAAATCAGCTGTTTCTTATAAAAGTTCAATACCTACTCGACCAAAATGTATGAATCTGCTGATTTTTTTTTCGTGATTTCAGAGATGGTCCCATAGTGAATGTTGTTCATATTCATGGGTAGAACACCCTGTAAAAATTTACGCACTGAATAAAAAATTATCCTGTATACCGTTTGGATCTTCAGTGAAGTTTTTGTCATTTTTTCCATCAAATATTTCTGATCATGTAACCAAGTCTTTTTAGTCAAGCGATTTGGTTATTCAGGCAAACCGCTTTGGTCATTTATGGACACAGCGTTTTTATGTTCGTTTAACCTAGTCTGTGCCGTCTGTCTGTAACTGTGTTGTTCTTATCTCATAGTCATTTTGCCTCTATTTTTGCTTTTCAGTCAAATCTTTTTGGTCCTTCTGTTCAAGCGTTTCTGAACATAGTTATATTTCAACCAAAGCAAAACACAACAGGATAACGATGTAAGCTTATTAACCATTTCGAGTGGAAGCATGCACTATCAGTATCAAATGACATTGTTTTGAGTTCAACTTGTGATATCAGTGTGAAGATTAAAGTAGAACCTACTAGAAGTGGTGACGTCAGCTGACTGGTGACGTCAGGCTCTGTTATTGGAAATTAATTGGTACAAATATTATAAGGCAGTGTTTTTGCGATGTCAGACAGGGTAAGAAAACGTCAGGAAGTCAAACAACCATCAGTCTTACCAAGGGGTAGCGAGTTACCCAATAAATGGATTGTGGAGGTCAGATAGGCGGTTGCTCCATGTAAAATGCTTGTATTCAGCTGCATCCGGATACACCGGAAGACTAGATGACTAGTCAATAACCTTGCTTGGAAAAAGCTAGTCAGATGTGGGACTATGCGATGTGTAGCAATGTAGCAATACCTACCTTTCAAAGATGTGAAAATAATAAAAGTGTGATACCTACTATGAATAGATTTCCTCATTTTTTCATAGTATTTATACATATTGTGTGCTAGATTACTTGGTAACAGACTCGCCATCTATAACAATTTACATGGGATTTAAACATTACTGGCCAAATGTGGGAGTACACTTCTGCCTAACTTTTTAGGGATATAGACGTGAAGTTTACACAACCACCACAGGTTGTATAAAATCCATACAATAGGTTGTTAAAATGGTGCTGCATGTAAAATGGTTTGGCTCGACCGTTCCGGTTTCGACGTGAGGTACGGATGCATAATGCTGTGTACATTTTGGACTACTTACATATTTCACTATTAAAATAATCTTTGTGAGCTAAAAATTGTAACATTCATGTTTCAGATCTGTAGTGTCATTCTCTAAACATAATTTCGAAATTCGAACGGTGTCTCGTTGTGAATCCGCGATGATTTACTTTATAAACAAATGCGTTCGCTATCGAATTGTGTGCGCTCACTTGAGTGAGGTGAATAGTGAACTGCAGTGCAATTCTGTAAAAATCTCACCGTGAAAACTTAGGTGAAGTGAACTGTCAATCCACTTGATGTTAGGGATTGCCCCTATTGACAGCTCACTTCACGCTCACCTCACCTAAGTTTTCACGGTGAGATATTTACAAAATAGAGCGGCTGTACAGAATAGCACTAGTCTAGTATTTTTGCACATGAAGAAGGCTGAATTTCAACTTTATGTATTGAGAGTTTAATCCAATCATTTGTTATCAGCTTATCTTGTCTAGCCTTTTACTATGTAGTCTTCAGTCTTATAGTCTTCAGGGAATATTGCCCTAA
The DNA here is from genome assembly GCA_951799955.1 of Apamea anceps. Taxonomy (NCBI): domain Eukaryota; kingdom Metazoa; phylum Arthropoda; class Insecta; order Lepidoptera; family Noctuidae; genus Apamea; species Apamea anceps. The sequence continues at coordinate 4,917,335 of OX637528.1, forward strand.
TTACCTCACTAGGCAGTACCGCTAGGAATTCTCATTAAAACCCTAGTACATCCGTAGATTGCCTAGATCTAGATTAGATTAGAACTCACTGGAAATAGGTGTATTAAGATAGCGTCGGTACTAATAAAAGGATATAAAATGTATTGGAATTACTAAGCTTTGTATTACTCGGGGATATTAAAGTTTTTGTTTTAGCAAGAAATATTATTCTTTGCAATGTTTGGTTTTAAAAACACTCTGACACGATACATTAATCCGTGAAACTTCACAACAAATGTTACAGAACATAAAACCACAGTTTTTGTACGGTTAAACAATCCATCTACATAATCGGACATGTGTATAAAATACAAAATGGCGTCGTGATATACAGTGTGTTTCAAAAGGCACACAACATAATATTCTTGAACAAAATAAACAAAAAGGGTGTACTATGATACACTTTTTCCAATGTTTTTGGGGAAAGCAAACGTGATGTTATGTCATGTTTACTTCTATAACAGTGGTAGATCTCGAGGATTCAATGAATGACACGAACATCAAACAGCCTGTATACACAGTAGTACTAACACTGAAAGTCGGGCGGTATCAATTATTCATAATTTCCGGCTGGGCGAGCGTGCTACGAATCAGTTCAGGTATGCCGCCGACATAAAGTTTACTAAAATTATTTTTTATACGAGAATTAGGTTTTCGATATGAAAAGGATTATTCGGTTGGATAGGTACGAGAAGATGATAGGATTAAATGTTTTTCTATATAAATACCTAGGTACATAAATTCAGAAAAATGTCGTTAGAAAAGTTTTGAGTATGAATGTGTATGGCTGTAAAGTGTAGGGGAAGACCAAAGACACGATGGATGGACTGTGTGAACGATGATGTGGCTAGACAGGGGGTGACTACCGAGATGACGACTAATAGAGAAGTATGGAAGAAGAAAACATGTTGCGTCGACCAGAAATTAATTTGAATAAGAGCAAGAGGGTGATGACTTCATAACATCAGACCTGTATTCTCCGAAGGGATAGGCAGAATAGCAAGTAACAAATGTTTATTGTCTCCTGAATAACAGCTAGAAGGAAGTACATCCCTAGAAATACACAGAACTGTAATACCGGAATCAAAAGGTCCAAGCGTCAACATACATAAAAGTATTTTTTTTGTCACTTTGCATCATCTATACTTCGTTCCAAAACACTACAATAGCGGACGCTGGCCGCACAACTGCTGGACTAAAGTGGAACTGGGCTGGCCATATCTGTCGCATGTCTGAGCAGCAATATGCAAAAACCACCACGGAAACTACCGCGCGGCAGGGCCAGAAAGAGATGGCGGGAGGAGCTGGACTCCCTCTTAAAGGATCGGCCCACAATCGCAGTAGAGCGGGTAAAGTGGAAAGAGGGAAGGCAGGCTTTTGCCCAGCAGTGGAACCACACAGGCTCATAATAATCATAATAACATTTCATCCAACTAAAAACTGAACTAGATTAATCTTTTAAGTCTTTCCGTCCCGTTGTTTTTGACACTGGCTGGACAAAAGACGTAATAATGTCTAAAAATAAACCAAATCATATATTATATTTCATTTAAGATAAGAGGATCACAAGTACATAAGTAGGTAGGATAACACGTGGTTGAGAACGATCATAGGATGACAGGATTACAGGATTGGCTTTGAAGGTCGTTTGAAGGACTTATCATGCGGTGTTGTAGGATTTCCGGGTTGGGGAGTTATAGGGCCTCTGGGCGGACGTTTAGACGTATGGTATTAGTATTTCTGGGTCGCACAGTAGCCAATATAGAAGCATAGTTTTTAGGTAAACTGATTTCATTATATGTTGCGCGTAGTGCTATTCTGTAAAGTTCACTTGGAACCGCATTTATATGAGCGCACACAAGTCGAAAGCGAACTCAATTGTTTTTAAAGTAAATTGTCGCGGATTCACAACGTCACAGCGTTCGGCTTCCGAAGTGATGTTTTTCAGCATAAGATGGTCATACTGCAAAGGTTATTTTCTCAAACATACTTTGAAATTCGACCATTATTTTGACAACCCTCTTCGAGATAAATAAAATGCTGTACTGTTCAAATACATGCAGAACAAAATGCATGCATTTCTGTCGTGTTTAGCGGCCGAATAAATTACTATGAAAACTCATATCTATCGTGTAATTTAACAATGGAACGAACTTTTTACTTTGTAACATGGCAACCAAAAGGAGGTAACTTATCAAAGGTTTTATTTAAAATTCGAATTGATTTGCATATAGAGCTATTTAAAAACAGAAACAAATGAAAAAAATATATTAACGCGCGAAAAATGATTGTGGTTCGTCATTGATTCTGGAATTTATGATTAATTTATTTAGTTTGGATTTACGCTCATTATTTGAGAAAATTATTATACAAGCGTTGGTCGTAATCAGGCTTGATAGACTCACGTATGTGTGCCTCGGTTTCGCCTCTGCCCATGTTTTCGCGTTCGTCCATCTATGCCTTTTTTTCAGGCCGCTGGCTGCAGTAATGTACTGTATTTTCATATTTGGCTTATAATTTCGCTTTATTATTATTACCCGGCCTCTAAATTGAGAATTTGAAAAACTGGCAAACTGTATCTTATATTTATTACTTAAGGAGATTCTTTCAATGTAGCCTGAGATTTTTATTTATTTTTTTAATAAAAAACCTGTTTTTTAATTATGCGGGTAATTATTGAAGAAATCTCTGCAATTCAGAAGCCGGGTATTTATAGTAACAGGAATTTAAACTAGAAGGTACAGCGCAGATATTTCTAGTCAGTTAATATTCCTGTCGTCAGGGCTGTCTAAACAACTTCTAGAAAATAAAACAAAAGAATATCTAAATACTACGTCCCCTATTTGTCAAGATTTTAATAAAAGTAAACCAACGTTTACTAGATATATATTATTTAGATCCTCGTATTTACGTAGTTGATCCGTTGTGTTGTGGTTTATGATATTATTTCTTGTGGTGGAATTAGGTGAGGGATTTTAACTGAGGATTAGGGACTTACAGTGTTAATTATTTTAGTTAATTAATTTAGTTTTGTTAATTTAATTTTAGTTTGTTTTGTAGGGAAATATAAAGTTGTGGGGAATCTACATTTACGTACCTACATAGTATGAAACAAAGTCGGTTATTGTGTCTGTCTGTGTGATCGCTATCTTCTAAACTCCACAATGGATTATTATGCTGTCTTTATATATAATTCATCCCGGAGGCTTCAAATTACATATACCACAGACCTCTAGAAATATGCATACAATTTGAACAAAGCCTCCTTGCCCGAAGCATTTCTTTTAATGTAAGTAATGTGCCTGAAAATAATTGGAAACAAGTTCGAAGTGGGTACTTATTATTTTATATTTGTTCGGGGATAAAAGAGAAAAGTTTGATGTAAGTTTTATAGGACTTTAACCCCTTCCTTTATAGGAATGAGATGAAAAAGAGATGTTTGTCCGTTTGCCTCAAGATTCTTTAAAATTAATTTGAAAAAAAAAAAAACCTATAGGACTTTGACTTTTTTTTTTCTTTGGACTTTTTAACAGGACGAGGAAAATCCTATGAGTCGTTGGGCTAGTAAGTTATTCCTTTCTTTCTTAGTGTTTTTAATTTATCATTCTTCGTATTTCAAGTTTTAATTATTTTGTTCAATTTTGTCTTAGGATAAGTTAATTATAAAAGACTCCATTCGAGTCTGAAACAATTCAAGAAATCTCGAAAGAAACATCATCATCTGCCTTTCCCCAACTATGTTACGGTTGGCTTCCAATGTAACCTGATGCAGCTGACCTCCACAAAATAGCTACTGGGTAACCTTTGGTAATGGCGAGTAAAACCTTAAATCAACATAAATAACAAAATTCTCTCCCAAACTTATTCAACACAATATCTTAAAGCCAAATAAACCAAGTGTTAACTTCAAACCGCCATAGAATATCGATGTAACGCGCATTACCAACCTCTGCGCTGTTGAGTAACAGATTGTAACGTTTTACAACCTTACAATGCAATTAGTAACTTTATTTTTGAGGTGATAAGGTTCAGTTTTGGGTGGTATAAGGAAATTTTATTTCTAAGATGGGTTTTAGTTTTACGAGTATTATCAGTCCGGCTTACGAGGTAGTGAATAGATATAAGCTTTGTTTTAATAGCTGAGCGAGAAATGATAACGCTGTCTACACTTTAAGTAGTGGAACTTTAAAATTTCTCTATTTTGTCTGTTTTTATATGGTGTGCATAATAAAGTGTATTCTATTACTTCTTGTAACCTTTTTTGTCCGGAGAACTTTAGTTACGAGCATAAATACCTTACAGATCTAAAAGTACACGGTTTGTACTATTATGAAATAGATCTTTTTCATAATAGTACAAACCGTGTGCCCCATTGAAATTCTTCCATACAAACTTTCACACGAATTTTCAAATATCCTTCCTCATGCTTTCTTTCAATACATAAGGAACTCTTGTTAACATAGTTCTAGATCCGATGGTTTATGGGCTGTGCGTTGTCTGTCAATGAATGAGCTAATGAATTTAAGATTTTTATTAAGTAAATATTGCAAATATGTGGTTTGCTACTTCGTTTAAAGAGCCCTAGTCTTTGTAAAATCGTGTTACTATAATTATTTGTTTCCCTGAATCGAACTTATAACCCATAGCCCAGAAGGCCCCCTTTATCACTGCACCTAATGGGCCCAGCTTACATAACTTAGCCAAATATTCATTAAGCATGTAATATTAGTAGGTAACAATATAACATTATTAACAACTTGCCCCACATCTCCTTGTCTGGTAAATACAGTAAGAAGGCATCTTCTTATTACTGCGCGACTAATAAGTGGCTCTCGGCGAATATATGAATAAGAATTGAGATGAATAATTGAGATGAAACGAGGACATACTTAGATTATGTCACGCCATGGAGATTACATTTGTAGATACAAAGACTTGCCTATGACAGTCGATTTTTAAAAGCTTAGTTGATTTTTTAGTCAAATTAACAACTTATTAGGATGTTGCTTATTTGGTCATGCACGGTCATACAGCTACGATCATGTTGATGGCAGATTTGTTGATCTGATACCTGATCAGTGCTTTATGCAATCCCATAATACACAAATACATACCAAATTTTAAAAAAGGTAAGCAGACAAACGTTCTTATTTTCTTTAGTATTGATTTCCACGCAAAAACAACATTACCAAAGCATTTCCTTCAGTATGTTTACATAATCTTTTATAAAAAATATTTCAGACATTCAATAGAGCTCCGTAAATATTTTGGTCGTAATGAGAATTCCGATAAATGTTGTTGACTTGAGTAAACTCCCTCGGAAAGAAGGGCAGTCTGAGAAGGGTGTGTACTCAACCAATAAAAGAATACATTTCAGCTTTCACCTAACATCGCGCCTGTTTTTCCCCGAAGGGTAAAGCAGAGGTGTATGATCAATAAATAAAAAATAAGTAACCAGGGTCATCGGATATAGTGGAAGTCTAGTTAGAAACCGATGGATGTTATAGAATAAAATTTAATTTCATAAATTAGTTTATTACCCCATAACTAACCTAATGTACATATTAAACAAAAATAGGTACATTTATGTTACATAAACGTCATTACTTTCTGTATGAATAAATGATCTACAGTAATATAATAACACATCAATTATTTATATAATCCACAAGGCCTTGCTGAAGGACATTTGTCTACATTTCTATTCACGCAACGGTATTCATACACTTAGAGGTTATATTCATTCATGCGGACGATTATCTAGTCAGGCCGTATTCACCCCAAATACCACATAATAGTATGAAGCCTTCTATACTATTCTGGATAATAGATAGGTACTAAGTAACATATAAAGAGTGGTGGTGGCTCAGTGGTGACGCTCCCGACGAACCAAACCCAGGCAGGCACTTTACTTTTTGTAATTTATTTCGTCACCAGTGAGTGCTTTCAAAACTGTGAAGGAAAACATCAAAAGGAAACCGGCATGTCCTAGAAACAAAAATCGGAGACATGTGTCATCTATACCAACCCGCACTGGGCGCGCGTGGTGGATGACGGCTCACTTACTTCACAGAAACAACGCTAAAATGCTTCTTCCATCCATGCGGCGATATAAAACCGTTAAATGCATGTTTTATAAAAAAATATTTTATACATCACCATCCTTCACATTGATGCTGAAAAATAATATCAAGCTTAGTATACATACACGAGTATCACCATAATCCATTACTACTTACAATATAATGAATTACATAGTATACTGAATTTCAACTCGACTGGCGTAACGTATGCTAAGTACATGATCGTCCCCAGTCGTCGCTTGATTAACAACTTGGTTGGATTTCATTTAAATCACAAATTAGTAAAGTTTTAGAGGAACAATAGCTTTTGAGGATGATAATTTTAATAGAACACGAATGGTTGACCCGATATACATAACACAATGCCTAAATTACCCGAAGTGGTTAAAGAGATATGTGTTTATAGTACACATTTCACTTGTTATGGCGAGAGTTCTCAGTATTAACTTGGAGTAATTCCGGGGTGATACCGCAAATTCCCTCATGGAAAAACCTAATACCACTTTGCTTGACCCTGAAATCGAACCTGAGGAACCTATGCTCAACCGTCAAGCTTGCGACCACTGGATCAACGAGGTAATCAGTATTACATAGAAATCAGCAATAATCAAAATCAAAAGTCATTTTTTCAAACTAGACTGAGAATCTGCAATTTTTTTACGTCAACATTATATACGACAGTCCTCGAAAACGGCCGCCTTTTACCACTTCCTAGTGTTTTAACTCAAACAAAACCTCCCCGGCAGCACAGCTGTCTGTTAAATTAAAATAATTTGTTTAACTAACATTACGAAACACAAAAGAGGTTAAATTAAATTACTTGCATAATGTCAGCTATCACTTGCCAATATAACAACAAAAAACAATGAAAACTACTCAAGCTGAGTTAAATACGTACACAGAAACACACACAAAGGGAAGACCCCTTTTTCAATGGAGGAACTCCGTGTTCCTCCACTTCTAAAATTGCACACCCTAAGTCAGATATCTTTTATCCGTGGAATAAAATTGATTGATTGATTTGGTGAAATTCGCCCTTAAAGTAATACGGACATGACACCATTTGTGAATCATTAAAACAGTGCAGAACCCAGTGATCCTCTTGTTTCTTTAGTTATGTATTTCAACAGCTTCCTTCGCGCAAAGAGGTTGTAAAAAAATAAATCCACCAACTTTATGGATGTTTAAAGAAAATCGAGGTCGGGATTATAAGAGTTAAGTTTCAGGAATTTGACGTTCTTTGTGGAAGAAATGAAAGGAAGCTGTTTAATTTTTATCTCTTGGTTTAAATGAACATAACTTTATTTTAGTAACTACTGCAGGTTTTGTTTTTGATATCGGGGAAAATTGGTGCGATTTTCAATTCTTCTCTGGCCAGCACAAGAATGTTCTGAAACCAAAAATTCGAAGACATGTAACATCTACCAACCCGCACCTGGCCCGCGTGGTGGCCTGTGTCCCAGGCTATACATGATAGCCTCGAAATATCATACTGAAATTCGGCAGTAGCTCCTTGTCGAAACCTCCTGAGGAAGTACTTCCACCATACTTATTTCTGTCACCAAACAACATTGTCGTTTGAAGTTTGAAGAGTCGTATGTCGAGATTACAGGCTGAGTCTTTTTAACGTCATCTATAAAGTCTTTGGCAATCCTGTTGGGGTTGCGAGGTGCCTATTGGCCATTGGGTACAATTATGTAGACCGTTGAGCTGTTTTCCACTACACAACAGGTCGCAGGTAGTAGGTGCAGATGTCCATAATATATAAGTCCTCATTTTCCATTACATAGCCTATTTAATAATATAAATAATGAAAATAATTGTCTACGACTAACTTACGAGACAATCACCTAAAAACTCATCAGACTAAAAGTGACCCAAAAATTCTGAATAGAATGGGACAGCGGGACAGAATTAAAGTTTAAAATGGCGTCCTTTTCTGTTGATTGGATTCCAATTATAAACCAATTCGTTCACGTCAAGCGTGAGTCGTGCAGGACAGCTCTGTGTAGGACGGCATGAGATGGGACAAGTTTCGATTGTCACAAACTTGCTGGAGTATGGTGCGGTGGCAGTTGTGGCGATTTTACTGCTACTGCTGAGCATGAGGTCCTGGGTTCGATTCCCGGGTCGGGCAAAGTGATATTAAATTTCTTCATCTGGAATTTCTCAGAAGTAGCCCGGAGTCTGGCTGTGTGCTTTGCCGGTTGATGGCACTTAGCTCGCCCTATTACATGGGATGTAACATAACAGGCGAAATATGGGTGAACTATTAGTACACCACTGCCCGTCCCTTTGGGGAATACAAGCGTGAATGTATTACGTTATGTTGTTTGTTTAGTACCTCCAACAAAAGATATACACAATTCATGACCCATAAATAATGAGCAACATCACTATTTTCATATTCATAGTCTTTTTCTATAAATATAGTCTTTTTCTATATTCATAGTCTTGTGTGCAGCAAAGTAACATTTTTATTGTGAAACAGTCGCGTTTCCATAAAAATAGTTCTTGATTTCAGCGGCAATAGTCCAAAATGATCAATGAGCAAGAGATCGTGAGTTCGATTGCTGCCTGATATTGAAGTGGACTCTGTCTTTCTCTTGAGCAAAAATAGCAATTGCACTTTAAAAAAAGTTAGAGAAAATAAATATGTATTATTTAATAGTCGCTTAGAACACTAGGATATTCTACTGTATCGTAGGTTTACCGAAACATTATTTAATTTGACATGTACAACATACACAAAATTTGACTCACCATTACTATTTAATATCTTTTGGAATTAGCAACTACATAAAACGCATGTCTCTAATCCTAAATGCTTTGCTTAAGTAAGATAACTTGAATGTATTACGGATCTCAGAACTTCCATGTAATGCCATCCTCTCGCTGTCACTACACCCCAACCCAGCATTCAGTTGGCTCCTTTTGATTTAGGTATCTCAACATAAACACTAGGTATATAGGAGACAGACAAAGTCTGAACTAGGACTAGTTTATGGCATTCTAATCTTGGTCTAGAATTCTAGATAGGATTTATGTAAATGTCTAGTTTGGGACGAAATAATTCGGATAGCTTGGGATACCTAACGAAACATTTAGACGGGTCGATGTTAGACAATGTATGTATATGTAGGTTTTATAACTATGGAATGAAAATCTAATCTAATTGTATGTGTTCGTAAACCTTTATGACCCAGTGGTAACGGCCCCGACTTACGAGCGAGGTCCTGGGTTCAAACCCAGTCAGGCGTGTTACTTTGTGTAATTTATTTTCATCACCACTGCTCTCAAAATGGTGAAGGAAAACAACGTGAGGAAACCGACATGTCCTAGAACCAACAATTCGAAGGCATGTGACATCTACCAACACGCACTGGGCCCGCGTGGTGGATTACGGCCCACTCCTTCTCACAGAGAAGAGACCTGTGTCCCAGCAGTGGGAACATTATCGGCTGATTATGTTGACATTCACTCACTGACAATCAACGTTTAAAATTTTAACAAGATTTCCTTTTATAACAAAGATGACAAAAGAAGGATTTTTGGTAATTCGTCCCCTTGAGGGGTTAAAGAGGGAATGAAAGTATGTATGGAAGCTGAGAGCAGTGGTGGCCCAGTGGCAACGACCGCGCCTGACGAGTCAGCCCACTCCCTCTCACAGAAAGGAGGCCTGTGTCCCAGCAGTGGGAACATTATAGGTTGATTAAGATTGAAGTTCATCATTTCGGCGATGGGAAAGTGGGTTCAGGCACACAGCTTGTTTAATGCAATAATTGTTTGTGTTTAAAGTACAGACGCCAGCACATCAAGCTACTACAATCTGTCAAATTTCTTTAATAGATTTTCAACTTTATCGCTATAGCATTAGGTTTAAGATTGATTGGGAAAATTTAATAGTTTCGGGTAGCTTGACCTGTTGGCGTCTGTTATTTATTTATTTTTATTTATTTATTTATTTACACACAATTATTAGCTTAAGTATACTGTTGACATTACAATACATAAGGCCGCCAGTAACAGTCACAATACCCCCTGTACTAGTTGATACTGTATTACAGTAGGGTATTATTCCTCATTCCTGTGACCCGTACAGCAACAAAACGACTGAGAACTTATGATTATAGGTTAATATAGGCTCCTTAGGAATATAAATTTAAACAAATAAAAAACTTTAAATAATTTTGCAGCGAATTGCTACGCTTACTTAAATACTATTTGGCTTCTCGTGAATGTAAGTGTGAGTGTATTTGATATTATGTATGTAAGTATGTATGGAGTTTGCTATTTCAGAATCTTAAATGTGTCTTCAGTTCTTTTATAATTTAAGCTGAGTAAATGTTTTCTTACAATCTTTTTAAATATGTGTGAATTATATTTCCGAAAGCCTAGAATTGCATTAAAATTTATTATAAATATACGGAGCTAGAAAAAAAAGAAATCGCTGGGCAAATTTTGTCCTATACAGGATAATTTTTTATTCAGTGCGTAAATTTTTACAGGGTGTTCTACCCATGAATATGAACAACATTCACTATGGGACCATCTCTGAAATCACGAAAAAAAAATCAGCAGATTCATACATTTTGGTCGAGTAGGTATTGAACTTTTATAAGAAACAGCTGATTTTTTTTTTGTGATTTCAGAGATGGTCCCATAGTGAAAGTTGTTCATATTCATGGGTAGAACACCCTGTGAAAATTTACGCACTGAATAAAAAATTATCCTGTATATAGGTTGTTTGTAGACTTTGTAAGCTCTTCGTATAGCATCTGGAAAATCCGGTGGTTTGTTGTGTTGATTACGTAAGATCTTCTCAATGTAAAGTTGTCGAATGCTGAGAACAGCAGTTAGCTTGTACAGTTCATCAGTCGGAAATCTATATTTTTTGAACAGCATAGTCTTTAAAATGGCCCTTTGTGTTCTTTCTGCTTTGATAAGCTGCGTCTTAGCACATCCTCCCCAGATGGATATGCCATATGTTATAACTGATTGGCATAACGCATAGTAGGCTGTGGTAAGCAGTTTTGGGTGACAAACATATCGTAGGTTCCTGAACACATACAATAGTTTTCTTACACGCTTCGATAGGATTGAGATATGGCTGTTCCAGTTCAGTTGTTCATCTATTTGGATCCCCAAATACCTGACCGATGAAGTAATATCGAGACGATAACAATCGCAATTTTGAGTGTTGGGCAAGTTACATGTGTGGGCTCGTACATTTATCGTCTCAGAAGATGGTTTAGAATTTCTGTTTAAATAATAAGTAATAATTTTTGTTTTTGACTGATTGAGTGTCAACAAATTGTTATCTAGCCACTTAGTAACGAGACTAAACCCCTTTTCGGCGCTATCGTTTACCTCGTGCCAGTCCCCGCCCGTAAAAGTAATAACCGTGTGTAAGTAATTCTGTAAAAGGTATCTTAAAATTTTGGATTATTCTGGCGCCCGTCGACGCCGTAGATTTTTCAAATTAGTTTCTCCTACATACTTCATTGTATCGTAAGCCTGTTTTCAATTCAAGATAAATGACATATATTGTGTGTTCTGCCCTTTTTGAAAACTTGTCCCTAATTTATAATATCTTCCTACATGCCTATTTAAAGTATACTTTACTACTTCGCTATTATAGCACACTTCTTGTTCTGAAGTTCAATATTGGAAATGAAGTCGGTCGCCGCAGGGCGCCAGCATTGATTGCTCTTAATAACATTGACGCTAATATCATGATTGAAATTGTATGGCTTTCTGTAGACATAATTAAGAAGTTTGTAGATGAATATACACAAAATCACGTGTTTAACATAACGCAGTACCACGTCTGTATTCCTCGAAGTGGTAGGCAGAGCTACATCTACATTTCGTTTCAATCCCATGTCTAAAGATGCAAACTCAATGTACGTAAGCCAAACCGAAAAATGGTTTTCACCCATAATAATATATCAATTATTTGTCTAGTTATACTATTTGTGAACTATTTTCGATAACGCATTGGGTCGTAAGCACGAATGCTGATCAATGGTCCCTGTGTTTTTCTCAGTCTACATTTGTGTGTTATTGACAATAGATTTGCCCTCTATTATATGGGACTTAGACATAAGTAGCAAAATGTAGCTTTAATATTATTATACATCTCTGTATACACCGTCAGAGAATACAAGTCGATGATATTCTTTAAAACTATAACACACCATCCCTATTTTTACTACCACATTTGCTCCCAAGAGCCGTATTTCCAACAGCCACTCTGAACAATAAGTTCCCGATGCGACTTGCGACGCGACTTGCCTCAAGCGACAAGCGCGCGCGTCACTTGTTTCCGCCCGTGTCCTGCTCTAAACAACTCCTTTCATTTGTTTCCTCCGCCGTCGCTGTCGCCACACGCGTGTCGCTTGAGCGTGTAGCTCGTGGTCGCGGGGTGATGTCTGTATTACGTAAGGCGGTAATAGAATTGTGATCCCAACGCGTGAACTGTGATTGACCTCAATACAATGTACAAGTACACCGCCCGGGATCAGCGACACGAATGTGTTTCATAATTCAATTAGGACGCGGAGAGAAGTCAATTTAGTTTAATTGTGCATTAGGCTAAGGGTAGTCGATATAATTGTGTTATATGGTGCTCGGAATCATAAAGATACGTACAAATCTTGAAGTATAGAGCGTTTTGAATGTTATACAGACACACACCCTCACACGAACATACACTCACACACACCATCCATCAGTTGTAATTGTACCACGTTGACAACCTTTACTATGTGATATGAGGGGCCTGGAGTTCTAAAATACAGGCCTAGGCTTAGTTTAGACACCAGATCTCCCACAAATTACAAAATTTTGTCGAAATACCTGTCAACTAAATATGTATAAGAATGTAATTTGTGGAGATCAATAAACATAATTTTATTATTTTTATTTTATTTTATAAGCAATGAATCAACTCAGCTTATCGCAGTCCACTGCTGGACATAGACCTCTCCTAGGCTCCACCACAGCACCCTGTCCTCCGCCTTCCGCATCCAGTCTGTCACAGCCACTCTTTTAAGGTTGTTGGTGCATCGTCGCTGGTGGGCAGGCCACACTAAGCTTGCCAATGCTCGCTCGGTCTCCACTTTAGGACGCGTCTGCCCCATCGGCGATCGGTCCTTCCTCAGTCATGGCTTGCCCACTGCTGCTTCAGCTTGCTTACTCTGCAGACTATGTGTGTAAGAGATAAGTTAACAGAAGCTTACCTAGAGGCGGCGAAAGAAGCCGTTAAATAATGTTCATGTCTCATCAACATCTCCAGAGACAATAATGAAGGGGAGGCTCTCATTAGAAGCGCTTTATTTATTGCTCCTTTAGTATCGGAGTCAGTGTGGAAACAAATGTTCAACAGCGCCCCTCTATCAACGTCACTCGAGCGCTAATTAACGCTTGTAGCAGTTTATTTGGTAATCTCGTCGTAATCTCCTATTATTTTGGCAATGTTGCGTTGCCTCGCTGTGATTGTCATAATGAGCAATCATTGCAAACAGTCAACTTGGGCCAACCAATCAACCTGCCTAGCCTTTTCCCAACTATGTTGAGGTCGGCTTTCAGTCTCACCAGATGCAGCTGAATACCAGTATTTTACATGGAGCGACTGCCTATCTGACCTTCACAACCCAGTTACTGGGTAATACGATACCCCTTGGTTGTCAGACGTTCGGGCTTCTGACTACCCGTAACGACTATCAAATATCTGGAAAGGACAGCCGGGACCAACGGCTTAACGTGTTTTCCGAGACACGGTGGGGTCTCGATATGTAATGGATGGTCACCCATCCACGAACCGACCGTGGCAAGCGTAGCCGACACAAGTAACATATATGTCGTATGAGTTTACCCTGAAGTAGGTCAATTAATCCGCATACAATAAGTTCAGTATATTATTCACGATATAAATGACCTCAAATAATTATGTGTGATATCGTTTCAGCTGAAAACTATTCAGATTGAAATAATGAATATTTCATGAAATCTTGAGCGGCGCGTAGCGTTCCTGGTATACATGTAGAACAATTTACATAATTCCGTTGCGAACGATTTCGTTATGTTCATACCTGTACACGCGGGAGTAACTATAACATGTACCTACCTGCGAGTATGAACCTCGGGAATTTCAATACCGATTTCATGTGGTGTTGTGTAGACAAATCTTATACATACCACACACAATATTATTTGAATAATAGGTACACTGTTGTAATGAACAGGCGTACTTTTTTATTTTCGAAAAGCTTGCTCGCCTTTTAAGGTTTTTTAGTAAAAAAAAAAATTCTGGCAACTAGCGGGTCCGGAAATATAAACTAATCTAAACTCCCCTTCTCTCTACTAATCTTTTTTCTAAAATTGCTAGGCACACATAAAGTCGCTACACATAAAATCGCTACACACAAAATTAAAAAAAAAATGCTCTTAAAATATTTAAGATTTCATGTGTATGCATCTCCGCTTTGAATATCTGCAACTTACACGAGGAAGATATCCCTCTGGATATAGCATTAATAGAATTGTATGCTTTTTGTTTCAGGTATTAAAACAGGAAGGCAGTTGGGAGCCACGAGAACACATAAGTACACTTAAATTATGATTGATTGATTAATTCTAAAGAGGCATACATAAAATTAATGACATTTACGACATTGATTGATTGGAGCTAAGCCAATGGTTTGCATTCGTGTCAGTAGTGTTTATTAAATTCATACTAATATTCGTATTATCCTGAATGTTATAAATGCGAAATTAACTTTGTCTACCCTTTGTTGCCTTCCAGAATTTCGATTATTAGTCAAATTTGGCACACAGACAGACAGTCTCTGACCTGGGTTAGGACAGAGAATACTTTGTATCGTGGTGGTACATTCCCGTGGGGTCATTTTCAAGCCCTACGCGAGCGAAGTCGCTGGTAAAAGCCGGTTTAAAAGAACTCAGCCTGTCGCAGTGCAATGGCCGGACAACGATCTCTCCTAACTTAGGCCACAATAGCTGAGTTTCCACCTTCCTGTCTAGCTGGGTCATTACGCTACGCTTGTCGACTCACGGTCTCCACTTCAGGAGTCATCTGCTCCAACGGCCATCGGTCCTTTGACAGATATGGCCGGCCCACTGCTACTTCAGCTGAACAGCTCTACAAGCTGTGTCAATAAAATTACTTCGAAATGCGAACGTTCTCTCGTTGTGAATCCGCGATGATGTACTTTAAAAACAAATTAGTTCGCTTTCGAATTGTGTGCGCTCACTTGAGTGAGGTGAGCAGTGAACTTTACAGAATATTTCTACAGATTTGGATTGTTGTACTGGGTCCTAAGAACTACTATTTTAGGATAGAAAGTAAGTACTTGTCTTGATGTTTGTTCTCCCTTTAAGGCAAATCTTCAATTATGGTAAATTCAATACTTATGTATAATGGATGCTATGTTCGATTAAGTTTTGGTATGTTCCTAATAGTATGTAGTTTTGATATCTTGGAATCTATTTTTGGAGTGAACTATTATTTAAGGAATATTACTGTGTATTCACTAAATAGCTTGTTATTAAGTTGTTAGCATTCACTAAGGAAATCATTACGGTTACTCACAAGCTTTGTTTGGTCTGTCTGGTTGATTTAGTAAAACGCGACGATTGAGCGTGAGGTTCTGGGTACGATTCTGAGGTCAAACACACAGACATACAAGAGCAAAGGGCGCTTAGGAGTCGAAGTACTCCACCGCATCGCTGTCATCCGGAAACGTGCTCAGAAGACTGGCAGCATTGCCACGTTAAATGAAAAAGCTAAAAAAAGCCTTTCAAAACCCGATGTGAATATTTTGTTGTTATCACCACTCATTTACTTAAAACACAATTTGTTTTATAAACGTACATAATTTTCGTAATGATATCCTTTGTCCCGCTGGATACGCATTATTTCCTGTAAAATCCTTGTAAATAAAACGTGTGCACATATTTATATAACTCTGCTCACCCCAATGCTCACGGAGCGTAATTAATTCAACTCTGAGTATAAATATGGTAGTAGTGGCGAGCACAGAAGTGGTTTCTCATGTTAGATTTTCAAATTAATGTTTTTTGTTAAATGTTTGGAGTTTTTATAGGATAATAATTTTATAATGATGTATAAGTGAGTTGTTGTCTTTTAATATCATGGCTTGCTTATGTTATCAATTTCATAAACTGAAATAGGTTGTTAAAAACGATTTTACAAAAAATCACTTTTAAACTTCACCTAGTGGTATTTATTATGTAAAACAATTGGTAATGAAACAACTTTTTCTATAGAGAGACATAGCTGGAATGTACTCGTATCACTTGCTTGTAATTACACTGACACCCAAACCCTCCAAACCACAACACAGCAACGCTCCTTCATGTTACGAATAAATACCTACTGTTATCTACCAAACCAAAATCCTAAACATTACTAAAGTTTGAAATCCCAAATTATTTCTCCATATTGATTCTCCGAGAGGCCATTATCTAAATCTGTCCCTCGAGAGTCTGGCAACATTGTTCAGTACTGAGCGTGACTCTCGGTAGTTTGCAAACATTATTAATATCAGGGTAGTGACAAACACTTCAAATAGCGTTATGAAGATACTGAATTAAGTGTAAAATTGGGGTATATTTTTAAAATTGATTTTTATAAAGGCTCGCGTTTTTTTATAAATGTGAACAGGCACTCTTGGCTTTTTGTTAGCATGATACCCTTACACAAATCTAGGTAAAAACATTTCCACAAAAGCTATCCTTGTTATTTGTAGTTAATAAAGTGAGAAGAAAATATACACAAACACTATGTACATTTTAGTGTTAAAATCATTATAGAGAATGTATTTTTAAAAATGTTTTGACGATGACCGTTCCACCTATAACATTTTCGAGATTTATGTTGAGAGATTCAGGACCATCGTACGTAATTGTTGTTTGTCAAACAAGCTAACAAATTACGGCCTTAATAACATCATAATATTAGCAAGGATAACACCACTGTGCACGACATTACGCTCAGTTGCTTACGTAGGCGCAGTAACTGATGCGGGTAACTGACAAATTCTATAAACACAACTGTGTTATATTAGGTCCTTATATGAAAATGGCGTTTTGTCGAACTGGCCACTTTGATCTCAAGTATCTGGCGTTTGGAGAGGAATTTCAATTTTTTTTTATTGTTCCTATTTCAATTAGGCTTGCATATTTGTGTTTTAAATTTAGTGATTCATTTGTTTTCGCGCCATTTGATTTTTCTTTGACATGCAAACGCTCATCACAATGGTTGAACCCCGGAGAACCGGTCACATCCTGCCCCATAGTTTCCTTTTTTTTTGTTTTGTTGTCTCTTTTATATATTAAATTGGCGTTTTACAAAATGCCAATTTATTATGTAAGAGCCTATATACTGTGTATGATAATTAGCATTTGTATAAAAAGACACGAACATTCGAATGATTTTTATAATCGAAAATTACAATGACAATTCAAGACAAGACAGGCACAATTGGTATCACCCATAGATATAAATAAAGTCTTAAAACTAAGTAAATAGTTTATGCGAAATGAGTATTTTCAATTTTAAAATCGTTTGAATTTAAGTTTCGTTTACTCCACGCGTTCGTACTAGGGCTAAACCTGCTGATTATTGTTTTTAAGAAAAGCAGAGTGTATAATGTTTTCTACACAAGATGTTTACAAAATCTTTTGGGACACTTGGACCACGTCTTTTTGATTCGATTTGTTCTTCCTCTGTACAGGATAAAACTATGCTGTCAACTAAAGTTTATGGTAAAAATATAAGCCTGTCAGCGAGGTGCTAACAGCTTACTGCCCAGGGTGTACCGCACGTACAGTCGTATATCGTAGACGATCATAATTATAATTATACTTGTAAAGGCTAACAATGCAACCTCACCATTTTGCTAATGAATTGAATGTTAAAACAAAACCAGACATCACGAACACACTCTTTATTACAAACGTGAATATTGAAAAAAATCACGGTTTTCTTGATTGCTCAATGCTTTCAGAGCTAAATATAAAAGGAAAAATGCTTGTGTCTTATGAAAATATTGATTTGAGACGTGTACGTTGCGTACAGAATATTTTTTTATGATTAGGATTTCATTGAATGTCCAAAAGAAATAATGTTTATAAAAATACGATTTGTATTTTCTTAGGATTGTGACGTTGTTGTGTGTCATAATACAGAACAAGACAAAAATAAGAAACCTTTTTTGAAATAAGAAGATATCGGTTGGTAACTCGTTTGTTTTTAAAGTAAATCATCGCGGAGTCACAACGAGACTCCGTTCGAATTTGAAGTGATGTTAGGCAATAAAACTTTCTTGTTGGCCATGAAGGCAGTGATATAAAATGTTGATTCCTCCACACACGCGGCTCCCACAGGGAACTCCATAAACCTTTTTACATGTTGCTACTAACATTAAGATTTTATTTCTTTGTGTTTACAACCGTAGAAATTTAAAGATCTCACACAGAAACTGCAAGTTATTTCAACAAGCACGTAAATCACGCATGTTATCCCCGGAGGGGTAGGCAGTAGTTGTAGATCTCTTTGTGAAGGAGCTCGTCCGGGGAAGTACTATACCACCATACGTATGTCTGCCGCCAAGCAGCGGTGCTGTGTTCCAGTTTGAAGAGCATGTGTGTCGGTGAAGTTACAGGCACATGAGACATTCCAACTATGTCTCTGGGATACATAATCTTTTTGGATTCAATTCTCTAGATGATGGTGAAACCCGTATCAAAGTCCGTTGCGGAGCTCAGAAGAACAACGAGAGCACTCAGACAGGCACGAAAATCGACTTTAATTTATGATATGTCTAGAGATTAGATATCAAACAGGCAGGTGGTCCAACTGATGGAACGTCCCGCCTTCGCCGATGGACATCTGCAATACCAGAGACGTTGCCATCACAAAGACAAAACTGACATAACAATGTGCCTGTGTATATATTGAAACCTAAAACCTTTCAGCGTTTTGAGCTACGACAATGATGTAGGCTTTTGGATCGCAAAAGCTTTCATTGGATTACATTACCCAATTTCCCTGTAACTAAGTTTACAGGTAATTTCAGACCTATTTTAGGTACACATCTGTGACGGTTGGGTAATTTTAATCAGATTACAAAAGATTACGCTTCAAATATTCTGATTAAATTTTTAGCCTTGTTTTGAAAGATTTTATCAAGGTAAAGCACGTTCCACAACGGTTAATAAAATAAGATTAAAAGCAACAATATAGTCTAGCTGATAACACTGGCAGGCTGGAGGTGGTGGGGTCGGCATATCACTTCGAAATTCGAACGGTGTCTCCTCGTCACTTTACCGGCCACTCTTGTTTTTACAAGACAAAAGCTTCTCCTCCTGAGTATATATTGCATGTTGATCATTTCTCACTACTAAAATAATATCATTATGTTTGCCTTTCAATGGAACACAGGGTTTAATCTCGAAATGTATATCAAAGGGAGGTTTCGAGTATCAATTAGTAACTTCATGTAATATCACTTCCAAGAGAATAAATTATAATTTCTGCAAACTGCATTAACATTGAATTTAACAACTCTAAAGTTTGTGGTCCTATGTTAGCCAACCTGTTTCAAATTCTCTATAAGATTCTAAAGTTTCTCTGTAGTACAGACCAGGTAAACACGGGTAAAACTTGTCTGTGATGTATCAAAGTTGTTTACCTATTCCAATAAGTCGTAGGTAAGTAAGTCTGTTTCAAGTGTGTAAGTAATTCTAACAGTGTTTCGTTGTGAATCAAAGATGATTTATTTTAAAAACAAACGAGTTTGCTTTCGAATTGTGTGCGCTCACTTGAGTGAGGTTCTAATGAACTTTACAGGACATAATATTTCTTCATTCATGATTAGTAGTGCTGCTACTAAACATGAATGAAGAAACATTATGCCCTTTGTGTATTTGCATCGCTTAAACTTAAAAAGCTTGTATTATCAGCAATTTCTTACTACGTCAAAACCACGTTAAACAATTCTATTAAAATTTTCAAACGAAGTTCAGCCTTGTAAACGGATTATCACTCATCAAATTTTATTTTCGTCTGCAACTATCACTATAAACCAGCGTCGACTGTACCAGGCACGATTTTAGTTTAGTTTGCTGTATGGTTTTGCTTGTGTTGGTAGCGATTTATGATTGATGAAGCACGGCCAATTTTTAGTACGGATTGAATTTGATCATAGCGAAATATTAAATAGCTGTGCATGTATATACATACATATGTGATGGCGCAGCAAGAGTCGCTGTCTAGTTTTGTTACGAAGTCACTGAAATCACTGAAAAGGTCGGATAAGAGTGACATTGGCTGGTGACGTCACTCTAGCGGAGCGTCCTGACGATGATAGCGTGGCGGCTGTCGTCGGATGACAGAGATAATGTCCGGGGAGCCGCTGTCGTATCACGTCCACTACAAACTGCTATGTTCCGGCACAATCCTGATGATATTGAAGTTGCTGAACCACTAATACGATGACGACTTCTGGTAAAGGCTATCCAGCGCCGTTATATGTATAAACTCAAACACGCGACTCCACGTATATTTCAATTGATGACTATCCGCAAACGCAGAGGGATAATAATATGATTTATAACGCTATGTTCACAATTTATTACCGAACCGAGTTGTATTGAAAACGGCTCAACAGTTTATGGGTTTCTAAGTAGCAAAGGATTTCAGTTTTATTCGTTTTATATGTCTCGTCAGTATTTCTTGAAAGGGTAGGTAAAGGTTTGTGTACAGACGCCAGCACACCAAGCTACCCGAAACTGTCAAATTCTCCCAATCAACCTTGAAACTAATGCTTTAGCGATAAAGTTGAAAATCTATTAAAGAAATTTGACAGATTGTAGTAGCGTTATGTGCTGGCGTCTGTACGCTGTCCTCTTAAATATGGTTGTTAGTCTGATGCATGGTATATTTATTGCTATTAGGAATAGACTTTAAATCCATAGACTTACCTAAAATACGCTAGGTACTCTACACATTACTTTGGTGCACCTAAGTACACTGATCGCTATTCATTGTTAGGTCCCATGTAATAGAGCGTATTGCCGTCCACGGGGCACCAGTCCTGATTCCGGTCTGCTACTGAGACATTCCTGAAAGGAAAACCAACAACACTTTGCCCGACCTGGGAATTAAACCCGGGATTTATGCTCAGCAGTAACGCTTGCGACCACTACACACACGTATGTGAGCATGATCAATCTTATTCTTTCAAACTTTACTTCAATCCCTCGGTAATACCTTCAGTAAATTAAAAAGATTATGACTGGATGAAGGAAAATGTTACGAATTATTAAAACATAAATCTTCATTAGCGCTTAATTACAAAAGGTCACTGACCCTCACTGAACCTGAGCTTACCTGCGAAACTGGTTTAATAAGATAACTTTGATGATGATCAAGGTCTGGTTAATTAACATTCCGTACCAAAAAAAGGTGATTTTCTTTATATTCGTCCTTGTAGTCAGTCAGTACCAACCTACTTGTACAGTAACTGCCGTGTTGGTCTCATGGTGGCAAGCGCGACTGCTGAGCGTGGAGAGGACCTCACGCTCGGCAGTCGCGTCGTTGAACCCAAGAGGGTTCGACTCCCGGGTCGGGCAAAGTGTTATTGAGTTTTTTCATTTGAGGGAATTTCTCAGTAACTGCCTGGAGTTTGGAAGTCGGCGATGTGAGGCCGCCGTGCCTCGGAAAGCACGTTAAGCCGTTGGTCTTGCGGCTGACTCTCTCCTGATCTGTGCACACACTTGTGCACTCTAATGTCTCCCGTGCCGAAGGTCTGTGCTGAGATTGGCCGCCATTGCCAAAATACGATCTGCAGTACTATAGTTGTACACTGATAAGTATGTGTGATGAAATAAAAACCTGCTGTTTTCTACAAAATTCAGATTACTTTTTCATTTTTGACAGAGGTAATCCTATCGTAAAAGTTGTTTATATTCATAAGTACTACTTAAACTCCCTTAGAGTATGTCTCTCGTTTAACACAACACCCTGTAGTAGTCTGTCTGGATTTGTGCCGGTTAATGACAACAGGCTTGCCTTCTGTTACATGGAACTTATACATAACTGACGAAGTACTAACAACACCTCTGCCTACGCCTTCGGGGAATACGGACGTGATGTTATAAGACTAAACACAGACGTAATATTCTACTTCTAATCCTAGACAGCGAAGTAAAAGTTAAATCTATCCCAACATAATACGAGATTCTTTAAATATTTCATGTAAAGGCTGTTAGGGTTCTTTCAGTAACATTCCTTAGTTATTCAGTGAAGGAATTTTATATGATCACTTTATCATGCAAAGGAACCAATCTATTGAATATGTTATAGAAAATACTCACATAATATTACTGTCTTACATGTGGCCCGCCTGGTGGATTACGGCCCACTCCTCACAGAGAGGAGGCCTGAGGCCCAGTAGAGGGAACGTTGTATTTACGTAGATTAATTACATTTATATTATGTTATTACGTGCGTCTGACAGCAAGCAGGAAGGGTCGTCGTTCAATTCTGGCTGGAAATGAAATATTGTGTAGCGTTGCAAAAACAAACATAACTATTTTGAGTTGAACAAGTCCTGAATAAGAAAAAGTCTAATATAACAAATCACAATTTAACATCACACCTGTTTTGTTAAAAAGGTCACATAGAGTACCTTCAGTACACCCACATTTCGCAAGTTATTTTTAAGTCCAGTGTCATAAAAGGCGAGCCTATTGCCATCAGCCGGGCACGAATCAAACTCAGAGATGTTACTGACAAATGTCTAATGGAAAAACCTAACAACACTCTGCCCGACCTGGGAATTGAACCACTAGACCAACGTGTCCGTCAGACTAACAGATACCATATATTTAGTATTAAACTATTGCAAGCCAAATTCAAAAATTCTAGTGCTGCAAAATACTATTGAAACAAATGAAAAACGATTTTTTTATTCTAATAATATTTGAATTACATTCTTTAGCAACATACGCGACATGTTACATTAAAAGCTCACATGTTATATTTTATTTTCTTGTCATACCGTACACTCTCGTTCAGTACGATAGGGTTCCCTGTGGCGTGTCACAGCACGCATAGATCACATTGATCCCTTTATTCTGAACAAACGTTGCTATGCTTTGTGGATTTTTCCTATGAAGACATGCGACGATATTGCAACAGGGAAATTGTTTGTGAAATGAAAACAACAGACATTTTTTTGATTGTTTTAGGCTTGTTTTTACATATTGGGCAATATTGAAATATTTGTTAATGCCGTGGTAGTAAGAAAAGCTTGACAAAGGTTGGTAGCGTTGCGTACAGAAGGCCGCAACCGCAAGTTAGTATGGACAAATTCAGTCTATGCTGACCTCGCATTCTATTGAAACTGCGTACTACGCTAGGTCAGCTCAAGGTTAAAGTGTTATCACCAACGTGTGATCTTCTGTTCACTTAGTCGTTTGTTGTGGCTAAAAAAGAAAACAATTATTTGTCTTAGAACACGTTGAAAATGGTCCAGGCAAAATAAGATCGCCATCCCTTTTGCAGTTGCTTGTTATTTAAAAGTTTTGTGCAACTAGTACAAAATTGAGGCCCACCAGAAGTTGTTTTTTATTTAATTTTAGTTGTTTTAATTTTTCGTTTTTTTTTCAACAACGCAGTTATCGCTTATATATTTATATTGGCAGTAACCGACGAGTTTCTATCTATATAAAGAGATAAAACAATATCTTAACACAACATAATATAAAATTCACTTTCAAAATCAAACACGGAATAATCAGCATCGTTACAGCCTCTGGGCAAATGAGTGGGCACAAGGGAGTGCATTAGTCTGTGGGTGAAATAGTGAGGGTGAAATTAATGGGAATGGCATATTCTTGTGTGGTACAGGTGCCAACACTAAGGAGTGTTGGCAGTAATTGTTAAAAAAGTTACTTAACTTTTATGTTATTCATCTGTATTATTATTAATATTATAAAGAGGTAGAATTTGTTTGTTTGTACTTTGTATGTAGGGGGTAATCTCCGGAACTACCAGTCGGATTAAAAAAATCGTTTTTGTAAAGTTTATATGAAACCTCACTCAAGCGACCGCATAGAATTCAAAAACGAACTCATTTGTTTTTAAGGAAATCATCGCGGATTCACAACGAGACAGCGTTCAAATTTCGAAGTGATGTTTAGATAGCACTACTGTTTTTAAGTTTTAGCGCTCGTTAATTTAATAGCACTGTTGCTCTTCCTCTCTCTCCAAAGGCTATGTTCATGAATAAGTTGCAAAAAAAGCAGTATAATTTGAATATTTAAAAGAAATATGGCTTGTATAATTTAAGCTTGAATTAAAATGAATGTAACTTACATTTAAACAGCCAGTTACTGCTGGAAACTACTTATAATGCAGATTTATGCATAGTTAATTCACTTGCATTTTAAGATGAAGATTTTTATGCAATCATGGTAATTTTAAATTGCGGAGTTGGTATTAAGAAAATACAAAGTCATCATCTGCCTAGCCATTTTCCCAGCAATGTTGGGGTCGGCTTCCAATCTAACCGGATGCAGCTAATTACCAGTATTTTACATGGAGCAACTGCCTATCTGACCCCCGCAACCCATTAACTGGGTAACACGACACCCCATTGGTATGACTGGTTGTCAGGCTTTCTGGCTTCTGAGTAATAGGACAGAAAAATTTGAACAAAATAAGCCGAATATAATATGTTAACACTAATTTAGTACCACTTAACTATAGACACAAAAAAATTACCTGACAACAAAATAAACCAGCTTTAGTTTACTACGCCGTAGACCCTACTTCGCTCTACGCGTTACGTCGCTACGCGTCTACGAATTCCGTAAACATTTCTCACGCTGGAAATAGGTACTTCAAATAAGGTTTAGAATTAACTCCAACCCTCGTTACAAAAGGGAATTGGTACAGAAATGTTAGTTCTCCTTGTCTTTGTAAGAATTAATACGGAGCGTCCTTATTTGTTTGGCTGTCCATTTTATATGTTTATTGTTAACTTTAAACATTCAGCTGAAGTGTAACTCTATTTGTACTTACATAGTTGAATTTGTAAAGTTTGTTATTTGGTTGTAGTTATATTGGGCTTTTGTTCGAGTTTTCATTCAGAATTTATTTTTTATCACAACTTGCAAGATAAAAACTTAATACAAATAAAATTCTTTTTTTTTTTTTTTTCTTTGAGGATGGGAAATCATCAAATGACTCCTCCCGCTCTGGGTGGAGCAGGAGGGAGTGTCAGACTCTCAGACTCTTACTGACTAAAACCCGCCCGTGTTCCTTCCTTAGCCCTTTATGTTCCAGGGCAGCGGTAACCCTTTCGGACAATCCCGCTACTTCGGACAATCCCGCTACCCAAATAATATTCTAAATAAAATATAATGTATGCACAATATCATCAAAATATCACCACGAGCATTTAAATAATAATACCAGTGTAATTCATCGGGTCGCTTTTAGGATACATTTTTAAAGTGTATTTTTATGACTAAACTGACTTTGTACTTTATTGTTTCTTATTTCGGGTGTTTTTCTATCTATAATATGTATGTATTTAAAAAAAAATGTATATAAGTAGTTTATCAGCCATCTTGTTACCATAACACAGGTTGCTTAGCTTGGGACTAGATGGCGCTGTGTGAAATGTCCAGGGATATTATTATTATTATTATTTGTTTATGTTTATTTAGTTAATTATATTAATATAGTTTAAGTAATACTATCAAAATGATGGGAATGTACCTAAATTAAAGATAAATAAATAAATATTAAATAAATAAATTGTACAATCCATAATATTTGACATAAATCTTTTTTCACTAGCTACTTCTACAACTGAACAAAGCAAACGATGACCTACCAATCTACCCACCCGCAGTGCAAATGGCGTCGTTATAATAAACCTACAGTTACAGCAACACAATTCATTAGTTACTATTATATTGCTCCAGTTACACACAATATCGAAAGGCGGCTCTCGGTCAATTAATATAATATTTATGTGAGTACAGCATACATACACCAGTCTTACCAAGGGGGAACGTGTTACCCAGTAACTGGGTTGTGGTGGTCAGACATGAGGCAGTCGCTCCAGGTAAAATACTAGTATTGTAAACAGCATCGTGGGAAAAGACTAGGTACGTGATGGACATTATAATTACTTTATGATTGTAAATCGTTCTGTTCCGAATAAAGCTCAGTTTCCAACAATGTTTACATGTTTCGTCAAATCAATTTTCCATTCCGATATAATAAATTGTTTACGCATGTCGCAACGTGATTACGGTTGGTTACACGTGCCGTTTTATTATTAGAAAACACAATTTATAAAGCCAAATTATTATTCTAACAAAGCTAAATCCTATTATACTTATCCTAAACAAACATATTCATTTGTAATCGCTCATAAAAAAATACCTACACATTTCATTTATCTAACAAAAAATAACCTTTAACAAAACAAAAATGAAAAAAGGAAATTTAGACTGTGTAGGGTGCATCCCTAACATAAATACTGTACGCAAATGTAAAATGTCAATGTAACGCAGAATGTCAAATTAAACTTAAATGCATAAGATGTCAGTGAATGCTCAACGGGATGAATCTAAATAAAAATGCAAGTTGTCCGACTCAAACCACGTCTAATTGAACACTAAATATAATATACATAAAATGCATAGAATAATGCACTGTGTCAGTGTCAATGCACTGCCAAATGTAGGTCGCGTTCAAAGTGCAAGTACGCGAGCCTACTGGCTAACTAATTGCAATCATATTTTAAAATCCATGTACGTGCACCGTACATATTGCCACAACAAAGAAAGAGAATAACTAAATAAAACAATTCCAACGTAAAAAATAATAAAATAAGAATGTAAAAAACAATGTAAAAATGCAGGACTCTAATGTAAATATACTTGACCTACGACTATTATGAAAAAAGTAACCTAAAGTCTATAAATAAAATGTCACCATAATAATAAATTAGCACATATCACTATGTTTTTCAGTGTCAAATTTCACTTCACTTGAGGTAGGGTTAACACACGACACTTTGTTCACTTTTGAGTCCCGTTTGTCGATCTTGATATTCCTGTCCTCGATGTCATGATCTTCTTCTCGTCTGCTTCTGCTTCTCGCGTCTTGCGGACCCTCCCCCTGTCTTTGGGTTGCCATTTTTCGCCAAAAGTATACCGATGTTACAAACAGTGTAATGCTAATCGCAACAACCACATAGATTGCAATGTAGTGATGAACGTCGTGAGAGGATAAGGTATCTAGGTTGGACTGTTCTTTTATAGAGCGTAGTTCTGTGTCAATCTTCTTGAACGTCTCTTCGTGTGTTTCAATATGCAAAGATGAGTTACGAATCGAGGTATTGATAATGTTATTGATTGGAGAGATCGTGGGCATGATCATCGCGTATGGTTCGGTGACTAAAATGTCACTTGTATGTTCCATATATGCGTGCAATGTGAATGAGTCGCCTTGTAAGTTGCATCCTTGTTTGAGCGTTATCAGACCCGAGTGACGTAACGTCTCCGATGTCATTTGAGTGCCGCACACTAGTTGTACTTCGCACGTGTCACAACAATAATAGAACCAGGTGTTTTGCTTATGTAATTTAACCCATTTGTCGGCGCATACTTTTATTTCCGTATGGCAATAAACGCTGTGTTCTTCGTTATCTCGAATCAGCTGTACATCGCAAATAGATTTGTGACGATCGCCGGTGTTGTATATAGGGTGATTTAGTTTGCACAGTAGAGTTTGTTCGTGTAATTTTTGGCATTCATGAATGTCATATAGTTCTAGGGGTATGAATGAGTACTGGTTGGCGTTAAATGCTATTAATGCAGAGTTGGGAATAACGTACATTACCCGATTAGTGTCAATACGTTGAGGAATGCTGATAAGTCTGTTAAGTTCATATAGGGCATCACTCAAGATCGGTACCTTTATTTCCATCAACAGGTAGTGCTGTGTTATGCGTGCATGTATTCTGAACAGCCTGTAAATGTCTCTTACGTCATTACGAACTTCAGGTAGTGTAGAATCGCGAGGTAGTAGTCGGGCTACTCTATCTAGTTCGCTTTGCATTTGGGTTGGTGATAATAGATGTACGTCCATATGTCCTTGGTACATATTTGTCAGTGTGTTGATGAGAGATTCTTGAACATCCTTTAAGTTTTGAACCATTCTTTCTGCAGCTATGGCCGATGTTATGATATAGAATGCATTTGAACTCTCAAGTTTATCTTTGAGCGTCCTGTTTTCTAGGGACCTCAGGTGATCGTTGATTAAAGTGAACTGCTTCACCATTGTCGCTTCGTTACGCTGTACAATGTTGTTCTCGGTTTCCAGAATACTTGTCTGGTTTTTAAGCAGTTGGAACAGGTGGTTTTCATTATGTTGAATTGTGTCGATATCCTGTTCATATTGTTCTGCAAAGTGTTGATCTAACACTCCGAATAACGAGTTTGCAATATATCCTACTCCGTCGATCAATCCTCTTTTGAACCTGTGTTGAATTATCCGCTGCGACCTCAGTAATTCGTTGTAATAGTTTAGTTCGCTCGTGCTTTGTTCAAGTTGGTTAATTAGAACATGAAATTGCATCATCCACTCTTCGCAACGAGCTTGCTTTATATGAGATACGAATACTTGCAGTGTATCCACATTGCGCCAGTAATTTGTCATATTGTAATAAAATACCAGTTTCCAATCATCTCTAATTTCTTGTAAATCTGCAATCTTGTCAAAGTAAATCGTTTGATTTTTTGTCAGTTGAGTAAGTTTCATATCTTGCTGGACAGTAGGCGTTATCAATGTCATAACTAGCATCAGCATATAACATACCAAGCTGTTCCAGGTAATCTTTTTAGATCGGTTTCGCCTGTTTTTGGGTAGTTTGTCAGTGTCAGTGTTGTTTTGTTCCTCAGCCTCAACTAGTGGTACCAGTTTTGTAATAGGTCTTTTAGTTTCGCCTTTTGCAGTTTTTAATGTCACGACTCTAGTGTGGCCGTCGTTTCCGGGGTGTAACTCAGCTACACGACCCAGTGCCCATTTTCCTGCAGGTAACCTTTCATCTTTAATGCATACTATGTCATTTTCCTTTAAGTCAGTATTCTGTCGTTTCCACTTTAGTCTTGCTTGTAGTTGTTGGAGGTATTCTTGCGACCACTTGTTCCAGAAATCCTTGCTAAGTTTTTGTACGATTTGCCATCTCTTACTTAACCGGTGAATATTGTCAGTGTCGAGTTCTGGAATTGTCACGTGTAGTGACGTGCCAGTTAAGAAATGTCCTGGAGTTAAACAGTTAATCTCTTCGGCGTTTTCTGTTATAGTGCATAGTGGTCGTGAGTTCAAGCAAGCTTCTATCTGACATAGCAGTGTGGTAAACTCTTCGTAAGTTAGACGTTGATCTCCAATTACTCGTTTGAGATGATATTTCATGCTCTTCACAGCGGCTTCCCACAGTCCGCCTGCGCTTGGCCAGACCGGGGCATTGAAGTGCCATTTAACTCCCATCTCTGATATTTTGCCCAAAAAGAAGTTGTCAATATTTTCTACAATGCATTTATATTGTTGCAATAGGATCCGATTTGCACCCACAAAATTCGTACCGTTGTCGCTGTACATGTCCCGTGGCGTACCTCGGCGTGCGCAGAAGCGCTTGAAAGCCGATAAAAATGCTGTACTGGATAGGTCTGATACCAGTTCTAGATGGATGGCTTTTGTTGCTAGACAAACAAATACTGCAACGTACGCCAGCAGTGTTCTGACGCCTCGGCCTTTATTTGCCTTGATCTCAACGTGTCCAGTAAAATCGACACCTGTATGTGTAAAAGGGCGAGATACTGTCACTCTCGGCTTTGGTAGATCAGCCATAATCTGGTTTGTTTGTTTCGCATTGAATCGGCGACATGTTACACATTTATGTAAGACCTTTTTGACGGCGCGATGTCCTCCTACGATCCAAACTCTTTGTCGTAGATGTGTCAGGGTTAACTTAGGACCTCCATGTAATGTTCTTCTGTGAGCTTGCCAAATTAATAGCTCTGTCAGTTTGTTGTCATGTGGTAGCAGAATTGGATGTTTAGTGTCTTCGTGCAAGTTTGAGTTACGTAACCTTCCACCGACTCGCAGGATGTCCTGTTTGTCAAGGAATGGATTTAAACTCAAAACGTTACTTTTCGTGCTCAACCCTTTATTTTCCTTAAGTCTCATAATCTCGTCATTGAAGGCATGCAGCTGAATATGTTTCATTATTAGATGTTCAGCGCTTTGTAGTTCTGTAGATGTCAGATAAGTAGTAGTAGTACGATGAGTGTTGGAATTTGAACAGCTGTTTATGTAACGTTTTATCCAGGCAATGACCCTTGTAATACGAGTCAAATCGCTGTGTCTGTCTAATAACTCAATTACTATTGAAGACGGTACACATTTCACAACATACGTTTGCATTTGTTTTTGTTTTGATTCGCACGTTGTCGGTGTAATTGCAATTTTGTCAAGCGTATGTTCACTGTAATTTTTCATCCAGTAGGGACCTTGCCACCACAAAGGGTGTTGTAATAGTTGGGAACAATTGATTCCGCGTGATGCACAATCTGCAGCATTTTCCTCGGATTTGACATAACTCCAGTGCTGTTTTGGAATTACGTCATGCACTTGCTGTACTCTGTTGCTGACGAATGACTTCCATTTTGTGACGTCACCATGCAGCCAGCCTAATACAATCATAGAGTCCGTCCAGGCGTATGTATGTTTGTGTACATTGTCCCATTTAAAGGCTGTCAGGACCTTTTTCATGAGCCGTGAAAGTAGTAGCGCTCCACATAATTCGAGTCGCGGCAGTGTCAGTTTTTTGTTGATTGGCGATAACCTCGATTTTGCCGTGATGAGTCTAGTCACAGGCTCGTTTCTGTCATTTATTGTCAGCAGATATATAGCGCATGCGTAGGCTTTTTCGGACGCATCGCAAAATCCATGGACTTGGAATGGTTTCGTAATATCTCCCAGCCACCTGGGTATTTGATATTCGGTTATGTGATGTAAGTCGCTAGTAAACTGCTTCCATTCTTCATGCACGCTGTCAGGTAAGGTTTCATCCCAATCGCATCCCGATAGCCAGACGCTTTGGAATAGCAGTTTTGCTTTTACTGTCAAAGGTGTCAGCCAACCCAATGGGTCAAAGATTTTCGAGATTTCCGCTAACAGCTTCCTTTTTGTCAATTGGTTTTTATTGTCAAATTGTATTTTGTTTGTAAACGAAAATGTGTCAGTTGTAGGATTCCACTGGACTCCTAGGGCTTTTGTTATTCCATCGTTTGTAAAGTACCTTGTCGTCTGGTTACGATCTGAAGATGATAAACTTTCAATCAAGGTCTGGTCGTTGCTTGACCACTTCCGTAATGTGAGGCCAGCTCCACTCAGCATGTCGATGAGTTGCTTTTGAATTTCTTGTGCTCGTTCGATGGAGTTGCTGCCACTTAGGACGTCATCAACGTACATCTCGTTAGCGATGACATCCGCTGCTAACGGATATGTCGGTGCATCATCGCTTGCGAGCTGTTTCAGCGTTCGGAGAGCTAAAAATGGTGCTGCCTTGGTGCCATACGTCACTGTGCATAACCGGTACTCCTTTAAAGGATCTTGGTTGGATTCTCTCCATACGATCTTTTGCAGGTATTGATCTTCTTTATGTACAAGAATCATGCGATACATTTTTTCGCAATCTGCAGTAAAGACGTACTTGTATAGCCGCCATCCTAGTAGTAATGTCAATAGATCTTGATGAAGCTTAGGACCACACTCCATCAAGTCATTCAGACTGTAACCTGTGTCAGTTTTCTGGGAGGCGTTAAAAACCACCCTCAATTTGGATGTCAGTGAGTCCTGTTTTAGTACTCCATGATGAGGTAGGTAGCATGCCGTGTTGCAGTCAGGTTTGCTCTCCTTCATGTGTCCCATTTCCAGGTACTCTTGCATAAATTTGATGTAACTATCCGATAATTTTTCATCCCTGTCTAATTTCCTTTCTAATTGCATAAACTGTGCTACTGCTCGTGGCTTTGACTTGCCCAGCAGCTGATTAAAATTAGGTTTCATTGGCAAACGAACTGCATATCTGCCATCACCTAATCGCTTGGTTGTTGCAGTGTAGAACTCCTCGCAATATCGCTCCTCTGACGTCATAGAATTGCATGCATCTCCATTGACGTCTTCCACTTCCCAGTATTTTGCCATGTCGTTAACTTCATTTACTACGACGTTGCAGTTGAATGTTTTGGTGACATTGCCTGACAATATCCACCCCAACCGTGTTTGTTGAGCCATGGGTTCATTTACCTCCCCTTTGACTAAGCCATTCATGAGTATTTCGGAAAATACGTGTGCATCCAGAAGTATGTCAATGGGCCTAGATAAGTTGTAATCTGGGTCGGCTAGTGTGATGTCTGTCACATGAGCCCAAGGTTTCTTAGCAAATGTAACATTAGGCAGACTGTTTACTACCCGTGACATGACTAACGCTTCCGTTGTAAACCGGAAGTCGTTATGTAAGGACTTGCAGGATAGATGGACCTTTCCTTTACTCCTGTTGGATAAAGTACCGATCCCGCTTATGTTCGCACTCAGCTGTTGACGTTTTATGCCCAATCTTTGAGCTGCATTCTCCGTTATCAGCGTAATTTGTGAGCCTTGATCAACTAAAGCCCTTAGTGTAATGTAGTCGCCTCCAGCTGTTTCTACTTGCATTAATGCTGTTGGTAATAATATTTCATCATCATTATTTGATGCGAAGTTATTTTGCAGGTTTTTATTTGACCTAGTTGAAGTCGATGACGACGGCTTAGGTGCTGTTTGTGTTGCTGAGGGCGTTTGCGCTGACTGCACAATATCGTTGTGCAGAAGTGTGTTATGTTGCTCTTTGCAATCTCTGCATCTTTTCTGTGACGCACAGTAACCCTTAGTATGCACATACAAACAATTTTTGCATATTTTATTGTTTTCTATAAATGCCATTTTTTCCGGACTTGGCATGTCAGTGAATTTAGAGCATTGGAATAATGCATGATTGATATTGCACAATGGACAAATAATCTTGCTGACTTGTCCAGCGTTTGATGCATGGAACTTGCGAGAATAGTTTGATGAACTTTTATTGGGTTGTGAATTTGCTGACTTGTAATTTTTGTCGAACGGATGTGGCGTGTTAGATTGTGGTTTTGATGCAGGTTTGTTACCGTTTTCTGGCTTTTTCCTATGCAATGGTTCTAATGCCATAAATTTGTTTTCGACGAAATCCATAAAATTGTTGAACGTTGGTATCTCGCGCGGGTCCGACCTGGACTGCATGTATTCCGAATACGTTTCGGAGTCTAATTTTTCGCATAAAACGTAAACTAGAATCGGATCCCATGAGCTAGTATCTACGCCCAAGTTATGTATCGCGTTTATGGTTTCGTTGCTAGTGTCATATAACCGCTTTAGGTCGAATGCAGATTGTTTTTGCAAATTAGGTTGACGCATAAATACCTGGAAGTTTTTGGTGAATAAGAGAAACTTATTATTGTATCTATGGTTCAAAATTTCCCAACACGTGTCATAATTTTCGGGTGCAATGTGTAAATGCTGCACGAGCTTTTCCGCTTCACCGCGAAGTCTACCCTTTAGATGCTGCATTTTCTGAGTTTTTGCAATCGCTGAATTATTATGAATCGCTTCTACGTAGAGATCCATAAAAGTAGGCCATAACGTATAGTTGCCGTTAAAGCTCGGTATGTCAATTTTAGGCAATGTTTGCTGTTGATGTATAGAGGCGTTTAATTTCGTGTTCAACGCCCGTTTTATTTTTGTAAATGCATTTTCGTAACGACAGAACTCGTCATAATAGTCATGTGAATTCCCCTCTAATATGCCATCAATTTGTAAATGCAATTTGTCAACTGCAGTCCACCGAAACTCTACAGTCTTAAGCATATCCTCAATTTCCCATTTTTCCTTAACCTCGTCTAGGCTTCGATTTACTAACCTAGTGAATGCACGGAAGTTAGCTTGTTGCAACTGCTGTAACTCGAGTAGCTTGTCCTCTGCTCCTAAAGATGTCTCGAACAGGGTTTTATCAAACTCAACGTTTACCTTACTATGGCCGACGTTGCTGGGTCCAGCAAGAGTCTTCATCTCGAACGCTGCTATCTCCTGACGCGTTCCATGGTACCAACTCTTAATGACCTCATAAATGTTACCGGTGAAATATTGATGATCTTTCTCTTGTACTGCACTCAGCTCCCGGTTCTTCTCTTCACATTCCGCCCATAGCACATCTAATCGCTCAAGCCTATCACGAATATAATCGGTGGTCTTCCTGCTCGCTGAATCCTTCTTAAAATTAGAATGGATTCTCTTCACTTCCTCGAGGATCTCAGCTTGACGCACGATTAAACCCTCCATTGTGAAGCCGTAAGATAAATAATGAACGATCTTACTTGAAATTCAGGAACTCTCCCTGTATGCAAATGCAATGCAATGTGACGCTCTGGAACCTGGACCGCTGCTACCTCCCCGAATGGCACGGCAACACACGTGGCACAGTATGACACGACACGACACAGATCCCGCGCGACGACTTATCGACCGATGTAACGGACTGTATGGTACTTGCAATATTTACGAAGGACCAAAAAAACTATGTAGGGTGCATCCCTAACATAAATACTGTACGCAAATGTAAAATGTCAATGTAACGCAGAATGTCAAATTAAACTTAAATGCATAAGATGTCAGTGAATGCTCAACGGGATGAATCTAAATAAAAATGCAAGTTGTCCGACTCAAACCACGTCTAATTGAACACTAAATATAATATACATAAAATGCATAGAATAATGCACTGTGTCAGTGTCAATGCACTGCCAAATGTAGGTCGCGTTCAAAGTGCAAGTACGCGAGCCTACTGGCTAACTAATTGCAATCATATTTTAAAATCCATGTACGTGCACCGTACATAATAATAATAATAATAATACTAATGTAAATATACTTGACCTACGACTATTATGAAAAAAGTAACCTAAAGTCTATAAATAAAATGTCACCATAATAATAAATTAGCACATATCACTATGTTTTTCAGTGTCAAATTTCACTTCACTTGAGGTAGGGTTAACACACGACACTTTGTTCACTTTTGAGTCCCGTTTGTCGATCTTGATATTCCTGTCCTCGATGTCATGATCTTCTTCTCGTCTGCTTCTGCTTCTCGCGTCTTGCGGACCCTCCCCCTGTCTTTGGGTTGCCATTTTTCGCCAAAAGTATACCGATGTTACAAACAGTGTAATGCTAATCGCAACAACCACATAGATTGCAATGTAGTGATGAACGTCGTGAGAGGATAAGGTATCTAGGTTGGACTGTTCTTTTATAGAGCGTAGTTCTGTGTCAATCTTCTTGAACGTCTCTTCGTGTGTTTCAATATGCAAAGATGAGTTACGAATCGAGGTATTGATAATGTTATTGATTGGAGAGATCGTGGGCATGATCATCGCGTATGGTTCGGTGACTAAAATGTCACTTGTATGTTCCATATATGCGTGCAATGTGAATGAGTCGCCTTGTAAGTTGCATCCTTGTTTGAGCGTTATCAGACCCGAGTGACGTAACGTCTCCGATGTCATTTGAGTGCCGCACACTAGTTGTACTTCGCACGTGTCACAACAATAATAGAACCAGGTGTTTTGCTTATGTAATTTAACCCATTTGTCGGCGCATACTTTTATTTCCGTATGGCAATAAACGCTGTGTTCTTCGTTATCTCGAATCAGCTGTACATCGCAAATAGATTTGTGACGATCGCCGGTGTTGTATATAGGGTGATTTAGTTTGCACAGTAGAGTTTGTTCGTGTAATTTTTGGCATTCATGAATGTCATATAGTTCTAGGGGTATGAATGAGTACTGGTTGGCGTTAAATGCTATTAATGCAGAGTTGGGAATAACGTACATTACCCGATTAGTGTCAATACGTTGAGGAATGCTGATAAGTCTGTTAAGTTCATATAGGGCATCACTCAAGATCGGTACCTTTATTTCCATCAACAGGTAGTGCTGTGTTATGCGTGCATGTATTCTGAACAGCCTGTAAATGTCTCTTACGTCATTACGAACTTCAGGTAGTGTAGAATCGCGAGGTAGTAGTCGGGCTACTCTATCTAGTTCGCTTTGCATTTGGGTTGGTGATAATAGATGTACGTCCATATGTCCTTGGTACATATTTGTCAGTGTGTTGATGAGAGATTCTTGAACATCCTTTAAGTTTTGAACCATTCTTTCTGCAGCTATGGCCGATGTTATGATATAGAATGCATTTGAACTCTCAAGTTTATCTTTGAGCGTCCTGTTTTCTAGGGACCTCAGGTGATCGTTGATTAAAGTGAACTGCTTCACCATTGTCGCTTCGTTACGCTGTACAATGTTGTTCTCGGTTTCCAGAATACTTGTCTGGTTTTTAAGCAGTTGGAACAGGTGGTTTTCATTATGTTGAATTGTGTCGATATCCTGTTCATATTGTTCTGCAAAGTGTTGATCTAACACTCCGAATAACGAGTTTGCAATATATCCTACTCCGTCGATCAATCCTCTTTTGAACCTGTGTTGAATTATCCGCTGCGACCTCAGTAATTCGTTGTAATAGTTTAGTTCGCTCGTGCTTTGTTCAAGTTGGTTAATTAGAACATGAAATTGCATCATCCACTCTTCGCAACGAGCTTGCTTTATATGAGATACGAATACTTGCAGTGTATCCACATTGCGCCAGTAATTTGTCATATTGTAATAAAATACCAGTTTCCAATCATCTCTAATTTCTTGTAAATCTGCAATCTTGTCAAAGTAAATCGTTTGATTTTTTGTCAGTTGAGTAAGTTTCATATCTTGCTGGACAGTAGGCGTTATCAATGTCATAACTAGCATCAGCATATAACATACCAAGCTGTTCCAGGTAATCTTTTTAGATCGGTTTCGCCTGTTTTTGGGTAGTTTGTCAGTGTCAGTGTTGTTTTGTTCCTCAGCCTCAACTAGTGGTACCAGTTTTGTAATAGGTCTTTTAGTTTCGCCTTTTGCAGTTTTTAATGTCACGACTCTAGTGTGGCCGTCGTTTCCGGGGTGTAACTCAGCTACACGACCCAGTGCCCATTTTCCTGCAGGTAACCTTTCATCTTTAATGCATACTATGTCATTTTCCTTTAAGTCAGTATTCTGTCGTTTCCACTTTAGTCTTGCTTGTAGTTGTTGGAGGTATTCTTGCGACCACTTGTTCCAGAAATCCTTGCTAAGTTTTTGTACGATTTGCCATCTCTTACTTAACCGGTGAATATTGTCAGTGTCGAGTTCTGGAATTGTCACGTGTAGTGACGTGCCAGTTAAGAAATGTCCTGGAGTTAAACAGTTAATCTCTTCGGCGTTTTCTGTTATAGTGCATAGTGGTCGTGAGTTCAAGCAAGCTTCTATCTGACATAGCAGTGTGGTAAACTCTTCGTAAGTTAGACGTTGATCTCCAATTACTCGTTTGAGATGATATTTCATGCTCTTCACAGCGGCTTCCCACAGTCCGCCTGCGCTTGGCCAGACCGGGGCATTGAAGTGCCATTTAACTCCCATCTCTGATATTTTGCCCAAAAAGAAGTTGTCAATATTTTCTACAATGCATTTATATTGTTGCAATAGGATCCGATTTGCACCCACAAAATTCGTACCGTTGTCGCTGTACATGTCCCGTGGCGTACCTCGGCGTGCGCAGAAGCGCTTGAAAGCCGATAAAAATGCTGTACTGGATAGGTCTGATACCAGTTCTAGATGGATGGCTTTTGTTGCTAGACAAACAAATACTGCAACGTACGCCAGCAGTGTTCTGACGCCTCGGCCTTTATTTGCCTTGATCTCAACGTGTCCAGTAAAATCGACACCTGTATGTGTAAAAGGGCGAGATACTGTCACTCTCGGCTTTGGTAGATCAGCCATAATCTGGTTTGTTTGTTTCGCATTGAATCGGCGACATGTTACACATTTATGTAAGACCTTTTTGACGGCGCGATGTCCTCCTACGATCCAAACTCTTTGTCGTAGATGTGTCAGGGTTAACTTAGGACCTCCATGTAATGTTCTTCTGTGAGCTTGCCAAATTAATAGCTCTGTCAGTTTGTTGTCATGTGGTAGCAGAAT
Source organism: Apamea anceps (assembly GCA_951799955.1). Classification (NCBI taxonomy): domain Eukaryota; kingdom Metazoa; phylum Arthropoda; class Insecta; order Lepidoptera; family Noctuidae; genus Apamea; species Apamea anceps. The sequence goes on from OX637528.1 coordinate 4,955,776, forward strand.
TGGATGTTTAGTGTCTTCGTGCAAGTTTGAGTTACGTAACCTTCCACCGACTCGCAGGATGTCCTGTTTGTCAAGGAATGGATTTAAACTCAAAACGTTACTTTTCGTGCTCAACCCTTTATTTTCCTTAAGTCTCATAATCTCGTCATTGAAGGCATGCAGCTGAATATGTTTCATTATTAGATGTTCAGCGCTTTGTAGTTCTGTAGATGTCAGATAAGTAGTAGTAGTACGATGAGTGTTGGAATTTGAACAGCTGTTTATGTAACGTTTTATCCAGGCAATGACCCTTGTAATACGAGTCAAATCGCTGTGTCTGTCTAATAACTCAATTACTATTGAAGACGGTACACATTTCACAACATACGTTTGCATTTGTTTTTGTTTTGATTCGCACGTTGTCGGTGTAATTGCAATTTTGTCAAGCGTATGTTCACTGTAATTTTTCATCCAGTAGGGACCTTGCCACCACAAAGGGTGTTGTAATAGTTGGGAACAATTGATTCCGCGTGATGCACAATCTGCAGCATTTTCCTCGGATTTGACATAACTCCAGTGCTGTTTTGGAATTACGTCATGCACTTGCTGTACTCTGTTGCTGACGAATGACTTCCATTTTGTGACGTCACCATGCAGCCAGCCTAATACAATCATAGAGTCCGTCCAGGCGTATGTATGTTTGTGTACATTGTCCCATTTAAAGGCTGTCAGGACCTTTTTCATGAGCCGTGAAAGTAGTAGCGCTCCACATAATTCGAGTCGCGGCAGTGTCAGTTTTTTGTTGATTGGCGATAACCTCGATTTTGCCGTGATGAGTCTAGTCACAGGCTCGTTTCTGTCATTTATTGTCAGCAGATATATAGCGCATGCGTAGGCTTTTTCGGACGCATCGCAAAATCCATGGACTTGGAATGGTTTCGTAATATCTCCCAGCCACCTGGGTATTTGATATTCGGTTATGTGATGTAAGTCGCTAGTAAACTGCTTCCATTCTTCATGCACGCTGTCAGGTAAGGTTTCATCCCAATCGCATCCCGATAGCCAGACGCTTTGGAATAGCAGTTTTGCTTTTACTGTCAAAGGTGTCAGCCAACCCAATGGGTCAAAGATTTTCGAGATTTCCGCTAACAGCTTCCTTTTTGTCAATTGGTTTTTATTGTCAAATTGTATTTTGTTTGTAAACGAAAATGTGTCAGTTGTAGGATTCCACTGGACTCCTAGGGCTTTTGTTATTCCATCGTTTGTAAAGTACCTTGTCGTCTGGTTACGATCTGAAGATGATAAACTTTCAATCAAGGTCTGGTCGTTGCTTGACCACTTCCGTAATGTGAGGCCAGCTCCACTCAGCATGTCGATGAGTTGCTTTTGAATTTCTTGTGCTCGTTCGATGGAGTTGCTGCCACTTAGGACGTCATCAACGTACATCTCGTTAGCGATGACATCCGCTGCTAACGGATATGTCGGTGCATCATCGCTTGCGAGCTGTTTCAGCGTTCGGAGAGCTAAAAATGGTGCTGCCTTGGTGCCATACGTCACTGTGCATAACCGGTACTCCTTTAAAGGATCTTGGTTGGATTCTCTCCATACGATCTTTTGCAGGTATTGATCTTCTTTATGTACAAGAATCATGCGATACATTTTTTCGCAATCTGCAGTAAAGACGTACTTGTATAGCCGCCATCCTAGTAGTAATGTCAATAGATCTTGATGAAGCTTAGGACCACACTCCATCAAGTCATTCAGACTGTAACCTGTGTCAGTTTTCTGGGAGGCGTTAAAAACCACCCTCAATTTGGATGTCAGTGAGTCCTGTTTTAGTACTCCATGATGAGGTAGGTAGCATGCCGTGTTGCAGTCAGGTTTGCTCTCCTTCATGTGTCCCATTTCCAGGTACTCTTGCATAAATTTGATGTAACTATCCGATAATTTTTCATCCCTGTCTAATTTCCTTTCTAATTGCATAAACTGTGCTACTGCTCGTGGCTTTGACTTGCCCAGCAGCTGATTAAAATTAGGTTTCATTGGCAAACGAACTGCATATCTGCCATCACCTAATCGCTTGGTTGTTGCAGTGTAGAACTCCTCGCAATATCGCTCCTCTGACGTCATAGAATTGCATGCATCTCCATTGACGTCTTCCACTTCCCAGTATTTTGCCATGTCGTTAACTTCATTTACTACGACGTTGCAGTTGAATGTTTTGGTGACATTGCCTGACAATATCCACCCCAACCGTGTTTGTTGAGCCATGGGTTCATTTACCTCCCCTTTGACTAAGCCATTCATGAGTATTTCGGAAAATACGTGTGCATCCAGAAGTATGTCAATGGGCCTAGATAAGTTGTAATCTGGGTCGGCTAGTGTGATGTCTGTCACATGAGCCCAAGGTTTCTTAGCAAATGTAACATTAGGCAGACTGTTTACTACCCGTGACATGACTAACGCTTCCGTTGTAAACCGGAAGTCGTTATGTAAGGACTTGCAGGATAGATGGACCTTTCCTTTACTCCTGTTGGATAAAGTACCGATCCCGCTTATGTTCGCACTCAGCTGTTGACGTTTTATGCCCAATCTTTGAGCTGCATTCTCCGTTATCAGCGTAATTTGTGAGCCTTGATCAACTAAAGCCCTTAGTGTAATGTAGTCGCCTCCAGCTGTTTCTACTTGCATTAATGCTGTTGGTAATAATATTTCATCATCATTATTTGATGCGAAGTTATTTTGCAGGTTTTTATTTGACCTAGTTGAAGTCGATGACGACGGCTTAGGTGCTGTTTGTGTTGCTGAGGGCGTTTGCGCTGACTGCACAATATCGTTGTGCAGAAGTGTGTTATGTTGCTCTTTGCAATCTCTGCATCTTTTCTGTGACGCACAGTAACCCTTAGTATGCACATACAAACAATTTTTGCATATTTTATTGTTTTCTATAAATGCCATTTTTTCCGGACTTGGCATGTCAGTGAATTTAGAGCATTGGAATAATGCATGATTGATATTGCACAATGGACAAATAATCTTGCTGACTTGTCCAGCGTTTGATGCATGGAACTTGCGAGAATAGTTTGATGAACTTTTATTGGGTTGTGAATTTGCTGACTTGTAATTTTTGTCGAACGGATGTGGCGTGTTAGATTGTGGTTTTGATGCAGGTTTGTTACCGTTTTCTGGCTTTTTCCTATGCAATGGTTCTAATGCCATAAATTTGTTTTCGACGAAATCCATAAAATTGTTGAACGTTGGTATCTCGCGCGGGTCCGACCTGGACTGCATGTATTCCGAATACGTTTCGGAGTCTAATTTTTCGCATAAAACGTAAACTAGAATCGGATCCCATGAGCTAGTATCTACGCCCAAGTTATGTATCGCGTTTATGGTTTCGTTGCTAGTGTCATATAACCGCTTTAGGTCGAATGCAGATTGTTTTTGCAAATTAGGTTGACGCATAAATACCTGGAAGTTTTTGGTGAATAAGAGAAACTTATTATTGTATCTATGGTTCAAAATTTCCCAACACGTGTCATAATTTTCGGGTGCAATGTGTAAATGCTGCACGAGCTTTTCCGCTTCACCGCGAAGTCTACCCTTTAGATGCTGCATTTTCTGAGTTTTTGCAATCGCTGAATTATTATGAATCGCTTCTACGTAGAGATCCATAAAAGTAGGCCATAACGTATAGTTGCCGTTAAAGCTCGGTATGTCAATTTTAGGCAATGTTTGCTGTTGATGTATAGAGGCGTTTAATTTCGTGTTCAACGCCCGTTTTATTTTTGTAAATGCATTTTCGTAACGACAGAACTCGTCATAATAGTCATGTGAATTCCCCTCTAATATGCCATCAATTTGTAAATGCAATTTGTCAACTGCAGTCCACCGAAACTCTACAGTCTTAAGCATATCCTCAATTTCCCATTTTTCCTTAACCTCGTCTAGGCTTCGATTTACTAACCTAGTGAATGCACGGAAGTTAGCTTGTTGCAACTGCTGTAACTCGAGTAGCTTGTCCTCTGCTCCTAAAGATGTCTCGAACAGGGTTTTATCAAACTCAACGTTTACCTTACTATGGCCGACGTTGCTGGGTCCAGCAAGAGTCTTCATCTCGAACGCTGCTATCTCCTGACGCGTTCCATGGTACCAACTCTTAATGACCTCATAAATGTTACCGGTGAAATATTGATGATCTTTCTCTTGTACTGCACTCAGCTCCCGGTTCTTCTCTTCACATTCCGCCCATAGCACATCTAATCGCTCAAGCCTATCACGAATATAATCGGTGGTCTTCCTGCTCGCTGAATCCTTCTTAAAATTAGAATGGATTCTCTTCACTTCCTCGAGGATCTCAGCTTGACGCACGATTAAACCCTCCATTGTGAAGCCGTAAGATAAATAATGAACGATCTTACTTGAAATTCAGGAACTCTCCCTGTATGCAAATGCAATGCAATGTGACGCTCTGGAACCTGGACCGCTGCTACCTCCCCGAATGGCACGGCAACACACGTGGCACAGTATGACACGACACGACACAGATCCCGCGCGACGACTTATCGACCGATGTAACGGACTGTATGGTACTTGCAATATTTACGAAGGACCAAAAAAACTATGTAGGGTGCATCCCTAACATAAATACTGTACGCAAATGTAAAATGTCAATGTAACGCAGAATGTCAAATTAAACTTAAATGCATAAGATGTCAGTGAATGCTCAACGGGATGAATCTAAATAAAAATGCAAGTTGTCCGACTCAAACCACGTCTAATTGAACACTAAATATAATATACATAAAATGCATAGAATAATGCACTGTGTCAGTGTCAATGCACTGCCAAATGTAGGTCGCGTTCAAAGTGCAAGTACGCGAGCCTACTGGCTAACTAATTGCAATCATATTTTAAAATCCATGTACGTGCACCGTACAGACTGTAATATTTTGCTTCAGCAGATATCATCTCTTAAAAAAATTTGTTTAATATTTAGTCTCCCATTTCGAAGTCGGGTCACTGGTCCTATGTCAACAGTGCGATAATTTTATGAAAAAATAATAATGATGAGGCCTAAACTGACATCGGTGCGATGAATTGGAGCGAGCTTTAGATGTTATCGTTGAGAATCTTTATATCTTTGAAAGTAGGTTAATTGAAAACCTTACTTCGATTATTAAAATAATATCGACCTGTTACAATTTCAATGTGAGCTAAAATCCTCTTTTCAACAAAAAAGGCGACTTCATTTCTTTAAGTCCTTGTAGTGTTTGTTCTCTATACATCACTTCAAATTCGATTTACTTTAAAAACAAATGAGTTCGATTTCAAATTGTGTGCGCTCACTTGAATGAGGTTGAACTGCCAAGTGAACTTTACTGAATAGCACTACAGCTCAAGATGTTATCTATCATTGTTATAATGAAGAACATGTTGCACACATGATTGTGTATACAGTGTGGCCAGTAACTTGTCGGCTTTAACGACTTCATATACATATTTATTGTTTTTTTTTATTCTAGTAAATTGGTTGATATCACCCAATATTGAAATAACGATGATAAAACCTGACCTAATTTGATCCAGAAATACAGTAAGTCAGTCTTAACCGAATGGAATTAAGGCGTGGTTTCCGATACAAAAGATGGAAAAAAATACTATAATTAAATACACCACAATAGAAATTAAGCCAGCTGTGCTAGTGACCTAAATTCCTGCTGATATACAAAACACAATGAGTACAAAGCCAGAACATACCTTTGATGCCTTTAACTGTCTTCTAGAGACCCCTTTTTACGTTCAAGATGGCGTCGTAAGGTACCCATTGGAGGTGAGATTTGTTGGGTCAAACAGAAAAAATGAAAATTATGCGGTGGCAATGAGCGTGTGTGTATTGTGTACTTTGCACTGGTCAAAAGCCTTGCCCCAAGAACATGAGATGAAAGAAAATTACAATATTTTTAGAAAGAAGATTTTATGTCATTTATTTTAGAATTATGAAACCTATTACATACAGCTAACAGTATTATTAAACACGTATTTGACATTTTATTTCTGACTAACTACACTCACTATAAATAAGTAAAATAAGTATAAAAACAAGTATTTTTACAAATTAATCCACATCGCTGTCCACTGGCAATGTGACCAAAACACTTGTATGGCAATGCAACGCCATTTTGGGCCTTTTCTGCCTTTGGGCAGAGGCTATTATTAAATCCTGATTAATATTTCAAACTGACCACATTCTTGGATCTTACAAACTCTGGAAAACAATGTTTTATTTTTTATCAAACATGATTTTTGTACTCGTATTTTAATTTTTATTGACCCTATTATTATTGGTGGATTTTTGTAAAATATAATATGGTCAACAAAGTGCTTTATTATAAAGGCGACACAAATTATTAATGCTGTAGAAGTACTCTTCATTAAAACTTGACCCCTATATCAAGCGTTGTAATTCACAACACGTTTCACTACGCCACTACACAATACAAGACGGTGCCAAACGTTCCTTTGTTCATTACGTAGGTCACAAACGTGAGGTATGTCTTTGACGTTCACACAATACATGTCATAGTTATTAAGCTTCAGTGTCAAGCTGCCTGTCAACCGAATAGGCCTATAGAGGCATGAGAACGGGTGTGAAGTTCACTCATCCTCCATAGAAAAGGAAGGATCCTCCTTCCAGACGGGTGTCACGTCTGGTAGCGTCTGGTAGCGTAGCGAAGGGCGGGCGTTTTTGGGGGACTGTCTTTTGTAATTTTGACGTTCGAAAAGTGCTGATTCTCAGCCTAATTTGAATAAATGACTTTTGATTTTGATTTTGATTTTGGTAGGCAACTGCCCGATGATTCATGTCCGTTGTCCGTTGTCCAGCAGGCAAGCAGATTTTGCGTGACGTCAGTATGACGCGTAGTTCGCATGTGGCGTTGTAGATGCCGCTATAGGCCAAAAAGGAGACATTAAGTGTGTATTAAATGCTGGTCTAGATAGACAATTTTCATACTTTTTCCCAAATCAACGCTTACCGTCGCCGATAAGCAGCGACAAGTTCCAACGTGCAGTTTTAGTTTCAGCCCTGTGTGTGTAAAATATTAAGCATAATTCCAAAGTTATTTAAACAAAACTCTTATTAGTTTTAGATTTAACCTGACTCAGAAGCTATGCATACATTTCAGAGTCACCAATAGACTAATGAAACCAAAATGTTGTAAAAATCTAAAAGTGAAGCTTAATTAGTGGCGCATAGGTGTCTAATTAGAATAAAGGCCAAAGACAAGACTAGGTAAATTTAAAAAAGACGCTGTGTGCTTATGACCACATGATAGAAGTGTAAACTTACGATTGAAGCCAAGTATACGCTATTAAGCGTCACCGACCTACTGGGGCCGAGTATACCCGATTCAGCGTTACCGACCAACTGGGGCCGAGTATACCCGATCCAGAGTTACCGACCCGAAGGTAACGGTTCAGTTTTGTTGACTGTTTAAAAAGAGCACAAAGTGCGCCTAAAGAAGTTCTCACATCAATTGTTTTCTCTCAAAAAGAACTTTACTGTTATAATCACTGTACAGACGTCAGCACATCAAGCTACCCGAAACTGACAAATTTTCCCAATCAGCCTTGAACCTTAATGCTTTAGCCATAAAGTTGAAAATCAATTACAGAAATTTGACAAATTGTAGACGTTTGATGTGCTGGCGTCTGTACCCTATTACAATCGCCCCCTATGGACTCGCGTTGAGTTTCACAAACGTTTTCGACTACACAATAGAAGTCGGTTCCTTTGTTCATTTTAATGCTTCATGAGGTTTTGTATCCTAGATCTAAAGTTTCTCGATTAGAGCAAGCGTTTAAGTTCATTGATATTAGAATCGCACAAAACCTCATTAAAACTAGACTCGAAATAGGAATTGAAACCTTTACAGCTGGGAATTTCCCTTGTGGACACAGCTATCGAGAAATGGACGATTTTTTCATTTGGAAAGTGTTGCTTATTTATTTCATTAGTAAAGTTATTATTGAAGGCTCTTTTTTTCAAATATTAGGTTCTGAATAACAGCAACGACCATGTCGGCTGACGGTATCTAAGTCATGATATAGTCGACAATGGTAGTGGTGGTGATGGTAACCTATTGCAGACTATCAAGCTATGACTAATGAAAAACCGAGACAAGCCATCCCAATTTTAAGCGATCCCTGTTCTTTTAAGGATAAATTATTAAAGCTTTTCCCAGTAACTAAGTCTCTACACAAATTGTATTTAGTTCAAACCGTACCTAAGTTCATTTTATTGGTCACAACGTGACATTTTATTTGAAGATAGCATTCATAAGAGATAGGGCATCAAAAAATTTATCTCCATATTTTATTTGATAAAAGTTTCAGTATGAAAAGGGGTACCTACAAAGTTCTTTATGTGTTTAGTTTTTTTATGTAACAAAAGAATATTAAAATGTGAACGGGTGCGTTATATTCTGTTCTGTAGTAGAAAAGTTTTCCAAACTTTTTATATTATAAGAATAACATAACGGGCTTATTTATTTTTATAAACTTTATTGTACACCACAAAAATACATAACATAAAAAATGGCTTGTATTCTATATAGAGGTTTACTACGGCGACCATACTACCCATTGCATTTTTCACAAGTTTTATAGTGTTACTCCGCGCTTGTATTCTACCGAAAAAACTGGCCGGCACTCACAAAAGACAGAATTGTGTGGGAGAGGGAGAAGGAGGCCTTTGCTCCGCAGTGGTACAATACAGACTAGTTAGATTAGATTAAATCCTTTGCAATAAGAGATAAGTTTATTGCTAATAACCGGGTTCTTATCCAGATTGGGCAATTAATAGTGTTTACTCATAAAACTCCATAACGTTTCACAATCCAGCGATCGATCCCAAGACCTAACGGTTAGAAGTAACAGACCAGAGAGACAGTTTAAAGCTTAAAATAAATGTCTATTTTACTTAAAATCACACCTTAAAATATAAATGAACTTAATTATGAATAAAGGAATAATACTGATTCCTTCATTATCAATCTTGATTAGCTCCCTTAATTCCTTGAGCCTGTTTTAATTAAATAACATAAATGTATAATTTCTCAGGGAAGAGACAATGGAAGATAATCCACGGCATGAAGACGGAGTTCTGTCGGAAGTTAATTTATACAGGATAATTTTTTATTCAGTGCGTAAATTTTTACAGGGTGTTCTACCCATGAATATGAACAACATTCACTATGGGACCATCTCTGAAATCACGAAAAAAAAATCAGCAGATTCATACATTTTGGTCGAGTAGGTATTGAACTTTTATAAGAAACAGCTGATTTTTTTTTGTGATTTCAGAGATGGTCCCATAGTGAAAGTTGTTCATATTCATGGGTAGAACAGCCTGTGAAAATTTACGCACTGAATAAAAAATTATCCTGTATAGAATGAGGTGAATATTGTTGATTCAGTTCATTATTTAACTTATTTAGCATTTGTAATGTAAATCGAATAGGCTTGGAACAGTATGATCTGATTGTACTTCCGCTAAATATCATTTCGAATTAAACCGGTGTATCGTTGTGAATCCGCGATGATTTACTATAAAGATAAATGCGTTCGCTTTCGAATTGTGTGCGCTCACTTGAGTGAGGTGAGCAGTGAACTTTACCGAATACCACTACTGTTATTTATATAGACATGATGTTTGTTATTTAATGCAAATGCAAGTTTGTTTTAGATAATAATCTAAATTACCTACCTACCTATGAGAGCAAGCGGTGGCTCAGTGGTAGTGGCGAGTTGTAAGTCGTTGGTTCGAGCCCATTCAGGTGCATTTTGTGTAATTTATTTTTGTCACTACTGCTCTCAAAACGGTGAAGAAAATCATCGTGAGGAAACCGGTATGTCTTAGAACCAAAAGTTCGAAGACATCTGACATTTACCAACCCACATTGGGCCTGCATGGTTGATTACAACCCACTCCCTCTCGAAAAGAGAGAAGGCCTGTGTCCCAGCAGTGGGAACATTACAGGCAGCTCATGTAAGTACCTATCTAGGGTAACTTGATACAGTTATCACTTATCAGTATCGACTTTCCATACTCTGAAGAACACAAAATAGCAACTTTGACAAACAATTAATATTTATCAAATTAAAACCCAATACTCCTGAACTTAACATTAATTTGAAACCGATGAAACGTTTCCCTGGAGTGTTGTCGACAAGAAATATTTTCGACCTTTATTTAATATCAAAAGGATATTCATCTCGGCTTTAATTCCTGAAAGGCTTTCAGAAGCTTTCACGTAATTGCTCTTTAATATTTTGCATTTATTACTTTAAAGGTATTGGAATAATTTTGTTTCGGAGGGTAGGTAACTTGTAGTGTTATGTGAAGTTTGAAGTTCGTTGATTGTTTGTTGTTGTTTTGGAGTTCAAACACGAATCAATTATAACTTTAAGGTGAAAACCTTAAAGTAATAATTGATTCGTGTTTATCATAACACCTAAAATACACGGTAACACGTTAAATATGATGATAAAAATCACGTTGAAATTCGAACGGTGTCTCGTTGTGAATCCGCGATGATTTACATTAAAAACAATTGAGTTCGCTTTCGAATCCTGTGCGCTCACTTGAGCTTGCAAGCGAACTTTACAGAATAGCAGTACCATTTCCTTACCATGTTTCCTTCTCCTGTCAAGTTTTGTACCATATACCTACATCCTACTAATTCTGCAGATGCTGGATTTAACTCTCAACGATTAAACAAATCGTTGGAGATTTTTTTCTATACGAGCTGCTAAATCGTCGTATAATTCTAAAATCATATTCTAAACTAATAAAGCCTGAGTACCTTCTAGTCTATTTGACATTCGGAGCTATCGCCCTTTCTCTCAAGTAATTATTTTCTCTTGTCTTACAATTGTCGACGATTTATCTAAAGTACAGCCGTTCTGTGTTAGATTAGGTCTATTGTTTTGTCACGTGTCTTTTTGCTGCTTGATTAAATGGGGATTTCTTTAGAGTTAAATAACTTTGAAAGAAATAATTGTGTTTTCGGTTCTGAAGGTCACATTGGGAGTATTGTACGTACACCTGTGCCTAACCATTCAAGAAAACAAGACATGATGACTAATGTAGGTAACAAAATCTCCTTAGTCTTCTAAAACAACTATTTTTGCTCAGACTGTAAAATAAATACTTAATCCTTATGGCAGCAGAAAGAGAATTAAAATAAAATCCTGTAAATTCAGCTATTAAATTATGTTCAACATTTTGTAAAGCTACAGCGGACTAATTGTAAGTCAACACTAGTGTCAAACATATTTTTTTTATGAAGGGTTGTAATATTATAACCCTTAAAATTACATTAAGATTAATAATATTACATCCCTTTTACAGAGTGGACGTGGCCTTTGACCATTACCCAACTTTGGTAAGGTAAATGGTTACATTTTGTGATAAGGTTGTGTGTATTATGTCATACTGGCTGGTGCTCGCGACTTCGTCTGTAGGTATTTTGTATTACATAATTTTTTTAACATCATGGATGAAAAGTAGCCATTGTGCTTCTTCAGCGGGGTAATTGCGTAACACACTAACAGTAGGAATGGCTTTCATTTTGACAGTTCAACAACATTCATTGCGTTATTTACAGTGCTGATTAGCCACATTTTTCGAACATATAGAGCAATGCATCCTCATCCTCATCATATTGCTATTCACCTTTCTCATGTCATGGGTATTCTTGTCTTCCACGTCATAGGCTGAATACATAGCTTATGAAGTTCGTTATAATTAGAATGTTTGAAAGTGGTTTGCTATCATGTAAATGGCAAACCACTACCAAGATTAATCAAACAATGAAACGCATTTGATGGAATCGCGTTTCAAATTGGAAAAGCGATAGGTTTAATATTCCCAATTCCCCGAAAGCGAATAGCTACGAATCCAATTTAGAGCATGTAAAATAAACTAGTACAAGTGTTAGGTTTTCCAGGAAAATACGAATGCGTTTTAATTGAAAAAGTTTTTAGTTACATACATTTACAGTCACATGTATATAATCAATCTGAAAAAAAAAGTCAGTAAAATCGGATTTTATAGGATGATGATGGAATCAGTCACAAAAGTTTCAAAGTGATATTTTTGTTGCAGAAGTCTAGGTTAAGTCAAAACATGTGTGCACCAAATATGCTTGCACACATCTGAAATGATGATGGTGATGATTTCGAAACTTATTTTTTTTTCTATTTACTATTCCTCTGGAACCAACCTCTAAATACTCACCTAATAAAACACAGATATTATGTCGAAAGTAAAACGTAATGGAGTGAAAGAGATGAATGTACGAGTATGAACAGACAAGGAAAACTAATAATTTGACGGTTGACAATGTGTGATTGACAGAAGTAATAAATGAAACTCAGTCCACCACATGACGTTGGCAGAATAGTCGACATCGACTCAGTTGTCAGAGAGGGAAAAAAAAGAAGTCGTCGGCACGTTACCGATAAAAATACCAGTATAAGCTGGCCTCTTATTCTGTTCAAACTCCGTACTACGCTAGGCCCAAGATCAAAGTGTGACAAGCGGTCGACTGAATGAGGAAAAGCAGTCAAGGACCAATGACGAACAAATGAACGTATATTCGCATCGTATATATAAAAAATATAGCTCATACCATGGGAAAAATATTAGCCAGATAGCAATATGGTAGCGGGGCTGACAGCACTAGGTGTGCCGCACGTATATCGACTCAAGAAAGCCATTTGAATGCATCGAAATATTCCAGTGCCAGTAAACGCCAACATTAATCTTAAAAACGTCGCATTGTCGTTAATCTTGCACAAGATGTCGCCACCACGAGCCTCATAAGATATTCCATTTTATATGCCTTTGTTCTTCCTGTTCCTGTCACTGAAGAGATAAGTACAGGAGGTTGGTTCCAAGAGGGCTCGTGGCTAAATAATATCAGCCTCACGGGCATATCAATCAAGGTTAAGCTCTGCTTGTCACGGTCGGTCCGTGGTTGAGCGACCGGCAATTACACATCGTGACACCTCCGTGCCGCAAAACACGTTAAGCCGTTGGTCCCGGCTGTCATTCGTAGATCTTTGACAGAAGTTGTCAGAAGCCTGAAAGTCCAACAACCAGTCTTACCAAAGGGTATCTATCTAACAATCGTATTACCCAGTAACTAAGTTGTGGAGGTCCGATAGGCTATCGCTCTCTGTAATTGACTGGTGTTCAGCTGCAGTTTGTCTGGAAGCCGACCACAACACAGTTGAGGAAAGCCTAGGCAGTTGATAATGTGTGCGTGCGCCTGTTTTGACTCGTTGTATGGAGCTGACCTTCTGAACACTTATCTGTATTGTTCCTACTGCTGCATAAAAGTGGGTAGGTTTTAATGTTTTGTTTTTGTGAATATAACATAGGTAATACGTAATTAGGGTAGGCACGGAGGGATTATGAAATTATGATTCTATTAATGTGGAGTTAGAAGATAATCTTGTTATGCGAACATAACAAGATTACCTCTTTGGTGGCGCAAAGTAATCAAGTGTGTAGGGTTATTATGAATTCATGTAATTACGTAGAAGCAGCTTATATGGTTTTAAAAATACATGCGCATGACCCTGTGTCAAAAGAGTTGAGCAACGAAGGATTAATTATTCATAATAATTGTTTTTAATATTTAATTATTTATTTAAACTTTTCGCACAAAAAGGTACAAAGGCGGACTTAATGCCTTAGCCATTCTCTACCAGTCAACCAAGGGTGGTGAAGAGATTAGATGGCAGGTGCTTTGGTTGAGAGGGACAATAAAATCGCTTAAAATAAATAAAAAATTAAATAATTATTCGCTTGTTACGAGTACCGGTTGTGTTAGCAGGTATGGAAAGTGGTAGACTCTTTTAGTAAAAAAAATTAAATTGAATGAGATTTTTGGGTAGATAAGGACCCCCTTATGTACCCAAAAATCTCATTCAGCTTAAATTAAGAAAACCCTTTCTTAACCCGAGAACCAAACTTAGTAGGTAACCCAGAATTTGTCTCTAGGATAGCTAGCAGTTCCTGCGATACCTCTAGGTTTCCAGATGTCCACAAACTGTCGTAGTCTTTATCAAGTAGAAAAAACAAATGAAACCGTTTTTACGAGGAAAAGCAAAATTTACAGAGCACCAAGTGTTACGACCATTACTTCTCTATCTGTTGATGTATGCACGCCAGTCACAGTACTGCTCAGTCGACCTTCGTGACGGCCTTCCGGGCCTCTATAAAGCTATTGACTTTGACCTGGATCCACGATCAGGATGGGCATTTTTATATTATAAAAATTATAAAAGGCAATTTTAGATGCATATTACTGCAGGTTTTTTTATTATTATTGGTTGTGGAGGTCAGATAGGCAGTCGCTCCATGTAAAATACTAGTATTCAGCTGCATCCGGTTAGACTGGAAGCCGACCCCAACATAGTTGGGAAAAGGCTAGGCAGATGATGATGATGATGATGATGATTACATGGGAATTAAACAAAACAACACGTGGGTGTACTACAGGTACCTACACCTCTGCCAACTCTCCGGGGAACACAGGCGTGGTGTTATGTAATGTGTGTAAATAGTTTCGATTTCTACAAAGATCACACTTTGCACTGCTATAACATCGATATTAAAATATGTTTTTCTTGTTTTTAAATCAAGGCTGTTGTTATAATATACACTATAACAGTTTCAGAGAGAAATGGTTGCACTGTACGCAATTTTCTGTTTCATCAATAATTCATCCCCTCAACAAAGTAAGAAACAAAAGAACACGGTTCACTCCTTGAAGTTCAATACAAACTGTTCAAGCAACTTCATTTGTCTTTAACTTTTTGAAAAAACAATAGAGTGCACTTTACTGTTTTTTTTTCTTATTTAACTTCTGCAATCATGCAATCAAAATCATTTTATTTTAGAGATCCTAATACGAGTGAATAGAATAAAAGCATTCATCGGTTTTATTTTACCAAGCATCGTCTCGTCTGTGACATCATCATCATCGGCCTCGCTTTTTCCCAACTATATATATATTCCCAACTATAGTTTGGCTTCCAGTCTAACTGGATGCGACTGAATACTAGCTTCTGCCTGCGGATCTACCCACGTGGAAGTCGGAAAATACGTTAAGACTCATTCACAAGTTTGTATATAACCCGTTTTGACACGAACGATAAAACCAATAGGTCTCTGCCTCATGGACATACCTACTGACTGAGTCATACAGTCAGTTGATACGAGCTTAAAGTTAATAAAATTGTTTTAACTTGTGTTGAGAGTTTCAGAAGATTTCTAGCTAAACTGTGAGACTCTTTGTCATAGGAAATACGCGGTCCAAGAGCCTACAGTCATACTCTATATTATACAGTTAAATACAAAATGCTCTCAATACGGTGAAAGAAATTATCACGAGGAAACCAGCAAGTTCTAGAACCAAAAATTCGAAGACTGCTTATGCTATCCTTATAAGCTTGCATTATTCATTTAAAACAACGGAACCCTGACCCGGTTTTAATCGACTTGTTCTGTGAACATTTTAAGCAGCTTGGTAAGAAAATAAATTCGTCTCATTTTTTGCCTGTCTGTCTAGAGGTCGTGAGTCAACAATAAAATGTTTGACTATTAAGTTTCGGTTGCGTGTCGCAAAGTGGGTAGTTTGGTACAGACACCAGCACATCAAGCTACTACAATCTGTCAAATTTCTTTAATAGATTTTCAACTTTATCGCTAATGCATTAAGGTTCAAGTTTGATTGGGAAAGTTTGACAGTTTCGGGTAGGTTGACCTGCTGGCGTCTGTACATTAACTTGGTGTCGCCTTCTGTTTGGAACTCGGTTTGTGGTATGTATTTAAGTTAAAGTATTATCTATGTTTTATTCATTTATCAAATAGATGTCTTTGTGTTCTCCTCAGGGGGGACAGGTAGACACGCAATGAGTTATAATACACACAATATATACATAGTGTTGTTCATACATACGCGAGCTTCATTTGAAATACAAGTATTAGTTGCGAAGGACTTGGATCTGATAAATGAGTCATATAATAATCTGATACTTAATGGATATGGACGTATACTTTGGTTGTTTCGGTACATTACGCTAACCATACAGTGTTCTATTAGTTTATCCAATAACTGTAAAGCAATGTTTGTCAACAATAATGTCACATAACAATACATCATTCCTATAGTCCCCTGGGCTACACCAGACCAGCGCTAAGCCAGTTGTGTCAAGTCCCGTGTAATGAGGGCGAGCCTATTGCCATGCTCATCATCACGGATACAAATCTAGACTTCAGGCTGCCAGTTAACTAACTTGCTTTCTTTTCTCTCATTGCGGTACCTACGTTATACAAAATATAATGTTATTTTTACATTATAAGTCTTATAAAGTAACTGGCCCAGAAAGGCATGTAATAATTAATTAAACATTCTCGTTTTTGCACATTCCACCCTCGTTGCCCCAAATCTCTGAAAAAATAAACAGACTCCGTGTACCACATGAAGCAGACTTATTTAAAATTAATGACACGTTTTTAAACAAAAATTTGCAAAACAAACATTATTGCAACTAACTGGGCCAATAGTTGCACAGAGATGCTAAATGGCGCCCGACGTGGGATGAATTTATGCTCATTACCGGCAATTTTCTTATTTCAAAGTAATTTTTAACTAAGAAAAAGAAAGAAAATATCTTAATTTGCGGTAAACATGGTGCAGAGGAAGAACTCAAACACAAAAGAAAACAAACTCAGCGAAAATTATGAACGTAATTTTGAATAAGGTTAATTTGGGTTATACATTAATGGAGGAATAAAAGATTTAGGTAGAAGTTAGCACAATGGGTCTTTAGGTGATTCCAATATTATAATGTTTTTGTCATGACGAGTTTCCAACATAGAATGGACTAAGCATTTTCCTTTCCCGAGAGTGATGTGAAAAGCGCTAAAGAATATATTAAAAGGATCAGCAGCAGCATCCTTGTCTGATCTGTTTACCAAGCTGTTATATTCCTGTTCAAAATTCTAGGCTAAGATCCATGTTTTATTGTTAAATCCTCGGAGTTTACACGCTACACAATACTACAGATATACTATCCCATTGCCTTTGTTTATTAAGAGCATGTACAAAAACTCAAGTCTTAACAGGGCGATAAAAATATTTTATTGTAAGAATTCTGTGAGAATACACCCTGTTAATGTATTAAATCAATTATCTTTTCACATCATTTGTAATAGGATTTGCGTCTTTTCAAAGAAATAATCGAATTTATTTTCGGTCCCACGTTGGGCGCCAATAAAGTTAATTGACAGTTCTTGATCTTATTATAACGACGATGATGAACATTGTTTGGGCATTTTGTTATCTTAGTGATTTTCATTTTATTGATTTTTAAAGAAACATAATGAAAACGTTATTACACGCGGTGCTTTTTAATCGTCTTAGGGCTAATTTTTACAACGCCAGGTAATTTATTCAAGGAATAATTTTGAATTTTTGACAGTTCTTGCATAAAAAAACTGTCAGACTTCAATTTTATTCCACGAATAAAAATTATCTGTCGATTGAAAAATCAGCCCTTACAATAATGACAAATGTTAATACAAAATCAATCCCAGTACAAAATATTCCTATTAAAAACTACGTCGCTTTTGTGGAATTTCGATGTTTTTTTGTTGTAAATGATAAGTCATTTGTTTTTACTACTCACATAGGTTCACAAAGATGATTCATTAGTTCATTGAGTATAGGTAGTTTGACTTATGAATATATTGGATATATTATTATTTAAATTCACAGTTAAAACTGAAAACAAAACATACATTTGACCTTGTACTCTTGACCATCACCGGTCGTTGCAAGTTATTTTCGGAGCGCCGATCTTTTCAACCGTTAACATTTCAGGGACGGTAAGTATAGAAACCTTTTTCCAAATCCCAATCAACTCAGCCTAAAAAACGAAAATAGCCACACTTTTCCCCTATTATGAATTCATGATATACCTTTTCATCTCAAATCGTATTAGATTTTATAATATTGGATACGCCTGGTAATTTTTCGAAATAGGCTGGCAATTCCTGCGATTAGGTAATCCTGGAACATGCATCTGCTCGTTCTTCTCTGAAAGGAGAGTAGGTTGGGATGTGTGCTTTAATACATTAATTAAGTTTTTACCTATTTGAGACCAATCATGAGATCATGGGACGGAGTGAAAGTGAATAATAACTACAAAGATTGTGATAATTGACGTTCTATTGTAACTGCATACCGCAACAGGAATGAAAATATAATGTATGTAGATATAGCGAACAGACGAATAGAGAACCTCAGCCATTTTGAAGTCGATTAAAAATGTATGTATGTACGACTACTTTCCAAAACCAATTTTATTGATAAGAAATCCAAGAAATCGAGTTGGTGACGTAAAGCCAGCATTTTCGCACGTTACTGGCTAGCAAACCATATAATTTGCAATTTTCTACATTTACGGAATACACATTTGAGACTTGGTCCAGTGTAATATTCAAATTTTTCTTCAACCTTGTGGTCAAGCAGGTAGCCAGTCCTTGCGCGTTAAATATACAGGGACCATTTGACCCAAAACTTCTGCGCGACCCTCAGTTTTTTGTAAAACAAGCTTTTCTGAGGATGCTCGTAAAAAGTTATATTTTTTTTTCAGTTATGCTGTAAACTTTGTAATATTGTAGATAACTTTTCCCTGAGGAGTGTGTGGAATTATAAACATGGGGCATAATTTTTCTTTTTCATGCTAAAGTATTGTTGGAACATGGAAAGCAGTCTTGTCTTGGATTTTTAAAAGGCTATTTTCTTCACTCGTATCGGTACGAACTGAATGTATGAGAAATAGCTCGGTAAAATATTAGCCAATCAGCGAGGGGTATCGCGGCTGCAAAGGATGTTAAACTGGACTTTCTGTTTTGTTATTCTTATTAGTAAGTGATCATCAGCTCACGACTTATGATGATGCCTAAAAAAGGAATCAGAATCTTTTGTTGTTAAAAATCAAACAATTTCTTGAAAAATAAATTACACCATTATGACTTAGATTTTAAGCCCATTTTCACACGGTGTTGGGATCACATGGCAGTTTTATAATGCAATTTGTTTGTAGCCGCATGAATAAACGGCTGTATTCCCAACACAGTACTGTAAAATATCGTTCAGTACAATGCCGTGTGAACAGCCTACGACCGCGACCGCGTGCGACTTAATGCTATTTTTCCTTTTTAAAACACATTGGAAGTTCCTTAAAAACCCAAACCCAATAGTTAACACAGCACCTCAGCTCGTATCGTGGCGGCTTTACTCAGAATGCAGTGTGAGAACCAACAAACACCACGTAAGAGGCTTCATCCAGTCGTTTCGCCTTAGGCTGCTTGTTTAAAGATACAGGGACCCAGTACGGACAACGGAACGGATTGGTACCGATAGGTGTGGGTAAAATTGTACCATACTTTCTGTATACGTAAAGAAACAGGTTGGAACTTGTCGGTATCGACTGAACTTTTTCATGTCAGGTACTCGTTGGTTGATCTGTGCTTATTAGTACCGACCTATCTGCCTAGCTTTTTTTCAACAATGTCGGGGTCGGCATCCAGTCTAACTGGATGTAGTATTTTACATGGAGCGACTATCTATCTGACCACTACAACCCCGTTACTGGGTAATACGTCATCTCTTTAGGATACGATACACTATTAGTACCAATCTGTACCGACATATCGAGACCGGTAAACCTGTATGTTTATGCAAGCACACATAACCAGCAAAATTGGCAGATCATGAACGAAAGTTGGCATTCAACCCCCCAAGGGGACGCGTGGGTATGAATGTTTAAAACAGACACGTTCGTGTGATGTGGCCCGAGAGACACACACAAACAACCCACATGGTTGTTTGTGTTTATTTTGATAATTGAAATAGGAAGTGGATTGCTTAATTATAATGGAAAGAAATGGCTCGACCTTGATGTGTCCATCAGTGAAATTCTAACATTAATAAGTAGCGAAGCAATATAAGTCTGTGTAGCGAAGTTATATTATGTACTAGCTTCTGCCCGCGGCTTCGCCCGCGTGGATGTCGGAAATTATCCCACGGGAACGTGCTAACAGGATAAAATGTACCTATGTGCTTCCCCAGAATGCCATCTATCTCGCGGGCCCTTTATGGCTAATTACAATAGAAAACCAATTGTGTCTCATTAGTGGTGATTAAGAGGGTACCTATATGATATCTTTACCTAAGTACCTACCTAATTAAAAAAAAAAACTCAATAACAGAAAATTAAATACCTACCTACCTAAATAAACCTATTTCTGATGATAACTAATCTAAACTCAATAAATAAGCAAAATCCCTAAAAACTAATATCTATACGAATGACTAATCCTACCTAACAGTATTATAAAATAACCTACGGTCACTACGTACACTATCAAATATACTACCTATACTTTAAAATTAAAATCTATACCTACAACTTACATAAAAA
The DNA here is from genome assembly GCA_951799955.1 of Apamea anceps. Lineage (NCBI taxonomy): Eukaryota > Metazoa > Arthropoda > Insecta > Lepidoptera > Noctuidae > Apamea > Apamea anceps. The sequence goes on from OX637528.1 coordinate 4,976,329, forward strand.
TAAACCTAAATAACTCTAAAAACTAAAAGGAATAAAAATGAACTCCATTGCGGGTGACTTAACCTACGACAAACTTATTATTTGCGGTTGGTGCAGTAATCGGGTCTAGGGATCGAACCGCAAAATTAAGTTTGTTTTTTATTGTATATACTTTTCCGGGATAAAAAGTACCCAGTGTGGTGCCCAGGATATTAAAGAATAATTATACCAAGTTTCAACGTAATCGAACCGGTAGTTTTTGCGTGATGCCTGAACAAACAGACAGACAGACAGACAGACAGACAGACAGACCGACAGACAGACAGACAAAAATTTTTTTAATCACATTTTTGGGTTCGGTGTCCGTCTAGTAACACCCCCTGCCATTTATTTTTTTGATATTTTCAATGTACAGAATTTTCACTTCTACAGATTTATTATAAGTATAGATTTGGGAAGCAAAAAGTTAATAGTAAATGCTAACAGTGATGACAGACGTTGTAACTTGTAGATAGATAGTAGAATACCTACTCTTTATTATGTCATCATCATTTCTGCCGAAAGCCGTCCACTGGTGGCTGGACTGGTACGCAAAATACGCGCATTGTCGTGGAGTTGCGGATACCAGCCCGCTGTACCTAAGCCGTCCACTGGTGGCTGGACTGGTACGCAAAATACGCGCATTGTCGTGGAGTTGCGGATACCAGCCCGCTGTACCTAAGCCGTCCACTGGTGGCTGGACTGGTACGCAAAATACGCGCATTGTCGTGGAGTTGCGGATACCAGCCCGCTGTACCTAAGCCGTCCACTGCCGCCGGATGGACATAGTCCTCCCCCAAGCAAGCTCGTAAATTTTTACGTTTTAAAAAAAATTGACATAGAGGTGCGATACAAAGGGCGGTGGTCAGTCATAGATTTAACATTTTTTTTAAAAACGTTGCCCCACACAGGGAATTATTCTTGTATCGTGGGTGCCTTTACAAACATTTAAACTCATATACACAAACAGCCAGACCCGGAACAACTACCTGTAGGCAATACAAATATTTGTTCCGTGCGGAAATCGAATTCGCGACACGCAGCGCACCAGTCTATCGCTCAGCCACTGCACCAACCGTGTCGTCAATTAATAATAAATATTATTGGAAATGAAAGAAAACTACACTCTATTGAATTTCTTATTTTAGTATTTACTGCAATATATTTGCATACTCTGAAAAGGGTATCAAAATTAAAAGTCATGTATTCAAATTAGGCTGAGAATCAGCAATTTTCGAACCTCAAAATTTAAAAAGGACAGTCCCCCAAAAACGCAACATATCTAACATCTATTCCTTGAGAATTCCATTACAAAAGATAAGCACCATCTTTGACAAAATTAAATCTTTCTTGAAGTATTAATAAAGCAAGCAAGCCACAAAATGTAATTTACCTTTCAAATCAAATTGCTAATATTGACATTTAACGAAACCTAAGATCTTCTAAGATATTTGCGAGCAAAATATCGAACACCGTTCACCTTAAGGTGATAATATTATTTACCCTTGTCCAACTCAGTTATCGCTTCTTCATTCAACAAGCTATTCCAACTTATTTGATTTAGAACGTAGAAAAGTACTGTTGAAGGTTTGTAAATAATTTAATAGTTGGATCGATCGATGTTCAAGTACATGTCTTGTTTGCCACGGTAAAAAGTAAAACTTTATGTTATAGGGGACCATTTTTACTAGCCAGTCGAACTACTGTTTCTTTGTACGACTAGCAACTATTGGTTTAGTTCGCTGCCATTAAAACTTTAGAAACCTACTTCTGTCAATAAAATAATCGGTCTTTATAGTGCTGGAAAGGATTTCCATAAGCCAAAATGATTTAAAATCTTATTTTCATACCCTTGGTACGAAAATAATTTCGTTGATATCATCACAAGAGGGACTCAATGTTCAAGTGACATCAAGACTTCAGAGCGTCAAGTGAAGGCATAGCCTTCGACGTTACTGCTTTGCTGTGCCATGCCGCGTCGTGCCGACTATTGAGTGCCAGCCTTAATTTTTCCACTGCTGGGATACAGGCCACTTCTCTGTGGTAGAGCTGTGGTGGGGCTGTGTAGGCTGTAGTCCACCACGCGGGCTTACTGCTGATTGGTGGATGTCTTTGAGCTTTTAAATTCTGGTAATACACGGAATCAACTGTTACACAGTCAGTAAAAGGACTGACAAGGTTAATAACATAATTTCTCTCTGTTTTTAACCGACTTCAAAAAAAGGAGGAGGTTCTCAATTCGGTTGTATTTTTTATTTTTTTATATTTTTATTTTTTTATGTTTGTTACCTCAGAACTCCGTTGTTTATGGATCGATTTGCAAATTTTTTTTTTAACTTTAAAGGATATGCTTCCAGATTGGTCCCATTTTTTTTCAAAATCCAGTTCTGATGATAGGATCCATGAGGAATCGAGGGAACTCCTCAAATATTATAGGCAACTATATAGTAATTTTAATATTTTCATCGAGAAATCAAGCGTTTACAGTCAAAAAGTAACATTTGATGAAGTGGAACTGGTGAAGAAGATCAGATATGGCTAACGGAACTTGTCACTCGCATAGATATCACAATCAAGATAGTTAAGCAACTATGACAATACAAATAAACATACAATCCTGAATAGTTATATTGAAAATGTTATCATTGAACTGATCTGATGATCATGATGGAGCCGGAAGACAGGTACCGGAACTCCGTAATTAATCAACGTATTCTAGCCGTGTTTCGGCTTATTAGAATTGTCATGAAATGCACTTTGGCTATAAGTTACTATCGAACTGATCTGATGATGGAGCTGGAAGGTGGAAGGTTGGCATGAGAACTTCAAAATAAAACATATTGTCCGAAGGTTCCTCTCTCAGAAGCCCTGACCACCGGTAGCTTGGACCCTGTTCCCGATGCCGATGGGCAACTATTTTTTATATTTTTAAATGTTTTTTTTTTTTTTTAACCTGAAATATTTAAAAATATGAGTAGGTAATATGTGTACAAATAAATAAATAAAATAATACAATAGTCTTGGACTCTTTGTATTTTTACTTTTACTCAAATGCAAGTCATTTGTTTGAATGTTCCTAGATAATAATGATATAATAAGGTGAAAAATATGAAATGAATGGGGTCAGAAAATAACAATAGCGTCGGTCGCTTTGTATTTCACCGATATGCTTGTGCTATGTAGGTACCTACCGACTTACTTGTGCAATGTTCCTAGTAATGATAAAATAGGTTCCTACATTGAATGACTCATTAAAATAACAATAGCGTTGGTCGCTTTGTATTTCCAACTTGCCTGTGTTGAATGTTCCTAATAATGATAAAATAGGTTTTTATATCGAATTGGTTTTAAAGTAACAATTGCGTCAGTCTCTTTGTATTTTACCGGCTTATCTATGCACGTGTGTTGCAATGCTAAAATAGATTACATTCCGTTGGGAGTCTTTGAATTTTACCTGTCTGTTGAATTTATACCAAAGATTAATTTAACTTTTTCCTTGCCTTGGCTGGCACCGACTCCAAAAAGAAGTAAACAATTTTGAATATTTGCAAAATATTAATGTCAAATAAGTTTACCTTTAAATTAAGTTTCTTAACAGGAATTCAATTTTTTACTTTTTAGTGCAGGAACGTTTTTGTTTGTCTTTTTTTGAAGGCGGTTTTTTTTTTTTGTAAAAAGTTTTTTTCAGTAGGCACTTCAATCATCAGTATTCTCTAACCGTTGTCCCAATTTATTTCGTGGTCGGCGCGGCATGTCTTCTTCCATACATTTCACAACACCTCTCTACTAGCCGCCATCTCACTATTCACTCCCTTTTAAGCTAAATAACTCATCACACATTACATAACAACACGCCAGTCATCCCCGAAGGGTAAACTTGTCATCTTTGACAAAATCCATTCAACATTTCTTTAGTCTTCCTCTATTCTGATAACCAGTGATCTGTATTTCAGTTTTGTAACAAACCAGTACGATCAACCGCACTTGATCTATGAAAACCACCCTTATTTCTACGCCATAAAGGCGCAGTTAACTGTATCTATTGCACTGTAATAGCTACAAGACCCATCTCGACAATATTAGCATGTCAATCACTCCGTATTCACAGGAATTCCTGAGCCGAGGTACCGGATATTTGTGGCTAGTTAACCACAGAGTAACTGCGATGTGCAGTGGCATCACTTTCGAAGTCAGCAGACAGATATTGATTCACAGCGTAATAAAATATTATGGACCTGAATTGAATACGTTTTTCCTCCAATTAATTAGTTAAAATGAAATAGTTTACAAATATTTAGTTCTCCTTAAACCATGTGGTAATAAATATATCCTACAAAAAGTATTATTTTGTACCGTGAAAAAAAGCTTCTGAGAAAAAGAAAGAAATTAAGTATTTCTGGAATTTAATTGACCAAATAATAAGTAGGCATTCTAGAAGGCGTTTTACATGTCACTGTAATTAGATTTACGTTTGAAGGACCAGAAAGTTTCTTACATCAAAATTAAGTAGTGTATGAACAATTGGCACCTGCAGGTGAATTGTAAAAACGTTCGACTGTGGCTAAACCTTAACATTACTCGCACCTGCCACTTTCACTACCAAAAGGGCATGTACCAACTTATTTACAACGGTATACGTAAGAATTATTGGACCCAGGGGACCCACAAAACCCGGGTGTTTCTGACCCAAAACTTTCACACGATTGAATCGTATCAAGGTCGATTAAACCCATTTGCTCTGGGACGGTAGTTATAGTTTTTTCATTTATAAAATTTGTTAATGGTGTCGTTATTTATTTTTATGGCTTACGAACTAGTTGGATTTAGTTTTTGTGTTACGAAGTAACAAGGAACCGCCGAAGAGGTCGGATAAGAGTGACACTGGTTGGTGACAGTCACTTTAGCAGAGCGTTCATCGATGGTTGCGTGGCGGCTGTCTTCTGATGACAGATGATGTCAGGAGAGCCGCTGTCGTACCACGTCGACGATGAACTGCTAAAGTCCGGCACCATTCTGATGATATTGAAGCTGCAGAACCACTAATACGATGACCAGTTCTAGTAAAGGCGGTCCTGCGCCGTTTAGTTTATTGAACAATACCCAGTCCTAATAATTTACATGAAAAACAAATACTGTGACCATAATTGTTTGTTTTTGTTGGCAATTTATCATTTTCAATACAATCAAGCTGTTTGTTTTTCACTTGAAATTGGCTTCTATGAAAGGTTAGGTAAATACAATATTCATAAATCAAATGATTAATTAGCAGGTATGTGTTGGAATAATAGCAATACGATCATAACGGGGATCGGATTGTCATTGTATGTGTATTTAATTATTTTTATTCTTTGGGCAAGGCTCGGGATTTCACTTGCGTTTAGTGTTAAAAATTAAGATATAAGCGTTGCTTAGACAGAGGCAGTTTTCACGAATTGTATGCATATTTTTAGTATGAAGGTATAATGATACAATAACGTAGACTAAATAATAACAGCCGCACAGGGTAATCGATCAGGTTAAGCTACGCTTGCCGCGGTTGGTCTGTGGATGGGTGACCATCTTTACATACCGAGGCTAGCAGAAGCTCGAAAATCTGACAACCAGTCTTACCAAGGGTATTGTATTACCGGGGCTAGGCAGATGATGAATGATACAATAACGTAATTCAATGCAATTTGATTCTTCGTATGCCAAAAGAAATCATACGACACGACATCAAATTGGACATGGACTGACCTGTGCATATTGAACGTTGTATCTCTATGACAGTGTCACATTGGCAATGCATTGTTACATTGTCAATGCATCAAACTTGTTTCCTGTACTGCACATATGGATGTGCAGTACAGGAAACAAGTTTGATGCATTTGCCCACGTGACTGTAGTAGACGATACGTCGCCAATGATGGCATTGGCGACGTATCGTCTACTACAGACACGTGGGCAAATGCGGAACTGAGATCAAAGTACAGATGGCAGCAGGTCAAGCTACCCGAAACTGTCAAATTTTCCCAATCAACTTTGAACTTTAATGCTTTAGCGATAAAGTTGAAAATCTATTACAGAAATTTGACAGATTGTAGTAGCTTGATGTGCTGACGTCTGTACATGATAAACTCGATGAATTAAAATGTTGAAATTATGAAACAATTCATAATAGCGTGACAATATGCTTATAACCTTTAGTATTAGACCTCATCACTTTAATCAAGAGGTACCTACTTTAGAAAATTGTTCAACTTCAATAAGTGAAGTGTGTTCACTCGTGGAACGAACCTTTTCATTAGCAAACTATTTCCTCCCACAGTGGTTTTCTTATCGAACTGTAATTTTCATTTAATTTTCATTCATAAGTTGGCAATACGTTCTCGGAATATAATAATTTCATGAACTGTGCAAGGAAACATTTACTTTAGATGTAATGTAATGTAGGTAACCTTTTTATATGCGAGAGTGAGTAGGTATTTCTTTTTGTATGGTCAAACGAAAATTATTAGTAACATGGAACTGTGAAACCTGTCCTTCCTGCTACGACATAAAGAAGCTGTCAATGTGACATTGTAGATTTATGGACGTGCAGTTGGCTCACTTCTTGTAATTCAAGTGTTACTACTGACGTGTGACTGCATGTTACTGTACCTTTTGTAATTCGGACACGGCTGTACTAAAGCAGCCGAGCACAGGTGAGCGGTCAGTCACTGCATTGCGTCACCATTTCCTATGTACCTTGAAATGGTCTCTGCATAGAGTTGCCGGATGCAGAGATCCTGAATCGATGCTCCTTAAGTTTTGAGTTGAGCTGCACGATTTCTGACATATGTGTGCACTGACTGGACAGGTCCTCTCAATCTGTGTTCTTTGATTTGTGAACCACACAGACCATATGAAGACCATGTAGGTCGATACCTACATGATCTTCATATGATCTGATCAAGATTATGTCTGGACTTTAAAAGAGACTGTGACGTCTGAGTTTGTTTCGGCCTTTCTTCTCAGACTAGTCAGATAGGAAACGCCGACCTCATCTAGTTTTAAAATATGATTGACGTGTACAAGTGTTTGTGCAAACCTACTTACAGAATAAAATCATTTATCATTTGATGTATAAATTGGGGAGCATAGCTCGTGCAGTTAAGTTTATTGGTGGTTTTTGTCAGATAGGTTATGCGTTTCTACATGGGAATCGTAAATCTTAATATTAAAGTTTCAAGAACGCAAAGACAGCAGTAGGAAGTGGTGAAGGGCGACAGTCTTATGTAAAATTCACGTTCGAAAAGTGCTTATTCTAAGCCTAATTTGAATAAATGACTTTTGATTTTGAATGTGGTAATAATATATCATCACGTCTGTATTTCCCGAAGAGGTAGGCAGGGGTACCCATTTGCCAGCAACAAAACACAAGTACAAATCCAAACTGCCACCTAACTGACTGGCTGATACTAAGAATAGTCAAATGTTCGTCAAAACCGAGTGAAAACCGAATATATCAAGACTAAAGAAACTACTTTGACGTTCGAAAAGTGCTGATTCTCAGCCTAATTTAAATAAATGACTTTTGATTTTGAATAAAGAATCGACTATCTTACATAATTATCTATACATATAATAAAATCGTAGGAAAGTCAAAACTGTACATTGAATATTTTTAAAAATAATACTTGGGGCGTGATCTACAATCGATATCGAAGCCAAAAATATAGTTTTTAGAATTTTTGTCTGTTTGTCTGTTTATCTGTTTGTCTGTATGTATGTCCGGGATAAACTCAAAAAGTACTGCATAGATTTACTTCAAATTTTGCATGAATATTACTAAGAGGTCGGGTCAACATATAGGCTACATATAATCACGCTATCACCTACGGGGGAGGAGCTGTGAATCTTTATTTTTCTTACGCATTCTGTGACAGCGTGTAATCTAACGACGCATATTTAAATGTTGTTTTTGAGTAAGCCATGCTATTATCTAGCTTTACACTATAAAAACTACGCCATTTAAGTAACTTGGGCAGAGAAACATATTTAAATGAATGTTATAGTAGTATAAAGACAATTTGAAACAGCGCCATCTATGAGATTTCATAAAAATCAAATCAAGTTACGTGTTAATACTTTTTGGAAATTAATAATTTAAATTTGATCATGTTGGCGAGGTTAGTAGTTAGTTATTCTTAAAATTCATAGATGGTAATGTGCATTTTCTTCATAAAAGTTGTATCGTATAGTTCATTTTGACAAATTCAAGTTCCAACAAAACCCTCAAAATCTTGAGCAGAGTTGAGGAAGACAATTTAAAAAAATGCGGTGTTAAGTATTACAAAAAAGTTATGTTCAGTGATGATGATCATCTCTTCATCAATTTCATGTTGTTAGTCCAAAATAAACATTGACTGTTAATACTTTTGTTCGCGTTGGGCAAAACCAGGGTAAAACGTTTTTCTTGGATGCTCCTGGTGGAACAGGAAACACATTTGTTACCACTGGCATACTTGCAGAGGTCAGGAGGCAAGGCAAAATTGCTATTACAGTAGCGTCGTCGGGAATCGCTGCCACACTGCTTCCGGGTGGCAAAACAGCACATGCCATGTTTAAAATTCCCATCGATTTAGAGAGCGCCGAAACGCCTGTTTGTGGTGTGTCACGTAACAGCGATAAGGGACAAGTGCTAAGGATTGCTCTCTTATCGTATAGGATGAGTGTACGATGGCCAAAAGGAAGGCAGTTGAGGCCGTGGACAGAACCCTGCAGGACATCCGCAGGACCGAACATTTGATGGGTGGTGTCACAGTTCTGTTCAGTGGCGATTTCCGGCAAACGCTTCCCGTGGTGACGCGGGGATCGAGGGCTGACGAGGTGAATGCTTCGTTGAAATGATCTTCGTTGTGGTCACGAGTTCGTACGCTGCGCTTGACGATTAATATGAGAGCTCGGCTCGGCGGCAATGCATGTGCTCAAGAATTCTCCGATGTGCTTTTAAGTCTTGGCGAAGGCACTCTACCAGAAGAGAGAGGTGGACAGGTGGTGCTTCCAGAGTCTCTCGGTAGAGTGGTATCCAGCTTAGAAGAACTCATTCGCTGTGTGTACGGGGACATCAGTCGTCCTAAAATGATCAGGCTGCAGCAATTAACGAATGCAATCTCTCGGAAATTGAGGGGAACGAAGTGGTCTACACCTCGATAAACACTGTTGTTGAGCAAGATGACGCCACACATTATCCCGTGGAATTTCTGAACTCCCTGTCAGCCAGTAGACTTTCAGCGCATACCATCAAGCTGAAGGTCGGTGTCCCGATTATGCTTCTTCGGAACCTATCTCCTCCGAGGTTACGTAACGGGAACCGCCTTAAAGCCATCTCGCTCCACAGACACATCATTGAGGCGGAAATTCTTACGGGTTGTGGCGTCGGCGAGGCAGTATTTATACCACGCATTCCCCTTATACCTCATAACTTCCCGTTCCAGTTCAAGCGCGTACAGTTCCCCGTGAGTGTTTGCTTCGCGATGACCATCAATAAGTCGCAGGGGCAGACACTGAGGGCAGCGGGTGTCAACCTCAGGACGAGTTGCTTCTCACACGGGCAACTGTACGTCGCTTGCTCCCGCGTCACCAGTCCTGACTCTCTTTACATTTTGGCTCCTGGCAGCATAACTACCAACGTAGTTTATAGGGAAGTGTTGTAAGGTATAATAACTTTGTAGGTCCGTATTTTTACTCTTTTGTGCCCTGGAATGTATTCCTGGATTATTTTCTCTATTTCCTTCAGTCACATCTTATGACTGAACTCAGCAGGATTCCCATATAACTCTCTTCACTTGCTTCGCTTGCAAAAAAAACATATTTTAATGCTATTTTAAAAGTTGTTTACTTATAATGCTATAGCGACACTGGCATCTTACGTATTTTTGGTGCTGTAGAGCCTTCACGCAGACGAAGTCGCGGGCAGCAGCTAGTCTCAAATAATATCTAACAAAAAGAAAGTATGCTACTCCCTTAACTCACATCAAAAACTACCGTAAACCAGGACATATCCTTTATGTCCCCAGTACGAACCCTACATGTCGTTAAGGGTTATTTTTATAGAGCCTCGTAAAAACCTACTCGACTTGACATAATATTGTATTATGTAATCTGTTGAGTCGGTTTATTTGCCATAACTTGGACTATAACCGGGTTTTAAAGACTGTTTGAGATATAAAAGTATTGTATATAGTCTTGTGAAAAGTATGTAAGTACTTAAGCAATTTTACTTTGCGGTATTGATTTTTTGTATTTTATTTTGTGGCAATGTGAATATGGAAACAAACCAAATCCTAACTTCTTTGTTACTACAATATATTTAGCAAGTCCGTTTCTTTACCAATGATACGTCATTACCTTGCACTGAAAGTTAAACCACAAGAAAATAATATATACCTATATATTATTGCTTCGTTTACGATCATACAACTGGTACACGTCACACGCACACTGACGACCTTTCTGAAGAACATCACCAAGAAGGAAGAATTTCTTTTGTTATTTTGGAAAATTGTATTGCCACTAACCATATGACTTAACTACTGACTTAATTCGCGTTATATTAAAATTAAAAAAAAAAACAAAACAGACAGGGCTTATTTAACACTGTTTTAAAAAAATCCTAATTGTCAGTCATTTATTAAAATGTATTTATTTTTCCGTTCCAGGTACGTAACTGCTCTTTGAAAACTAAAAGGAAAGATTGAAAAGTCCTGAGCCCAAACTTGAGGTAAGAAGGTATATAGTCTGAATGTCCTTGTTTTGTTGTATTTTTTTTTATACATTAGTAGTAGTTTAAATTTTGTTTTTTTTTTTGTAATCTTAATTATATCCTTTTTCTGTGCCCTTATCGGGTCAACATTTTTGTAGCTTTAAGCCTTTTGTAACATATTTTTTTAATATATGGAGACATAGACTCGCCCACGCTACGTTATCCACAACAGCTTTCCTCAATAGCTTATTGTGTCAACACTAGGGATAGGATTAGACTAGCCCGGCCTACTGTCTTTTTTTGTATAAACGGACTGTAACTCAGATTTTTATTTGCGTAATTGTTTTAAAGATTTTAAAGTCTCCGAATACAGCTAGCACTGACGCGCTGAATAAAAGTAACGTAAATTCGAACGATTTTTTAATTGGAATAGGATACTCTTTTATATATTATATAAAGAACAAAAAAAAAACAAAGAACCCGTCAAAATATTCGAAATACTCGTTCCGCACGTAATATTTATTTTGTTTTAATGGTTTCTTAATATTTGATGATGAAATGCTGCAAGCACAATTAATATCCCATTAATTGCGCTTTTCGAATAAAATATCGTTCGCATTTTCTTCTCGGGTAAGTAATAAATGGACATAGATTTGCATCGTACCTCTAAATTTCAGCTTCGGGCAAAATAAATTTAACCATAATCACCACGCCTAGTATACATTCTGGTAATGAAAAGTGGACTGAGTCTACCGCCCATGAATGTTATCCGTTCATTACTTATTAACAAACTTACATAAAGAGAGCCTTCTTTGAGTTAAAACATTTCTTCTACCTCGTTCCAAATAACTAACCCTAGATTGATACTAAAACCTCCATCCAAATTTAAAAGCGAAGGAACAAGTTATTACCTTTAAACGTTACTTCCCTTTAATCTATTGGATAGTATTGATTTTTCTAAAAGAATGCTTGTAAATACTACAGTATGGAAACATACAAAGTAAAATGAACCTTATTTGTGGTAGGCTAAAGTTGAAGTTCAAGTGTGTTTAGTGTTAGACTTCTTTAGTTCTAAATTGCACCCTAGTCCGATACGTCGAACAGGTCAAGTCGGAGGTATTATCTAAGTCTGTTACGTAGGGTCTTAGAGAGAAAGAATTTTGTAAGAAAAGGTAATTCTTTTTATTTAGCGAAAGAAGGTATTTGTGCTTGACGCAATTTATCTAATGCAGGTGTGTAAGTATTTGAAACGTAAAAAAGGAAAACATTGTAACATTAAGGGCTGATTTTTTAATCGACAGATAATTTTTATTCATGGAATAAAATTGACGTCTGACAGATTTTGAATGGAAGAACTGTCAAAAATTCAAAAATATTCCTCCGATAAAATTATCTGGCGTTGGAAAAATCAGCCCTAAAACTACTATAATACTCCTATAAGGGCCTTTTGTCGCTCAAATGACGTTGACAGGAGGGCACTTGTGCTATTGTTTTGTGAAATGTGTTGAAAAGTCAAGATGGCGGGATTAGTTCCGATTTTCGGTTCGCGCCAAAAGGTCCTTGAACAACTTTACAGTAATGTTAATATTATAGTTAGCATACGTAATGTGCCCTCTCCAAGATTATTCATTTAACTCAACCTATCGCAGTCCCCTGCTGGGCATAGGTCTCTCCTGCAGAGCACGGAGACTCCTCGGCGGCCGCTGCTAGAGCTGGTATTGTCAACACCTTTTATACAAACCAAGCTTGTCATCGTTTACTCCTACTATGAAACAAATGACGTGAAGAAACTTATGGTTTTCAAGGTGATCCATGACAGAAGTTTTGCCTTCGGCTTACTTTCAGCTCCACGAACTTTATAAGTAGGTACTGCATTCTCTAGACGCTCTCAGCGCTATGGCCATGCTCTGTGGCCTCTTCCAAATTGCGCCACAGCACCCAGTTTTCCCTTTTTATTCAATTGGTCCTGTCCATTTTTTAAAGTGGATGGTTCAAGATTAAGCAAGATAAATATCAACGTTAAATCTTCCGTCCTCTGTACCTACTATTCATAAGGAAATTTCCCCAGTTGAAGAAAAAATTTAAACAGCACTTGTACAGTATTCAGTTTCCCCGGAGAAATTATACTCGCGGACGGTCAGCCAACCGCCTTTAATAATCATTTGTATTAACTTTTAAACTTGAACTAACCTATTTGTGAGTTTTTAGGTTTTCTGTGGTGACATAGTTATTAATGCAATCATATTACAGGGCATTGGTTCAGTAGGAGCGCGAGAAAGTTGTTGACTTTTTAAGGATCGAGTGAAACCTATTCTATAAGCCCTTATGTGTCAAAAGTCAAACTCAACTTTGAACGAAATGTCATTCGTCTGTCAACTTCAAGTGCATTTTCATTACGACTTGACACAATACCCGCTGTTCTGCGATCGAAATGCCTAAATACCGAGCTATCTCTCTGCTAACAATAATCAGTTTTATAATTTACCCGTCAAAACACCACCAGACAGGCAGATCTATTTTCGCGTTCGTATGATCTATCGTGAATGGAACGTATCATCAGACCTAGGAATTTCTTTCTCGAGTAAAAGCTAGCTTACCTATTTGGCATGGTAAAAAAATTAAACTAGCCAGTCTGCTAGGTTTGTAGCAGGACTGGCTGCCCAGGGCTCGTCGGAGTTACTGAGATATCGTTGCTCGTGGAGGTTCTTTTAATGCTATACCATTTAGCATGAAGTTCCTAGGATCCAGACATAAATACAATTGTAATGATACTTTGAGATTATTCAAATGATATGCGAAAATAACCTTTACGGACCATGACAGAAATGATAAGCAAGTACAGTCAACAGCAAAAGTAGGTGATCAAAATCAGAAATTCAATACTAATGAACGGAGTTCGCGTCAGAACTGTGTGGCGTCGAAGTGATTCAAAAGTATGTGATTGTAAATTATACCAAACATTTACTACTAAGTAGTACAGCTGCCATATAGCTGCGAACTCCGTTCATTAGTATTGAATTTCTGATTTTGATCATCTACTTCTGCTGTTGACTGTACAAGTTCCTGATACAGATAATTTATCAGAAATAACTACCGTACTAAAATAACCCGAACACCCTTCAACCCATATTAGGACCCTATTGTCCCAAGACAGGCGTGCTCCTACTAATTAACCGATTAACACAACTATGAAATTAATTCGTCCCAATAGTGTAACTAGCTAAGATATTCAAATGATAACGAGGGGAAGTGTTTGAAGGGAAGATTCGAACTAAAAATAATCTGCCTGTATTGTTCCACTTACGGGCAAAGATCTCTTCTCACTCTTTTCCTCACAATTTTGGTTTTTGGACACAAACATCATTTTTAGTTATTCTAATTATTCTTCTTAATTTATTTTCTCTGGTGTGTGTCTAAGAGCTACATACTTACAACTGTAAAAGGCTCTGCGTAGACCTCGCAAACTGAAAACATGGGTCGTTAGGTCCGGCAGGTCTTTTCTGAGTCATACAACTGCGGATATTGAGAATAACAGCGTGTATAATGAAAGTTTTGTATACGCACATATTAGTCGCATGATTTTTTAATCCATAGCTTAGTAAGCCACCTCGTCTCGTGAAAAACTGCAATCAGTCAATGCAACAAGGTAATGTTATCAGTTTCCCTATTTTCTATTCGTCTGACTGGAGCAACCATTGGTATTTTCTGCAGTTTCATATTATCTATTGCTCTTTATATTGCAAGTCACTTCACCGCTTTGTCTCTACAATACAGGATACAAATGCAAGCGCTATTCCTTTATTCTTACTGAGTTAAAGTGCTAGACAAGTTTCGAACAGAACTAATTGTTGTTTAGTAATTAGAAGGGTTGCTAGCTAAACGCAGACGTGTACAGTTACTGCTTGCTATTCTTTTTGCATTTATTAGTTAATATTGTCTTCTATGTATATGTCTAAAGGACTAATACCCCTTGGCTGAATAAAGTCGTATTTTTAGGAAGGGTTAAATGATTACAGCCACGCCCGTCGATCGAATTTTAAGTTGCGTTTGTCGCGGTCAGTTTGTGGATCCATTACATATTGAGAAATTATTCATTTACATTACATATCCCTCCGTGCCTCGGAAAGCGCGTTAAGAAATTTGTACCGGCTGTCATTCGTAAATTTTTGATCGTCGTTACGGTTAAACCCAAAATTCTTACAACCAGGCTTATCATGTTACCCAGTTTATTAATCGACGAAAAAAAACTGAAGCATTTTTTTTTATGTAATGCCACGCATAACTTTTTACAGAGTACTCCGATTTTGATAACTCTTTTTTATTGGAAAGGGTGTATGTACCCCAAAGTTGGACCCATGTAAATTTGGAAAAAATTCCAACCCTAAGGGTGGGAAGTGTGTGTGCCACATATTTATGCCTGCCCTTTGGCAAACAATTTGAAGTTTAAAGCCACAAAAACATTTTAACAAAAAAATTAAACCACCGAAAAAACTGAAAAGCAAAAAGTAATAAACCTTTTTTATTTAACCTTAATAACTAAGTTCTTAAAGTAATGTAAGTATACATAAATAATTTTGAGTCGGCGCTGTTTAAATTTAAGGCAATTTAGTGGTCTTTGTGTATTGATTGTTTGGCGCCGACTCAAAATTACTTAGGTATACTTACATTAGTTTAAGAACTTAGTTATTAAAGTTAAATAAAAGTTAAGTTTATTATTTTTTGCTTTTCAGATTAAATTTTTTTGTTAAAAAGTTTTGGATGAAGTGGTATACCTCAACAACCAAATCTATACAATATCTTTAGGTATTAAATTGATCCACTGACTCTTACAAAACTACTTACTAAAGCAATAAATTATTCATTTGAAGAGGGGTACTCGGCTATATAGCGTAGGATTCAGAAAAAAGAAGAAATGCTTCAATGTTTTATAAGGGTTAACAGCTGCCTTGGCAAATAATATATTACCAAGATAAAGTATTTTTGTAATACGTTGAGTGGGTAGTAGTATATTTTATTATTAAAGTTGCAAGAAATATAACTAACCCACGCATGTTTTATCATAATCCCAATAGTATGGTACGGCTGAGTGTGAGGTTCTGGCATCCATTCTCAGATGAGACAAACTGTGTCATAATACTCGTAAAAATAACTCTTAGCCAGGTACTTTCTATTCGCGACATAAACGGAACTGAAACAAAGAGATCAAGTA
Organism: Apamea anceps; assembly: GCA_951799955.1. Classification (NCBI taxonomy): domain Eukaryota; kingdom Metazoa; phylum Arthropoda; class Insecta; order Lepidoptera; family Noctuidae; genus Apamea; species Apamea anceps. The sequence goes on from OX637528.1 coordinate 4,992,282, forward strand.
CAAACTGTGACACCTACTATTACATTATGTATTTCGTTTATTATAGAATAGTACAGAGCAGCGTGACCCGCTGGAAACGGTCACAACTTAAGTTGTTGGTCGTCGAACCCAGGCAGACAATTTACTTTGTGTACTTCATTACCACTGCTCTCAAAACAGGTACAGAAGACGGTAGATGGAGGAGCCTTTCTGAAACGGTCCCTTAATATATATTTCGCAAGACTAGGTGCACTTTGACCTATTCAAATTGTTATTGGCGCCCAGAGAGGGACTACAAGATGGTTGATAATTATAGTGCCTCTACTCTGCACTTATGTAAATGGGAGTTCGTTGCTGAAACTACGTCTTTAGTTTGTTCGGGAATACTGTAACGATTCAGTCGAACGAGATTGTTACCTTCTGGAGCATTTTCTCGTCATGATATTATTTTTACCCGAATGCAGCGGAGCTCAAAAAAAGGATAAAGCTTTTGTTTGGTATGTTTTAATAAAGTAACTTTTGTTTTGACGATCATTTAACATAGAGATACAATAAGCGATTAGTGCCGTTTTAAGAGAATGCCATTTTACGCCGGTAATCTTAATCTTAATCAGTTCGCTGTTCGTTCGATAAGTTTTGACCTCGAACAGAGATAATACTCATGAGCTGAATAGATGCGAGTTAAAAACCTTTGTTCAAGAACGAAATTAAGCTGGCATAACCAAAATAAAGAGTTATAAAAACAAAACTATCCTTATTACGTATTATAGTCAATATTAAAAAATCCGGCCAAGTGTGTGTCGGACGACGAAGGGTTTCGTAGTTGAGATGAATTTATCCCTAGAACAAACTTAACATATTCCAACTGCAAATGTAAGTTGGTCGACTATTACTCTTTAACTTGTAAATGCTACTTAGCTGTGATTTTAACTTCTTTATACAGGCTGGATTTCTTAGATAGGTCAGTAAGAGCAGGTACTTTAACCGCTGTAGCTTCAGGAAAACGGTCTTAGGAGACTGTCATTAACTTTCTCAGAAATTTTGATCTGCATTCACAGATTCTGAAAATGCTGTAGTCATCATGAAAAGGGGTAGTTTTACAAAAAACATTTTTGATGCCTATCGATCCCGTTTCTTATAAAGATCAAAAAACTTCATTCGATTAACTAAGGTTTAAGTACTAAAAAGTCCGCAAAAACTGTTCCCATACATTTCGTAAAAAATGAGACTCCAACAACGTACTTGTTGAAGGATAAACTGGCCGCAACAACGAAGACTGGCCGGAAATAAACAAAATTGAACTTAGAATTTCGAATGAGTACGGTTAACGTTATTAACGTGGAAAAGTGTTTGTACAAACTTACCTACAATATAAAATCATTTATAATAATATCCCTTTATTTCATTTAAATACTTACAAAATACATTTTTAAATATTTTTATAAACAAAAGGATAAAAAACATTTAAAAATATAAAAAGTAAATTAATTAAAGTAAAGTAAGTAAGTAAGTAAGTAAGTAAGTAATTTAGTAAATTGTATATATTATGTTTGCACCAACGACGGTCCCATTTTATGTCTAGGAAAATCACTGTCCATTCTAAGGTTGCCTGGAAGAGATCGCAGTAATGCGATAAGGCCGCCCATTGTATATTTTGTAGTGTTTTATGTATTTTTTATGCCATGTTTTTTTGTGGTGTACAATAAAGTATATATAAATAAATAAATAAAAGTAGTAGCCCACCGGTATCGGGAACAGGGTCCAAGCTACCGGTGGTCAGGGCTCTAGAGAGAGGAACCTCCTGACAATGCGTGCCGTGTCAAGAAGTACCGCTTTCTGAATCAAGCCCTTGATCCAGCTGCCCAACGAGAGCCTCTTCAGGTGTTGGTCGAGGCTCTTGGCTATTAAGCCATTGGCTGTCACGACTATCGGCACAATGATCGCTGAGTCCACATCCCACATGTCGACCACCTCGCGAGCCAAGTCAAGATACTTGATTTGTTTATCTTTCTCGGCTTTCACGATTATCATTATCATTTTTATTATAATTTTTTTGCTTCTAAAAAAAAAATCAAAGTGTGATTTTTGATAGGTATTGTGTTCTTTTTTTTCAAATTAATATTCAAATGATTTATTTTCTGTGACAGCTAAGTAATGCTCAAAAAGTTCTGGAACGCTTTATTTGATTGTTTTTGGGCTATTTAATAGCTCTTGGAAGTCGGTTTACTTATTGCTTTAATGCTTATCTATTGGAATTATTAATTGGTTCGAATAATACGTGTGTTATGAAAATTATTAGAAATGCTAACATATCTACAATAATAATAATTTACGACCTTGCGCAGTCTCAGAGGATTATAAGCGATCACAATTTAAATTACATATTTCATTATTGACCGTAAATTGTTGGATAATAGGTAATTTCACTGCAGTACAGAGCAATTTACCTTCTCAAAATAATAACTAGAATCTCACCTTGGTTCACACCCGTGAGATTCTGAAAATACCAGGTAACCTGAGAAAATTAAATTTAAAAACGAAAATAATTTACGACCTTGCGCTGTTTCAGAGGAGTATAAGTGGTCACAATTTGAATGATTAAATTTCATAATTGACGGTAATTTGTCTATTAAAAACATATGTATTTTCTTGCTTATGTATCCATTTATCTTGTTCGTCTAAATCAATATTAATAAAATTCCCATAGACCCTAAATAGTCTTAATTTTAAGTTATTTCGGTAGTCTTTAACAAAGCAAGATATTACAAATCCTTAGAGGTCTCTAAAGATAATTATAGCGCTTTTTGGCTCATTGAGTTTTGAAACCTGCTTTGGGAGTAGGCGAAATTCTCTTTGATCTAAGAGTCTTGTATATACTGAAAGTCCGTGTTCCTTTTGAATTTGAAAACCGGTGTTGAATTATTTAATGAAGAGGTCGGAACTTTTCTTGTTCTGATTATAGGGAACACTGCAAGAGCCTTTATAAGTGAAGTATCGTGTTACCCCGTAACTGGGTTGTGCTTTATGTAAAATACTGGTATTTAGCTGCGTCCGGTTAGACTGGACGCCAATTCTAGCAAAGTTGAGAAAAGGCTAGGCATATTGATTTATACTGCTATTGTACTTACTTGTAGCGCACTGTGAGCAGTCAGGAGGGTATCACCACAGCATGAGCTAGTTTTGTTTTGAACTATCTTGAACTATCCTATCTAATATAATAGTTAAATAGGTAGTTTTCCTAAGGCACATCTGCGGCCATGCCACAGATGTACTGACTAATTCGTTTTTTTAATCGACGAAAAAAAGAAGGTTCTCCAGTCAACGCGCATATATTTTTATCTTTGACTTGAGCTAAAAATCAAGCAAAAACGAGAGGTGTCGGTGATATTTATCCTGATATTATTATTATATTAATTATGTTGGTTAGCTTGTGTAGTTGGGGAACAAGGTGGATCAACGACCTTGTGAAGGCCGCAGGAACCCGTTGGATGCGAGAAGCACAGAACCGGTCGAAGTGGAGGTGCTTGGGGTAGGCCTATGTCCAGCAGTGGACGTAATTCGGTTGAAATGATGAAGATGATGATCAATTACTTGTCCATTTAGGTACAATTCAAATCAATTTATCATGACGTAGTCTGCAGCACACATCCCTGGGTATTCGGACCACCACTCTGGCTGACAACAAATCAATTAGCCAGTTAATTGGTTACATGGTACCAAAAGGAATATCAAACAAATTGCTCGTGAATTTTGACATTTTTTTTCGCAATCGTGTTGTATATTGGATCGAATGTGAATTGAGTTATCAATACACAGTTGTTTCATAGAATTTTCTATTGCTTTTTTGTTTCGATAAATTGTTCACGCTTTTAAACGCTGCCTCAGTTTGTTTAGGTCAGTGATATTTTCCTAAAAATAGGGCTCGGCTTTATCATCTTCATCATGTTCTATCTAGCCTTTTACTAACGTTTCCAGTCTAATTGGGTGCGGCTGAATACCAGTAGGTATTTGACATGGAGCGACTGCCTAGTTGAGCTCCACAACTTAATAACTGGGTAGGTGTTGGCATAATACAATATCTAATTCTTAAAGCCGAGTCAAAATTGTGTAAGTATGAGTCAAATTTCAAACGAAATATCTGGAAATAAAATAAAAAACATACAATTTCATTAAAATAAATCGAATAATAATACAAAGGTGAATTTTTATGTAATCTTTTTGTGTAACAAACGAAGGTTAAAGATAAAACCAACTTTGTTACAATTTGCTGTGTCATGGCTTTATTGAATGAGATCTATTTGCCGCCTTAATATAGCTTCTTACTGAGGTTATAATAAACTTATAATTCAAATTGTGATTAGGTTGTGAAATTACAGAGAACCTATATGTAATACAAATTCACATGTCCTTAATTCATAAGTCTAAATGTCGTCGTAATAACTGCAAATGTAGAGCGTAAGGAACAGCGCGGGTTGGTCTTTTAATCAATTTCCAAAATTCATGATAAGCTAATGTATAATAACAGTTGACAACCGTTTATTACTTACGTCAGTTTCTTGTTTTATTTGTGAGAAGGAGATAGAAGTAGTCAAATAATTATAAAAAAAAATACAAACCTAATTTGATAAACAACAAAATCGAGGCTACAGTTTCTATATTGAAAGCACTGTACCTACATTATCATAATTTAAACCTTAGACAATCATAAACGAAAAAGAATACAAACATAAATTATTACAATAACAGTCTGGAATAACGTCTAGAAAACTTTAGTAATAGAAACAGTAACAGTCTCGAACACGAGTAGTAACTACACGGAGATGAAAATCGAAATGAAAATTGAAATGTTTCAATAACTAGTTTTATAACATGTCGAGACATGAATAGCTTTTGTGATTCTTTGTGTAACTAAGGATGTAGTAAATGATATGAATAGTGGCCAGTTTGGGCCATTGTGTGGATGACAGTGGTCTAAGTGGGCATTAAGTTAAAACACTATCGGATATAGACTGGCTCGTTGGCCTGGTGGTCGCCAGCGCTACTGCTGAGCATGAGGTTCTGGGTTCGATTGCCGGGTCGGGCAAAGTGTTATTGGTGTTTTCCATCAGGAATTCCTCATTGGCAGCCCGGAGTCTGGGATTGCGCCTGGTTGATGACAATAGGCTCGCCCCCTATCACATGGGACTCAAACATAACGAAATGTGGGTGTACAGACGCCAGCACATCAAGCTACTACAATCTGTCAAACTGCTTTAATAGATTTTCAACTTTATGGCTAAAGCATTAAGGTTCAAGGTTGATTAATTTGACAGTTTTGGGTAGCTTGACCTGCTGTCGTCTGTACTACAGGTACACCTCTGCCTTACCCTTCGGGGCACACAGGCGTGATGGTATGTTAGTTACTTATACATTATTATTAAATATTTGAAATGATGTCAACACTACACAATATAATCAATACTGTTAGTTTTCTTATTTAGCTTCCACTACCACCAACTTGTTGGGTATTTCACACAACACATCACTTACCCGATTTGCGAATCGCAATCACCAAGATCTGAAGTCATGTAAACTCGAAATTATGAAAGCTTAAACGTAACTTAGAATCTCCTTCCTAAAAGTTAAAACATTTCATTTCATTTATTTATTCACAAACAATTTACATTGTATTTGAAATCGTTCCATATGATAAAAATAATAAAAAAAATTAACATTCATAATACAAGTAACACATTAAAAAAATAAACAAACGTCTCTGGCTTCTAAATTCCCGCTGTCATCACATGGCAGACACGTAAAGGGGCTAGCTTATTGTCAGCCACATACAAATGTCAGTTCATATTTAAGTAATATAGCATCAGTTTAACGTGAATGCTTGTACTGAGTACACGCGAATGTCACGTCATGTCAGAACAACGACTCACGAAGTAACCAATTAAGTAATATCCCTACGCCTGTCCTACGCATTAAACTCAAGTCGAGTTAAATATGTATGAAGGGCTGTCTGAAAAGAAAATGGCGGAGGTTAATATATTATTTGAGTATGAAGGTAGGCGAAGGGATATTACTTAATTGGTTACTTTGTGAGTCGTTGTCCTGACAACAATAGCGGTGTTCATTGTAAAATGACAAAGGATTTTTTTATAGGTTGTATGATTTTCAGAAAGTTACTAGAAATAGGTAGTTTTTTTATAAAGAAAAATATGTTTTAATTTTCCGGGGACTGACTATCGGTCGGTACGGTCTATGGACACCAAGATGGCGTCCACATTCGCAACAAAACAATCTCATAGTTAAAGTTGTCTAAATGTATTATTCACTCAAGAAATAACGTACCTATCTGTCTATGAGACAAACTGTTTTGATTCTCGTGCGCACATGCTATAATCACTTAGACAATAGAATACTCTGCTCTTGTAAACATAACAATAATCAGCCTGTAATGTTCCCACTGCTGGGACACAGGCCTTCTCTCTTCGAGAGATCCCACAGCTCAACCCGCACTGGGCCTGCATGGTTGATAAAAGCCCACTTCGGGCTGTTATCCACCTCGCGGGCCCAGTGCGGGTTGGTATATGTCACATGTCTTCGAATTTTTGGTTCTAGAACATGCCGGTTTCCTCACGATGTCTTCCTTCACCGTTTTGAGGGCAGTGGTGATGAAATTATTTATGCAAAGTAAAGTTCTTGTAAATCTACTGTTATATCCCATGTTAGTTGTTTCGATTATTTGACCAAAATAACAACAACCAAATAATCATAAATTTGACAGTAAAGTGTATATTCAGAAACGGGAAGTATTATTAGGTAAAGCCTTTTTAACAGATTATTCTACTCACTAAAATTAATTTTATTAAGGAAAAAAAGGTAGCTTATCGTCGGTCAGTGGTCCCTACGTGTTCCGGATATTTTATAATGAGCTCCTTAATTTTGGGGGCGAGTTTAACGCCATTGTTAAATAATTTCGGATTAAAGTTGGAAAAGGTAAAACGGAAAAGGTCGATTAGTAAGGTAATAAGAACTTGTCTTTATTCAGTTAACTTGTTAATTTAATTTAATTTGCACGTAATGTATAATTATTATATTTATAAAAATCTTTGTTGGCTTTTTGCATAGGCCTGCCCCTTGAATTGTGACACACATACATTTGGCCTTCAGTAACAATTCAGTTGGCTCTCTATGTTTTACTTCTAAAACCATTCCAAAAATGACACATTGGGAACTATGTGTCATTTTTTAGACGAAAAAAAAGGTCAAGGACTCTTTTAAAATCACTATTTTTACATGTGGCTAAAATAAATTCATAGCACAGTACTTGACCCTACATTGAGTAGGGTAACATCTAGAATGACTACAGTACAATATCATTAATTTATGCTAAAGAGGGACTGGACAGTCCTAAGTACCTATTAGTCTCTGAGTGACGAGAACAATGCGTGACCACTGTTATTGTAATGTTATTTATAATAAGTTCATAATGCCGCATCATAAGCATAATAGTTTTAATTTATTTATCGTGTGTGCTGGTATCAATTGTTTTTTAATGAAATGTAAAAATATTGTGAGATAATTAATGAGAATAATGACTTTCAAGTTATGTTAGTGCAGTCACATAAATTCTATCGTGGTCAAAACTACCAACGAGATATTTGAGAATTCTCTCCTATTATTATGTTATATTAATAATTTTGGTAAGTTTCCATTCTTGAAAGCGAAACTTTACACAAAAATGCAACCAAGATAGCAAGCTTCAGTAACTGCATGCCATGTTAGGCATACTACCTCAGTATGCCAAACATGACAAAATTTTAATGGAGCTACTTGAAGGCAGGAGCAAATTTTTGTTTAAAATGCTTAATTTAAGGGTACAGTAGAGAGTGTTTCGCAGAATTAAAAAGCGTTTATTCATAGTATGGTTTTGTTAATACTATATTTGGAACAGCATAAAATATCTATCAATACGTTCGGAGTAAATCTCTTTTGAATCTAGCGTAAATATAAGGTATTTACGCTCCTGACTGTACATTGGTGGAGTGTTTAAACAGTACATCAAAAGGAAATATTTTCTGTAATATGACTACTTTATGTATTGTTCAACGAGCTTTGTACTACGCCATTTTGTTTTATTAAGGTCATTGTCTATGTATATGAAAGCTCTTATATGTAGTACATATATATCAACCTAACCTGTATAGCTTGATGAGCAATGGTGACCCGGTGGTGACGGCCGCGACTTACTTACGAGTTGTAGGTCGTAAGGTTCGAACCCAGACAGGCGCTTTACTTTGTGTGAATTATTCCATGACCACTGCTCTCAAGATGGTGACGGAAAACATCGTGAGGAAACCGGCATATCTTAGAACCAACAATTCGAAGACACGTGACATCTACCAACCCGCACTGGGCCCGCGTGGTGGATTACGTCCCACTCCCTCTCACTGAGAGGAGGCCTGTGTTCCAGCCGTGGTAACGTTATAAGCTGATTATGTATGTATGTATTATGTATAGCTTTACCCAACCATGAAGGATTTTAGATTTGTGAACAGAGGTCATCCATTTAAAAAAGGTTTGAACCCATTATCGAAATCCTAACTTCGTAAACCAATCGATTAATACGCTAGAGCGATTTAACAAAAGTTCTTCGCTTTATCATTCAATTTCTTTGATTCAAAGCTTCATAAGGTTGTTATAACCATTATAAGTACATCAATCAATTGACTGAAGTGGTTTTTCTTTTTATTCGCACGAAATAAATATGAATTTAAGTCTCTCTGTCCGTTTGTTTACTCGACAACACAATACATTAAAACTGCTAAATCGATCTTGATGAAAACAAAGTTTTGTGTACAATTACACTATACGTTGGTGTCGTGGTCGCAAGCGCGACTACTGAGCCTGGGGTCTGGGTTCTATTTCCGGTTCGGGCAAAGGGATATTGAGTTTTTCCAATAAGAATTTCTTAGTAACAGCCCGGAGTTTTGAGATTAGCAGTGTGCTTGCTACTCTCGTGCCTCAGAAATCACGTTAACTTCGTAATTTAGAAAATTTTGAAACATTTTTAATGAACACTGAGAATATCGGACTATGAAAGTCCGAAAACTCACAAATGTACAGCAAAAGCCACACTAAACTAATATAAAATGTAATATAAAAGCTGAACTTTAATTTAGCATGTTTATGCCAAATTTATGCGCGCGCCATGTTTTCTTGAAATTCTCTCGTGCCGAAAATTTAAGCTGTGTGTGAAAACAGTGAAATTTATCCTGGTCATACAGCAACCACAGAATAGTACAGAAGGTCGGTTCCAAACAACGAACGAAAATGCATGCACATATAGACACGCTTCACGTACAGCGAGTGCAAGCGCACTCACGACCGGCATTTGTTTGAGATCGCCGCACGAACGCATCTATGTATGCGTGCGCTTATCTTCGCTCGTTATATGAAACCAACCTTCTGTAGGTACTATTCTGGCTAAGCAACTGTTCGCATTAATTACTCGCGCGGATTTCTCGTGAACATCTGTGAAGAGAGCGACATGACTTACATTTTAAACATGCGTTGCAATTAATTTAATTTTGTACGTGAGAGAAATGTGTATGTAAATGTGCCTTTTGCGTGTGTCAACGAAGTTCATGTTGACTTTGCGACCTTAGCCTTTGAGCAGACATTGTTGCTACTACGTGGTTCCAGAACCACGTGGATTCCCAGCGTTTTCTGTTTACGTGACCATCCTATATTCGAACAGTGACGTATTCGCACAGTTACCGCTAGAAATTAGCGTCTAAACGAGCGCTTAAAATATGCACACGTTGCAAGATTCTACAAAGCTATCATCATTCTTATAGCCGAACGCGCGGTTGCAGCATCCAGCCGACTTCCATGACCTGTGTGGTTACGGTGCGAGTGCCTACACACTGTACCGGAAGGCTTTAAAAGCCATGCTTAAAACAGATAGTATTTTTTTATTAATCTGATTTGTTTTCCCCCCGAAAATTAAGGCGTTCTTATAATTTTATTTGGTGAAATTTAAAAAAAGTATACCCCGCGTCCTAACTTATAACCGGTGAGCGCCCTCTGTCGGCGCGACCACGCGTTCCGGTTTCAGTTTATGTGTGTGTTGGTCATTATCAGGGTTGAGCTAAGCCAATCACTGCACGGGAGTCTTGCCAGGTTTACTGATATATTCCGGGGGACCATAACTTGACAGATAGGAGTATGTGTCGCTTCTTTAAGTAATTAGTCAGTTATCACATTCTTTGACCACGCTTGGATATTCACGTTGCTGATTCTTGACTTGTTCTTGACTTGAATATTCGAACATTTTGTTTCTAATTCCAAAATAAATTATATGGTACTTTATAGTATATCTAACTTCACTTAGGGGTCCCCGAAACGATCAATTGTAATTGTTGTAATATTGTCAATCGCTGCAATTGCATTTGGCAGGCGACTGCGCATCAATGTACATCAATCACGTAGATATTGCCAATTGCCAGTGACCATTTCGTGGATCCTTTAAATACTTCACTGCACGACAAAGGCCTCTTCTCGTGATTACAAACTGCGTGTCGGCAAATTCTCTCTACTGAAATAATTATGAAGCCCAAGTCAATTCATTGTGTTTGCCTTTCATGTTCCATTGAAAGGCACACACAATGAAATGGATTGGGCTTCAGAGTGTTACCTCGAAATGTACGTACAAAGGGAGGTTCCGAGTATCCATTAGTACCTCCACGTAATATCATCAAGACTTTTAATTATAATTTCTGCAAACTGCATTTATATTGAATCTAGGACCTCTACAGTTTGCACATCATGTCTTTAAACTTTCCACATCATCTTTCAACATTTTGCGGGATAATTGCGTAACACACTAACAGTAACAATGGGGTCCATTTTGACAGTTCAACACCATTCATGTACGTTGTTGAGCAGAAAAATCTTTTGTTGAACATAATATATGAAGCAATGGATTAGTAATATCCTTCAAAATGATTCAGATTGTGATTAATGGTAAGTTACGCAGTTTGGCCTGTTTCAAATTCTCTGTATGAATCTAACGTTTCTCTGTACTACAGACAGGTAAACACGAGGAAAACGTGTTTGTACCTACTGTGTCAAAGCTGTTCGTTCCAATAAGTCATAGCTAAGTCGACTTCAAGTCTGTAGTGCTACAATATCACTTCTAAATTAGAAAGTTGTGAAACTGCGATGATTTACTTTTAAAAACAAATGAGTTCGCTTTCGAATTGTGTGCGCTCACTTGAGTGAGGTGAGCAGTGAACTGTACAGAATAGCAATAACTACTAATAGTGTACCTACGTTTGGCAACAGCTACATAAACAAATGAAGGACGAAAGTACCATTACATAAAATCAAACTCGATTTCAAAATAAATAGGCTTAAGTAAATAAAAGCAATTGAATCAGTCCATTGCGTGGCACAGAAATACGTTTCGACTTGGTTCGAGTTAATAACATTTTGCCTTTAAGGGTTCTGTAGGTAAATGGCACAAACGGAACGAAATTTTCGTTATGTCCATCTGTCCTTCTGTCCGGATGACACATATTCATTCTACTCGGAGACTATTATTACCGCTATTATAACCGCTACATAATTTTTATCCTTCACACAATCGTTCCATCTTTCTGGTCTCATTCTGCCACTCCATCCACCTATCAACACTGCTCTGCTTATTGAAAATACGTAACTAATGCAATTTGTTCTAAAATACATAAAAATGCAACTGTCCAGTACATAACAGGACACCATAAAATATTAACAGTTTACCTATTGACGTCCGGTAACCCCGTAAAGAGCTCCATATTGAAGTATGAGACTCTTATCTCTCTCGTAATATTACCTCAGGATTTTAACACGTCATAACGTCACGTCACGTCATTTACTGATAAGGGCAGCGACCGACTTGTGTGTAGTGCAAGTCACAAGCGCAATATTGTTTTCAAGATATCTGACAGTCAGAAAGTCAACTTTCTCCTTTTATATAGTTAGTCATTTTCGCAATAGTTAGTCAAGTGACCACTTTTGACCCACAGAGTCTGGCTTGTAACGGCCACAACATACCCCAACCATAAAACAGACAGACATTACGACAGATGGGCTCATTTATTTAAACCCTGTTTAATTACAACTGGGACGAATTGCTTTTCTGAAAACCCCTCATAATAAAATTATACTCCAGAAATGTAGCCAGTATATATTATTGCGTATATTCGCTACAATGTATTTCACATTCCATTCCTTCATTCCAGGTCCATTCATTCTTGTCTTACCACTCCGTCATGATTTTGAATTTGAAGACTTACACACATTCAATTGTTTTTACCTAGTAGCCATGACCTCAATCTTAACGATGCTCAGATAAATCTTTCTTTAAAATGCCTCTTCCTTATTGGGTCAACCCCCCATAAGTCCTATTACAATATGCAAATATCCTACATAAAATATTGCTCCAACCCCGCTGTTGTTCTATCACTTAAGCCTACAGTACCGGTGCAGGAATTACGATAGGCTATTGGGAAAACCTTTTTCCGTACCCTATAATAGTTAAATTAATATTTATTAGGAATTTAGTGGTATACAGACTGACTGGTGAAACTAGGGACATCTTGAAGAAGGGTATTTTAAGAATTATTTTTGATCATTCATTTGACAAAATTAACGTAACACAGCCAAGCATGAAACCTGTATGACCATAAGGACATGTGTACGTCCTCATCTCACTAGTTCTGTCACGCACTTAGAGCGGTGATGGCTACATAAATCGGGCACGAGTACAGACACCGGACTGCTGCTGGCGAGTCCTGTCTCCCTTTTATTTCATACTTCTCTATTAGTCGTCATCTCGGTAGTCACCCCCTTTCTAACCATAATCATCATTCACACATTCCATCCATCGTTTCTTTGGTCTTCCCCTACTTATAGCCATCCACATCCATACTCAATACTCACGTGATGTGGTCAATCCTATATGTGAGCATGAATTAAAATGGCATGCATTGGAGAGGGCAAAGTTTAGCAGTGGAGTGCGGCTGATGATGATTGTTATCGACTTCCGGTCCTGCTTATACCACTTCGACTTAGTAATTTAAATAATCATTTTAACGTCAATATTTTTGTATTTAATAGGTAATTGTTATGAAATTGTTCAGTTATATGTTTGATTTATTCTTGGTGTTTAAAATAATCAGAATTGTTGAATAACCATTCTGGCGCCTTCAGGTTGTCAGCTTCCGGCGCGCCAAGTATTAAGTTTAAATTAATGATTGCTTAAGATTATTGATTTAAATACTTTATTTCATTTATTTCTTTATTAATAATTGTTATTTACTTTTCTTCATTATAGTTAGTAATACAACCAAAATATTAAGTTATAGGGAAATCTATAAATACCGATGTGTTAGGCAGTTTGAATTAGTCGTTTTGTAACCGTCACCAAGTGCAAACGCCGTAATTAAAACTCTGTGCGATTATAGAAAATAATAAACTTATTAAAGTGCAAATAGATCGTTTGTTGTGACCATCCTGATTCCTGACTGTGCCCACCGTTTCACAGTCAGAAGTGGGATATGTCAGGCCCATATATTAATGGAATTGGCGCCAAGAAAAGGAGACACTATCAAACAGAGTCGTCGGAAAGTGATGAAAACACAGATTTTTTTTTCTTCTGATGACGAGTCTACCGATAGAAGATACCGTCGACGCAAAAGGCACCGCGTTACCCAAACCGATGCCGAAGTTATCCCAAAGTTCCGGCCGGATGAAAAATCAAGCAACGTCAAAGCGTGGTTGCACAAGATTGACCAATTTGGCGATTTATACGGTTGGGACAACAAGGATCGGCAGTTCATCATGCAAATTCGACTTCGTGGATCCGCACGTGATTGGTATAACGACTTAGAAAATTATAACCTCACTTGGAAAGAATGGAAAGACGAATTAGAGACCGCCTTCCCACGTTCTACCGACTATGTTGAATTATTAGAGACTATGCTCGCTCGAAAAAGAACGGATTCTGAAACAATGACAAAATATTTTCACGACAAAGCATCCCTACTCAAGAAATGCAATATTATCGGTGAATCTGCGATTTCATGCATTATAAAAGGTTTACCAGTGGAAATAAGAGCCAACGCTAAAGCCTATCAGTGTGAAACCCCAACGCAGCTGTACTATGGATATTTGTCATCCCTAGAAAACTACAAGCAAGTTGAAGCAAGTAACTCCAAGCGGCCGACTTCAACATGGAGGAGAGGGGGCAACATTGCTCCAAATTCTAAAGAAAACGAACTGCTGCCGAAGATATGCTACGCCTGCAGAAGACCAGGACACGAGGCAAAGGACTGCAGGACTCCACGCTGCGAGGTGTGTCAACGTCCGGGCCACACTGCCGCCAGGTGCTGGTTTGCGGCCAGGTCTTCACAGCAACAGCGACAAAAGGTTAGTAACGTTATGTTTACAACCTACAATATTTTTATAGACCTGTACAAAAAGGCAGTGGTAATTAATGGATATAATCTTATTGCGTATATCGATACGGGCAGTAAATTAAATATTCTCACAGTGTCACAAGCTAATAATTTAAAGTTGAAAATCATGCCTTCTACAGTTATAATGAAAGGCTTTGGTGGTGCATACTCAAACTCATTGGGATCAACTCATGTTGATGTTAAAATAGATAACATAATTTTGAGTGGTTCTGTGGAACTAACTAGTAATGATTTAGCTGATATAGATCTAATAATCGGCCAATCAATGATAAACCAGAGAAACATAAGCTTAGTTACTTCAGAGAACTCTGTTAAATTTTTGTGTAATTTTGATTTAAATAATGAACTATGTCATATGCAGTTGAATGAAACAGATTTCATCTCGAAATTCCCTGTCTATTTAAAATATCATAGTGTAATACCACAACGAAGTACCGCTTTTGTACAAGTTTATGTCGATGTTAATCATAACGATACTTTTCTTATGCGGTCTGTTTATTTTGAGCTAGGAAGTATGTCTTATGTCATTATGGGAGGACTTATAAGGTCGAGGGATTGTTTTTTAAAAGTAGTTAACATTGGGGATGATATTATAGAGTGGCAACCAAATAGACTCGTAGCGCGCGCGGAACTAGTTGGTGATATAAATAGTAGTACGCATACGAATGTAATGACAATTGATCAATCTACTGACAGAGAATTACAGTTATCTGATTTAGATGTAGGTGATTTAGAAACCAATGATAGCAATCGATTGCTACAGCTATTAAATAAATTCAGACACTTGTTTGCGGAAAATACCAAAGATTTAGGATGTACCGACGTGCTGGAGATGCATATTCAGACAACAACCGAGCAACCTGTTTACTGCAAACCTTATCGACTTTCTTATAAGGAAAATGAGATTGTTAACGAAAAAGTTCAGGATCTTATTGATGCAGGTGTTGTAAGGGAATCTATGTCTGACTATGCAAGTCCAGTAGTCCTTGTAAAGAAAAAAGGCGGTGATTATAGATTATGCATAGATTACAGAGCGCTCAACGCACGCACTATCAAAGACCGTTATCCGTTGCCTCATATAGACGACCAGGTAACTCGTTTATCTGGAAAATCTTTATTTACTACTTTAGACCTTGCACAAGGCTATTACCAAGTTAGAATAGCTGAAGGCTCGGTTCATAAAACCGCGTTTGTAACACCTTCAGGGCAATACGAGTTTTTGAAAATGCCATTTGGTCTGGCCAATGCGCCGGCGGTGTTCTCACGTCTCATCAAAATAGTTTTGGGTAGACTGGGCAATGACGTAGCTTCATATTTAGATGACGTAATGCTCCCAACAATCTCGGTCGATGACGGACTCAGATTATTGGGCGAAGTCCTGCAATTTTTGTCAGAAGCAAATTTAAAACTGAATTTAAGTAAATGTTCGTTTTTGAAGAAAAGCGTAAATTATTTGGGACATGAGATTACTGCAGGTACAATACAACCAGGACAAGCTAAAATTCGCTGCGTAGCTGAATACAAAAAACCCCGTAATGTGCATGAAATCCGACAATTTATTGGTTTGACATCGTATTTTAGGAAATTTATTCGCGGATTTGCGGAAATAGCTAGACCCCTCACACAGTTAACAAAAAAAGATGTAGAATGGACTTGGGGTTTCGCCCAAGAAACTGCTTTTCAAACTCTAAAAGAACGTCTCATTGAAAGACCGGTTTTAGGCATTTACGACAGAAATGCACGTACTGAGCTCCATACCGACGCTAGTAAGCTAGGACTAGGCGGTATACTCTTGCAATACCAAACTGATGGTGTCCTGAAACCAATTGCGTATTTTAGTAGGGTCACAAGTAAAGAAGAACAGTTTTATCATAGCTATGAGCTGGAGACATTAGCAGTCGTAGAATCTCTAAAACGATTTCGAATTTATCTCGTAGGTATTCCTGTCACTGTTGTGACTGATTGTGCCGCGTTGCGAACTACATTAGTTAAAAAAGACCTAATACCTCGTATAGCCCGCTGGTGGCTTTCAATCCAAGACTACGATCTACAAATAGAGTATCGACCTGGTGATCGTATGAGACATGTAGACGCCTTGAGTAGGAATCCAGTACAGAGTCCTGTTTTATTAATTGATGATTCCGACTGGCTAGTAACGTTACAGTTGCAGGACGAAAATATTCAGTCGATCTTGACCCAGTTGCGTAATGGCACAAGCAATAATGATATAACTAGTAATTACGTAATAAAAGACGAACTTCTCTATAGACAAACAATCAACGGACATTGTTTTGTTATACCCAAATTAGCAAAATGGGGCTTACTACAAAAATTCCATGATCAAATAGGACATGTAGGCTTTGATAAGTGTGAAAAGACCATTAAAGCACAATTCTGGTTTGAAGGCATGACTAGGTTTATTCGTAAATATATCAAATCATGTCTTCGATGTGCTTACGGAAAAGGAGACCATGGTAAATTGCAAGGAGAGCTGCACCCAATTCAAAAGGCGGCTGTTCCCATGCACACACTACATGTTGACCATTTAGGTCCGTTCGTTAAGACTCGTAAAGGAAACTCTTATGTACTCGTTGTGATAGACTCGTTTACAAAATTTGTATTTTCAAAACCTTGTAAAAGCTGTAGTTCCATTGAAACTATAAAACATTTGAAAGATATAATTTCTCAGTTTGGAAATCCTAATAGGATAATTACGGATAGGGGAAAAGCATTTACAAGTAGGTATTTTAAAGAGTTTGCTGAGGAGATGCAATTCAAACATGTCTTAAACGCTATTGCAAGCCCTAGATCAAATGGCCAAG
Organism: Apamea anceps; assembly: GCA_951799955.1. Classification (NCBI taxonomy): domain Eukaryota; kingdom Metazoa; phylum Arthropoda; class Insecta; order Lepidoptera; family Noctuidae; genus Apamea; species Apamea anceps. The sequence goes on from OX637528.1 coordinate 5,009,596, forward strand.
TAGAACGGGTAAACCGAACTTTGATTAATGGTTTAAATACTATGTCTGACAGCGAGTGCACCTGGGATGATCACTTGAATGATATAATTTGGGGCATAAATAATACTCCTCATGCAACAACCGGTTTTCCCCCCTTTAAGCTTTTATTCGGCCATTCCAATTCACGGTTACCGGCTTATCCGACAGGGGATGCTAACGATTTTGAAGGTCAGGCAAAGGCTCTTGAGGAACGGCGATGTGCGGCTAAATTGCGTATTGATAGAAATATGACCCTCATGAAGGACAGATTCGACCGATCTCATAAGCAATGCGTTAAGTACTCTATAGGGCAATTAGTGTTGTGGAAAGGAGGGATTACTAGGGAAAGCGCGAACGTAACTAGGAAACTGAGTGGTTTGTACACAGGGCCATATAAAATATGCAAAGCTGATCACTCGTTAGATCGTTATACGATAAGTAGTATAAAAGGTATGAAAGGGTATAGAAAATTTTCAGCAGTTGTACGTGGTGAAGTCCTCCGACCTTATAATTCGTCTATACCTGATGAAAGTAGTGGTAGTGACCATGAAGTCGATAGGGATGATCTGATAGACTTGTTAGAAAGCTAATTAAAGTTATACTTAACTATTCATACTTGCAATGTAAAAAAAAAACACACACACGTAGGTAGGTAGGTAGGTACATATACTAGTAGAATGATTCATATAATATAGATTAAGCACTAAGCTATAAGCAAAATAAAACACTTGTTTAAATTTGATTTACAGACTTATTTATTATAAACCTAGTTTGCACACTCTTTCATAAATTACAGCTGCATAAAAGCTTATCATAAATTAAAACTGTGTGAGATAGGGGAAATTAAAGCTGTGTGAATAATTAAAACTGTGTGAATAAAATAAAGCTGTGTGAGTAAATAGAGCTGTGTGAATAAATAGAGCTGTGTGAATAAATAAAGCTGTGTGAATAATAATAAGCTGTGTGAATAAATAAAGCTGTGTGATATAGGAGTACTTAATTAAAGCTGTGTGACATAGATTTATTTTATGTAGCTGTGTGAGATATAACATACGTATTATATACAATACAAACTGAGCGATATGAAATAAGCTGTGTGAAATCTTATAAACAACACAATAATATAAAAGCTGTATGATGTAATATGAGCTGCAATTTGCTACACCTTTACCGTATGTTATAATTAGAAGAATAAATGTACTGTCCATACTGTTTACTATTTCAGACGCCGAATACCAGCGACAGACCAGGCACAAGCACAGGCGCAAGTGGCAATGCTGACCGCCGTGGGACACGGCTAACACAGGATGGCCGAGTGTTATCGACTTCCGGTCCTGCTTATACCACTTCGACTTAGTAATTTAAATAATCATTTTAACGTCAATATTTTTGTATTTAATAGGTAATTGTTATGAAATTGTTCAGTTATATGTTTGATTTATTCTTGGTGTTTAAAATAATCAGAATTGTTGAATAACCATTCTGGCGCCTTCAGGTTGTCAGCTTCCGGCGCGCCAAGTATTAAGTTTAAATTAATGATTGCTTAAGATTATTGATTTAAATACTTTATTTCATTTATTTCTTTATTAATAATTGTTATTTACTTTTCTTCATTATAGTTAGTAATACAATCAAAATATTAAGTTATAGGGAAATCTATAAATACCGATGTGTTAGGCAGTTTGAATTAGTCGTTTTGTAACCGTCACCAAGTGCAAACGCCGTAATTAAAACTCTGTGCGATTATAGAAAATAATAAACTTATTAAAGTGCAAATAGATCGTTTGTTGTGACCATCCTGATTCCTGACTGTGCCCACCGTTTCACATGATGTTGAATTAATCTCCCCACATTTGAGTATGTCCCTCGTTTAACTAGTCACACTACGTTGTCCGACGATTAAGCTTATCGGATTCCCTTCCGAATTCCAATACAGATAGCGGAATCTTTTTCGAAAGGATAAAAGGGAGATAGTCTTATTGTAATCTTTAATGTGGCGAGGAAAGGGTTTGACCTTGTACATTTATGAGATAAATGCTTGTTGAACGGATAGGTTGACCTTCGTTTATACCTTGGATTGACTGTCTCATGGTCATTTAACATTTAAATTGATATTTTCTTCTAAAGATTCCGCTTAGAAGTCGGATCGGTTCTGTGATTCAGGTGTCAAATGGAGTTACGTTTCGGATGTATAATAATATTATATAATATCACATACAGGATGAAAAAGTTAATTACTTTAATTGCATTGTTTCTAATACGTTTATATAGCAAACTTGCAAACGGCCCACCTCATTTTCGTTAATCGACGCCTATCAACTCAGCCTCTCCCAATTTACGTCACAACATCCAGTTTACTGTGGCCTGTTGACATCTGCAATACAAGAAGCATCGCAGTTGCAGTTGCATTGCCATCCCATAGAAAAGTTTAAACGCCTCGTGCCTGTAATTGCATCGGCACCCTTCAAACTAGAATACAGCAAGAATGCTTGACGGCAGACGTAGTTGGCAGTACTTCCCTGGACGAGTTCCTTCACAAAGAGCTGTGTAATACTAAACTTATCATCCATTGTATTTTCTGACATCCCAAGCTTTATTACATCACAGATTCGTCTCATCTCAACAGATGCCTTCTTAACGAGTATTCAACTGGGACAGTGGAAGCAGCTTCATTATAAGATGCTTAAAAGTTTTCTCTTGACAAAAGTACTAATATGTATGTAAAGAAAATCACGACACTTGTATATTTGTGTCGCTCTTCTTAAGTTTGGTTGGCCGTGTTATCAAAAGAGGCTACCTACCACGCCTACCACAGACGAGGAGATGAGATGACACTGACAGTTGATCTTCTACGGAATTTGATATGGTGGCGATGGGAATGTAAGCTTTTCGTAAGGAAATAACAAGACCCGAAATAAAGGCTTTAAATGTTGTTTCTTTCGTTTTTACAGGTACCTAATTAAATAGTTTATAGATGATGTAAGTAATACCTATTTTTGTTGTAACATATTTTAAATTAAATCTTTCGTTTTTACAGAGAAACGCAATTACGTCTTTGTTTCATTGGTTGAAGTAGAAATAACAAACACTATTATAAAACAACATTTTCTGCATTTAATTCAAGAAACATGGAAAAGTTGAGATTTGATTTTGTTGTGAAACCAGCAACAGATGGAAAATCAAACATAATGTGCATCACCTCAATAGCAACACCAAATGGACAGATCTTTGGAATACCAGCTGAATACCAACCTGCGAATTTACATCAAACAATTATAAACACTCCCAACTATGCCAAAGTAAAGAAAACATTAAATAAGAGACATCAAACAAGGAAAATATGGATAACTTTGACAGATGAAATATCAAAAACATATTTGGATGAAGAAAAAAACTTGCAGTTTAATGATTTTTACCTAGAAGAAATAATGGAAAAAACTAATAATACTGAATCTATACCTAGTGGCTCAAATCAAACAATAGAAAAACTGTTGGAGAAGTTACTTGAAGAAAAACACTAAAAATTAAAATCTACAATATTGAAAAAATTGTGGATATTTTTGTTGTAGACAATGAAAATTTTAATTACGACTTTCTGATTGGTCTGGATTGCATCAAAAAGTTCAAGCTAATACAAAATGAAGAATTAAAAATCTTACAATATAGCATCCCAAGGGAAAAGAAGACAACTTCAAATGAAGATTATTACAAAAAAAACGATATTTCAAATTTAACAAATGTCAAAATTCCTGATGTACTAGGTGACAAAGTTAAAGAGGCAAGATTTTTGCACTCGGAGGTATCAAAACAAGAAAGTAAACACATAAAAAAATGTGAAATAAATTTCAATGAACATATAAATTTAAATGAATTTGAAATATTAGTAAGACATCTTGATTCAAATCAACAATCACAAATAGATAAGTTGATAGAAAAAAACCAACCAGTATTTGCTAAAGACAAATATGACATAGGCACTGTACGAGATTATGAAGCTCATATTGATTTGATGGTAGATAAATACTGCTACAAACGCCCGTATAGATGCACAGCTGAAGATAGAACAGAAATAGAAAAACAAATATCAAAACTATTAAATAAGAATATGATCGAAGAATCTTACAGCCCATTTGCTGCTCCAGTTACTCTGGCATATAAAAAAGAAGATGAAAAAAAAACAAGGTTATGTATAGATTTCAGAGAATTAAACAAAATTGTTGTACCTCAATCACAACCATTTCCATTGATAGAAGACTTAATGATAAAAACTGTAAACTGCAAGTATTTTTCTACATTGGACATAAATTCAGCGTTTTGGTCAATTCCTTTGAAAATCCAAGATAGGCACAAAACTGCCTTCGTTACACAAGAAGGTCATTTTCAATGGACTTGCCTCCCATTTGGTTTAAAGACCGCTCCAGCAATTTTCCAAAGAATATTGAGCAACATCCTAAGAAAATACAAACTCACTAGTTTTGCAGTAAATTTTATAGATGATATCATAATATTTTCGAAAACTTTTGAAGAACATTTAGAACATTTATCAAGATTACTTGAGGCGATACAAACAGAAGGTTTTAGACTAAAATTTTCGAAATGTACTTTTGCAAATACTTATGCAAAATATTTAGGACACATAATAGAAAATAATTCAATAAGACCTCTGAAAGATTATTTAACTGCTGTCAAAAACTTTCCAGTTCCAGAAACCAAGAAAAATATTCGTCAATTCTTAGGAAAAATAAACTTTCATCACAAGTTTGTACCACACAGTGCAATTATCATGGACCCATTACATAATTTATTAAGGAAAGATGTGAAATTCATCTGGTCCGCAGAATGTCAGGAATCATTTGATAAAATAAAAGCATTGTTATGTACAAAACCAATTCTGAAAATATATGACCCTAAGCTACCAATAATCATTTACACGGATGCTAGTATCAAAGGAGTGGGGGCGGTGTTAAAACAAGAAGATCAAAACGGAAACATTAAGCCAGTTGCTTATTTTTCAAAAAAATTAACAGAAACTCAAAAGAAAAAAAAAGCAATTTATCTAGAATGTCTGACAATAAAAGAAGCAGTGAAATACTGGCAGCACTGGCTTATGGGAAAAGAATTTGTAGTATACTCAGATCATAAACCATTAGAAAATATGAATATAAAGGCTAGAACTGACGAAGAACTAGGTGATTTGACATATTATTTATCCCAATATAATTTTAAAATAAGATATAACCCAGGAAAATTAAATCAAGAAGCAGACTGCTTAAGCAGAAACCCAGTTCTAGAACCACACGACAATACTGATGACTTTTTAAAAGTAGTAAATTTATTAAACCTAGAAGATATCAAAAAAGACCAAGACACTAATCAAGACTTACAAAAAGAAAAAACCAAACTTACATTGGAGAATGAAATTTACTACAAAAAGAATAAAACAAAGAAAAAAATTATACTTTCAGAAGAACTAAGCCAAACTCTAATAAAAGATGTCCATAACACATACTGCCACATTGGAAGAACCCAGATGGCAAATAAAATAACACCATTCTACACAGCAAAGAATATCATTGCAAACATTCAACAAATTTGTGATGAATGTGAAATTTGTATCAAAAACAAATCAAGAAGGAAGCCAAAATACGGCTTAATGTCACATTTGGGTCCGGCAACACACCCATTTGAAATTGTATCAATTGATACCATTGGAGGCTTTGGCGGATCTCGGTCAACAAAAAAATATCTACATCTTCTAGTTGATCATTTCACAAGATATGCTTATGTACTCACGTCAAGAAATCAAAGTTCCAATGATTTTATTAAACTAGTAAAAAATGTGACACAAAGCTATAACATTGATATGTTATTAACGGATCAATACCCTGGCATAAATTCCAAAGAATTTAAAGAATTCTTAGAGAGGAAAAATATAAGGATAGTTTTCACTGCTGTTGATACACCATTTTCAAATGGTCTTAACGAAAGGCTAAATCAAACTATAGTAAATAAGATAAGATGTACAATAAATGAAAGTGATAAGAAAACAGCATGGACAACTATTGCACAGAAATGTGTCGAAAAATACAATGAAACTGAACACACAGTTACGAAGTTTGCCCCGAAATATCTTCTGGAAGGCGAAAATGTGAATATTCTACCACTTGAATTGAAATCAAGATGTTCAACAGAAGATCTGAAGAGAGATAGAAAACTAGCCTTTAAAAACACAATAAAATCTCACAATTATAATAAAAAAATATTCGACCTGCATAGGGAAGAGTTTAAATTGGAAGTGGGAGACCGAGTTTACGTGGAAAATGGGAATCGCTTAAATAGGAAGAAAATGGATGAATTGAGAATTGGACCGTACAGAATCCTGAAAAAAATATCCAATACAATCTATGAAGTTGATACCGGACACAAGAAAACGGAATCAAACCTCTACCACATTACAAAACTATCTCCAGTGTTAGTAAATAAACAATCACAAGTGATTGTTTCTCTCTGAGGGGGGAGATGTAAAGAAAATCACGACACTTGTATATTTGTGTCGCTCTTCTTAAGTTTGGTTGGCCGTGTTATCAAAAGAGGCTACCTACCACGCCTACCACAGACGAGGAGATGAGATGACACTGACAGTTGATCTTCTACGGAATTTGATATGGTGGCGATGGGAATGTAAGCTTTTCGTAAGGAAATAACAAGACCCGAAATAAAGGCTTTAAATGTTGTTTCTTTCGTTTTTACAGGTACCTAATTAAATAGTTTATAGATGATGTAAGTAATACCTATTTTTGTTGTAACATATTTTAAATTAAATCTTTCGTTTTTACAGAGAAACGCAATTACGTCTTTGTTTCATTGGTTGAAGTAGAAATAACAAACACTATTATATGTATATTAGGCCTATACTTTTTTGACATTGAATTTGTGACTTTATTTCCGTAGGATAAAGTTGAAAGGCGATTAAGCGTGTCGTGTTTTGTTTTGTATTTTTCAGTTATGGTAGGCATTTGTTTTATGTTGAGGTTGTTTTAAATGGACCCGTATTAAGTATAATTAAGTCAATATGGCGCCTGAAAGCTGAAGTTTTAAAGTTACCTAACCAGCAAATTCTAGGTCAGACGTATGAAAATGTGGAAGAGGCAAAAGTAGTATGAATAATTATGAATATTTATCTGTATCTCTCGGCTTCGCCCGTGAGTATGTCGGGATTTATCCCACGGAAACGTACTTCCGGAATGTAACATATCCTATGTTAGAACGTGGGATAATCTAAACGGTTGAATAGATTTTGAAAAACTATTCATCTGTTTGAGTGAAAAGGTAACAAACAGACCCACAGATAGACCGACAGACAGTCTGAGTAACTTTCACATCTTTAATATTAGCGTGGAAGCATGGATTTATAACATTAGTTCGGGCAGATGATTACATATCGAGCTGTGGAAAGAACCTGTCATACAGTTATATGTGTGTGAGTGACAGAGACGACGCTCTACAAAGTTTTTTTTTTCTAAAACTCAAAGCACCATATTTACGGCCTACCACCGCACACTATACTATCGTTGTGCCTGCTATTGTGAACATCAAAAGCGCAAATATCTCATACATTCATTGAGAACTATTCTTCTCATAAATACCCTTGCATGTGTCCACTCCATTGAAAAGAGTCTGCAATATATTCTTGGCTATATTGCCCAATAGTTTATCTTCTATTTGACAACATATGCCAACGTGTCGCAGGCAGCATTCATTGGTCATTATATTTGTTAACGAATAGGGCGGTGTTTTCTGCCTTTTTTAACCGACGTACAAAAGGAAGAGGTTCTCAAACCGACTCATATCCTCAACCCCTCCCTCTTCTCGTAAACCTTTTTTTAAACACGCTTTTATTAGCTTGTCCTGTATTTTTAATTTGGTATCGTGGAGTTGATCTGGGAAACGAGGGTCTGATGATGGAGCCACGAAACATTTTTGTAGAAACGAAGATTTTCTCCGATCTCCGCCAAGTTATAAGATGACCTAGGCAAAATACGGTTTTAAATAAAAAAATAATTGTAAAAATCTGCAGCTACTGATTTCTAATTATGTCAAAAAATGCCAACTAAACCTCAACTTTTAATCAAGACTAATAACCAGCGCAGTGTTTAAATATGGGTTCACTGCCTGGCTAAGTGTATAGGCGTAACCTCAATAGAAATTTATGTATCGGGCTTTTAAGAGCCCATCTAGGCATATAGGTACATTCAGGCTAAAAGCATCGCCGGATCTGCCTAACTCAATTGAAATCCTGCCTGTGAGACTATAATAGTCTACATGATGTATTTTGTCTGCGGTAGTCCTTTTAGTAACGGTTGAAAGGTACCAATTTAGCTTGTACGTGACAAATAGGCAACGTTTGTGGGGACATCAATATGCAACTTGAGCTATGCAGGTCGAATTTTGAGAGTAGATTGCGGAATTGACACTCTAGATTGTTTAACGTTAAAGATATTTTATTTCTTAAAATAATTACAAAGTCACTTATACAAAAAAAAAATACGTTTAGCAATATTAATGTCAATAATTCAACTCAGCCTATTGCCGTTCACTGCTGGAACACAGGTCTGAGGAGCGGGCCGTAGTTTAGTGCAGGGGACCAGTTCCGGTTGGTTACTTTCTCCAATAACTAAAATTATTCTTCGGTTTATTTTTATCAGAAAATACAAGAAGTATTTTTCCGATCTAAGAGTTTAGCTTTCGTGGAAGACTTGATACTGTGCTGACAACCGATGAACCAGCAGCGGTCATGTTTTATTGGCCGTTTTAATGCTATCGAAGAATTATAATAGCAGTTCTATTGTTTAACAAGCCTACACCTATTTTCTTTGTTTTAGTTACACTCTTGTTGCATGATTTCTATTGACAATCGATACTCTTAAAAAACTTAAGTATTTGTGCAGAAAATCAACTGTAAAGAATTGAGAAAGAAAGATCCTGGATTTATTGTAACAATAAAACGATTATAGTTTCTGGAAAATAGGTAAACTCCCATTTGGTGCCTTTATCATAATGCATGATCAGTCTACCAAGTTCCCACTGCTGGGACACAGGCCTTCTCTCTGTGAGAGGGCTTTAATCCACCACGCGGGCCCAGTGCGGGTTGGTGGTAGTCATAACTTCGAATTTTTGGTTCTAGGACATGCCGGTTTCCTCTCGATGTTTTCCTTCCTTTGTGAGAGCAGTGGTGATGACATTAAATTCAAAGTAAAGTGCCTGCCTGGGTTAGAACCCACGACCTTCAACCCGTAAGCCGGGGCCGATACCATGGTCTACCACTGCTCGTAATATGAAATGAAAAAATTATCAAAAGATACAAATAAAGGGAACAATAGGGAACCAGAGAATTCATAAGGAAACCCCTTATGAACTGATTTCCCAATATGGACAAAATGGAAACTTCCAATTGAGTACAAAATGGACACCAAATGATAATAATCATTGTTAGCCCTGAATTCCGTTTCCGGTGTCATATTAAAATACGTAATTTGAAATCGAACAAATCGATTGGGACGTATCCCGTTACCCGTGGGATGCATTAACTTTTGCGTCGGAAATCGATTTATGAGATGGAAAGCATCGAATGTTTTAGATTGAATTATGTAAATGTAGATCTGTTGCCATGTTGAGTTTGTTTTTGTTTACTTTACTTAATGGCGGATGCATAAAAAAGCCGGCCAAGTACGAATCAGACTCGCACACGAAGGGTTCCGTATTACTGTACAATATTTAACAATGGAAACCCGTTATAATTTTTAAGTTCCTTTCATTTCTATTATTTGTAATTTGTAGTCATAGTAGTACACACTCTGTGAAAATTTCCAGTATCTAACTGTTACGGTTTAAGAGATAGACGGACAGACGAGCCTTAGTAATAGGGTTCCGTTCGCACCCTTCGTGTACGAAATCATTAAAAGGAATACAATCCAGCAGGACTACATAAAGCCGATGGACGACTGAGATTTTGGTCTTCATCAAAGCCAAGTTCAAGTAAACGAGGTTTGGACTAAGAAACCGAATTGTTAGTTTTTATTATAAGTTTCCAGCGGGATAGAGCTAGCTTAGCTTAGCAGGACATCTGGAAATCGCTCATTGTTAAATTCTTAGAAAACCTGAATGTTTTAGCTGTGATACGTATTCTGTAATACATATTTTTCTGCCCTCCATCAGCTGTTTTATCCCCAACAACAAACTATACGACATCATAAAGAAAAAAACATAACTTACCCGCCATAAAGAGAAACCCCAAGGAAAACAAAGCAATTTTATTTGAGTGACGAAAAGAATATACGAAGGTTTAGCACTAAAATATGATACAGCTTACAAAATATCGGGCAAGGACAGGCGTTCAAATAAATTAGGCTTGTTTGTCACGACGTATACCTACTCAAGGTGATCCCGAATTGGAATTTGTGTGAAGATTTGGAGCGGGAGTAAAGTTTTCGGGGATGTTATGTAAGTGAATAATAAGGTTATGGAAATATATGTTATGAAGATGGGAACAACGTAATTTTCATAACAAGCAGCCTTCAGCAGTCAACTGCGGGATATAAGCCTCTCAAATCACCTGCTATTTACCTAGATTCTTTGTGCTGTCATCCAGCTGCTACCAGCCACCCTGTGAAGATCGTCGTTCCACCTAGCCTGAGAGCATCCACTACTTAGTTGGCCGAGCCCTATGTTCAGCAATGGACTGCTAAAGGCTGATGATGATGAACTTCGTTACTCCTGGTATGCAACAGTTTGATAAATTACTATCAAAAACCTACTATTTTTCTTATGACAAAATGCCTAACTTTTACACCTTCAGATAAATTGGCTTTAGACATAAAACTCAACTAATTACGGCGGCTTCTCACGGCGCTTGTGTTCTAATCCTTTGGTCAAACATTGGTCCCATCGCCACTCGTCCAATATCTTGACTAAAAAGCAGCATTGGCTTACGACGGGCCCAATGCTAGTTTCACACGTCATGTTGGACAAAATGGCGTTGGGGCCAAAGTTGGGACAAACGTGTGGAGCCAGCGTTAGCTTGATACCTTGGCTTAGCGCCAAGAATGGAAGGCGTTTGTCACTTCAGGTAATAGTCGTTGAGACAACAGGCTAACATACTTGGGAAGATAATGCGTTTGCAATGATTTACAATACCGAATGCTTCACCGGTCTCATCGGTTTACAAGAGCGTTCAGTAATATCGCATCTATACTTATAATAAATCTGTAGAAGTGAAAATTCTGTACATTGAAAATATCAAAAAAATAAATGGCAGGGGGTGTTACTAGACCGACACCGAACCCAAAAATGTGATTAAAAAAATTTTTGTCTGTCTGTCTGTCGGTCTGTCTGTCTGTCTGTCTGTCTGTCTGTCTGTTTGTTTGTTCAGGCATCACGCAAAAACTACCGGTTCGATTACGATTTAACTTGGTATAATTATTCTTTAATATCCTGGGCACCACACTGGGTACTTTTTATCCCGGAAAAGTATATACAATAAAAAACAAACTTAATTTTGCGGTTCGAACCATAGACCCGATTACTGTACCAACCGCAAATAATAAGTTTGTCGTAGGTTAGGTCACCCGCAGTGGAGTTCATTTTTATTCCTTTTAGTTTTTAGAGTTATTTAGGTTTATTTTTATATAAGTCGTAGGTATAGATTTTAATTTTAAAGTATAGGTAGTATATTTGATAGTGTACGTAGTGACCGTAGGTTATTTTATAATACTGTTAGGTAGGATTAGTGAGGGGCCCGTGGCTAAATATTATCAGCCGCACAGGTCGATCGGTCAGGTTAAGCTACGCTTGCCGCGGTTGGTCTGTGGATGGGTGGCCATCTTTACATACCGAGACCCCTCCGTGTGTCGGAAAGCACGTTAAGCCGTTGGTCCCGGCTGTCATTCGTGGATCTTTGACAGTCGTTACGGGTAGTCAGAAGCCCGAAAGTCTGACAACCAGTCTTAGCAAGGGGTATCGTATTACCCAGTAACTGGGTTGTGGAGGTCAGATAGGCAGTCGCTCCATGTAAAATACTGGTATTCAGCTGCATCCGGTTAGACTGGAAGCCGACCCCAACATAGTGTAGGGTATCTCAGAAATGACCACCGTTAATTCCAAAACTTATTTATTATTTTCACAACTTATTCAAAACTTATTATCAAAACTTATTTTCTTAACATCAATCTCCACGGTTCAACCATCCCATGACCGCTCGCTACCATCGACCACTCGCTTCCCAAAAAAGGAACCCCGAAAAAAACCGTCTCGATCTCTGCCAAGTCTCCGAACTGTCACCAACAGTGTGACCAGTGCGAACCATCTTTTTTTCCCGATTTTATTTTAATCCGCATTTTCGTCGTCAGTATGGCCAGTACCAAGAGTTTTTACCGTAGATCATTTTATTCGTGAATTTTAAATCGTGTAGTTAGTCAGTTATATTAACGAAACCTTACACTCGACCATCCTGACGACGTGTATGTCCTCATACACGTATCTGGTGAAACCTTACACTCGGCAAAAATCGAGCGCATTTCGAAAGAATTACAATAATGAGTAACATAAGAAAATTTTAGATCAAAATATTACTTAACCTTGATTGAAATATCTGATTTTGAATACAAATCTATCCCAAAATTTTCTTTCTTACAACCAATTTATCCTAAGCTAATTATTATTATCCTTACAATTGTTTTTTTTTTTTTATCCTTATGATTGTAACCTTGTAATCAAGTATCCTTGTAACTAATTATCCTTGTAATCAAGTATCCTTGTAACTAATTATCATTTTAACCAATCAATTAACCTTGTAACCATAAATCTGTAAACCAATCCGTTTCTTAGGATGTTACGGTTTAACAAATCAACCATGAGTTTTTCTTCCTTCAGGTCAAGACGCAAAATCTTTCCGCGATTTCTTGTGCCTGACCTGAAAAAGGAAAACAATAGCATGTAAATAAAAACTATAAAAATTAATAATTTTATCAATCTAGGTACAATTAACAGTTTTAGCTAGCGTTACCTACTAAAATATTTTGTCATTAATTATACATAATCAAATCATTCTGACATATTATCGTCATCAATTACATCATTCTCGGCATCATTATCAGTATCATTATCGACTTCCAAAGAGTCAACATGGATCCACGGTCGCATCCGGTCAGTGGCAACGGTAGTCTTTCGTTTTTTCTTCATTCCTTCAAACCCCGCGATTGGTGCCACTTTATAGCGATCGTTACCTAGTATTTTTACGATTCTAAAAGGACCTTCATAAGAGGGCATGAGTTTTGTACTCTTGCCATCATTTTGAAATGCAACTTTGGTAATTTTAACTAAGTCACCGTTTTTATATATACGCGCGGGTCGTCTTCCTTGGTCGTAATATCGTTTTTGTGCTACCTGTGTTTTGTCAATTCTGCTTTTAACTTCATCGCGAATAGATTTCAAGGAGGTGACCTCGCGCGTTGTTTCAGTTATCTCGTTTAATGCTGCATTAAACTCGCTATTCATTGCCGTCCCAAACATAACTTCAGCGGGTGTTCTACCTGTCGTCTTTTGTACCGTATTATTTAAGCCCCATTGAACTCTCCCTAATTTGCTATCCCAATCTTTTTCATTTGCGCTAAGGTTTTGTGCTGTCAACGAGTCGAGTACGGTCCTATTGTAACGTTCAGCTTGACCATTAGCTCTTGGGCATGCAACTGCATTTAGTACATGCTTTATTCCGCGGTCAAGACAAAACCTTCTAAATGCGTGGGAAGTGAAACAGGAACCTCGATCACTAACAACTCGGTCAGGGGCTCTGAATGTGTCAAAAATGTCCTGTAAGACTTTTATCACATTTTGCGTATTTGTATTCCTGACCGGTTTGATGAATAAAAACTTGGTGAACGAATCTACGATAGTCAATATGTGAGTATGGCCTCTTCTGGACTTAACAAAGGGTCCAAGGTGGTCAATGTGTAATGTGTGAAAAGGTCTTTCAACCTTTTCAATGGGATGCAATAACCCTTCACGTGTATTTGTAGCTTTTTTTGCGTATGCACAGTCGATACAGGACCCTACATACTTTTTTACGAAACGTTTCATTTTCGCAAACCAATAATGCCTTTTTATTCGGTCTAAGGTTTTTTCGAAACCAACATGACCTATATCGTCGTGGTTTCTCTTGCATAACTGCCACCTTGCACCCTTTGGGACCACCCACCTCACACACTCCTTATCACCCCCGACACACCTAAAGAGCTTATTATCCCTCAAAACGTAGTTATCCTTGATGTACTCTACCCCTTGAGGGTCTAGATCACTAGCAACAATGTCGCGTATTCTACACAATTCCGGATCTCCTAATTGCAACGTAAGTAGCCAGTCCTCGTCATTTATAGCCATAACCGAGGGATATTGTTCGGGACTCTGAGATTCTGTATCAACAATTGGATTCCTGGATAACGCATCTACATGACTCATCTTTGTACCCGCTCTATATTCCACAGAGCAATCGAACTCCTGTAGAGCCAGCCACCATCGAGCAATTCTCGGAATTAGATCGCGCTTTACAAAAGTGGAACGTAGTGCACTACAATCGGTCACAATTTTGAATGGCTTTCCTAAAAGATATACCCTAAGTTTTTTAAGAGCACAGATAACGGCTAATGTTTCCAACTCATAGGAGTGAAAATTCTTCTCCTCTGGCGTCGTCTGACGACTATAATACGCTACTGGATGAAAAGAACCCCCACTTCCCCGAGCACGCTGCAAGAGAATACCGCCAACACCTAGTTTACTAGCGTCCGTATGAAGCTCGGTCTCGGCTAAGGGGTCGTAAATAGCAAGTACGGGTCTATCCACAAGTTTGGCCTTTAGAACTTGGAACGCTTCTTGTTGATCGTCTGACCATTCCCATACTGCATTCATTTTAAGCAGTTTAGTGATGGGGTGAGCTAGTTGTGCAAATCCTTGTATAAACTTTCTAAAATAGCTAACAAGCCCTAGAAATTGTCGTACCCCGTGCACATTTTCTGGACGGGGGAAATCGACTACACTCTGAATTTTTGCATTTCCTGGGCGCATACCTACTGAACTGATTTCAAAACCTAAGTAGTTTATCGTGTTTTGAAGAAAACAACACTTAGATAAATTTAACTTAAGATTTGCCTTACTTAATAAAACAAGTACTTCCTCTAACCTATCTAAGCATTCAGTTGGATTCCTACCAAAAATTAATACATCATCGATGTACACGGTGGCCTTGTCAAACCGAGCTGAACCAAGGACATGATTCATCATACGCTGAAATACGGCAGGCGCGTTTGCCAGGCCGAACGGCATACGATTGTACTCGTATTGGCCGTCCGGTGTGACAAACGCCGTCAAATGTTTGCTGTCTTCAGCTATGGGCACCTGGTAATAACCAGACATCAGATCAAGTGTAACGAACCAGGCCTGTCCAGATAACCTTGATAACTCATCTTCTATGACAGGTATGGGATATCTCTCTTTTACAGTGATCGAATTAAGTAATCGGTAGTCTACGCATAAACGAACACCGCCCTCTTTTTTTCGCACCAGAATAATTGGGCTGGCGTAGTTGGAAACTGATTCCCGAATGATCCCTGCCCGTAACATGTCATCTACCATTCCTCGAACCCTTTCGCGTTCATAGTAAGACAGACGGTAGGGTCTATAAACTACCGGCCGTTGACTACTTAACTCGATTTTCATTTCGGAAACATTAGTGCAGCCTAAGTCAACTAAATCGTTAGCAAAACATTCCTCGTGTCGTCGAAGAAGTTCTATGAGCTTGGCCCTATCACTATCTGACACAGCAACGCCCACGCGTATTTGGCTTTCATCAAACCGTTTGGTCGAAGACGCTCTAGTTTGCTGGTCCGAAACGGGAGATTCAGTTTTCTCCAGACTGTTCACTACTTGCACCTTTTCGGCTCGAGCAAACACAAAATTGTCCTGAAGCCAACACGGTACCGAACATGGCGTCACTGTAACAAAGAGTGATCCATGCTTCACCTGGTAAACACCCCCACAAATTAAGAATTGTTTGTTTGGCTTCCCTACAATTCTAGTATCTAACACTACGCTACCAGTAAACAACGTCTCTATTTTAGCCCTTATACTAGCAGTACCATAAATTCGACTATAACCTATTACCCTTACCCTTTCTAAGTGTTCTCCATGCTCATATAGATCTGGTAACTCGACTCCGATGTGCAAAAACTGTAGTTTGTTCGCGTCTTTATAAACAACAATGTGTGGCTGCTCTGAGTAGCTCTGACCAACAAGCATCGGCTTCTCCAGCAAGTGATCACCCACAATCCTACACGAAACAGTAGCAGCTACGCCATCGATGATAACTTTCAGCTTTACAGAACCCATGGATTGTACGAGGCTGTTGCCAAAACCCTTCATTGTCGACGGAGTGTGGTCATGACTAAGTCCAAGATTTGAAAAATCAGATTACCTTATAAGCGTGACCTCACTGCCAAGGTCAACGAATGCTTCCAGAAGAAAACCATTAACATTTACTGTTTTCATAAATTTTCCACTTGGGATAGAACTGGAGATGCGCATGGTTTTTGCCACTAAGTCAGCCTTCGCTGGCCCTGTATCTTGTTTGTGCCTACAGATCTCGGGTTTATGACCCACCTTGTTGCAATGACTACACTTAATCAAGGGTTTCGGGCACCTAGAATACGGATGTCCTTTCTCCTTACAATTGTAACAATACAAGTTCGGATTTGTCTTCGAACTCGTCTTATTATTTTGTTTGTCATCTACTGCATTAATATTCCTATCTCTAAACGGTGGTTGTTGTGTGGGAAATTCTTTATTATTGCTTAGCAAGAATTTCAAAACCTGGTCCGGTTGCTCACACCGTAATGCCAAAGCACTCGACCTAATAGTCCTATCACCGATACCGTGAATGATGCAATCAACGGCCCGCTTATCCGTTATTTCACATTGATTTAGTAGTGCCAGCTTTTCATAGTAATATATCTCGATTGATTCGTTAGGCCTACTCTTTCGCTTCAACATGTCTTCTAAAATTTGGCCGTAATTTTGTTCAGAGGGGAATGCATCCATTAATTTTACCTGCCACTCTGCCCAAGTAAACAATATGGTGTTGAGACTTTCATACCAAGTCTTACCTAAACCAGTCAGTTTTTGCATAGCAAAATGAACCACAGTCTTCTCGTCCCAGCCATAAACCTTTGCACATTCGTTGACTTTTTTTGAGCCATATATCTATGCGTTGATTTTTTTCTGAGGGATTAAACTCAGGAATCATATTTTTATGATCAAAGCTTCTATTATTAGTTACAGTGCTCTGGTTTTGAGACTGCGATGGTAAGACATCTTTAATAGATTGGATTATTTGAATTAAATCTCTCGAAGAAAAGGTGGGACTACATGACCTTTTGGTGTGATGATCCGCGCTCGTAGTACCTCGATCTTTTTTGTTTCGACTACCCGGCAGCCCTCTGCGACCGCGCTCGCAGCTCGTCCCAGCTTCAGGTGAGCCCCGTCGTTCGCTCCGTAGCCGTTGCTCGATGTCGCGTTCCTTTTGTAGGTCGACCTCCATCCGGCGAACCCGCTCCTGCTCCCGCGACAAAGCTCGTTCTCGTTCCAGCAGGCGCCGACTACGGCTGCGACTACGGGTGCGGCTTCTCTGGCGTGCGCTCAGCTGGCTGCGCCTGGAGCGCGAGCGATCACGCCGAGGAGTATCCAAGCTCCGACGAGTTCCACTGCCTCCGTCCATTTCCTGAAACTCGTCACCAAATAAAAAAAATGTCAATAACTACATTGTAAAAGAAAGGAAAAGAGATAACTAATTATCTCGAAGACGGTGCGTCCTGGAGAGTAAAATTAATGAAAATTTTTCACCCTCTTTTAGTAACCCCATCCACATGTCTGGCATGACAGATAAACCACTTTTTTTTTTTTTTTTTTTTTATGAATGGCATCTCGTAGTTGACCTTGAGAGGTCGTAACTACTTAACCGGACTATGGATAGATAAACCACGAAATACCATTGGGTTTTATAGTCCCGGTACCCTATTATTCATCATAGTATTGTTTAGATACACAACAGCTAAAAGTTAAGTAGCACGAGTTCAATTACCTATAGTTTAAAATAGGTCTGTTTAAAATGTGAAAAATAAGAATAACGGAGAATATTATAAATACGAGTAATAATATGTTGTTATGTAGGAATGTACTATAAAATGTAGAACGTAGGCGTGTACTTACGGATCTTGATCCCACTTCTGAGATGTAGGGTATCTCAGAAATGACCACCGTTAATTCCAAAACTTATTTATTATTTTCACAACTTATTCAAAACTTATTATCAAAACTTATTTTCTTAACATCAATCTCCACGGTTCAACCATCCCATGACCGCTCGCTACCATCGACCACTCGCTTCCCAAAAAAGGAACCCCGAAAAAAACCGTCTCGATCTCTGCCAAGTCTCCGAACTGTCACCAACAGTGTGACCAGTGCGAACCATCTTTTTTTCCCGATTTTATTTTAATCCGCATTTTCGTCGTCAGTATGGCCAGTACCAAGAGTTTTTACCGTAGATCATTTTATTCGTGAATTTTAAATAGTGTAGTTAGTCAGTTATATTAACGAAACCTTACAATAGTTGGGAAAAGGCTAGGCAGATGATGATGATGAGGTAGGATTAGTCATTCGTATAGAAATTAGTTTTTAGGGATTTTGCTTATTTATTGAGTTTAGATTAGTTATCATCAGAAATATGTTTATTTAGGTAGGTAGGTATTTAATTTTCTGTTACTGAGTTTATTTATTTTTTAATTATGTAGGAACTTCGGTACGGTATCCGGTATCCGGGTCTTATCACGTATTACCCAGTCACTGGGTTGTGGAGGTCAGATAAGCAGTCGCTCCATGTAAAATACTGGTATTCAGCTACATCCGGTTAGACTGGAAGCCGACCCCAACATAGTTGGGAAAAGGCTAGGCAGATGAGATGATGAGGTACTTAGGTAAAGATATCATATAGGTACCCTCTTAATCACCACTAATGAGACACAATTGGTTTTCTATTGTAATTAGCCACAAAGGGCCCGCGAGATAGATGGCATTCTGGGGAAACACATACATTTTATCCTGTTAGCACGTTCCCGTGGGATAATTTCCGTCATCCACGCGGGCGAAGCCGCGGGCAGAAGCTAGTCACTAGTAAATTATCATTGTTTGAAGTTCAAAGTCATCACGTACAAGACGTGATGACTTTGAACTTCAAACAAAGATAATTTTACAGTCTTGTAAATAACGAACTAAGACAAGCGAGAAAAGACAAACACACTAGGAAGGTGTGATTCTTTTCATTAAAAAAAAAATCGCTTGATACTAAAATTGATTTAAATAAAGTTCGGAACACTAAGAGTATTTTGTAAACGATGAATTTATCTCAACATGATATTTATGTTTTTTACGAGCAATCTTGTCCATCCCAAGTTGTCATCAGAAATTGCTTCTATCGAAAAACCTCATGTACAATTTGTTAGAATTTTGTGCATAAGACCAAGCCATCTTCCAAAATCAACTACATATTTATTAACACAAGCTACTTCTTCCAGATTGCGGCACTCACAACTGAGACAGTGTGTTAAATCTTTTATTATCTTGGCTTACTGCCAGCGATGGTAAGATGTATATTGTCACTTGAGGTAATATTCTCCAGACTAAGGCGTGCTAAACTGTATCAATGTCTTCTCTTTCAGTGAATAGTAATAGTGTTATTGTATTATTTGCTTCAAAATGATTCTGATTCCGATTGATTGTGTGTTACGCAATTAGCATCGTAATTGCGTAACACGCAATCAATCGGAATCAGAATCATTTCAATCGTGTTTGGTAACGTAGGTTCGCACCTACACAGCTTAGTATAATTGTAAATTAATTTAAACCTCGAAAACAGTAATCAGAAAATAATAATCCGAGTAATAGTTTAATTTTGGGTTTAGTCAGCAGTTGTACAGCAGTTTAATGTTGTGCGTGGACTTTGAAATGAAATTGAAATTAATTTAAGGTAACTGGCCGTAAATAATTGCGCATCGATTTTTAGCAAAAGTTCAGCTCTGTGGAGCGTCGTCTCTGCTAATCATTCCTGTAAATAGGTAATGAGTAATTCGGTCTGGTTTCTGTAACTCCACGTCAAAGCGCGTATTTTGCGTACGGCTGGGAAAATCGATCGTCCCATCTACCCCAGCTCCTCAAGGAAGGCAGCAACGCCTTAGTGCTACTTACAATCTCACGGAGAGTACCTGGGTTACCGAAGTACTTTGCCCACTTTGTATGTGTCAACCACCGGGCAGTTCGTCGTCCTCCATGCAGGCCCTGCACAGTGGACTGTCTGTGACTTCGATGACAAGGTGGTGATTATTAAATGACTCGTGGCCAGTTAATCAAACATTCCTGTTCTAAAGCCCAATCTGTCATACCTATTAAGGTATGACAAATGGGGCTTTAGAATAGGAATGAAATAATTGAATGATTGAGTAAAATTTTATTATAACATGGTAAAAAGTTACTCCACTTTTTATCCAGATTTTTCATTTGTATCAAATACACGTCAGTCGTCCATTTGTTTGGAATATGTATTTTAAAAAGTTACTATATTATATCTATGGTCTGTTAAAGTAACATAAATAGGTACCCATTCTTAGTAGGGTTGCTAAATTCTGTGTTTCCAAAAAATTCATTTAAAAAATCACTTTTGAGGTGGTCGCTCCATGAAGATTACATAATCAGCCTATAATGTTCCCACTGCTGGGACACAGGCCTCCTCTCGAAGAGAAGGAGTGGGCTGTAATCCACCACGCGGGCCCAGTGCGGGTTGGTAGAAACACAGAACCGATAAAAGAGGTCTTTTATCTGTTCTGTGGGTAGATATGTCACATGTCTTCGAATTTATAGTTCTAGGACATGCCGGTTTCCTCACGATGTTTACCTTCACCATTTTAAGTGCAGTGGTGATGAAGTCATTCACACAAAGTAAAGCGCCTGTCTGGGTTCGAACCTACGACCTACAACTTCTAAGTCGCGGCCGTTACCACTGGGCCACCACAGCTCTCGAATGAAGATTAATACAGCATAATGCACACAGCATAACTAATTAATCAGCCCAGCCCAGAATATTCCCACTTCTGGAACACAGGGCGCCTCTCTATGAAACAGTGTAAGCGCTAGGTTGTGCACCCGAAGGAAAGTGTTAATATCGTCGAATAAATATCAGCAGCACACTTCACAACAAGTCCTCATTAAAATTCCTTCCATGATAAAATGTATGTACGAGTCCCTAAATAAATAAACATCAACTTACGAAGTAAGCCAAAGAGTTCTCCATTTGACTAACAACGTTGAAGACTGCCAAAAGTAATAAAATCGCAAGTTAGTTCAAAAGGGCTAATGAGTCAAAATGTTCCTTTTGTAGAATATAAATACTATTGTTAAAGTTATTGTTTCAAAGTTAAATCGTTTCGTTCCAAATCAAGGTTAATTCTGCCTTGATTTTCTGGATTTTCGACTTGTAACGAATTTCTGGAATTTGATTCCATTGTTCTCACTTAATTGCTAATCGATTGCTTAGTTTGAATCTACAAGCCGATGACTAAAGTCAGTTAATTGCCTCAAACCAATCTAATATTCACAATGTAGTAAACTACTATTCATCAAGATCAGTCTAATATACAATGTAACAAAATTTATACTTAGAGACTTAAAAATCATTACATGCACTTCGGAATATGTGAGGAATTTTGATGTGGGTTGGTCCGTTTTGGCAGAACTAAGCTCAAGTGCAATACGATGCAGTACGTGCAGTACACCCTGGACAGTCAGCTTTTGTACTAACGTTGGTCACAGTTGGCGTGATTTCTATTTCACTATTATTCTTTTTCTTAGGCAATAGCTCATGCCCTGGTAAAAATCTTAGCCAGCAGGTAGTAACCGGCCATCATAACTGTTTAGGCCATTTGTGCGCTTTATATGTTTTTACAGCGGCATTTTGATTTCAAGCAAATGTCATAATTATGTATGGAAATTTCACATCCGGACTGTGAAATTCCTAAGGGTGTTGAATTAATTATAATCGCTCCTCGTGGAGGATATTATAATGAACCTGAACTGCTATGAACCCGTTTCGTAGCACATTCCATGCTTTAATGAATAGGAAGGCTTCCAATCCTTTACAAAATACATCGTAATAACAGGCATAAAAGCTAATGACTTCTAAAAGGTAGAATTCTCATTGACTTAATAGCCCATTACAATACAATATGTAAATTAAGTTTTCATGGTGGAAAGTAATGGCTGCCATGATTGTTGTAGGGCTGTGTCTTTCACAAATTATTATTTGGTTAGGGTTGGTAGTATTGCCAAAATAAGTAGCAGTAAGCAGGTCACATTGCTCGCAGAAGAGATGGCCAACGGGGCCGAAAGTTCTGGAGTAGCGACCCCGTACCGGAAGACGTACATAGCGTTGGAAGGCCTCCCCTAAGGTGGACCTGACCTTGTGAAGGTCGCAGGGATCCGCGAGATGCGAGATACACATAACTGGTCGAAGTGGCGGTGCTCGGAGAAGGCCTTTGCCCAGCTGTGGACTTCTTTCGGCTGAAGTGATGATGATGATGATGGATGATGGTTGGCCTGGTTTTAGGAAGAATTATCAAGGTTATGATAAGGGTGTTTTTGAATATTTGTATATAGTTAAAACTAATGTTTGGTTACGGTTATTTTGGTTTGTTAGGCTTCATCGAGTGGAGACATTAATATTCATATTATATGCAGTAGCATGGTTGGTTGCAAACGTAGTTTTTGGTTTCAATCGGAAAAATAATCGGATAATCGAATAATCGGATGTTATAGAAATATTTGTACGCCGATACTTACGGCTAAACATGACTGGACTCAAACGACTTAATATCTTGCATGCTTTTGTATGTATACAATGTTTAAACAAATAAAGAAATCTTATCTTATCTTATCTTATCTTAAACTAAGTGGGTTAGATTTATTTGGCTGTTGATGAATAAAGGACCACTATTTTCTAATTTTTTTTTTTTTTTTTATAATTTGTTAACGATTTTGACAAGCGTTTGTTCATGCTGTAGATGTTGTTAGCAAATAATATTCATAAATGAATTCTTTATTAGGTGATTTTAATCACAAGCCTACTTTCAAAGCTCGTACTTATAACCAAACTACCAGTAATTCATCGACTAAAAGCCAACGGGTTAAACGTTGATGCCCATATCAAGTTAACGGTTCCGATCGTAAACATTTAATGTGATAATTAAAGACATTGTCAACGTTCTCTCGCCATTAACCTAATGGAAATGTATTGCTTACTGAATGAGAAAATTGGGAATTGGAAGGGAGTTTCCCAATTAATGGGTGACGTAAAATCAATAATTGTGATGTGATTTTTCAACTGTTTGTTGACGTGACATGGAATACACGGATTTGAGTTTCCAAAGAATAATAGCAAGGTTGTGGCGTGGTTGTGGTTGTGGTGTGTGTGTGCCCATGAATATGGCCAAAACAAATATAATTATATACATTGATTGGTTTCAAGCGCTTCGAACTATTAAAAACAACCTACTTCTACAAAACATTTTAACAGTACACATCATTAACATCACTAAGTACAATATTGTGTACCTACAACAGTCAATAATATCGAGGTCGCTCCTGATCGTAAAATTCCTCTAATATGCAAACGTGTATTGGAAACCGCTTTACCTGTTTATTTATTCAAAAAATTATTTAGGTACAATGGTATTGAAAAGAATGTGTAAATATGTAAACTGTCCATAGAAAGCAAATACTTAAACCTTGAAAATAATGTAACTAAAGAAGGAATAAAAATATATTTTGGGCCTTCGGAAACGGAGAATAATAATATTTTTACGCGAGATACGTTTCTCGAACTTTCTCACATCCGTGCTGTTTCGCATCAATTCGCAACGAACGATGTGTCTCGTTGTGAATCCGCGATGATTTACTTTTAAAACAAATGAGTTCGTTTTCGAATTGTGTGCGCTCACTTGAGTGAGGTTCCAAGTGAACTTTGCAGGATAACACTACAGTTTAATGAACTCGCCTTTTAACCTAATTATGTAAACTAGATCGACCAGTCGACACACACTGCAAGTCTAATGCTTGTTAATAATTCAAAAAGTCAATTAATTTGTTCGTGCACTCGGTGTGAGGGTGTCGTGACCACAACGATAGGTTTATTAGTGTACCGTTCTAACCACAAGCTAGTGCTGTAGGGTTAGTACAGGTCAGCTGGCGAAGGCTAGACGTGCTTTGACTACATTTCACATAACATAACATCACGACTGTCTTCCCCAAATATGTAGTTAGGTTAAGATGTAAGGTTTATAAGTTCACATATCACTATTTAGGCACGTCTATGTCCCATGTAATAGGAACAGTTTATTTGTCTTGAGCTGATACTAAGGAATTCCTTTTGTTTTTATGGAAAATGTTGACAATGCTGCCTAGCAGCGGCAACCGAGGCATCTCCGAGCTCTGTGTCTAGGATTAAGGCAAGGTATATTTTCCAAACAAAACATATGTCTCATTTAGAATTATCATATAAATTGGAAACGATTCCAGGGCACTCCAGTGTTGGATGGAAAGCAAAAGTTTTGTGTTTTTGGGATCGAATGTCGGATTCATTGTCTATTACTCTTTTGTTTATTTTCGGCTACGTAGAATGTGTAGAGAGTAGATTTATTAAGGTATTTGTACTGGGTGAGAATTGGAGCTTTCGTTTGACAAAGGTTAAATTATAGGTTTTTTTTTAAAAACTGCGTAAAATTTGGGTTTAAAAGTTGGTTTGAGTCAATGCAGCTCTTAACAAGTTTGCGAGTTTTCAAACCGTGGGCACTCATGGCACACAAAACTGGCGTAATGTGCGTGTTTCTACTATGGGCACACCTCTGCCCAACCCTTTGGAGAAACAACACGTTATGTTAACCTTTCTGGAATAAAAAATATCACGACTGATATGAATATTTCCGTGTAGCACTTTATCCGAGGCAAAATGGTTCAGTACTAAAAATACCGAAGGAATTCTTCAAAAGTCAACTTAAACCACAATACAGCTATTGATTTCTGTCCCGCTAATAGTTTGTTATACAGGGTCGAGTTAATGTTTGTGGGAGCGCTAAATTACATCGCTAATGCTTGAACAAACATGTTCTATGTATACAGGGTGTAACGAACTCGTAAATATTAAAATGAAAACTATAAATCTGAATTTTGAACTCGAAACAGTCTGGGTTTTATCGGACAGCTGTGTTGTGTATGCATGTGAGTTTAATCGTGTGAGGATAAATGTGACTGTTATTTTGTGCATTTAATTATAAACGTAGGGTCCAGTTGGAGTCCACTGACTTCTAAAGACATGGAAGCTTTACAAAGGTTAGTGACTCAATGCAGTAAAAGTATAATTTATAACTTTTGATTTCCAGCTTTTGTTGTGATTTGAGTTTAGTTTAAAAGGCAACTCAGATAAGACAGTGCATATCATGCATATGCCTTATCATATTCACTATAAGCCCGTTTTCACGGCTCTTTAGTCAACTGAGGCCGCTTGAACTTATCCCGCGGGATGAGTTGACCTAATGAATGTTTACTAGACACCAACTAAATAAATGCCTAAAGGAAACAAAGTATAATTAATTTATTTGAGTTAAAAAAAACCAGCATTACAAAGCAAAATACAGCATTCAAATTAGAATTGACATTGATAAATTTAATCATAAATATCCATAAAAATAAATTAAATAAAAGCCCGCTGTTGGATTTCTACCCTCGGCTCGGCGCTTAAATCCAACAGAGCGCTTTTATGTAATCTGCGGTTACGATTTACTTGCCAAACATGTAAACAAATATGAGTTTTTTGAAAAATAACTTTAATTCCTACACTATAAAGTTCAGTTTTCGCTATAACTTCAAACATTTTTATTACTTTTTCAATAGTGCTATGCTAGTCACTCTGAAATCAACTTAATGACTACTGAAATAAAGTTGATATTTTGTTTAACATGAAAGAACATCAAATGGAAACATACCTGCCTGTATTATAGACAACCCTGTATAATCCATGTTACTGGGAATCCGATAGCTGTTGTTTACATTCAAGCTGTTATGAACTGAACATTGATTATCGTTCGAACGAGTGTTTGTATTTCATGGTTTTATTGAAGTATATTTGATTTTATTGTGCGTATCCATGGCATTTGTTTACATATTGTGCAATAAATGTAAGTCTTAATGAATAGTAGGTTAATTATAGGTTATATTGTACACTTAAACCTTTCTCACGAAAAACTACCTCCATTGGTGAAAACCGTATGAAAATCCGGTAGGTAGTTTTTGAGTATATCGCGTTTAGACAGACAGACAGACGCGGCGGAGGATTTATAATATTATTACTAGCTGCGCCCCGCGGTTTTACCCGCATAGGTTTCAATCCCGTCGGAAAATCGGGATAAAAGTATACCATGTGTTAATCCTGGCAATAAACTATTTGTGTGCCAAATTTCATCCAAATCCGTGTAGTTTGCGTGAAAGAGTAACAAACACCCATCCATCCATACAAACTTTCACGCTTATAATATTAGTAGGATTATGTAGTGACATCCAACAAAATTATTAAGATAAAGGAAAATATATGTACGAGTACGTTACTTTTTCCTTACAGAAATAGCAGACACTTCCGGAAATTGAACCTCCCAATTCATTATTAAAGACAAAAGAATGCCATCAAAGAAATGGAAGATATTTTGTTAACCACAGTACGTCAATATTCCAATCTATTCTGTAATAACGCTGATTATGACTATAATAGGGAACGTGATATTGACACGAAAAAATGTTATAAAGGTGAGGCCATACTTGTGGCATTCGGAACTAAAATCAGTGCTTTGGATTAGTTGGATTAATCCCTACTTACATACACATATAAATTCACGCCTTCTCATGTAGGCAGGTAGGCAGAAACTACAGAATGTTACCTGCCACGATCCTTACATACTTCTTTTGCTAAGATTACGTTCATACATCTGCTCCAGCAGTCTGGACATTCATAGCGATCGCTTTACGACCGAATTCGGTCGCAACGTCCTGTCACTCCATACATTTCACTTGTCAATTCGGGACTTTGCGACCGAATTCGGTCGTAAAGCGATCGCTATGAATGTCGAGACTGCTGGGGCTGGTCATACACGCACGTTGGTTGCGAGTAGGTACTACGCATCAACCTTGCTTACTGACCAAAATCCGTTATTTAGCTCACCACAGCCGTCGACGAACGAAATAATTAAGTCGTTGTTATTTTTCAAATTTTCTTTTTTTCGATTTTCTTCTGTAGCTATTTTTGTCTCGGCACGGATTTTAATAACTAGGTAATTATACCAGCATCATCAGCAGCAAATACTAATACGATGCTCAAAAAAAGCTTGTCATTAAAATGGAAGCAGGACTGCCACTGTGACGTTTTAACTTTGACAGCGCTAGTGTGGTCGAAGCTTTAACATCCGACCCACTTTCTTTTATCTATAATAATGTTTTGCGAACTTGATACAATAATTTATATTACGGTTTTTTTTCTTATTAATTTTAGTTTTTAACGAGAAAATTCTGTCGTTAGTGATTTACTTTAAAAGCTGAGCGAGCAGATAATTAATGCTTGTGGCTTTGTCATCAACGTTAGTTTAGTCTTGTGTACAAAACAGCTTTTTAAAATACTTTATGAGTTTACTCGACCAGTACGATGTTAATGGAATTACCTACATTTAAAACACTGTACCTACTCCTGAACATATCTATTGTAAAATGGAATAGACATATATAAGAGAAATGTATATTTAAGGTTTTTCTATAAAAAATAATGGTTTATTTTTTATTCTTTTTATGTTGCCCCACACTAGGAATTTCTCTTGTATCGTGGGTGCGTTTACAAACATTTAAACTCATACAAACAAACAGCCAGACCTGGAACAACTACTTCTAGGCCATACAAATATTTGTTCCGTGCGGGAATCGAACCCGCGACACGCAGCGCAGCAGTCAATCGCTTAACCACTGCGCCAACCGTACCGTCATTTGCCGTATCATAAACAAAAAAAAAAACAAGAGAGAGATCAGTGGTGGCCAAGTGGTAACGGCCGCGTCTTACGAGTTTTAGGTCGTAGGTTCGAACCCAGACAGGTGCTTTACTTTGTATAAATAATTTCATCACCACTGCTCTCAGAACGGTAAAGGAAAACATCGCGAGGAAACCGGCATGGCCTAGAACCAAAAATTCGAAGACATGTTACATCTGCCAACCCGCACTGGGCCCGCGTGGTGGATCACGGTCCACTCTCTCTTACCGAGATGAGGCATGTGTCCCAGCAGTGGGAACATTATAGGCTGATTATGACACAAAACAATAAAAATAAACGTCAAAGAAAAAGGATCCTTTTTTCGTGATTAGCTTTAGAAATAATACAACCGGCATTTCAAAAACGCAAAACGTAATCCGCCATTTTTTTCTCGTCTCTCCCGCCAAATATCTTCCATTTGATTACACTGACTTCAATTAATATTATCTGCGGTTCTAATCTACTCAAATTGTCTCAAATCACGAACTAGAGTCCGCCGTTGATAAAAACCTTGAATGTTTCGTAACTTAATTACTTATAATAACTTTTCTTGCTAATTAACAAGGCAAAAGATAATTTCAGATTGAACGTATTGTGTAGAAATAATTTACTAGAGCTTTATCATTTTGTAGAAGAAAGAAAACTTAAGTTTATTCGGCACATGTTTTTATTCGTGGAATAAAATTTACGTCTGACAGTTTATGTATGAAAGAACTGTCAAAAATTCAAATTTATTCCTCGAATAAAGTTATCAGATGATTGAAATATCAGTCCTTAGTCCATAAAAACTTGGTGAGATTTAAATTTTCTTTCGAAAAATAAAGATTTGCCATTAGCATTTTTCTTGTTTTGTTAATTCAAAGATATATGGAACAAACTGTAGTAACCGTAGAAGCTTGAATCGATCCCGCGACCCAAAACAACAACACGGAATCTAATCGCTCAGCTCTGCACCAATTGATTTATGAAAGATGTCTCTTAGAAGCCAATCCATATTTAACCGACTTTTAAAACAGGAGGAGGTATATAAGGTGATTCTTTTCTTAGGATTTAGTTGGAAAGCTTAGGAGTGGTCCCTTATCAATTTAGTTAATTTCGATGAGTGGCTTTTGATTTAGCTTCGACGATACGAATTTAATCTACAGACGAAGTAGATTGTTCATGATTTTTACTACAGCAACATAGTTAATATTTAGTACTTAGTATGTGAGTAGTATATCGTGTAGCCCCAAAGTTTTCTCGTGAATTACTAGGAATATGGTTTATTATCGGTCGTACTGACAAACATGTTTGCGTAACCTATTTGTGCTAGTCAGCGTTAATATGGCGGCTCGCACGTCAACGAGCTTATGTAGGTTGGCTCTGTACCATAATATCGCTATGGCGACCGTTTGCATATGCGGCCAATCTATACAATATTTAAAATGGAGCGACATCATATCTGACCTCTACATCCCAGTTACTGTAACACAATACTCCTTGAACCCATAAGACTGTTTATAAACCCCTCCAACTAAGCTAAATAATCCTCGTGCTAACAGCCGTTTCACGTAAAATAGTGCAGTGAGTTCACTTCACTCGCTCTCTCACTATAATCCTAACACAGCGTTATTCTACTCATAACATACGAAAATCAGTATTATGTCGTGAGAGCGTGACGATGCAGCGACCATAGTTGATTGTTGAACGTGATCTGAGCTCATGTTAGCACAAGGAGTACAGAAAATATAGACAAGGTATAATTTGCTACCTAAGCAAAAAGAGATGTGTTGTGATGTGATAAGCTAAGTGAGAAACACCAAATATCAATCTTATCAAGTACCTGGTACTTGTTGACAGGCCTACTCTGTCCTCCCATACCTACTGTAATTTGAAAATATTGTAAAAGCTAATTATTTTTTAAATAGTAACCGTGAAGTTTCTTGCCGGCTCTTCTCCATAGGAAACGACCAATTGGAACCGTGCACCTAGCTTCTGACGTTTCATAAGTGCCCATGTAGGTTTATGTGAAATAAAATATTTTGATTGATTGAATAGTTTGTACCGAAGAGTGAATACTACCAATGCAACTGATCGTTTTTAGCTTATCGAAACTACGTTCAAGAGCTGTCAGTGACATCAATATTGTGGAACATTGACACTGACGGCACTCGAAAGCGGTTTAGGTGTTATTTTTTTTTATTGTTGAAATTCGCTCTAAGTTCACGTAAAATGGCGTTCTATACTCATGACCTCTCTCACTATTATCCCGACACAGCTCTATTCTACTTATACCGAACTAAACTCAAAGTTAGTGTTATGTCGTGGGAGCGTGTTAGTACGGTAACCAAAGTAAATAGGTGAACGTGACCTGAGCTTGGGACAGTACAACGAGTACAGAAAATATGGACATGTCACTTACATGTCAAAAAACGACAAGTTTTGTGTCAGTTGTCTACCAGACAGATAGTCTCCACCATATTGAAGTTTCAGTTTATTGTCAAAAGCGGCAAAGCTACGAGGTTGACTATACAGTATAAATTCACATAATATTAGCAGAAGCTTCAAAGTGACGCCAGTAACAAAAAAGTTGAAAGGATTTCCTTTCAACTTTTCGCATCTACTTGACGCGAAAACTTTGAAATAGCAAATTATTGTTTATTTATTTAACTATTTATGTACACACATATAAACAGACAAGAAGAAAGGAAGAGAAAACTACAAACAAAGGTGACGCTTATTTATAAAAAAATCTCTTCCAGTATACCTGCGATAGGAAAGTAGATACAACGAGATGTAGACAACGTATGTAAGAGCCATACCTCCCCGGGAAGCTATGGTGACGTCGCCAGGTCGCGCTGCTAACCAATTTGTTGGCGACGCGTTCTGGTCGCGCCGCCATAGCGTTCCGATGAGGTATGGCTCTAAGAGTAGGAGAGGAGAAGAGAAAATAAAATGTATAAAATAAAAAAAACACAACTTTAAATTAAACATACAATATCAGAATATACTCTTATGCTAGGGACACACGCAGCAATGTTGAGTCGCTGGCGATGTCCAAATCTATCGTCCACATACTGCTTTTGAAACCACTACTGACAAATCGGGTATCAAAATTTACGTACCGACCTAATAATTTCTTGTCTTGTTCATTAATTAACTTCCAAATCAAATCCCGTCTATTTTCTGATCACCAACAAAAGAATAAAATAAAAACAAATGCACTATTACACTGATCACCGGTAGTAGACGGGATGTTTCAGTTTTATAGTCATTCTGATCACCGCAGAAGACGGAATGTTTCAGATTCACTACTTCACTGATCACAGCAGTTGACGAGTAGACGGGATGTTTCAGTTTCATAGTCATTCTGATCACCGCAGAAGACGGAATATTTCAGATTCACTACTACACTGATCACCGCAGTTGACGAGTAGACGGTATGTTTCAGTTTCATAGTCATTCTGATCACCGCAGAAGACGGAATGTTTCAGATTCACTACTTCACTGATCACTGCAGTTGACGAGTAGACGGGATGTTTCAGTTTCATAGTCATTCTGATCACCGCAGAAAACGGAATGTTTCAGATTCACTACTTCACTGATCACCGCAGTTGACGAGTAGACGGGATGTTTCAGTTTCATAGTCATTCTGATCACCGCAGAAGACGGAATGTTTCAGATTCACTACTTCACTGATCACCGCAGTTGACGAGTAAACGGGGTGTTTCAGGTTCACTACTTCACTGACCACCGCAGTAGACGGGATGTTTCAGTTTCATAGTCATTCTGATCACCGTAGAAGACGGAATGTTTCAGATTCACTACTTCACTGATCACCGCTGTTGACGAGTAGACGGGATGTTTCAGTTTCATAGTCATTCTGATTACCGCAGAAGACGGAATGTTTCAGATTCACTACTTCACTGATCACCACAGTTGACGAGTAGACGGGGTGTTTCAGGTTCACTACTTCACTGATCACCGCAGTAGACGGGATGTTTCAGTTTCATAGTCATTCTGATCACCGTAGAAGACGGAATGTTTCAGATTCACTACTTCACTGATCACCGCAGTAGACGGGATATTTTAGATTCATAATCATTATGTACACTACACATCTACGTGTGACGGCAAAAATCACCCCAAAAAAATATACATAGTTTTTTTATTTGTCCGGCCAAAAATTAGCTGCTAACACTGTTTGCTGACGTAGCCATTAGGCTACACTAACCACCGCAGAAGACGGGATGTTTCAGTTTCATTAACGAACAGGACATTTAACAGAATCACATTGTTTCCATTAAAGTTAATTAAATAGCTGTGCGTTATGATTAAGTAATGAATAAGGTATCATTACCGTAGTCATTATTTAGACTGTATAACTGATCAGTAGGCCAATTCTCGTAATTTAAAACGTTCAAAATCTAGTCGCAGTCTCATCTCGGCGACAAACAAATGTCAAAAACTTGTCAAAATGTAGGGAAATTAGGGTTATTTTTGACGGATTGAGACTGAGATCAGACTGTGAGCGCTCTTAAAATTACGAGAATTGCCCCTCTGTTCATACACATCAGTAATATAGTCACGAGCAATGAAATGTATACTATACGTTGGTGGTAACTCTTTGACTGGTGCTGGGCTAGCGTAGTACATAGAATAACAGGCCAGCTTATACTGGTTTTGTTACCACAAACGTGCGGTCTACTGAAGCTTATTTTGAATTATTATGTAATTACTCTTACTGAAAAATTCCGAATGGAAAATAACGATCTGGGTCGAATGCAGCACCCAAATTGCGTAACATATTTCAATTGCAACCCGAAAGTTTTTGAAGAAAATTGCTAATTGCTTCATATGTTTGCAAAAATCATTTGCTGAACAACGTAAATAACGCAATGAATGTTGTTAAACTGTCAAAATGAATGGCATTGTCATTGTAAGTTTGTTACGCAATTACTCTTCAGGACCCCATGCTTACAGAAGTTTAGTGATTACGCGACAATACCTCCTTGGTCTTCAAAGAACTCATGTTGACTTTACGTGCATCATCCCGATGCACGCTACGAGTAGGTCGATGTATGATCCCTTCAGGCTCCCGCGTTTTTTGAAACGAAATTCCTTTTCAGCTGAGATTTCGGGTAACTGGCACCAGCTAACCTAAAAAAATACAAACAATAAGATTATTACATAACATAACATCACGCCTAGTAATCTTCGAAGGGTTAGGCAGAGGTGTGCCAGTAACACCAACATTTGGCCAGTTGGGACCTAAACTTAACTGGCCAAATTCAGGGGGCGAGCCTATTGCTTTCAATCGGGCACGAATCCAGACTCCAGGCTGCTGCTGAGAAAGTACTGATAGAAAAACCTAATAAGACTTTCCCCGACCTGGGCATCGAACCCAGAACCTCATGCTCAGCAGTAGCGCTTGCGACCACTAGACCCACCAGCCGATCGATTCTGTAAAAATCTCACCGTGAAAAGTTAGGTGAAGTGAGCTTAGAGTGAGCTGTCAATAGTCAATATCAAGCATTAGTTGGAATGACAGCTCACTCCACGCTCACTTCACCTAAGTTTCACGGTAAGATGGTTACAGAATCGCACTGCAGGGCAGTACAAGTGTCTGATATCCACCACCCGGGCACAGTGCGGGTTGGTGGATGTGACATTTCTTTGAAACATAATAATCACACTGATTTTGTATTCATCACTTTTCTCTTAGTGGAACATAGTAGGTAGTTAACGATAAAATATAGGTCCGGATAGACTGAAATCCACTTACCGGATACTGCTGAATACCAGTAAATACACGGAGCGACTGCCTGTCTGACCTCCTTTACGCAGCCATTGGTTAACACAATATCCCTTTGCAAGTCTAGTGGTTAAACCTTCGGGCCCCTGACTACCCGTAACGACTGTCAACGATCTATGAATGACAGCCGGGACCGACAGCTTAACGTCCTTTACGAGGCACGGAGAGGTCTCAGTTTGAAATAGATGGTCATTGGTCAACTATTCTCGGACCGACCGTAGCTTAACTTTGATCAATCTACACGTGTGGCTGTTACTTTGCCATGAACTCCTATCTAACTGTTGTAATATTATATAAATAAATAAGTAAAATGTCACTAACCTTATAACAATGACATCGAATAATAACTAGACATACTTGATGAAGACGTGGGTTCATAGTCAATGCCACAAAAGTTATCACAAAGGCATCTTCTGTTGACTTCGAAATCTAAACTACTTTTCGCTGACACGCCATTCCGTAGAATTTATAATAATTTGCGCTCCACGGCTACAAATCGTCTTTTTGCAATGTATATCCATTTGTTACAGTATAATATTAGCTAAAATAAAAATATTATTGTGATTTTGAACGTAAAGGAAAATGAGCTGCACATAGGGGACATTGACAGATAAAAAACAAAAGAGTAAATAAAAAGAACGTGAAAATGAAAAGTTAATGGCGGCACAGAAAAGAGTTTGTATATGTTTTTAACATTTCTCAAAATCAAAATTTTTGTTGTATTTCGGTATGTAGTTTTTTTTTTTTAATATTTTTATTTATAGATTTAGTTATTCTAAGCAACTGATTTCAATATTTTGGCTTTCCAAGCAGTCATTGTTTTAAACAAATTTTCTAAATTCTGCTTTGAAAAGAAGGCTGTAGAGTTCGATATCTTTGCTCCGTACCGTGACGTTTTTTGCTTTACATCAGAAACTTCAAGCATGATACTTGACAGTTGGTTAATGGACCCAAGAAATTAGAGCAGACAAGTTTCACATAGTTTTATTAATGGATTTAGAATTTTAGGTTTTTTGTTTTGGTTTTCTCCACACATTTTCTCATATTACATCTGACATTGGCAGAATGGTCGACATCGGCACCATTGCCATAGAGAAAAATAGAATAGAATACTTGTAGAATATAAATTAGAGCTGGGAATGATCTATAAAATCGAATTTACATATTAGGTTCTTTAAACTAATCAATAATGAAATTAGTAACTCGATTACAGTTAATCGATTATAGTTACTAATCGATATAATATTGTATTTCTTAGTCTTGTCGAGTGAATACAGATAGTATTTATGTATCCACTATCTACCACTTGGTCCACGACTGTGAATGATTTCTTTCTAAACTATTATCAAGCCAATCAACAAATAGCATTTATATTTGCAAGTTTCCAACACCATTAGTAGTTACAAAATAGTTCGATTGATTTTATAATGATTATTGTTTATAGAGAATGGATCTTCTTTAAACTATCGTTATATTGCTAAACGATCATCCAGATTTTGATTTGATTTTGTGTGTGTATTGATTTTTAACGTTTGATTTGAATTAGTTGATGTTTTTTATCATGGGAGGCACCGACAGTATTCCCAATCTGCCTACTTATTGACGTCATTTCGAGGTCAAATGAAAGTTAAGTGGTTTCATTGTGTTCATGTTAAAATAAACTCCTTCTTATTTAATTAATTAATAATTAATTTAAGCGCTAAAAAAAGAAAAATAAGGTTGAGAAACCTAAAGACTCGAAATAGTTTTGAAATCCGTGTACGGATATTTTTCTTTACATACGGAATTAGTTTAGCAGATTTAGTCCTCTGTTTGTAAGCAAAACATGGAGAGGTTATCATTGTTTTTATTCATCTGTACATATTATGAATTAAAATCGCTGTTTGTCTGGCTGTGTGACCACGTTGTTCTGCTCAACTACGCAAAGGTTTGTGATGTAGTTTTTACCCTCATTTAGATAATTTATTGCGTAAAGTTTATGTCTATAAAACATTTGATGTTAAACTTAGATATTAATACAGAAATCTCAATGTTTTGTCAAGTCGTAAAAACAGTGCGAAGGATCACTAGTTATTTATAATTAATAAATATTGCCACATCAGTTTCCTTCCTTTATTTCCCAAATCATTGTAACCTCATGCACATTGACAAGTCACGTTGTAGTCAATAATAATACAGTCACGTCACACCAGAACATGCTCAGCTCGTCTCTGGTACAAGGCTTTCAAAGGTATTGGCGGAATTTGGAGATGAATATTTCCATTTCCTTGCTAAATAATGTTCCTTCAGAGAATAGTTGATACATTCGTTGGGATAAGGCTTTTATGGAAATTGGTAGAACCAAGATGGATACGTTTTCCTCGTGTATCAACTAAATTCAGAATTTTATGACTGTTATACTGAAAAACTTTATCAAATACTTTATGACGCGAAGGGGCTAGCAAATTCAGTATTGCTATTCTGTAAAGATCACTTGAAACTTCGCTCAAGTGAGCAATTAACACTACTACTAAGGACTTCACGCTTGGCGGTTGCCGGAGCAACCACAAGACTCATGAAGCAGTCGTGATTGCTAGCGAGAAACACATACCTATAACGGACATAACATCACGAAGGGTACCTTGAAGGGTTACGGTTGAGTTTGTGTTCACTAAACATAATTTCGAAATACGAACGCTGCGCTGTCTCGTTGTGAATCCGCGATAATTTACTTTAAAAACAAATGAGTTCGCTTTCGAATAGCTTTAGATTTAAATTGTTTTATGTTACCCCTTATAAAAACAAAGAACGCTCTCAACCGCTGCAGTACCCGTGGAAACTGTATTGTAATGTAATTTTGTTATCACCGGACGACTTTAACTCTCAAAGGGACGGGAACTGATAGGTTATCGAGGGATAACATATTTATAAACGTAAATGCTTTTATATTTATAGGAGTAGCGCTTTTGTGCGCTTTTATATTTTCTAACGTGAATATATCATCGTGGACGTGGAATCTTGCATTGTCTTGAAATGTGTTTGCGCAAAAAATTTAGGTAAATAACGTACTTAAAATTGAATAATAATGAATATTAGCATAAACAATTATTTTTATTTTTACAGGTAAATCCACCAGATCCTAATTAGATACTCTTGGTCGGTAAGTCTTGCACTTTTGTCATCGTAAAAATGCGCTCCATTTAAGTAGATATTGGCTTAAATACTCGAAAAAAGTTTGAATTTTAAAAAGCTGCCAGTTACTTTTATAAAACTTGAATATAGAACATACAAGATGCATAATTTAGACAACGCTGACTGTTTCACGGAATCCAGAACACGCCAATACGATATAAAATTTACAATCTGCTGACGTAAACGTACACGTTCACGTTCGGTAACAGACTCGGTATCAATTTCGAATGTGTCTACGTTACAGAAAGCGAGTACAGGTTGTTATGGATTCCTTTTGAAATCTCTTGTAGCTTATATGACGCCTGTTTGCTCCGAAAGGGTAAACAGAAGTATATAGTGGAGGGAGTCGCGTTATGTCCGGTACGCGTAAAGCTTGTTTATGGAACTATTGTATTTGGAAAATATGCTACTACATTTTGCCAGTTATGTTATACATAACCCATACCTAAATATTTGAGGACAACGCAAGCGATAT
This sequence comes from Apamea anceps, assembly GCA_951799955.1. Taxonomy (NCBI): domain Eukaryota; kingdom Metazoa; phylum Arthropoda; class Insecta; order Lepidoptera; family Noctuidae; genus Apamea; species Apamea anceps. Next base: position 5,047,307 of record OX637528.1, read on the forward strand.
AAATGGACATTTGATATGACTAATTGTCAACGCATAGCTTAAACTATTGAATACCTAGCTAGACCAAGAGGAAAATATATGGAATGTATGAACAATTATATGACCAGAAAGAGGGTGACTACTGAGATGACGGGTGATGGCATGGAACAAGAAGACATGTTGTGTGGACCACAAACGAGTTTAGACAAGAGTAGTATGATGATGATAAAAGCATTAATTTTTGGAGATTTTTCCTTATAATGATACAAAAGTGTATTATTAAAGAGTTATTGAAAACATGCATTATCTGTTATTAGAATATACACTACCTATCTATCGAGTAAATCTAAACTCTACGTAAGCAAAGTCACAGTCTATAACTTGTTCAAAATAGCTCTGAACCAATTTCGAATGTGGCTGCATAACTGAAACCTGCAAATCATTCCCATATTAGTAAGGATTCCCTTTGAAATATTCCATATTGCACACAAATTGCTATACTAGGAAAACGTCAAATTATACTGAAGTGTGGAATTTCAAAATGGTCGGACGTGATTTAATTAAAGTGGAAAAATGTCATCAGGATAATATTATAAATATTCGTATTCGAATGTATTCAGCTGTATTTATAATAATGTGGTTTTAATGAGAATTTCTGAATTGTCATTGAATAATTGGACGTGTAATGTGGGAAACACAAAATAAGTATATATGAATTCCGTTTTTATGGTGGAATTTCAGAGGTTTTAATTAATAGGGACAAATTTAATGAGAGTAAAATTTTAATAATGATATTATTACTATTTTCCTGTGTTTTTGTGGAATGGGTGAATGGGTCCAAACCCGCTTTACATTATACATTACTAGCGACCCGCCCCTGCTTGGCACGTATGCTTGGCATACTTGGACGTATAAAAAATCGAGATTATAGTGTTATATCTAAGATAAATATTAATGTACAAAAACGCCAACAGGTCAAGCTACCCGAAACTGTCGAATTTTTCCAATCAACCTTGAACCTTAATTCTTTAGAGATAAAGTTGAAAATCTATTAAAGAAATGACAAATTGTAATAGCTCTATGTGCTGACGTCTGTACTATACAGCTGTCGGAAAAATTATCTAAATGATGGTAAAAACCGTATCGTTGTGACAGACGCGAAAAGCGACTTAGTTGTAGACAGTAATGTATACATAGATATATTGGTGTGAGAAGTTTATTGCAACTTAATAAGAATACTTGCAAACCGTCAACATTATCGTCATCAGGCTAGCCATTTCAGCGGTTTCAGGTTTTATTTGTCTTCCAGAATCCACAGTAACACGATACCCCTTGGTCGAACTGGTTGTCAGAATTTCGGGCTTCTGATTACTTACTCGGTATTACCTACTTTCCTATTCGGCTTTAAGTGTTCAATAAAAAATACATTAATCAAAAGAGACACGCTTCAGACCCCAGCAAATGAGGCTTTAACAATTTCAGCCTAAAAAAGGCGATGTTAAAAAAAGTATGAAAAATTAATGCTGAGTTGTAAGAACTTTTTAATAATACCCAAGGACCTTGAGTCGGGCGGTCATTTTCGTAAAAGAGTGGCCAAGATACATTTAGCTGTCTCCCTCACTCCTGAATAATTAATAATGTAGGACGGCAGCTTCATCTCTTTACAGCGTAAAATCAAAATAGGGATCGACAGTACAGAGTCAATAGTTCGTGACCAGAATTCGTATCTGGGGATAATGTAGGGTTGTATAATGCAGATAAATTACTGCAGAAGGCAAAGTTCTTTATTATTTGTTGGAATCAGGTCATAATCTGGGTCTGTATCAGAAAATACACTCCCGGACTCCTGAATCGAGCCATGTGAGGCGTAAAGACTTAAAACAGCAAAATAATGATGAGTGAAAGATAAAGCTTTTATGCAGTTTTGATGCTGACGTTCTGGCCATCTGTTGGTGTCACTGTTCCGAATTTGAATTCACAACCATTCTTCTTCTTAGCGTGTCGATGACCCAGAATTGAGCTCCATGTTTGGCGCCATCACAAGCGTCCATCAGTTCCTCTAACGTGCAGCTGACAAGACACGTAGGACCTGATATTAATTGTTTTTAGTTAAACATCTTTCTACGTCAGTCTGCTTTGAGCTTATTGAGTTTCAACCTTCTCCCATGATCTTTATCGTGACGTTCCTTAAGCAATAAGAATTAGGCTTACTTAGCAAGTTGCTGAAGTTGGCGCAAGATAAAGAATAATGTACTCGCGATAAAGTGAGTAATCTTCTGTCTATGTGGTGTGGGCAGAATTACAAGTGGGCACTTAGTGGGAATTGGAGATGTTTTTAGCGTGTGAACTGTTGTATATGCAGCGCTTTTTTCGGCATTAGTAATCATCGAGCATATTTTGCGGTCCCATGTCCATAGAATCTGGATATAAATCTGAACTTCCTATTATTAATATTTTTTAAATAATTTATACGTAAATAACAATTAACACCGAATTAATTAATTTAAAGAAATATAAATATCCTAATCCTAACTTAACTAATCTATTCACAAACTAAAATATAGCGTCGAAAAATTCATCCGCATCGCTGTCGACTAGTAATGTCCCCACGAGACTGGCAGCATTACCACGTTGTATGGTAATGCTTAGCTTCGTCCAAGGTACACGCCAGCCCTTGGGTCACGGGAAGTGTCAACCAACCGTTTCGACTTCCTATTTGATTCTGTATGTGTTTTCTTTAAAACCACACTACCTTCTATCCGCTGTGCTACCAACATAGCCTCATCAACACTGAGTACTGTGACCACACCCCACCGTGAAGGGTCTAACAATAAGACTTCTTACGTTCAAACCGGTCCCGTATCATTGTGTGGAATGATTGATGACCTCATTGCGGTGATAGACTTCAGGTCTTCAAAAGGATGGAGAGGATTTGGGGAATAATAAATGTGGGTCTAAGTTCGGAAGATTTTGATGTAGGCGTAATAAAGCATACAAGCTGTCTGTCATCTAAAGGACATACAGCTTGTATTCCAAGAAAGAAAAAAACTAACAATTCGTTGATATCAAATTCAGTCATCAGAATTAAATCTCTTCAGTATCCGTTACGTTAATTGCTTTAGAATCTCGAAACATATATTATTGGAGGAATATTTTGAGTCCGTGTAGGCAAACCAACTAACCTGAGTAGGTATAAGTGTCGAACATAATTTTTAAAATTAAATATCGATACTTTGTTTAAACTCTTATTTATTTATTTCACCATTTATGTACACACATTTATACAGACATTGAAAAACACAACAGAAAAAATAGGTACAGAGGTGATGCTTATTTCGTAAGAAATCTCTTCCAGCATACCTGAGATAGGACAATAGATACAGAGATGTAGACAGCGTGTGATAGAGCAAAGGAGACAAAAAATAATACATAGAATCAAAAACACAATTCGAATCAATTCTTTTTTTGTTGGGAAGTATACTCTTTCCAACAAAAAAAGAATTTTTCAAATCGGTTGGCAAGCGACGGAGTTATGCGCGAACAAACATAAAAAAAAAAATACAAACATCCGAATTGAGAACCTCCTCCTTTTTTAGAAGTCGGTTAAAAATATTTGACACTAGCTTGAACGTTCGAATGTAACCCGCGCTAAAATATAGCCGGCCTGCACCGTATGAGGTCGCCTTCGGCAGACAAACCTCTACAGTATCTACAGCTATTTACTATGAAGGTGAATTTCGAAATACGACTATTTACATACAATGTAAAGAAATCGGTCAATAACGTCTAACTTTGAAGTCGATTAAAGAGCCAATCCGTCACAGTCAGGACAGTCAGCCACGCTCACCAGCCAGCTGCCAACCTCACCTAGCTATGAGCTATTCCCGTTTAGCTTGAGTCCACATGAGAGACAAAGCAAATCATTTCGTAATTACTTAAGGTCGTTATTACTCGCTGTCTCATTTTTCCTGCTTTTATTTCTATTACTTCGTGATTTACAGAAAAGACTTAGCCTATCATACAATCATTCAGAAACGTTTACAGACTATTGACATTTCAAAATGTAATCATTTGAATTAGTCACGATTCGTGGGTCGTTTGTAAATATAGGAACCGGGTAACTCTCAGTACCGACTTTAAAATAAACATCAGACTTATAGAAATCTCTGTTGTCACTCAAAAACAAAGTTACTTGAGTAAAGTGCCGACATATTAAGCCGAATTGTATTTACAAAGTGCTATTGAGCGCTGATTTGAATAAGAAGCCGTGTTCAAATGGGCGATTATTTGTTTTGGAATTGCTTTTCTTGTCATTACGTGTATAAGTAAGGCTTTGTGTTTTGGATAAGAAAATGTCTGGAAGCTGTATTGTTCTTGTATAAACTTAATTGAATGCGAATGGAAAGTGTCATTTTGTACAAGCTGCTACAATTGTTATATTCAATGCAATGTCGACTAGGAGAATGTCTTAGCCCGATTAGACTCAAAAATTATGTTTTGTGTCCTTCGAGCCAAACTCGTAAAGTATGTGGCAGACCAGAGTTGCCCGTCACACTGACAAAGAAGTTCACAGGTTTGTTGCTGATATTGAGGTAAAGTTAAAATACTCATTATTAACTCTGCCTTTTGGTCTGCAAAAAAACAGGTGACATTTTGGTATAGCAGTGTTTCTATTGGTGGCAAGGACCACTTTTCTTAAGGTAGCTAAAAGGCACTGCGTTTGTCAACACGAAGTGTTTTAAAACACCAATTCTAAACCCAGTTTTACATTACATGCATCGCAAAACTTGGTAATCTAATCGTGTGTTTTCAGTTGTTTCGTCACATTAAGTTAGGGATGTTTCTAATATTGTTTGAAGTTTGGTAACGTCTCTAGACGGGGTGTGAAGTGGTTTAAGATGAAATTATGAAAATTAAGTGAGTGAAGCATCGGTATTACGGCGCACTCCTCTCACAGAGGGGAGGCCTGTGTCCCAGCAGTGGGAGCATAATCAAACCAACTGAACCAGATTTATAATACGGTTTCGACATTTCAATGACATTTGCATGTCATAGGGAGAAGACTCCTCTTAATTAACTTATTGTCGAGAATATTAAACTGATTAATTAGAGGAAGGTGGCATTTTATACAGGTGTCACAAATAGAGTGCTATACAGGATGGAAAAAATAATAGCAGGTGTTAATTTTATTAGGGGGCATTTTAGCAGTAGTTGTACTTTTCAAGATCATTAATATTTATTATATTAATGCTCTTGCAAAGCCTAGCCTAGCCTATGATAATACTACAAGTAAAAAAAAGGAAATATAGACATCCAAATTGAGAACCTCCTTCTACTTTGAAATCGGTTCAAAAAGGCGATACTGAAAATTTAAGAAAAAGTTATAAAATATGATTATTTTCACTAAACTTACATAATGACACAGGCGTGATGTTATGTTGTGATTGTGTTAATTATGTATAAATGGTTTTAGTTATATACATTTAACGTTGGTTAGATCAGTAATTAGACTGTTTGACGAAACTACCGCCAACAACGAAATAAACGAAAGAAACATCTTTTTTAAATAATATTTTGAGGTTTCAATATATCTTTTTATGATACAAACAATTTTGCACGAAATAATGTTTACTGAGCTAAAAATTCTAAAGCTCCCTCACTAACTTTCTGATATCCTTTAACACTTAAACCAACAAATAAATAAACTGTTATTTACGTTCTCCAAAATCTAACGCAAATAAATTGTCTAAAAGCTTGCTCACAAACCAAATAGAAAGTATTGCAAAGTGAAATACAGAAGGTTAACATCGAATACTAAAGTAAACTATCAACAATCATCAACTTACTAGCTTTTTCCGACTATGTTAGGATCGATATCCAGCCTAAACAGATGCAGCTGAATACCAGTATTTTACATGAACCGACTGCCTATCTAGCCTCCACAACCTGGCTACTGCATAACACGATACCCCTTGCTAAGACTGGTTGACCCTCGAGTTTCTGAATACCCCGTAACGTCTGTCAAAAATGACAGCCAGCACCTACGGCGTGACGAGCTTTCCGAGGCACAGAGGGGTCTCCCTCATGCACGGACCGACCGCGTCAAACGTTATTTAACCTTCGACTCGTGCTGGTTTTACTTAACCAGGAGCTCCTCTCTCCTTACTGGACCTTCTACATTCACCTTTATTATGTCAGTAACTTCGTTGGCCATCATTTTGACGTTCGAGCTAGCTAATCAAGTGCCGTGTTTGGTTTTTACGTCGCCCTCAAGTGGGGTTATCGGTGTTGTAGGTTATATGGGTGTGTGTGTGTGTGTGTGTGAGATGTGTGTCTATAAAATTATCGGGATTTTAGGAATAAAGGGATACGTGTGTGTATGAATGTGGACGCAGGGAATTGGGAACAAAGCCGATTTATGTCTGTTTGTTAAGGTGTATAGAAGGCTCGCTGACCTTGTGTATGTGGGCGGAGCTAAGCGCTCTACCCCCGAATACGTAAAACGCGCGCGGTGGCGCGCTGTACTAAAACGACGATCAAAGAATATGCAGAGGCGCAGAATGCCGCACGCAGGTCGTCATTTTTGCCTACGATTCCAGAGGGGAATGGCGGATGCAAAGCTGATATATTTTGTATAGATTGATACTTATGTTACGTATATTTTAAGTTTTTACTGGACATTATTTTTTAGCAATTTTTCATTTAGAAATTTTGTTTAAAATCATACGTGAGAAGGGACTTAGTTCCTAACGGGGGTAAAACTTTAAAAATGATATCGAGTATTTTCTTAGGAATAGAATAACATTTTATTTGCATAGACTGTAGGTCTTCTTAGGACTTACATAAAAATGAGATTTATAAAAATGTGATCCTGTTTCATGAATTTGAATTATTATAAATCAGTAATAAATATGCGCGTCTGTCTGTGTTAGTGCAAATATTTACGAACGAATTGTATCAGTGTGCGTTTATTGACTAGCTCGCTGCAGATGGCCCATTTCTATAGTGCGCGTGGACGCTTACGATAGTAATACAAGTAGTCTGTAGGTATCTAAACTAATATTAAAATGAGAAAAGATTGGATAATTGGATTTGATCAAAATAAAAATCCAAAATGGCGGCTGCAAAAATTTTCAAATATTTCATCATGGGTATCGTTTTCATACTTTTCGAGGGTGATAAAGCCGATAGTGAGGTCAAAATAAAAATCCAAAATGGCGGCTGCAAAAATTTTCAAATATTTCATCATGGGTATCGTTTTCATACTTTTCGAGGGTGTTAAAGCCGATAGTGAGGTCAAAATAAAAATCCAAAATGGCGGCTGCAAAAATTTTCAAATATTTCATCATGGGTGTCGTTTTCATACTTTTCGAGGGTGATAAAGCCGATAGTGAGGTCAAAATAAAAATCCAAAATGGCAGCTGCAAAAATTTTCAAATATTTCATCATGGGTATCGTTTTCATACTTTTCGAGGGTGGTAAAGCCGATAGTGAGGTCAAAATAAAAATCCAAAATGGCGGCTGCATAAATCTTCAAATTTTTCGTCATGGGTGTCATTTTCATAGTTTTCAAGGGTGCTACAGACAGCCGATAGTGGGCTCACAATGTAAATCCAAGATGGCGGCTGCAAAAATTTGTTTTTGTTTTAAATCATACGTGATAAGGAACTTCGAATAACCTAAGTTATTCTGATCAAACTAAAATTATTAAGTAACTAATGATTACTTGATTTTAGGTACAGACGCCAGCACATCAAGCTACCCGAAATAGTAAAATTTTCCCAATCTACCTTGAACCTAATGCTTTAGCGATAAAGTTGAAAATCTGTTAAAGAAATTTGACAGATTGCAGTTAAGTAGCTTGATGTGCTGGCGTCTGTACACGATACTTATCTGACAATAATATAGTGTGATGAGTTTCCAAATAAACAATGTTTTCTTATTACCAGACCGCATGAGTGAGTGTATAGACGCCAGCACATCAAGCTACTTAACTGCAATCTGTCAAATTTCTTTAAGTAATAGATTTTTAACTTTATCGCTAAAGCATTAGGTTCAAGGTTGACTGGGAAAATTTGACTGTTTCGGGTAGCTTGATGTGCTGGTGTCTGTACCTAAAATCAAGAAATCATTAGTTACTTAATAATTTTAGTTTGATCAGAATAACTTAGGTTATTCGAAGTTCCTTATCATGTATGATTTAAAATAAAAACAAATTTTTGCAGCCGCCATCTTGGATTTACATTGTGAGCCCACTATCGGCTGTCTGTAGCACCCTTGAAAACTATGAAAATAACACCCATGACGAAAAATTTGAAGATTTATGCAGCCGCCATTTTGGATTTTTATTTTGACCTCACTATCGGCTTTACCACCCTCGAAAAGTATGAAAACGATACCCATGATGAAATATTTGAAAATTTTTGCAGCTGCCATTTTGGATTTTTATTTTGACCTCACTATCGGCTTTATCATCCTCGAAAAGTATGAAAACAATATCCATGATGAAATATTTGAAAATTTTTGCAGCCGCCGTTTTGGATTTTTATTTTGACCTCACTATCGGCCTTATCGCCCTCGAAAAGTATGAAAACGACACCCATGATGAAATATTTAAAAATTTTTGCAGCCGCCATTTTGGATTTTTATTTTGACCTCACTATCGGCTTTATCACCCTCGAAAAGTATGAAAACGATACCCATGATGAAATATTTGAAAATGTTTGCAGCCGCCTTTTTGGATTTTTATTTTGACCTCACTATCGGCTTTATCACCCTCGAAAAGTATGAAAATGATACCCATGATGAAATATTTGAAAATTTTTGCAGCCGCCATTTTGGATTTTTATTTTGACCTCACTATCGGCTTTATCACCCTCGAAAAGTATGAAAACGATACCCATGATGAAATATTTGAAAATTTTTGCAGCCGCCATTTTGGATTTTTATTTTGACCTCACTATCGACCTTATCGCCCTCGAAAAGTATGAAAACGACACCCATGATGATATATTTGAAAATTTTTGCAGCCGCCATTTTGGATTTTTATTTTGACCTAACTATCGGCTTTATCACCCTCGAAAAGTATGAAAACGATACCCATGATGAAATATTTGAAAATTTTTGCAGCCGCCATTTTGGATTTTTATTTTGACCTCACTATCGACCTTATCGCCCTCGAAAAGTATGAAAACGACACCCATGATGAAATATTTGAAAATGTTTGCAGCCGCCTTTTTGGATTTTTATTTTGACCTCACTATCGGCTTTATCACCCTCGAAAAGTATGAAAACAATACCCATGATGAAATATTTGAAAATTTTTGCAGCCGCCATTTTGGATTTTTATTTTGACCTCACTATCGGCTTTATCACCCTCGAAAAGTATGAAAACGATACCCATGATGAAATATTTGAAAATTTTTGCAGCCGCCATTTTGGATTTTTATTTTGACCTCACTATCGACCTTATCGCCCTCGAAAAGTATGAAAACGACACCCATGATGATATATTTGAAAATTTTTGCAGCCGCCATTTTGGATTTTTATTTTGACCTAACTATCGGCTTTATCACCCTCGAAAAGTATGAAAACGATACCCATGATGAAATATTTGAAAATTTTTGCAGCCGCCATTTTGGATTTTTATTTTGACCTCACTATCGGCTTTATCACCCTCGAAAAGTATGAAAACGATACCCATGTTGAAATATTTGAAAATTTTTGCAGCCGCCATTTTGGATTTTTATTTTGACCTCACTATCGGCTTTATCACCCTCGAAAAGTATGAAAACGACACCCATGATGAAATATTTGAAAATTTTTGCAGCCGCCATCTTGGACTTTTATTTTGATCAAATCCAATCTTTTCTCATTTTAATAATAGTTTAGATATGCCTACTACTTGTATTACTATCGTAAGCGTCCACGCGCACTATAGAAATGGGCCATCTGCAGCGAGCTAGTCAATAAACGCACACTGATACAATTCGTTCGTAAATATTTGCACTAACACAGACAGACGCGCGTAGTCGATCGATAGCCGGAGCGTGGCAGCGAGCGACACATAGTCCAGTAGAGATACAATATTTTTACCACAAATCCTTTGATAATTCTAAAGTTTTTAATTTTCGCTGAGCGGATAAGTTTAGTGAATTCATTACTATGTACAAAAATGCTAACAGTTTAGAGTTATGCAATAGGTATTAAGTAGGTATTTCCAATTATTTCGTGTTATCACAATATTAGAAAATTTAAATTAAAATACTATACTGGTTCTTTGTAAGTACTATCTAAAGGATACATTAGTGAAAATGCTAACAGATAGGTACTGTGGAACAATAGAAATCTGAAAATGTCCCGTAACTCACTCAATAAAAAATTTAAGTTATTCAAATAATTTCTTATATACTTAAAGGGATTAGTTATACCTTACAACAAAAGTTCTAACAACTAAGTAATATGGCTGCACAAGTAATTGTGTTTTTACTTTGTGATTAGCGAAATATTGAATTTAAGTTTATAAATTTGCGCCTTCATATTCGTATTAATAAACTCTGCTATCATACAAAAGTTTCAACATATACATGCTATGCCTTTTGTTTAATAAATAAAATACAATTTGGATATTGGGGCGCGGTGTAGGTACGCGGCAATTCGTGCAGCACGGGCCACGGCGCGGTAACACTCCGAACCACACTCACTGCAAACGTACCTACCTATTGAATGAGGCGCGAAATCATTTCATTACTGTCACATCTCACAAATTACTTACTCTGTTCCAGTCCGTGACTTCGCCCACGTGTAATTATCAAAATCCCATCACTATAGTTTAAAAAAATCTGTTTTGAAAATACGTTGTTGATATTTTATTTCAAAGAATTTAATACCTACCTACCAAGATCGTAATATGTAGACTATAATTTTATTATATTATGTAGCTACTTGTTATAATGATAGAGGAACAGAGACAGAAAGTGGAGATTCCATTACAACATTTTATTCCGGGGTAGTTGTCCCGGGTTTTGGGACATCACTTAAGTAGGTACAAAAATAATTATATCAAAATAATAAAATAATTGGATTCAATAAGTATCTGTTTTTTTTTTTCATTATTTTTAATGTACAGACGCCAGCACATCAAGCTACTACAATCTGTCAAATTTCTTTAATAGATTTTCAACTTTATCGCTAAAGCATTACGGTTCAAGGTTGATTGGGAAAATTTGACAGTTTCGGGTAGCTTGACCTGCTGGCGTCTGTACACTTAGTGATATCTATCCCGAAACCCGAAAAAAAAGTTGTCGTATGGAAGTCACTTTTTGTCTCTGATACTATATAACAATTGCTGTCTACCTATTCCGATCTGTCAAACAGATGGCGCTTTTAAATTTTCATCGTTCACTATACACCATTCATAAGATTAGACATTGAAATAAATCTTTTTTACAGTCCGTTCAACCGATTTTGACTTCTCTTGCGTTGGTGGCATGACAAATGGCAGCTGCAGTAAACAGTTGGTATTATAATCACGATTTTGCTTTTAATGCCATCCATTATGCCTACGGAATAGAAGTAGATATCGGTTGAACGGACTGTAAAAAGTTTTGTTTAAATGTCTAATCTTATTGTAAACTAGCTTCTGCCCGCGGCTTCGCCCGCGTGGATGTCGGAAATTATCCCACGGGAACGTGCTATCCTAATAAAAAGTATGTCCTTCCCTAGGATGGCATCTATCTCTTTGCCAAATCAGAAGTTCAGTGGTTTACGTGTGAAAATGTAACATACAGTTTCAAGTTTAAATCCTCCCCTTAAAAACCGAATTACCCCTTTTTGCCCCGTCAGGGGTCAATTTTCGACTACTTTACATAATTATTATTAATTATTTTCTGTCAAAACTATTAATACTGAGTTTCGAGTTAATTGGACCGCGCATTCAATTACTTCAGTTCCACACAAACTTCAAAATCAAGACCCCTATATCCCCCTTTGAGGGGTAGTTTTGAAAAAGTTATAATAATAAACTTTATTACTTAATTAGGCGAGTATTCTTGCCAAGTTTCAAGTTTATTAACCTAATAAAGACGATTTTTCATATAAACTATATCCCTGCTTTTTACCCCACAGGGGCGGAATTAAAAAAAAATCGTTAGGGATGTATTTATAACTTGACATAAAGATTATTTATGCTAATTTTCGAGTTAATCAAGCCATGCAGTAAAATCCTCCCCTGTTAAATTGACTTGCCCTTTTCAGCCCGTCATTGTTAATTTTCGAAAAACACAGATACATATTATTCTTACTTTCGTTCGTAGGTATAAATAGTGAGTTTCGAGATAATCGGACCGCGCGCTAAAATTCTTCCATACAAACTTTGAAAGACCCCAATCCCTTTTTAGGGGGTACTTTAGAAAAACATAAAATGGCAAACTTCATCATAATTTACTTAGATTAGTATTGGTGCCAAGTTTCAAGTTTATTAACTCAAGGAATAAGATTTTCCATGCAAACAAAATACCCCCATTTCACCCTCTTAGGGGTGGAATTTCGAAAAAGCCTTTCTGAGTGGACACCTACTCTTCACTAAGAACATACCCTCCAAATTTCATGTCTCTAGGACCAGCGGTTTAGGCTGTGCGTTGATATATCAGTCAGTCAGTGAGTCAGGACTTTGAATTTCTGCCAGGGTAGCGGGATCGTCCGAAAGGGTTACCGCTGGCCTGGAACATAAAGGGCTAAGGAAGGAACACGGGTGGGTTTTAGTCAGTAAGAGTCTGACACTCCCTTCTGCTCCACCCAGAGCGGGAGGGGTCATTTGATGATTTCCCATACTCAAAATAAAGGACTTTGAATTTAATATATAGGTATAGATTTCAAATCTAAAGTTACAGTCTTGAAACATATTCAAAAACCAATAAGGTAACTTAGAACGTATTAATCAGTCAGTAATTAAGCTGTTTAGGTAGTAGCTAGCAATCCGACAAATCGGCATTGAAAACCGATTAGTCGGCTAGTCGGTTAGTCGGCAAATACTATATGTAGTCGGCTCATCTCTAATATCTTAGCCGTGTGCAGAACTCCACTGCGGGTGACATAACCTACGACAAACTTATTATTTGCGGTTGGTACAGTAATCGGGTCTAGGGATCGAACCGCAAAATTAAGTTTGTTTTTTATTGTGTATACTTTTCCGGGATAAAAAGTACCCAGTGTGGTGCCCAGGATATTAAAGAATAATTATACCAAGTTTCATCGTAATCGAACCGGCAGGCGTCGAGCGTGATTCAGTATTCACGCGCGATGGCTTATTATTAGCGTATTTCATGTATAACTTTGGTGTTTCTACACCGATTTCTATGATTCTTTTTTATGGAATAGTTAATAATGTCAACTTTTTTAATTAGGGATGACTGAGAGTGTTATAAACGTAAGAGTAGACAAATATAATCAGAATGCTGTGAACTGCTAAGCTATCGGGAGTTACACGTGTTATTGTGAGTCAACCATAAAAGATAAACATATGCTGTCGTGGGATATTTTTTATATAATTTTAAGGAGAATATTTCCGTCATACATGATTTCTGAGTAGCTTTAACCATTAAGGTTGCACACGCGACGGAAGCTTAAAAAATGGAATAACTTCTCCCGTTTTCCCAACATTACAGTACCAACCGCAAATAATAAGTTTGTCGTAGGTTATGTCACCCGCAGTGGAGTTCTACACACGGCTAAGATACTGTAATATTTTATCTTAAGATTAGAGATGGGCCGACTACATATAGTATTTGCCGACTAACCGACTAATCGGTTGTCAAAATGCCGATTAGTCGGTCGACTAATCGGCAATGCCGATCATTCTACTACCTACTTGCTAGCTACTACCTAGCCTATTTACTGACTGATTAATACGTTCTATGTTACCTTATTGGTTTTTGAATATGTTTCAAGACTGTAACTTTAGATTTAAAATCTATATATATATATTAAATTCAAAGTCCTTTTTTTTCTGAGGATGGGAAATCATCAAATGACCCCTCCCGCTCTGGGTGGAGCGGAAGGGAGTGTCAGACTCTTACTGACTAAAACCCACCCGTGTTCCTTCCTTAGCCCTTTATGTTCCAGGCCAGCGGTAACCCTTTCGGACGATCCCGCTACCCTGGCAGAAATTCAAAGTCCTGACTCACTGACTGACTGATATATCAACGCACAGCCTAAACCGCTGGTCCTAGAGGCATGAAATTTGGAGGGTGTTTTCTTAGTGAAGAGTAGGTATCCACTAAGAAAGGGTTTTTCGAAATTCCACCCCTAAGAGGGTGAAAGGGGGGTATTTTGTTACTAATCTAAGTAAATTGTGAAGTTTGCCATTTTATGTTTTTCTAAACTACCCCTTAAAAAGGGATTGGGGTGTTTCAAAGTTTGTATGGAAGAATTTTAGCGCGCGGTCCGATTATCTCGAAACTCACTATTTACACCTACGATCGAAAGTAAAGAATAATGTGTATCAGTGTTTTTCGAAAATTACCAGTGACGGGCTGAAAAGGGGTAGTCAATTTAACAGGGGAGGATTTTACTGCATGGCTTGATTAACTCGAAAATTAGCATAAATAATCTTTAAGTCAAGTTATAAATACATCCCTAACTATTTTTTTTTAATTCCACCCCTGTGGGGTTAAAAAGCAGGGATATAGTTTATATGAAAAATCGTCTTTATTAGGTTAATAAACTTGAAACTTGGCAAGAATACTCGCCTAAGTAAGTAATAAAGTTTATTATTATAACTTTTTCAAAACTACCCCTCAAAGGGGGATATAGGGGTCTTGAAGTTTGTGTGGAAGTAATTGAATGCGCGGTCCAATTAACTCGAAACTCAGTATTAATAGTTTTGACAGAAAATAATTAAAAATAATTATGTAAAGTAGTCGAAAATTGACCCCTGACGGGGCAAAAAGGGGTAATTCGGTTTTTAAGGGGAGGATTTAAACTTGAAACTGTATGTTACATTTTCACACGTAAACCACTGAACTTCTGATTTGGCAAAGAGATAGGTGGCATCCTAGGGAAGGACATACTTTTTATTAGGATAGCACGTTCCCGTGGGATAATTTCCGACATCCACGCGGGCGAAGCCGCGGACAGAAGCTAGTTTTTTATATAATTTTAAAGAGAACATTTCCGTCATACATGATTTCTGTGTAGCTTTAACCATTAAGGTTGCACACGCGACGGAAGCTTAAAAAATGGAGTAAATTCTCCCGTTTTCCCAACATTTCCCTTCACTACTCTTCTCCTATTGATAGTAGCGTGATGAAAAGTATACTATAACCAGCTCAGGAGTATGAAAAATAATTGTACCAAGTTTCGTTAAAATCCGTCGAGTAGTTTTTGTTTCTATAACGGTTATACAGACAGACAGACAGACAAAAATTTTACTGATTGCATTTTTGGCATCAGTATCGATCCCTAATCACCCCCTGATAGTTATTTTGGAAATATATTTCATGTACAGAATTGACCTCTCTACAGATTTATTATAAGTATAGATATAGATTACCATATAAAAAAATCAAGTCGAAACACGAAGGGACTCAGAAGGTATACTATTTTTTATGCCGTTTCCCATACAAGAAAATCACGTTTGGTGCCATAGCTCTCAATATAAGATTCCGGTAAGAAAATGCTTCATAGGTTTTTGCAGCTTATAAGTAGGCCTATACGATGGAATGATTTGTTTTTCAAAAACTGACACATGTATTTTTGAGTTGGCTATGTCCCTTTGCTTGTACGGCGTCGATCCACTGTGCGCCAGGGAGAAAATTAAACATAACAAGAGCGGTCACTCGGTCAGTATGCGGCGTTAGGTACATCCCCGATCGGAGCGGGCGGGCGGGCGGGGGAGTGTTGCTACTCAGGAGCGATCGCACGCGCCGTACCTACGCGGCTCGTTAGCGAAAATAGTTATTCGCAATTTAAACAAAAACCATAATATGCATTTGTTGAAACTTTTGTATGGTAGCAGAGTTTATTATTACGAATATGTAGCCGCAAATTTATAAACTTAAATTCAATATTTCGCTAATCGCAAAGTAAAAATACAATTACTTGTGCAGCCATATTACTTAGTTGTTAGAACTTTTGTTGTAAGGTATAAATAATCCCTTTAAGTATATAAGAAATTATTTGAAAAACTTAAATTTTTTATTGAGTGAGTTACGGGACATTTACAGATTTCTATTGTTCCACAGTACCTATCTGTTAGCATTTTCACTAATGTATCCTTTAGACAGTACTTATAAAGAACCAGTATAGTATTTTAATTTAAATTTTCTAATATTGTGATAACACGAAATAATTGGAAATACCTACTTAATACCTATTGCATAACTCTTAACTGTTAGCATTTTTGTACATAGCAATGAATTCACTAAACTTATCCACTCAGCGAAAATAAAAAACTTTTGAATTATCGAAGGGCATAGTCTTCTGGCTACTGGACTAACAGCCATCCTGTCTCAATGCTAACGCACGACTGCCGCCCGCGCCCGCGCAGAGCACCTCTGAAGCTCGATCTCAAAGTGGGGACATTTCCTATGCAAATGTTAATTGATTTAAATAAGCTATGTCACATCTGTAGTACCTCTAACCATCGATTTTTCAGTGTAAAAATTTTTCCAAACATCAAAGCCGTTTAGAAGTAATATCGAAAATGAGAAAAAAATAGCGTGTTGGTAAATATTTTTTTAAGGCAAAAGTATTAGCCATACGAAAAAATCCTATGTCAGAAATGTTGTTCATGAATCTATAGCAAACATATATTTTTTTCAGATCTTTTAATCAAGCCGTTAATGAGAAATATTCGTCATAAAGTGACCGTATTACGGTACTAAACGAGAGTAAGGCCCTTAAGGTTGAAAGTTATGTTGTACTTATTTGACCTGTTACTTGCGAATTGTTTTTAGTAGGTTTTTGGGTGCAGGGGTTATGGTGGTGGGGATTGTTGTTGCATTCAAAAACGGCTGTAAAAATCCTCAGCTTGCTTTGCAACATCGGAATCTATGAATCGAAAATAATAAACCTTGTGATTTCCTCAAGATATATTTTTCTTTACCATTCGAAATGATACATTTGAATGTCTTTTATTGCCATTACGGCATTAATTTGTTTAAAAGAAAAGTTGTATTTTTGCAAACGAGTCAAACTCGTTTGCACGTTTAGCAAACGAGTTTGATTCAGCCAATTTTTCAGCACCAATTTTTATGACAGGTAAAATAAAAGAAGAACGGTTTTCAACCACTGTGAGTGACACTTGGGACGTTTTCGAACGTCGTGTTTTTACGGGAAATATTGTCTTTGAAGGAATTTGTTTGAGTTTGATATATTGAATAACAGTCCAAGGACGTACACATTGGATGTGATGTGTGTGTAGTATATTGTTATATGACAGAAGCTCGTTCTAAATATCTGATGGAATACTAATTTGATAATTATGATGGATCAAGATGAAGATGGACGAACTTGACTCATAGTAAATGAACTTGACTGCAATGGCAGTGGACAGACATGTGTGGAAGAGCGTTCACTGCGACTGCGAGCCGCACACTACCTGAACGCGCCCCAAAAGGTGGTAGCCGTAAGGCTGATCCGGGGCTACCGCACGATCTCGGGCGAAGCAGCAAGCCTCCTTGCCGGACTGCCGCCATGGGATCTGGAGGCGATAGTCCTCGCGCGCCTATATGATTGGCGCGCGGAGGCACTACGCTGGGGGGACACTCCGCATCCGCGGCAAACCGCGGCGGAGCGGACGAACCTCCGGCGCGATCTCATGGTGGCGTGGAAGGAGCGACTATCGCAACCCAGCGCAGGGCACGCCACGATAGCGGCGGTAAGACCCCTCTTTGAGGAGTGGCTAGAAAGGCGTCACGGCGTTCTCACCTACCGCCTGACGCAGGTCCTCTCCGGACACGGATGTTTCGGGAGGTTCCTGCACATCATCAGGTGGGAGGAGACGCCCGGGTGTCACCACTGTCAGGACCGCCAGTGTAGCGGGATTGTCCGAAAGGGTTACCGCTGCCCTGGAACATAAAGGGCTAAGGAAGGAACACGGGTGGGTTTTAGTCAGTAAGAGTCTGACACTCCCTTCTGCTCCACCCAGAGCGGGAGGAGTCATTTGATGATTTCCCATCCCGAAAAAAAAAAAGAAAAAAAAGGCCTCCCCCAAGCGTCGCCACACCCCGTCTGGTCCAGTGCTTCAAGAATGATGAAGGAAATGAAACAACTGATCCAATAGGTACAATTAACAAACTTCAAAATCACACACAGCGGACTCTGAAGTATTAATAAAAATCCCTTCCACCGAAAAATACTAGTTTCAACTGACTATGACATACTACCCTATCTGTCTGACTTCTCCCATGACGTAATCAGTCAGTGCCCACTGCCCATAGTTGTAGACGAGGGTCGACAGTACAGTGAGGGATGACAATACCAAACAAAGTGTTCCTTACCTGGTAGGTAAGGAACACTTTGTTTTCTCGCGCTAACCTCTGGACCTTTATGAAATTAGTATAGATAAAAGATTCTCTTCTAGGTCCAGTGGTGGTTCGTAAGCATTCACAATTCATTTCACTACGTTTTTATCTATTTATTTATCCATTTATTTCAGGCATCAAGGTCAGGGGGCTTATCTATGAAGTGCACACATAATCAGCCTATAATGTTCCCACTGCTGGTGCACAGGCCTCCTCTCTGTGAGAGGGAGTGGGCTGTAATCTACTGCGCGGGCACAGTGCGGGTTGGTAGATGAAGTGCGACTACAAAATATTACCAACTCAAAGAAATTCAAACATCAAATTCAATACAAAGCCAGATACGAGGCCTATTGTGTCCCTCAAAATTTATGAACCTACCCTCTTTTATATTGAAAACAGCACAAGACACCGCCAAGTTTGACTTGTAAAGGAACATGTCTTCCGCTCTGTTCCGTGTAATTTATTCTGATTGAGTTCGTTACACACGTAAAACATACTGCTTCAATACATTGGGAGTATTGAAGCAGGTTACATTTTGAGACGAAACCTGGTGCAGTGACTTGTGAAGTGAAAAACGCTCTGCACCCTTAATTTGATTATGTTCACTGTGATAAACATTCATAAAAAAAAAATATTGAGCGACTATTATCTACTATTTATCGGTTTTTATTTTAGTTATAGCAAGTTTAAAGTATATTTATCGGTATAAAAAACAATTCTACTAGTGGTAACAACGTTCTTCTGTCATTATCGAGACAAGATGTCAGCGAGGCGCTGTCACTCGATTCTTCGCAAGGTAAATGTTTTTATTTTACATGTTTTACATAACTAAGCTAACTTTTTTGTGGTTTTTATTTACTAAACAATGTGTATGCGTTGGTTTGGAATGGGTTTTACGTAATGTTTTGTGTTTTTAGTACCTTATTTTTGGGGGCAAACTTGTTTGTTCATCACAGTGAACACTGCCAAATCCTCGAACAAGTATTGTCGATTTGATACGTTCATTGTGATGAACATTGCCAAATTAGGTATAACTTTTATTTACAAATAATATGCTTTTATGTAGTGAGCTTCTACTGGGCTTATTTGTTTTTTCTGCTTGTTAACGGAATAAAATACAAGACTGCACGCATAGAATACTAGCACTTGTTCCTGTCGAGCATGCACCATCCGACACTAGTGATAAATCCGAAAATAACAGTGATAACGAATTGCCGCCACCTTCTCCAAGCCTTGTTTCAGCTTCTGTGCCTTCCATTAAATCATCTTTAGAACGCTTCGACATCAATAGTAGTCCCGAACCTGGGGGTCTACTCCGAAGTAGTATCGGCCGAATGTTCGGCCGTTTCCTGCTTCAAATTTACTATTTGGTTCGGTCGGTTCCGGTTCTACACTCCTACACTCTTTCGAATATTGACTATGGTCCCGAGCCAACTAAGCCGATCAGAACTTTTTTCGCATTTTTCAATAATATTCGGTTCGGCCATGTGTCGGTCCGATCCGAACATTCGCACTTTGCACTTCGGAGTAGGCCCCCAGAACATACTCAAAATGACGACGAACAGACGGCTGTTCGTCGTCATTTTGAGTATGTTCTGGGTACGCGCGAGTGGTATAAATCGGATGGTTCTAACGGTGGAACCATCCGCTTTATACCACTCGCTCTTCAAATAACTCTAAGTTTTGCATAAAATTTGCCCTAATACACCATCCAGAGAACGGCGAATAGTTCTATCAGCGATGGACTTATTCTTGGAACCAACCGTCGACTAAGAGTGATTTCGGCGAACCGTACCATCGGCGAAGAGTGATTCGCTATACCGTTCTGAGCTCAAACTACATATGATAATGTTCCATCATTATCTTCAATAATATCGCTTCCACAACCACCAACACCTGCCGGTCGATTCTGTAAAAATCTCACCGTGAAAACTCAAGTGAAGTGAGCTTGATGTGAGTTGTCAGTAGTGTCAATCATTATTTGGAATGAGAGCTCACTCCACGCTCACTTCACCTAAGTTTTCACGTGAGATGGTTACAGAATCGCACTGCTGGTACTGGTCTTATACTAAAAAACTAGAGCAAAAAAGCCGATAACTCCAGCTGCCAAGAAATCGAAGAAAATTCCAAAATTTTCTCTTTCTTACAAAGTCATTGAAAGTTTTTCGATATTAGATTTACTTAAGTATAACAAAGAAAAACAGATGAAAAAATGCAGAAATGTAAAATTATAAGCCCAAGATCAGCCAGGCCTTCAAGATTCATCAGATTCGACAATACAGGACATTATCCTAGCACAAAAGAAGACATGGGGCGATGCAAGTTTTGCCAAAAAAATACAACTGTATTTTGTATAAAATGCAATATTTGACTTGTGTTGTTACGGGAAAAAGTCCTCGCAATGGTTTTTTTACATTTCCATAATAAATAATTTGATTTATTAATATACATAGTGTTTTTATTTTACCTATTTATATGACACTAATTTGACAATGTTTACCACAGTGAACATTACAAATTACTTTTAGTTCTCAACGCATTTCGCAGTGTTCACTGTGATGAACATTGATTTCCTGAAAACCTGTAAAAAAAATTTTTTTTTGTCTATTTTTCCTAAGTTGTATTTAACCCTAGGACTTCAGAAATACATCTTATTTCATAAAATAACACAACTCGGATCTCTGCCAAATTAAGGGGATAATTATTGATTTAGTTTGATGATGGGAAAGTCAAAACATATGGGTGTGACTTAAGCTCCTCTTCCGAGTCTCGAGTAATTTCAAAACTCATTTTACTTTATGTGATATTTTTTGCCGATCTAACACCAATCATGAAAGCCTTGAATACAAAACCTCGTTATTATTTAAGCGTTTTAAAAATGGATGGGCCTCCAGAAATAATTTGAACGTCTCCAAGTTAAATTGTTGTTCATCATCAAAAATGTCAAGTAAAATGAATTTAATACGAAATCTTTCGCAATATTTTTACAGTCGAGCAACGAGAGTTAACGGCTCTTAAACATATAAAATCTTGAGCGCGCTTAACACTGCACCCGAGATTTACATCCCTATAAAACACTCGAGCCACAATTTGATAATATCGTCGCTTTCACATAAAACACTTTGTCACTTAGGGCAGTTTCCATAACTCAGCAGTTTGCTAGCCTCGCTTGCCAGTGTTATTTCTGTAAAGTCCATTTTGAACCTCACTCAAGTGAGCGCACACAATTCGAAAGCGAACTCATTTGTTTAAGCACCTTTCTAGCCTGAAACACAGGTCTCCACCTAGTTCAGGCAAATGAGCAACTGTGTCATCTATAATTTTTAAGATAAGTTATTGTAAAATCTGCACCATTTTTATAAATAAACGTTATTATTATTATTTTTTTTAAGTGATTCTTCGCGGATTTACAACGGGACACAGTTCGAATTTAGAAGTGGTGTTTGAAGAACAACACTACAGATATTGTGTAGTGGTAAACAAGAGGTCTGCTGTTGCGTTCCCAACTAGCACAAACTGTTGCTTAAGAGCTTTGGAGCTAATCCGATTATTCCCAAAGGCGCCAAGCTCAAGCGCCAGAGCGTGCACTGCAGACCTTATGCAGCCGCTTTGCAGCCAAAGGGGCACAACTTTTTGCAATCTACAGTTCCATTAGAACTTCATAATAAGGGCATAAAAGCGCTACAGGAGCTGCAACTAATAATTAACACCACACTGAAGCTCTTGTGGCGCTTATTGAATGAATGATGGGTTTAACTGAACGAATAAAGGATCACTGATCATTCACATTGTCTCTCATTTATTAAATACATCTGTTGTTCCTGAGTCAGACATTACAGAATACAAATAAATAATAAGTGAAATGAAGGTAAGTGTTTTTGAGCTATATTTTGTATTATATGCAAGTGGCTAAAAACGCAGATCAGTTTATCGTGCATATAGTTGATATTATTGGAGTATTTTTAACGCGCCTCAATAATTACCTCAGAATATCGTAAAATATGTAAAATATTATTATATAAATATTATTATATCACATACCTACACGATATTGAAATTACGTACTTGACTACATTTGTATTTAGTAAGTTGCTAGTTCTATATTTAGTTATATTTTACTACAAATTGTGATAAAAACCTATAATATCTCAAGTAATGATAAATAATAGTCTTGTAAACATGGCGTCTATGAGAAGCAGCTTTAACTTGCAACTTCAACCTTAATACTTCCTCTCTGCGCGTCAAAACGTTAAGTTTCACTCTTCTGAAGGTCCAAGTTATACCTGTACCACTAATGCAGTTCAAGTCTTTACAATCACTTTTATATCGTACTTACTAAAGATATCGAACCACACTAATGGTTATTTGTTTAGAGATCCGTAGAACTCGTTGAAAACCCTAAAATACGATGGTCGTTTGTAGCTGCTTTTATATTTTTCGCTGTTTGAATTGTTTAACACTTACTATGTCTTACCATGTTTTCAGAATGCCTTTCAAAATAATTCAAACTTTTATTGAACAACAAAATAAACCAGAACTTTGCATCTGTCCATCTAAGTGGGAAAAACATGGAGTGTTACACTGGCCGAACAGTTTAACAGACCTGTTGGCGTATTTGGTAGTGCGTCTGTGTGTGAAATGTCCCGAATATTTATTTTTATTATTAATAAACGTGTTGATTATGTCTATTATGTAAGTAAGAGCCAATTTGCCAAAGAAACATGTTGATTTTGATTCAAATATTTGGTCTATTTCGATTCACCATGTCAAACACATGAAAAGATACAATATTGTGCAAATATTATTTATAATGTTGTTATTTTAGAATTTACCTAGTTTAATTATTTTAATAATGTCAATTATGAACCAATTTGCCAATAAAACAAGTTGATTTTATCTCAAATATTTTTTTAATTCAATTTACCAATAGGCGCTTCAAGAGGCGCTTCGATTGTACTCGTTATAATGTGTGTAGTAAAGTAACAAAATATAAATCCGATTCATATCGAGTGAACACCAGTTTACATTTAACATCACACGGCGAACACTGAACTGAACTTAAAACTGATGTATGCCTTTGAAAATATTTAGATAAGAGAAGATTGGAAGGTCAAAAGCATTTACTAAATTATCAAATTTCTTACAATAAATATATATTTGATTTTCTTCAACTTTGATACATATTACCTCCATTACTTCTTTTTTAATAGTTAAAAAATATTTATGTGCCCTTTGATTCCCTAGATAAAAAAAAATCTAATACTTTTCCTCTGTAACTGGTTCGTTATCAGCAATTGAAAAAACAAAATCTACGGGACCCTCGCTTGTGTTTGTTGAACTCGAACTTGGCGCATTATTTTTGTTTGTTTCCAATGAATCCCTTAAAGAATAAATTAAATGAATAGAGTTTTATAAATAAAAGCTAAATTACTCTCACGTAATTGAGTTAAAAAAAACTTACGTGTTATTTAATATTTCAATTACAGAATTCTCACACACAGTTGCCTTTTTTAATTTCTGCATATTCTGATAAACTCTCCGTACTTTCTTGCGATATCCACCAGTTCTTTGTTTGAACTTCCATGCTTTCAGATCCATATTTCTTTTAAACTGGCTCAAATATTTTATAAAATATGATTTCTCCAATAAAAATAACAGAATGTATCCAAATGAGTAGGCAATGTCCATTACTCTCCTGCTTCTATTGTGAAGCCTTAATGTCGCTATTAGTAAAACAGTCGATCAAATTCTTACTTAAGTCTGCACAAAAGTACAAATCACTTCTGCAATGAAACTGTCAGTGGCAGAACAGTGATAAATATATCTTTTATACAGTTCCGTTAAAAAGTCTGCAATTAATGTCTTTATGCAGTTCCGAAGCGTACAGCAGCGGCAATGGAAGCTGTTATGCAGCTTTAAGCTTTAACATACATGTTTTAACTCTCTTTTAAAGCTATAGACGGCAAATGGGTTGTAAAATGAACACTTATAAAACCTAGAGTGGCATTTGGTTCAGTTTCTGCTACCCCCAGAGATATTTACAGCTATGAGCAGTTACGGAAGCAATAGTAGAACTTAAAAGCACTTTCTGAACCCCTAAAGCGCTACTGTACAGCTAAAAGTTGCAAAATAGGCTGCTATTTCCACTAGTGTGCTAGTTGGGTTGTTATTCTTGACAAGTTTGATGAACTTGGATATGCGAAAAATGAACCGCCGACACATTCAGTATTGTTTAGTCAAACTCAAACTCAAATAATTTATTTCAAATAAAACCATTTACAGGCACTTTTGAATTGTCAAAATTAAATAGTCGGTCAGTTAGTCAGAAAGTTGAAGCTAGTTGCCCATATACTCATTACGACTCCGAAATGCTAATTTGCAGTTGCTTATAACCTGTAATGACAGACAATTTATATTATGGCGTCTATTCTTTTAGCATTGCGAACGAAAGGTTAAAACTTTCTCTGACATACTAGAAGAGTTGCATGGAATGTTCACCCATCGATAGACTAAGTTTCAGCTAGTGCAGCTTAATCTTAATCAAAGATTTATCGATAAACTTAATTTAAGTGGACAAAATACGAAGAAATTAGGTTCTAAAATAGTTTAGGAGTGGACAGACAGCGTATAATAAATGATGCAAATAGGTCTTGGCCGACCATTGTGTAAACGCAAGATTCCAATTTAAAAATATTGCGTGTTATATATGCAAATATAACAAAATGAGGGTAGGAACGAATTCATTGGGACTTTTTATGAACAGGGAGGGTCGTTGTGAAGGAAATATTCTGTTTTACCCTAATTCTTGTAATAAGTTTGGTGCAAGTTATACGATAATTCTTTTCTGAACCAACCCAAGATTATTAATGATCATGATTTGTACTAAAGGACTAAGGATTTATTGATCACCAGATAATGGTCCCACTTCCCGTATGATGCTGTTCTTCATCAGTGAAGAACAGCGAAAAATATCGCGTAAAATATCGTTGACCTCAGGGTCAACGACATTGTAGGCCCTCTTGAGTAAGTTCCGGTTAACTGGTCTGGTAAATAATACAAAATCGTTAGTTTATTGAATTTATCTAGTACATTGTAGGGACAATCTACTAGAAAAATTCAATAGTCAAAATGTCCAAACAAGGGTTTGGACACTGTGAAACAGTCCTTGTATTATTCAGGAATGCTCAGCTCCAACCTTTTTTCACATCTCGTTAACGCTTACACAATCCGGTAGTCATTTACAATACCCAATCGTTAATTTGACACATCAAGTTTTTGAAAAGGTTCGATCCTATAGAGCACATCTACGTCTCTCATACCAATAATCACGCGATGTATAACTTTCGCGGGTACAACTAAACTACTGCCTAAATTATATTATGTGTGTAGGTCCTATGTAAGAAAATCACTACCCGCTCTCTCCTATAACTTGCACCACACCCTCACTCGAGACTTGGCCACATAAGCTCTACAATTTGCTACATCTATCTCCCTTATTGTAAGCCTATTAAGAAGATGGATCTCGTTTTATATCAGCCTTTTTAATATTAAGTTTTTATGCTTATTTGAAGATTTGATTGGTTGGGAAAAAGGGTTTTTATTTGAACATCAATCAACTCAGCCTATCGCAGTCCACTGCTGGACATAGGCCTCTCCCAGGCTGCGCCACAACACCCTGTCCTCCACCTTCCGTATCCCATATAAGAAATGAATTCAGTTTACTAAGCGAAAGTTATGTTCACAAATAAGACTGCCTTACCTGACTGCGGCAAATCCCAAAAGTATGGTAATGTTAGAGAACAACTGCCAGCAATTGCATTAGACTGTATCAATAGTGTGGTTTAAAAAAAAAATCATCTCGATTTAGCTGCATTGACTTTTCACTTTTCCGTGACAACTTCAAAACAACGGCTTGTAGTATGTGAGCATCATATTTTTTATTTGTCCGCCTTTACCGTAAGAGTGTGTTAAGTAAACTTCAAAAGTATTGAGACAAAATAGTCACAACAATTAATGTAGTATCAAATCAAACATTTAAAGATTCCGACTTTACCTAGTTTTTTTTGTTCAACAGGCTTGCTAAGATTAAGAACAAAGAGAAAAGATAAGGTGCGAATAAAATAAACAAACGAATACCTAATATACTGACAAAATAATCTTGAAATTCCTCTCTTCTGGTTGCTCGGCAAGCTTAAAATTTAACAAAATATTTGGACAATTTTGTTACCCTCTTGGGTTTAAGGGAAACTTTCACAATTTTAGAAGATAAACTGTGGAATTGGAGCATACAGAAACCATGAAATTCCAATGGTTTTCTCTGGTGAGCTGTTTAAGAAATCGATTTCATTTCATCATAATCGTAAAATTCACTTATAGAGGTCGTGTACTCGGCCCAATTCCCGTAATTAAAAACGTTCAAAATCTAGTCGCAATCTCATCTCAGCGAGAATCAATGTTCAAAAACTTGTCAAAAATCTAGGAAAACTAGAGGTATTTTTGACAGATTGAGACTAAAGGCAGATTCACACCGGAACGGGAGAATCCGGCAGCGGCCGGTAGCGACGCCAGAATGCATCATATGATGTTCGTGCCGCCGCGAGCGGCCACGAACATACGCGCGTGGCCGCGCGACTTTTTCAAATGATACTGGTCTTTTAATTATGTAAATGAAAGTTTAAAATTATGTCACACTGAAAGTGCTCGCCTTGCCGCTGCCGTTCCAGTGTGAGTCGCCTTAAGATCACACTGAACGTTATTATACGAGAATTGCCCCTCTGGTTTCATCACAAAATTAATGTTAGCATTTTTTGTTGTAGGCTTTGAGGTGAAAATCACTTAATTGTTTCAACCTCAAGATTTTGCGCTAAGACAAATTTTGCAACCTCGGCTGGCCAACCTCGTTGCATCTTGTTGCGCAATCCATGCCATAGTGCTACCGAGTCTATACGAATTAAAATGAATTATCTACATAACACCTACATACTACTCCTATTATATATAGTCTTTGTGCACATTATTCAACACCCTATTATCACCCAGACGGAAAATTTCCCAACTATCTCACATTTTCAGCACGAAAATGCATCAGCAATAAATCTAAAATATTGTTCAGACAAGTAAGCAAAACAAGGCAACAACTATCCTATCGTAAACAAATTGTGTAGAGACTCTTGGGAATACAAATCCGATCCCTTCTGTTATCCTACTGGAAGCAGATTTGTTACAGAGATGATAGGGTTCGCAATGCTACTGTAAAGCAGTACTGCTAGTCTGTAAAGTTCACTGCTCACCTCACTGAAGTGAGCGCACACAGTTCGAAAGCGAACTCATTTGTTTTTAAAGTAAATCATCGCGGATTCACAACGAGGCACCGTTCGAATTTGAAGTGATGTTTATATTTGAATTAAAAATTTGAGATAATTTTCAAGAACAATGAATTGAATGTCACACGTAACAATTTTCAAATTTTATTGCAACCAAAAACTTATTAGCACCTTTTTGTTACAAATGGTCACTTTGAATACATTTCACTAAAGTAGATAATGATTTAGTGGCGATACAATTTAATTTATCTGAGATTATGAACATTTCTATTATGTATTATGTTTAGCTAAATATATGTGTCAGTCCAGGCATAAAGGGTCCAGTAGTGGGGTATTGAGTTAAGACTGGATTCGGTATCTAGAATAGTCAATTGATAGTATGGATTGAAAAAATAATCAAAAAGTAGCACACGTTTTTTTTTATCAGACATTTGAAGTTGAAATTCTGAAAAAGCTTGATTTGAGAAAAAGCATTTTGAAAGTTTGAGTGAAAAAAAAACACACTTTTACTTGCTTGTTACGTAGATTTTTATTCATTATTGTAGATTGATATGTTTTCCATAGAATCAACTTATAATTATACTTTTGACATCAAAACTAAAACAATTATTATCAAAATAAAAGAAGGATACACAGTCTAGTAAAAAAGGTCCACTTGCCGATATTTAATAAAAAGTTAGTTATTGCGATAGTAATTAACAATAAAAAACTAAAATTAAGTATTCTTACTCTATTTAGGAACTAACAAAATAACAAGACAGGCTTTTTTCAAACATTACTGCAACAGAATAATGATTATTTTAGCCACTGGTACCTTTTATGTAATGTCATAAAAGGTACCAGTGGCTAAAATAATCATTATTCTGTTGCAATAATATTTGAAAAAAGCCAATACAAACATAAAAATAAAACTTATTCTATTTGGGACTCCAACTTACGTTTTGGACAAAAATAAATTCCTCCTCGCACCTGATTCCTATGACCAACCTGTTTGCAGTACGAACATGTTGGTTTTTGTCGAATACTCTTTTCAATTGATGGTTTCTGAAAAGAGTACTCGACAGATGTTGTTGGGACAGAGTTGTGGTCAACATCAACATTTGGAATGGGTTTCGGGCATAAAATGTCTTTAGATTCTTCACGTACAAATTCACGAATCTTATTATAAAGATACGATTTTCTTTCGTACGTCATGCCTGCAGGGGATTTTTCTAAAGGAAAACCGTATACTTTATTCGGGTTCAAAACCTTTGATACAGTTGGTTGACTGTCAGTATATTTTTTGTAACATAACATGTGCCCTCTATTATCTTCATTTGTTTCAAAATGACTAAAATGCAGAAGTTGGTTAATAGTTACACAATCAGGTTGAAAAAAATTGGCCCAGTCGTAAGTTTTCACAAAAGTTTCTCCTTTCTCATCACCAGTTAGAACAGCTACTATAGATTTTGTTTTCGGACAAGCTTGAACAGCAGCTGCAAGAATATCCTTTAAGTTATTGCATTCCCATTTTCTAAAACTTTTTTTGAATAGACCGAAATACATGTCGGGTGCAAACTTCGTATGACCCACGGGAAGGAAAGATATACGGAAACTTCGGTGTCTGCCTGTTAAAACTCGCCATGTTGCATATTGCATGACATAGTTATTTTTATTTTGTCCAGCACAATTATCTGCATGACAAACAACATCTTTTTCGCCTATACCAAAATTTTCGAAAAAATGATGTAGCATTGAAATTATTACATTAGCTCCTTTCCCAGTAGCACAGGGTTCAGGAATTACGTACAAAACGAACTTTCTCAAAGGCTCTGCAGCAACACCAAATAAACTGACTTTAAATCCTGTCAAGAAATACAGTGGCCCAATTTGTTGTGAACTGTGCGGCAAATGCACCTGTTGGGCAAAATCAAAAGAGTAATGCATGACGCCATCATAAGAACATGGTTCATGAGGTCCAAGAATAAGAGTAGAGTCCGTTATTGAATCAGTCGCAACTTTGATTACATTGTTATAATATTTTCGTTCATTTTGCACTAAATCAAGGTGCTGCCTCGACTTTTCTACAAGCTGTATTTTTTCCTTTTCATCTAAACCACCCATTCGTCCCAACGTGGTCACGTTTTTCTGACAAGTTGCACATAGATCTGTTTTCGGTTTCTGTATAACGACATATGGACAAAAATCTTCCCAAAGATCATACCAACTACTTCTACTAATAGGAGTTTTATCGAGTAAAGCTATAGTTTCCAAATATTTGTTGTACACATACGCTTTAGACATACTACAAGGTAAAATTATTAAATCAGATTTAAATTGGTGGCCTGGTAATCGGCCCGGCAATACTAAACCGTTTTCATTAGCAAACTGTCTTATAAAAGTGATTGCGTCTGATCTAGTTTGCAAATTAATACAATTGTAAGGTCGTTTACGTGACCCGTGGACCTTTGGAGCAACACCGCTGTCCAGAAAGTTCTTTTTTACATTTTTTAACCTTTTCAAACCAGTGGCATATACATATTGGAAAAAAATCTTGCATACTGAAACACCTCGAAAGAAATACTTTACCGTGTATTCTTTTCGTTGCAAGTTTCTGTTTTTTGAATGTAATGTATTTTCACTTGTACGTAAGAGAGCATTTAAAGCTCCTTTCAAGACCAAGTGATGATGATTGACTCCTTCATTACAACGTGAATTTAATTCGATACAATCTAACCTACTACTTAATATTACATCTTTTTGAAATTTGGACACACAATTATTATTACATCCACAGCCAGTATCTAAGAATGAGGCCTGAGTTACATCGTCTAGAATTAAAGGATCATCATCTAGTAAAATATTACCAATTTGCCGCTCTTCGAGCGGCTCACAAGCACTAAATTCGATGTCACACGATAATTCTGTACCCCGTTGACTTTTGAACTCTAAATTAAAATTTTCATAGTCTTCATGTTCTACAGACGCTGAATAGCTAAACTCTGAAAACAAATAGTTGAAATATACATACTACACAGGTCATTTTTTCATACTATGTCTATGACATAGGTACCTAACACAACTTCTTAATTGGTATTAGAGTCCTTGCTGTAGTCATAAAGAATATGTACTATTGCATGCATACAATGATCACGTCGATCTTTTTTGATTTTACACAAGGCTCGGCTAACTATTTTAGCAAAATCATAACACTCATGTATTTCATCTTCACTGATTGCTTCTGTATTAGTGCTTTTTTCATAATACTGATCCGTTTCATCCATCTCAGATGTCGACTCTGTGAAATTATTTTCTAAGTTGTAAGTACCTGAATAAGGTGCAACGGTTTCTTCTTCTGTTGGTAAATCCGGCGTTGTTGCGGTCGAGGCCAAAACAGGTAGTGTGTTTACTTCCACCTCCATAGAAAGTGGTACAGGTCCATCAGAATGCTTAGATTCATCACTAGAGCTGGAACCTTCGGTTGAATCTTCAATAATTATGTTACCTAAAAACAAATTTGAATTTAGTATAAATGGGATGAAATTATGACTAATTGAGATTCATTAGCCTATCAACTTTGTCGCGGTCAGTTTTCAGTCTATGTGGATGCAGCCGAATTATTATGATTAAAGCTGCTCTCTTTTAAAATGTAATAAATAAGTAGGAACGTAACGTAATCTACGCTTAATCCATAAATCTCTAAATCTCTAAAATCCATAAAAAATCGAATTTAAAGACGACTGCTGTCTGTAGGAGGCTTCGCCCCTGTCGAGGTCTAAATATGAAAAGTAGGTAACAGCTGTAGATACACACAAGAACTCCGTAACATTCCGATACCCCGGTTTATAGAACTAGCTTTTCGACCTCGGCCCCGCTAAGCGTAATAACGTTAATAATATTATAGCCTATGACTGAATAATGCAGCTTTGTATTGGAGAAAGAATTTTCAAAATCGGTTCAGTACTTTTGGAGCTTATTCGATACATAACACAACACGTAACAACAAACATAGTATTAGTAGATATAATAGACAACGTAAAGACTTACCTTTATTCATTTTTATGCGCACTTTTCACTCACTCAATTTAAAACAGCTAAGATAATAAAAACTGCTATATTTACACAAAGACTGTCGGATATTGTTTCCTTTCCGGTGTCAAATGACAAATAAATTATTGCATCACAGGCAGATCTATTTATAGGACACGTAGGTAGCAAAAAACGATCAGGGAAATCCCCGCTATGTCGAAGTGAAGCAAAGTAAATCCCCTTAGTAGTTGCATAGTAGCAGGGAGTTCCCCGCTTTAAGGGACCTTTTACACGTAGTTTCAACATTTTAATCTTAAAATATAATTAAATTATTAGAAGTGATCAGTACGGGGTATTGAAACGTATTTTATTCCCAGAATATCGACATGCCACCCACTGGTACCTTTTTAGTAAACTTTTTTCATAAAGTTTCTGGTACTTAGAAACATCGTATATAGTCATTTACTATATGAAATTGTAGATAATTGAGCATTTATTTATAACCAATTAAAATCGCGAAATGCAATTTTTATACCCAACTTTACAAAACCTCTTATATCTCGGAAACTAAATGCCGCGCACTGGACCCTTTTCGCTTGGACTGACACATATTAATTAATACGCTGCGATGAATTCTTAAAGAACATTTTAATTGCCGAACATAAAAAAAAAATATTGCTGTCCATGTGTCACAATACACATGAAATGTGTTTGCGTATAAGTTTCAGATAAATACAGCATAATCAACCTATAAAGTTTCTACTGTTGGGACTCAGGCCGCCTCTTCGCGAGAGAGAATAGGACGAAATCCAAAAAAAAAGTCATATTTTTTTCGTTTATTCTGTTTAGGTATCGATCCCCATCACGTATGCGGAGTTGTGCTAGCTAATTAATTTTGACCCTGTATATGATGTTAAAATTGTACTTGCCTATTTTTTATTCTTTTACAGGTAATTAATCACCAAGGCCTAGTTAGAAATATATCGACCAGTAAGCCCACAACAGCAGTCGGTCCATTCTGTGAACATCTTATCGTGAACCCTAAATAAGTCAGCTGTTACTCCACCTGATGCTAGGGATTGACACTATTGACAGCTCACTTCACCTAAGTTTTCACGGGAAGATTTTTACAGAATAGATCCGGCGGTATGAATGTGACCATCGTGTAATTTTATAACTTCAGCTTCCAAAAGCACTACCTGAACTGCATGAGATAGAAACATGAGGAGATCGTGTTTCTGCGATGTTATAGAAGTTCACTAAAAGGGTTTATGGAAACACCACCCCTGAGCGGTTCAAACAGAGGGTTGAAGTTTGTATGCAAATAAATTGACGGTTAAAAGCTTTAAAATGCTTTAAAGCTTTTCACCGTCAGCCTATAATATGGATAACGAAGCTCACTCCGGGATATGTTCTGTTAACTTATACGTCAGATAATTTCATAAAAGTTCTTCTCTTTAAACATAAAGAAAGAAAAATTAGTTTATTCCACACAAAACAACACCACATTACGAATAAAAAAAGACAACACACACATTTGACGTTTGTTAATTTATCTAATAGCTGCAAGTTATGTGGAAAAAATCGGTTGTCATGGTATGGGCATGTGATGCGAAGGAATAAGGAATGTGCTGTAAGGAAAGTTTTAATTATGAATGTGGATGGCTATAAAAGTAGAGGAAGATCAAAGAGATACGATGGACTATGTGAACGACGACATGGCTAGAGAGATGTGACTTCTGAGATGACTGATAGAGATGTATGGAAGAAGAAGACATGTTGCGCCGACCACGAATAAATGGAGATAAGTGCAGGATAATGATGATGAGATAGAGCTTACCCAGAGACTTAGAAAAATGTCCTGAAAGTCATGCTTCAACCAGAAATTCTTAGCAATTTTCTCTCAATTTTGAAATTTTCTGCTTATATTTACATAAAAATAAATGAGGTGTCCTTTACAACATCCCGGACAGCGTCATAAGATACGTGAGGTCACAACAAATCCAATATGGCGGACTCTGGAACATATTCTACTTTAGTACAGAAGTGAAATATTTTAAGTAGCTCTTGGCCACGACTTTGTTTGCATACAAACTTCAACCCTTTGTTGGGACAGGGTTGAGCTTCGGAGTATCCTTCCTATTGTCCAAAAGTTAAGTACTTAGCATTGGAATAGTTCAGTGGGTAAGGAATCGACTTGTGTGCGAGTGCCAGGTCGTGACTTAGATCCCCTTCCGTTGCAAGAAAGACCCCCGAAATGCTCTAGCTCCGGTAACCTTTTAAAACCAAGCCAGATTATCTTACGACTTACTTGGTTCAACGTAAACCAAAGTTTTCGACTATCTTCGTACTTAACTTTGAAAAAGAATACAATATCTACTCTTTATTATGTATATCATATAAATTACAGACTTAAATAAAAAAAAATACGTAGAGCGATGCCATCGGCGGTCTCATCGAAAACAGCGATATTTTAATTATAATATAAAACGATATTTTACATTACTGCAGGTAGTCTGTGGTGTAATATTTACATAGTAAAATTATAATATACTAGCTGCGCCCAGCGGTTTCACCCGCATTAGTTTCGATCCCGTGGGAATATCGGGATAAAAGGTATCCTATATGTTAATCCTAGTTATAAACCATCTGTGTGCCAATTTCATCTAAATCAATTTAGAAGTTTTTGCGTGAAAGAGTAACAAACATCCATCCATCCATACAAACATTCGCGTTTATAATATTAGTAGGAAATACAACATTCATTTACATGAAACATATATTTATCTATACATATATAAAGCTACTTAAACAGATTTAGGGTACTCCAATAGTAGGTCCTCATTCCACCGTCGATAAAAACGACCAGTACTTATTTAGAAATTACCAAACCATGTCATTGTCAGCTTCTTCAATTTTATAGTCTTTACAAACACTGTATACGCCAACAGTAGCTTTTCCGGAAAAAACAAAAGTGACCGTCTGTTTTTGAACACTCCAAAAATAGGTCCTTGAAACGACCTTAACTCTCGAAAAAGCCACCAAGTTATCACGACTCAGCCAAAAAAGGAGATCACTCGAAAGAAAATAAATTATGCTAAAATTATACTTATTGACTACTCAACGTCTCATGAATGACGAGAGGGATCTCCTAAGAGGCTGTGGAGGATCACAAGAGGTCTATAATGACTTCTTTATGATATTACATGTCAGTGGATACGAGGAATTAGGTTTTACGTGGAAAGAAGTATGAATATTGTAGCTTGTATGGTGGGAAATTTTTTATGGCCTATACTGTAGTAGTTTATTAGATAATTGAAGTAATTTGTACCCGGTTGATCAGTGGCTCCAGGTAAAATACTCGTATTCAGCTCCATATGGTAGGACTAGAAGCCGATCCCAACATATTTGGGAAAAGACTGGGTAGACGAGATAACCGCAATAAGCTCGCACTCTGTTACGCTTTGTGCTTTACCACTTTTACAATAAGCTCGCACTCTGTTACGCTTTGTGCTTTATCACTTTTACAATAAGCTCGCACTCTGTTACGCTTTGTGCTTTACCTCTTTTACAATAAGTTCGCACTCTGTTACGCTTTGTGCTTTATCACTTTTACTATAAGCTCGCACTCTGTTACGCTTTGTGCTTTACCTCTTTTACAATAAGTTCGCACTCTGTTACGCTTTGTGCTTTACCACTTTTACAATAAGTTCGCACTCTGTTACGCTTTGTGCCTTACCACTTTTACAATAAGCTCGCACTCTGTTACGCTTTGTGCTTTACCACTTTTACAATAAGCTCGCACTCTGTTACGCTTTATGCTTTACCTCTTTTACAATAAGTTCACACTCTGTTACGCTTTGTGCTTTACCACTTTTACAATAAGCTCGCACTCTGTTACGCTTTATGCTTTACCTCTTTTACAATAAGTTCACACTCTGTTACGCTTTGTGCTTTACCACTTTTACAATAAGCTCGCACTCTGTTACGCTTTATGCTTTACCTCTTTTACAATAAGTTCACACTCTGTTACGCTTTGTGCTTTACCATTTTTGACAAAACTATCGTCTGTCGGATTGGTCTTATAGCAAAAATAGAATTCAACGTTTTATGACGTGCAAGCGACGTTCAACCTTAGGGCGGTAAATCAATTACGAGGTCGAACTTTACATGGATCTAAAAACATAAATGACGCAATGTGTGTGCTATATACACTACTGTGTTCTCCTTTGGGAACTACGAGCGTGATGTTATTTGCGAAATATCATAAAAGCTGTTCAAAAACTTTGGTCGAAATAACAGCAGGCAATCAAACTACTTGACATGAGAGAATCGTTAACCGATTGATTCGGCAACCGGGTTTGACAACACACTAATTTATTATAGGATCGCAAACAACTGGAGTCTGTGTTTCATACAAAAAACTATTTTCATTTAAACCTAACAACTAGATGAAAAGCGGGGCGTCTTCTAGACACCAGCAACACCAAGAGATTTGCCGATGCGTGGCCGGTTTTAGGAACAGAAATGTATATGTGCCTGAAATATTTCTGGCATTCATCTTTGAAAGCTGTTTTGCTATTCGGTAAAGTTCACTGCTCACCTCACCCAAGTGAGCGCACACAACTCGAAAGCGAACTCTTTTGTTTTAAAAAAGTAAATAATCGAATTACGAAGTTAATGTTTAGATAATAGCTCTGCAATGATGCTTGGCGGCAAAAATATAAGTACATTATGTTTCTTTCGATGAAATCTTTACGTAGATTTACCAAAAATAGAATTTCTAATAAAGCTAAGCTTTTTACCTTTGAACAAGTTTAATCTCATTAGGCAAGGCTTAAGACAATGCTCTTTAATTAACAATTAGGACCCGTTTGGAGAACCACGACCGGTTAAATTATGTCGTTTTTCCTTCCTTAACAATCTTTTTTAATTTAGAGGAATTTGTTTACACATTTTTTGAGATTAACTCTTTTATCCCAGGTCTATTAAAAGTTAGGGTCACTCGGAATAGTTTTCAGTGTAATTATCGTGTTAGATTAAAATTAATGTCTATCTTCATACACACAAAAATTCTTAGCCTATAATGTTCCTAATGCTGGGACACAGGCCTCCTGTCTGCGATACGGAGTGGGCTATAATCTACCACGCGGACCCAGTGCGGGTTGACACTCTTGAAAACTCTTGCAGCAGGTTTTGGTTTAAATAGTAAAACAAATAATGATGGCAATTGGATAACATGATGCAAAAGTTTTACTTCGAAAATAACAATGTTTTTTTTTTTAAATTACTTTTTCCAATAAGAATTGTTTTGAGTTTTAACCTCGACATCTATATACAACTTGTGACTAAGGACTCCTTTTAAGTTCGAAACGTGAGTCAATTTGTAAAAAAACGCTCACAAAATGATCGGCAAGTACGCAAAACATAAAGTACCCAGTCACACAGGTAATAATTTCCTTCACAGTTTCAGGTCAAGCTATTACAAAAACCTAAAATTACCATACACTTAATTACAGAAAACGTAATAAAAAACTGCAGCGTTTTACGTGAAAGGATATCACGATCAATTGCACTTTGTACACTAAAAAAGGGGAAAAAAACGGGTTGAAAGTTGAAGCGTTCACGCGAACGGGGCTATATCGGGGCAATATGCAAATCTCGTCAATTTGTCCTGCTGTTCGTATTTACAGACTACGTGAGGCAAATTTGAAGTTGCTGTAGGTTCTTGATGTTTATTTTGATTTCGTGTGAAAGTGTGTCTATAATTGTGTAATTGTGCATTGGTCGATTGACCAAGGTTAAGCAACGCTTGCCGGGCGGTCTGCGGATGGGTGATAATCCATTTCATACCGAGACCCCTCTGTGCCTTGGAAAGCACATTAAGACGTTGACCTTGGTTGTAATTCGTAGATCTTCGACAGTAGTTACGGGTAGTCAGAGGCTAAAAATCTTTTTATGCTGATAAGAAAAGTATAGTGAACTTATTGACTTAGTTTATATGCAGTGGTTGCTTTTTCGTTTCTTTTTTCTTTTTTTTAAGAAAAAACAAAATCATTTACATAAAATTGCATCTACCTAACCTTTTCTCAACTATGTTAGGGTCGGCTTTCAATCCATTCAGTTGTAGCGGAATACCAGTATTTTACATAGAGTGTGTGAGAGTGACTATCTGACCTCCATAACCCAGTTACTGGATACCACGATAGCCCTTGGCTTGACTACCCGAGACATAAAAATGGCATTGTAAAGTTCTGTCATGAGTCATGACTGTTTAACCTACATTGCAAGAAGTAATTTATTAAAATGTATTTCAAATCAAACTCCACGTTTAAAAATAAATATTGCAGGAACGGAAACAGAATGAATAAATCACAGAATGAGTCGTTGAACAACGTTCTTATTTTTCTTTTACAACATTCATTTCCTGCTCTCATTTCTTTTATCTTTTCTTTGAATAGTAGTATATATGTTATCTTCAGTAATATATGTTTTTGCCTGCGTGCGTTGAGTAAATGTCAGATGAGAGATGTTCGATAGTTCGGTTTGTATATTATGTAAATACATATTCTTTTTATTTTGTTCCTTTGCTACAAGATAGCATTGAGTATTCGATGTTTTTAATAAAGTTCTATCGTAAAAAAATAGGATAGTGTTGGGAAAGGTCTGTTATTACAGTTATCGATAAATTCAAACTATCCGTTGAGTTCTATTTTGTGGGACAGTTGAGTTAACACAATGCACAAACATCCTGATTTGGAACAAACATTTAAGGAGTTAGGTTTGTTTGTCTCCAGGGTAACGAACCCCATGACCTTTGAAAGTTAACAGTAAATATAACAACTAAATTTTTAAACTTAGAAATATGTTTAGCCAAGAATTCTTGTTCCAAATGTTTTTAGAATTTGGTTGATCATAATTCTTGTCGGAATATTTCTGGAAAGACTGCTCAGAAAAGAATGTGGAATAATATTCCAAGCAGCGAAAGGTGCAGTGTAGGTAGAAGCTCCAAGAATTTCAAACAAAAAAATTGGAACTCTCTGCTTCAGGCATTTTGTTTCAATCTCTCTGCAACGTCGTACGTGCTTGCTTCCCTTATCAGTTAATCCGTAGAGCTACTGATTTAAACACAGCACGTAAATGGCCTGGCACGGTACAGTCACAAAACAGATAGGTACAAAAGGTCGGCTCCGTACAAGGAGCGTAAACGCACCCACACATATACACGCTTCACGTACAGCGAGTGCAAGCGCACTCACGACTGGCATTTGTTTCAGCTCGTCGTACGTACGCGTCTGTGTGCGTGCGCCTGTGTTCGCTCGTTGTATGGAGCTGACCTTCTGTGTTCTGTACAATTCGGTAGTACAGCATAACGTTGTTTTCAATTCTGTTTACCTGCAGGAGAAGTTCGTTGTATAATATTTTTATTTCGTGGATTCAATGTTTTTTTGCAAACTGGGTCATAATATTGCCATATCGATATCAGTAAGAATTGAATGTGTAGCTTTGCAGTATCCTCATAAGCACCTAGCTAGCTGGCAAGTTAGCTATAACATTAGTATTTTCATAGTTTTCTGAGCCAATTCCATCAAACAAGAAACATGTTTTTCGATACATGCCAACTCTCTTTTCTCTCGACACACAACATAGCATCAACTGTAAATGATTGTAATAGCTCTGTACATATATATTACATCTACATTTCATTCTTCAATTCTACATTCATCAGTGTATTAGTGTTGTTATATATTTTTATACCCTAGTATATTGCATAAGTGGGTATAAAATAGACGGGAAGAGCTTATTAGGCATCAAAAAGTTTATCCGCATCACCAGTTATATTTAAGTCGAAGGTGCAGGAAACCGCATGACCTAGACCTATAAATTTGGAGACATTTGTGTCATCCGCCAACCCGCACTGGGCCTGCGTGGTGTGTTATAGCGCACCCCCTCTCACGGAGAGGAGACCTGTGTCCCAGCAGTGGGTACGTTGTAGGCTGACTATGATGATGTAATCATTTAATACAGGGCGAGCCTATGACCATGAATCGGGCACAAATCTAAACTTCAGGCTACCAATAAGATTTCCTAGTGATTCCCTTAGTACACGAGTCAAACCTCGGGTGACAATACTATTCGCTATCAACGCGTAATTATGCTAGGCATTCTTATCACGTCTTAGCGCCACGTGTAACATTACTGGAATTCCCGAAAAATGGCTTGAAACCGTCGCGTGACTCCTGGGTTTTATACAAACACTGTGGCATTTACGATTCAATTTGTATGAAATTAGGACTTCGTGGGAAGCGATATGCTCTACTTAACCTTTATGCTGAGCACGTGTTTAGCATTTGGCTGCCTTGTTGGTGTAGTGGTTGTCAGTGAGACTGCAGGGTTTAGGGGGTCCCGTGTTCGATACCCAGGTCGTGCAAAAATCTTATTGGATTTTTCCATCAGGAAATTCGCAGTAGCTGCGGCGTCTGGTTTGTGCCCGTCTAGAGCAGTGACAGGTAGACTCCTCATAGCGTCGTCAACTATTGACACATGAGAAATTCACGTTATAACTTCTTCAACCTCTTTCGCTAATCTTGCTTGTCATAATTTTATTTGTTGTTACATATCATGTTTTTTACGAGTAAAGCACGTACGTACTTAAGTATATTATGGTGTCTGCTCCATAAAATAAAATAAATAATTTTGGAAATATCACTTTACGTGACACGGTATAAAGCTCACTTTTCAATGCTTTTCTTTGAGTGTAGTTGATGTTCAGTAGTTTCGGTACGCGATGACCATTAGTTATACCTATTCCTTCCATCTGTATTCCTCTAGTCATCTCACAGAACTAAATAGCTGACATAGTTCAAATTCTAACCTCCATCTCCTAGAAATGTCTTTTCTATAAGATCTAGGAGCAAAAAACGTGGGGCATGACGTGACCCGAAAATCTATCAAGTTTGACAAGGGACTTTTCATGATGGACCGGATCAGTAACCTTTGAGAAGGTCTAGGTCAATGACTCTAAAAAGGTCAGTCAATTGAGGTTATATGCTAAATATGCATTGCGAAAGATACAGTACCTTTAATTATCAAATATGGGTAGTTATTTCTTGGCTAAGTAACTAAGGAATGATTTTGACATTGTATTAAAATAACTTCCACAAGTAGTACCTAACACTTAAATAATCTGTTTCAAAAGTATCTGATGAAAATATAAACAAAAGTATCAGAAAACGTAACTGTGGATGCCTATCTACAGATTGGCATCCACAGTTACGTTCCACAGTTACGTTCAGTACGTGCCACTTACAATTTGAGTGTTTTAACTTTATTGTTTGAATACTCAAATATTTGAAATTACTTTAAAGATGTTGGATTGGACCATTCGAAAATTGAGTTTAATTTTATAACCTCAATTTTCGTCGATGATTCTTCATTTACTATAAAATGTTATTTAAACAATAATTGTTGGGAAAACTGGTGAGATATAGTTGAAACCTTTTTAATACAGATTAATGTGTAACTAGTTACATTTTGAGAGTGATTGTCTAAGAATTTATCCTGAGCAGTGTTTATTTACAGCTTCATTTCATACTTTTGAAACAGACCATACATATACGTCCGGCGCATCCTGTGCTGGCAGTCCTGCTAACAATCTTGCTGCCATGCCGGTAATATTTTAACGGGATGAGCTTTACGAGAACAGCTTGTGACGTCATGAGACGAGAAGAATATAGCGTTATCGTTGTACCCAAGTATAAAATGCTTACTGGAAAGTCAACAGTAGAATTATTCTGTAAAGTTCACTTGGAACCTCAATCAAGTGACCGCAGAGTATTCGAAAGCGAACTCATTTGTTTTTGAAGTAAATCATCGCGGATTCACAACGAGACACCGTTCGAATTTCAAAGTGATGTATAGACCGTCACTATAGTAATGTTTTACAGGCTGATGATAAATTCTAAATTTCTTCATTATTACGGAGGAGCCACGTAAAAAACGTAGACTAAAGCATCTTTGCTTTGCTAATGACCACTCAAGTAATTAATGTTTATTGCTCATTAGGGTAAGTGACAGCGGTTGGCGATAGCCAAACGGTTAGGGTGTTGTGATTGGTGAAAGAGATAGGTATTGTGAATTTGAATCTGGCCTGGCCTGACGCATTATTAATGTGATTATATGAGAGTGGTTGAAGAACCTCGCTAATTTATACTGATGATGAAATAGGGAATCACTATTAAAACCTGTTCTCATGACCATTTCTTACAAAGAAAATAGATTGATATTCTCAGCACAGAAAGAACGTGACTTGAAACTGAAGTCTTGGCAAGCTTTGGGAGTATTGATAGGTAGACTTTTCACATGGAATTTCAGCCAATTTGGGGATAAAAATGGGTTTTCACTTAAGTCCGTGTCAAGTTTTATCTTAAACTTTTTATGTTGAACTAGCAACGTCGTGGCGCCGTCATCTCAAAACATTGAGATGTTTGTATCTTATTAATGTACTAGCTTCTGCCCGCGGCTTCGCCCGCGTGGATGTCGGAAATTATCCCACGGGAACGTGCTAACAGGATAAAATGTACCTATGTGCTTCCCCAGAATGCCATCTATCTCGCGGGCCCTTTGTGGCTAATTACAATAGAAAACCAATTGTGTCTCATTAGTGGCGATTAAGAGGGTACCTATATGATATCTTTACCTAAGTACCTACCTAATAAAAAAAAAACTCAATAACAGAAAATTAAATACCTACCTACCTAAATAAACCTATTTCTGATGATAACTAATCTAAACTCAATAAATAAGCAAAATCCCTAAAAACTAATATCTATACGAATGACTAATCCTACCTAACAGTATTATAGAATAACCTACGGTCACTACGTACACTATCAAATATACTACCTATACTTTAAAATTAAAATCTATACCTACGACTTATATAAAAATAAACCTAAATAACTCTAAAAACTAAAAGGAATAAAAAGGTCGCACTGAAAAACACGGTTTAGAATTGCAAGTAGCAGTTAAAATAAGAACGAACGCTCGCCACTCAACACGTCCGTGCAAATCAAAGTTCAATAAATGTCATGTCATGTTCAATAATGAGCATAACCTTAGTGAACTCCACTGGGGGTGACGTAACCTACCACAAACTTATTATTTGCGGTTGGAACAGTAATCGGTCTAGGGATCGAACCGCAAAATTAAGTTTGTTTTTTATTGTATATACTTTTCCGGGATAAAAAGTACCCAGTGTGGTGCCCAGGATATTAAAGAATAATTATACCAAGTTTCATCGTAATCGAACCGGTAGTTTTTGCGTGATGCCTGAACAAACAGACAGACAGACAGACAGACAGACCGACAGACAGACAGACAAAAATTTTTGTAATCACATTTTTGGGTTCGGTGTCGGTCTAGTAACACCCCCTGCCATTTATTTTTTTGATATTTTCAATGTACAGAATTTTCACTTCTACAGATTTATTATAAGTATAGATTAAAAACATAAATCGTCCGGAACAAATGCTTTAAACGGTGATGAAAACTGCATCAAAATACATTATGTAGTTTAGAAGATACACAGACACGAAAAGCGACTATGTTTTAAACTATGTATGGACATAGGAAAAGATTGATTCCTCATTAATTGGTTCGGAACAGTGTGGACATCCCCGCTACACAGTCTAACGTCAATCGTAAAGTACGTTTAAAACTAATATTAAAATCCACTCCCGGGTCTTAGTTCTTAACTCATAATATCCTAGACGAATACTTAGTCATAAATCAAGATTAAAAACTCAGTTTTGATATTACTCTCGACTGTAATTTAGTTTTAACGCTAGATTGATGATGGAGCATTCGTTCTAGACAACCGACCTTAGGTTCTTAAAGCACGTAAAAAATGAAAATTGTCTAATTGAAATGAATCTAAGCAATAAATAGTCCATTTTATAGACTGCCTCGTTAGTCTAGTGGTCGCAGACGTGACTGTCGAGTTTGGGTTCGATGTCCCGGTAGGACAAAGTGTTATTTGGTTTTTCTTCATGTACCAGTAGTGTCTCGGAGCTCGGATTGGTGCTCCGTTCATGGCGATTGGCTCGCTCTCTGTTACATGGGCCTTAAACATAACTAGCAAAATGTGGATGTACAATATAAGACTCTGCCTGTCTCTCCTGCGAGAACAGGCGTGGTGTTTCTGTAAAATAAAATATTCACAACGGGTAATATGTTTGCTCCCGAATGGGTAAAAAGTTCCTTTTCATAACTAATCAAAACTCTGCTAGAAATTGTTGTTCATAACGTAAAATTATATTTTTGCAACAGTCGTACCGTAACTTATATGGAAGTGAGAACTTTCATAATATTGAATCTTAACATTTTCCTTAACAACCGTTACAGTTACTAAAAACATTCCTGTAACTAACTTCCCTAAATTATCCCGAAAACGCTCATGAAAAATAAAAATTTGTTATTAATTTTGTTTTGCAAAATATATGAAATGGTTTCGAAAAATATAACGTAGCTGTTATTAAAGGAGCTGTCACAAGTAGGAAACTCGTGTCGGGAACGTTAGTATAAAAATATAACACCCAAGTACAAACATAAAAGTTTCCAGTTTAAAGAGAACTGGCTGCAAAAATAATGAAAATCTTTTTTATTTACCTTTTCTTCTGACACGTTTTTTATTCGATAACTTTATGTTGATTTGGGCTTTGTTCTTTCCTGAGGTCCGGAACTTTGGATATGAAGTCGAAAGTAAATTGGCAGAACATTTTTTTGGGCCTTGTCCTTGTTATGACTGAGAAGAACGAGCAGGGATGACGATGTCCACTTCGTGATGGCAATTTCAGGCAATTGAAAGTCCAAAGATCATTGAGCATTTTTGACCCGGTACCTCGAAGTGCGCGTCCTTTATTG
This sequence comes from Apamea anceps, assembly GCA_951799955.1. Lineage (NCBI taxonomy): Eukaryota > Metazoa > Arthropoda > Insecta > Lepidoptera > Noctuidae > Apamea > Apamea anceps. Next base: position 5,092,065 of record OX637528.1, read on the forward strand.
AAATGTAGTTTGTTTTGAAGGTTTAGGGTTTACAATTTACGGAATGTATTTATTTTAATCCAAATGTATGGGGGAAAAAAGTTATAGTCATCATTGGTACCCACGTTGGGCCACGTTGTTGGTTCGATCCGTGGGTCAAGGTGTTATTTGTTGTTTTTATTGGATATTTTCAGTAGTTTTCTTAGTCGGGATTTGTGTCCAGTTACTGGTAAAAGGCTCGCTGCAATGGGGCTCCTCAAATAGAGTGAATGTATCAATACACCTCTGCCTATTCCTACGGGAATTGGAGGCGCGGTTTTATATTTAACTTAGACAGTAGGTCCTTTACATAGTGAAATTGTCAAAGCCACATTTGTGGTACATGTTAGCCTCGAATGGGTACTTAACCACGAAACCCTTCAAACCACAGTCAATGTATCTCTATTGCTAAGGTTTGTGGTACAAAATAATCTCGCAAAGAGCCACAATATTCTGCAGACGTCTAAATTAGGGATAGGCACGGATGACATGAGAGAGTAATAAAAGACGATCGCTACTTCCATTGCTTGTGCTGGGATGTCGCGGGCGTGTGGTACACCGTATGTAGTGTAATATAGGATTCAAAATATCTGTAGTGTCATTCTCTAAATATCACTTCGAAATGCGAACAGTGTCTCGTTGTGAACCCGCGATGATTTACTTTAAAAACAAATGAGTTCGCATTCGAATTGTGTGCGTTGATAGATTTTGTCGTTTGATTTTAACGTTTAACTCGGTGACTTTTAGAATGTTACTTTATTAATTTCACAGCTACCGGTAAAACATAGTGACCTGTATATATTTTATCTACAACACCTGTTTTTAACCCACCTGTGTTTTTTAATGAAACCTTCCACATTCACTTTGACTTGAGTGAGGTTTCAAGTGAATTTTACAGAATAGCATTACCTACTCAGCTTTTATAATCAGGTTTTCTCAAAGTCCCTCAGTTTTGTGAAAAGAACATCCTTAAGAAACCCTAAGAATATTTTGTGCTTGTTCTTACTTTCGTGTTCAATGTTTATAACTTATTTTCATTCATAGCAATTTCACGGTATTCAAACCACCGACTTAAGCAGTGGAGCTAAGATTACCTAAAAAAAACATTTTCTCAAACTTTAATAATATCTACATTACTAAGCAAATGAATCTGCCTGGCTTTTTCCCAATTGGGGTCGACTTTCAGCCTAACCGGATGCAACTACTGGTATGTAAACTACTGGTATGACCCAAGTAATTTGCATGGAGCGACTGCCTATCTGACCTCCACAACCCAGGTATCGGGTAACACGTTAACCCTTGACAATACTGGTGGTTACACTTTCGAGCCCTTGACTACCTGTAAGGACTGTCCCAGATCTATGAATGACAGCCGGAACCAACGGCTTAATGTGCTTTCCAAGGCATGGAGGGATCTCGATAAGTAATAGATGGTGAGCCATCCACGATCTTTCGATCGCCCGTGCAGCTGTTATTATTTGGCAGTCCCACCACGACATCACTAAGCAAGTTCGCTAATTACTGCAGTACTTTTTAAACAAAACAGTCTCTCACTCTGTATAAGCTTACTTGAACAAAAAACTGTAGAAAAACGTTCAGGATTTTCTAAACTGGGTTAAGTTTGTTTCTTAATCCCTGCCCTAACTAACTTGAGCGGGTTCACTTAATCCTTTCACTAAGTTTATCATGAAGTTGTAAACATACTCTGGTTTTGGTTTTACCTTTTTTATCTACTTTGACATAGTTAGTGACACCGATAAAAGTATCTGCTAAAGGTCGCTCAGCTTATTTTTGTGCGGGTATCTCTTCTGGTTGGGTTGGTGAGTTTGTGAGTTGGGTACGGTGTAATGATGTGTGCAAGATGTCACGTATTAAATCAAAATAAAATTATGATTATTGAACCATTTAATTTGGTAGGTAAATATTTAACTTGGAACAAAAATACAACTTTGTCATTCGGACCCTCTCTCGATTCCTATTGATTTTCGCCCAGACTGATCGGTGTGCTTAATTATGGCAATCGCCACACTCTCACGTCCTGGAAGAAATAAGTCATATTACCAAGTCACCATTTATACGTTTTTGTGGTCCATACATCGCTATCAGCCGTCTAATTTTATTTTATTACGTTGATACGCTTCGGTCTAACACACAGCCATCGTATTATCATTCGGCAGCCACCAAACTACCAGTTGTGGGCAAAATTCTTCTGCTAAGTAAACAAAATCAAGTTTAATATTATTACGACAGCGTCAAACTTTTGGTGGGAGAAAGTTTGTGAGAGGAAATCATAAGTCAGACTTGTCCTCGTGGGTTTTGATGTTAGTGTATACTAGAGCATAATGTAGTGATGGGATTTTTGGTTCTTTTTTTTAAACTATATTGTTGGTTGCAGAACGTAAAACACATCAAAGTTCTTACAAGACCCGATTGGGTGGACCAAAATTCATTGAAACGTCCGCACTTAAAATAGTTTTAATATGTAGGTATTGTCTTCGTCAATTAAAATATCTTGGCGCCTACCTACTGGTAACTTTAATGAAAAACAAACGATATTTTTCAAGTTTATCGATTTTAAAAGTTTTTTTTGAACTTCCTCGTTTTTACTAAACATGATAGTGCCTCACGATTATTTAATTATATTCAACAAACTGAAAATAAATGGATTGGGTTGAACCGCAGTGCAATCCTAATTGGCTTTATTATAACGTCAAGAAACATCAAAGTACTTAAAAACCCGACTAGCTTAATAACACGCCAATATTACCGAAGGGATTTACTTGACATCAATCTTCATTTATATCGCGTAAACACTATAAGGTTATTATGGAAGAGGATGTTATTTAAGCAGGAACTTCTTGTATTAATAATTTCTGTGCTTTATCGTACAGAGAATATCTATAAACATGTTTTGTTTAGTTGTTAAAAGAAATATGGCTTTTGTACTTGTACTATTATAATTATAGGCTGCATCTTGTTTGCAGACCTATGTAGAGTTATTCTCTAAACATCACTTCTACATTCGAAAACGGTATCTCGTTGTGAATCCGCGACGATTTACTTTAAAAACAAATCAAAATCAAAAGTCATTTATTCAAATTAGGCTGAGAATCAGCACTTTTCGAACGTCAAAATTACAAAAGACAGTCCCCCAAAAACGCCCGCCCTTCACCAAAATGAGTTCGCTTTCAAACTGTGTGCGCTCACTTGAGTGAGGTGAGCAGTGAACTTTACAGAACTATGTGTTTTGCTGTAAATAGGACTTAAACATGACTGGCGAAATATGACTGTAATATTAGATACAGCTTTGCCTAATCCTTCGGGGATTACATGTGTGATGTTGCGTTATGTATAATACTGCTGCAAATGAGCTTTCAATTTGTTATAGTACTTTTTTTCTATGCTAAGAAAGACATAAAAGTTATCACCAATTTATTTGACCGGAATGGTCGACCATTTAGCTAACATATAGGAGGTGTGACAATCATCTTGCGAACGAGAGAGTCGTGACAATATTCTGATATATATCTGAATAGCGGTTAAATGGATCAGACAGAGGAAGGTAATAGCCCGGATAACGATTAGGAGACAGATGTTTTTTATGTAATAATGCTGTTATATTATTTATGTTATGGTTGAGAGGCGGCCCACGATAAGTGATTCCGTCAACTATTACTATTCTGTAAAGTTCACTTGGCAGTTCAACCTCACTCACATGAGCGCATACAATCGAAATCGAACTCGTTTGTTTTTAAAGTAAATCATCGCGGATTCATAGCGAGACAGCGTTCGAATTTGAAGTGATGTTTAGATAATAACATCATGATGACTTTTTTTAACAATTTAACTTTGAGTAGAGAAGCCCTCTTTAGTAGTAGTAGGACAAAATGAAGTTATAATTAGACTGAAAGTAATATTCAATTCCTACAACAATTTGTTTAAAAAAATGTAATTGAGGGAGAGTCTATTGCCTCTAATCGACCAAAAAAGTGGCGCCTATTCAGAAATCCCTAATGGAAATCATTAATAACATTAACTTATTAAGAAACTGATCACGAACTAACGAGGCAGCCGCCACGTTAACAAATACGTAAAGAATTATCATCTGTCAAGCCCAACTTTTCTGTTAGGGTTGGCTTCCAGTCTAACCGGATGCTGCTAAAGACCAGTATTTTACATGGAGCGACTGTCTATTTGAACACAAACTGTCCACAGCCCAGTTACTGGGTAATACGATAAACTGGTTGCTTTTTGGGCTTCTGACTACCCGTAACGACTGTCAAAGATGTACGAATGACAACCGGGACCAATTGCTTAGCATTTCCGAAGCATGGAGGGGTCTCGACATGTAATGGATGATTACCCGTCCACTAAACGACCGCAGCAAGCGTAACCTCTTCGTGCGGCTGTTATCATTTAGCCATGGCCCCTCTGCCAATAAGATCAGCATATCTCATTCTAACCACTGCGACCTCTCCTGGCGTTTGCCTGTACTAATTAACCAAAGTTGGTAAGATCCTATAATTAGATCAGTAAATCTCGCTTTTCCATCATATTATCTGTAAGGTCAATCAGAGCGGTCTCTTGGGAACTTGTTCGTAGTTGAATTGCCCTTATTACTCGTACGGACGCGAGCGACCCTAAGGGTCGGTGAGTTAGGGAAGCTCGGCGAAACAGTGGCGATGGCAGATATAGTTTGATGTTTTGATAGTATTGTGATTTGGAATGGACTCCGAGGAGCTCGAGGTCCCTTTGTGTTATATATCTATTCTTAGTAATCCATACTTATTATTATGAATGCGGAAGTAACACTCCCTGTCTGTTCCTTCCGCACTCAACCCATCGTTCTGAAATTTGACAGATAGATAGCCTGGGACCTGGAGAACATGTTTATTTATTATTTATAACAGCTTAAACTAATAAGCTTTTTTTCATCTTAAATATTTATTTCTATACAAAAATTACGACGTAGCGGGTAATAGTGGTTTGTTTTTATAAAAACATGAATTTTAAAAGTGCCTGATAAGTTGACAGACATACTCGTAATTTATAGCCACGAGTTAACACTGTTAACTTATGGTCTACTCGGAGTAAATTATATAACCTTAACTTTATTTAGGTATGCGCTAAATATTTCGGCAGCTTTTGTGTTGGAAGGCACAGCCTAGGAGACCAGGGGGTCTACTCCGAAGTAGTATCGGCCGAATGTTCAGCCGTTTCCTGCTATGAAGTTACTATTTGGTTCGGTCGGATCCGATCCTACACTCTTTCCAATATTGACTATGGTCCCGACCCAACTGAGCCGATCCGAACTTTTTTCGCATTTTTCAATAATATTCGGTTCGGCCGTGTGTCGGTCCGGTCCGAACATTCGCACTTTGGACTTCGGAGTAGGCCCCCAGGATATCGTCAGCGGTACGGTGCTGTTCTAAGAATAATCATAGAATTCCTTAGCCCTCTTAATAATTCAAATGCCATTAATTATATAATCAAACCAAAATGCCGTACACGTACACGAAACTCAGTACCTACCACAAAAGCTTGCATCACCAAACGAAAATCCCGTAATCAATAATAAGAGCTTTCATACCAGCGTGTTGCACTTACCTAATGAACGTTATCGCGCGTATCTTATCAGCTACACAGTTGGTATGCTCGGCTGTTATTAGAACCTCACCAGCGAGAGTGAGAGTTTTGCCTTTTCTGCAAACCTCTATTTATTATGTGCCTGCACTGGTTACTTTCTAAGCATCATTTCGATATTCGAACAGTCTTGTTGTGAATCCGCGCTGATATACATAAAAAAAAACAAATGAGTTTGTTTTCGAATTGTATGCGGTCAGTTGAGTGAGGTTGCAAGTGAACTTTACAGAACAGCTCTCTGCTCGTGTGGTTGGTATAGTAAGAAGTATAGTGGGTTGGTAGTTAGGCTTTGGGGACCAAAATGATGATGAGTTTCGGAGACAGACATCGGAACTCCTCAATAAATGCCAGCAAATCAACCGCGATTGCTGCTATGGCATATGTATGCATTGTTTACGCAATCACACAACATAACATCACGCCTGTACCCTCTTAAAGGGGTACGCAGATGTGTTCAGTATACCACGATACACCCTCATTTCTGTCAAAGTTGTTATTGGGTCTAATCTTGGAAGTATATATGATTTTGTGTGGGGTAGGTAGGTACAACTAAAAAGTGAAAAATAAAAACTTTTTTATAAAAAAAAAAACAACCGACTTCCAAAAAAATCACTACAAACTGAAAAATAACTTTAATTTCAGAAGTCTGTGTCAAAAAAATATAAACATCCGAATTGAGAACGTCCTCCTTTTTTTGAAGTCGGATAAAATATTGACTACTTCGTATGTGTAGTGGTTGACAATGCGACCGATGTGAGTGCAGTCGTTTGGGTTAATCTCCAAGTTTCGGTAAAGTATTAATGGGATGTTCTTATAGGAGTTTCTGTGTAGCAGCTCTGTGTGTGGAATTGTGCCGGTTAATGGCAATGATGACCATAACCCAGTGAGAACAGAGCAGTGATGGCTTAGTGGTATTGACCCCGAATTACAAGTTGTAGGTCGCGAGTTCGAACCCAGGCAGGCACTTTCCTTTGTGTATTTAATTTCATCACCACTGCTCTCAAAACGGTGAAGAACCGTGGGGAAACCGGCTTGTTCTATCCACCACTCCGCACTGGGCCCGCGTGGTGGATTATAGCCTACTCCTTCTCAGCTGTGGGAACATTATAGGCTGCTAATACTTATGCTAATGTCAATCTGCTGGCCCCCGTTTACTTACATGGGACCTATACAGAACAGGTGGAATGTCTTATACAATACTTCTCCCTAGTCCACGAGCAATACAGTCGTAATGTAACAACTTTTATCGATTCCTCGCGCCATTATTAGCCGAACCTAGCTCCAAAATGGTTTGACACTAATTGCTAGATCGATTAACAAGCTGTCACGTTAGAATTCAATTATCTAAATAATTGACATCGGAACTAGATTCGCGAAGTGGACTAAAGTAATAACATACTTTAAAGCATTAAGAAATGGTGAAGGGCGGACGGTTTGGAGGACTGTCTCATGTAATTTGGACGTTAAAAACACAAAAAAGACATCTGCTGCTTTGCTTCTTAGCACAAAAAAAAACCCTAAATTATCAGTAAACGCGGTAAACAATTTCTTTATTAACATAGGCAGGGAAATTGCAACTCGAATTCAAAATAGTACGCCCCCCTCTAGAGCATCTGCTAACATCTCGCAATCCCCTTCGCAGTGTGATTCTTTAGCTTTACTACAGACCGATGCTACTGAGATAGAGTTACTCATTAAAAACCTGCGAAGGGATTGTGCTGTTGGTTATGACAATATCTCTGCGGCCATTTTACAGTCTTCAACTGATGTATTTGTCCCAGTCTTAACGCACATTTGCCAGCTATCTCTGTCCTCAGGAGTCTTTCCTGATGTTTTTAAGAAAGCCATTGTATATCCGATACATAAGAATGGTGATGCAGATGTGGTCAATAATTATAGACCTATATCGGTTCTCCCAGCAATGTCCAAAGTCCTAGAGACATTACTATACATAAGACTAAACAAATATTTAGATTCAAAGGGTATTATTTCAGATCACCAATTGGGCTTTCGAAAGAAGAAATCGACAGAAGATGCAGTCTCATCACTTGTTGACAGTGTGGTAGACAGTCTAGACAAAAGGGAAAAATGTCTGGGACTATTCTTGGACCTCACCAAGGCGTTTGACACCGTCTCCATCCCAAATCTTATTTCTAAACTGGAAAGGGTCGGCGTTAGGGGTTTAGCTCTTGATATATTTCAGGACTACTTGACAAACAGAACACAAGCAGTCAGGGTGGGGGAATGCATAAGTGAAGACGCGAAACTGGTTTTCGGAGTTCCCCAGGGCAGTATATTAGGTCCTCTGTTATTTAATATCTATATTAATGATCTTTGTCAATTAAAATCTCCCAACTGCCAGGTTTTCGCTTATGCGGACGACACTGTGCTTTTCATACGCGGCCCTACCTGGGATGAGGTGAAAGTTTATGCAGAAATTGCCTTAAGGAAGGCTGTGTTCTGGTTGTCCTGTAACTTACTAACCCAAAACGTCAACAAAACAAACTTTATAACCTTCGGTATGAAGATCTCTGGAGTTCCACCCTTGGACTCTTTCTTCATCAAATCTCATACTTGTGTGTCACACCTCTCCAACAACTGTGATTGTCCAACAATATCTCGAGCAACGACTGTTAAATACCTAGGAATCAAAATTGACCAAACTCTCAAATGGCAGTCCCACATAGATTCGTTAACCTCACGTGTCAGAAAGCTAATTTATATGTTCAAGTTGCTCCGTAATTCCGCCAGCCTCGAAACTCTCAAGATGACCTACCAAGCGCTTTGTCAGTCCATCATCTCATACTGCATCTCGGTTTGGGGTGGAGCAGCCAAAACCATACTTTTACCCATAGAGAGAGCACAAAGAGCAGTGCTCAAGGTGATGACCAAAAAGAGCTTTCGGTATCCCACTTCTAAGCTTTACAATGAAATAGGTGTTCTGACAGTGAGACAGCTATTCACACAACATATTTTAACCAAGAAGCACGCCACCCTAGCTTTTGATCCCTTGTTATATCACAAGAAACGTCGAGCGGATATTGTCTGCCCCTCTGTTAGACACAGAACTATAATGGCCAAGCGGCATTACATGGTTATTAGTAGTCTCCTTTATAATAGACTTAATAAACTACTGAATTTATATCCACTAAAACTGACTGAATTTAAAAAGAAAATAATATCCTGGCTTTTACAATTAAATTACTTAGCAACTGAAAATCTATTAAATCAATAATCATTAGTTACCTATTTGTATAATTAAACTCGTAAACAAAACATAAGTATTTCCAGTATATAAGAATGCACCAAATCTATGATTACGTTTGATAAATTTAAATAATTTACTCTTCGCAAACCATCAAACATAACCTCCCACAAAGCACTCACGTCCTTACAAGTACAATAAACCCATCACCAAACTACACACACACCATATACTCATACACTTAACACAACATTGTAATGTGGCGAACCCATACTTCATAGTCTTACACTTCTTATTTAGTTAATTAGTTAAGTACTGATTCCCTAGAAACAGGCACGCCTTATTAGGGATTTCAGTGAGTCAAGTTCTTTTATACTACTTCGATCGTTTGTTACTCAATATGTTTTGCTCAATAAAGTTTATTATTATTATATTACGTTCGAAAAGTGCTGATTCTCAGCCTAATTTGAATAAATGACTTCAGTCCCGCTTGTAACATTAGTTTCAAAAAAATATCGAGACGAAATTCGCACTTAATAAGTAGGTACTGCCCTCCGCGGTATACTTACTGCGGTATGTTCAACTTCAAGTCTCTTTGTGCAAGTCCTCGGGTGACGATATCAACGAAATATGAGTGCTGAGGCCATGAAGTTAAGATTCAAAATCATTTCTGCTTACGAAAAACCGGCAAGCCATGCCGCCACGTGCCACCAAGTGACCGTTTGCCTTAATATTGCAGTAGGACAGTTTACAGACTTCTTTTACCAAAAATATTAATCCACTTGGCAACTCGAAGCGTTAAAACTTATCTTCTCCGACACTTTGTTGCAATTAATTCAAAGAAAAGTCAGTCTGCTTCAGAAACATGATACTCTTGAAAATCTTTATTGATTTACCACGACAACTTGTAATTTATAAGATTCTTAGAACAATTATTTACCAAGTTATGAAAGCACTTTAAATACTTAGTGAGGGTACTTACACTAAAATGAGTGAACTTTAGTACTTATAGTCTGACGAAAAAAGTGTGAAATATTTTTAAGTGTTTTAGTACTCAATGAGTATATTCAGCTGCATCTGGTTAGTCTGGAAGCCGACCCGAACATAATTGGGAAAAAGTTACTTATCAGATGATTAGTTAGTAGGTAGTCAGGTAAGTATCTACACATGACAATGATAAACTTTCGCTGTGGGACCAAGTCTAACATAAACCTTTCCCAGTATAAGATAACTTATCACAATATTTTAACATCTCAACTCCTTTTCAATTTCAAAAAACAAAACGCGCACAACTATTTTCCGCAAATGTTACCAGCTTAAAATAACTTGCTCCAAAATCTTTTTAACAGGTAACCCCAAGGCAATCAAAGTTTGTGGCTCACAATTTTCGTTTGTGGCAACTTTGCACATGGCCTATCTCGTCTTCGCGGTCGTTACGATAACTTACGATGCTCAAACTTGGAACGGATTTTAATCAAAGGGGCGAATTGTTTTAGTTTCGAGTTTACGTCCTATGCTGATTTTTAGATTATCAAAAGGATTTTTAAATTCGATAAGTGAGTATTTATAGTTTCATGGAAAAAAGTCGATAGTATTTTACTGATTTTCTTTTTTATTTACTCATTATTTTGACGTGACTTTGTCTACATGCTTGTAATGCACATTGTTTGTAAACAACACCTTTCAATGTCCAGATTTTATTTCAATCAATTCATCAGTAGTTTGTGTCTGATCCTCTGAATGCATCGGGTGTAGCAAAGTGTGACAGCAAACACTAGTTTAAAACAGTTTGCATATTTCTTTCATAAGCATTTTTTTTATCAATCATTATTATTTTGCGTGGTACAGCAGGAGCCTTTTAAGGGGTGCGCTTGATATTTGTCCCTAGTGTAGCGACTTTTTTCTGTTTTGAAAATGTTATTAGTAATTTGCCTTTTTATAGTAAAACTAAATCGGATGAAGGTAGGTAGAGAACCTATACATTTACAGGTGTAACCTTCGATCAATAATGTAACACACAGAACAAAAGTTCCCATTTACTAAACAAAACTGTTTCTACCCTCATTAACAATTGTTTTCTACACACACTTCCGGAAACCCTACTAAAATAGCGAAGAATGGCAGTCGTTTCGTGTAAAATATTGATAGTCGGCCGCTTCTGGTAAGATGGGAACCGACCCATACGTATAAGTTAGAAATAAACAGTTTATGTGGTTTTTAAGCATTTAAAATAGACAAAAAGCGTATTTGCAAGAGATCTGATAGGTCGTAAGTCAGAAGCATAACAAATAAATAAAATCAAATACACCATTGTATGTGTACTAAAGTTCTCCCTCTCACAGAGGGGAGGCCTGTGTCCCAGCAGTGGGAATGTTACACTACAGGCTGATTATGCTATGCTATACTGAAGTTGGTGGGTTTTTTCACACATTATTTAAAAGTATTTGTATAGTTTCCTTTTAAATAATAGTATTTATAAATAAACGGAAAAGTGAGGCATTCCACTTACTTACAATTCTATGTATATCTTATTCGATTTGTTTTTAAAGTAAATCATAGCGAATTCGTAACAAGACACCGTTCGAATCTCGAAGATATGTTCATAGATTCGTTGTGTTTTTATATTAGAGTATATTGTTGTATATTAGAGTACAAATTTCCATAGTATAAGTGTTTTGTATTAATCATTAGAGTAGAAGTAGCATAAATTAGGTTTTATACCCACGTGTACATTAGGTTCACATTGTAAATATTCGTTTGCCGCTAGCAGCGGCGGATGTGGTCGAACTTATCCATATGTACCAACCATCTTTGTACCTACCATATCCGACGAATAAATGTCATTGTCGAATTGCTAAATAACTTTTAGTGACATTTGGTCTCAATGAACATTTTTTTTCTTCTTGTCTCAAACTGGTAAAATAATCTAGAATTTTTCGACATTCCGGTTGACCACAATTAAATCAACACAAATATTAATTACAAAAAATCATACTTCAATTATATTTAATTCTAGTACAATACCTCCAATTTCCCTTTGCTATAATTTCCCATTAATTAATAAATTACAGGGCAAATATTTTACGGCATAATTAAATCACCCCTCGGAATTCTTCGCGAGTTGAATAAATCACAAAGATGTATGCTGATTAAAACTTGTGTGGAATATTAAATAAGTAGGTAGTAAACTGGCTGAAATTATTTGAAAGGATATAAAAAAAAAACGAGTCAAGGACAACTAAGTTGTTAGCTAAGTATAAGAAAGACGTGTAAAGGGACATCCATCAACCCCTACTGTGCCCGCACCGTGGGTCACGGCCCGCTCCCTCTTACAGAGTGGAGCCCGTGTCCCAGCAGGGGAACGTTTATAGGCTGCGTGAGTTTATTCTATGCATTCGGTGAGGTTTTTTTTCATGTATGTACGCCTATTTAATTATTTTTTTCCCAAAAAGATTGACATCACAACTGGTCAGCTACGACTATTAAATAGAAATCATCAATTTGTTTGCCTAGCATGATGTTTAATGATACAGGCAACAGATTATTGACGACTCCTTTTACACGTCTTTGCAAAGGATCGTTTTCAGCAGTCAGTAATAAAAGGTCTACAATAAAACCTCGCCAGTTCATTCACGTATGAATAAATAAGAAGACTTCAGCACTATTTCTTTCTCTTTGGAAATAGATTCGGGATTTTTGACGACACGTTCAGACTTGTACTTGAATATATTATACCTTTCACACCGGACTCTCTGGGGAGACTGAATAAAAAATTTGGCACTACTGTGATTCGGACGAAATGGTTTTTATATTAGATTTCCATAGGGATAGCTTTTAGTTACGTCATGTTCCATCTGTCAATATTTTTGGAGCATAATAATATTTTAAATCCTACTAATATTATAAACGTGAAAGTTTGTATGGATGGATGGATGGATGGACGTTTAATTACTCTTTCACGCAAAAACTACTGAACGGATTAGTATGAAATTTGGCACACAGATGTTTTATAATCAGGATTAACATATAGGATAGTTTTTATCCCGACATTGCCACGGAATCGAAACTTATGCGGGTGAAACCGCGGGGCGCGGCTAGTTCATTTATAAAACAAATGAGCATCAGCAATTCTATTTTGTGAAGTTCGAGCACAATTCAAGCGAACTCATTTGTTTTTAAAGTAAATTATCGCGGATTGAGAACGTGACACCGTTCGAACTTCAAAATGATGTTACGAGAATTGCTATGCAAAACAAAATAAGTTACATTAAAAATAATCTTATTATTTCTAAAGTTTCTTAGTTAATATGCCTAGAAAACACAATGAAACTAATATCTAACTGCAAATCTAGCCTTAAAAGATCACATATCAACATTTCTTCAGAAGTAAACCACTTAGAAATGGACAGACAGCCTTCCGTTCAACTGGCTATTAGACCTAATGTAGTGGAAGAATACGACCGAACGATCAAAAGTAATATCCACACATATACCTAGTCACTTTAACAATACGTTCATACATCCATCATTCTTTAAAAGTAGTATCGGTAACATCTGTTATGTGAAGATGAGATATATGACCATTGTGTGCGATTCATATTAACAAAAAACCAGCCAAGTGCGAGTCGGACTCGCCCATGAAGGGTTCCGTTACGTTACGATTTATGACGTATTAAAAAAAAACTACTCACTAGATCTCGTTCAAACCAATTTTCAGTGGAAGTTTATATGGTAATGTACATCATAATATATTTTTTTTAGTTTTATCATGCTCTTATTTTAGAAGTTACAGGGGGGGGGGGGGGACACACATTTTACCACTTTGGAAGTGTCTCTCGCGCAAACTATTCAGTTTAGAAAAAAATGATATTAGAAACCTCAATATCATTTTTGAAGACCTATCCATAGATACCCCACACGTATGGGTTTGATGAAAAAAAAAATTTTGAGTTTCAGTTCTAAGTATGGGGACCCCCAAAATTTATTGTTTTTTTTTCTATTTTTGTGTGAAAATCTTATTGCGGTTCACAGAATACATCTACTTACCAAGTTTCAACAGTATAGCTCTTATAGTTTCGGAAAAAAGCGGCTGTGACATACGGACGGACAGACAGACAGACAGACAGACATGACGAATCCATAAGGGTTCCGTTGCCATTTGGCTACGGAACCCTAAAAATCACGCCTGTGGCCCTCGAAGGGTTGGGCAGAGGTGGATATATGTACAATTGCGCCCACATCATTATCATCATGCTCCTGCCTGTATTCTAATTTATTTGGGGTCGGTGCAACATGTCTCTATATATAGATAACACCACATATATAACTTGTGTTAACAAATAAAAGTGATTTGATTTGATTTGATCTATTTTTTATAGTAATACCCACAGTTCGTCAGTTTGAAGACAATTTGAAGTCACAATTGAAGGTAATAAAACTTATTATATATTATAGTTATATTTAAGTCCTGTGTACTATGTCCAACAGTGGAGGCTGAGTTGATAGGTTGGTTGATTGGTTGACGTAAGTAACTGAAGGCGAACTGATTGCCATCCACTGGGTACAAATACAGACTGGACTGCTACTGGAGAACACTTTAATAGAAGAACCCAATTGGGTTCTTCCAGCACAAATTGTCGAGCAAAGGCCCCCGAGCTGGGAATCGTAACCAGGACCTCACACCAACGAAGCTGACACTGTGTTCGGTGTTCGGTTCGCTAATTGAAAAGATATGAAATATTTCACCACCACCAATGGTAACCACTTACCACCAGATGGGTCATCTGCTTAACCATCAAATAAAAAAATGTAGGGTGGCAAATAATCAAACAGAAACCAAGTACCATGATCTTGTAGTTCAGTCTGCGCCATGAGCCTTTGTACTGTGCTAATTAACATAAACAAGCAGTCCCAATTATGATGAATACAAATGACTAATCTACCCCATTTGTTATCAGTGGGCTTTTGTCTTATCTGTCTGACGTCAGTAGGCGGGCAGGCTTGGCTGCTTATTTAACCGCAAAATACCTAGGTACTGACGGTAGCGCTGTTCTGTAAAGTTCATTGCTCACCTCACTCAAACGAGCGCACACAATTCGAAAGCGAACTCATTTGTTTTTAAAGTAAATCATTGCGGATTCCAACAAGTCACTGTTCGAATTTCGAAGTGATGTTTGTGAAGTCCCAAATATAATGAATAATAATAATAATAATCTTTATTCGTGAATATGAGACAACCATACAGAGCAACTTAAAAATAAACCCAGGATATACAATAATCGTTTAAAATTATTTTGACAATAAATTTAGACAGTTGGAGAACTTGAAATGGCAGATTTTAATGGGCTTGGTTGTCTTTGGACTGATTCGCCCTATCCCCTCGTACTAGTATAGAACTGTATCACGAGCGGATAGTCTTCCTCAACCTTAGATCAACAGATTCCCACAAGGTTCCAGTCACAAGTTATCTAGTTACATATTATATATCAAAAAATAATAATAACAATAATAATAAATAGTAATAAATCATAAAACAAATCAAAGTACCAATCAAATCAATAAAAAAAAATAAAATCAATCAAATCATAAATCAAATCATAGGACATTTGTATTAATTAATTAAATTACATGATTGGGATAGTCTGTGTCGTTTTGTTTTTGGGTGTGGGTATATGTATATTTATATGTTATGTGTATATGTTATATGGATGTTTTTGTGTGTGTGCAGTTCTGTGTGCTTTATTATTTATGTGCCTTGTTTATACCAATTTTCTTAGTAGATTTTCAGTGCTATTGTAGTCTAGTGTTTTCAAATATTTATCGATAGTCTTCTTGCATGTTTGGCTATCAAGATTCTTTAATTTTAGTTCTTTACTTACTTTGTTGTAAATGCTAGGACCGAGATAATTGTGAAATTTGTGTGCAAAAGATGTACTATATTTGGGTATGTTATAAACAATATCTACTCGTCGTCTTTTTGCAAAGTGCGGTTTTAGTTTATGTTGTGCCATGACCTCTAGTTTAATGAATAATTTTCGCACCGAGAGGACTCCCAGTTCTGAGTAAAGTAGGTATGTCGGATAAGTGTACTTTTTGCGAGAAATAACTTTAAGTACCATACGTTGGGCTCTTTCCACAAGCAATATGGTGGTTTTTGAAGTGCCTCCCCACACATTCAAGCCATATATCAGTATAGACTGACATAGTGCTAAATATATTTTTATTAGTAGGTTAATGTCACATGCATTTCTAATAGTTTTAAAAATATAAATTAACTTTCTTGCGCGATTGCTTACTTTCATGACGTGTTCTTTCCAGTTTAAGTTTTGGTCTACTATTACCCCCAGGTATCTTATGGAATTAGTTCTGGTGATTGGGTTACAATGACAGGTACTTGGATTGTTGCAATTGTGAGTTTGTATACTTATTGAGTTGAGAGAAGGTTGCGTTCTGCTGTTAATTGTGAATGTGATAAATTTAGTCTTTTCATGATTAAGTGTCAACAAATGATTGTCCATCCATGAGGTTACCAAAGCAAAACCTTCATTTGCTGCTTTGGTTACGTCTTTCCACGTGTTGGAGCTGAACAATAACACTGTGTCGTCAGCAAATGTTATTATCTGACCGTTTTGTAGTAGCAAATTGCAGAGGTCATTGATATAAATCAAAAACAGCGTAGGACCCATTACACTGCCTTGAGGTACTCCGAAGGAAACATTTTCCTCATGGCTCACACTGTTATCAATTTTTACAACCTGTTTTCGGTTTTTCAAGTAATCTTGGAAAAGTTGGAGAGGTATTCCTCGAATTCCCAAGGTCTCGAGCTTGGTCAGGAGGATGGGTACAGAGACAGTGTCGAAGGCCTTTGCTAGGTCTAGGAATATACCTAGAGTCTTCTGTCCCTTATCAATGTTTTCGACTACATACGAAGTTAGCTTGTGGAGGGCGTCGGCAGTTGATATTTTTTCTCTGAACCCAAACTGGTTACCTGAGAGAAGTTTATGAGTTTCTAGGTAGTGTTTTAGCCTCTTATTTATTAGTTTTTCTAGAATTTTTGAAAAACTAGGAAGTAGAGAGATTGGTCTATAATTTGAAACCATGGTTTTGTCTCCTGATTTATATATAGGAACAGTGACGGACTTTTTAAGCGCATCTGGGAAGACTCCTCTTGAAAAGCAAGCATTACATATGTGTGCTAGTGGTGCAATAAGGCAATCCACTGCTCTCTTAATAAACGACGTGGAAATACCGTCCCATCCCGAGGAATTCTTAGATTTTAAGTTAGCAATTATTTCTTTAATTTCAAATTGGTCTGTTGGGAGAAGCATAAAAGAGTTTAGTGGTCCGCTATTCGGATTTGGTGTACACCGCTTGCTCAAATCTATCTCATTTGTGAGGGTCCTGGACAAGATGGAGTTTGCCAAATTACTACCGACATTGACAAAATACCTATTTATGTTATTTAACGCGTCTTGTGGACTTGAATTAGTGGAAAGAAGCTCTGATGGCATTTTCGGGTGGCTGTTTAAGTTACACATGTCTTTTACCAATCCCCATTGTTTTTTTATATTATAACTAGATTTAGCGAATTCTGATTTAAAATATTTGTTTTTAAGACTTTTTAGTAGATTATTACATTTATTACGGTAGCGCTTGTAAGTTATAGTAAGGGTTGAGTTTTCTGGGTTCTTTCTTAGTTTTTGGTGAAGTTGATCGCGATTCCTCATACACCTACACAGACCTGGAATATTATTACTATTATCTAATCTACCTCATTTGTTATCAGTAGGCTTTTGTTTTATCTCTGACGTCAATAGACGGGTAGGCTTGGCTGGTTAAAAGCGAAAAATGCCTAGTAACAGTAGTGTTATTCAAGTTCACTTGGAACCTCACTCAAGTGAGCGCATACAATTCGAAATCGAACTAATTTGTTTTTAAAGTAAATCATCGCGGATTCACAACAAGTCACTGTTCGAATTTCGAAATTGATGTTTGGAGAATTTTACATAATCGATTGTTTATCTCACTCCACCTTTCAATCAAAAATAAGGAAACAAAAGAGAAACATATTTACTTCAGCATTTTGTCAACTTTATCACTAACATTTAAACGCTTGACAGCTATACAACGTTTATTTTGGTTGCCTCAAACATCAAATATATGACATGTCATGTCTATCTAGATTACAGATATTCCTTTGTGCTAAATCTCTTTGTTTAGGGGTCAAAGGCAGGCACAAAAATGATAAGTGAAGCCGAGTGAGCCGTGTTTGTGAACTTTCATTCTGAGCGGGTCGAATTCGCCGGCGCGGTCCACGTAATAGTGTACAAAAATAGCTCATGTCATGGTTTGAAGATTAGCTAGACAATGAGGTTCGTATCGGGACTGTCAGTTTCTGTTGCGCCTGACAAACAACCGATACAAGCAAATCCAATCAGATGCTTTAGTAAATTTGTATTTTTTATGTACCTAAGCAATTGTTGAGTTGGTTCCAACACAGTAAAGCGCAGACCACACTGGGAACGATGCAGTATTTGCATACTTCGGTTCAAACCGTGAACTATGAACCGAAGTATGAAAAGTCGCGGTAGCTAATGAACGAAGCTAAACGATCTTAGTTTTGTTCCCAGTGTGGCCTGCACTTTACGGACCAATTCTGCTTGGCGACTGAATCAGAGTCATAGTGATTGTGCTGACACTTTCTTAAGATGAACGATGTAAGTACTTATTGTTCCTTTTCTTGTTGTGATGGATACGCAAGAAGAACAAGACTGCTGCCCCACAACCCGCACGCAGTGCAGTGAGCTAGTGAATCACAAGACAGGCCCAGCGCGAGTTAGTGGATGTCACATGTCTTTGAATGTTTTGTTCTAGGACACGCCGGTTTCCTCACGAGAAAGTTAGCTAATGCCGTAGTAAAAGCCAGTCAGCCGTAGGGAAGGGACTATGGTCAGTCAGTACGTTGGACAAACTCAAGGCTCTTTGACAGCACCACATAAAAAAAACTAGAAAATTTCCTACATCTGTTCTCATATTTTTTTCGCCATAATGTGAGAGCTGACTGTACTGTAGTTTCTTTTTAAATAACCCTTCGTCAACTCCCCAAGGACACAACTGTTATCGTAGTGTCAACTCAAGGTTATGTAGTCAAGTGTAGTTTACATGTATGTCGTGTGGATCGATAGAGATGGGAAAATAATTTGTTTATGGTTGAGTGGCGATTCTTTACCACACGAAAACATATATGTTTTTTAATTGGTAGGAGTCACAACATTGTGTTAGGGTTCAAATTACACGTAACAACACGCCTGTATTTTCCGAAGGGTCAGGCAGAGGTGTACCTATGTATATTACACACATATTTCGCCAATTTGCAGTTTACGAATTAAACATGTCTTTCAATGTTCTACAATTAGTATAAACAAAGTTGCTTTTGAATTTACTTGGGAAGGTTTATATGTTTAAACTTATACATTATCATAACCAAGGAATTACGATGTTTTGTCAAATCGTAAATAACTTACGAAACATGGGCGGATCGTTACATGTGCAAGATAATTTCAGGTTTAAATGAAAGGAATATCATACTTTTGGTAAATTATTCTTCAGTAAAAGACCTTTTATCTTTGGAGCTTCTCTTGACTCAGTAATCCTTTCAATACAATAGGTTCAGAACCGTTTCCCTCTGAGCCAAAAAAGAAGCCTTGACAAAGCATCAATGTATCTAGCAGAAATATCAACACAAATTCAGAGAAAGAAAGCTGAAATAGTATCATATTTTCAGCACTTTATGTAATGTAACTTGATCCAGGGTGAAAATATAAAGACGGGTTTTCTGGTGAATGTCTCTCGACGTGTAAGAGGTGTTGAGAAAATGTTACCTTTTTTGTACACTAAAAGGGTTCCGGCTTTCAGGAGCTGGTTTGGTAAATCGGATTAGATGCATATGCGTAGGTGAAGCTATATGTACTTCATATAAACGGTTTTGAGATTATATTCTCACAAATATTTCAGTTTAATGAGGCTTCTGTGAAGCATAAACATAAGAATCTAAAACGTAAACATATCCGGCCTCTGTATTGAGAATTTTAAGGGAAGAACTTGTCAAACTCCAATTTAGCATAACTTAAGGAAAGTCCTTTAATGCAGCGCGAGATTTATCATTTCTCATTGCGTGACCCGCTATCAATCACAATCAGAATCATTTTCAAGGATATTGCTAAACCATGGCACGTGCGAAAACCTTACTTTTTTAACTGTAACTTTTCACTCAGCCCGTCAGGTAGTTGTTATAACATTTTGTGCCTCCAGGGACACAACATTTGAAGCCGACGCGACCTCGGAATTTATCAAAACAGTGTCGCGTAATTCATTTTATTTCAAGGTCATTTTGTCGCCTAGCGTGTTTGTCGAAAAAAGTATAGAGTATGTCATTTTTTCTTTGTTGTTCTAACGTGGTTAATTTATATGGCTTTCTTGTATACATTATGAATATTTTTTTGGTAAATTATGTAGGTGTTTACTTTTCATGTATTACGTATGTGTTTTTAAAGCAAATGATATGGTTACTTTTCTTGTGTTATGTATTAGAAGACAAAACTACTCGATAGGCACAGTGGCTAAGTGTTGACCGCTGCGGGTCGCTAGTTCGAATCTCGCTTGTAACATCGCATTGGTAAAAACATGAGTCATAAAATAAAATAAAACATGTTAGGCATTATGGCAAAACGATTGGATGCCGCGCTGCGAGTCGTGGGTTCGATTCCTGCTTGAAACAAATATAAAACAAACGGTGAAAGAAAACGTGAGGAAACTGGCATGTCCTGGAATCTAAAAATTCGAGGACATGTGACATCCACCAACCCGCACTGGGCATGCGTGGCAGATTATGACCCTCCTCCCTCTCAAAGAAAGTAGAATAGGCCTGTTTCCCAGTAGAAGGAACGTTATATGCTGATTATGTTACATACTATCATAATTATACATAGATAGGTAGCTCTGACATGAAATAATATTAAAACTTATGTTCCCTTAACTCCAAATAATATCTCATCCTCTTAAATAATATAAGATAGAATCCGTTCTTCAATTCTTCCGTCTCAAGAGCTAAGGCAAGTAATAGAAAGTAAAGGAATCTAGAAAGTTCTCTGAATACCACAAAGTTCTGTGAGAATTCCGTTCTCAATAGTTTTCAAGTATTACATAGTACGGTGGCCAATTCATTTCGCAAACGCACACTATGTAGACAAGCATATTATAAGTTGGACGAGTATATAGTAGATAAAAATGCTTGGCTTAATGCTGGTCCTGCTCCACAGGCAGTTGGGCTTACAAGTTGATCACAATTTCAATATTTGGAAGAGATGCTTCCCCTTTTTGTTTTTTTTTAGTGTTTATTTTATTTAATCAGGATTAACTTTTAATACTTCAGTATTAAATACCTCTTCATGATTGGTAGTTATTTTTTTTTTCTCTCATCTTGATTATATTGCAAACTATAGTTTTGTATAATTTAGAAGCATTTTTGAAAATTTTGTAAATGTAAGAACCATGGATCCGTTTTTTATGATATTTTGATGTTGACTTGAAAGAGCATGGCAGTTGAGAATATGTCATGCTCACTTAAATGTCTCACTGGTGGTGGCGCGTGTGTTGGATCATTCGGTTCCCTACGAAATGGTTGAGCTGGGTGGTGCTGATCCACGCGTCATGTTCGTGAACGGGCGCCATCAGTTGAGACTGGTCATCTCTTAACTGCCAAGGCTTATTTTAAATTTTATATTTAAATTTGTTTTTTTACATTGTTCTCACATATAGAAGCAATAAGAATAATGTAACCAGGATTTTGTAAAAATGTCTTGATTTAAAAGAGTGTCCATGGAGTTTCTTGCCCGTTCTTCTCCATAGAGATCTACGCTTTGGAATGGGCAACTAGCTTCAACTTTCTGACTAACTGACCGACTATTTAATTTTGACAATTCAAAAGTGCCTGTAAATGGTTTAATTGAAATAAATGATTTGAGTTTGAGTTTGAAAAACGTAGAACATTTTATGTATAATTTTTGTCTCCTTTACTATTTCCCACGCTGTCTACATCTCTGTATATTGTCCTGTCTCGGGTGTGCTCGAAGAGATGTCTTGTGAAATAAGCATCACCTCTGTATCTATTTTTTCTGTTCGGTTTTTTCTTGTCTGTTTATATATGTGTGTACATAAATGGTAAAATATTTTTTTTGTCTAATTATTTTTTGACATCATTCTTTCAAATAAAGTAAGTTCTCTTTTTCGGTCTCCTTAGACTATTGTCACACAGTCACAAGTGCGAACTGCTGAGTGAGTGGCCCTGAATTTAATCCTGGGGTTAAACTGTGATATTAGGTTCTGATCGGAGTCTGGATGTGTGCCTGGTAATTTCCCGGCGAATTCGCCGGCGCGGTCCACGTAATAGTGTACAAAAATAGCTCATGTCATGGTTTGAAGATTAGCTAGACAATGAGGTTCGTATCGGGACTGTCAGTTTCTGTTGCGCCTGACAAACAACCGATACAAGCAAATCCAATCAGATGCTTTAGTAAATTTGTATTTTTTATGTACCTAAGCAATTGTTGAGTTGGTTCCAACACAGTAAAGCGCAGACCACACTGGGAACGATGCAGTATTTGCATACTTCGGTTCAAACCGTGAACTATGAACCGAAGTATGAAAAGTCGCGGTAGCTAATGAACGAAGCTAAACGATCTTAGTTTTGTTCCCAGTGTGGCCTGCACTTTACGGACCAATTCTGCTTGGCGACTGAATCAGAGTCATAGTGATTGTGCTGACACTTTCTTAAGATGAACGATGTAAGTACTTATTGTTCCTTTTCTTGTTGTGATGGATACGCAAGAAGAACAAGACTGCTGCCCCACAACCCGCACGCAGTGCAGTGAGCTAGTGAATCACAAGACAGGCCCAGCGCGAGTTAGTGGATGTCACATGTCTTTGAATGTTTTGTTCTAGGACACGCCGGTTTCCTCACGAGAAAGTTAGCTAATGCCGTAGTAAAAGCCAGTCAGCCGTAGGGAAGGGACTATGGTCAGTCAGTACGTTGGACAAACTCAAGGCTCTTTGACAGCACCACATAAAAAAAACTAGAAAATTTCCTACATCTGTTCTCATATTTTTTTCGCCATAATGTGAGAGCTGACTGTACTGTAGTTTCTTTTTAAATAACCCTTCGTCAACTCCCCAAGGACACAACTGTTATCGTAGTGTCAACTCAAGGTTATGTAGTCAAGTGTAGTTTACATGTATGTCGTGTGGATCGATAGAGATGGGAAAATAATTTGTTTATGGTTGAGTGGCGATTCTTTACCACACGAAAACATATATGTTTTTTAATTGGTAGGAGTCACAACATTGTGTTAGGGTTCAAATTACACGTAACAACACGCCTGTATTTTCCGAAGGGTCAGGCAGAGGTGTACCTATGTATATTACACACATATTTCGCCAATTTGCAGTTTACGAATTAAACATGTCTTTCAATGTTCTACAATTAGTATAAACAAAGTTGCTTTTGAATTTACTTGGGAAGGTTTATATGTTTAAACTTATACATTATCATAACCAAGGAATTACGATGTTTTGTCAAATCGTAAATAACTTACGAAACATGGGCGGATCGTTACATGTGCAAGATAATTTCAGGTTTAAATGAAAGGAATATCATACTTTTGGTAAATTATTCTTCAGTAAAAGACCTTTTATCTTTGGAGCTTCTCTTGACTCAGTAATCCTTTCAATACAATAGGTTCAGAACCGTTTCCCTCTGAGCCAAAAAAGAAGCCTTGACAAAGCATCAATGTATCTAGCAGAAATATCAACACAAATTCAGAGAAAGAAAGCTGAAATAGTATCATATTTTCAGCACTTTATGTAATGTAACTTGATCCAGGGTGAAAATATAAAGACGGGTTTTCTGGTGAATGTCTCTCGACGTGTAAGAGGTGTTGAGAAAATGTTACCTTTTTTGTACACTAAAAGGGTTCCGGCTTTCAGGAGCTGGTTTGGTAAATCGGATTAGATGCATATGCGTAGGTGAAGCTATATGTACTTCATATAAACGGTTTTGAGATTATATTCTCACAAATATTTCAGTTTAATGAGGCTTCTGTGAAGCATAAACATAAGAATCTAAAACGTAAACATATCCGGCCTCTGTATTGAGAATTTTAAGGGAAGAACTTGTCAAACTCCAATTTAGCATAACTTAAGGAAAGTCCTTTAATGCAGCGCGAGATTTATCATTTCTCATTGCGTGACCCGCTATCAATCACAATCAGAATCATTTTCAAGGATATTGCTAAACTATGGCACGTGCGAAAACCTTACTTTTTTAACTGTAACTTTTCACTCAGCCCGTCAGGTAGTTGTTATAACATTTTGTGCCTCCAGGGACACAACATTTGAAGCCGACGCGACCTCGGAATTTATCAAAACAGTGTCGCGTAATTCATTTTATTTCAAGGTCATTTTGTCGCCTAGCGTGTTTGTCGAAAAAAGTATAGAGTATGTCATTTTTTCTTTGTTGTTCTAACGTGGTTAATTTATATGGCTTTCTTGTATACATTATGAATATTTTTTTGGTAAATTATGTAGGTATTTACTTTTCATGTATTACGTATGTGTTTTTAAAGCAAATGATATGGTTACTTTTCTTGTGTTATGTATTAGAAGACAAAACTACTCGATAGGCACAGTGGCTAAGTGTTGACCGCTGCGGGTCGCTAGTTCGATTCTCGCTTGTAACATCGCATTGGTAAAAACATGAGTCATAAAATAAAATAAAACATGTTAGGCATTATGGCAAAACGATTGGATGCCGCGCTGCGAGTCGTGGGTTCGATTCCTGCTTGAAACAAATATAAAACAAACGGTGAAAGAAAACGTGAGGAAACTGGCATGTCCTGGAATCTAAAAATTCGAGGACATGTGACATCCACCAACCCGCACTGGGCATGCGTGGCAGATTATGACCCTCCTCCCTCTCAAAGAAAGTAGAATAGGCCTGTTTCCCAGTAGAAGGAACGTTATATGCTGATTATGTTACATACTATCATAATTATACATAGATAGGTAGCTCTGACATGAAATAATATTAAAACTTATGTTCCCTTAACTCCAAATAATATCTCATCCTCTTAAATAATATAAGATAGAATCCGTTCTTCAATTCTTCCGTCTCAAGAGCTAAGGCAAGTAATAGAAAGTAAAGGAATCTAGAAAGTTCTCTGAATACCACAAAGTTCTGTGAGAATTCCGTTCTCAATAGTTTTCAAGTATTACATAGTACGGTGGCCAATTCATTTCGCAAACGCACACTATGTAGACAAGCATATTATAAGTTGGACGAGTATATAGTAGATAAAAATGCTTGGCTTAATGCTGGTCCTGCTCCACAGGCAGTTGGGCTTACAAGTTGATCACAATTTCAATATTTGGAAGAGATGCTTCCCCTTTTTGTTTTTTTTTAGTGTTTATTTTATTTAATCAGGATTAACTTTTAATACTTCAGTATTAAATACCTCTTCATGATTGGTAGTTATTTTTTTTTCTCTCATCTTGATTATATTGCAAACTATAGTTTTGTATAATTTAGAAGCATTTTTGAAAATTTTGTAAATGTAAGAACCATGGATCCGTTTTTTATGATATTTTGATGTTGACTTGAAAGAGCATGGCAGTTGAGAATATGTCATGCTCACTTAAATGTCTCACTGGTGGTGGCGCGTGTGTTGGATCATTCGGTTCCCTACGAAATGGTTGAGCTGGGTGGTGCTGATCCACGCGTCATGTTCGTGAACGGGCGCCATCAGTTGAGACTGGTCATCTCTTAACTGCCAAGGCTTATTTTAAATTTTATATTTAAATTTGTTTTTTTACATTGTTCTCACATATAGAAGCAATAAGAATAATGTAACCAGGATTTTGTAAAAATGTCTTGATTTAAAAGAGTGTCCATGGAGTTTCTTGCCCGTTCTTCTCCATAGAGATCTACGCTTTGGAATGGGCAACTAGATTCAACTTTCTGACTAACTGACCGACTATTTAATTTTGACAATTCAAAAGTGCCTGTAAATGGTTTAATTGAAATAAATGATTTGAGTTTGAGTTTGAAAAACGTAGAACATTTTATGTATAATTTTTGTCTCCTTTACTATTTCCCACGCTGTCTACATCTCTGTATATTGTCCTGTCTCGGGTGTGCTCGAAGAGATGTCTTGTGAAATAAGCATCACCTCTGTATCTATTTTTTCTGTTCGGTTTTTTCTTGTCTGTTTATATATGTGTGTACATAAATGGTAAAATATTTTTTTTGTCTAATTATTTTTTGACATCATTCTTTCAAATAAAGTAAGTTCTCTTTTTCGGTCTCCTTAGACTATTGTCACACAGTCACAAGTGCGAACTGCTGAGTGAGTGGCCCTGAATTTAATCCTGGGGTTAAACTGTGATATTAGGTTCTGATCGGAGTCTGGATGTGTGCCTGGTAATTTCCCGGCGAATTCGCCGGCGCGGTCCACGTAATAGTGTACAAAAATAGCTCATGTCATGGTTTGAAGATTAGCTAGACAATGAGGTTCGTATCGGGACTGTCAGTTTCTGTTGCGCCTGACAAACAACCGATACAAGCAAATCCAATCAGATGCTTTAGTAAATTTGTATTTTTTATGTACCTAAGCAATTGTTGAGTTGGTTCCAACACAGTAAAGCGCAGACCACACTGGGAACGATGCAGTATTTGCATACTTCGGTTCAAACCGTGAACTATGAACCGAAGTATGAAAAGTCGCGGTAGCTAATGAACGAAGCTAAACGATCTTAGTTTTGTTCCCAGTGTGGCCTGCACTTTACGGACCAATTCTGCTTGGCGACTGAATCAGAGTCATAGTGATTGTGCTGACACTTTCATAAGATGAACGATGTAAGTACTTATTGTTCCTTTTCTTGTTGTGATGGATACGCAAGAAGAACAAGACTGCTGCCCCACAACCCGCACGCAGTGCAGTGAGCTAGTGAATCACAAGACAGGCCCAGCGCGAGTTAGTGGATGTCACATGTCTTTGAATGTTTTGTTCTAGGACACGCCGGTTTCCTCACGAGAAAGTTAGCTAATGCCGTAGTAAAAGCCAGTCAGCCGTAGGGAAGGGACTATGGTCAGTCAGTACGTTGGACAAACTCAAGGCTCTTTGACAGCACCACATAAAAAAAAACTAGAAAATTTCCTACATCTGTTCTCATATTTTTTTCGCCATAATGTGAGAGCTGACTGTACTGTAGTTTCTTTTTAAATAACCCTTCGTCAACTCCCCAAGGACACAACTGTTATCGTAGTGTCAACTCAAGGTTATGTAGTCAAGTGTAGTTTACATGTATGTCGTGTGGATCGATAGAGATGGGAAAATAATTTGTTTATGGTTGAGTGGCGATTCTTTACCACACGAAAACATATATGTTTTTTAATTGGTAGGAGTCACAACATTGTGTTAGGGTTCAAATTACACGTAACAACACGCCTGTATTTTCCGAAGGGTCAGGCAGAGGTGTACCTATGTATATTACACACATATTTCGCCAATTTGCAGTTTACGAATTAAACATGTCTTTCAATGTTCTACAATTAGTATAAACAAAGTTGCTTTTGAATTTACTTGGGAAGGTTTATATGTTTAAACTTATACATTATCATAACCAAGGAATTACGATGTTTTGTCAAATCGTAAATAACTTACGAAACATGGGCGGATCGTTACATGTGCAAGATAATTTCAGGTTTAAATGAAAGGAATATCATACTTTTGGTAAATTATTCTTCAGTAAAAGACCTTTTATCTTTGGAGCTTCTCTTGACTCAGTAATCCTTTCAACACAGTAGGTTCAGAACCGTTTCCCTCTGAGCCAAAAAAGAAGCCTTGACAAAGCATCAATGTATCTAGCAGAAATATCAACACAAATTCAGAGAAAGAAAGCTGAAATAGTATCATATTTTCAGCACTTTATGTAATGTAACTTGATCCAGGGTGAAAATATAAAGACGGGTTTTCTGGAGAATGTCTCTCGACGTGTAAGAGGTGTTGAGAAAATGTTACCTTTTTTGTACACTAAAAGGGTTCCGGCTTTCAGGAGCTGGTTTGGTAAATCGGATTAGATGCATATGCGTAGGTGAAGCTATATGTACTTCATATAAACGGTTTTGAGATTATATTCTCACAAATATTTCAGTTTAATGAGGCTTCTGTGAAGCATAAACATAAGAATAGGTACTTACATGTAAAACGTAAACATATCCGGTCTCTGTGTTGAGAATTTGAAGGGGAGAACTTGTCAAACTCCAATTTAGCGTAACTTAAGGATTGTGATTCCTTCAATGTAGCGCGAGATTTATCATTTCTCATTGCATGACCCACTATCAATCACAATAAGAATCATTTTCAAGGATATTGCTAAACCATGGCACGTGCGAAAACCTTACTTTTTTAACTGTAACTTTTCACTCAGCCCGTCAGGTAGTTGTTATAACATTTTGTGCCTCCAGGGACACAACATTTGAAGCCGACGCGACCTCGGAATTTATCAAAAAAATGTCGCGTAATTCATTTTATTTCAAGGTCATTTTGTCGCCTAGCGTGTTTGTCGAAAAAAGTATAGAGTATGTCATTTTTTCTTTGTTGTTCTAACGTGGTTAATTTATATGGCTTTCTTGTATACATTATGAATATTTTTTTGGTAAAGTATGTATTTACTTTTCATGTATTACGTATGTATTTTTAAAGCAAATGATATGGTTAGTTTTTTTGTGTTATGTACATATTAAAAGACAAAACTACTCGATAGGCGCAGTGGTGTTGACCGCTGCGGGTCGCTAGTTCGAATCTCGCTTGTAACATCGCAATGGTAAAAACATGAGTCATAAATTAAATAAAACATGTTAGGCATTATGGCAAAACGATTGGATGCCGCGCTGCGAGTTGTGGGTTCGATTCCTGCTTGAAACAAATATAAAACAAACGGTGAAGGAAACTGGCCTGTCCTGGAACCTAAAAAATCGAGGACATGTGACATCCACCAACCCGCACTGGGCATGTGTGGTAGATTATGGCCCTTTCCCTCTCAAAGAAAGTAGAAGATGTTTCCCAGTAGAAGGAACGTTATATGCTTATTATGTTACATAGCTATCATAATTATAGATAGGTAGCTTTTTTTTTTTTTTGAGGGTGGGAAATCATCAAATGACTCCTCCCGCTCTGGGTGGAGCAGGAGGGAGGGTAGCTCTGACATGAAATAATATTAAAACTATTGTTCCCTTAACTCCAAATAATATCTCATCCTCTTACATAATATAAGATAGAATCCGTTCTTCAACTCTTCCGTCTCAAGATCTAAGGCAAATAATAGAAAGTAAAGGAATCTAGAAAGTTCTCTGAATACCACAAAGTTCTGTGAGAATTCCGTTCTCAATAGTTTTCAAGTATTACATAGTACGGTGGCCAATTAATTTCGCAAATGTAGAACATTGATTTTATGTGTTATTTTTTTGTCTCCTTTACTATTTCCCACGCTGTCTACATCTCTGTATATTGTCCTGTCTCGGGTGTGCTCGAAGAGATGTCTTGTGAAATAAGCATCACCTCTGTATCTATTTTTTCTGTTCTGTTTTTTCTTGTCTGTTTATATATGTGTGTACATAAATGGTAAAATATTTTTTTTTTTTATAATTATTTTTTGACATCATTCTTTCAAATAAACTAAGTTCTCTTTTTCGGTCTCCTTAGACTATTGTCACACAGTCACAAGTGCGAACTGCTGTGTGAGTGGCCCTGAATTTAATCCTCGGGTTAAACTGTGATATTAGGTTCTGATGCGAGTCTGGATGTGTGCCCGGTAAGTCAACAGGCTCATCTCACACTAGTTAGAGTTATGATATAACTTGTGAAATGTGGATGCATCTCTGCCTACCACTAAGAGGTGCTCTTTCCTAAGTGAAGGTATAGTTAAATGTAGTCACAATATGAGCAGTGACGTCACCCTGTCTGCTAACCACAACATGCAACGGTAAGCAATCTATTAACCATGGTTGTTACTAAAAGCAATTTCTCTATAATCGTCCATTGCCCATGTTTAGTAGTGTCATCACTTCGAAATTCGAACGGTGTCTCGTTGTGAATCCGCGATGATTTACTTTAAAAACAAACGAGTTCGCTTTCGAATTGTGTGCGCTCACTTGAGTGAGTGAACTTTACAAATTAATACTACTGAAAGAACACACGGATTACTTTATGTTGTTGAATAATTTGGCAAAAATGTTAATGAAAAAGGTAATATTTGTTCTGTGGTTCTTGAAAATAACCTTCACTGGGTTTTTCTGAAACCAATTCACTTGATTTTACCAATTTTTTTCTTGTAAAGTGAAGCTATTGGTCCCATATGTTGATAAAAACTGTGGCCCTTTTTTACTACTCATTTTCCAAATGAGAAAGGCTGCAGGTTGTCTAGGTAGGCAGTATTTTTGTTGCTTTTTCTTGTAAGTTTGGGGCCAAAGATTCATGATTGAAACGAGGTCACAAATATAGTTTGTCGTCTAGCCATCTGTGACCCACGCGACAGAAATATTGAAAATTTATTTTTTTATCAGAAAACTTGCAAAACACTAAAAAAATGTTTGCTTTGAAAAATTTAGAGATGGATCATTTTAATCAGTATATTTTCCATAGCTCATTTACAAAGTACCTCATGGTTGAGTTTTAATGAATACCTTTTGACTATATATTGACAATTTCAGAACATTTCTAAACAACACTTAGAAATTGGAGCGGTGTCTCGTTGTGAACCCGTGATGATTTACTTTAAAAACAAATGAGTTCGCTTTCGAATTGTGTGCGCTCACTTGAGTGAGGTCCCAAGTGAACTTTTCTGAATAGCACCAAGTATTTAGTTACCGATTTTAATATTTTTCTAAATATTGCACAGTATTTGTCTCACATTACAAGTCAAGTTTAAATGTGCACCTTTTTTTTCAATTTGAATCTATCAGCCCTATTTGTAGGTATACCTCCATTACCAGTTACCTAAAATAAACTTCAATACTGTTAAAACATTTTCAGTACCCCATTTTTTAGATCGGAAGAAAAAAGATTTCCTTTTTCCCTTTGTAGGTGCGGCGTTTTTAGAGGTAATGATTGGCCTATCATTTGTCAAGCCCTGTCGTTTGAAATAAATTGTATTTTTTCTAATTTAAAAGGGAAACCTTCCATTGAGTTTTTATTAATCAAGTATTTTTTTTAAACATGATTTTCATAATTGAACTGAGTCAATATGGCGACATTTTCACATAAAAAGTGTCATTTTCCGGCTCTGAGACAAAACCGGTTTCTAATACAGAATATTTTAATTACTCTCCATACTTGTTTTTTTTATACCATGTACAAAATACCCATAAATATATCCGACTACACAGGGAGATAATTTTGCCCCTATCCGCGGAAATCGGAACGTATGGTCGCATTAGAAGCACGGGTCATCCCCTTTCGACCTCAATTCTGAGTCAGTTCTATAATACAGCAATATGTTACTATAATATATTATTATGAAGATCTTACTTCTTACTAAGAGAAAGAGAAAAGGAAATTATTATAAGCCTGGAATGTTTACCCGGCTGCGAAAAAGCCAAAGGTAGTTATGCGATATAATATGATTTATGTATGTTCGTCTGTTCCTTCATAACTCCTAAACTCCTCGTTGTATTTTGACAAGCGAGGTATCGGTGAAAGCGTCATGTTGTTCCGCGGTTTATTCTAAATGTTTGAGTTGGCTTCCAGTCTATCCAATATATGTATTCTTTTTGTAAACCACAACATCTTGCTTGTATTTCTATCGGGGTGGGCAGAGGTACTGTTATGTTCAAGGCCTATTTATTACTGGATCATCCTATTGCCATTAACCTTCACCAAAATATACGCTACTATTGAGAGGTCCCTAATAGAAATACCCAAATAGCACTTTGACTATCCCGAGAAACAAAACCCAGAATCCTCCTTAGGAAACACAGGCGCTTATTTTAAAGCTGTTGCTTATACTTAAAGTTGTTTTCAATTCAATTAATGATTCTTTTATAAAACTAATATGGTCGATCCTGCTTTTACGTCGTAAATCGTACAAGTACTAAAACGCTATTTGAATATTCAAAATGAAATTAAGACCTTATTGCTTTTCTAGCAAATACAATAACAGGCATGCGCTGAAGATTAATATTAAAGCCTCTGAATATTATCCAAATTTCTCCTAAAGTTTGGTAATTTTAATTAAACTTGACTCAAACTAAGTTAATTTCATTTTAAGCTTATCGAGCGCCTGTTTCGATTTGTAACTTAATAACAAAGTCTTCAGACAGTTACTAATAGTCAAGCCTTGATCTATCTGCTCTGTTTGTAACTACTATCTAGTAAACAACTAAGGACAGCAGTACTATTCCGTAAAGTTCACTGCTCACCTCACTCAAGTGAGCGCACACAATTCGAAAGCGAACTCATTTGTTTTTAAAGTAAGTCATCGCGGATTCACAACGAGACACTGTTCGAATTTCGAAGTGATGTTTAGAAATAAAGAGAATAACACTAGGGAGGTTTTATTCTTGATTTTATAATTATGGACATTAAGTTAGAATATGAGAATAGTTTAAGTAGTGACAAAAATCAGAAGTCCTTCTGACTTCTACATTTTTTAACACTTTCGAGGACACTATACGGTAACAGCCGTCATAACCACAAATCTTCTACAGTATTTTTAGTAGCTGATGTTTAGTGGTCCCTGCCAACACTGTCAACTATGGACATTAGACTGATCTGCAATATTAGAGGCATGGGCGCGGGTGCATTACCGTCTAAGTTAGCTAGCTAGTCAGTGGTAGCTTCCAGTCTAACTGAATACCTGTATTTTACATGGAGAGACTACCTATCTGCCGCCACAATACAGTAACTGGTAACACGAAACCTTTTGGTAGGACTGGTCTGGACTGCCAAAGTCCTACGAATGTTAGTCTGTGAGAGTTTTTCAATACCTCCTTTCGGTTATGATAAAGAAAAACCATATCCATAATAATAACATGACCTATTTCATACTATATTCAAGTAAATTGCTAGCAACAGTAACGGTCACCAAGCACGCTATGTTTGGAAAACAATAATAACTCATTGTAGGTACTCGTAACAATGCATTGTTTCAATACATATTACATCTGTGGGGTCATTACGTAATACACATAGAATGACGATTCATCTTCATCTGCCTAGCCTTTTCCTAACTATGTTGGGGTACCAGTATTTTACATGGAGTGACTGTCTATCTGACCTCCACAACCCAGTTACTGGGTAATACGATACCCTTTTTTAAGACTGGTTGTCAGACTTTCGGGCTTCTAACGACCCGTAACCACTGTCACAGATTCACGAATGACAGCCGGGACCAACGGCTAAACGCGCTTTCCGAGACACGGAGGGGTCTTGGTATGTGAAGATGGTCACCCATTCACGGACCAACCGCGGCAAGCGTAGTTTAACCTGATCGTTCAACCCGTGCGGCTGTTATTACATAGCTACAAGCCCTTCACATAAAATGACAGTTATTGATCGCAATTTCTTACATTTTGACAGTTCAGACACGTTCATTGCGTTATTTACGTTGTTGAGCATACGAATTATTCAAACCTAAACAGCAATGCATTAGGAATTTCCTTCAAAACCCTTGGATTGTGATGGAAAGTGTGTAACGCAATTCGTGTGCAGGTCTGTGTTTTGCCTGAAGTGTTAGGAGATCTATAGTAAGTCCGATGTATACAGGGGCAAACCAATTAAATAGCACTACAAATATCTCCTAGACCTATGTCCAGCAGTGGACTGCGAAAGGCTGAGTTGATTGATGGATTGACATATGTCACGCCTGCGACCAGCAAGCTTACTGTTTACTACTGTTACTGTTAGCCTACATCATTCCACTGCTGGTCAAAGGCCTCCCCCCATGACTTCCAGATCTTTTGATCCGGGGCTACTGGACCACTGGTCGTTTGTTTTGTCCAGCTAGTCCTGACATTTTCTACGGGGTGTGCCGTGACGCCTCTAGCTGTGTAAACTAACAAGGCAGTTTTTGACCGCTTAATCATTCATTCTGATGGAGTGTTTATTATTATGTTTCATACTTATTTCACGGTATTTTTTGGGGTTAATTATTTTCTTGTTATTAATATGTACTTACAGGGTTGTATTTATTATCACATAACACGCAAATAACGCGTCACTACCGAAACTAAAGAAAGCAATTTCTTTACAAATGATTAATTTCCGGCTAAGTAATTAATATTAACATGGTGAATATCAAAATTATGAATAATACAAATAGACAGTGGTTCGACGAGCTTTAAACTAGGCTCAGTGGGCAGGGGCAGGGCACATTGCTCGCAGAACAGATGGCCGATGGGGTCGAAAGGTTCTGGAGTGGCGACCGCGTACCGGAAGACGTAGCGCTGGAAGGTCTCCCACAAGGTGGACCGACGACCGTATGAAGGCCGCAGAAACCAGTTGGATGCGAGAAGCACAGAACCGGCCGAAGTGGAGGTGCTTGGGGGAGGCCTATGTCCATAAGTGGACGTCTTTCGGCTGAAATGATGTTGATGAAAATAGGCTCCACGAGTGACGATATTGCATTATGTCTGGCGCACCCTAATGCAGTCAGCCCCACTACCGACCTACGCGACATGACAATTACAAGCTTTTTTCGCACACACGGCTACACATCAACCTATGCAAAACCAGTATTGGCTGACCGTTCATTGTGAGAAAATATCATACAAAGTGAGGCCAAGACAAACTGGTTTTGTATAGCTTGATGTGAAGCCGTGTGCACAGCTCGAGCCGACATGAGATGATAAATTAAAATCATAAAGAGAGAAGAGTGAGTCAATCCTACTATCCTACCTCCTTCTAATATTATAAACACGAAAGTTTGTGAAGATGGATGGATGGATGGATGTTTGTTACTCTTTCACGTAAAAATTACTGAACGGATTTTTATGAAACTTTACCGTAATATAGCTTATACATCAGAATAACACATAATTACGATACTTTTATCCTGATATCGCGGGATCGATACCTACTTATGCGGGTGAAACCGCTGGGCGCTGGTAGTTGTAATTAAATAAAGATGTCCTCAATATTGTTTCAGAATATATATCTCTTGAATCTTTGTTTGAAGATGGTCGCCTTTTTAGAGTCTGAATTTTAAATTCAAATATGTTATCTTAACTTCGGTACCAGGGGAAAGGCCCCGAAAAGTCCATTATCATTTTATCAAGGATTCGAATTATTAAGACGTATAGTCATCATCTGCCTGCCTTTTCCCAACTATGTTGGGGTCGGCTTCCAGTCTAACCGGATGCAGCTGAATACCAGTATTTTACATGAAGCGACTGCCTATCTGACCTCCACAACCCAGTTACTGGGTAATACGATACCCCTTGGTAAGACTGGTTGTCAGACTTTCGGGCTACTGATGACCCGTAATGACTCGAACTGAGTAATATAATTAATTTTGAGGTCTTTATTCAGTAAACGCGAACATACTGAAAGTATATGATTTTATATAATTATGCATTTGGTAAACCACTATTGTCAATTGGTACTATTGCGCAGAATTTCTATGAAAATCAATTTCACGAGACATTAAATCTTTTACTATTGCGTCTATTAGACAAGATATAATCATTCAATTAATTTATGAAATGGTTATTGTCACATTCAGTCTCGTAAGTGCAGGCGCAAACTTGTCCACTAGCGGCCGATGACCAGCACACCGAGGGCCTAAACAAGCGCCAATCGGTTTCAAAGTGTTTCCAATTTCCACAACGACTTTCAACAAGATTGACATATTAAGTTAACTTTTCGGTAGCTTATGTCAAACTAATACATTTTTGACTTTACCATCATCGTTAATGTTGATCGAATATCACTTTGTCAGTTAGAGTTCTATTCCCTCAGGCAATGGCAGTCTACCACTGCCCCTGTTTATGGTTTGGACGCGGTCATTCAAAAGCTTTTATAAAAATATAGGGATCATATTGAGGACACCCTCCTTTTCTTGAGGTCGGTTAACAAATGGAACGGCCATATTGGTCGAAGGGCCGAATGTCCGTTGACGTGACGTGTTCTCGAGAGGATCCTCAAAATAGACAAATGCAGTGTAGGATGCTGTTATGCTGGGTAGAGCAACGATGGATCCATGAGATTGTTTGAGGAACAAGGTGAACCTTAGCTGGTTCCTCAATTACTATCATGCTTTAACTTAGATGCTATGGTAAAGTAAACTGCTGAGGCGGATAGCGATCTCCGAAACATTTCAGCCACAGTTTGTGACCATTAATCGCCCAACTATCGCTCCCACCAGGTGCTCAGTGTCCAGCATTACTGTCCAAATTAGATTTAGGTTAGAAAGACCACAATTGGTACCTACGTAATTTTCTTAGCCTACAATTATAGGGAAATTAAGAAAATTGCTTTCAGTAATGTTCGAGTAATTGGTTGGAGTAATTGTGGTGGCGAGGAATCTAGATTTTCTTTATGCTGGCGACAAAATTAACATTGGCTAAAAGTAAACTGTAATTAGAATTCCGTGCCCTCGAGAGTCATTATGGGTATTCAGAAAGTCGAAAATCTGTTAACCAGTCTTACCAAAGAGTATCGTGTTACCTAGTTATTTTTTTGTTGAGGTCACATAGGCAGTCGCTCCATGTGTATCTTTTCTTTCTATTTCACTAAGAAAAGAACAGAAGATAAATATTAGTTTAGTCCCGTCAAACTAGTCAGCGCCTGACGTAAATTGACGTATTTTTAGTAGCCAATTTTTTATTCACGTCTAACTTGTCTATGGAATATCTTAATTTGACAGGACTAAACTAATATTTATCTTCTGTCCTTTTCTTAATGAAATAGAAAGAAAAAGATGCACTGAACTTAAATAAAGTTTAGTTTGTGAACAAGGGAATCGGCGCCATTGTCGATGGTGCGAGTCCTTGCATCTTGAGGAAGAACATTATGCCTGTATTCCGTAACGAAGTTGACAAAATTGTATAACTACCTACACCCACATTTCGCCGATTCTGATAACCACTACGTGGAGCCCTGACACAGCTAGAAGGCGTCGCGGCAGACCCCCTAGAAGATGGCCGGACGAACTGGAGCAAACAAACGATTAGTGGTCCACTTTAGCCCTGGATCGAAAGAGCTGGAAATCATGGGGAGAGGCCTTTGTCCAGCAGTGGGATGTTGCAGGCTAACAGTAACCAATAATAATAATAATAATATCCATGGACATTTCACACAGCGCCATCTAGTCCCAAGCTAAGCAACCTAATGCTTGTGTTATTGTAACAAGATGGCTGATAAACTACTTATATACATTTTTTTTTTAATGTAAATAAGTACAAGAACTCTGATGGCAGTTTAGGGGTTAAATAACATAACATCATGACTATATGGCTATTCCTCGAAGGGTTAGGTTAGTGTATCTGTTTACAACTACATTTCACCAGAAGGCCAATTCTCGTAATTTAAAACGTTCAAAATCTAGTCGCAGTCTCATCTCGGCGACAAACAAATGCCAAAAACTTGTCAAAGATGTAGGGAAATTAGGTATTTTTGGCAGATTGAGACTGAGATCAGACTGTGAACTTTCTTAAAGTTACGAGAAATGCCTCTCTGATATGTTTAAGTCTCTTGCAACAGGGGCGAGCTTATGATCATCAACTGGGCACTCATCCAGAATTCGGGCCGA
This sequence comes from Apamea anceps, assembly GCA_951799955.1. Classification (NCBI taxonomy): domain Eukaryota; kingdom Metazoa; phylum Arthropoda; class Insecta; order Lepidoptera; family Noctuidae; genus Apamea; species Apamea anceps. The sequence goes on from OX637528.1 coordinate 5,129,788, forward strand.
AAAACACTTTGCCGGACCGGGGAATCGAACCCGGGATCTTATGCTCAGTAGTAGCGCATGTGACCACAAGACCAACGATTGTGTTTAGATTTTTTTTAAACTTACTTTTATTATGTATGCGTTCCATGCGTTATTTGTGGCAACACTAAACAACGATATCTTAAAAAAACAACCCCTAAATAGGATATTGAAGTTTGTATAGGATAGCAATACGAAAATACGAAGTCGAAGCAAACGAAAGTCGCGGTCAAATATCCTGAAAACGTAAATACTTGTGTCTGAAACTCATGAAAAGGTTTCCACGGAGTGAACGATGACGATAGAATGGAGTCTGAACGAATTGTTATTAGTTTGTTTGTTTCAGGAGGTTCTTTATGATTGTGTTTTTTGGGTTCCGTTCTGAGAAAAGTGGTTTTTAAACTTGGTGGTTTTCAGTCGCATTTTTTTTTTACTTTGACTTTTCGTCACCAACTTAAGCAGCTTAAACTTAATTTATTTTAAAAGTTAAAACCATTTCTAAACTAACTTTTGGATTACTCGAAATGAGATATTTGCAGTCGCATTAAAACTTATCAAACCAACTCAGAAGGTCCTTTATCCCAAAAAAAAACTATTAATTTAATTAAAGTACACTCTTTAATAATAAAAACCAACATAAGCTGTCGCTGTTGCAGTCGGTGTCGTTGGGTTCGCATTTTCGTTGTTTGCCACCGACTTCCGAAATTAAAGTTATTTTTCACTTTGTAGTGTCGTTTTTGGAAGTCGGTTGTATTTTTTTGCAAAAAAGTTTTTATTTTTCACTTTTTAGTTGTAATTTTTACCAGAATTTTGGTTTAAAAACCAAACTACTGAACCGTTTTTGATGAAATTTCTATGGGACCATTTGGGAAGTATACCCTTTCCAACAAAAAAAGAATTTTTCAAATCGGTTGGCAAGCGACGGAGTTATGCGCGACCAAATTTAAAAAAAAAAATTAAAAAAAAAATACAAACATCCGAATTGAGAACCTCCTCCTTTTTTAGAAGTCGGTTAAATAAAACCAACATAAGCTAAGCAGTGCTAATGGTTCGCCAGAACAATTACTTACAACGTTGTGAGCAATTCCATTAGTTCCATCGATCGCCTGGATATAGCACATGACAGTACCGGGTGGCACCCTAAATATAGACACAGAAGGTTTACTATCTGTAATAATCAAACGGCTCAGGTTGAGATTCATAGTCTATGAATTCCTTGCCAGCATTCCAGGGAGGAGTCATCTCTGAATAATAGCAAGAATGCTGTGATGGATGAATGGTTATGGAACAGCACCACATTGCGACTTCAACAGGGTGCAAATGTGGTAATGTTTCACAGTAGGTATACGGTGACAGATCCAAAAGAAAAATAAAAAGCAAAGAAATTTTTTCTCTCAACTTGGTGCAGGAGCATAGCCAGCTATGTGCCATATGGATGGTTGCATGGGTGGATGGATGGATGTTTGTTACTCTTTCACGCAAAAACTACTGAACGGATTTGGATGAAATTTGGCACACAGATGGTTTATAACCACGATTAACATATAGAATACTTTTTATCCCGATATTCCCACAGGATCGAAGCTTATGCGGGTGAAACCGCGGGGCGCAGGCAGTAACACATGTAGTAACAAGGGTTATATTCTTACTTTGAGGACGAGGCGCAAAGTATAATTAATGTTATTATGATTACCGAATATTTTAATATTCCAAAAATTAAGACGACCTAATATTTTAGTATTCCGATATAAGCAATAAATAAGAAGTTTCTTTGCGACCATCCACCATGTGAAAAATGAATTTTGTTTGACAGAACTCACAGATTTGTGAGCATGGAAACCATGACATCACACCAGCTGCCGTGACAGAATGAATGACGTTTAAAAAAAATGAAGTATTTTGCTGAAGCATTCACAGTTATTTGAAAATGAACAACAAGGAACATTTTTAATCGAATTCTAAAAGACTGTCAACTAGCCTGTCACTTGAGTAAGGTTCCAAATGAACTTTACAGAATGGCACTACTGTTTCCACCTGTTTATTGACGTACCAGTGTGACGTATCACCATGGATGACAAATTAGGCCAAAAAGGTCAAGGGAGCCTTGAACGAAACCCTAATACCATGGTGTTACTGACATCTGCCTCATGTTCTCATAGCGTGACCGACTTTAGCAATTTTGTTTTGTTTTGATGCAGTGATGTAGGTGAGGGACCGATGTGCAATGTTGTTAAGTGATAGTAATTATAGTTTATATCGCTTTTCGTATATTGGCTGTAGCTTTAGTGTTTCTTCATATATACTTTTAGGTGATGTAATGTAGGTATGTACCAATTCCCTGACTGTGATTTTCTTTTGCTTAACAAAATATGGTCCAGTGTAGGCTGTAGTTGTAGGTACGGCGCCAAAACTATGGTATCAAGATATGCTTAACTAATTAATTCATTCAATCATTCACATGCCTAAGTACCTGTGTTAGTCATAAGCCAACAAAATAATGAAATATTTAATTAGCTTTTGCATAGACCAGTAGGCCAGCACATCATGCTACTACAATCTGTCAAATTTCTTTAATAGATTTTCAACTTTATCGCTAAAGCATCAAGGTTTGGTTGGGAAAATTTGACAGTTTCGGGTAGCCTTGACCTACTGGCGTCTGTACATACATGAGATGTCACTATAGAAGAAAAAACAAAAGAAGATGTTTATTATTTTAAATTAAAAAACAATAAAACTAAAATATACAAAGAGGTTTTATATCTTCTTGTTGGCTCTAACACGCTGTCTTGTGATTTATAGAATGTCACAATATGGTGTACGTTACGCCTTTTTTATTGTGTTTTATTCTCGTCTCATGGCTTGACAGTAATTATGACAATTCAATAACAGTACCTATAATATAATAAAACTGAAGTCTAATACTTTTGCCCTGCGAACTTTGAAGTTCCGATTATTTAAAGACACTCCTAAAAATAAGTCCGAGTAACACATCTACCAAAATTACGCCACGGTTAGTCAGGTTTTACGCCTGCAATGCTTTCTAAATTACCTATAACACATCAGACCGAAATTACGTCCCGGAATATTCAAAGAAAACATAAACATGCGGAATTTCCGACGCATAATTTTCGCAGATGTGTTGCTGCGCTAAATGAAATATCCTTGAACAAATTGTTCCAAAATCCGATGTTATCAGTGCGTGTACCAGGGGAAACTGGGTGTGGCCTAATTTCATAGATATGGCGGCATTATGAAGATAGCTGTAACTGGAATACTTGTCGAAATATCCGAAGCTGAAGGTCGCGGGTCAAGGTCAATGCTTAGGTTTGTGTATAAATAACTGGACAGATTAAGAACTCAATGCAGTGTTAACTTGCTAAGTGTAGAGGTATATTATGACCAAACGTAGAGTGAAACAGTCTTGAGTTAAAACCAAAGGAGTAATTTTAATTCTTTAATCAAGTTTTTGTTTCAATGTCAGATGATCAGTAGGCCAAACTTACGACCCAGGGGGACCCACTTAATGGCAAACGAAATCGCGGCAGGCCCAGACGGAGATAGCGGGAAGAGCTGGACTCCTTTCATAAGGATTGGTTCTTGGCAGCTCTGGACAGAGAGAGGTGGAAAGAGCCTATGCCCAGCAGTGGGACATTAACAGCAAAAAAGAAAAGATTTTCTTTTCAAGTCAGTTATTAAATTACGTCCTAGCGTCCTTAAGTAGCGTATGGATATATATACCGTTTGGATCTTCAGTGAAGTTTTTGTCGTTTTTTCCATCAAATATTTCTGATCATATTTAACCAAGTCTTTTTAGTCAAGCGATTTGGTTATTCAGGCAAACCGCTTTGGTCATTTATGGACACAGCATTTTTATGTTCGTTTAACCTAGTCTGTGCCGTCTGTCTGTAACTGTGTTGTTCTTATCTCATAGTCATTTTGTCTAATCTGTTTATGCCTTTCAGTCAAATCTTTTTGGTCCTTCTGTTCAAGCGTTTCTGAACATAGTTTTATTTCAACCAAAGCAAAACACAACAGGATAACGATGTAAGCTTATTAACCATTTCGAGTGGAAGCATGCACTATCAGTATCAAATGACATTGTTTTGAGTTCAACTTGTGATATCAGTGTGAAGATTAGAGTAGAACCTGCTAGAAATGGTGACGTCAGCTGACTTGGAAATTAATTGGTACAAATATTATAAGGCAGTGTTTTTGCGATGTCAGACAGGGTAAGAAAACGTCAGGAAGTCAAACAACCATCAGTCTTACCAAGGGGTAGCGAGTTACCCAATAAATGGATTGTGGCGGTCAGATAGGCGGTTGCTCCATGTAAAATGCTTGTATTCAGCTGCATCCGGATACACCGGAAGACGGTCAATAACGTAGCTTGGAAAAAGCTAGTCATATGTGGGACTATGCGATGTGTAGCAATGTAGCAATACCTACCTTTCAAAGATGAGAAAATAATAAAAGTGTGATACTATGAATACATTTCCTCATCTTTCCATAGTATTTATACATATTGTGTGCTAGGTTACTTGGTAACAAACTCTCCATCTATAACCGTTTACATGGGATTTAAACATTACTGGCCAAATGTGGGAGTACACTTCTGCCTAACTTAGAATAGAATAGAATACTCTTTATTGTACACCATACAAATTACAGAACATAAATATATAAAATTTTATAAAGGGTGTCACAATGGGCGGTCTTATCGCTAAGAGCGATCTTTTAAAGACAACCTTTGGATGGATTAAAAATTAAGGAGAGACAAATATAGTAGGTAGTCTGTGGTGTACCATTTACATTATACTATTAATATAATACATAAAGTATTTTTTTATTACTTACCTAAATAAATATATACATATAACTTTTTAGGGATATAGACGTGAAGTTTACACAACCACCACAGGCTGTGTAAAATCCATACAATCGGGTGTTAAAATGGTGCTGCATGTAAAATGGTTTGGCTCGACCGTTCCGGATTCGACGTGAGGTACGGATGCATAATGCTGTGTACATTTTGGACTACATACATATTTCACTATTAAAATAATCTTTGTGATCTAAAAATTGGCGTAACATTCATGTTTCACATCTGTAGTGTCATTCTCTAAACATAACTTCGAAATTCGAACGGTGTCTCGTTGTGAATCCGCGATGATTTACTTTATAAATAAATGAGTTCGCTTTCGAATTGTGTGCGCTCACTTGAGTGAGGTGAGCAGTGAACTGTACAGAATAGCACTAGTCTAGTATTTTTGCACATGAAGAAGGCTGAATTTCAACTTTATGTATTGAGAGTTTAATCCAATCATTTGTTATCAGCTTATAAATATCTTGTCTAGCCTTTTACAATGTAGTCTTCAGTCTTATAGTCTTCGGGGAATATTGCCCTAATTACCTCACTAGATAGTACCGCAGGAATTCTCATTAAAAGCCTAGTAAATCCGTACATTGCCTAGATCTAGATTAGATTAGAACTAACTGGAAATAGGGGTAATAAGATGGCGGCCGGTACTAATAAAAGGATATAAAAAAATATATGTGTATGGAATTATTAATATTTGTATTACTAGACGATATTAAAGTTTTTGTTTTTAACAGGAAATATTATTCTTTGCAATGTTTGGTTTTAAAAACACTCTGACACGGTACTTTAATCCGTGAAACTTCACAACAAATGTTACAGAACATAAAACCACAGTTTTTGTATGGTTAAACAATCCGTCTACATAATCGGACCAAAATGGCGTCATGATATACAGTGTGTTTCAAAAGGCACACAACATAATATTCTTGAAAAAAATAAACAAAAAGGGTGTACTATGATACACTTCTTCCAATGTTTTTGGGGAAAGCAAACGTGATGTTATGTCATGTTTACTTCTATAACAGTGGTAGATCTCGAGGATTCAATGAATGACACGAACATCAAACAGCCTGTATACACAGTAGTACTAACACTGGAAGTCGGGCAGTATCAACTATTCACAATTTCCGGCTGGGCGAACGTGCTACGAATCAGTTCAGGTATGCCGCCGACATAAAGTTTACTAAAATTATTTTTTATACGAGAATTAGTTAAAGATTTATGAAATAATCTCGGGTAAGTATCCGGTTTTCGATATGAAAAGGATTATTCGGTTGGATAGGTACGAGAAGATGATAGGATTAAATGTTTTTTTATATAAATACCTAGGTACATAAAGTCAGATAAATGTCGGTAGGAAAGTTTTGAGTATGAATGTGTATGGCTGTAAAGTGTAGGGGAAGACCAAAGACACGATGGATGGACTGTGTGAACGATGATGTGGCTAGACAGGGGGTGACTACAGAGATGACGACTAATAGAGAAGTATGGAAGAAGAAAACATGTTGCGTCGACCAGAAATTAATTGGAATAAGAGCAAGAGGGTGATGACCTACATAACATCAGACCTGTATTCTCCGAAGGGATAGGCAGAATAGCAAGTAACAAATGTTTATTGTCTCCTGAATAACAGCTAGAAGAAAGTACATCCCTAGAAATACACAGAACTATAATACCGGAATCAAAAGGTCCAAGCGTCAACATGCTTGCTTAGATTACTTTACTAAGCGCTAGTTTAAAAAAAATTTTTTTTTTGTCACTGCATCATCTATACTTCGTTCCAAAACACTATAATAGCGGACGCTGGCCGCACAGCTACTGGACTAAAGCGGAACTGGGCTGGCCATATCTGTCGCATGTCGGAGCAGCAATATGCAAAAGCCACCACGGAAACTACCGCGCGACAGGGCCAGAAAGAGATGGCGGGATGAGCTGGACTCCCTCTTAAAGGATCGGCCCACAATCGCAGTAGAGCGGGTAAAGTGGAAAGAGGGAAGGCAGGCTTTTGCCCAGCAGTGGGACCACACAGGCTCATAATAATAATAATAACATTATTCATCCACCTAAAAACTGAACTAGTTTAATCTTTTAAGTCTTTCCGTCCCGTTGTTTTTGACACTGACTGTACAAAAGACGTAATGTCTAATAATAAACCAAATCATATATATATTATATTTCATTCAAGATAAGAGGATCACAAGTAGGTAGGATAACACGTGGTTGAGAACGATCATAGGATTACAGGATTGGCCAGGATTGGCTTTGAAGGTCGTTTGAAGGACTTATCATGCGGTGTTGTAGGATTTCCGGGTTGGGGAGTTATAGGGCCTCTGGGCGGACGTTTACACGTATGGTGTTAGTATTTCTGGGTCGCATAGTAGCCAATATAGAAGCATAGTTTTAGGTAAGCTGATTTCATAATATGACGCCAGTAGTACTATTCTGTAAAGTTCAGTTGGACCGCAGAGTATTCGAAAGCGAACTGATTTGTTTTTAAAGTTAATTATCGCGCATTCACAACGTCACACCGTCCGGCTTCCGAAGTGACGTTTTTCAGCACAAGATGGTCATACTGCAAAGGTTATTTTCTCAAACATACTTCGAAATTCGACCATTACTTTGGCAACCTTCTTTTCGGAAATGCTTTACTAGTCAAATACATGCAGAACAAAATCCATATCTGTCGTATTTAGTGACCGAATAAATTACTATGAAAACTCATAATAATATCTATCGTGTAATTTAACAATGGAACGAACTTTTTACTTCGAAACATGGCAACCAAGGAGGTAACTTATCAAAGATTTTATTCAAATGTCGAACTGGCTTGCGAATAGAGCTATTTATAAATATGTAGAAACAAATGAACATAATATTGGCGCGTGATGAATGATTGTGGTTCGTCATTGATTCTGGAATTTATGATTAATTTACTTAGTTTGGATTTCCGCCCATTATTTAAGAAAAGTATTATATATACAAGCGTTTGGTCGCAACCAGGCATTGATAAACTTATGTCTATGCGTGTCTCGGTTTCGCCTCGGCCCATGTTTTCGCGTTCGTCCATCAATGCGTTTTTTTCAGGCCGCTGCAGTAATGTACTGTATTTTCATATTTGGTTTATAATTTCGCTTTATTATTATTACCCGGTCTCTAAATTGAGAATTTGAAAAACTGGCAAACTGTATCCTAGCATTACTTAAGGAGATTCTTTCAATGTAGCCTGAGTTTTTTATTTTTTTTTTAATATAAAATCCTGTTTTTTAATTTTGCGGGTTTTATTGAAGACATCTCTGCAATTCAGAAGCCAGGTGTTTATAGCAACAGGAATTTAAACTAATAGGTACAACGCAGAATTTCTAGTCAGTTAATATTCCTGTCGGCTAGGGCTGTCTAAGCAACTTCTAGAAAATACAACAAAAGAATATGTAAGCACGACGTTCCTCATTTGTCAAGATTTGAACAAAAGCAAAGCCAAGTTTACTAGCTAGAAATATGTTATTTAGATCCTCGTATTTACATAGTTGATCCGTTGTGTTGTGGTTTATGATATTATTTCTCGTGGTCGGAATTAGGTGAGGGATTTTGACTAAGATTAAGGACTTAGACCGTAGTTTTGTTAATTATTGCCGCTGCGGTTTACGATTAGAAGACGTTGCCGATGTGGTTTGCCATTGGATGACGTCGTCGCTGCGCATTGCGATGCGGCGACGTTGCCGCTGCAGTTTGCGATTGGAAGATGTTGCCGCTGAGGTTTACGATTGGGCGATGTTGCCGCTAAGGTTTACAATTGGGCGATGTTGCCGCTGCAGTTTGCGATTGGAAGATATTGCCGCTGAGGTTTACGATTAGGTGACGTTGCTGCTGCTGTTTGCGTTTGGGCGATATTGCCGCTGAGGTTTACGAATGGGCGATGTTGCCGCTGAGGTTTACGATTGGGCGATGTTGCCGCTGAGGTTTACGATTGGGCGATGTGGCTGCTGCAGTTTGCGATTGCGGTCGTCTTCGGAAGTATACCTTAATCGTTCCTAGTAGAAATATACCTAAAGCTGTGGCAACTATATCTATACATACTATTAAACAAAGTCGGTTGTTGTGCCTGTCTGTGTGCCCGCTGTCTTTTAAACTCCACAATGGATTATTATGCTGTCTTTATATATAATTCATCCCGGAGGCTTCAAATTACATACCACAGACCTCTAGAAATATGCATACAATTTGAACAAAGCCTCCTTGCCCGAAGCATTTCTTTTAATGTAAGTAATGTGCCTGAAAATAATTGGAAACAAGTTCGAAGTGGGTACTTATTATTTTGTATTTGTTCGGGGATAAAAGAGAAAAGTTTGATGTAGGTTTTATGGGACTTTAACCCCTTCCTTTATAGGAATGAGATGAAAAGAGATGTTTGTTCGTTTGCCTTAAGATTCTATAAAATAAATTGAAAAAAAAAACCATAGGACTTTGTTTTTAACAGTACGAGGAAAATCCTATGAGTCGTTGGGCTACTAAGTTATTCCTTTATTTCTTAGCGTTTTTAACTTATCATTCTTCGTATTTCAAGTTTTAATTATTTGGTTCAATTTTGTCTTAGGATAAGTTAATTATAAAAGGGTCCATTCGAGTCTGAAACAATTCAAGATATCTCGAAAGAAACATCATCATCTGCCTTTCCCCAACTATGTTACGTTTGGCTTCTAATGCTGATGCTGCTGACCCTCACAAAATAGTTACTGGGTAACCTTTGGTAATGGCGAGTAAAAGTTAAATCAACATAAATAACAAAATTCTCTCCCAAACTTATTCAACACAATATCTTAAAGCCCAATAAACCAAGTGTTAACTTCAAACCGCCATAGAATATCGATGTAACGCGCATTACCAACCTCTGCGCTGTTGAGTAACAGATTGTAACGTTTTACAACCTTACAATGCAATTAGTAACTTTATTTTTGAGATGATAAGGTTCAGTTTTGGGTGGTCTATGGAAACTTTATTTCTAAGATGGGTTTCAGTTTTACGAGTATTATCAGTCCGGCTTACGAGGTAGTGAATAGATATAAGCTTTGTTTTAATAGCTGAGCGAGAAATGATAACGCTGTTTACACTTTAAGTAGTGGAACTTTAAAATTTCTCTATTTTTGTCTGTTTTTATATGGTGTGCATAATAAAGTGTATTCTATTACTTCTTGTAACCTTTTTGTCCGGGGAACTTCAGTTACCAGCATAAATAAATACCTTACAGATCTAAAAGTACACGGTTTGTACTATTATGAAATAGATCTTTTTCATAATAGTACAAACCGTGTGCCCCATTGAATTTCTTCCATACAAACTTTCACACGAATTTGCAAATATCCTTCCTCATGCTTACTTTCAATACATAAGGAACTCTTGTTAACATGCTTCTAGATCCGATGGTTTATGGGCTGTGCGTTGTCTGTCAATGAATGAGCTAATGAATTTAAGATTTTTATTAAGTAAATATTGCAAATATGTGGTTTGCTACTTCGTTTAAAGAGCCCTGGTCTTTGTAAAATCGTGTTACTATAATTATTTGTTCCCCTGAGTCGAACTTATAACCCATAGCCCAGAAGGCCCCCTTAATCACTGCACCTAATGGGCCCAGCTTACATAACTTAGCCAAATATTCACTATGCATGTAATGTAAGTAACAATATAGACGGCACGGTTGGCGCAGTGGTTAAGCGATTGACTGCTGCGCTGCGTGTCGCGGGTTCGATTTCCGCACGGAACAAATATTTGTACGACCTACATGTATTTGTTCCGAGTCCGGGTGTTTTTCTATCTATAATATGTACGTATTTACAAAAAAAAAAAATGTATATAAGTAGTCTTAGAGGATTTGACAGCTAAGAGGGCGGGGACATCACGTTGCTGCGATGACGCTGTCAGTAGAGGGGGTGACACCATGAGCGGCGTGCTCACTCGCCTCGTTCACTTTTTCTGCGGAGCTCGGATGGGACGGACGCGTACTAGTCGCTAGTCGTAATAAATAATATCGAACTATTTTGTTGTAACGGTTTTTCTGATTTAAATAAATAGTTGTAGGTCGTTTTGTATTTTCTTTTCAAAAAATCAATTAGGCTTCTGATCCCTAAGATCAGAAGTGGGATTCGTTTAAATTACACGCGCTTGAGATCGTTCGCCATCTTTTTAACCGGAAATAGTGTTTTTGAGACTGTTTAAAATTTCTCACCACGTGTAGCTGATTTTGTCGGTGATTAGTTTTTGTGCATTTTGACGTGGTTCGTTCAAGTCGATTAGATTATATTTCGTGCGTGTTTATGAAGTAAACCACCACGTGTTAATTATTTTATTTCGCGTTTAGTCTATTGTTCACGTAGTGGTAATTTACGTTGCCTATTGTCATAATCATGTCGAGTCGCGAGTGCACGCCACGTGGGAATACACCTAGGCGTAATTCTCGGGAAAAAGATTCGCACAACCGTCGCGATGTTCATAAAACGCGTCGTGACCGTTATCGCCAATCGCGTAGTAGATCTTCTAGGCGTCGTCGTGATAGATCAGAGTACTCTCAAAGCTCGCGTAGGCGGGATAGTTCGTATGGGCGTCGGGATAGCCCTAGTCGCGACGCTTTAAATGAAATGCTGGTTCGATTGAGCGCTTTAGAGGAACGGTTGCCTTCAAATGCTATGCGTACGTCTACTCCCATATTGTCGCATCCGAGCGGCACTCCGCCGCCGACAACTTCGGTGGTCGCCGAGGTACCTGTTACCGGTAATACGGGAACACGTACTACGGATAGAACCGTGACCGCTGAGACATCGCGGGAGGTCGACGTTGCGGACAGGATTGCCGGGCACTGTCTTCCCTAATTCAAGTAAGATCTAAGCATTACTTTATTTCAAATTTTGACCCCAATGTGCATGATTTCGACATGTGGTGTGCGGAAGTCGATCGTGGGCGCGAGATATGTCAGTGGGACGATCGGGAATGCCTAGGACGCATTGGTGGGTGTTTACGGGGTGATGCTAAGACGTGGCTCAACGATTGGGTGACCAGTGATCGGTCGTGGTCCAACTTTAAAATTGACTTCCGATCATTGTGCCCACGCGAAGTAGATATGGCCACTGTGCTATATGATGTCATGAGTGTGAATTCTAATAAATTCGCTACTTATGCTGAGTATGCACGGAAGTCCCTGTTGCGACTGAACATTGTTAAGGGGCTTTCAGAGGAACTAAAAACAGCTATTGTGATCCGTGGCATCTCCGATCCCCAAGTGAAGGCTGCGACCGCCAATGCTAAACTACAGTCAAGGGAATTAGTAGAATTTTTATCTGTGTACTTAAAGCCTAAGGGTGTGCCACCTGTTAATAACAATCCTGTTCGCACGTCAAACGGAAATTCCCCAGATCCGCGTAAACGCAAGGTCCCGCAGTATGATCGATTAGTGTGCTTTTCATGCGGAAACGTAGGCCACAAACACGCAGTTTGTCCGAAAAAGTCGGCAAAAGTCGGTGCGGATTCTGATAAATCTTCATCAAAAACCGAATCGACTAGCTCTAACTTTCAATCGACAAAGTCGAATTCTAGACCCGTTAAGACTTGCACATTCTGTAAGAAGATTGGGCATTCAGTTGAAACTTGTTTTGTCAAGGAACGCGTTGAATCAAAATCAAATAATAAAAATAATTCGAGTAACGTAAATTTTTGCTCAGAGTCTCCTCCAGACAAAACAATGTAATGTCCGCTGTTATACAGAACGTACCTGTTGACGTTTTAATTGATTCTGGTTCTGATATTTCGCTGATTTCTGATTCCGTTTTAAAGCATTTTAGTTTAAATAAAATTCCCACCTATCGCCGTATGCGTGGTATTGGAAGTCAAGATATAGAGTCCACTTCGTATGTAAGCACTCTTATCGAATTTCCCGAATTATCCTTAGAAGTAGATTTGTTTGTTATTCCTCCGGATTGTATTCAGGCTCCGATCTTGATTGGCACTGATGTTTTAAATCGTAGTGGAGTTACGTATACTCGAACAAATAACTCTCAACGGTTAGTCAGGGTTTCGCATGTAAACAACGTGTCGAATGTAGAGTTCCCTAAGATAAGGACGCCTTTAGTAGGTGACGAAAAAGAGTGTTTGTCAGCTATGTTAAACGAGTTTTCTGATACGTTTACTTCCGATACAGCGACCTCTACAGTAAATACGGGTTATATGGAAATAAAAGTAAATAGTGACATCCCAATTTACTATCGACCTTATAAACTCTCTGTAGACGAAAAGCGTCGCGTTCGCGAGATAATTAACGATTTGATTAGTAAGGGAATTATTCGCGAGTCACAGTCTAATTTTGCGAGTCCTATCATCCTCGTAAAGAAAAAGGACGGGTCTGATAGGATGTGTGTTGACTACAGAGCCCTAAATGCTATCACTATTAAAGAGCGATTTCCGCTACCGTTGATAGACGACCACATTGACAGGCTGGGCAGTTTTAGATTCTTCACAAGTCTTGATATGGCAACAGGTTTTCATCAGGTGCCGATGAAGGACGATGACTCTATTAGTAGAACAGCATTCGTAACGCCCGAAGGGCATTATGAATATTTAAAAATGCCTTATGGGCTCGCTAATGCACCTATTATTTACCAAAGAATCATCTCCAAAACCCTGAAGCACCTGCTAGATACTGGTAAGGTGTTGATTTATATCGACGATGTTCTAATAATGTCGAATTCTGTCAGTGACGGTCTGAAAACTTTGCGAGAGGTATTAAAAACACTCACTGACGCGGGATTTTCAGTAAATCTGAAAAAATGTACGTTCTTAGACACCGAGTTAGAATACCTAGGTAGGCTTATTGGTCATGGTCAGGTACGGCCGAGCCCTAGTAAGACTGAGGCTTTAGTGAAGTCTCCTAAGCCATCTAATGTAAGAGGCGTTCGTCAGTTTTTGGGTTTGGCGGGCTATTTCCGGAGGTACATTGCTGGGTACGCTACGAAAACCGCTTGTATTGCCAAATTACTTAGAAAAGGTCAGCCTTTTGTATGGGGCGCGGAGCAAGACTTAGCACGTGATTTTATAATCAAAAGTCTTACTGAGGAACCCGTTTTAGCAATCTTCGATCCCAATCTACCCACTGAGCTTCATACGGACGCCAGTGCAATCGGTTATGGTGCAATTTTATTGCAGGAACATGAGGGTAGACGGAAGCGAGTTGTCGGCTATTTTAGTAAATCCACACAGGGTGCCGAGTCCTGTTACCACAGTTACGAACTCGAGACATTGGCAATCGTTCGCGCATTACAACACTTTCGGCATTATTTAATAGGCATAAAGTTTAAGATAGTAACAGATTGTAATTCATTGAAATTGACTGAGCGTAAAAAGGACTTGTTGCCTCGTGTGGCCCGTTGGTGGGTTTACATGCAAGATTTTCAGTTCACGCTTGAGTATCGAAAAGGTTGCCTTATGCAACACGCAGACTTTTTAAGCCGACAGCCCGCTACTGTTCTCCAAATTAGAAATCCGCGAAATTGGGCGAAGATTGCTCAGACGGCCGATTCTGAAACTCAAAACTTGATGCAAAAACTGAGAGATGGTCAATTGGATCCTACACGGTTTTTCATAAGGTGCGATTTGTTATACTACAAGTATTCACCAATTGGCGAAGACTCTCGTCTCCTTTGTTTTATCCCTAAAGGGCACAGGCTTAGTTTGTTAAGGGTGTTTCACGATGATCACGATCATATAGGAATAAACAAAACTACAGAACTCATATTGCGTCATTTCTGGTTTCCTGGGTTAAGGGCTTTTATTAAGAAATATGTTGGTCACTGTATTGTTTGTTTATCACATAAGAAAGTCCCTCGCGCTCCTAGGCTACCCATAGAATCTTGGACGAAGCCTGAGGTACCCTTTTCAGTGGTTCACACTGACGTCCTTGGTCCCCTAACGGAGTCAATCGGTTTCCGATACATACTCCTCGTGGTAGATGCTTTTACTAAGTACTGTCTGTTGTACGCCCTGTACAGACAAGATACCGCCGAGTTAAAACGCGTATTTTCCAATACCATTTCTTTGTTCGGTACTCCGTCAACAATTGTGTGTGACCGTGGCAGAATGTTCGAAAGCGCATCTTTTCAAAACTGCGTTACTGAGTTAGGCTGTAACATACATTTTATCATGCCTGAAATGCACCGTGAAAACGGGCAAGTCGAGCGTTATTGCAGGACAGTCCTCAACATGTTGCGGATAGAGGCGAACAATAAGGGTGCGCAGTGGTCCGATGCGTTGTGGAAGGTGCAGCTCACCTTGAACATAACGAGGCAAGCCACGACCCGCACCTCACCTTTGCAGCTGTTGACTGGCGTTGAGGGGACTACTCCGGTGCTGAGGTCTCTTGTACGAGACGTCGCCCTGAACGACTCTCACCCTAACCGAGAAGCTCTTCTGACGCTGAGAAGACAGAGGACGTCTAAGTTGCTTGTCGAAAATCAGCAGCGGCAGGATGCGTACGTCAACGAGGGTCGCCGTCAGCCTCGTACATTTGCCGTCGGCAGCTTCGTGTTCGTGAGCAAGAGCTCGCAGAGCACGGCGAAGCTGGACTCCGGGATGCGTGGCCCGTACAAGGTGGTACGAGCACTCCCACATCACCGGTACGAGCTCGAGCTGCTTGCTGGGTCGTACGGCAAGAAAACTCAGACCGCCGCAGAACATATGGTTCAGTGGCGTGGTGAGTGGACCCCGGATGCTTGCGAAGTATTCTTCGATCATCTCGGTGATGGTGAGTAAAAGTAGCATTGTGGCTAGCTAGCTGGCTTTTTACTCATGGCCAAGTGGTAGTGGCTACTGGAACCCCGATAGTGGTTGCCAGGTGATTTTGGTTACTGGAATCCCGATAGTGGTTGCCAGGTGATTTTGATTACTGGAACCCCGATAGTGGTTGCCAGGTGACTCTGATTACTGGAACCTCGACAGTGGTTGCCAGGTGATTTTATTATTGTTTCAGTAATGATTGAGGTCCGGAACTCTTTCATTGGTGTAACGATAATCTATCTGCTACCCATTTTGATGTTATTGCGTGAAGTTGTGGTAAAACGCTCGTAGTTTCATTGCAATGGGTAGCACCGGGTTAAAAGTTTTCAGAATACTGTGTTGATTTTCCTATGTTGGCATGTTTCAGGTGACGAGTCCAATGATGATGAACAGGCGCAAGGGAGCTTATCATTGGAGAACCCATCCAGTGGTGCCCAGACAGACGAGGACCTGGAGCCAGGAAGCCATGCTGACGAGGACGTTCAGCTGTCAGGAGAGGCCGTCTTAGAGGATTTGACAGCTAAGAGGGCGGGGACATCACGTTGCTGCGATGACGCTGTCAGTAGAGGGGGTGACACCATGAGCGGCGCGCTCACTCGCCTCGTTCACTTTTTCTGCGGAGCTCGGATGGGACGGACGCGTACTAGTCGCTAGTCGTAATAAATAATATCGAACTATTTTGTTGTAACGGTTTTTCTGATTTAAATAAATAGTTGTAGGTCGTTTTGTATTTTCTTTTTAAAAAATCAATTAGGCTTCTGATCCCTAAGAGTAGTTTATCAGCCATCTTGTTACCATAACACAAGCATTAGGTTGCTTAGCTTGGGACTAGATGGCGCTGTGTGAAATGTCCAGGGATATTATTATTAATATAACATTATTAACAACTTGCTTGCCCCACATCTCCTTGTCTGGTAAATACAATAAGAAGGCATCTTCTTATTACTGCGCGACTAATAAGTGGCTCTCGGCGAATATATGAATAAGAATTGAGATGAATAATTGAGATGAAACGAGGACATACTTAGGTTATGTCACGCCATGGAGATTACATTTGTAGATACAAATACTTGCCTATGACAGTCGGTTTTTAAAAGCTTAGTTGATTTTTTAGTGAAATTATTAACGTATTATGATGTTGCTATTTTGGTCATGCGCGGTCATACAGCTACGATCATGTTGATGGCAGATTTGCTGATCTGATACTTGATCAGTGCTTTATGCAATCCCATAATACACAAATACATACCTTATTTAAAAAAAGGTAAGCAGACAAAAGTTCTTATTTTCTTTAGTATTGATTTCCACGTAAAAACAACATTACCAAAGCATTTCTTTCAGTATGTTTACATAATCTTTTATAAAAAATATTTCAAACATTCAATAGAGCTCCGTTAATATTTTGGTTGTAATGAGAATTCCGATAAATGTTGTTGACTTGAGTAAACTCCCTCAGAAAGAAGGGCAGTCTGAGAAGGGTGTGTACTCAACTACATACACATACATTTCAGCTTTCACCTAACATCGCGCCTGTTTTTCCCCGAAGGGTAAGGCAGAGGTGTATGATCAATAAATAAAAAACAAGTAACCAGGGTCATCGGATATAGTGGAAGTCTAGTTAGAAACCGATGGATGTTATAGAATAAAATTTAATTTCATAAATTAGTTTATTACCCCATAACTAACCTAATGTACATATTAAACAAAAATAGGTACATTTATGTTACATAAACGTCATTACTTTCTGTATGAATAAATGATCTACAGTAATATAATAACACATCAATTATTTATATAATCCACAAGGCCTTGCTGAAGGACATTTGTCTACATTTCTATTCACGCAACGGTATTCATACACTTAGAGGTTATATTCATTCATGCGGACGATTATCTAGTCAGGCCGTATTCACCCCAAATACCACATAATAGTATGAAGCCTTCTATACTATTCTGGATAATAGATAGGTACCAAGTAACATATAAAGAGTAGTGGTGGCTCAGTGGTGACGCTCCCGACGAACCAAACCCAGGCAGGCACTTTACTTTTTGTAATTTATTTCGTCACCAGTGAGTGCTTTCAAAACTGTGAAGGAAAACATCAAAAGGAAACCGGCATGTCCTAGAAACAAAAAATCGGAGACATGTGTCATCTATACCAACCCGCACTGGGCCTGCGTGGTGGATGACGGGCCACTAACTTCACAGAAACAACGATAAAATACTTCTTCCATCCATGCCGTGATATAAAACCGTTAAAAGCAGGTTTTACAAAAAATTGTTTTATCCATCACCATCCTTCACATTGATTGACTGAAAAATAATATCAAGCTTAGTATACATACACGAGTATCAACATAATCCATTACTAATTACTACTATATAATATACTGAATTACACAGTATACTGAATTTCAACTCGACTAGCGTAACGTATGCTAAGTACAAGATCGTCCCCAGTCGTCGCTTGATTAACAACTTGGTTGGATTTCATTTAAATCAGAAATTAGTAAAGTTTTAGAGGAACAACACAGCTTTTGAGGATGATAATTTTAATAGAATACGAATGGTTGACTCGAGATACATAACACAATGCATAACATTACCCGAAGTGGTTAAAGAGATATGTGTTTATAGTACATATTTCGCTTGTTATGGCGAGAGTTCTCAGTATTAACATAGAGTAATTCCGGGGTGATACTGAAAATTTCCTGATGGAAAAACCTAATACCACTTTGCTTGACCCTGAAATCGAACCTGAGGAACCTATGCTCAACCGTCAAGCTTGCGACCACTGGATCAACGAGGTAATCAGTATTACATAGAAATCAGCAACAACCAAAATCAAAAGTCATTTTTTCAAACTAGACTGAGAATCTGAATTTTTTTACGTCAACATTATATACGACAGTCCCCGAAAACGGCCGCCTTTTACCACTTCCTAGTGTTTTAACTGAAAAAAGTGACGTATCAATCTCCCCAGCAGCACGACTGTCTGTTAAATTAAAAGAATTTGTATAACTAACATTACGAAACACAAAAGAGATTAAATTAAATTATTTGCCATAATATGTCAGCCATCACTTGCCAATAAAACAACAAAAAACAATGAAAACTACTCAAGCTGAGATAAAAACGTACACAGAAACATACACAAAGACCCTTTTCAATGGAGGAACTCCGTGTTCCTCCACTTCTAAAATTGCACACCGTAAGGGCTGATTTTACCAAAGTCAGATATCTTTTATCCGTGGAATAAAATTTACGTCTGACAGTTCTAGTATGGAAAACCTGTCAAACATTCAAAATATATTCTTAGAATAACGCTTAATGTAGGTATGAAAGTTTCGTGAAATTGTGAATCATTAAAACAGTGCAGAACACAGTGATCCTTTTGTTTCTTTAGTTATGTATTTCAACAGCTTCCTTCGCGCAAAGAGGTTGTAAAAAAATAAATCCACCAACTTTATGGATGTTTAAAGAAAATCGAAGTCGGGATTATAAGAGTAAAGTTTCAGGAATTTGACTTTCTTTGTGGAAGAAATGGAAGGAAGCTGTTTAATTTTTATCTCTTGGTTTAAATAGACATAACTTTATTTTAGTAACTACTGCAGGTTTTGTTTTTGATATCGGGGAAAATTGATGCGATTTTCAATTCTTCTCTGGTCAGCACAAGAATGTTCTAAAACCAAAAATTCGAAGACATGTAACATCTACTAACCCGCACCTGGCCCGCGTGGTGGCCTGTGTCCCAGGCTATAAATAGCCTCGAAATATCATACTGAAACTCGGCAGTAGCTCCTTGTCGAAACCTCCTGGGGAAGTACTTCCACCATACTTATTTCTGTCACCAAACAACATTGTCGTTTGAAATTTGAAGAGTCTTTTTAACGTCATCTATAAAGTCTTTGGCAATCCTTTTGGGGTTGCGAGGTGCCTATTGGCCATTGGGTACCATTATGTAGACGGTTGAGTTGTTTTCCACTACACAACAGGCGGCAGGCAGGCGGTGCAGATGCCATAATATATAAGTCCTCGTTTTCCATTACATAGCCTATTTAATAATATAAATAATGAAAATAATTGCCTACGACTAACTTAAGAAACGATCACCTAAAACCTCATCAGACTAAAAGTGACCCAAAAATTCTGAACAGAATGGGACAGCGGGACAGAATTAAAGTTTAAAATAGCGTCCCTTTTCCGTTGATTGGATTCCAATTATAAACCAATTCGTTCACGTCAAGCGTGAGTCGTGTAGGACAGCTCTGTGTAGGACGGCATGAGATGGGACAAGTTTCAATTATCACAAACTTGTTGGAGTATGGTGTGGTGGCAGTTGTGGCGATTTTACTGCTACTGCTGAGCATGAGGTCCTGGGTTTGGTTCCCGGGTCGGGCAAAGTGATATAAATTTTTTTCATCTGGAATTTTTCATTAGTAGCCCGGAGTTTCGATGTGTGCTGTGCTCGGTTGATGGCAATAAGCTCGCCCTATTACATGAGACGTAACATAACAGGCGAAATATGGGTGAACTATTAGTACACCACTGCCCATCCCTTTGGGGAATACAAGCGTGAATGTATTACGTTATGTTGTTTATTTAGTACCTCCAACAAAAGATATACACAATTCATGACCCATAAATAATGAGCAACATCACTATTTTCATATCCATAGTCTTTTTCTATAAGTATAGTCTTTTTCTATATTCATAGTATTGTTTGTATTGTGTATTATCAAAGTAACATATTTATTGTGAAACAGTCGCGTTTCCATAAAAATAGTTCTTGATTTAAGCGGCAATAGTCCAAATAATGGCCACTGAGCAAGAGGTCCTGAGTTCGATCGTTGCCTGATATTGAAGTGGGCTCTGTCTTTCTCTTGACCAAAAATAACAATTGCACTTTAAAAAAAGTTAGAGAAAATAAATATGTATTGTTTTGTAGTCGCTTAGAACACTAGGATATTCTACTGTATCGTAGGTTTACCGAAACATATTTAACTTGACTTGACATGTACAACATACACACAATTTGACTCGCCATTACTATTTAATATCTTTTAAATAGTAATGGCGACGATGGAACTAGCAACTACATAAAACGCATGTCTCTAATCCTAAATGCTTTGCTTAAGTAAGATAACTTGAATGTATTACGGATCTCAGAACTTCCATGTAATGCCATCCTCTCGCTGTCACTACACCCCAACCCAACATTCAGTTGGCTCCTTTTGATTTAGGTATTTCAATATAAACACTAGGTATGTAGGAGACAGACAGACTAAGTCTGAACTAGGACTAGTTTATGTCATTCTAATTTTGGTCTAGAATTCTAGATAGGATTTATGTAAATGTCTAGTTTGGGAGGAAATAATTCGGATAGCTTGGGATACCTAACGAAAGAATTAGACGGGTGGATGTTAGACAATGTATGTATATGTAGGTTTTATAACTATGGAATGAAAATCTAATCTAATTGTATGTGTTCGTAAACCTTTATGACCCAGTGATAACGGCCCCGACTTACGAGTGAGGTCCTGGGTTCAAACTCAGTCAGGCGCGTTACTTTGTGTAATTTATTTTCATCACCACTACTCTCAAAATGGTGAAGGAAAACATCGTGAGGAAACCGACATGTCCTAGAACAAACAATTCGAAGACATGTGACATCTTCCAACCCGCACTGGGCCCGCGTCAGCCCACTCCCTCTCACAGAGAAGAGGCCTGTGTCCCAGCAGTGGGAACATTATCGGCTGATTATGTTGTCATTCACTCACTGACAATCAACGTTTGAAATTTTAACAAGATTTCCTTTTATAACAAAGATGACAAAAGAAGGATTTTTGGTAATTCGTCCCCTTGAGGGGTTAAAGAGGGAATGAAAGTGTGTATGGAAGCTAAGAGCAGTGGTGACCCAGTGCACACGGCCGCGACTGACGAGTCAGCCCACTCCCTCTCACAGAGAGGAGGCCTGTGTCCCAGCAGTGGGAACATTATAGGTTGATTATGATAGAAGTTCATCATTTCGGCGATGGGAAAGTGGGTTTTGGCACATAGCTTGTTCTATAATAATCCAGCACATCAAGCTACTACAATCTGTCAAATTTCTTTAATAGATTTTCAACTTTATCGCTATAGCATTAGGTTTAAGATTGATTGGGAAAATTTGATAGTTTCGGGTAGCTTGACCTGTTGGCGTCTGTACAAGGTATCATAAAATTTAGGATTATTCTGGCGCCCGTCGACGCCGTAGATTTTTCAAATTAGTTTCTCCTACATACTTCATTGTATCGTAAGCCTGTTTTCAATTCAGGATAAATTACATATATTGTGTGTCCTGCCCTTTTTGAAAACGTGTCGCTAATATATAATGTCGTCCTACATGCCTATTAAAAGTATACTTTACTACTTCGCTGTTATAGCACACTTCTTGTTCTGAAGTTCAATATTGGTGATGGAGTCGGTCGCCGCAGGGCGCCAGCGTTGATTGCTCTTAATAACATTGACGCTAATATTATGATTGAAATTGTATGGCTTTCTGTAGACATAATTAAGAAGTTTGTAGATGAATATACAAAACATCACGTGTTTAACATAACGTAGTACCACGCCTGTATTTCTCGAAGTGGTAGGCAGAGCTATATCTACATTTCGTTTCAATCCCATGTAGCAGGAAATATTGGGGCAATTGTTTAAAGATGCAAACTCAATGTACGCAAGCCAAACCGAAAAATGGTTTTCACCCACAATAATATATCAATTATTTATCTAGTTATATTATTTGTGAACTATTTTCGATATCCCATTGGGACGTAAGCACGAATGCTGATCAATGGTCCCTGTGAGTTTCTCAGTCTACATTTGTGTGTTACTGACAAATAGATTCGCCCTCTATTAAATGGGACTTAAACACAACTTAAACATAACTGGCAAAATGTAGCTTTACTATTATTATAAATCTCTGCATACACCTTCAGAGAATACAAGTCGATGATATTCTTTAAAACTATCAACTACTTCTAACACCACATTTGCTCCCAAGAGACGCATTTCCAACAGCCACTCTGAACAATAAGCTCCCGATGCGACTTGCGACGCGACTTGCCTCAAGCGACAAGCGCGCGCGTCACTTGTTTCCGCCCGTGTCCTGCTCTAAACAACTCCTTTCATTTGTTTCCTCCTCCGTCGCTGTTGCCACACGAGCGTCGCTTGAGCGTGTAGCTCGTGGCCGCGGGGTGATGTCTGTATTACGTAAGGCGGTAATAGAGTAGTGAACCCAACGCGTGAACTGTGATTGGGCTCAATACAATGTACAAGTACACCGCCCGGGATCAGCGACACGAATGTGTTTCATAATTCAATTAGGACGCGGAGAGAAGTCAATTTAGTTTAATAGTGCATTAGGCTACGGGTAGTCGATAAAATTGTGTTATATTGCTGCTCCAAATCATAAAGACACACATACAACTCTTGAAGTATAGAGAGTTTTGGATATTATACAGACACACACCCTCACACAAACATATACTCACACACACCATCAATCACTTGTAATTGTACCACGTTGACAACCTTTACTATGTGATATAATGAGGGGCCTGGAGTTCTAAAATACAGGCCTAGGCTTAGTTTAGACTCCAGATCTCCCACAAATTATAAAATTTTGTCGAAATACCCGTCAGCTTAATATGTGTAAGAATGTAATTTGTGGAGATAAATAAACATATTTTTTTTTTATTTTTTATTTTATTTTATAAGCAATGAATCAACTCAGCTTATCGCAGTCCACTGCTGAACATAGACCTCTCCTAGGCTCCACCACAGCACCCTGTCCTCCGCCTCCCGCATCCAGTCTGTCACAGCCATAGTACTTTTAAGGTTGTTGGTGCATCGTCGCTGGTGGGCATCCCACACTATGCTTACCAATGCTCGCTCGGTCTCCACTTTAGGACTCGTCTGCCCCATCGGCGATCGGTCCTTCCTCAGTCATGGCTTGCCCACTGCTGCTTCAGCTTGCTTACTCTGCAGACTATGTGTGTAAGAGATAAGTTAACAGAAGCTTACCTAGAGGCGGCGAAAGAAGCCGTTAAATAATGTTCATGTCTCATCAACATCTCTAGAGACAATAATGAAGGGGAGGCTCTCAATAGAAGCGCTTTATTTATTGCTCCTTTAGTATCGGAGTGTGGAAACAAATGTTCAACAGCGCCCCTCTATCAACGTCACTCGAGCGTCAATTAACGCTTGTAGCAGTTTATTTGGTAATCTCGTCGTAATCTTCTATTATTTTGACCTTGTAGCACAATGTTGCGTTGCCTCGCTGTGATTGTCTTAATGAGCAATTATTGCAAACAGTCAACTTGGGCCAACCAATCAAATGACCCCTCCCGCTCTGGGTGGAGCGGAGGGAGGGTCAGACTTTTACTGGCTAAAACCCACCCGTGTTCCTTCCTTAGCCCTTTATGTTCCAGGGCAGCGGTAACCCTTTCGGACGATCGCGCTACCCTGGCAGGCTCCGGCCCTATTGGGCCCCGTCACTCATGCTGACATCTCTTTGAGGCGCGCGTGGAACACATACGCGCCGTCCGGCACGGGCCTGGTCCTGATCGGACGGTGAGTTACCCATTACTCCCCGCCTGCAGGCCCGCGCCTACGGTGGCCGGGAGTCGTCACGCGGCTCCCGACGCCCGGAGCGTCTCCCGCGGCGGCTGAGGCGTGAGGTGCGTTCCCTACCTGCCTAGCCTTTTCCCAACTATGTTGAGGTCGGCTTTAAGTCTCACCAGATGCAGCTGAATCTGTATTTTATCAGGAGCGACTTCGAATCTAACATTCACAACCCAGTTACTGGGTAATACGATACTCCTTGGTTGTCAGACGTTCGGGCTTCTGACTACCCGTAACGACTATCAAAGATCTGGAAAGGACAGCCGGGACCAACGGCTTAACGTGTTTTCCGAGACACGGTGGGTTCTCGATATGTAATGGTTGGTCACCCATCCACGAACCGACCGTGGCAAGCGTAGCCGACACAAGTAACATATATGTCGTATGAGTTTACCCTGAAGTAGGTCAATTAATCCGCATACAATAAGTTCAGTATATTATTCACGATATAAATGACCTCACATAATTATGTGTGATATCGTTTCAGCTGAAAACTATTCAGATTGAAATAATGAATATTTCATGAAATCTTGAGCGGCGCGTAGCGTTCCTGGTATACATGTAGAACAATTTACATAATTCCGTTGCGAACGATTTCGTTATGTTCATACCTGTACACACGGGAGTAACTATAATATGTACCGACATGCGAGTATGAACCTCGGGAATTTCAATACCGATTTCATGTGGTGTTGTGTAGACAAATCTTATACATACCACACACAATATTATTTGAATAATAGGTACACTGTTGTAATGAACAGGCGTACTTTTTTATTTTCGAAAAGCTTGCTCGCCTTTTAAGGTTTTTTAGTAAAAAAAAAAATTCTGGCAACTAGCGGGTCCGGAAATAGAAACTAATCTAAACTCCCCTTCTCTCTCCTAATCTTTTTTCTAAAATTGCTAGGCACACATAAAGTCGCTACACATAAAATCGCTACACACAAAATTAAAAAAAAAATGCTCTTAAAATATTTAAGATTTCATGTGTATGCATCTCCGCTTTGAATATCTGCAACTTACACGAGGAAGATATCCCTCTGGATATAGCATTAATATAATTGTATGCTTTTTGTTTCAGGTATTAAAACAGGAAGGCAGTTGGGAGCCACGAGAACACATAAGTACACTTAAATTATGATTGATTGATTAATTCTAAAGAGGCATACATAAAATTAATGACATTTACGACATTGATTGATTGGAGCTAAGCCAATGGTTTGCATTCGTGTCAGTAGTGTTTATTAAATTCATACTAATATTCGTATTATCCTGAATGTTATAAATGCGAAATTAACTTTGTCTACCCTTTGTTGCCTTCCAGAATTTCGATTATTAGTCAAATTTGGCACACAGACAGCCAGTCTCTGACCTGGGTTAGGACAGAGAATACTTTGTATCGTGGTGGTACATTCCCGTGGGGTAATTTTCAAGCCCTACGCGAGCGAAGTCGCTGGTAAAAGCCGGTTTAAAAGAACTCAGCCTGTCGCAGTGCAATGGCCGGACAACGATCTCTCCTAACTTAGGCCACAATAGCTGAGTTTCCACCTTCCTGTCTAGCTGGGTCATTACGCTACGCTTGTCGACTCACGGTCTCCACTTCAGGAGTCATCTGCTCCAACGGCCATCGGTCCTTTGACAGATATGGCCGGCCCACTGCTACTTCAGCTGAACAGCTCTACAAGCTGTGTCAATAAAATTACTTCGAAATGCGAACGTTCTCTCGTTGTGAATCCGCGATGATGTACTTTAAAAACAAATTAGTTCGCTTTCGAATTGTGTGCGCTCACTTGAGTGAGGTGAGCAGTGAACTTTACAGAATATTTCTACAGATTTGGATTGTTGTACTGGGTCCTAAGAACTACTATTTTAGGATAGAAAGTAAGTACTTGTCTTGATGTTTGTTCTCCCTTTAAGGCAAATCTTCAATTATGGTAAATTCAATACTTATGTATAATGGATGCTATGTTCGATTAAGTTTTGGTATGTTCCTAATAGTATGTAGTTTTGATATCTTGGAATCTATTTTTGGAGTGAACTATTATTTAAGGAATATTACTGTGTATTCACTAAATAGCTTGTTATTAAGTTGTTAGCATTCACTAAGGAAATCATTACGGTTACTCACAAGCTTTGTTTGGTCTGTCTGGTTGATTTAGTAAAACGCGACGTTTGAGCGTGAGGTTCTGGGTACGATTCTGAGGTCAAACACACAGACATACAAGAGCAAAGGGCGCTTAGGAGTCGAAGTACTCCACCGCATCGCTGTCATCCGGAAACGTGCTCAGAAGACTGGCAGCATTGCCACGTTAAATGAAAAAGCTAAAAAAAGCCTTTCAAAACCCGATGTGAATATTTTGTTGTTATCACCACTCATTTACTTAAAACACAATTTGTTTTATAAACGTACATAATTTTCGTAATGATGTAAATTTTATAATCCTTTGTCCCGCTGGATACGCATTATTTCCTGTAAAATCCTTGTAAATAAAACGTGTGCACATATTTATATAACTCTGCTCACCCCAATGCTCACGGAGCGTAATTAATTCAACTCTGAGTATAAATATGGTAGTACTGGCGAGCACAGAAGTGGTTTCTCATGTTAGATTTTAAAATTAATGTTTTTTGTTAAATGTTTGGAGTTTTTATAGGATAATAATTTTATAATGATGTATAAGTGAGTTGTTGTCTTTTAATATCATAGCTTGCTTATGTTATCAATTTCATAAACTGAAATAGGTTGTTAAAAACGATTTTACAAAAAATCACTTTTAAACTTCACCTAGTGGTATTTATTATGTAAAAAAAAAAGAAAATAGCTTAAGATTTGAACTAAATATGACAATGCATAACTTGACATTTAATAATAACTTGTTCCATTTGATTGATATTAACAATTATGTTAATAAAAATTTATATTTGACAAAAGATAGACATAACATTGTTATGTACTATCTGTCTAAATATTATAAAAGACAGATAGCTGTGTCGCTATCATATTTTTTTTCAATTACAGCCAAAAATTTGGCTAAACAACTTGCTTCTTTTGAGCAATGCAATGACATTATAAATAATTCTGCCACTAATTTGGTCACAATTAATGACATTGCTAATAATTTAAATTAGAAAGTAAGACAATAGAGGCAACCTCTAGCTATATTGTTCAGAATTACAAAAGCAACTCGAAAAAGGCTTTAAAATCAATAAATAGTATCAACCTGGTGCATCAAAATATTCAAGGATTTATGAACAAAGATTTAGAAGTAGAATTATTTATGAATTTTAATAGTATTGATATTCTTTGTATAACAGAACATTGGCTGAAAAGCCACCAGTTCTTGTTCAATTTTAATAATCACCAGGTTGGTAGTTCGTTCAGCAGAATAAATGCTATACATGGTGGCTCGTTAATTTTAGTAAGTAACCAGCTCAAATTTAAAGATCGTAATGATATTGTGAGCCTATCTGTTGAGCGTACAGTTGAAATTGCCTGTATAGAATTGGAGCATTTTGTTGTAT
Organism: Apamea anceps; assembly: GCA_951799955.1. NCBI lineage: Eukaryota > Metazoa > Arthropoda > Insecta > Lepidoptera > Noctuidae > Apamea > Apamea anceps. The sequence continues at coordinate 5,157,680 of OX637528.1, forward strand.
TAAGTGTGTACAGACCCCCATCAGGATTGTATGACTGCTTTGAAAAGGTAATGGATGAAGTGTTAGACAGGATTTGTAACTCAAACAAGTCCGTTATCGTTTGCGGTGATTTTAGTGTCAATTTATTGGAAAACTCAGGTTCTTGTAGTAAAATTATAAGTCTGTTTCAGTCCTACAATCTTGTAAACCTATTTTTGGAGCCTACAAGAATAACCCCTACTAGTGCCACATGCCTAGATAATATTTATACAGATATTATACCAAGCCACAAAGAAATTATAAATTTACTAGATTCTGATCATTGCGGGCAAAGGATTACTATTCCAAATCAAAACAAAATAGTGGTTAAAAAAGATATCACTGTCAACCCCAAAACTGCAAGTCGCTTGGAAGCTTTCAAAATTAAACTCACTGATGAATTACCAGTTTTGTCAATTCATGCGGATCCTAATCATCTATATGATAATTTTTTTAATATATACTGTAAACAATTTAATTCTACCTTTATTTCCAAGACTATCTCGGTTAATAGTAACACATGTTTCAGTGATTGGGCTACCATTGGTATTCATAAAAGTAGAAAGCGGCTTTATGAACTGTACAATGAAAGGACTTATGTAAACACTGATGAATTTAATTTGTATGTTAGAAATTATTCAAAAATATTTAAAAAAGTTTGTTATATGGCCAAGTCACGTTATTTGGGTTCAAGGATTAAAACCAGCAATAATGTAATTAAAACGACTTGGAATATTATTAATAGTGAAACGGGAAGGTCTAGTAATCGAAATACTGACTACAGCTTGTCGATTAATGACAACATAATAAAATCAGACTCACAAGTCGCAGAGGCGTTTGAAAATTTCTTTTCAGATATTCCCGTTTCTACTACTAAATCCCTAAACTCATCACCTTCTGTTGCTGAGTCTTTGCTTATGGAAAATGTTAATGGTTGCGATTCGGAATTTCATTTTGAACATGTTACCTGTAGAGATATAATTAAAACCTTTCACACATTAAATGTTAAAAAGACTGCAGATCTGTGGGGTAATTCTGTAGAAGTTGCTAAGTCTATTATTGACATTGTAGCACCTACTCTAGCTCTTATCTTTAATAGTTGTATTGACAGTGGGGAGTTTCCTGACCTCATGAAAAATAGTAAAATAATACCTTTGTTTAAATCAGGTAGTACATCAGACCCTACAAATTATAGACCTATTTCTGTACTACCTACCTTTAGTAAAATTTTTGAGAAATTAATTTTAGAACAATTGCAAAGATTTTTTAATAAACACAAATTATTACATAGCAAACAGTTCGGTTTTACAAGGGGTCGTTCAACTACTGATGCCGGTGTTGAACTTATAGGACATATTTATAATGCATGGGAAGACAAATGCGATGCCTTGGGCATCTTTTGTGATTTGTCCAAGGCATTCGATTGCGTTCTTCACGAAACTTTAATCAGGAAACTCCGCCACTACGGGATCCGGAACGCTGCTCTGGATCTTCTTATTTCATACTTGAGTAAGAGGATTCAGAGCGTTGATGTTAATGGAAAAAGATCTCCCGGATCTTTAGTAACAATGGGAGTCCCACAGGGCTCAATTCTTGGTCCTTTCTTATTTCTTATTTATATTAATGACTTGCCGTACCTCATAAAGGATAATCATGATATAGTGTTGTTTGCAGATGACACTTCACTTTTGTTTAAACTTAAACGTCAGCAGCAGGTTACTGACGATGTAAATAGCGCGATCTCTAAAGTAGTCCACTGGTTCAATGTTAATAATTTACTTCTAAACGAGAAAAAAACCAAATGCATTAAATTTACGTTACCTCACGTTAGACAGGTGAAAACTAATGTGTTGATAAAGGGCGAAGAATTGAATCCTGAAGACAGCACAGTATTCTTGGGCATAACTTTGGATGCTAAGCTACAGTGGGGTCCACATATAGACAAATTGTCAAAAAAGCTAAGTTCCGCAGCATACGCTGTTAGAAAAATTCGTAATTTAACTGATATAGAGACAGCCCGTTTAGTGTACTTTAGCTATTTTCATAGTGTAATGTCGTACGGTATCCTATTGTGGGGAAATGCCGCTGATATTCAGACTATCTTTGTTTTGCAGAAGCGAGCTGTTCGATCAATTTATAAATTAAGTCCGAGACACTCGCTCAGAGACAAATTTAAAGAAATTAATGTTATGACTGTGCCTTCTCAGTATATTTATGAAAATCTTTTATATGCCCATAAAAATATAAAATTGTTTAAAAAATACAGTGATATCCATGATATAAATACTAGGAACAAACACAAATTTGTTGTACCTACAACAAGGCTCAAGAAAATAGGTGGCTCGTTCAGATGCCAATGTATACGCTTTTACAATAAAGTTCCAAGCCTCGTTCAAGATCTAAGCCTTAATAAATTCAAATCATTCATTAAACGTAAGTTGTGCCAGAAGGCCTTTTATACCGTTAAGGCTTATATCGAGGACAAAAAGGCTTGGGATTAAGCTGCTTCCAATTTTTACATATTGAATGTTTTTTTTTTGTGGTTGTTGTTTGTTTTTTTTTTTTTTTTTTTATATATACAATTTGACATTAATGAATTTGATCTATGACATTTACTTACTTTGTAAAGTATTCTATTATTTTAATTATTGTGAATGTGAAGACTATGTGGGTCATTTTATTTTTTATTTTTACTTTCTGTTCTGTTAGTTTTTGTCATGGTCTGGCAGTTTGAGTAATTATTGTGGCCTACCCAAATGTCCTTTCTTTGGTATTGTTCGTCGAATCGTTGAGCTCCATAAGTTTTGAGTTGAGCTGCACGATTTCTGACATATGCGTGCACTGACTGGACAGGTCCTCTCAATCTGTGTGGTTCTTTCCTCAAAAGACCATCTCAGACATCGACCTACATGGTCTTCATATGATCTGACCAAGATTATGTCTGGACTTTAAAAGAGACTGTGACGTCTGAGTTTGTTTCGGCCTTTCTTCTCAGGCTAGTCAGATAGGAAACGCCGGCCTCATCTAGTTTTAAAATATGATTGACGTGTAAAAGTGTTTGTACAAACCTACTTACAAAATAAAATCATTTATCATTTATCATTTAAAACAATTGGTAATGAAACAACTTTTTCTATAGAGAGACATAGCTGGAATGTACTCGTATCACTTGCTTGTAATTACACTGACACCCAAACCCTCCAAACCACAACACAGCAACGCTCCTTCATGTTACGAATAAATACCTACTGTTATCTACCAAACCAAAATCCTAAACATTACTAAAGTTTGAAATCCCAAATTATTTCTCCATATTGATTCTCCGAGAGGCCATTATCTAAATCTGTCCCTCGAGAGTCTGGCAACATTGTTCAGTACTGAGCGTGACTCTCGGTAGTTTGCAAACATTATTAATATCAGGGTAGTGACAAACACTTCAAATAGCGTTATGAAGATACTGAATTAAGTGTAAAATTGGGGTATATTTTTAAAATTGATTTTTATAAAGGCTCGCGTTTTTTTATAAATGTGAACAGGCACTCTTGGCTTTTTGTTAGCATGATACCCTTACACAAATCTAGGTAAAAACATTTCCACAAAAGCTATCCTTGTTATTTGTAGTTAATAAAGTGAGAAGAAAATATACACAAACACTATGTACATTTTAGTGTTAAAATCATTATAGAGAATGTATTTTTAAAAATGTTTTGACGATGACCGTTCCACCTATAACATTTTCGAGATTTATGTTGAGAGATTCAGGACCATCGTACGTAATTGTTGTTTGTCAAACAAGCTAACAAATTACGGCCTTAATAACATCATAATATTAGCAAGGATAACACCACTGTGCACGACATTACGCTCAGTTGCTTACGTAGGCGCAGTAACTGATGCGGGTAACTGACAAATTCTATAAACACAACTGTGTTATATTAGGTCCTTATATGAAAATGGCGTTTTGTCGAACTGGCCACTTTGATCTCAAGTATCTGGCGTTTGGAGAGGAATTTCAATTTTTTTTTATTGTTCCTATTTCAATTAGGCTTGCATATTTGTGTTTTAAATTTAGTGATTCATTTGTTTTCGCGCCATTTGATTTTTCTTTGACATGCAAACGCTCATCACAATGGTTGAACCCCGGAGAACCGGTCACATCCTGCCCCATAGTTTCCTTTTTTTTTGTTTTGTTGTCTCTTTTATATATTAAATTGGCGTTTTACAAAATGCCAATTTATTATGTAAGAGCCTATATACTGTGTATGATAATTAGCATTTGTATAAAAAGACACGAACATTCGAATAATTTTTATAATCGAAAATTACAATGACAATTCAAGACAAGACAGGCACAATTGGTATCACCCATAGATATAAATAAAGTCTTAAAACTAAGTAAATAGTTTATGCGAAATGAGTATTTTCAATTTTAAAATCGTTTGAATTTAAGTTTCGTTTACTCCACGCGTTCGTACTAGGGCTAAACCTACTGATTATTGTTTTTAAGAAAAGCAGTCTGTATAATGTTTTCTATACAAGATGTTTACAAAATCTTTTGGGACACTTGGACCACGTCTTTTTGATTCGATTTGTTCTTCCTCTGTACAGGATAAAACTATGCTGTCAACTAAAGTTTATGGTAAAAATATAAGCCTGTCAGCGAGGTGCTAACAGTTTACTGCCCAGGGTGTATCGCACGTACAGTCGTATATCGTAGACGATCATAATTATAATTATACTTGTAAAGGCTAACAATGCAACCTCACCACTTTGCTAATGAATTGAATGTAAAAACAAAACCAGACATCACGAACACACTCTTTATTACAAACGTGAATATTGAAAAATTCGCGGTTTTCTTGATTGCTCAATGCTTTCAGAGCTAAATATAAAAGGAAAAATGCTTGTGTCATAGGAAAATATTGATTTGGGACGTGTACGTTGCGTACAGAATATTTTTTTACGATTAGAATTTCATTGAAATGTATAAAAGAAATAATGCTTATAAAAATACGATGTGTAAGTATTTTCTTAGGATTGTGACGTTGTTGTATGTCATAATACAGAACAAAACAAAAATAAGAAACCTTTTTTGAAATAAGAAGATATCGGTTGGTAACTCATTTGTTTTTAAAGTAAATCATCGCGGAGTCACAACCAGACTCCGTTCGAATTTGAAGTGATGTTAGACAATAAAAGTTTCTTGTTGGCCATGAAGGCAGTGATATAAAATGTTGATTCCTCCACACACGCGGCTCCCACAGGGAACTCCATAAACCTTTTTACATGTTGCTACTAACATTAAGATTTTATTTTTTTGTGTTTACAACCGTAGTTTAAAGATCTCACACAGAAGTGCTGCAAGCCATTTTAACAAGCACGTAAATCACGCATGTTATCCCCGGAGGGGTAGGCAGTAGTTGTAGATCTCTTTGTGAAGGAGCTCGTCCGGGGAAGTACTATACCACCATACGTATGTCTGCCGCCAAGCAGCGGTGCTGTATTCCAGTTTGAAGAGCATGTGTGTCGGTGAAGTTACAGGCACATGAGACATTCCAACTATGTCTGTGGGATACATAATATTTTTGGATTCAATTCTTAAGATGATGGTGAAACCCGTATCAAAGTCCGTTGCGGAGCTCAGAAGAACAACGAGAGCACTCAGACAGGCACGAAAATAGACTTTAATTTATGATATGTCTAGAGATTAGATATCAAACAGGCAGGCGGTCCAACTGATGGAACGTCCCGCCTTCGCCGATGGACATCTGCAATGCCAGAGACATTGCCATCACAAAGACAAAACTGACATAACAATGTGCCTGTGAATATATTGAAACCTACAACCTTTCAGCGTTTTGAGCAACGTCAATGATGTAGGCTTTTGGATCGCAAAACCTTTCATTGGATTACATTACCCAATTTCCCTGTAACTAAGTTTACAGGTAATTTCAGACCTATTTTAGGTACACATCTGTGACGGTTGGGTAATTTTAATCAGATTACAAAAGATTACGCTTCAAATATTCTGATTAAATTTTAAGCCTTGTTTTGAAAGATTTTATTAAAAGTTTCAAGGTAAAGCACGTTCCACAACGGTTAATAAAATAAGATTAAAAGCAACAATATATAGTCTAGCTGATAACACTGGCAGGCTGGAGGTGGTGGGGTCGGCATATCATTTCGAAATTCGAACGGTGTCTCCTCGTCACTTTACCGGCCACTCTTGTTTTTACAAGACAAAAGCTTCTCCTCCTGAGTATATATTGCATGTTGATCTTTTCTCACTACTAAAATAATATCATTATGTTTGCCTTTCAATGGAACACAGGATTTAACCTCGAAATGTATATCAAAGGGAGGTTTCGAGTATCAGTTAGTAACTTCATGTAATATCACTTCCAAGAGAATAAATTATAATTTCTGCAAACTGCATTAACATTGAATTTAACACTTTCGACTCCACCCACTTTTCATAGAGCTCATGCTGGATGCCGCCATACATATTGCAAGTGGACCCTCCAGGGGGGTCACCGGCATTACGTTTGCGCTAAAGTGAACCCTCGAGGAGGGTCGTCGGCATTAGGTTAGAAACCGTATTATAAAACACTGTAAAACGAAGTAAAATTGTGTTTTTACAATTTATTATTGCCATATTTAGTATCCCTGGGGGTATTTACATGTACTAGTGGGGTGGAGACGTGAAATATTAAAAAATTAAGAAAAAGTATAATCGCTCGCTATGATCCCGAGACAGGGGTGTCCAACCTTTCTGAATTTTTTACGCAATGTAATATTTTTTTATTGTATTGAATAGGAACAACAAACAATTACATTATGCAATATTAGTAGATTTTTATGCAATCAAAACGTAATTATTTTGTAACAGCTTATTAACGTTACATAAATACTTGCCGCTCATGATTTGAACATGAACAGTTAAACAAAAGCAGCAATAGGTAAAATAAATCGCGGGAACAAGAAATTCGAATTTCAAATATATTTCCACTAAATTTTCATTTTTACGAATTAGGATCCCAGTCTTTTGAGACAGCCGTTTATTTAACGTAATTTTTTTACATATATTTTTTAAGCTTTTTTATTGCAATTGCATTGCATATTTCAACGGGGACATTAAATTTGAAAACAAAATATACACCAGCGTATATTAATATGGCAAAATTAAAGGTTGGCCATCACGAAAAATGCTATGTGTAAGAAGGCTGTATGCAAAATACTGGCTCTTTCAAACACGTTTTTTTTTCTGCTGACCTTAATACGATGAGCTATTCTGCCAGAATATATATGATGTAGGTGATTGCTGTCAGAAATCATAGAGGACAAAAATTCATACCAAACGACGTGTATGTAGCGAAGTATGGGCAATTCTCGTAATTTTAAGAACGTTCACAGTCTGATCTCAGTCTCAATCTGTCTAAAAATACTTATTATTTTCCTACATTTGACAAGTTTTTGACATTTGTATGTTGCCGAGGTGAGACTGCGACTAGATTTTGAACGTTTTAAATTACGAGAATTGGCCTTCCGATCTTTGTCTTTCATTCATGTTACTTTGAATACTTACTTGTTCCGTTCCGAAGATAATACAATTAATTAGAGATGAGCTGATGCTGTGTCCAAAATTGTTGAGACACTAGGTACTATCGTTTTGAAATTAAATGTAGACGCTGAGATTGGATAGCAGAAAGATTTCATAGCGAAAATCGAACCAAATTAGCAGAAATTATTAACATATTTTTATCAATTTATATTAAAATTTGCTGGAAAACGTTATGTTTTTACAGAATAGTCATAATATTTCCAAACAAATAAAACTTAAGACATTGTAATGTATTAATGATGATTATATTATTAATTATTATTATTTATTATGATTATTATTATTATGCAGCAAATAACCTAGTAGGTACTTATCATTTCAACCGCGTATCATACTGTGATCAACCATACGACCGAACAGAGCTGCAAATTGATTTAAAAAAAAGTGGATTTTTTGGGCCTTAGCACTGATAATTTCTAGTGGTCGTACACACGGCTTCACATCAAGCTATACATAACCAGTATAAGCTGACTTCTGATTGTATGAAAACCTTACACAATGCGAGGTCAGCTAAAACTGGAAATATATAGCTTGATGTGTAGCCGTGTGTACATTGTCTATGGACTGTTGGATTTGGGCGTTTATTTATTGTATTTTTATTTAAATGTTTGAACACAGTAATGAGTTACAACAATTTAGTAAGAGGAATGCATGTTTTTAGTTAATTAAAGCAGTGTGTCATAACGAGGGAAAACGCTTATGTTACTTTTGAATTTAATCTTTTTGCGATTTTGTAAGTAGGTACCTAGCTATGCATGTTAAAGATTTTTGCAGATTTAAAAAAAAAATGCAAAGTAGGTAAAGGCATCGTAATATTTTTTCAATTCATTCACTTGCTATAAACATTGACAAGCATTATTTATATTTATTCCAAATTTCAAGTCTATAGCATTAGTAGTTCGTGAAATAAGCAGCTGTTACAAAAGAACGGACAGACAGACAAACGAAGTCGCACCATGGGTGTTCTTTTTTACCATTTTGATACGGAACCCTGAAAAGCTTCTATTTTTAAACTCTTCCTCGTAATTTATAATCTCAAAATAAATATTTTTATTTTTAGTGAATATTTGTAACCGCAAAATGGTTGAGCACCCCTGAAATACGGGCATCATAGCTCCCAATTATTTTTGAAAATAAAAATGCTGGTATTTGAAAACCAACGAGTATACTGATAAATCTTGTTAAAATATACGACTAATTTTATTTTCATAGTTTATAATGTTGTATTCGCTAAGAAAAACGTACATTTAATATGAGCCCTCCGCGAGGGCTCCCGGCATCCCATATGGGATTTGAGTGAGCCCTCCAGGAGGGCTCCCGGCACTGAACGTGTTAACAACTCTAAAGTTTGTGGTCCTATGTCAGCCAACCTGTTTCAAATTCTCTATTATAGATTCTAAAGTTTCTCTGTAGTACAGAGCAGGTAAACACGGGGAAAACTTGTCTGTGATGTATCAAAGTTGTTTACCTATTCCAATAAGTCGTAGGTAAGTAAGTCTGTTTCAAGTGTGTAGGGCTAAGTGATTCTAACAGTGTTTCGTTGTGAATCAAAGATGATTTATTTTAAAAACAAACGAGTTCGCTTTCGAATTGTGTGCGCTCACTTGAGTGAGGTTCTAATGAACTTTACAGGGCATAATATTTCTTCATTCATGATTAGTAGTGCTGCTACTAAACATGAATGAAGAAATATTATGCCCTTTGGGTATTTGCATCGCTTAAACTTAAAAAGCTTGTATTATCAGCAATTTCTTACTACGCCAAAACCATGTTAAACAAACAATTCTATTAAAATTTTCAAACGAAGTTCAGCCTTGTAAACGGATTATCACTCATCAAATTATATTTTCGTCTGCAACTATCACTATAAACCAGCGTCGACTGTACCAGGCACGATTTTGAATGAATATCACTAGTTTGCTGTATGGTTTTGCTTGTGTTGGTAGCGATTTATGATTGATGAAGCACGGCCAATTTTTTGTACGGATTGAATATGGTCATACCGAAATATTAAATAGCTGTGCATGTATATATGTGACGGCGCAGCAAGAGTCACCGTCCAGTTTTGTTACGAAGTCACTGAAATCGCCGAAAAGGTCGGATAAGAGTGACATTGGCTGGTGACGTCACTCTAGCGGAGGGTCCTGACGATGATAGCGTGGCGGCTGTCGTCGGATGACAGAGATAATGTCCGGGGAGCCGCTGTCGTATCACGTCCACTACAAACTGCTATGTTCCGGCACAATCCTGATGATATTGAAGTTGCTGAACCACTAATACGGTGACTACTTCTGGTAAAGGCTATCCAGCGCCGTTACATGTATTAACTCAAACACGCGACTCCACTTATATATCAATTAATGACTATCCGCCAACGCAAAGGGATAATAATATGATTTATAACGCTATGTTCATAATTTATTACAGAACCGAGTTGTATTGAAAACGGCTCAACAATTTATGAGTTTCTGAGTAGCAAACTATTTCAGTTTTATTCGTTTTATATGTTTTGTCAGTATTTCTTGAAAGGGTGGGCAAAGGTTTATGTACGCTGTCCACATATGTAAATATGGTTATATAGTTATGGTTATGGTGGGTTTTAGTCTTATTGCTATTAGGAATAGACTTTTAAGGGGCTAAGTTATAACAGCCGCACGGGTCGATCCATCAGGTTAAGCAACACTTGCCGCGGTTGGTCCATGGATGGGTGACTATCTCTACATACTAAGACACCTCTGTGCCTGGGAAAGCACGCTAAGCCGTTGGTCCTGACTGTCATTCATGGATCTTTGACAGTCGTTACGGTTCGTCAGAAATCTGATAACCAGTCTTACCAAGGGGTATCGTATTACATACAGTCGCTCCATGTAAAATACTGGTATTCAGCTGCGTCCGGCTAGACTGGAAGCTGACCCCAACATAATTGGGAAAAGGCTAGGCAGGTGATGAAGAATTGACTCTTCAATCCATACAATTACCTACAACACGCTAGGTACTTCACTTATTCCTTTGGTGTACCTAAGTACACTAATTAATTTTTAGGTCCCATGTAATAGAGCGTATTGCCGCCCACGGGGCACCAATCCTGATTCCAGTCTGCTACTGAGACATTCCTGAAGGAAAAACCATCAACACTTTGTCCGACCTGGGAGTTAAACCCGGGACTTAACGTTCAGCAGTAACGCCTGCGACCACTAGACCAACGAAGCACACCATACAATCTTATTCTTTCAAACTTTACTTCAAACCCTCGGTAATACCTTCAGCAAATTAAAAACATTATGGCTGGATGAAGGAAAATCTTACCCATTATTAAAACATAAATCTACATTAGCGCTTAATTACAAAAGGTCACTGACCCTCACTGAACCTGAGCTTACCTGCGAAACTGGTTTAATAAGATAACTTTGATGATGATAAAGGTCTGATTAATTAACATTCCGTATCAAAAAAAGGTGATTGTCTTTATATCCGTCCTTGTAGTCAGTCAGTACCTACCTACTTGTACAGTAACTGCCGCGTTGGTCTCATGGTGGCAAGCGCGACTGCTGAGCGTGGGGAGGACCTCACGCTCGGCAGTCGCGTCCTTGAACCCAAGAGGGTTCGACTCCCGGGTCGGGCAAAGTGTTATTGAGTTTTTTCATTTGAGGGAATTTCTCAGTAACAGCCTGGAGTTTGGAAGTCGGCGATGTGAGGCCGCCGTGCCTCGGAAAGCACGTTAAGCCGTTGGTCTTGCGGCTGATCTCTCTCGCCGGAATGCCGTCCCATCGGACTATGAGAGTGTGTGCACCTGTGTCCGTGCACGCACACTTGTGCACTATAATGGCGCCGATTCCCTTGTTCACAAACTAAACTAAATTTAAGTTCAATGCATCTTTTTCTTTCTATTTAATTTAAAAAAGGATAGAAGATAAATATTAGTTTAGTCCTGTTAAACTAGTCAGCGCCTGACGTAAATTGACGTATTTTTCAGCAGCCATGTTTTTAATCACGTCTAATCTATCTATGGAGTATCTTAATTTGAAATCTCCTGTCCTTTTCTTAATGAAATAGAAAGAAAAAGATGCACAGAACTTAAAGTTAGTTTAGTTTGTGGACAAGGGAATCAGGGCCATTATTATCTCCCGTGTCGAAGGTCTGTGCTGAGATTGACCGCCATTGCCAAAATACGATCTGCAGTACTATAGTTGTACACTGATAAGTATGTGTGATGAAATAAAAACCTGCTGGTTTCTACAAAATTCAGATTACTTTTTCATTTTTGACAGAGGTAATCCTATTGTAAAAGTTGTTTATCTTCATAAGTACTACTTAAACTCCCTTAGAGTATGTCTCTCGTTTAACACAACACCCTGTAGTAGTCTGTCTGGTTTTGTGCCTGGTTAGTGACAACAGGCTCGCCTTCTGTTACATGGAACTTATACATAACTGGCGAAATGCGGGTGTAACAATATACCTCTGCCTACGCCCTCGGGGAATACGGGCGTGATGTTATAAGACTAAACACAGATTTAATATTCTACTTCTAATCCTAGGCAGCTAAGTAAAAGTTAAATCTATCCCAACATAATACGAGATTCTTTAAATATTTCATGTAAAGGCTGTTAGGGTTCTTTCAGTAACATTCTTTAGTTATTCAGTGAAGGAATTTTATATGATCACTTTATCATGTAAAGGAACCAATCTATTGAATATGTTATAGAAAATACTCGCATAATATTACTGTCTTACATGTGGCCCGCCTGGTGGATTACGGCCCACTCCATCTCACAGAGAGGAGGCCTGAGGCCCAGTAGAGGGAACGTTGTATTTACGTAGGTTAATTACATTTATATTATGTTATTACGTGCGTCTGACAGCAAGCAGGAAGGTTCGTCGTTCAATTCTGGCTGGAAATGAAATATTGTGTAGCGTTGCAAATACATACGTAACTATTTTGAGTTGAACAAGTCCTGAATAAGAAAAAGTCTAATATAACAAATCATAATTTAACATCACACCTGTTTTGTTATAAAGGTCACATAGAGTACCTTCAGTACACCCACATTTCGCAAGTTATTTTTAAGTCCAGTGTCATAAAGCGCGAGCCTATTGCCATCAGCCGGGCACGAACCCAAACTCAGAGATGTTACTGACAAATGTCTAATGGAAAAACCTAATAACACTCTGCCCGACCTGGGAATTGAACCACTAGACCAACGTGTCCGTCAGACTAACAGATACCATATATTTAGTATTAAACTATTGCAAGCCAAATTCAAAAATCCTAGTGCTGCAAAATACTATTGAAACAAATGAAAAACGATTTTTTTGTTCTAATACTATTTGAATTACATTCTTTAGCAACAAACGCGACATGTTACATTAAAAGCTCACATGTTTTATTTTCTTTACATCGTACACTCTCGTTCAGTACAATAGGGTTCCCTGTGGCGTGTCACAGCACACATAGATCACATTGATCCCTTTATTCTGAACAAACGTTGCTATGCTTTGTGGATTTTTCCTATGAAGACATGCGACGATATTGCAACAGGGAAATTGTTTGTGAAATGAAAATAACAGAGGCATTTTTTTTATTGTTTTAGGCTTGTTTTTACATATTGGGCAATATTGAAATATTTGTTAATGCCGTGGTAGTAAGAAAAGCTTGACAAAAGGTTGGTAGCGTTGCGTACAGAAGGCCGCAACCGCAAGTTAGTATGGACAAATTCAGTATAAACTGACCTCGCATTCTATTGAAACTGCGTACTACGCTAGGTCAGCTCAAGGTTAAAGTGTTATCACCAACGTGTGATCTTCTGTTCACTTAGTCATTTGTTGTGGCTAAAAAAGAAAACAATTATTTGTCTTAGAACACGTTGAAAATGGTCCAGGCAAAATAAGATCGCCATCCCTTTTGCAGTTGCTTGTTATTTAAAAGTTTTGTGCAATTAGTACAAAATTGAGGCCCACCAGAAGTTGTTTTTATTTTTGTTTTTTATTTAATTTTAGTTGTTTTTATTTTTCGTTTTTTTTTTTCAACAACGCAGTTATCGCTTATATTGGCAGTAACCGACGAGTTTCTATCTATATAAAGAGAAAAAACAATATCTTAACACAACATACATAAAATTCACTTTCAAAACCAAACACGGAATAATCAGCATCGTTACAGCCTTTGGGCAAATGAGTGGGCACAAGGGAATGCATTAGTCAGTGGGTGAATTAGTGAGGGTGAAATTAATGGGAATGGCGTATTTTTTTTGTGGTGCAGGAAAACGAGTGTTGGCAGTAATTGTTAAAAAAGTTACTTAACTTTTACGTTATTCATCTGTATTATTATTAATATTATTTAGGGGTAGAATTTGTTTGTTTGCAAATTTGTATGTAGGGGTTAATCTCTGGAACTACCAGTCGGATTAAAAAAATCGTTTTTGTGAAGTTTATATGGAACCTCACTCAAGCGACCGCATACAATTAAAAAACGAACTCATTTGTTTTTAAAGAAATCATCGCGGATTCACAACGAGACAGCGTTGAAATTTCGAATTGATGTTTAGATAGCACTACTGTTTTAAAGTTTTAGTGCTCGTTAATTTAATAGCACTGTTGCTCTTCCTCTCTCTCCAAAGGCTATGTTCATGAATGAGTTGCAAAGAAAGCAGTATAATTTGAATATTTAAAAGAAATATGGCTTGTATAATTTAAGCTTGAATTAAAATGAATGTAACTTATATTTAAACAGCCAGTTACTGCGGGAAACTACTTATAATGCAGATTTATGCCTAGTTAATTCACTTGCATTTTAAGATGAAGATTTTTATGCAATCATGGTAATTTTGAATTACGGAGTTGGTATTAAGAAAATACAAAGTCATCATCTGCCTAGCCATTTTCCCAACAATGTTGGGGTCGGCTTCCAATCTAATCGGATGCAGCTAATTACCAGTATTTTACATGGAGCAACTGCCTATCTGACCCCCGCAACCCATTAACTGGGTAACACGACACCCCATTGGTATGACTGGTTGTCAGGCTTTCTGGCTTCTGAGTAATAGGACAGAAAAATTTGAACAAAATAAGCCGAATATAATATGTTAACACTAATTTAGTACCACTTAACTATAGACACAAAAAAATTACCTGACAACAAAACAAACCAGCTTTAGTTTACTACGCCGTAGACCCTACTTCGCTCTACGCGTTACGTCGCTACGCGTCTACGAATTCCGTAGACATTTCTCACTTTGTAAATAGGTACTTCAAATAAGGTTAAGAATTAACTCCAACCCTCGTTACAAAAGGGAATTGGTACAGAAATGTTAGTTCTCCTTGTCTTTGTAAGAATTAATACGGAGCGTCCTTATTTGTTTGGCTGTCCATTTTATATATTGTTAACTTTAAACATTCAGCTGAAGTGTAACTCTATTTGTACTTACATAGTTGAATTTGTAAAGTTTGTTACTTGGTTGTAGTTATATTGGGCCTTTGTTCGAGTTTTCATTCAGAATTTAATTTTTATCACAACTTGCAAGATAAAAACTTAATACAAATAATATTCTAAATAAAATATAATGTATGCACAATATCATCAAAATATCACCACGAGCATTTAAATAATAATACCAGTGTAATTCATCGGGTCGCTTTTAGGATACATTTTTAAAGTGTATTTTTATGACTAAACTGACTTTGTACTTTATTGTTTCTTATTTCGGGTGTCTTTCTATCTATAATATGTATGTATTTAAAAAAAAATGTATGTAAGTAGTTTATCAGCCATCTTGTTACCATAACACAAGCATTAGGTTGCTTAGCTTGGGACTAGATGGCGCTGTGTGAAATGTCCAGGGATATTATTATTATTTGTTTATGTTTATTTAGTTAATTATATTAATATAGTTTAAGTAATACTATCAAAATGACGGGAATGTACCTAAATTAAAGATAAATAAATAAATATTAAATAAATAAATTGTACAATCCATAATATTTGACATAAATCTACTACTAGCTACTTCTACAACTGAACAAAGCAAACGATGATCTACCAATCTACCCACCCGCAGTGCAAATGGCGCCGTTATAATAAACTTACAGTTACAGCAACACAATTCATTAGTTACTATTATATTGCTCCAGTTACACACAATATCGAAAGGCGGCTCTCATTCAATTAATATAATATTTATGTGAGTACAGCATACAACACCTGTCTTACCAAGGGGTATCGTGTTACCCAGTAACTGGGTTGTGGTGGTCAGACAGGCAGTCGCTCCAGGTAAAATACTAGTATTGTAAACAGCATCGTGGGAAAAGACTAGGTACGTGATGGACATTATAATTACTTTATGATTGTAAATCGATCTGTTCCAAATAAATGCTCAGTTTCTAACAATGTTAGCATATTTCGTCAAATCAATTTTCCATTTCGATATAATAAATTGTTTACACATCTCGCAACGTGATTACGGTTGGTTACACGTGCCGTTTTATTATTAGAAAACACAATTTATAAAGCCAAATTATTATTCTAACAAAAGGTAAATCCTATTATACTTATTCTAAACAAACACATTCATTTGTAATCGCTCATAAAAAAATACCTACACATTTCATTTATCTAACAAAAAATAACCTTTAACAAAACAAAAATGAAAAAAGGAAATTTAGACTGTAATATTTTGCTTCAGCAGATATCATCTCTTGAAAAAATTTGTTTAACATTTAGTCTCCCATTTCGAAGTCGGGTCACTGGTCCTATGTCAACAGTGCGATAATTTTATGAAAAAATAATAATGATGAGGCCTAAACTGACATCGGTGCGATGAATTGGAGCGAGCTTTAGATGTTATCGTTGAGAATCTTTATATCTTTGAAAGTAGGTTAATTGAAAACCTTACTTCGATTATTAAAATAATATCGACCTGTTACAATTTCAGTGTGAGCTAAAATCCTCTTTTCAACAAAGAAGGCGACTTCATTTCTTTAAGTCCTTGTAGTGTTGTTCTCTATACATCACTTCGAAATTCGATTTACTTTAAAAACAAATGAGTTCTATTTCGAATTGTGTGCGCTCACTTGAATGAGGTTGAACTGCCAAGTGAACTGTACTGAATAGCACTACAGCTCAAGATGTTATCTATCATTGTTATAATGAAGAACATGTTGCACACATAATTGTCTATACAGTGCGGCCAGTAACTTGTCGGCTTTAACGACTTCATATACTTACATATTTATTGCTTTTTTTTTTCTAGTACATTGGTTAATGTCACCCAATATTGAAATAACGATGACAAAACCTGACCTAATTTGACCTAGAAATACAGAAAGTCAGTCTTAACCGAATGGAATTAAGGCGTGGTTTCCGATACAAAAGATGGAAAAAAAAACCTATAATTAAATACCACAATAGAAATTAAGCCAGCAGTGCTAGTGACCTAGATTCCTGGTGATATACGAAACACAATGAGTACAAAGCCAGAACATATCTTTGATGCCTTTAACTGTTTTCTAGAGACCCCTTTTTACGTTCAAGATGGCGTCGTAAGGTACCCATTGGAGGTGTGATTTGTTGGGTCAAACAAAAAAAATGGATTATGCGGTGGCAATGAGCGTGTGTGTATTGTATACTTTGCAGTGGTCAAAAGCCTTGCCCCAAGAACATGAGATGAAAGAAAATTACAATATTTTTAGAAAGAAGATTTTATGTCATTTATTTTAGAATTATGAAACCTATTACATACAGCGTACAGTATTATTAAACACGTATTTGACATTTTATTTCTGACTAACTACACTCACTATAAATAAGTAAAATAAGTATAAAAACAAGTATTTTTACAAATTAATCCACATCGCTGTCCACTGGCAATGTGATCAAAACACTTGCGGCTGCGTTGTACGGCAATGCAACGCCATTTGGGCCTTTTCTGCCTTTGGGCAGAGGCTATTACTAAATGCTGATTAATATTTCAAACTGACCACATTCTTGGATCTTACAAACTCTGGAAAACAACGTTTTATTTTTTATCAAACATGATTTTTGTACTCGTATTTTAATTTTTATTGACCCTATTATTATTGGTGGATTTTTGTAAAATATAATATGGTCAACAAAGTGCTTTATTATAAAGGCGACACAAATTATTAATGCTGTAGAAGTACTCTTCATTAAAACTTGACCCCTATATCAAGCGTTGTAATTCACAAACGTTTCACTACGCCACTACACAATACAAGTCGGTGCCAAACGTTCCTTTGTTCATTACGTAGGTCACAAACGTGAGGTATGTCTTTGACGTTCACACAATACATGTCATAGTTATTAAGCTTCAGTGTCAAGCTGCCTGTCAACCGAATAGGCCTATAGAGGCATGAGAACGGGTGTGAAGTTCACTCATCCTCCATAGAAAAGGAAGGATCCTCCTTCCAGACGGGTGTCACGTCTGGTAGGCAACTGCCCGATGATTCATGTCCGTTGTCCGTTGTCCAGCAGGCAAGCAGATTTTGCGTGACGTCAGTATGACGCGTAGTTCGCATGTAGCGTTGTAGATGCCGCTATAGGCCAAAAAGGAGACATTAAGTGTGTATTAAATGCTGGTCTAGATAGACAATTTTCATACTTTTTCCCAAATCAACGCTTACCGTCGCCGATAAGCAGCGACAAGTTCCAACGTGCAGTTTTAGTTTCAGCCCTGTGTGTGTAAAATATTAAGCATAATTCCAAAGTTATTTAAACAAAACTCTTATTAGTTTTAGATTTAACCTGACTTAGAAGCTATGCATACATTTCAGAGTCACCAATAGACTAATGAAACCAAAATGTTGTAAAAATCTAAAAGTGAAGCTTAATTAGTGGCGCATAGGTGTCTAATTAGAATAAAGGCCAAAGACAAGACTAGGTAAATTTAAAAAAGACGCTGTGTGCTTATGACCACATGCTAAAAGTGTAAACTTACGATTGAAGCCAAGTATACGCGATTAAGCGTCACCGACCTACTGGGGCCGAGTATACCCGATTCAGCGTTACCGACCAACTGGGGCCGAGTATACCCGATCCAGAGTTACCGACCCGAAGGTAACGGTTCAGTTTTGTTGACTGTTTAAAAAGAGCACAAATTGCGCCTAAAGAAGTTCTCACATCAATTGTTTTCTCTCAAAAAGAACTTTACTGTTATAATCACTGTACAGACGTCAGCACATCAAGCTACCCGAAACTGACAAATTTTCCCAATCAGCCTTGAACCTTAATGCTTTAGCCATAAAGTTGAAAATCAATTACAGAAATTTGACAAATTGTAGACGTTTGATGTGCTGGCGTCTGTACCCTATTACAATCGCCCCCTATGGACTCGCGTTGAGTTTCACAAACGTTTTCGACTACACAATAGAAGTCGGTTCCTTTGTTCATTTTAATGCTTCATGAGGTTTTGTATCCTAGATCTAAAGTTTCTCGATTAGAGCAAGCGTTTAAGTTCATTGATATTAGAATCGCACAAAACCTCATTAAAACTAGACTCGAAATAGGAATTGAAACCTTTACAGCTGGGAATTTCCCTTGTGGACACAGCTATCGAGAAATGGACGATTTTTTCATTTGGAAAGTGTTGCTTATTTATTTCATTAGTAAAGTTATTATTGAAGGCTCTTTTTTTCAAATATTAGGTTCTGAATAACAGCAACGACCATGTCAGCTGACGGTATCTAAGTCATGATATAGTCGACAATGGTAGTGGTGGTGATGGTAACCTATTGCAGACTATCAAGGTATGACTAATGAAAAACCGAGACAAGCCATCCCAATTTTAAGCGATCCCTGTTCTTTTAAGGATAAATTATTAAAGCTTTTCCCAGTAACTAAGTCTCTACACAAATTGTATTTAGTTCAAACCGTACCTAAGTTCATTTTATTGGTCACAACGTGACATTTTATTTGAAGATAGCATTCATAAGAGATAGGGCATCAAAAAATTTATCTCCATATTTTATTTGATAAAAGTTTCAGTATGAAAAGGGGTACCTACAAAGTTCTTTATGTGTTTAGTTTTTTTATGTAACAAAAGAATATTAAAATGTGAACGGGTGCGTTATATTCTGTTCTGTAGTAGAAAAGTTTTCCAAACTTTTTATATTATAAGAATAACATAACGGGCTTATTTATTTTTATAAACTTTATTGTACACCACAAAAATACATAACATAAAAAATGGCTTGTATTCTATATAGAGGTTTACTAAGGCGACCATATCCTATACCCATTGCATACTCTTTTTTGGCATCTAAATTATATAACAGCTTAAACAAATCCATAAATATACAAACGCTAAACCAATTTAACTTAAAAAGAAAAGTCACTAATTACTTGCTAAATCTGACATACGACGAAACTGAAAAATTACTCACGCGCATCACATAACACGTTACCTTCGATTACAGCTCCACATACACTCACACGAATATATTCCTCTCACAAATACACAAACACACACACACTTACACGAACACTCACGCACACTCATGGTAACAACTCCTTTCGTAGGCTTTATAAATACGTTTCAGTACCTAGTAGATAAACCTTTTACATTTAATAATTTTACATCCTTGCTGCATATTTTTATTTTATTAACCTAACCGCTTAATTATAACGACTGACAAGACCCCAAGAAGGAACCACTGGCTCTGAAGATACAAGCTATGCCTAGTTTCAGAGTCAGGGATACTTATACTTTATTTGCCAAATATAAGCCCTAGCTGGAGTACCTAATAAAATTGTAATCTAATGTCCAATCTCCTATCTTAAGTCACCACGATGTACACCTTAGAATAAGACCAATTGTAATAAGGGTTGTGAATAAACATATTATTATTATTATTATTATTGCATTTTTCATAAGTTTTATAGTGTTACTCCGCGCTTGAATCCTACCGAAATAACTGGCCGGCACTCGCAAAAGACAGAATTGTGTGGGAGAGGGAGACGGAGGCCTTTGCTCCGCAGTGGTACAATACAGACTAGTTAGATTAGATTAAATCGTTTGCAATAAGAGATAAGTTTATTGCTAATAACCGGGTTCTTATCCAGATTGGGCAATTAATAGTGTTTACTAATAAAACTCCATAACGTTTCACAATCCAGCGATCGATCCCAAGACCTAACGCTTAGAGGTAACAGACCAGAGAGACAGTTTAAACCTTAAATGTGTATTTTACTTAAAATCACACCTTAAAATATAAATGAACTTAATTGTGAATAAAGGAATAATACTGATTCCTTCATCATCAATCTTGATTAGCTCTCTTAATTCCTTGAGCCTGTTTTAATTAAATAACATAAATGTATAATTTCTCAGGGAATACAATGGAAGATAATCCACGGCATAAAGACGGAGTTTTGTCGGAAGTTAATATATATAGAATGAGGTGAATATTGTTGATTCAGTTCATTATTTAACTTATTTAGCATTTGTAATGTAAATCGAATAGGCTTGAAACAGTATGATCTGATTGTACTTCCGCTAAATATCATTTCGAATTAAACCGGTGTATCGTTGTGAATCCGCGATCATTTACTATAAAAATAAATGCGTTCGCTTTCGAATTGTGTGCGCTCACTTGAGTGAGGTGAGCAGTGAACTTTACCGAATACCACTACTGTTATTTATATAGACATGATGTTTGTTATATAATGCAAATGCATATTTTTTTTTATATAATAATCTACATTACCTACCTACCTATGAGAGCAAGCGGTGGCTCAGTGGTAGTGGCGTGTTGTAAGTCGTTGGTTCGAGCCCACACAGGTGCATTTTGTGTAATTTATTTTTGTCACTACTGCTCTCAAAACGGTGAAGATAATCATCGTGAGGAAACCGGCATGTCTTAGAACCAAAAGTTCGAAGACATCTGACATTTACCAACCCGCATTGGGCCTGCATGGTTGATTACAACCCACTCCCTCTCGAAAAGAGAGAAGGCCTGTGTCCCAGCAGTGGGACCATTACAGGCAGCTCATGTAAGTACCTACCTAGGGCAACTTGATACAGTTATCAGTAACGACTTTCCATACCCTGAAGAACACAAAATAGCAACTTTGACAAACAATTAGATAATATTTATCAAATTAAAACGCAATACTCTTGAACTTAACATTAATTTGAAACCGATTAAACGTTTCCCTGGAGTTTTGCCAACAAGAAATATTTTCGACCTTTATTTAATATCAAAAGGATATTCATCTCGGCCTTAATTCCTGAAAGGCTTTCTGAAGCTTTCACGTAATTGCTCTTTAATATTTTGCATTTATTACTTTAAAGGTATTGGAATAATTTTGTTTCGGAGGGTAGGTAACTTGTAGTGTTATGTGAAGTTTGAAGTTCGTTGATTGTTTGTTGTTGTTTTGGAGTTCAAACACGAATCAATTATAACTTTAAGGTGAAAACCTTAAAGTAATAATTGATTCGTGTTTATCATAACACCTAAAATACACGGTAACACGTTAAATATGATGATAAAAATCACGTTGAAGTTCGAACGGTGTCTCGTTGTGAATCCGCGATGATTTACATTAAAAACAATTGAGTTCGCTTTCGAATCCTGTGCGCTCACTTGAGGTTGCAAGCGAACTTTACAGAATAGCAGTACCATTTCCTTACCACGTTTCCTTCTCCTGTCAAGTTTTGTACCATATACCTACATCCTACTAATTCTGCAGATGCTGGATTTAACTCTCAACGATTAAACAAATCGTTGGAGATTTTTTTCTATACGAGCTGCTAAATCGTCGAATAATTCTAAATTCATATTCTAAACTAATAAAGCCTGAGTACCTTCTAGTCTATTTGACATTCGGAGCTATCGCCCTTTCTCTCAAGTAATTATTTTCTCTTGTCTTACAATTGTCAACGATTTATCTAAGGTACAGCCGTTCTGTGTTAGATTAGTTCTATTGTTTTGTCACGTGTCTTTTTGCTGCTTGATTAAATGGGGATTTCTTTAGAGTTAAATAACTTTGAAAGAAATAATTGTGTTTTCGGTTCTGAAGGTCACATTGGGTGTATTGTACGTACACCTGTGCCTAACCATTCAAGAAAACAAGACATGATGACTTATGTAGGTAACAAAATCTCCTTAGTCTTCTAAAACAACTATTTTTGCTCAGACTGTAAAATAAATACTTAATCCTTATGGCAGCAGAAAGAGAACTAAAATAAAATCCTGTAAATTCAACTATGTATTATATTATGTTCAACATTTTGTAAAGCTACAGCGGACTAATTGTAAGTCAACACTAGTGTCAAATATATTTTTTTTATAAAGGGTTGTAATATTATAACCCTTAAATTACATTAAGATTAATAATATTACATCCCTTTTACAGAGTGGACGTGGCCTTTGACCATTACCCAACTGTGGTAAGGTAAATGGTTACGTTTTGTGATAAGGTTGTGTGTATTATGTCATACTGGCTGGTGCTCGCGACTTCGTCTGTAGGTATTTTGTATTACATCATTTTTTTAACATCATGGATGAAGAGTAGCCTTTGTGCTTCTTCAGCGGGGTAATTGCGTAACACACTAACTGTACCAATGTCTTTCATTTTGACAGTTCAACAACACTCATTGCGTTATTTACAGTGCTGATTAGCCACATTTTTCGAACATTTATAGAGCAATGCGTCCTCATCCTCATCATATTGCCAATCACCTTGCTCATGTCATGGGTATTCTTGTCTTCCACGCCATAGGCTGAATACATAACTTATGAAGTTCGTTATAATTAGAATGTTTGAAAGTGGTTTGCTATCATGTAAATGGCAAACCACTACCAAGATTAATCAAACAATGAAACGCATTTGATGGAATCGCGTTTCAAATTGGAAAAGCGATAGGTTTAATATTCCCAATTCCCCGAAAGCGAATAGCTACGAATCCAATTTAGAGCATGTAAAATAAACTAGTACAAGTGTTAGGTTTTCCAGGAAAATACGAATGCGTTTTAATTGAAAAAGTTTTTAGTTACATACATTTACAGTCACATGTATATAATAAATCTGAAAAAAAAAGTCAGTAAAATCGGATTTTATAGGATGATGATGGAATCAGTCACAAAAGTTTCAAAGTGACATTTTTGTTGCAGAAGTCTAGGTTAAGTCAAAACATGTGTGCACCAAATATGCTTGCACACATCTGAAATGATGATGGTGATGATTTCGAAACTTATTTTTTTTCTATTTACTATTCCTCTGGAACCAACCTCTAAATACTCACCTAATAAAACACAGATATTATGTCGAAAGTAAAACGTAATGGAGTGAAAGAGATGAATGTACGAGTATGAACAGACAAGGAAAACTAATAATTTGACGGTTGACAATGTGTGATTGACAGAAGTAATAAATGAAACTCAGTCCACCACATGACGTTGGCAGAATAGTCGACATCGACTCAGTTGTCAGAGAGGGAAAAAAAAGAAGTCGTCGGCACGTTACCGATAAAAATACCAGTATAAGCTGGCCTCTTATTCTGTTCAAACTCCGTACTACGCTAGGCCCAAGATCAAAGTGTGACAAGCGGTCGACTGAATGAGGAAAAGCAGTCAAGGACCAATGACGAACAAATGAACGTATATTCGCATCGTATATATAAAAAATATAGCTCATACCATGGGAAAAATATTAGCCAGATAGCAATATGGTAGCGGGGCTGACAGCACTAGGTGTGCCGCACGTATATCGACTCAAGAAAGCCATTTGAATGCATCGAAATATTCCAGTGCCAGTAAACGCCGACATTAATCTTAAAAACGTCGCATTGTCGTTAATCTTGCACAAGATGTCGCCACCACGAGCCTCATAAGATATTCCATTTTATATGCCTTTGTTCTTCCTGTTCCTGTCACTGAAGAGATAAGTACAGGAGGTTGGTTCCAAGAGGACTCGTGGCTAAATAATATCAGCCTCACGGGCATATCAATCAAGGTTAAGCTCTGCTTGCCACGGTCGGTCCGTGATTGAGCGACCGGCAATTACATATCGTGACACCTCCGTGCCGCAAAACACGTTAAGCCGTTGGTCCCGGCTGTCATTCGTAGATCTTTGACAGAAGTAGTCAGAAGCCCGAAAGTCCAACAACCAGTCTTACCTAAGGGTATCTATCTATCAATTGTATTACCCAGTAACTAAGTTGTGGAGGTCCGATAGGCTATCGCTCTCTGTAATTGACTGGTGTTCAGCTGCAGTTTGTCTGGAAGCCGACCACAACACAGTTGAGGAAAGCCTAGGCAGTTGATAATGTGTGCGTGCGCCTGTTTTGACTCGTATGGAGCTGACCTTCTGAACACTTATCTGTATTGTTCCTGCTGCTGCATAAAAGTGGGTAGGTTTTAATGTTTTGTTTTTGTGAATATAACATAGGTATTACGTAATTAGGGTAGGCACGGAGGGATTATGGAATTATGATTTTATTAATGTGGTGTTATTGGTGTGTGTGTGTGTGGTGTGTAGAAGATAATCTTGTTATGCGAACATAACAAGATTACCTCTTTGGTGGCGCGAAGTAATCAAGTGTGTAGGGTTATTATGAATTCATGTAATTACGTAGAAGCAGCTTATATGGTTTTAAAAATACATGCGTAAGACCCTGTGTCAAAAGAGTTGAGCAACGATTAATTATCTATATACTTATAATAAATCTGTAGAAGTGAAAATTCTGTACATTGAAAATATCAAAAAAATAAATGGCAGGGGGTGTTACTAGACCGACACCGAGCCCAAAAATGTGATTAAAAAAATTTTTGTCTGTCTGTCTGTTTGTTCAGACATCACGCAAAAACTACCGGTTCGATTACGATGAAACTTGGTATAATTATTCTTTAATATCCTGGGCACCACACTGGGTACTTTTTATCCCGGAAAAGTATATACCTACAAAAAAAAAACAAACTTAATTTTGCGGTTCGATCCCTAGATCCGATTACTGTACCAACCGCAAATAATAAGTTTGTCGTAGGTTAGGTCACACGCAGTGGAGTTCATTTTTATTCCTTTTACTTTTTAGAGTTATTTAGGTTTATTTTTATATAAGTCGTAGGTATAGATTTTAATTTTAAAGTATAGGTAGTATATTTGATAGTGTACGTAGTGACCGTAGGTTATTTTATAATACTGTTAGGTAGGATAGTCATTCGTATAGATATTAGTTTTTAGAGATTTTGCTTATTTATTGAGTTTAGATTGAGGGGCCCGTGGCTAAATAATAACAGCTGCACAGGTCGATCGGTCAGGTTAAGCTACGCTTGCCGCGGTCGGTCTGTGGATGGGTGACCATCTTTACATACCGAGACACCTCCGTGCCTCGGAAAGCACGTTAAGCCGTTGGTCCCGGCTGTCATTCGTGGATCTTTGACAGTCGTTACGGGTAGTCAGAAGCCCGAAAGTCTGACAACCAGTCGTACCAAGGGTATCGTATTACCCAATAACTGGGTTGTGGAGGTCAGATAGGCAGTCGCTCCATGTAAAATACTGGTATTCAGCTGCATCCGGTTAGACTGGAAGCCGGCCCTGAACATAGTTGGGAAAAGGCTAGGCAGATGATGATTGAGTTTAGATTAGTTATCGTCATAAATAGGTTTATTTAGGTAGGTAGGTAGGTATTTTATTTTCTGTTATTGAGTTTATTTATTTTTTTAATTAGGTAGGTACTTAGGTAAAGATATCATATAGGTACCCTCTTAATCACCATTAATGAGACACAATTGGTTTTCTATTGTAATTAGCCACAAAGGGCCCGCGAGATAGATGGCATCCTGGTGCACATACATTTTATCCTGTTAGCACGTTCCCGTGGGATAATTTCCGACATCCACGCGGGCGAAGCCGCGGGCAGAAGCTAGTTCATAATAATTGTTTTTAATATTTAATTATTCGCTTGTTACCGGTTGTGTTAGAAGGTATGTAAAGCGGTAGACTCTTTTAGTAAAAAATTTCAAGCTAAATGAGGTTTTTAGGTGGACAAGGGGGTTTTCTTGACCTGGGAGCCAAACTCAGTGGGTAGCCCAGACGTAGTTTCTAAGATAGCTATGATCCTGCGATATGTCTAAGTTTGCAGATGTCTTCAGGCGGTCGTAGTCTTTATCAAATAGAAAAAACAAATGAAACCGTTTTTACGAGGAAAACCAAATTTACAGAGCACCAAGTGTTACGACCATTACTTCTCTATCTGTTGATGTGCACGCCAGTCACAGTACTGCTCAGTCGACCTTCGTGAAGGACGGCCTTCCGGGCCTCTATAAAACTATTGACTTTGACCTGGATCCACGATCAGGATGGGTATTTTTATATTATAAAAATTATAAAAGGCAATTTTAGATGCATATTACATGGGAATTAAACAAAACAACACGTGGGTGTACTACAGGTACCTACACCTCTGCCAACTCTCCGGGGAACACAGGCGTGGTGTTATGTAATGTGTGTAAATAGTTTTGATTTCTACAAAGATCACACTGCACTGTTGTAACATCGATATTAAAATATTTTTTCTTGTTTTTAAATCAAGGCTGCTGTTATAATATACACAATAACAGTTTCAGAGAAAAATGGTTGCAATGTACGCAATTTTCTGTTTCATCAATAATTCATCCCGTCAACAAAGTAAGAAACAAAAGAACACGGTTCACTCCTTGAAGTTCAATACAAACTGTTCAAGCAACTTCATTCGTCTTTAACTTTTTGAATAAACAATAGAGTGCACTTTACTGTTTTTTTTTTTTTATTTAACTTCTTTATTGATCATGTTTAACGAGACATTGACATGCAATCAAAATCGTTTTATTTTAGAGATCCTAATACGAGTGACTAGAATAAAAGCATTCATCGGTTTTATTTTACCAAGCATCGTCTCGTCTGTGAGGTCATCATCATCGGCCTAGCTTTTTCCCAACTATATTAGTTTGGCTTTCAGTCTAATTGGATGCGACTGAATACTAGCTTCTGCTTGCGGATTTGCCCACGTGAAAGTCGGAAAACACGTTAAGACTGTCATTGACAAGTTTGTATATAATCCGTTTTGACACGAACGATAAAACCAATAGGTTTCTGCCTCATGGACATACCTACTGACTGAGTCATACAGTCAATTGATACGAGCTTAAAATTAATAAAATTGTTTTAACTTGTGTTGAGAGTATCAGAAGATTTCTAGCTAAACTGTGAGACTCTTTGCCATAGGAAATACGCGGTCAAAGAGCCTACAGTCATACTCTATATTATACAGTTAAATACAAAATGCTCTCAATACGGTGAAAGAAATTATCATGAGGAAACCAGCAAGTTCTAGAACCAAAAATTCGAAGACTGCTTATGCTATCCTTATAAGCTTGCATTATTCATTTAAAACAACGGAACCCTGACCTGCACCCTAATTACGTAACACACAATCAATCACAATCTGAATCATTTTGAAGCAAATTGCTAATCCATTGCTTCACAAGTTCGAAAAATTTGTCTGCTCAACACGTAAATAACGCAATGAATGTTGTTGAACTGTCAAAATGAAACCGATACCGACTGATCGTTTGTTACGCAATTGGGGTGCCGGTTTTAATCGACTTGTTCTGTGAACATTTTAAATAGCTTGGTAAGAAAATAAATTCGTCTCATTTTTTGCCTGTCTGAGTCCTGGAGGTCGTGAGACAACATAAAATGTTTGACTATTAAGTTTCGGTTGCGTGTCGCAAAATGGGGTAGTTTGGTACATTAACTTGGTGTCGCCTATTGTTTGGAACTCGGTTCGTGGTATGTATTTAAGTTAAAGTATTATGTATGTTTTATTCATTTATCAAATAGATGTCTTTGTGTTCTCCTCAGGGGGGACAGGTAGACACGCAATGAGTTATAATACACACAATATACTCATAGTGTTGTTCATACACACGCGAGCTTCATTTGAAATACGAGTATTAGTTGCGAAGGACTTGGATCTGATAAATGAGTCATATAATAATCTGATACTTAATGGATATCGACATATACTTTGGTTGTTTCGGTACATTACGTTAACCATACAGTGTTCTATTATTTTATCCAATAACTGTAAAGCAATGTTTGTCAACAATAATGTCACATAACAATACATCATTCTTATAGTCCCCTGGGCTACACCAGACCAGCGCTAAGCCAGTTGTGTCAAGTCCCGTGTAATGAGGGCGAGCCTATTGCCATGCTCATCATCACGGGTACAAATCTAGACTACAGGCTGCCAGTCAACTAACTTGCTTTCTTTTCTCTCATTGCGGTACCTACGTTATACAAAATATAATGTTATTTTTACATTATAAGTCTTATAAAGCAACCAGGCCCAGAAAAGCATGTAATAATTAATTAAACATTCTCGTTTTTGCACATTCCACCCTCGTCGCCCCAAATCTCTGAAAAAATAAACAGACTCCGTGTACCACATGAAGCAGACTTGTTTAAAATTAATGACACGTTTTTAAACAAACATTTGCAAAACAAGCATTATTGCAACTACCTGGGCCAATAGTTGCCCAGAAAAGCTAAATGGCGCCCGACGTGGGATGAATATATGCTCATTACCGACGATTTTGTTATTTCGAAGTAATTTTTAACGAAGAAAAAGAGAAAATACCTTAATTTGTGGTAAACATGGTGCAGAGGAGGAACACAAACACAAAAGAAAACAAACTCAGAGAAAATTATGAAAGTAATTTTGAATAAGGTTAATTAGGGTTATACATTAATGGGAGAATAAAAGATTTAGGTAGAAGTTAGCACAATGGGTCTTTAGGTGATTCCAATATTATAATGTTTTAGCCATGAAGAGTTTCCAACATAGAATGGACTAAGAATTTTCCTTTCCCGAGAGTGATGTGAACAGCGCTAAGGAATATATTAAGAGGATCAGCAGCAGCATTCTTGTCTGATCTGTTTACCAAGCTGTTATATTCCTGTTTAAAATTCTAGGCAAAGATCCATGTTTAATTGTTAAATTCTCGGAGTTTACACGCTACACAATAATACAGATATACTATCCCATTGCCTTTGTCTATTAAGAGCCTGTACAAAAACTCAAGTCTTAACAGGCCGATAAAAATATTTTATTCTAAGAATTCTGTGAGAATACACCCTGTTAATGCATTAAATCAATTATCTTTTCACATCATTTGTAATAGCATTTGCGTCTTTTCAAAGAAATAATCGAATCTATTTTCGGTCCCACGTCGGGCG
Source organism: Apamea anceps (assembly GCA_951799955.1). Taxonomy (NCBI): domain Eukaryota; kingdom Metazoa; phylum Arthropoda; class Insecta; order Lepidoptera; family Noctuidae; genus Apamea; species Apamea anceps. The sequence continues at coordinate 5,187,550 of OX637528.1, forward strand.
CCAATAAAGTTAATTGACAGCTCTTGATCTTATTATGACGACGATGATGAACATTGTTTGGGCATTTTGTTATCTTAGTGATTTTCATTTTATTGATTTTTAAAGAAGCATAATGAAAACGCTATTACACACGGTGCTTTTTAATCGTCTTAAGGCTAATTTTTACAACGCCAGGTAATTTATTCAAGGAAGAATTTTGAATTTTTGACAGTTCTTGCATAAAAAAACTGTCAGACTTCAATTTTATTCCACGAATAAAAATTATCTGTCGATTGAAAAATCAGCCCTTACAATAATAACAAATGTTATTACAAAATCAATGTCCAGTACAAAATATTCCTATTAAAATCTAAGTCGCTTTTGTGGAATTTCGATGTTTTTTTGTTGTAAATGTTATGTCATTTGTTTTTACTACTCATATAGGTTCACAAAGATGATTCATTAGTTCATTGAGTATAGGTAGTTTGACTTATGAATATATTGGATATATTATTATTTAAATTCACAGTTAAAACAGAAAACAAAACATACATTTGACCTTGTACTCTTGACCATCACCGGTCGTTGCAAGTTATTTTCGGAGCGCCGATCTTTTCAACCGTTAACATTTCAGGGACGGTAAGTATAGAAACCTTTTTCCAAATCCCAATCAACTCAGCCTAAAAAACGAAAATAGCCACACTTTTCCCCTATTATGAATTCATGATATACCTTTTCATCTCAAATCGTATTAGATTTTATAATATTGGATACGCCTGGTAATTCTTCGAAATAGGCTGGCAATTCCTGCGATTAGGTAATCCTGGAACATGCATCTGCTCGTTCTTCTCTGAAAGGAGAGTAGGTTGGGATGTGTGCTTTAATACATTAATTAAGTTTTTACCTATTTGAGACCAATCATGAGATCATGGGACGGAGTGAAAGTGAATAATAACTACAAAGACTGTGATAATTGACGTTCTATTGTAACTGCATACCGCAACAGGAATGAAAATATAATGTATGTAGATATAGCGAACAGACGAATAGAGAACCTCAGCCATTTTGAAGTCGATTAAAAATGTATGTATGTACGACTACTTTCCAAAACCAATTTTATTGATAAGAAATCCAAGAAATCGAGTTGGTGACGTAAAGCCAGCATTTTCGCACGTTACTGGCTAGCAAACCATATAATTTGCAATTTTCTACATTTACGGAATACACATTCGAGACTTGGTCCAGTGTAATATTCAAATTTTTCTTCAACCTTGTGGTCAAGCAGGTAGCCAGTCCTTGCGCGTTAAATATACAGGGACCATTTGACCCAAAACTTCTGCGCGACCCTCAGTTTTTTGTAAAACAAGCTTTTCTGAGGATGCTCGTAAAAAGTTATATTTTTTTTTCAGTTATGCTGTAAACTTTGTAATATTGTAGATAACTTTTCCCTGAGGAGTGTGTGGAATTATAAACATGGGGCATAATTTTTCTTTTTCATGCTAAAGTATTGTTGGAACATGGAAAGCAGTCTTGTCTTGGATTTTTAAAAGGCTATTTTCTTCACTCGTATCGGTACGAACTGAATGTATGAGAAATAGCTCGGTAAAATATTAGCCAATCAGCGAGGGGTATCGCGGCTGCAAAGGATGTTAAACTGGACTTTCTGTTTTATTATTCTTATTAGTAAGTGATCATCAGCTCACGACTTACGATGATGCCTAAAAAAGGAATCAGAATCTTTTGTTGTTAAAAATCAAACAATTTCTTGAAAAATAAATTACACCATTATGACTTAGATTTTAAGCCCATTTTCACACGGTGTTGGGATCACATGGCAGTTTTATAATGCAATTTGTTTGTAGCCGCATGAACAAACGTCTGTATTCCCAACACAGTGCTGTAAAATATCGTTCAGTACAATGCCGTGTGAACAGCCTACGACCGCGACCGCGTGCGACTTAATGCTATTTTTCCTTTTTAAAACACACTGGAAGTTCCTTAAAAACCCAAACCCAATAGTTAACACAGCACCTCAGCTCGTATCGTGGCGGCTTTACTCAGAATGCAGTGTGAGAACCAACAAACACCACGTAAGAGGCTTCATCCAGTCGTTTCGCCTTAGGCTGCTTGTTTAAAGATACAGGGACCCAGTACGGACAACGGAACGGATTGGTACCGATAGGTGTGGGTAAAATTGTACCATACTTTCTGTATACGTAAAGAAACAGGTTGGAACTTGTCGGTATCGACTGAACTTTTTCATGTCAGGTACTCGTTGGTTGATCTGTGCTTATTAGTACCGACCTATCTGCCTAGCTTTTTTCCAACAATGTCGGGGTCGGCATCCAGTCTAACTGGATGTAGCTGAATACCAGTATTTTACATGGAGCGACTATCTATCTGACCACTACAACCCCGTTACTGGGTAATACGTCATCTCTTTAGGATACGATACACTATTAGTACCAATCTGTACCGACATATCGAAACCGGTAAACCTGTATCTTTATGCAAGCACACATAACCAGCAAAATTGGCAGATCATGAACGAAAGTTGGCATTCAACCCCCCAAGGGGACGCGTGGGTATGAATGTTTAAAACAGACACGTTCGTGTGATGTGGCATGTGGGTTGTTTGTGTATGTCTCTCGGGCATTTGGGCTTTTGTTTATTTTGATAATTGAAATAGGAAGTGGACTGCTTAATTATAATGGAAAGAAATGGCTTGACCTTGATGTGTCCATCAGTGAAATTCTAACATTAATAAGTAGCGAAGCAATATAAGTCTGTGTAGCGAAGTTATATTATGTATTTGGGAAGCAAAAAGTTAATAGTAAATGCTAACAGTGATGACAAACGTTGTAACTTGTAGATAGATAGTAGAATACCTACTCTTTATTATGTCATCATCATTTCTGCCGAAAGCCGTCCACTGGTGGCTGGACTGATACGCAAAATACGCGCATTGTCGTGGAGTTGCGGATACCAGCCCGCTGTACCTAATCCGTCCACTGGTGGCTGGACTGGTACGCAAAATACGCGCATTGTCGTGGAGTTGCAGATACCAGCCCGCTGTACCTAAGCCGTCCACTGGTGGCTGGACTGGTACGCAAAATACGCGCATTGTCGTGGAGTTGCGGATACCAGCCCGCTGTACCTAAGCCGTCCACTGGTGGCTGGACTGGTACGCAAAATACGCGCATTGTCGTGGAGTTGCGGATACCAGCCCGCTGTACCTAAGCCGTCCACTGCCGCCGGATGGACATAGTCCTCCCCCAAGCAAGCTCGTAAATGTTTACGTTTTAAATAAAATTGACATAGAGGTGCGATACAAAGGGCGGTGGATATAGTCATAGATTTAACATTTTTTTTAAAACGTTGCCCCACACAAGGAATTACTCTTGTACCGTGGGTGCCTTTACAAACATTTAAACTCACATACACAAACAGCCAGACCCGGAACAACTACCTGTAGGCAATACAAATATTTGTTCCGTGCGGAAATCGAATTCGTGACACGCAGCGCACCAGTCTATCGCTCAGCCACTGCACCAACCGTGTCGTCAATTAATAATAAATATTATTGGAAATGAAAGAAAATTACACTCTATTGAATTTCTCATTTTAGTATTTACTGCAATATATTTGCATACTCTGAAAAGGGTATCAAAATTAAAAGTCATGTATTCAAATTAGGCTGAGAATCAGCACTTTTCGAACCTCAAAATTTAATAATAAAAAGGACAGTCCCCCAAAAACGCAACGTATCTAACATCTATTCCTTGAGAATTCCATTACAAAAGATAAGCACCATCTTTAACAAAATTAAATCTTTCTTGAAGTATTAATAAAACAAGCAAGCCACAAAATGTAATTTACCTTTCAAATCAAATTGCTAATATTGACATTTAACGAAACCTAAGATCTTCTAAGATATTTGCGAGCAAAATATCGAACACCGTTCACCTTAAGGTGATAATATAATTTCCCCTTGTCCAACTCAGTTATCGCTTCTTCATTCAACAAGCTATTCCAACTTATTTGATTTAGAACGTAGAAAAGTACTGTTGAAGGTTTGTAAATAATTTAATAGTTGGATCGATCGATGTTCAAGTACATGTCTTGTTTGCCACGGTAAAAAGTAAAACTTTATGTTATAGGGGACCATTTCTACTAGCCATTCGAACTACTGTTTCTTTGTACGACTAGCAACTATTGGTTTAGTTCGCTGCCATTAAAACTTTAGAAACCTACTTCTGTCAATAAAATAATCGGTCTTTATAGTGCTGGAAAGGATTTCCATAAGCCAAAATGATTTAAAATCTTATTTTCATACCCTTGGTACTCCCATTTCGTTGATATCATCACAAGACGGACTCAATGTTCAAGTGACATCAAGACTTCAGAGCGTCAAGTGAAGGCATAGCCTTCGACGTTACTGCTTTGCTGTGCCATGCCGCGTCGTGCCGACTATTGAGTGCCAGCCTTAATTTTTCCACTGCTGGGATACAGGCCACTTCTCTGTGGTAGAGCTGTGGTGGGGCTGTGTAGGCTGTAGTCCACCACGCGGGCTTACTGCTGATTGGTGGATGTCTTTGAGCTTTTAAATTCTGGTAATATACGGAATCAACTGTTACACAGTCAGTAAGTAAGTAAGTAAGTAAGTCATTTATTTTGCAGTAAAAGGACTGACAAGGTGAATAACATAATTTCTCTCTGATTTCAGTAGGTACTTCAATCGTCAGTATTCTCTAACCGTTGTCCCAATTTATTTCGTGGTCGGCGCGGCATGTCTTCTTCCATACATTTCACAACACCTCTCTACTAGCCGCCATCTCACTATTCACTCCCTTTTAAGCTAAATAACTCATCACACATTACATAACAACACGCCAGTCATCCCCGAAGGGTAAACTTGTCATCTTTGACAAAATCCATTCAACATTTCTTTAGTCTTCCTCTATTCTGATAACCAGTGATCTGTATTTCAGTTTTGTAACAAACCAGTACGATCAACCGCACTTGATCTATGAAAACCACCCTTATTTCTACGCCATAAAGGCGCAGTTAACTGTATCTATTGCACTGTAATAGCTACAAGACCCATCTCGACAATATTAGCATGTCAATCACTCCGTATTCACAGGAATTCCTGAGCCGAGGTAGGTACCGGATATTTGTGGCTAGTTAACCACAGAGTAACTGCGATGTGCAGTGGCATCACTTTCGAAGTCAGCAGACAGATATTGATTCACAGCGTAATAAAATATTATGGACCTGAATTGAATACGTTTTTCCTCCAATTAATTAGTTAAAATGAAATAGTTTACAAATATTTAGTTCTCCTTAAACCATGTGGTAATAAATATATCCTACAAAAAGTATTATTTTGTACCGTGAAAAAAAGCTTCTGAGAAAAAGAAAGAAATTAAGTATTTCTGGAATTTAATTGACCAAATAATAAGTAGGCATTCTAGAAGGCGTTTTACATGTCACCGTAATTAGATTTACGTTTGAAGGACCAGAAAGTTTCTTACATCAAAATTAAGTAGTGTATGAACAATTGGCACCTGCAGGTGAATTGTAAAAACGTTCGACTGTGGCTAAACCTTAACATTACTCGCACCTGCCACTTTCACTACCAAAAGGGCATGTACCAACTAATTTACAACGGTACACGTAAGAATTATTGAACCCAGGGGACCCACAAAACCCGGGTGTTTCTGACCCAAAACTTTCACACGATTGAATCGTATCAAGGTCGATTAAACCCATTTTGCTCTGGGACGGTAGTTATAGTTTTTTCAATTATAAAATTTGTTAATGGTGTCGTTATTTATTTTTATGGCTTACGAACTAGTTGGATTTAGTTTTTGTGTTACGAAGTAACAAGGAACCGCCGAAGAGGTCGGATAAGAGTGACACTGGTTGGTGACAGTCACTTTAGCAGAGCGTTCATCGATGGTTGCGTGGCGGCTGTCTTCTGATGACAGATGATGTCTGGAGAGCCGCTGTCGTACCACGTCGACGATGAACTGCTAAAGTCTGGCACCATTCTGATGATATTGAAGCTGCAGAACCACTAATACGATGACCAGTTCTAGTAAAGGCGGTCCTGCGCCGTTTAGTTTATTGAACAATACCCAGTCCTAATAATTTACATGAAAAACAAATACTGTGACAATAATTGTTTGTTTTTGTTGGCAATTTATCATTTTCAATACAATCAAGCTGTTTGTTTTTCACTTGAAATTGGCTTCTATGAAAGGTTAGGTAAATACAATATTCATACATCAAATGATTAATTAGCAGGTATGTGTTGGAATAATAGCAATACGATCATAACGGGGATCGGATTGTCATTGTATGTTTATTTAATTATTTTTATTTTTATTCTTTGGGCAAGGCTCGGGATTTGACTTGCGTTTAGTTCCGTATTAAAAATTAAGATATAAGCGTTGCTTAGACAGAGGCGGTAGCGTTGGGAGGCAGTTTTCACGAATTGTACTACCTGACATTACATAAATATGCATAATTTTATGAAGGTATAATGATACAATAACGTAGAGGTCCGTGGCTAAATAATAACAACCGCACAGGGTAATCGATCACGTTAAGCTACGTTTGCCGCGGTTGGTCTGTGGATGGGTGAACATCTTTACATACCGAGGCTAGCAGAAGCCCGAAAATCTGACAACCAGTCTTACCAAGGGGTATTGTATTACCTGGGCTAGGCAGATGATGAATGATACAATAACGTAATTCAATGCAATTTGATTCTTCGTATGCCAAAAGAAATCATACGACACGACATCAAATTGGACATGGACTGACCTGTGCATATTGAACGTTGTATATTTATGACAGTGTCACATTGGCAATGCATTGTTACATTGTCAATGCATCGAACTTGTTTCCTGTACTGCACATCCATTATTGGCGACGTATTGTCTACTACAGTCACGCGGGCAAATGCGGAACTGAGATCAAAGTACATGATCAACTCGATGAATTAAAATGTTGAAATTATGAAACAATTCATAATAGCGTGACAATATGCTTATAACCTTCAGTATTAGACCTCATAACTTTAATCAAAAGGAACCTACTTTAGAAAATTGTTCAACTTCAATAAGTGAAGTGTGTTCACTCGTGGAACGAACCTTTTCATTAGCAAACTATTTCCTCTCACAGTCGTTTTCTTATCGAACTGTAATTTTCATTTAATTTTCATTCATAAGTTGGCAATACGTTCTCGGAATATAATAATTTCATGCACTGTGCAAGTAAACATTTACTTTAGATGTAATGTAATGTAGGTAACCTTTTTATATGCGAGAGTGAGTAGGTATTCCTTTTTGTACGCTCAAACAAAAATGATTAGTAACATGGAACTGTGAAACCTGTCCTTCCTGCTACGACATAAAGGAGCTGTCAATGTGAAATTGTAGATTTATGGACGTGCAGTTGGCTCACTTCTTGTATTTCAAGTGTTACTACTGACGTGTGATGCATGTTACTGTACCTTTTGTAATTCGGACACGACTGCACTAACGCAGCCGAGCACAGGTGAGCGGTCAGTGACTGCATTGCGTCACCATTTCCTACGTACCTTGAAATGGTCTCTGCATAGAGTTGCCGGATGCAGAGATCCTGAATCGATGTATAAATTGGGGAGCATAGCTCGTGTAGTTAAGTTTATTGGTGGTTTTTATCAGAAAGGTTATGCATTTCTACATAGGAATCGTAAATCTTATTATTAAAGTTTCAAGAACGCAAAAGACAGCACTAGGAAGCGGTGAAGGGTGTGTGTTTTGGGCGACAGTCTTATGTAAAATTCACGTTCGAAAAGTGCTAATTCTTAGCCTAATTTGAATAAATGACTTTTGATTTTGAATGTGGTAATAATATATCATCACGTCTGTATTTCCCGAAGAGGTAGGCAGGGGTACCCATTTGCCAGCAACAAAACACATGTACAAATCCAAACTGCCACCTAACTGACTGGCTGATACTAAGAATAGTCAAATGTTCGTCAAAACCGAGTGAAAACCGAATATATCAAGACTCTAAAGAAACTACTTTGACGTTTGAAAAGTGCTGATTCTCAGCCTAATTTGAATAAATGACTTTTGATTTTGACTAAAGAATATATCTTACATAATTATCTCACATAATATCTAACAAAAAGAAAGTAAGCTACTCCCATATCTCACATCAAATACTACCGTAAACCAGGACTTTACCCTTTATGTCCCCAGTACGAACCCTACATGTCGTTAAGGGTTATTTTTATAGAGCCTCGTAAAAACCTACTCGACTTGACATAATATTGTATTATGTAATCTGTTGAGTCGGTTTATTTGCCATAACTTGGACTATAACCAGGTTTTAAAGACTGTTTGAGATATAAAAGTATTGTATATAGTCTTGTGAAAAGTATGTAAGTACTTAAGCAATTTTACTTTGCGGTATTGATTTTTTGTATTTTATTTTGTGGCAATGTGAATATGGAAACAAACCAAATCCTAACTTCTTTGTTACTACAATATATTTAGCAAGTCCGTTTCTTTACCAATGATACGTCATTACCTTGCACTGAAAGTTAAACCACAAGAAAATAATATATACCTATATATTATTGCTTCGTTTACGATCATACAACTGGTACACGTCACACGCACATTGACGACCTTTCTGAAGAACATCACCAAGAAGGAAGAATTTCTTTTGTTATTTTGGAAAATTGTATTGCCACTAACCATATGACTTAACTACTGACTTAATTCGCGTTATATTAAAATTAAAAAAAAAAAACAAAACAGACAGGGCTTATTTAACACTGTTTTAAAAAAATCCTAATTGTCAGTCATTTATTAAAATGTATTTATTTTTCCGTTCCAGGTACGTAACTGCTCTTTGAAAACTAAAAGGAAAGATTGAAAGTCCTGAGCCCATAACTTGAGGTAAGAAGGTATATAGTCTGAATGTCCTTATTTTGTTGTATTTTTTTTATATATTAGTAGTAGTTTATATTTTGTTTTTTTTTTTTTTTATCGGGTCAACATTTTTGTACTTAGCTTTAAGCCTTTTGTAACATATTTTTTACAATATGGAATGCAATAAAGATTATGAATATTTCATGCCGTATTTACGTATACAGTGGCTAACCGTTGTACTAATCGAGACACGAGATATAGACTCGCCCACGCTACGTTATCCACAACACCTTTCCTCAATAGCTTTTTGTGTCAACACTAGGGATAGGATTAGACTGGCCCGGCCTACTGTCTTATTTTGTATAAACGGACTGTAACTCAGATTTTTATTTGCGTAATTGTTTTAAAGATGTTAAAGGCTCCGAATACAGCGGGCCTAGCACTGACGCGCTGAATAAAAGTATTTATTATATATATTATATAAAGAATAAAAAAAAAAAAACAAAGAACTCGTCAAAATACTCGAAATACTCGTTCCGCACGTAATATTTATTTTGTTTTAATGGTTTCTTAATATTTGATGATGAAATGCTGCAAGCACAATTAATATCCCATTAATTGCGCTTTTCGAATAAAATATCGTTCGCATTTTCTTCTCGGGTAAGTAATAAATGGACATAGATTTGCATCGTACCTCTAAATTTCAGCCTCGGGCAAAATAAATTTAACCATAATCACCACGCCTAGTATACATTCTGGTAATGAAAAGTGGACTGAGTCTACCGCCCATGAATGTTATCCGTTCATTACTTATTAACAAACTTACATAAAGAGAGCCCTCTTTGAGTTAAAACATTTCTTCTACGTCGTTCCAAATAACTAGCCCTAGATTGATACTAAAACCTCCATCCAAAGTTAAAAGCGAAGGGAACAAGCTACTATTAAACTAAACACAAATAATTGTTGTACTTTCAACTAAATTACCTTTAAACGATACTTCCCTTTAATCTATTGGGTAGTATTGATTGTCTAAAAGAATGCTTCTAAATACTACAGTATTGAAACATACAAAGTAAAATGAACCTTATTTGTGGTAGGCTAAAGTTGAAGTTCATGTGTGTTTAGTGTTAGACTTCTTTAGTTCTAAATTACACCCTAGGTCAATCGTCTAACAGGTCAAGTCGGAGGTATTATCTAAGTCTGTTACGTAAGGTCTTAGAGAGCAAGAATTTTGTAAGAAAAGGTAGTTCTTTTATTTTTAGCGAAAGAAGGTATTTGTGCTTGACGCAATTTATCTAATGCAGGTGTGTAAGTATTTGAAACGTAAAAAAGGAAAACATTGTAACATTAAGGGCTGATTTTTTAATCGACAGATAATTTTTATTCATGGAATAAAATTGACGTCTGACAGATTTTGAATGGAAGAACTGTCAAAAATTCAAAATTATTCCTCCGATACAATTATCTGACGTTGGAAAAATCAGCCCTAAAACTACTATAATACTCCTATAAGGGCCTTTTGTCGCTCAAATGACGTTGACAGGAGGGCGTTGTTGGTAAATACTTGTGCTATTGTTTTGTGAAATGTGTTGAAAAATCAAGATGGCGGGATTAGTTCCGATTTTCGGTTCGCGCCAAAAGGTCCTTGAACAACTTTACAGTACTAAACCCTGGCAATTAATGTTAATATTATAATTTGCATACGCAATGCGCCCTCTCCAAGATTATTCATTTAACTCAACTATCGCAGTCCACTGCTGGGCATAGGCCTCTCCTGCAGAGCACGGAGACTCCTCGGCGGCCGCTGCTAGAGCTGGTATTGTCAACACCTTTTATACAAACCAAGCTTGTCATCGTTTACTCCTACTATGAAACAAATGACGCGTAGAAACTTATGGTTTTCAAGGTGATCCATGACAGAAGTTTTGCCTTCGGCTTACTTTCAGCTCCACGAACTTTATAAGTAGGTACTGCATTCTCTAGACGCTCTTAGCGCTATGGCCATGCTCTGTGGCCTCTTCCAGATTGCGCCACAGCACCCAGTCTTCCCTTTTTAGGGTTCCGTAGCCAAATGGCAACGGAACCCTTATGGATTCGCCATGTCTGTCTGTCTGTCTGTCTGTCTGTCCGTCCGTATGTCACAGCCGCTTTTTTCCGAAACTATAAGAGCTATACTGTTGAAACTTGGTAAGTAGATGTATTCTGTGAACCGCATTAAGATTTTCACACAAAAATAGAAAAAAAAACAATAAATTTTGGGGGTGCCCATACTTAGAACTGAAACTCAAAATTTTTTTTTTCATCAAACCCCTACGTGTGGGGTATCTATGGATAGGTCTTCAAAAATGATATTGAGATTTCTAATATCATTTTCTTCTAAACTGAATAGTTTGCGCGAGAGACACTTCCAAAGTGGTAAAATGTGTGTCCCCCCCCCTGTAACTTCTAAAATAAGAGAATGATAAAACTAAAAAAAATATATGATGTACATTACCATATAAACTTCCACCGAAAATTGGTTTGAACGAGATCTAGTGAGTAGTTTTTTTTTAATACGTCATAAATCGTAACGTAACGGAACCCTTCATGGGCGAGTCCGACTCGCACTTGGCCGGTTTTTTATTCAATTGGTCCTGTCCACCTTTTAAAGTGGATGGTTCAAGATTAAGCAAGATAAATATTAACGTTAAATCTTCCGTCCTCTGTACCTACTATTCTTAAGGAAATTTCCCCAGTTGAAGAAAAAAATTAAACAGCACTTGTACAGTATTCAGTTTCCACGGAGAAATTATACTCGTGGACGATCAGCTAACCGTCTTTAATAATCATTTGTATTAACTTTTAAACTTGTACGAAGTCAATGAACTTCCTATTTGTGAGTTTTTAGGTTTTCTGTGGTGACATAGTTATTAATGCAATAATATTACAGGGCATTAGTTCAGTAGGAGCACGAGAAAGTTGTTGACTTTAAAGGATCGAATGAAACCTATTATATAAGCCCTTATGTGTCAAACGTCAAATTCAACTTTGAACGAAATGTCATTCGTCTGTCAACTTCAAGTGCATTTTCATTACGACTTCACACAATGCCCGCTGTTCTGCGATCGAAATGCCATCTTTTTCCTAAATACCGAGCTATCTCTCTGCTAACTATAATCAGTTTTATAATTCACCCGTCAAAACACCACCAGACAGGCAGATCTATTTTCGCGTTCGTATATTCTATCGTGTATGGAACGTATCATCAGACCTAGGAATTTATTTCTCGAGCAAAAGCTAGCTAAACCTATTTGGCATGGTAAAAAAATTAAACTAGCCAGTTAGCTAGGTTTGTAGCAGGACTGGCTGCCCAGGGCTCGTCGGAGTTACTGAGATATCGTTGCTCGTGGAGGTTCTTTTAACGCTATACCATTTCGCATGAAGTTCCTAGGATCCAGACATAAATATAATTGTAATGATACTTTGAGATTATTCAAATGATATGCGAAAATAACCTTACCAGACCATGACAGAAATGATAAGCAAGTACAAGTTCCTGATATAAAATAACCCGAACACCCTTCAACCCATATTAGGACCCTATTGTCCCAAGACAGGCGTGCTCCTACTAATTAACCGATTAACACAACTATGAAATTAATTCGTCCCAACAGTCTAACTAGCTAAGATATTCAAATGAGAATGAAGGGAAGTGTGTGAAGGGAAGATTCTAACTAAAAATAATCTGCCTGTATGTTCCACTTACGGGCAAAGGCCTCCCGTCACTCTTTTCCTCACAATTTTGTTTTTTGGACACACACATGATTTTTAGTCATTCTAATTATTCTTCTTAATTTATTTTCTCTGGTGTGTGTCTAAGAGCTACAGACTTACAACTGTAAAAGGCTCTGCGTAGACCTCGCAAACTGAAAACATGGGTCGTTAGATCCGGCAGGTCTTTTCTGAGTCATGCAACTGCGGATATTGAGAATAACAGCGTGTATAATGAAAGTTTTGTATACGCACATATTAGTCGCATGATTTTTTAATCCATAGCTTAGTAAGCCACCTCGTCTCGTGAAAAACTGCAATCAGTCAATGCAACAAGGTAATGTTATCAGTTTCCCTATTTTCTATTCGTCTGACTGGAGCAACCATTGGTATTTTCTGCAGTTTCATATTATCTATTGCTCTTTATATTGCAAGTCACTTCACCGCTTTGTCTCTACAATACAGGATACAAATGCAAGCGCTATTCCTTTATTCTTACTGAGTTAAAGTGCTAGACAAGTTTCGAACAGAACTAATTGTTGTTTAGTAATTAGAAGGGTTGCTAGCTAAACGCAGACGTGTACAGTTACTGCTTGCTATTCTTTTTGCATTTATTAGTTAATATTGTCTTCTATGTATATGCCTAAAGGACTAATTCCCCTTGGCTGAATAAAGTCGTATTTTTAGGAAGGGTTAAATGATTACAGCCACGCCCGTCGATCGAATTTTAAGCTGCGTTTGTCGCGGTCAGTTTGTGGATCCATTACATATTGAGAAATTATTCATTTACATTACATATCCCTCCGTGCCTCGGAAAGCGCGTTAAGAAATTTGTACCGGCTGTCATTCGTAAATCTTTGATCGTCGTTACGGTTAAACCCAAAATTCTTACAACCAGGCTTATCATGTTACCCAGTTTATTAATCGACGAAAAAAAACAGAAGCATTTTTTTTTTAATGTAATGCCACGCATAACTTTTTACAGAGTACTCCGATTTTGATAACTCTTTTTTATTGGAAAGGGTGTACCCCAAAGTTGGACCCATGTAAATTTGGAAAAAATTCCAACCCTAAGGGTGGGAAGTGTGTGTGCCACATATATATGCCTGCCCTTTTGCAAACAATTAGAAGTTTAAAGCCACAAAAAATTATAAAATAAAAACATTTTAACAAAAAAATTAAACCACCGAAAAAACTGCAAAGCAAAAAGTAATAAACCTTTTTTATTTAACCTTAATAACTAAGTTCTTAAAGTAATGTAAGTATACCTAAATAATTTTGTGTCGGCGCCGTTTAAATTTAAGGCAATTTAGTGGTCTTTGTGTATTGATTGTTTTGGCGCCGACTCAAAATTACTTAGGTATACTTACATTAGTTTAAGAACTTAGTTATTAAAGTTAAATAAAAGTTAAGTTTATTATTATTTGCTTTTCAGATAAAATTTTTTTGTTAAAAAGTTTTCGATGAAGTGATATCCCTCAACAACCAAATCTATAAAATATCTTTAGGTATTAAATTGATCCATTGACTCTTACAAAACTACTTACTAAAGCAATAAATTATTAATTTGGAGAGGGGTGCTCGGCTATATAGCGTAGGAACGCTATATAGCCGAGCACCCCTCTCCAAGAAAAAAGAAGAAATGCTTCAATGTTTTATAAGGGTTAACAGCTGCCTTGGAAAATAATATATTACCAGGATAAAGTATTTTTGTAATACGTTGAGTGGGTAGTCGTATATTTTCTTATTAAAGTTGCAAGAAATATAACTAACCCACGCATGTTTTATCATAACCCCAACAGTGTGGTACGGCTGAGTGTGAGATTCTGGCATCCATTCTCAGATGAGACAAACTGTGTCATAATACTCGTAAAAATAACTCTTAGCCAGGTACTTTCTATTCGCGACATAAACGGAACTGAAACAAAGAGATCAAGTACAAACTGTGACACCTACTTTTACATACATTTATTTCGTTTATTATAGAATAGTACAGACCAGCGTAACCCGCTGGAAACGGTCACAACTTAAGTTGTTGGTCGTCGAACCCAGGCAGACAATTTACTTTGTGTACTTCATCACCACTGCTCTCAAAACAGGTACAGAAGACGGTAGGTAGAGTAACCTTTCTAAAACATTCCCTTAATATATATTTCGCAAGACTAGGTGCACTTTAACCTATTTAAATTGTTATTGGCGCCCAGAGAGGGACTACAAGATGGTAGATAATTATAGTGCCTCTACTCTGCACTTATGTAAATGGGAGTTCGTTGCTGAAACTACGTCTTTAGTTTGTTCGGGAATACTGTAACGATTCAGTCGAACGAGATTGTTACATTCTGGAGCATTTTCTCGTCATGATATTATTTTTACCCGAATGCAGCGGAGCTCAAAAAAAGGATAAAGCTTTTGTTTGGTATGTTTTAATAAAATAACTTTTGTGTAACTTTGTCAGAATATTAATGTTTGACGATCATTTAACATAAAGATACAATAAGCGATTAGTGCTGTTTTGAGAGAATGATCAGTTCAGGTTCGTTCGATTAGTTTTGACCTCGAACAGAGATAATACTCATGAGCTGAATAGATGCGAGTTAAAAGCCTTTGTTCAAGAACGAAACTAGGCTGGCATAACCAAAATAAAGAGTTATTAAAACAAAACTATCCTTATTACGTATTATAGTCAATATTAAAAAATCCGGCCAAGTGTGTGTCGGACGACGAAGGGTTTCGTAGTTGGGATGAATTTATCCCTAGAACAAACTTAACATATTCCAGCTGCAAATGTAAGTTGGTCGACTATTACTCGTTAACTTGTAAAAGCTACTTAGCTGTGATTTTAATTTCGCTATACAGGGTGGATTTCTTAGATAGGTCAGTAAGAGCAGGTACTTTAACCGCTGAAGCTTCAGGAAAACGGTCTTAGGAGACTGTCAATAACTTTCTCAGAAATTTTGATCTGCATTCACAGATTCTGAAAATGCTGTAGTCATCATGAAAAGGGGTAGTTTTACAAAAAACATTTTTGATGCCTATCGATCCCGTTTCTTATAAAGATCAAAAAACTTCATTCGATTAACTAAGGTTTAAGTACTAATAAGTCAGAAATCGCAAAAACTGTTCCCATACATTTTGTAAGAAATGAGACTCCAGCAACGTACTTGTTGGAAGATAAACTGGCCGCAACAACGAAGACTGGCCGGAAATAAACAAAATTGAACTTAGAATTTCGAATGAGTACGGGTTAACGTTATTGACGTGGAAAAGTGTTTGTACAAACCTACCTACAATATAAAATCATTTATAATAATATTATCATTATCATTTTTATTATAATTTTTTTAATATATTTTTTTTTGCTTCTAAAAAAAATCAAAGTGTGGTTTTTGATAGGTATTGTGTTCTTTTTTTTCAAATTAATATTCAAATGATTTATTTTCTGTGACAGATAAGTAAATGCTCAAAAAGTTCTGGAACACTTTATTTGATTGTTTTTGAGCTATTTAATAGCTCTTGGAAGTCGGTTTACTTATTGCTTTAATGCTTATCTATTGGAATTATTAATTGGTTCGAATAATACGTGTGATATGAAAGTTATTAGAAATGCTAACATATCTACAATAATAATAATTTACGACCTTGCGTAGTCTCAGAGGATTATAAGCGATCACAATTTAAATTACATATTTCATAATTGACCGCAAATTGTTGGATAATAGGTAATTTCACTGCAGTACAGAGCAATAATTTACCTTCTCAAAATAATAACTAGAATCTCACCTTGGTTCACACCCGTGAGTTTCTGAAAATACCAGCTAACCTGAGAAAATTAAATTTAAAAACGAAAATAATTTACGACCTTGCGCTGTTTCAGAGGAGTATAAGTGGTCACAATTTTAATGATTAAATTTCATAATTGACGGTAATTTGTCTATTAAAAACATATGTATTTTCTTGCTTATGTATCCATTTATCTTGTTCGTCTAAATCAATATTAATAAAATTCCCATAGACCCTAAATAGTCTTAATTTTAGGTTATTTCGGTAGTCTTTAACAAAGCAAGATATTACAAATCCTTAGAGGTCTCTAAAGATAATTATAGCGCTTTTTGGCTCATTGAGTTTTGAAACCTGCTTTGGGAGTAGGCGAAATTCTCTTTGATCTAAGAGTCTTGTATATACTGAAAGTCCGTGTTCCTTTTGAATTTGAAAACCGGTGTTGAATTATTTAATGAAGAGGTCGGAACTTTTCTTGTTCTGATTATAGGGAACACTGCAAGAGCCTTTAGAAGTGAAGTATCGCGTTACCCCGTAACTTAGTTGTGCTTTATGTAAAATACTGGTATTTAGCTGCGTCCGGTCAGACTGGACGCCAATACCAGCAAAGTTGAGAAAAGGCTAGGCATATTGATTTATGCTGCTATTGTACTGTCACGAGCAAAAGTATGTATACACACGGCTTTATTCAAAAGCGATTTACTCCTTTATTTTTAATGAAATTTCATGTTGTTACGAACATAGCATTTTCCAACCCCCTGTGGGTTGGAAAATGCTATGTTTTATTAATGTGTCGTATTTCCAGGGTAGCGGGATTGTCCGAAAGGGTTACCGCTGCCCTGGAACATAAAGGGCTAAGGAAGGAACACGGGTGGGTTTTAGTCAGTAAGAGTCTGACACTCCCTCCTGCTCCACCCAGAGCGGGAGGAGTCATTTGATGATTTCCCATCCTCAAAAAAAAAAAAAAAAAAATATGTCGTATTTCAACGTTGCATACGTTATTTCACGAAAAATCCCAATTGAAAGTTGCCAAGTGTTGACATATTGGAGCTCGTGGCTGTACTTACTTGTAGCGCACTGTGAGCAGTCAGGAGGATATCATCACAGCATAGGCTAGTTTTGTTTTGAACTATCCTATCTATCTGTACCCATATAGGTAGATAAATAGCAGTTTTCCCAATGCACATCTGCGGCCATGCCACAGCTGTACTGATTAATTCGGCTTTTTAATCGACGAAAAATGGAAGGTTCTCCAGTCAACGCGCATATTTTTTTACCACGACTTGAGCTAAAAATCAAGCAAAAACGAGAGTTGACGATGATATTTATCCTGATATTATTATTATATTAATTATGTTGGTTAGCTTGGTTGGGGAACAAGGTGGATCAACGACCTTGTGAAGGTCGCAGGAACCCGTTGGATGCGAGAAGCACAGAACCGGTCAAAGTGGAGGTGCTTGGGGTAGGCCTATGTCCAGCAGTGGACGTAATTCGGCTGAAAGGATGAAGATGATGATCAATTACTTGCCCAATTAGGTACAATTCAAATCGATTTATCATAACGTAGTCTGCAGCACACATCCCTGGGTATTCGGACCACCACTCTGGCTGGCAACAAATCAATTAACCAGTTCATTGGTTGCATGGTACCAAAAGGAATATCAAATAAATTGCTCGTGAATTTTGACATTTTGTTTTTCGCAATCGTGTTGTATTGGATCGAACGTGAATTGAGTTATCAATACACAGTTGTTTCATAGCATTTTCTATTATTTTTTTGTTTCGATAAATTGTTCATGCGTTTAAACGCTGGAATTCTAGCCCATTCGAGCCCTATTTTCCTAAAAATAGGGCTCGGCTTTATCATCTTCATCATGTTCTATCTAGCCTTTTACTAACGTTTCCAGTCTAATTGGGTGCGGCTGAATACCAGTAGGTATTTGACATGGAGCGACTGCCTAGTTGAGCTCCACAACTTAATAACTGGGTAGGTGTTGGCATAATACAATATCTAATTCTTAAAGCCGAGTCAAAATTGTGTAAGTATGAGTCAAATTTCAAACGAAATATCTGGAAATAAAATAAAAAACATACAATTTCATTAAAATAAATCGAATAATAATACAAAGGTGAATTTTTATGTAATCTTTTTGTGTAACAAACGAAGGTTAAAGATAAAACCAACTTTGTTACAATTTGCTGTGTCATGGCTTTATTGAATGAGATCTATTTGCCGCCTTAATATACCTTCTTACTGAGGTTATAATAAACTTATAATTCAAATTGTGATTAGGTTGTGAAATTACAGAGAACCTATATGTAATAAACATTCACATGTCCTTAATTCATAAGTCTAAATGTCGTCGTAATAACTGCAAATGTAGAGCGTAAGGAACAGCATGGGTTGGTTTTTTAATCAATTTCCAAAATTCATGATAAGCTAATGTATACTAACAGTTGACAACCGTTTATTACTTACGTCAGTTTCTTGTTTTATTTGTGAGAAGGAGATAGAAGTAGTCAAATAATTATAAAAAAAAAAATACAAACCTAATTTGATAAACAACAAAATCGAGGCTACAGTTTCTATATTGAAAGCACTGTACCTACATTATCATAATTTAAACCTTAGACAATCATAAACGAAAAAGAATACAAACATAAATTATTACAATAACAGTCTGGAATAACGTCTAGAAAACTTTAGTAATAGAAACAGTAACAGTCTCGAACACGAGTAGTAACTACACGGAGATATTATGTTTGAAGTGTTTCAATAACTAGCGTTATAACATGTCGAGACATGAATAGCTTTTGTGATTCTTTGTGTAACTAAGGATGTAGTAAATGATATGAATAGTGGCCAGTTTGGGCCATTGTGTGGATGACAGTGGTCTAAGTGGGCATTAAGTTAAAACACTATCGGATATAGACTGGCTCGTTGGCCTGGTTGTCGCCAGCGCTACTGCTGAGCATGAGGTCCTGGGTTCGATTGCCGGGACAGGCAAAGTGTTATTGGTTTTTTCCATCAGGAATTCCTCATTGGCAGCCCGGAGTCTGGGATTGCGCCTGGTTGATGACAATAGGCTCGCCCCCTATCACATGGGACTCAAACATAACGAAATGTGGGTGTACAGACGCCAGCACATCAAGCTTCTACAATCTGTCAAGTTTCTTTAATAGATTTTCAACTTTATCGCTAAAGCATTAAGGTTCAAGGTTGATTCATTTGACAGTTTTGGGTAGCTTGACCTGCTGTCGTCTGTACTACAGGTACACCTCTGCCTTACCCTTCGGGGCACACAGGCGTGATGGTATGTTAGTTACTCATACATTATTATTAAATATTTGAAATGATGTCAACACTACACAATATAATCAATACTGTTAGTTTTCTTATTTAACTTCCACTACCACCAACTTGTTGGGTATTCCACACAACACATCACTTACCTGATTACCGGATTGCAATGACCTAGTTCCTTACTCATGTGAACTCGAAATGATAAAAGCTTAAACGTAAATTCAAGTCTCCTTTCTAAAAGAATAGTCACCAAAAACAAAGTCTCAGGCTTCTTTCTAAATTCCCTGCCAGGGCCGCGGGTTGTCCGAAAGAGATACCGTGGCCGCTGGCACAGGCAACTGAAGGAACACGGGTGGGTTTAGGGTTGATTGATAGTCTGACACGCCCTCCCGCTCCCCCCAGATTGAGGGAAATAATCTGATGATTTCCGACCAAAAAAAAAAGGTGTCTAAGTTCCCGCTGTCATCACATGGCAGACACGTAAAGGGGCTAGCTTATTGTCAGCCACATACAAATGTCAGTTCATATTTAAGTAATATAGCATCAGTTTAACGTGAATGCTTGTACTGAGTACACGCGAATGTCACGTCATGTCAGAACAACGACTCACGAAGTAACCAATTAAGTAATATCCCTACGCCTATCCTACGCATTAAACTCAAGTCGAGTTAAATATGTATGAAGGGCTGTCTGAAAAGAAAATGGCGGAGGTTAATGTATTATTTGAGTATGAAGGTAGGCGAAGGGATATTACTTAATTGGTTACTTTGTGAGTCGTTGTCCTGACAACAATAACGGTGTTCATTGTAAAATGACAAAGGAAATTCGTATGGGTTGTATAACTTTCAGAAAGTTGCTAAAAGTGGGTATTTTTTTTTATATAAAGAAAAATATGTTTTAATTTCCCGGGGACAGACTATCGGTCGGTACGGTCTATGAAAACCAAGATGGCGTCCACATTCGCAACAAAACAATTTCATAGTTAAAGTTGTCTAAATGTATTATTGACTCAAGAAATAACGTACCTATCTGTCTATGAGAAAAACTGTTTTGATTCCCGCGTGCGCACATGCTATAATCACTTAAACAATAGAATACTCTGCTCTTGTAAACATAACAATAATCAGCCTGTAATGTTCCCACTGCTGGGACACAGGCCTTCTCTCTTCGAGAGATCCCACAGCTCAACCCGCACTGGGCCTGCATGGTTGATAAAAGCCCACTTCGGGCTGTTATCCACCACGCGGGCCCAGTGCGGGTTGGTAGATGTCACATGTCTTCGAATTTTTGGTTCTAGAACATGCCGGTTTCCTCACGATGTCTTCCTTCACCATTTTGAGGGCAGTGGTAATGAAATTATTTATGCAAAGTAAAGTTCTTGTAAATCTACTGTTAAATCCCATGTTAGTTGTTTCGATTGTTTGACCAAAATAACAACAACCAAATAATCATAAATTTGACGGTAAAGTGTTATTCAGAAACGGGAAGTATTATTAGGTAAATCCGTTGTTACTGATTATTCTACTCACGAAAATAAATTTTATTAAGGAAAAAAAGGTAGCGTATCGTCGGTCAGTAGTTCATGAAAGGTCCCTAATTACGGTGTTCCGGATATTTTATAATGAGCTCCATAATTTTGGGGGCGAGTTTAACGCCATTGTTAAATAATTTCGGATTAAAGTTGGAAAAGGTAAAACGGAAAAGGTCGATTAGTAAGGTAATAAGAACTTGTCTTTATTCAGTTAACTTGTTAATTTAATTTAACTTGCACGCAATATTATAATTATTATATTTATAAAAATCTTAGTTGGCTTTTTGCATAGGCCTGCCCCTTGAATTGTTACACACATACATTTGGCCTAACAGTAACAATTCAGTTGGCTCTCTATGTTTTACTTTTAAAATCATTTTTCCCTATGTGTCATTTTTTACACCAAAATATACTTAGATATCTTATATTCCTTGAATACCAAAAAAAAGTCAAGGACTCTTTTAAAATCACTATTTTTTACATGTGGCAAAAATAAATTCATAGCACTGTACTTGAACCAACATTGAGTAGGGTAACATCTAGAATGACTACAATACAATATCATTAATTTATGCTAAAGAGGGACTGGACAGTCCTAAGTACCTATTAGTCCCTGAGTGACGAGAACAATTCGTGACCACTGTTATTGTAATGTTATTTATAATAAGTTCATAATGTCGCGTCATAAGCACAATAGTTTTAATTTATTTATTGTGTGTGCTGGTATCAATTTTTTTTTAATGAAATGTTAAAATATTGTGAGATAATTAATGAGAATAATGACTTTCAAGTTATATTAGTGCAGTCACATAAATTCTATCATAGTCAAAACTACCAACGAGATATTTTGAGAATTCTCTCCTATGTATTATCATGTTATATTAATAATTTTGGTAAGTTTCCATTCTTGAAAGCGAAACTTTAAACAACAATGCAACCAAGATAGCAAGCTTCAGTAACTGCATGCCATGTTAGGCATACTACCTCAGTATGCCAAACATGACAAAATTTTAATGAAGGCAGGAGCAAATTTTGGTTTAAAATGCTTAATTTAAGGGTACAGAGTGTTACGCAAAATTAAAAAGCGTTTATTCATAGTATGGTTTCGTTAATACTATATTTGGAACAGCATAAAATATTTATCAATACGTTCGGAGTAAATCTCTTTTGAATCTAGCGTAAATATAAGGTATTTATGCTCGTGACTGTATATTGGTGTGTTTAAACTGTACATCAAAAGGAAATATTTTCTGTAATATGACTACTTTATTGTTCAACGAGCTTTGTACTACGCCATTTTGTTTTATTAAGGTCATTGTCTATGTATATGAAAGCTCTTATAATACATATATATCAACCTAACCTGTATAGGTCGACGAGCAATGGTGACCCGGTGGTGACGGCCGCGACTTACTTACGAGTTGTAGGTCGTAGGTTCGAACCCAGACAGGCGCTTTACTTTGTGTAAATTATTCCATGACGGTTTCCTCACGATGTTTTCCGCCACCGTTTTGAGAGCAGTGCCCTCAAAATGGTGGCGGAAAACATCGTGAGGAAACCGGCATATCCTAGAACCAACAATTCGAAGACATGTGACATCTACCAACCCGCACTGGGCCCGCATGGTGGATTAAAGCCCACTCCCTCTCACTGAGAGGAGGTTACAGGCTGATTATGTATCTATGTATTATGTATAGCTTTACCCAACCATGAAGGATTTTAGATTTGTGAACAGAGGTCATCCATTTAAAAATGGTCTGAATCCATTATCGAAATCCTAACTTCGTAAACCAATCGATTAATAAGCTAGAGCGATTTAACAAAAGTTCTTCGCTTTATCATTCAATTTCTTTGATTCACAGCTTCATAAGGTTGTTATAACCATTATAAGTACATCAATCAATTGACTGAAGTGGTTTTTCTTTTTATTCGCACGAAATAAATGTGAATTTAAGTCTCTCTGTCCGTTTGTTTACTCGACAACACAATACATTAAAACTGCTAAATCTATCTTGATGAAAAACAAAGTTTTGTGTACAATTACACTATACGTTGGTGTCGTGGTCGCAAGCGCGACTACTGAGCCTGGGGTCTATGTTCTATTTCCGGGTCGGGCAAAGGGATATTGAGTTTTTCCAATAAGAATTTCTTAGTAACAGCCCGGAGTTTTGAGATTAGCAGTGTGATACTCCCGTGCCTCAGAAATTACGTTAACTTCGTAATTTAGAAAATTTTGATACATTTTTAATGAACACTGAGTATATCGGACTATGAAAGTCCGAAAACTCACAAATGTACAGCAAAAGCCGCACTAAACTATTTACACACAAAATTGTAATATAAAAGCTGAACTTTAATTTAGCATGTTTATGCCTTTATGCGCGCGCCATGTTTTCTTGAAATTCTCTCGTGCCGAAAATTTAAGCTGTGTGTGAAAACAGTGAAATTAATCCTGGTCATACAGCAACCACAGAAGGTCGGTTCCAAACAACGAACGAAAATGCATGCACATATAGACACGCTTCACGTACAGCGAGTGCAAGCGCACTCACGACCGGCATTTGTTTGAGATCGCCGCACGAACGCATCTATGTATGCGTGCGCTTATCTTCGCTCGTTATATGAAACCAATTCAATTCAATTCAATTTATTTATTTGTGTACATAGGTTACAAAGTTGTTATAGTCAAATATATTAAGATCTTTATGTCCTACCAGTTAATAGTGTACAAATAATAATAAATTAATGGTACAAGTTAAGAATGTCAGTTTAAAAAGGTGTACAAATAATAATAAAATAATGATATAAATTAAGATAAAAACATTAGATTACATAGTCAAAAAAAAAAACCTTCTGTAGGTACTATTCTGGCTAAGCAACTGTTCGCATTAATTACTCGCGCGGATTTCTCGTGAACATCTGTGAAGAGAGCGACATGACTTACATTTTAAACATGCTTTGCAATTTAATTTTGTACGTGAGGGAAATGTGTATGTAAATGTGCCTTTTGCGTGTGTCAACGAAGTTCATGTTGACTTTGCGACCTTAGCCTTTGAGCAGACACTGTTGCTACTACGTGGCTCCAGAACCACGCGGATTCCGAGCGTTTTCTGTTTACGTGACCATCCTATATTCGAACAGTGACATATTCGCACAGTTACCGCTAGAAATTAGCGTCTAAACGAGCGCTTAAAATATGCACACGTTGCAAGATTCTACAAAGCTATCATCATTCTTATAGCCGAACGCGCGGTTGCAGCATCCAGCCGACTTCCATGACCTGTGTGGTTACGGTGCGAGTGCCTACACACTGTACCGGAAGGCTTTAAAAGCCATGCTTAAAACAGATAGTATTTTTTTATTAATCTGATTTGTTTTCCCCCCGAAAATTAAGGCGTTCTTATAATTTTATTTGGTGAAATTTAAAAAAAGTATACCCCGCGTCCTAACTTATAACCGGTGAGCGCCCTCTGTCGGCGCGACCACGCGTTCCGGTTTCAGTTTATGTGTGTGTTGGTCATTATCAGGGTTGAGCTAAGCCAATCACTGCACGGGAGTCTTGCCAGGTTTACTGATATATTCCGGGGGACCATAACTTGACAGATAGGAGTATGTGTCGCTTCTTTAAGTAATTAGTCAGTTATCACATTCTTTGACCACGCTTGGATATTCACGTTGCTGATTCTTGACTTGTTCTTGACTTGAATATTCGAACATTTTGTTTCTAATTCCAAAATAAATTATATGGTACTTTATAGTATATCTAACTTCACTTAGGGGTCCCCGAAACGATCAATTGTAATTGTTGTAATATTGTCAATCGCTGCAATTGCATTTGGCAGGCGACTGCGCATCAATGTACATCAATCACGTAGATATTGCCAATTGCCAGTGACCATTTCGTGGATCCTTTAAATACTTCACTGCACGACAAAGGCCTCTTCTCGTGATTACAAACTGCGTGTCGGCAAATTCTCTCTACTGAAATAATTATGAAGCCCAAGTCAATTCATTGTGTTTGCCTTTCATGTTCCATTGAAAGGCACACACAATGAAATGGATTGGGCTTCAGAGTATTACCTCGAAATGTACGTACAAAGGGAGGTTCCGAGTATCCATTAGTACCTCCACGTAATATCATCAAGACTTTTAATTATAATTTCTGCAAACTGCATTTATATTGAATCTAGGACCTCTACAGTTTGCACATCATGTCTTTAAACTTTCCACATCATCTTTCAACATTTTGCGGGGTAGTTGCGTAACACACTAACAGTAACAATGGGGTCCATTTTGACAGTTCAACACCATTCATGTACGTTGTTGAGCAGAAAAATCTTTTGTTGAACATAATATATGAAGCAATGGATTAGTAATATCCTTCAAAATGATTCAGATTGTGATTAATGGTAAGTTACGCAGTTTGGCCTGTTTCAAATTCTCTGTATGAATCTAACGTTTCTCTGTACTACAGACAGGTAAACACGAGGAAAACGTGTTTGTACCTACTGTGTCAAAGCTGTTCGTTGCAATAAGTCATAGCTAAGTCGATTTCAAGTCTGTAGTGCTACAATATCACTTCGAAATTAGAAAGTTGTGAAACTGCCATGATTTACTTTTAAGAACAAATGAGTTCGCTTTCGAATTGTGTTCGCTCACTTGAGTGAGGTGAGCAGTGAACTGTACAGAATAGCAATAACTACTAATAGTATACCGACGTTTGGTAACAGCTACATAAACAAATGAAGGACGAAAATACCATTACATAAAATCAAACTCGATTTCAAAATAAATAGGCTTTGGTAAATAGAAGCAATTGAATCAGTCCATTGCGTGGCACAGAAATATGTTTCGACTTGGTTCGAGTTAATAACATTTTGCCTTTAAGGGTTCCGTAGGTAAATGGCACAAACGGAACGCTTTTAATTTCGTTATGTCCATCTGTCCTTCTGTCCGGATGACACATATTCATTTTACTCGGAGACTATTATTACCGCTATTATAACCGCTACACAATTTTTATCCTTCACACAATCGTTCCATCTTTCTGGTCTCATTCTGCCACTCCATCCACCTATCAACACTGCTCTGCTTATTGAAAATAAGTAACTAATGCAATTTGTTCTAAAATACATAAAAATACAACTGTCCAGTACATAACAGGACACCATAAAATATTAACAGTTTACCTATTGACGTCCGGTAACCCCGTAAAGAGCTCCATATTGAAGTATGAGACTCTAAATATTACCTCAGGATTTTAACACGTCATAACGTCACGTCACGTCATTTACTGATAAGGGCAGCGACCGACTTGTGTGTAGTGCAAGTCACAAGCGCAATATTGTTTTCAAGATATCTGACAGTCAGAAAGTCAACTTTCTCCTTTTATATAGTTAGTCATTTTCGCAATAGTTAGTCAAGTGACCACTTTTGACCCACAGAGTCTGGCTTGTAGCGACTACAACATACCCCAACCATAAAACAGACAGACATTACGACAGATGGGCTCGATTATTTAAACCCTGTACAATTACAACTGGGACGAATTGCTTTTCTGAAAACCCCTCATAATAAAATTATACTCAAGAAACATAGCCAGTATATATTATTGCGTATATTCGCTACAATGTATTTCACATTCCATTTCTTCATTCCAGGTCCATTCATTCTTGTCTTACCACTCCGTCATGATTTTGAATTTAAAGACTTAAAACACATTCAATTGTTTTTACCTAGTAGCCATGACCTCAACCTTGACGATTCTCAAATAAATCTTTCCTCAAAAATGGCTTTCCCTTATTGGGTGAACCTTGGTAGGTTCACCCAATAAGGGAGTCGAGAATAAGTCCTACTATAATATGCAAATATCCTTCACAAAATATTGCTCCAACCCCGCTGTTGTTCTATCACTTAAGTCTACAGTACCGGTGCAGGAATTACGATAGGCTATTGGGAAAACCTTTTTCCGTACCCTATAATAGTTAAATTAATATTTATTGGGAATTTAGTGGTATACAGACTGACTGGTGAAACTAGGGACATCTTGAAGAAGGGTATTTTGAGAATTATTTTTGATCATTCATTTGACAAAATTAACGTAACAAAGCCTAGCATGAAACCTGTATGACCATAAGGATATGTGTACGTCCTCATCTCACTAGTTCTGTCACGCACTTAGGGCGGTGATGGCTACATAAATCGGGTGCGAGTACAGACACCGGGCTGCTGCTGGCGAGTCCTGGCTCCTTTTTATTTCATACTTCTCTATTAGTCGTCATCTCGGTAGTCACCCCCTTTCTAACCATAATCATCATTCACACATTCCATCCATCGTTTCTTTGGTCTTCCCCTACTTACAGCCATCCACATCCATACTCAATACTCACGTGATGTGGTCAATCCTATATTTGAGCATGAATTAAAATGGCATGCATTGGAGAGGGCAAAGTTTAGCAGTGGAGTGCGGCTGATGATGATGTTGAATTAATCTCCCCACATTTGAGTATGTCCCTCGTTTAACTAGTCACACTACGTTGTCCGACGATTAAGCTTATCGGATTCCCTTCCGAATTCCAATACAGATAGCGGAATCTTTTTCGAAAGGATAAAAGGGAGATAATCTTATTGTAATCTTTAATGTGGCGAGGAAAGGGTTTGACCTTGTACATTTATGAGATAAATGCCTGTTGAACGGATAGGTTGACCTACGTTTAACCCTTGGATTTACTGTCTCGTAGTCATTTATCGTTTAAATTGGTATTTTCTACTAAAGATTCCGCATAGAAGTCTAGGATCGGTTCTGTGGCTCAGGTGTCAAGTGGAGTTACGTTTCGGATGTATAATAATATTATATAATATCACATACAGGATGAAAAAGTTAATTACTTTAATTGCATTGTTTCTAATACGTTTATATAGCAAACTTGCAAACGGCCCACCTCATTTTCGTTAATCGACGCCTATCAACTCAGCCTGTCCCAATTTACGTCACAACATCCAGTTTACTTGTCGCTGTTGACATCTGCAATACAAGAAGCATCGCAGTTGCAGTTGCATTGCCATCCCATAGAAAAGTTTAAACGCCTCGTGCCTGTAATTGCATCCGAACCCTTCAAACTAGAATACAGCAAGAATGCTTGACGGCAGACATAGTTGGCAGTACTTCCCTGGACGAGCTCCTTCACAAAGAGCTGTGTAATACTAAACTTATCATCCATTGTATTTTCTGACATCCCAAGCTTTATTACATCACAGATTCGTCTCATCTCAACAGATGCCTTCTTAACGAGTATTCAACTGGGACAGTTGGAGCAGCTTCATTATAAGATGCTTAAAAGTTTTCTCTTGACAAAAGTACTAATATGTATATTAGGCCTAAACTTTTTTGACATTGAATTTGTGACTTTATTTCCGTAGGTTAAAGTTGAAAGGCGATTAAGCGTGTCGTGTTTTGTTTTGTATTTTTCAGTCATGGTAGGCATTTGTTTTGTGTTGAGGTTGTTTTAAATAGACCCGTATTAAGTATAATTAAGTCAATATGGCGCCTGAAAGCTGAAGTTTTAAAGTTACCTAACCAGCAAATTCTAGGTCAGACGTATGAAAATGTGGAAGAAGCAAAAGTAGTATGAATAATTATGAATATTTATCTGTATCTCTCGGCTTTGCCCGTGAGTATGTCGGGATTTATCCCACGGAAACGTACTTCCGGAATATAACATATCCTATGTTAGAACGTGGGATAATCTAAACGGTTGAATAGATTTTGAAAAACTATTCATCTGTTTGAGTGAAAAGGTAACTAACAGACAGACAGATAGACCGACAGACAGACTGAGTAAGTTTCACATTTTTAATATTAGCGTGGAAGAATGGATTTATAACATTAGTTCGGGCAGATGATTACATATCGAGCTTTGGAAAGAACCTGTCATACAGTTATATGTGTGTGAGTGACAGAGACGACGTTCTACAAAGTTTTTTTTTTCTAAAACTCAAAGCACCATATTTACGGCCTACCACCGCACACTATCGTTGTGCCTGCTATTATAAACATCAAAAGCGCAAATATCTCATACATTCATTGAGAACTATTCTTCTCATAAATACTCTTGCATGTGTCCACTCCATTGAAAAGAGTCTGCAATATATTCTTGGCTATATTGCCCAATAGTTTATCTTCTATTTGACAACACATGCCAACGTGTCGCAGGCAGCATTCATTTGTCATTATATTTGTTAATGAATAGGGCTGTGTTTTCTGCCTTTTTTAACCGACGAACAAAAGGAAGAAATTCTCAAACCTTTTTTTTTAAACACGCTTTTATTAGCTTGTCCTGTATTTTTAATTTGGTATCGTGGAGTTGATCTGGGAAACGAGGGTCTGATGATGGAGCCACGAAACATTTTTGTGGAAACGATTTTTTTTTCCAATCTCCGCAAAATTATAAGATGATCTAGGCAATGTACTGTTTTAAATAAAAAAATAATCGTAAAAATCTGCAGCTACTGATTTCTAATTTATGTCAAAAAATGCCAACTAAACCTCAAATTTTAATCAAGACTAATAACCAACGCACTAATTAAATCTGGGTTCACTGCCTGGCTAAGTGTATAGGCGTAACCTCAATAGAAATTTCTGTATCGGGCTTTTAAGAGCCCATCTAGGCATATAGTTACATTCAGGCTAAAAGCACTGCCGGATCTGCTAACTCAATTGAAATCCTGCCTGTGAGAATATGGTAGTCTACATGATCGTATTTTGTCTGCGGTAGTCCTTTTAGTAACGGTTGAAAGGTACCAATTTAGCTTGTACGTGACAAACAGGCAACGTTTGTGGGGACATCAATATGCAAGTTGAGCTATGCAGGTCGAATTTTGAGAGTAGATTGCGGAATTGACACTCTAGTTTGTTTAACGTTAAAGATATTTTATCTCTTAAAATAATTACAAAGTCACTTACACAAAAAAAAATGGTTTAGCAATATTAATGCCAATAATTCAACTTAGCCTATTGCAGTCCACTGCTGGAACACAGGCCTGAGGAGCGGGCCGTAGTTTAGTGCAGGGGACCAGTTCCGGTTGGTTACTTTCTCCAATAACTAAAATTATTCTTCGGTTTATTTTTATCAGAAAATACAAGAAGTATTTTTCCGATCTAAGAGTTTAGCTTTCGTGGAAGACTTGATACTGTGCTGACAACCGATGAACCAGCAGCGGTCATGTTTTATTGGCCGTTTTAATGCTATCGAAGAATTTATAATAGCAGTTCCATTGTTTCACAAGCCTACATTTATTTTCTTTATTTTAGTTACACTGTCGTTGCAAGATATCTATTGACAATCGATACTCTTAAAAAACTTCAGTATTTGTGCAGAAAATCAAGGGAACAATAGGGAACCAGAGAATCCATAAGGAAACCCCTTATGAACTGATTTCCTAATAGATGGACAAAATGGAAACTTCCCATGGAGTATTTTTAGCCCTGAATTCCGTTTCCGGTGTCGTATTTAAATACGTAATTTGAAATCGAACAAATCGATTGGGACGTATCCCGTTACCCGTGGGATGCATTAACTTTTGCGTCGGAAATCGATTTATGAGATGGAAAGCATCGGATGTTTTAAATTGAATTATGTAAATGATCTGTTGCCATGTTGAGTTTGTTTTTGTTTACTTTACTTAAGGGCTTGTAATACC
Organism: Apamea anceps; assembly: GCA_951799955.1. Classification (NCBI taxonomy): domain Eukaryota; kingdom Metazoa; phylum Arthropoda; class Insecta; order Lepidoptera; family Noctuidae; genus Apamea; species Apamea anceps. Next base: position 5,218,529 of record OX637528.1, read on the forward strand.
TCAGTTAAAATTCATATTTTGCCCCCACTTCCCCGCGCCATGTATCACTCTAACCCGCTCGCACTGTCAAACTGATTTAGTTAGGGTGAACTAAACTGTTGATGGACGTAGGCTTGGTAATAATTGATTAAATTATGATTATATTATTATGCGAAATCGATGTCTTCTGTATAGAATAAAAAGGAAATATATTGAAAGTTAAATTATTAGTACATTATAAATTAGCTAGCAAATTGTCAATTTATAATGTACTAATAAACAATTTAGCTAATTGACCGTGGTAACCTACAAACAGAGGGGCAATTCTCGTAATTTTAAGAACGCTCAGATCTCAGTCTCAGTCTGCCAAAAATACCTCAAATTTCCATACATTTTTGACAAGTAAGTATTTTACATTGATTGTCGCTGAGATGAGATTGCGACTAGATTTTGAACGTTTTTAATTATGTACGAGAATTGGCCTTCTGATGTTCAACTAAAAATAGGCGCTTCGGAAATCATTGAATTGTTTTATTGATATACAGCGTGGCGCTTTAATGGCGACATTAATTTAACACACGTATACGGTTTCGCGTTTTAGTTTTATGAATATATTTTAATTTAATTAAACATTAATATTTATTTATTTATTAACAATAGCTTCTGCCCGCGGCTTCGCCCGTGTGGATGTCGGAAATTATCCCACGGGAACGTGCTAACAGGATAAAAAGTATGTGCTTCCCCAGGATGCCATCTATATCTATGCCAAATCAAAAGTTCAGTGGTTTAGGCGTGAAAATGTAACATACAGTTTCAAGTTCAAATCCTCCCCTTAAAAACCGAATTACCCGTTTTTGTCCCGTCAGTGGTAAATTTTCGACAACTTTACATATTTATTATTAATTATTTTCTGTCAAAAGTATCAATACTGAGTTTCGAGTTACTCAGACCGCGCATTCAATTTTTTCGACATAAACTTAACACCCCTATATCCCCCTTTGAGGGGTAGTTTTAAAAAACATATAATGATAAACTTTATTACTTACTTAGGCAAATTTCAAGTTTATTAACTAAATGAAGAAGATTTTTATATAAACTGTATCCCCGCTTTTCACCCCCACAGGGGTGGAATTAAAAGAAAATCGTTTTGGATGTATTCATAACTTGACTCAAAGATTATTTATACTAATTTTCGAGTTAATCAAGCCATGCAGTAAAATCCTCCCCTGAAAAATTGACTACCCCATTTCAGCCCGTCAGGGGTAGATTTTCAAAAAACCCTGATACACATTATTCTTTACTTTCAATATTAGGTATAAATACTGAGTTTCGAGTCAACCGGACTGCGCGCTAAAATTCTTCCATACAAACTTTGAAACCCCCCAATCCCTTATTAGGGGGTAGTTCAGAAGAAAAAAAAACTGACAATCTTCATAATTTATTTAGATAAGTATTCGTGCCAAGTTTCAAGTTTATTAACTCAAGGAATAAGATTTTTCATACAAACTTTCATCCCCTATTTTATCCCCTTGGGGGTAGAATTTATCAAAATCCTTTCTTACCGGATGCCTACGTCATAACATCTACCTGCATGCCAAATTTCAGCCCGATCCCTCCAGTGGTTTGGGCTGTGCGTTGATAGATCACTATGTCAGTCAGACAGTCAGTCACCTTTGAGTTTTATATATTTAGAAGATACTTTTCCGGCATAAAAAGTACCCAATGTGGTGCCCAGGATATTAAAGATCAATTATACCAAGTTTCATCGTAATCGAATCGGTAGTTTTTGCGCGATGCCTGAACAAACAGACAGACAGACAGACAAAAATTTTTTAATCACATTTTTGGGTTCGGTGTCGGTCTAGTAACACCCCCTGCCATTTTTTTTATATTTTCAATGTACAGAATTTTCACTTTTACAGATTTATTATAAGTATAGATATAGATTTTCTAAAATAGTATCTTAGAGCAACCTGACATAAAGAACTGTAGCGCAGGGGTCATTTGCCGGGGTCACGGATCATAACATCGATCGCGTCAATGTAATAGAATAGAATAGAAAAACTTTTATTTCAGACAGGAACTTAAAACAAAATAAATTAAATAACGTACATAGAGAAGGCGAATTGAAGGAAAGAGCGAGAGCCATATGTCGGCGAGCGGTGCAGGTGGAAGATTTCAAGTTACGATTTTTTTAATGTTGTTATAATTTTTATGATTACTGGCCACTAGCCCTACCCGTGTGTTAAATTAATGTCGCCATTGTAGCGCCACGTTGTATTCGAAATAAAATCAAAATGTGATTCAGATTCAAAAACATGCAACAATTCATTAAAAATTCAATCGATCGATTGCAATCGATTGGGCATCCCTAATCTTTGTCGATACGACATGACGTTTGGCGAAAATGGCGGCGATTAATGTTATTAGTCGCGTAAAATACTTTAAAATGTTCATTTTGGCATGCAGCTAGTTTAGTCCGTGTTACAAAAGTATTTGCAACTAACATACTAAAATAGACAATTAATTATCGTGCATGTCCGATATTTCTTGTGCACAGGGCAACTCTGGACAATGTCCTTTTCACACCAAAAATAAAAGACGATTCTCAGCAATTAGTTTTGTGCAATGTTACTTAGTTGGATGTATGACGGCTATGGGCCTTTTTACACCTTTTTTTTTGTGTGGGAATCATCAAATGACGTCTCCTGCTCTGGGCGGAGCGGGAGGGCTTGTCAGACTTTTACTGACTAAAAACCACCCCTGTTTCTTTAGTTGCCTATGCCAGGGGCCACAGTATCTCTTTCGAACAACCCGCGGCCCTGGCAGGCATCGGCCCTAGCGGACCCCGTCAGTTAGTGCTGACATCTCTTTGAGGCGAGTTGTGTTCCACGCCTGCCTCAAAGAGATGTCAGCACTAACTGACGGGGTCACACGCGTGGAATACATCGCGCCGTCGATCCGGGCCTGGTCCTTACCGGGCGGCAAGCTGCCCATTGCTCGCCGCTCGCAAGCCCGCGCCTGCGGTGTCCGGGATTCGGTTGTTGACTCCCGACGTCCAGGGCATCTCCTGCGGCGACTAGGGGTGTGTGAGCGCAGAGATTGCCTCTCCCTCATGCGCTCCGCCTCCTCCTTTGCGAACATTATTGCTTCGCAGAAGGAGGTGACGGCTTCCCATGCACTCACGCTCCGTATCATGGCCTGGACCCGGGCCGGACGCGAGAGATCGCCGCCACGAGGACGCGGCGGTGACTCCGCCTAAGCTGGGCAGACCTCCACCGTATGCTCCCACCGTGTCCTCCAGGCGATCCACACAGTGGTGACACCCTGGCGTTTCCTCCCGCCTTATCCTGAACAGGAACCGCCCGAAACAAACGTGTCCGGTGAGGACCTGCGTCAGGCTGAAGGTGAGGGTACCGTGGCGCCTCTCCAGCCACTCCTCAAAGAGGGGACTTATCGCAGCAATTGTGGCGTGCCCAGCACTGGCTTGCCATTAGATCCCGCCGGAGCTCTGTCCGCTGTATCGTGATTTCTCAAAAATCCTTTCAAAAATCCACCTGTATTTAGACATTTGTGGTAATTGAAATATATTTCCATTACCACAAACCTATGTCGATTGATCGAGAAAAACAGGTTTTGCTGAGACTTGGTTGTTTTGGTTTTAGTTTTTTTTTTGTATTTGTAATGATATGTACGTGATTACTAGTTTATTTATTTATTTATAAGTATGTATTAGGTATGTTGAAACTGTGTGTACTCCCCGTCACTTTTCCCTAAAGGTTCATTAGAAAACCAGCGTCAGACAGCATCTGTCTGGCATTAATGCTGAAATGAACCTTTTTGGCGCAGCCGTGAGGCACACACTATTGTTGTCTGAAACATTATTTTTTATTTTATTAATTTTGTATTTTGTGTTTCACGAACTATGTCCAAATAAACTTTTTTCTTTCTTTCTATCTCAAATAAAATTATTTATAAAAAAGTTTTGCTGAATATATTGAAAACACCATAAAAATTTGGGAACTATCTAAAATAGGTACGCTTACCTCCCTAAATTTTTGACAATATTTTGATATTGACGTGAGATTACGATTTTGAACCATTTCAAAGATGATTTTATAAATTAAAACTACAAAATTTGGATAAAATAAAAATACGGGTGCCTTATTTTTACATCTAAATTTAATTTTACATTATCATATAATTTCTTAAGAACATAAAACGTTGTCAATCGGGTCTTTTGAGCGCAAGCGAAGTGACACGGGTTCCACGTCCGATAGCCGAAGCGGTACTGACAAGTACTGAATCGGGGTCCTGTCGGGGGCCGGGCGGCAGAGCGGTTCAAGGTGTGAGTGGTTAAAAAGCTTGATATTTCCAATCTCATCTTTTTACGTTAAATGTAACGATTAAAAAATAAAAACGAACAGATGACACCTGCTTTATGCATGGATCGATTAGCCTGCAAAGTTTCATGACCTAATTTGAACATTTTCATTGATAATTCTTCTTTTATTGTACGGTTTAGAGGTAACTTTGAGATTTATTTGTATCGAGAAAATTGTATGCAATCGTGTTTTCGAAACAGACGACACCTCGCAGCAGTCCTCGTCTTTATTGTATATTAATTTCAAAGAGAATACTGCAGTATTGTTGAAACTAGAGCCATTAATGCTAAGACAATTTTCGCAATCTGAGGTATTACAGGCCCTTAATGGCGGATGCATAAAAAAGCCGGCCAAGTACGAATCAGACTCGCACACGAAGGGTTCCTTATTACTGTACAATATTTAACACATACAAAAAAAAAAACACATATCTTGTAGATGGAGACCCGCTTTTATTTTTAATTTCATTTCTATTATTTGTAATTTGTTGTCATAGTAGTACACACTCTGTGAAAATTTCCAGTGTCTAACTGTGACGGTTTAAGAGATAGACGGACAGACGAGTCTTAGTAATAGGGTTCCGTTAGCACCCTTTGGGTACGAAATCCTTAAAAGGAATACAATCCAGCAGGACTACATAAAGCCGATGGACGACTGAGACTTTGGTCTTCATCAAAGCAAAGTTCAAGTAAACGAGGTTTGGACTAAGAAACCGAATTGTTAGTTTTTATTATAAGTTTCCAGCGGGACAGAGCTAGCTTAGCTTAGCAGGACGTCTGGAAATCGCTCATTGTTAAATTCTTAGAAAACCTGAATGTTTTAGCTGTGATACGTATTCTGTAATACATATTTTTCTGCCCTCCATCAGCTGTTTTATCCCCAACAACAAACTATACGACATCATAAAGAAAAAAACATAACTTACCCGTCATAAAGAGAAACCCCAAGGAAAACAAAGCAATTTTATTTGAGTGACGAAAAGAATATACGAAGGTTTAGCACTAAAATATGATACAGCTTACAAAATATCGGGCAAGGACAGGCGTTCAAATAAATTAGACTTGTTTGTCACGACGTATACCTACTCAAGGTGACTCCGAATTGGAATTTGTGTGAAGATTTGGAGCGGGAGTAAAGTTTTCGGGGATGTTATGTAAGTGAATAATAAGGTTATGGAAATATATGTTATGAAGATGGGAACAACGTAATTTCCATAACAAGCAGCCTTCAGCAGTCAACTGCGGGATATAAGCCTCTCAAATCACCTGCTATTTACCTAGATTCTTTGTGCTCTCATGTAGCTGCTACCAGCCACCCTGTGAAGATCGTCGTTCCACCTAGCCTGAGAGCATCCACTACTTAGTTGGCCGAGGCCTATGTTCAGCAATGGACTGCTAAAGGCTGATGATGATGAACTTCGTTACTCCTGGTATGCAACAGTTTGATAAATTACTATCAAATACCTACTATTTTTCTTATGACAAAATGACTAACTTTTACACCTTCAGACAAATTGGCTTTAGACATAACACTCAACTAATTACGGCGGCTTCTCACGGCGCTTGTGTGCTAATCCTTTGGTCAAACTTTGGTCCCATCGTCACTTGTCCAACATCTTGACTAAAAAGCAGCATTGGCTTACGACGGGCCCAATGCTAGTTTCACACGTCAGGTTGGACAAAATGGCGTTGGGGCCAAAGTTGGGACAAACGTGTGGACCCAGCGTTAGCTTGATACCTTGGCTTAGCGCCAAGAATGGAAGGCGTTTGTCACTTCAGGTAATAGTCGTTGAGACAATAGGCTAACATACTTGGGAAGATAGTGCGTTTGCAATGATTTACAATACCGAATGCTTCACCTGGGTCTCATCGGTTTACAAGAGCGTTCAGTAATATCATATCACTAGTAAATTATCTTGTTTGAAGATAATTTTACAAAGTCTTGTAAATAACGAACTAAGACAAGCGAGAAAAGACAAACACACTAGGAAGTGTGACTCTTTTCATTAAAAAAAAAAATCACTTGATACTAAAATTGGTTTAAATAAAGTTCGGAACACTAAGAATATTTTGTAAACGATGAATTTATCTCAACATGATATTTATGTTTTTTACGAGCAATCTTGTCCATCCCAAGTTGTCATCAGAAATTGCTTCTATCGAAAAACCTCATGTACAATTTGTTAGAATTTTGTGCATAAGACCAAGCCATCTTCCAAAATCAACTACATATTTAATAACATAAGCTACTTCTTCCAGATTGCGACACTCAGAACTGAGACACTGTGTCAAATCTTTTATTATATTGGCTTACTGCCAGCGATGGTAAGATGTATATTGTGACTTGAGGTAATATTCTCCAGACTAAGGCGTGCTAAACTGTATCAATGTCTTCTCTTTCAGTGAATAGTAATAGTGTTATTGTATTATTTGCTTCAAAATGATTCTGATTCCGATTGATTGTGTGTTACGCAATTAGCATCCTAATTGCGTAACACACAATCAATCGGAATCAGAATTATTTCAATCGTGTTTGGTAACGTAGGTTCGCACCTACACAGCTTAGTATAATTGTAAATTAATGTAAACCTCGAAAACAGTAATCAGAAAATAATAATCCGAGTAATAGTTTAATTTTGGGTTTAGTCAGCACTTGTACAGCAGTTTAATGTTGTGCGTTGACTTTGAAATGAAATTGAAATTAATTTAAGGTAACTGACCGTAAATAATTGCGCATCGATTTTTAGCAAAAGTTCAGCTCTGTGGAGCGTCGTCTCTGCTAATCATTCCTGTAAATAGGTAATGAGTAATTCGGTCTGGTTTCTGTAACTCCACGTCAAAGCGCGTATTTTGCGTACGGCTGGGAAAATCGATCGTCCCATCTACCCCAGCTCCTCAAGGAAGGCAGCAACGCCTTAGTGCTACTTACAATCTCACGGAGAGTACCTGGGTTACCGAAGTACTTTGCCCACTTTGTATGTGTCAACCACCGGGCAGTTCGTCGTCCTCCATGCAGGCCCTGCACAGTGGACTGTCTGTGACTTCGATGACAATGTGGTGATTATTAAATGACTCGTGGCCAGTTAATCAAACATTCCTGTTCTAAAGCCCAATCTGTCATACCTATTAAGGTATGACAAATGGGGCTTTAGAATAGGAATGAAATAATTGAATGATTGAGTAAAATTTTATTATAACCTGGTAAAAAGTTACTCCACTTTTTATCCAGATTTTTATTTGTATCAAATACACGTCAGTCGTCCATTTGTTTGGAATATGTATTTTAAAGAGTTATTATATTATATCTATGGTCTGTTAAAGTAACATAAGTAGGTACCCATACTTAGTAGGGTTGCTAAATTCTGTGTTTCCAGAAAATTCTTTTAAAAAATCACTTTTCCGGTGGTCGCACCATGAAGATTACATAATCAGCCTATAATGTTCCCACTGCTGGGACACAGGCCTCCTCTCGAAGAGAAGGAGTGGGCTGTAATCCACCACGCGGGCCCAGTGCGGGTTGGTAGAAACACAGAACCGATAAAAGAGGTCTTTTATCTGTTCTGTGGGTAGATATGTCACATGTCTTCGAATTTATAGTTCTAGGACATGCCGGTTTCCTCACGATGTTTACCTTCACCATTTTAAGCGCAGTGGTGATGAAATAATTTACACAAAGTAAAGTGCCTGTCTGGGTTCGAACCTACGACCTACAACTTCTAAGTCGCGGCCGTTACCACTGGGCCACCACAGCTCTCGAATGAAGATTAATACAGCATAACCAATTAATCAGCCCAGCCCAGAATATTCCCACTGCTGGGACACAGGGCGCCTCTCTATGAAACTGTGTAAGCGCTAGGTTGTGGACGTCATCGTCGAATAAATATCAGCAACACACTTCACAACAAGTCCTCATTAAAATTCCTTCCATGATAAAATGTATGTACGAGTCCCTAAATAAATAAACATCAACTTACGAAGTAAGCCAAAGAGCTCTCCATTTGACTAACAACGTTGAAGACTGCCAAAAGTAATAAAATCGCAAGTTAGTTCAAAAGGGCTAATGAGTCAAAATGTTCCTTTTGTAGAATATAAATACTATTGTTAAAGTTATTGTTTCAAAGTTAAATCGTTTCGTTCCAAATCAAGGTTAATTCTGTCTTGATTTTCTTGATTTTCGACTTGTAACGAATTTCTGAAATTTGATTCCATTGTTCTCACTTAATTGCTAATCGATGGCTTAGTTTGAATCTACAAGCCGATGGCTAAAGTCAGTTAATTGCCTCAAACCAATCGAATATTCACAATGTAGTAAACTACTATTCATCAAGATCAGTCTAATATACAATGTAACAAAATTTATACTTAGAGACTTAAAAATCATTACATGTACTTCGGAATATGTGAGGAATTTTGATGTGGGTTGGGCCGTTTTGGCAGAACTAAGCTCAAGTGCAATACGATGCAGTACGTGCAGTACACCCTGGACAGTCAGCTTTTGTACTAACGTTGGTCACAGTTGGCGTGATTTCTATTTCACTATTATTCTTTTTCTTAGGCAATAGTTCATGCCGTGGTAAAAATCTTAGCCAGCAGGTAGTAACCGGCCATCATAACTGTTTAGGCCATTTGTGCGCTTTATATGTTTTTACAGCGGCATTTTGATTTCAAGCAAATGTCATAATTATGTATGGAAATTTCACATCCGGACTGTGAAATTCCTAAGGGTGTTGAATTAATTATAATCGCTCCTCGTGGAGGATATTATAATGAACCTGAACTAATATGAACCCGTTTCGTAGCACATTCCATGCTTTAATGAATAGGAAAGCTTCCAATCCTTTACAAAATACGTCGTAATAACAGGCATGAAAGCTAATGACTTATAAAAGGTAGAATTCTCATTAACTTAATAGCCCATTACAATACAATATGTAAATTAAGTTTTCATGGTGGAAAGTAACGGCTGCCATGATTGTTGTAGGGGTGTGTCTTTCACGAATTATTATTTGGTTAGGGTTGGTAGTATTGCCAAAATAAGTAGCAGTAAGCAGGTCACATTGCTCGCAGAAGAGATGGCCAACGGGGCCGAAAGTTCTGGAGTAGCGACCCCGTACCGGAAGACGTACATAGCGTTGGGGGGCCTCCCCTAAGGTGGACCTGACCTTGTGAAGGCCGCAGGAATCCGCGAGATGCGAGATACACATAACTGGTCGAAGTGGCGGTGCTCGGAGGAGGCGTTTGCCCAACAGTGGACTTCTTTCGGCTGAAGTGATGATGATGATGATGGATGATGGTTGGCCTGGTTTTAGGAAGAATTATCAAGGTTATGATAAGGGTGTTTTTGAATATTTGTATATAGTTAAAACTAATGTTTGGTTACGGTTATTTTGGTTTGTTAGGCTTCATCGAGTGGAGACATTAATATTCATATTATATGCAGTAGCATGGTTGGTTGCAAACGTAGTTTTTGGTTTAAATCGGAAAAACTAAGTGGGTTAGATTTCGCACTTATTTGGCTGTTGATGAATAAAGGACCACTATTTTCTAATTTTTAATTTTTTTTTTATAATTTGCAAACGATTTTGACAAGCGTTTGTTCATGCTGTAGATGTTGTTAGCAAATAATATTCATAAATGAATTCTTTATTAAAGTATGGCCATTTTAATAGGTAACATTTGATGTCTGTCAGTTTTATCTTCATAGTGAGGTGACCTGCTTAAAAACATCGATTAAAGTTAATGAATCGATACGGGCTTGAATTGTAACTGAAAAAAGTTAAGCAATTGTGCAGTTCTAACAAAACGAAAAAATATATTATTTTATGCCCGCCGTTATAAGGTTAAGTTGTTGAATTTTTATGAATTGTCAAATGCTACCTATTAAAATGGCCATACTGTAGGTGATTTTAATCACAAGCCTACTTTCAAAGCTCGTGCTTATAACCAAACTACCAGTAATTCATCGACTAAAAGCCGACGGGTTAAACGTTGATGCCCATATCAAGTTAACGGTTCCGATCGTAAACATTTAATGTGATAATTAAAGACATTGTCAACGTTCTCTCGCCATTAACCTAATGGAAATGTATTGCTTACTGAATGAGAAAATTGGGAATGGGAAGGGAATTTCCCAATTAATGGGTGACGTAAAATCAATAACTGTGATGTGATTTTTCAACTGTTTGTTGACGTCACATGGAATACACGGATTTGAGTTTCCAAAGAATAATAGCAAGGTCGTGGCGTGGTTGTGGTTGTGGTGTGTGTGTGCCCATGAATATGGCCAAAACAAATATAATTACTTATATATATTGATTGGTTTCAAGCGCTTCGAACTATTAAAAACAACCTACTTCTACAAAACATTTTAACAGTACATCATTAACATCACTAAGTACAATATTGTGTACCTACAACAGTCAATAATATCGAGGTCGCTCCTGATCGTAAAATTCCTCTAATATGCAAACGTGTATTGGAAACCGCTTTACCTGTTTATTTATTCAAAAAATTATTTAGGTACAATGGTATTGAAAAGAATGTGTAAATATGTAAACTGTCCATAGAAAGCAAATACTTAAACCTTGAAAATAATGTAACCAAAGAAGGAATAAAAATATATTTTGGGCCTTCGGAAACGGAGAATAATAATATTTTTACGCGAGATACCTACGTTTCTCGAACTTTCTCACATCCGTGCTTCATACTATTATTATAAATGCGAAAGTAACTCTGTATGTCTGTCTGTTTGTTACTTATTGGAAACAAGTCTTAAAAACAGTGGATGTAAATTCACCTTCTTGTCATTTGTTTCGCATCATTTCGCAACGAACGATGTGTCTCGTTGTGAATCCGCGATGATTTACTTTTAAAACAAATGAGTTCGTTTTCGAATTGTGTGCGCTCACTTGAGTGAGGTTCCAAGTGAACTTTGCAGGATAACACTACAGTTTAACGAACTCGCCTTTTAACCTAATTATGTAAACTAGATCGACCAGTCGACACACACTGCAAGTCTAATGCTTGTTAATAATTCAAAAAGTCAATTAATTTGTTCGTGCACTCGGTGTGAGGGTGTCGTGACCACAACGATAGGTTTATTAGTGTACCGTTCTAACCACAAGCTAGTGCTGTAGGGTTAGTACAGGTCAGCTGGCGAAGGCTAGACGTGCTTTGACTACATTTCACATAACATAACATCACGACTGTCTTCCCCAAATATGTAGTTAGGTTAAGATGTAAGGTTTATAAGTTCACATATCACTATTTAGGCACGTCTGTGTCCCATGTAATAGGAACAGTTTATTTGTCTTGAGCTGATACTAAGGAATTCCTTTTGTTTTTATGGAAAATGTTGACAATGCTGCCTAGCAGCGGCCACCGAGGCATCTCCGAGCTCTGTGTCTAGGATTAAGGCAAGGTATATTTTCCAAACAGAAAACATGTCTCATTTAGAATTATCATATAAATTGGAAACGATTCCAGGGCACTCCAGTGTTGGATGGAAAGCAAAAGTTTTGTGTTTTTGGGATCGAATGTCGGATTCATTGTCTATTACTCTTTTGTTTATTTTCGGCTACGTAGAATGTGTAGAGAGTAGATTTATTAAGGTATTTGTACTGGGTGAGAATTGGAGCTTTCGTTTGACAAAGGTTAAACTATAGGTTTTTTTTAAAGACTGCGTAAAATTTGGGTTTAAAAGTTGGTTTGAGTCAATGAGCTCTTAACAAGTTTGCGAGTTTTCAAACCGTGGGCACTCATGGCACATATAACTGGCGAAATGTGCGTGTTTCTACTATGGGCACACCTCTGCCCAGCCCTTTGGAGAAACAACACGTTATGTTATCCTTTCTGGAATAAAAAATATCACGACTGTTATGAATATTTCCGTCTAGCACTTTATCCGAGGCAAAATGGTTCAGTACTAAAAATACCGAAGGAATTCTTCAAAAGTCAACTTCAACCACAATACAGCTATTGATTTCTGTCCCGCTAATAGTTTGTTATACAGGGTCGAGTTAATGTTTGTGGGAGCGCTAAATTACATCGCTAATGCTTGAACAAACATGTTCTATGTATACAGGGTGTAACGAACTCGTAAATATTAAAATGAAAACTATAAATCTGAATTTTGAACTCGAAACAGTCTGGGTTTTATCGGACAGCTGTGTTATGTATGCATGTGAGTTTAATCGTGTGAGGATAAATGTGACTGTTATTTTGTGCATTTAATTATAAACGTAGGGTCCAGTTGGAGTCCACTGACTTCTAAAGACATGGAAGCTTTACAAAGGTTAGTGACTCAATGCAGTAAAAGTATAATTTATAACTTTTGATTTCCAGCTTTTGTTGTGATTTGAGTTTAGTTTAAAAGGCAACTCAGATAAGACAGTGCATATCATGCATATGCCTTATCATATTCACTATAAGCCCGTTTTCACGGCTCTTTAGTCAACTGAGGCCGCTTGAACTTATCCCGCGGGATGAGTTGACCTAATGAATGTTTACTAGACACCAACTAAATAAATGCCTAAAGGAAACAAAGTATAATTAATTTATTTGAGTTAAAAATAACCCGCATTACAAAGCAAAATACAGCATTCAAATTAGAATTGACGTTGATAAATTTAATTATAAATATCCATAAAAAGAAATTAAATAAAAGCCCGCTGTTGGATTTCTACCCTCGGCTCGGCGCTTAAATCCAACAGAGCGCTTTTATGTAATCTGCGGTTACAATTTACTTGCCAAACATGTAAACAAATATGAGTTTTTTGAAAAATAACTTTAATTCCTACACTATAAAGTTCAGTTTTCGCTATAACTTCAAACATTTTTATTACTTTTTCAATAGTGCTATGCTAGTCACTCTGAAATCAACTTAATGACTACTGAAATAAAGTTGATATTTTGTTTAACATGAAAGAACATCAAATGGAAACATACCTGCCTGTATTATAGACAACCCTGTATAATCCATGTTACTGGGAATCCGATAGCTGTTGTTTACATTCAAGCTGTTATGAACTGAACATTGATTATCGTTCGAACGAGTGTTTGTATTTCATGGTTTTATTGAAGTATATTTGATTTTATTGTGCGTATCCATGGCATTTGTTTACATATTGTGCAATAAATGTAAGTCTTAATGAATAGTAGGTTAATTATAGGTTATATTGTACACTTAAACCTTTCTCACGAAAAACTACCTCCATTGGTGAAAACCGTATGAAAATCCGGTAGGTAGTTTTTGAGTATATCGCGTTTAGACAGACAGACAGACGCGGCGGAGGATTTATAATATTATTACTAGCTGCGCCCCGCGGTTTTACCCGCATAGGTTTCGATCCCGTCGGAAAATCGGGATAAAAGTATACCATGTGTTAATCCTGGCAATAAACTATTTGTGTGCCAAATTTCATCCAAATCCGTGTAGTTTGCGTGAAAGAGTAACAAACACCCATCCATCCATACAAACTTTCACGCTTATAATATTAGTAGGATTATGTAGTGACATCCAACAAAATTATTAAGATAAAGGAAAATATATGTACGAGTACGTTACTTTTTCCTTACAGAAATAGCAGACACTTCCGGAAATTGAACCTCCCAATTCATAATTAAAGACAAAAGAATGCCATCAAAGAAATGGAAGATATTTTGTTAACCACAGTACGTCAATATTCCAATCTATTCTGTAATAACGCTGATTATGACTATAATAGGGAACGTGATATTGACACGAAAAAATGTTATAAAGGTGAGGCCATACTTGTGGCATTCGGAACTAAAATCAGTGCTTTGGATTAGTTGGATTAATCCCTACTTACATACACATATAAATTCACGCCTTCTCATGTAGGCAGGTAGGCAGAAACTACAGAATGTTACCTGCCACGATCCTTACATACTTCTTTTGCTAAGATTACGTTCATACATCTGCTCCAGCAGTCTGGACATTCATAGCGATCGCTTTACGACCGAATTCGGTCGCAACGTCCTGTCACTCCATACATTTCACTTGTTAATTCGGGACTTTGCGACCGAATTCGGTCGTAAAGCGATCGCTATGAATGTCGAGACTGCTGGGGCTGGTCATACACACACGTTGGTTGTGAGTAGGTACTACGCATCAACCTTGCTTACTGACCAAAATCCGTTATTTAGCTCACCACAGCCGTCGACGAACGAAATAATTAAGTCGTTGTTATTTTTCAAATTTTCTTTTTTTCGATTTTCTTCTGTAGCTATTTTTGTCTCGGCACGGATTTTAATAACTAGGTAATTATACCAGCATCATCAGCAGCAAATACTAATACGATGCTCAAAAAAAGCTTGTCATTAAAATGGAAGCAGGACTGCCACTGTGACGTTTTAACTTTGACAGCGCTAGTGTGGTCGAAGCTTTAACATCCGACCCACTTTCTTTTATCTATAATAATGTTTTGCGAACTTGATACAATAACTTATATTACGGTTTTTCTTCTTATTAATTTTAGTTTTTAACGAGAAAATTCTGTCGTTAGTGATTTACTTTAAAAGCTGAGCGAGCAGATAATTAATGCTTGTGGCTTTGTCATCAACGTTAGTTTAGTCTTGTGTACAAAACAGCTTTTTAAAATACTTTATGAGTTTACTCGACCAGTACGATGTTAATGGAATTACCTACATTTAAAACACTGTACCTACTCCTGAACATATCTATTGTAAAATGGAATAGACATATATAAGAGAAATGTATATTTAAGGTTTTTCTATAAAAAATAATGGTTTATTTTTTATTCTTTTTATGTTGCCCCACACTAGGAATTTCTCTTGTATCGTGGGTGCGTTTACAAACATTTAAACTCATACAAACAAACAGCCAGACCTGGAACAACTACTTCTAGGCCATACAAATATTTGTTCCGTGCGGGAATCGAACCCGCGACACGCAGCGCAGCAGTCAATCGCTTAACCACTGCGCCAACCGTACCGTCATTTGCCGTATCATAAACAAAAAAAAAAACAAGAGAGAGATCAGTGGTGGCCAAGTGGTAACGGCCGCGTCTTACGAGTTTTAGGTCGTAGGTTCGAACCCAGACAGGTGCTTTACTTTGTATAAATAATTTCATCACCACTGCTCTCAGAACGGTGAAGGAAAACATCGTGAGGAAACCGGCATGTCCTAGAACCAAAAATTCGAAGACATGTTACATCTGCCAACCCGCACTGGACCCGCGTGGTGGATCACGGTCTACTCCCTCTTACC
The DNA here is from genome assembly GCA_951799955.1 of Apamea anceps. Lineage (NCBI taxonomy): Eukaryota > Metazoa > Arthropoda > Insecta > Lepidoptera > Noctuidae > Apamea > Apamea anceps. The sequence continues at coordinate 5,234,143 of OX637528.1, forward strand.
GAGATGAGGCCTGTGTCCCAGCAGTGGGAACATTATAGGCTGATTATGAAACAAAACAATAAAAATAAACGTCAAAGATAAAGGATCCTTTTTTCGTGATTAGCTTTAGAAATAATACAACCACGGCATTTAAAAAACGCAAACGTAATCCGCCATTTTTCTCGTCTCTCCCGCCAAATATCTTCCATTTGATTACACTGACTTCAATTAATATTATCTGCGGTTCTAATCTACTCAAATTGTCCCAAATCACGAACTAGAGGGTCCGACGTTGACAAGAACCTTGAATATTTCGCAACTTAATTACTTATGATGATAACTTTTCTTGCTAATTGACAAGTGAAAAGATAATTTCAAATTGAACGTATTACTCGTATGTAGAAATAATTTGTTAGAGCTTTATCATTTTGTTGGAGAAAAAAAATATGTCACATGTCATAAGCACACAAAACAAACTTAGTCCTAAAAAAAACCGGCCAAGTGCGAGTCGGACTCGCCCATGAAGGGTTCCGTTACGTTACGATTTATGACGTATTAAAAAAAAAACTACTCACTAGATCTCGTTCAAACCAATTTTCGGTGGAAGTTTATATGGTAATGTACATCATATATTTTTTTTAGTTTTATCATTCTCTTATTTTAGAAGTTACGGGGGGGGGGACACACATTTTACCACTTTGGAAGTGTCTCTCGCGCAAACTATTCAGTTTAGAAAAAAATGATATTAGAAACCTCAATATCATTTTTGAAGACCTATCCATAGATATCCCACACGTATGGGTTTGATGAAAAAAAAATTTGAGTTTCAGTTCTAAGTATGGGGACCCCCAAAATTTATTGTTTTTTTTATATTTTTGTGTGAAAATCTTAATGCGGTTCACAGAATACATCTACTTACCAAGTTTCAACAGTATAGCTCTTATAGTTTCGGAAAAATGCGGCTGTGACATACGGACGGACATACAGACAGACAGACAGACAGACATGACGAATCCATAAGGGTTCCGTTGCCATTTGGCTACGGAACCCTAAAAAATGATGTTTAGATTTACTTTTCCATTTTTCTTTAGAAAATAAAAAGTTTTGTTAGAAACATACACAAAAATATGTATTACAAAAGGTAAGGTAAGGTAAGGTAGTTAGTATAAGTATAAGGATCATTTAAAACTCAACATCTGTAACTTGTACTTCTTTCTGTGCAAATAAAGATCTATTCTATTCTATTCATGAACAAATATGAAACAAACTATTTGTAGAAGCTTGAATCGATCCCGCGACCCAAAACAACACACGGAATCTAATCGCTCAGCTCTGCACCAATTGATTTATGAAAGATGTCTCTTAGAAGCCAATCCATATTTTAACCGACTTTTAAAACGGGAGGAGGTATATAAGGTGATTCTTTTCTTAGGATTTAGTCGGAAAGCTTAGGAGTGGTCCCTTATCAGTTTAATCAATTTCGATGAGTGGCTTTTGTTTTAGCTTCGACAATATGAATTTAATCTACAGACGAAGTAGATTGTTCATGATTTTTACTACAGCAACATAGTTAATATTTAGTACTTAGTATGTGAGTAGTATATCGTGTAGCCCCAAAGTTTTCTGTGAATTACTAGGAATATGGTTTATTATCGGTCGTACTGACAAACATGTTTGCGTAACCTATTTGTGCTAGTCAGCGTTAATATGGCGGCTCGCACGTCAACGAGCTTATGTAGGTTGGCTCTGTACCATAATATCGCTATGGCGACCGTTTGCATATGCGGCCAATCTATACAATATTTAAAATGGAGCGACATCATATCTGACCTCTACATCCCAGTTACTGTAACACAATACTCCTTGAACCCATAAGACTGTTTATAAACCCCTCCAACTAAGCTAAATAATCCTCGTGCTAACAGCAGTTTCACGTAAAATAGTGCAGTGAGTTCACTTCACTCGCTCTCTCACAATAATCCTAACACAGCTCTATTCTACTCATAACATACGAAAATCAGTATTATGTCGTGAGAGCGTGACGATGCGGCGACCATCGTTGATTGTTGAACGTGATCTGAGCTCATGTTAGCACAAGGAGTACATAAAATATAGACAAGGTATAATTTGCTACCTAAGCAAAAAGAGATGTGTCGTGATGTGATAAGCTAAGTGAGAAACACCAAATATCAATCTTATCAAGTACCTGGTACTTGTAGCGGGATTGTCCGAAAGGGTTACCGCTGCCCTGGAACATAAAGGGCTAAGGAAGGAACACGGGTGGGTTTTAGCCAGTAAGAGTCTGACACTCCCTTCTGCTCCACCCAGAGCGGGAGGGGTCAATTGATGATGTCCCAGCCTAAAAAAAAAAAAAAAAAGGACCTGGTACTTGTTGACAGGCCTACGCTGTCCCCCCATACCTACTGTAATTTGGATACATAGTGAAAGCCAATTATTTTTAACCCGTGGAGTTTCTTGCCGGCTCTTCTCCATAGGAAACGACCAATTGGAACCGTGCACCTAGCTTCTGACGTTTCATAAGTGCCCATGTTGGTTTATGTGAAATAAAATATTTTGATTGATTGAATAGTTTGTACCCAAGGGTGAATATAATACCAATGCAACTGATCGTGTTTCGTTTGTCGAAACTACGTTCAAGAGCTGTCAGTGACATCAATATTGTGGAACATTGACACTGACGACACTCGAAAGCGGTTTAGGTGTTATTTTTTTTTATTGTTGAAATTCGCTCTAAGTTCACGTAAAATGGCGTTCTATACTCATGACCTCTCTCACTATTATCCCGACACAGCTCTATTCTACTTATACCAAACTAAACTCAAAGTTAGTGTTATGTCGTGGGAGCGTGTTAGTACGGTAACCAAAGTAAATAGGTGAACGTGACCTGAGCTTGGGACAGTACAACGAGTACAGAAAATATGGACATGTCACTTACATGTCAAAAAACGACAAGTTTTGTGTCAGTTGTCTACCAGACAGATAGTCTCCACCATATTGAAGTTTCAGTTTATTGTCAAAAGCGGCAAAGCTACGAGGTTGACTATACAGTATATATTCACATAATATTAACAGAAGCTTCAAAGTGACGCCAGTAACAAAAATTTTGAAAGGATTTCCTTTCAACTTTTTGCATCCATTGAAATAGCAAATTATTGTTTATTTATTTAACTATTTATGTACACACATATAAACAGACAAGAAGAGAAAACTACATACAAAGGTGACGCTTATTTATAAAAAAATCTCTTCCAGTATACCTGCGATAGGAAAGTAGATACAACGAGATGTAGACAACGTGTGTAAGAGCCATACTTCACCGGGAAGCTATGGCGACGTCGCCGGGTCGCGCTGCCAACTAATTTGTTGGCGACGCGACCTGGCCGCGCCGCCATAGATTTCCGATGAGGTATGGCTCTAAGAGTAGAAGAGGAGAAGAGAAAACCAAATGTATAAAATAAAAAAAAAAACACAAATTTAAGTTAAACATACAATATCAGAATATACTCTTATGCTAGGGACACACGCAGCAATGTTGACTCGCTGGCGATGTCCAAATCTATCGTCCACATACTGGTATTGAAACCACTACTGATAAATCGGCTATCAAAATTTACGTACCGACCTAATAATGTATTGTCTTGTTCATTAATTAACTTCCAAATCAAATCCCGTCTGTTTTCTGATCACCAACAAAAGAATAAAATAAAAACAAATTCACTATTACACTGATCACTGATAGTAGACGGGATGTTTCAGTTTTATAGTCATTCTGATCACCGCAGAAGACGGAATATTTCAGATTTACTACTACACTGATCACCGCAGTTGACGAGTAGACGGGATGTTTCAGTTTCATAGTCATTCTGATCACCGCAGAAGACGGAATGTTTCAGATTCACTACTTCACTGATCACCGCAGTTGACGAGTAGACGGGGTGTTTCAGGTTCACTACTTCACTGATCACCGCAGTAGACGGGATTGTTTCAGTTTCATAGTCATTCTGATCACCGTAGAAGACGGAATGTTTCAGATTCACTACTTCACTGATCACCGCAGTAGACGGGATATTACAGATTCATAGTCATTATGTACACTACACATCTACGTGTCACGGCTAAAATCACCCCAAAAAAATATACATAGTTTTTTTATTTGTCCGGCCAAAAATTAGCTGCTAACACCGTTTGCTGACGTAGCCATTAGGCTACACTAACCACCGCAGAAGACGGGATGTTTCAGTTTCATTAACGAACAAGACATTTAACAGAATCACATTGTTTCCATTAAAGTTAATTAAATAGCTGTGCGTTATGATTAAGTAATGACTAAGGTATCATTACCTTAGTCATTATTTAGACTGTACAACTGATCAGTGCCCGTATTCCCGTAATTTAAAACGTTCAAAATCTAGTCGCAGTCTCATCTCGGCGACAAACAAATGTCAAAAACTTGTCAAAATGTAGGAAAATTAGGGTTATTTTTGACGGATTGAGACTGAGATCAGACTGTGAGCGCTCTTAAAATTACGAGAATTGCCCCTCTGTTCATACACATCAGTAATATAGTCACGAGCAATGAAATGTATACTATACGTTGGTGGTAACTCTTTGACTGGTGCTGGGCTAGCGTAGTACATAGAATAACAGGCCAGCTTATACTGGTTTTGTTACCACAAACGTGCGGTCTACTGAAGCTTATTTTGAATTATTATGTAATTACTCTTACTGAAAAATTCCGAATGGAAAATAACGATCTGGGTCGAATGCAGCACCCAAATTGCGTAACATATTTCAATTGCAACCCGAAAGATTTTGAAGGAAATTGCTAATTGCTTCATATGTTTGCAAAAATCATTTGCTGAACAACGTAAATAACGCAATGAATGTTGTTAAACTGTCAAAATTTGCCATTGTAAGTTTGTTGTGCAATTACTCTTCAGGACCCCATGCTTAGCAGAAATTTAGTGATTATGCGACTGTAGTACCTCCTTGGTCTCCGAAGAACTCATGCTGACTTTACGTGCATCATCCCGATGCACGCTACGAGTATAAGTAGTCGTCGACGTATGATCCCTGCAGGCTCCCGCGTTTTTTGAAACGAAATTCCTTTTCAGCTGAGATTTCGCGAAACTGGCACCAGCTAACCTGAAAAAATACAAGCAATAAGATTATTACATAACATAACATCACGCCTGGTAATCTTCGAAGGGTTAAGCAGAGGTGTGCCTATAGTAACACCAACATTTGGCCAGTTGGGACCTAAACTTAACTGGCCAAATTCAGGGGGCGAGCCTATTGCTTTCAACCGGGCACGAATCCAGACTCCAGGCTGCTGCTGAGAAAGTACTGATAGAAAAACCTAATAAGACTTTCCCCGACCTGGACATCGAACCCAGAACCTCATGCTCAGCAGTAGCGCTTGCGACCACTAGACCCACAGCCGATCGATTCTGTAAAAATCTCACCGTGAAAAGTTAGGTGAAGTGAGCTTAGAGTGAGCTGTCAATAGTATCAAGCATTAGTTGGACTGTCAGCTCACTCCACGCTCATTTCACCTAAGTTTCACGGTAAGATGGTTACAGAATTGCACTGCAGGGCAGTACAAGTGTCTGATATCCACCACCCGGGCACAGTGCGGGTTGGTGGATGTGACATTTCTTTGAAACATAATAATCACAATGATTTTGTATTCATCACTTCTCTCTTAATGGAAAATAGTAGGTAGTTAACGATAAAATATAGGTCCGGATAGACTGAAATCCACTAACCGGATACTGCTGAATACCAGTAAATACATGGAGCGACTGCCTGTCTGACCTCCTTTACGCAGCCATTGGTTAACACAATATCCCTTTGCAAGTCTAGTGGTTAAACCTTCGGGCTCCTGACTACCCGTAACGACTGTCAACGATCTATGAATGACAGCCGGGACCGACAGCTTAGCGTCCTTTACGAGGCACGGAGGGGTCTCAGTTTGAAACCATTCTCGGACCGACCGCGGCAAGCGAAGCTTAACTTTGATCAATCTACACGTGCGGCTGTTACTTTGCCACGAACTCCTATCTAACTGTTGTAACATTATATAAATAAATAAGTAAAATGTCACTAACCTTATAACAATGACATCGAATAATAACTAGACATACTTGATGAAGACGTGGGTTCATAGTCAATGCCACAAAAGTTATCACAAAGGCATCTTCTGTTGACTTCGAAATCTAAACTACTTTTCGCTGACACGCCATTCCGTAGAATTTATAATAATTTGCGCTCCACGGCTACAAATCGTCTTCTTGCAATGTATATCCATTTGTTACAATATAATATTAGCTAAAATAAAAATATTATTGTGATGTTGAACGTAAAGGAAAATGAGCTGCACATAAGGGACATTGACAGATAAAAAACAAAAGAGTAAATAAAAAGAACGTGAAAATTAAAAGTTAATGGCGGCACAGAAAAGAGTTTGTATATGTTTTTAACATTTTTCAAAATCTAAATTTTTGTTGTAATTCGGTATGTAGTTTTTTTTATATTTTCTATTTATAGATTTAGTTATTCTAAGCAACTGATTTCAATATTTTGGCTTTCAAAGCAGTCATTGTTTTAAACAAATTTTCTAAATTCTGCTTTGAAATGAAGGCTGTAGAGTTCGATATCTTTGCTCCGTACCGTGACGTTTTTGCTTTACATCAGAAACTTCAAGCATGATACTTGACAGTTGGTTAATGGACCCAAGAAATTAGAGCAGACAAGTTTCACATAGTTTTATTAATGGATTTAGAATTTTAGGTTTTTTGTTTTGGTTTTCTCCACACATTTTCTCATATTACATCTGACATTGGCAGAATGGTCGACATCGGCACCATTGCTATAGAGAAAAATAGAATAGAATACTCGTAGAATATAAATTAGAGCTGGGAGTGATCGATATAATCGAATTTACATATTACTTTAAACTAATCAATTATGAAATTAGTAACTCGATTACAGTTAATCGATTATAGTTACTAATTTTATATTGTAGTGAATACGGATAGTATATATGTGTCTACTATCTACCACTTGGTCCACGACTACATATGAATGATTTATTTCTAAACTATTATCAAACCATTCAACAAATAGCAGTTACACTCGTATTTGCCTAAGTTTCACATATATACTATCATCATCATTAGTAGTTACAAAATAGTTCGATTAATTTTATAATGATTATTGTTTATTTAAATTGCTAAACGTGATCGTTTAGCAATTTAAATAAACAATAATCATTATAAACAAATTTCAGATTTTTATTTGATTTTGTGTGTGTATTGATTTTCAACATTTGATTTGAATTAGTTGATTTTTATTTATCATGGGAGGCACCAAAAGTATTCCCAATCTGCCTACTTATGGACGTCATTTCGAGGTCAAATGAAAGTTAAGTGGTTTCATTGTGTTCATGTTAAAATAAACTCCATCTTATAAATTTAAGCGCTCAAAATAGAAAAATAAGGTTGAGAAACCTAAAGGCTCGAAATAGTTTTGAAATCCGTGTACGGATATTTTTCTTTACATACAGAATTAGTTTAGCAGATTTGGTCCTCTGTTTGTAAGCAAAACATGGAGAGGTTATCATTGTTTTTATTCATCTGTACATATTATGAATTAAAATCGCTGTTTGTCTGGCTGTGTGACCACGTTGTTCTGCTCAACTACGCAAAGGTTTGTGATGTAGTTTTTACCCTCATTTAGATAATTTATTGCGTAAAGTTTATGTCTATAAAACATTTGATGTTAAACTTAGATATTAATACAGAAATCTCAATGTTTTGTCAAGTCGTAAAAACTGTGCGAAACAGGGGAGGATCTCTAGTAATTTATAATTGATCAATATTGCCACATCAGTTTCCTTCCTTTATTTCCCAAATCATTGTAACCCCATGCACATTGATAAGTCACGTGGTCGTCACTAATAATACAGTCACATCACATCAGTGTTCTGATGTCACGTGACTGTATTATTAGTCACTACTTGTCTCATCTCTGGTATACAAGGCTTTCAAAGGGATTGGCGGAATTTGGAGATGAATATTTCCATTTCCTTGCTAAATAATGTTCCTTCAGAGAATAGTTGATACATTCGTTGGGGTAAGGCTTTTATGGAAATTGGTAGAACCAAGATGGATACGTTTTCCTCGTGTATCAACTAAATTCAGAATTTTATGACTGTTATACTGAAAAACTTTGTACTTTTTCAAATACTTTATGACGCGAAGGGGCTAGCAAATTCAGTATTGCTAGTAAAGATCACTTGAAACTTCACTCAAGTGAGCAATTAACACTACTACTAAGGACTTCACGCTTGGCGGTTGCCGGAGCAACCACTAGACTCATGAAGCAGTCGTGATTGCTAGCGAGAAACACGTACCTATAACGGACATAACATCACGAAGGGTACCTTGAAGGGTTACGGTTGAGTTTGTGTTCACTAAACATAATTTCGAATTTCGAACGCTCGTTGTGAATCCGCGATCATTTACTTTAAAAACAAATGAGTTCGCTTTCGAATAGCTTTAGATTTAAATTTTTTTATGTTACCCCTTATAAAAACAAAGAACGCTCTCAACCGCTGCAGTGCCCGTGGAAACTGTATTGTAATGTAATTTTGTTATCACCGGACGACTTTAACTCTCAAAGGGACGAGAACTGATAGGTTATCGAGGGATAACATATTTATAAACGTAAATGCTGTTATATTTATAGGAGTAGCGCTTTTGTGCGCTTTTTTATTTTCTAACGTGAATATATCATCGTGGACGTGGAATCTTGCATTGTCTTGAAATGTGTTTGCGCAAAAAATTTAGTTAAATAACGTACTGAAAATTGAATAATAATGAATATTAGCATAAACAATTATTTTTATTTTTACAGGTAAATCCACCAGATCCTAATTAGATACTCTTGGTCGGTAAGTCTTGCACTTTTGTCATCTTCAAAATGCGCTCCGTTTAAGTAGATATTGGCTTAAATACTCGAAAAAAGTTTGAATTTTAAAAAGCTGCCAGTTACTTTTATAAAACTTGAATATAGAACATACAAGATGCATAATTTAGACAACGCTGACTGTTTCACGGAATCCAGAACACGCCAATCTATACTTATAATAAATCTGTAGAAGTGAAAATTCTGTACATTGAAAATATCAAAAAAATAAATGGCAGGGGGTGTTACTAGACCGACACCGAACCCAAAAATGTAATTAAAAAAATTTTTGTCTGTCTGTCTGTCTGTCTGTTTGTTCAGGCATCACGCAAAAACTACCGGTTCGATTACGATGAAACTTGGTATAATTATTCTTTAATATCCTGGGCACCACACTGGGTACTTTTTATCCCGGAAAAGTATATACAATAAAAAACAAACTTAATTTTGCGGTTCGAACCATAGACCCGATTACTGTACCAACCGCAAATAATAAGTTTGTCGTAGGTTAGGTCACCCGCAGTGGAGTTCATTTTTATTCCTTTTAGTTTTTAGAGTTATTTAGGTTTATTTTTATATAAGTCGTAGGTATAGATTTTAATTTTAAAGTATAGGTAGTATATTTGATAGTGTACGTAGTGACCGTAGGTTATTTTATAATACTGTTAGGTAGGATTAGTGAGGGGCCCGTGGCTAAATATTATCAGCCGCACAGGTCGATCGGTCAGGTTAAGCTACGCTTGCCGCGGTTGGTCTGTGGATGAGTGGCCATCTTTACATACCGAGACCCCTCCGTGTGTCGGAAAGCACGTTAAGCCGTTGGTCCCGGCTGTCATTCGTGGATCTTTGACAGTCGTTACGGGTAGTCAGAAGCCCGAAAGTCTGACAACCAGTCTTACCAAGGGGTATCGTATTACCCAGTAACTGGGTTGTGGAGGTCAGATAGGCAGTCGCTCCATGTAAAATACTGGTATTCAGCTGCATCCGGTTAGACTGGAAGCCGACCCCAACATAGTTGGGAAAAGGCTACAGATGAGATGATGAGGTACTTAGGTAAAGATATCATATAGGTACCCTCTTAATCACCACTAATGAGACACAATTGGTTTTCTATTGTAATTAGCCACAAAGGGCCCGCGAGATAGATGGCATTCTGGGGAAACACATACATTTTATCCTGTTAGCACGTTCCCGTGGGATAATTTCCGACATCCACGCGGGCGAAGCCGCGGGCAGAAGCTAGTACGATATAAAATTTACAATCTGCTGACGTAAACGTACACGTTCACGTTCGGTAACAGACTCGGTATCAATTTCGAATGTGTCTACGTTACAGAAAACTGGTACAGGTTGTTATGGATTCCTTTTGAAATCTCTTGTAGCTTATATGACGCCTGTTTGCTCCGAAAGGGTAAACAGAAGTATATAGTGGAGGGAGTCGCGTTATGTCGAGTACGCGTAAAGCTTGTTTATGAAACTATTGTATTTGGAAAATATGCTACTACATTTTGCCAGTTATGCTATACATAACCCATACCTAAATATTTGAGGACAACGCAAGTGATGTAAATGGACATTTGATATGACTAATTGTCAACGTATAGCTTAAACTATTGAATACCTAGCTAGACCAAGAGGAAAATGTATGGAATGTATGAACAATTATATGACCAGAAAGATGGTGACTACTGAGATGACGGGTGATGACATGGAACAAGAAGACATGTTGTGTGGACCACAAACGAGTTTAGACAAGAGTAGTATGATGATGATAAAAGCATTAATTTTTGCAGATTTTTCCTTTTAATGATACAAAATTGTATTATTAAATAATTTTCGAAAACATGCATTACAATCTGTGATTAGAATATACACTACCTATCTATCGAGTAAAAGTAAACTCTACGCAGGCAAAGTCACAATCTATAACTTGTTCAAAATAGCTCTGAACCAATTTCGAATGTGGCTGCATAACTGAAACCTGCAAATCATTCCCATATTAGTAAGGATTCCCTTTGAAATATTCCATATTGCACACAAATTGCTATACTAGGAAAACGTCAAATTATACTGAAGTGTGGAATTTCAAAATGGTCGGACGTGATTTAATTAAAGTGGAAAAATGTCATCAGGATAATATTATAAATATTCGTATTCGAATGTATTCAGCTGTATTTATAATAATGTGGTTTTAATGAGAATTTCTGAATTGTCATTGAATAATTGGACGTGTAATGTGGGAAACACAAAATAAGTATATATGAATTCCGTTTTTATGGTGGAATTTCACAGGTTTTAATTAATAGGGGCTTTAATGAGAGTAAAATTTTAATAATGATATTATTACTATTTTCCTGTGTTTTTGTGGAATGGGTGAATGGGTCCAAACCCGCTTTACATTATACATTACTAGCGACCCGCCCCTGCTTGGCACGTATGCTTGGCATACTTGGACGTATAAAAAATCGAGATTATAGTGTTATATCTAAGATAAATATTAATGTACAAAAACGCCAACAGGTCAAGCTACCCGAAACTGTCGAATTTTTCCAATCAACCTTGAACCTTAATGCTTTAGCGGTAAAGTTGAAAATCTATTAAAGAAATGACAGATTGTAATAGCTTGATATGCTGGCGTCTGTACTATACAGCTGTCGGAAAAATTATCTAAATGATGGTAAAAACCGTATCTTTGTGACAGACGCGAAAAGTGACTTAGTTGTAGACTATGTAATGTATACATAGATATATTGGTGTGAGAAGTTTATTACAACTTAATAAGAATACTTGCAAATCGTCAACATTATCATCACCAGCCTAGCCATTTCAGCGGTTTCAGGTTTTATTTGTCTTCCAGAATCCACAGTAACACGATACCCCTTGGTCGAACTGGTTGTCAGAATTTCGGGCTTCTGACTACTTACTCGGTACTACCTACTTTCCTATTAGGCTTTAAGTGTTAAATAAAAAATACATTAATCAAAAGAGACACGGTCCAGACCCCAGCAAATGAGGATTTAACAATTTCAGCCTAAAAAAGGCGAAGTTAAAAAAAGTATGAAAAATTTATGTTGCCTTGTAAGAACTTTTTAATTATACCCAAAGACCTTGAGTCGGGCGGTCATTTTCGTAAAAGAGTGGCCAAGATACATTTAGCTGTCTCCCTCACTCCTGAATAATTAATAATGTAGGACGGCAGCTTCATCTCTTTACAGCGTAAAATCAAAATAGGGATCGACAGTACAGAGTCAATAGTTCGTGACCAGAATTCGTATCTGGGGATAATGTAGGGTTGTATAATGCAGATAAATTACTGCAGAAGGCAAAGTTCTTTATTATTTGTTGGAATCAGGTCATAATCTGGGTCTGTATCAGAAAATACACTCCCGGAATCCTGAATCGAGCCATGTGAGGCGTAAAGACTTAAAACAGCAAAATAATGATGAGTGAAAGATAAAGCTTTTATGCAGTTTTGATGCTGACGTTCTGGTCATCTGTTGGTGTCACTGTTCCGAATTTGAATTCACAACCTTTCTTCTTCTTAGCGTGTCGATGACCCAGAATTGAGCTCCATGTTTGGCGCCATCACAAGCGCCCGTCAGTTCCTCTAACGTGCAGCTGACAAGACACGTAGGACCTGATATTAATTGTTTTTAGTTAAACATCTTTCTACGTGAGTCTGCTTTGAGCTTATTGAGTTTCAACCTTCTTCCATGATCTCTATCGTGATGTTCCTTAAGCAATAAGAATTAGGCTTACTTAGCAAGTTGCTGAAGTTGGCGCAAGATAAAGAATAATGTGCTCGCGATAAAGTGAGTAATCTTCTGTCTATGTGGTGTGGGCAGAATTAAAAGTGGGCACTTAGTGGGAATTAGAGATGTTTTTAGCGTGTAAACTGTTGTATATGCAGGGCTTTTTTCGGCATTAGTAATCATCGAGCAGAAACAGTAATTAGTCAAAAAGAGTTTTCTTAGCGAGTCGAGTGTTTAGAGCCGTTTCTTAGAGAAAGAGAAAAACATAGTACAGGACGTATAGCTTCGTCTCTTTCCCACACTGAAGTAAGAATATAGTAAGCCACCAGGACTTCAATACCGCGAAGGTTTATACCGTGCTCACTCAAAAGTTCGTTTGCTTAGATAATTTCGCTAAGTAATTTCGGAGTTCCACAAAATCACAATTACTACAATTGCTTGGGAAGCCCACATAATGAGAGTGTTTCTAGGATTCTACATCAAAATAATTCGAAGTTTACGCGAAACCGGTCGTGATTTCTTTTAACTAAAGAGCACGCGCAAGTAAGTCCCCTTGTTGAAACAATAATACATACCTACGTCCTACATACATAATTTTGTACGAGGTTGAACTTTGTAGATACGTTTTCAAATTACCTTGATTAAGTTCTTCATGAGGTCACTTCTATCATCAAACATCACAATTGTTTAATTGATTCAATGTCACACAGTCTGTAATATCAACTACAATTTGCGTGTATTATTGTGGTCACAAGTTTCATCAGCTATTTTGAGGTCCCATGTCCATAGAAACTGAATAAAAATCTGAACTTCCTATTATTAATATTTTTTAAATAACGGGGGACCTGACCCATTTTCCTGACATATCCACATAGGTAATTAGGAAAAACGAAAATTTTATCAGCCTAGGGTAATTTAGGAACAGTCACATGTTGTATACGTAAATAACAACTAACACCGAATTAGTAAATCAAAAATATATATATATAACCTAACTTAACTAATCTATTTACAAACTAAAATATAGCGTCGAAAAATTCATCCGCATCGCTGTCGACTAGTAATGTACCCACGAGACTGGCAGCATTACGGCGTTTGCAGATGCACGCACTGACGGATTTGATGCACTGTGGCGTAAGAAATCTGCCTCGCTACTCCGCAGGCTGCGTGGCAGTCCCAACACTATTCTGCAAGCAATAGCCGCCCGGGCAGATAGCCCGCTAGTGTGGGCCATTACAAACCGGACTCGTTCTGTTTTAGTTATGAAGTACTAACATAGGCTAAGCTATTTTTGTTACTAACACTAATAGACCATTGTAGTCTGAATAAATAAAGATTATTATTATTATTACCACGTTGTATGGTAATGCTTGCTTCGTCCAAGGTAAACGCCAGCCCTTGGGTCACGGGAAGTGTCAACCAACCGTTTCGACTTCCTATTTGATTCTGTATGTTTTTTCTTTTTTTCTTTAAAACCACACTACCTTCTATCCGCTGTACTACCAACATAGCCTCAACAACACTGAGTACTGTGACCACACCCCACCATTAAGGGTCTAACAATAAGACTTCTTACGTTCACACCGGTCCCGTATCATTGTGTGGAATGATTGATGACCTCATTGCGGTGATAGACTTCAGGTCTTCAAAAGGATGGAGAGGATTTGGGGAATGATAAATGTGGGTCTAAGTTCGGAAGATTTTGATGTAGGCGTAATAAAGCATACAAGCTGTCTGTCATTTAAAGGACATACAGCTTGTATTCCAAGAAAGAAAAAAACTAGCAATTCGTTGATATCAAATGGAGCTCTTCAGTATCCGTTACGATAATTGCTTTAGAATCTGGAAACATATGTTATTGGAGGAATATTTTGAGTCCGTGTAGGCAAACCAACTAACCTGAGTAGGTATAAGTGTCGAACAGAATTTTTAAAATTAAATATCGATACTTTGTTTAAACTCTTATTTATTTATTTTACCATTTATGTACACACATTTATACAGACATTGAAAAACACAACAGAAAAAATAGGTACAGAGGTGATGCTTATTTCATAAGAAATCTCTTCCAGCATACCTGAGATTGGACAATAGATACAGAGATGTAGACAGCGTGTGATACAGCAAAGGAGACAAGAAATAATACATAGAATCAAAAACACAATTCACTTAAAAACTAAACAAAAATTACGAGAATATACTAACATACATAAATACTTCTATGATAAATATTACTAGAATGATAATAATTATATCATACTCAAAATAATAAATACAAACACAACTATGATGAAGTGGACAGATAGTGTTCTTTCTTTATGTTCATATTCAGCCATTCACATTCATATTAAATGTTTTTTTTTTACTATTTGCATATTGTGTAATAATGAACCTGTGCACCAAAGTCACAAATTGGTTTTTTCTTTTAAAATGGCTTGACTACTGATGAAAATCTAATTCAATGGATACGACATCATCATCAACACCGACAGCCTTGTTCCACCCATAGGCTTCCACCCTTTTATGAGATGCATCCCTGGTCTGCGCGGGTCTCGTGCAGGTCTTTCCTATGATCTTCTATAGGTCGTCCACACACGATAAGACTTATAAAACTTTAACCCTAACTAATATACCATTTCACTAACACAATTCTCAAGACATTGTTACAACTTCAGAGTAAAGAAACGCCCACCAGTGTCATTCAGGGACTGTTTACCGCTTCAACAGTACGCCGTTATGTTAATGTAAGGGAGAAACTTTAAATGTCACCCAAGTGAGCCTATTTCTGGTATTAATAACCTTGAGAACGTGAGGAAGTTGTGAACTAGGTACTGTCGAGGTTTGTCTGCCGAAGGCGACCTCATATGGTGCAGGCCGGCTATATTTTAGCGCGGGTTACATTCGAACGTTCAAGCTAGTGTCAAATATTTTAATTAGGGCTCTTCAAGCTCTCTATAAGTGGTGGAGGCGCCACCACTTATAGAGGGCTAGAAGAGCCCTCTGAGGTAATGGGAGGAATCAAACAACTATATGACTCCTTTTAGGTCATATTGTAAGAACATCTTTACATATTTCTGACAAAATTACCACTGACTGTTCTAAACAAAAATCCTAGTTAAAATATTTGACATTAGCTTGAACGTTCGAATGTAACCCGCGCTAAAATATAGCCGGCCTGCACCGTATGAGGTCGCCTTCGGCAGACAAACCTCTACAGTATCTACAGCTATTTACTATGAAGGTGAATTTCGAAATACGACTATTTACATACAATGTAAAGAAATCGGTCAATAACGTCTAACTTGGAAGTCGATTAAAGAGCCAGTCCGTCATAGTCAGGACAGTCAGCCACGCTCACCAGCCAGCTGCCAACCTCACCTGGCTATGAGCTACTCCCGTTTAGCTTGAGTCCACATGAGAGACAAAGCAAATAATTTCGTAATTACTAAAGGTCGTTATTACTCGCTGTCTCATTTTTCCTGCTTTTATTTCTATTACTTCGTGATTTACAGAAAAGACTTAGCCTATCATACAATCATTCAGAAACGTTTACAGACTATTGACATTTCAAAATGTAATCATTTGAATTAGTCACGATTCGTGGGTCGTTTGTAAATATAGGAACCGGGTAACTCTCAGTACCGACTTTAAAATAAACATCAGACTTATAGAAATCTCTGTTGTCACTCAAAAACAAAGTTACTTGAGTAAAGTGCCGACATATTAAGCCGAATTGTATTTACAAAGTGCTATTGAGCGCTGATTTGAATAAGAAGCCGTGTTCAAATGGGCGATTATTTGTTTTGGAATTGCTTTTCTTGTCATTACGTGTTTAAGTAAGGCTTTGTGTTTTGGATAAGAAAATGTCTGGAAGCTGTATTGTTCTTGTATAAACTTAATTGAATGCGAATGGAAAGTGTCATTTTGTACAAGCTGCTACAACTGTTATATTCAATGCAATGTCGACTAGGAGAATGTCTTAGCCCGATTAAACCCAAAAATTATGTTTTGTGTCCTTCGAGCCAAACTCGTAAAGTATGTGGCAGACCAGAGTTGCCCGTCACACTGACAAAGAAGCTCACAGGTTTGTTGCTGATATTGAGGTAAAGTTAAAATACTCATTATTAACTCTGCCTTTTGGTCTGCAAAAAACCAGCTGACATTTAGGTATAGCAGTGTTTCTATTGGTGGCAAGGACCACTTTTCTTAAGGGAGCTAAAAGGCACTGCGTTTGTCAACACGAAGTTTTTTAAAACGCCAATTCTAAACCCAGTTTTACATCACATGCATCGCAAAACTTGGTAATCTAATCGTGTGTTTTCAGTTGTTTCGTCACATTAAGTTAGGGATGTTTCTAATATTGTTTGAAGCTTGGTAACGTCACTAGACGGGGTGTGAAGAGGTTTAAGATGAAATTATGAAAATTAAGTGAGTGAAGCATCGGTATTACGGCGCACTCCTCTCACAGAGGGGAGGCCTGTGTCCCAGCAATAGGAACATAATCAAACAAACTTTGAACCAGATTTATAATATGGCCTCGACATTTCAATGACATTTGCATGTCTAAGGGAGAAGACTCCTCTTAATTAATGTAAATTAAGTTATTGTCGAGAATATTAAACTTTTTGGCATTTTATACAGGTATCAATAGAGTGCTATACAGGATGGAAAAAATAATAGCTTGTGTTAATTTTATTAGGGGGCATTTTAACAGTAGTTTTACATTTCAAGAGCATTAATATAATAACCTAGCCTATAATAATACTACAAGTAAAAAAAAAAAAGGAAATATAGACATCCAAATTGAGAAACTCCTTTTACTTTGAAATCGGTTCTAAAAGGCGATACTGAAAATTTAAGAAAAAGTTATAAAATATGATTATTTTCACTAAACTTAATGACACAGGCGTGATGTTATGTTGTGATTGTGTTAATTATGTATAAATGGTTTTAGTTATATACATTTAACGTTGGTTAGATCAGTAATTAGACTGTTTGACAAAACTACCGCCAACAACGAAATAAACGAAAGAAACATCTTTTTTTAAATAATATTTTGAGGTTTCAACATATATTTTTATGATACAAACAATTTTGCACGAAATAATGTTTACTGAGCTAAAAAAATCTTAAGCTCTCTCTCTAACTTTCTGATATCTTTTCACACTTAAACCAACAAATAAATAAACTGTTATTTACGTCCAAAATCTAACGCAAATAAATTGGCTAAAAGCTTGCTCACAAACCAAATAGAAAGTATTGCAAAGTGAAATACAGAAGGCTAACATCGAATCCTAAAGTAAACTATCAACAATCATCAACTTACTAGCTTTTTCCGACTATGTTGGGATCGATATCCAGCCTAAACAGATGCAGCTGAATACCAGTATTTTACATGAACCGACTGCCTATCTAGCCTCCACTACACGACACGACACCATCCACGATAATACCTCCATAACACGATACCCCTTGGTAAGACTGGTTGACTCTCGAGTTTCTGAATACCCCGTAACGACCGTCAAAAATGACAGCCAGCACCGACGGCTTGACGAGCTTTCCGAGGCACAGAGGGGTCTCCCCTCATGCAGGGACCGACCGCGTCAAACGTTATTTAACCTTCGACTCGTGCTGGTTTTACTTAGCCAGGAGCTCCTCTCTCCTTCCTGGACCTTCTACATTCACCTTTATTATGTCAGTAACTTCGTTTGCCATCATTTTGACGTTCGAGCTAGCTAATCAAGTGCCGTGTTTGGTTTTTACGTCGCCCTCAAGGGGGGTTTTCGGTGTTGTAGGTTATATGGGTGTGTGTGTGTGAGATGTGTGTCTATAAAATTATCGGGATTTTAGGAATAAAGGGATACGTGTGTGTTTGAATGTGGACGCAGGGAATTGGGAACTAAGCCGATTTATGTCTGTTTGTTAAGGTTGAAAGGTATGTTGTACTTATTTGACCTGTGACTTGCGAATTGTTTATAGTAGGTTTTTAGGTGTAGGGGTTATGGTGCTGGGGGTTGTTGTTGCATTCAAAAACGGTTGTAAAAATCTTCAACTTGCTTTGCAACATCGGAATTTATGGATCGAAAATAATAAACCTTGTGATTTCCTCAAGATATATTTTTCTGCACCATTCGAATAGGTACATTTGAATGTCTTTTATTGCCATTACGACATTAATTTGATTAAAAGAAAAGCCAAAAAATACAGCATGCATAGAAAAGCTGCCTAGTTGCAGCGTTTATGACGTGACACAGATAACCGAGTTTATTTCTGTCAATTTTTCTGCACCAATTTTTATGACCGGTAAAATAAAAGAAGAACGGTTTTCAACCACTGTGAGTGACACTTGGACGTTTTCGAACGTCGTGTTTATACGGGAAATATTGCCTTTGAAGGAATTTGTTTGAGTTTGATATATTGAATAACAGTCTAAGAAGTTACGTACACATTGGATGTGATGTGTGTGTAGTAATATTGTTATATGGCAGAAGTTGTTCTAAATATCTGATGGAATACTTATTTGATAATTATGATGGATCAAGATGAAGATGGACGAACTTGACTCATAGTGAATGGACTTGACTGCAATCGCAGTGGACAAACATGTGTGGAAGAGGGAAAGGGAGGTCTTTGCCCAGCAGTGGGCACCAGTCCCACCGCACCGCGCGGTACTGTCCCGCCACCTACCAGACATCTGAAATATTAAAGGCATAATGAATGCGTTGCCATCCCACACACAAAGCTGAACTATCTCATGTGTCTGCAATTACAGCGGCATGTAGAACCAGCCCTCCTTTCTAAACCGGAACATAGCAACGCTGCTGGGTGTTTTATGTATTGAATCATCATCATCACCATTTCAGCCATAAGACATCCACTGCTGGACACAGCCTCCCCCCCCCCAGCGTCGCCACACCGTCTGGTCCAGTGCTTCAAGAATGATGAAGGAAATGAAACAAATGATCCAATAGGTACAACTAACAAACTTCAAAATCACACACAGCCGACTCTTAAGTATTAATAAAAATCCCTTCCACCCAAAAATACTAGTTTCAACTGACTATGACATACTACCCTATCTGCCTGACTTCTCCCATGACGTAATCAGTCAGTGTCCACTGCCCGTATGCCCCGCTGTAGACGAGGGTCGACAGTACAGTGAGGGATGACAATACCCTTGTTACTGGCATGGTGTGCAAATTCGGCCTTGTTTTGTAATTCTGAAATAATCTACTGCTCTTATCACATTTTATGAGCTCTTGTTAAATGTGGTAACGAATTTGTTAAAAATAATAATATTACTTCAATACTATAATTTTAGTATGTTCGTGTATTTATGTATATTAATTTGTGCCTATATTTATATCCACCACCCCACCAGTGGTCTACTTTAGCCCTGGATCGAAAGAGCTGGTAGTCATGGGGAGAGGGCTTTGCCCAGCAGTGGGGTGGTGCAGGCTAACAGTAACAGTATATTTATATGTAATTAGTTATATATTACATTTATAGTTTTAATAGGTTTATGCGTATTTTTATATTTAAAATATTTATTCCTTAATTTTCATAATTGCACCTGCCGCTGTTTGTCTCTGCATCATTCAAAGGTTGACTGGTAAAAAATGCATATGGCATTAAGCCCGCCTCTGTACATTGGTGTGCTTAAAGTATTAAATAAATAAATAAATGCGAGTCAACTGATTTTACACTTCAAACTTATTTAACCACAATAACTAAATGTGATAACTTAATACTTCAATTTGTATTTAAAAAACCATGAAAATAATAAAATCACAATGACAACTCATTTAAAAATATACAAACATCATGCGCTTGCATAGTTGATCTTCGTAGAGCGTATCTTACGCTACGCACCATGCTACGACGTAGCACGCATTACGCATTGCTACGCCGCGTAGTCTAGAG
Source organism: Apamea anceps (assembly GCA_951799955.1). NCBI lineage: Eukaryota > Metazoa > Arthropoda > Insecta > Lepidoptera > Noctuidae > Apamea > Apamea anceps. The sequence continues at coordinate 5,254,788 of OX637528.1, forward strand.
CGTACACGATTCCACAAATTTCTCTTTTGGCCGATTTCTTAAAAGCAACTCAATTTTAAATCGTTGTTAAGTCTTTTTTCTAATAATAATAACTTTTATATTAACAATGGTTTTAAATCTCATGCTGTCCCGGTCACATTTGGATGTATTGCAGATGACACAAATCTATTAAAGGATGAGTCCATATTTGCCAAGGAGACCGTGTTACGCGTAACTGGTTTATGGCGCTCAGAGCTCTATGTATAAACTGTTTAAGAAAACCTTATTTTTCTTTGAACCTGATCTTGTTCTTTCTCCAACCCTTAATTATGTGTGAGTGCTATAAGGCTATAAATTATGTTTACATCATGTATTCTAGCTGAGCTATCACAACTATTGTCTAGCAAATCGGAAAGAAATACCTCTTAAAACAGAATTATTTGCATGCGCCGCCTAAACAGTTGTATGTAACTAAATATATGGCAATCTGGTCCGCCTGAAATAGTTCTACAAAGAAGTCTGCGATACCATATTTCTATCTTTTATATTTTATTTTTTAATGTCGCTTTTATGTTTTAAAAGGCTTATTTTTTTGACATGCTTACGTTTGGATAAAAATATAAATTTTAAATATGAATCCTTATCAAAATACATTATTTTATGATCACAAGCATATCAAGGACATAAGATTTGCCCTTTACAGTATGTCAACTGGTCATATAGTTTCAGAGATAATATTATAAAATTACTAAAGAGTTTGTTTGGTTGAACGCGCTAATCTCAGGAAAACATATTTTTGTGTTGGATAGTCCATTTATGGAGGAAGGATTTTAGGCTATATACCATCACGCTGCGACCAATGGGAGCGGAGTATCAATGGAAAATGTTGCAAAAACGGGAAAAAATATTCCTTTTTGAGAGCTTCCGTTGCGCGTGCTGCGTTAACGGTTTAAGTTACGCAAAAATCATGAATAATGGAATGGTTCCTCTTTAAAAGTTCTAAAAAAACAGTCCGCGACAGCATATGTCTATCTTTTAAAATTGACTCACTATAACCTTTTTTTATGGTAATCAAATTTGTTCGAAATTAATGCATTATTTGCAAAGGTGTTTTATCAACATGATATTAATCCTTATCGAAATAAATACGTTATTCATCACACATATTTAATTGTGAACAAAATTGTCCTTGACATCACTTGATTTCAATCAGCGTCCTATGACATATCATAATTTTAAAATAACTCCGCAACAAAATCTATATCTACCTATACTAATAATAAAGCTGAATAGTTCGTTTGTTTGAATGTGCTAATTTCTGGAACTGCCAGTCGTATTTGAAAAATTATTTTTACATTTGATAGCCCAATTCTTTAGGAAGGCTATAGGCTATTTAACTTGACGCTAGAACTCTTAGGGACCGAGCATATAGAAAAAAAAGTCAGAAAACGACGTAGGTAATAGCGCGGGTGGGCGATGCGATGCGACGGGGTGGGTCGGAGAAACAAGAAATGTCACGCGGACGAAGTCGCGAACACAAGCTAGTATAGTATATAATACAACGGCTCCAGAACGATCTGTCCTGAGTTGTCATAGCAGTGAGAATCTTTCAATCTATGTAATCTGTTCAAATATTCGAGGTTAATCCTGTATTAAAAATACTCTAGGGAAACTGCAATTACCTTTCGTTCCGCTCATAAATATTAAAACGCTTTCCAATAGGGCTACTACGCTTCCCGCGCTTTTCAATTGTTTAAAGCAATTTATGGAAATGATAGCCAGTTCGTTTTCAGTGCGATCCGACCTCAGATGTCAGAAAACATAGATATGGCTGGCAAGAGAATAAAAATGTCAGAACCGTAATATGCAAAGAGAAAATGGCTTTGTGCGGAGCTCATCCAGGGAAGTTCTATGACATGCAATTTGTGCTGCCAAGCAGCGTTGCTGTGTTTCGGTTTGAAGAGTATGGTTGCTGGTGTGATAACAGGCACATGGACGTCGAAATTAAGCTTTATCCCTGGTGTGGTTTTTGATATTGCAGATTATACCAATAATCTCCCTGCTGCCGGCTGCCTGCATGATAATCATAAGCATAATCAGCCTTTAATGTTTCCACTGCTGGGACCTGGGCTTCATCTCTGTGTAAGGGAGTGTATCATAATTCACCACGCGGTCACAGTGCCGGTTGGTGAATGTCACAAGAAGATTGTGTGGCCTGTTTGATTGTTACCACCCGTATTATAATAGAATGCTCTTTATTATGTACAGACGCCAGCAGGTCAAGCTACCCGAAACTGTCAAATTTTCCCAATCAACCTTGAACCTTAATGGTTTAGCAATAAAGTTGAAAAGCTATTAAAGAAATTTCACAGATTGTAGTAGCTTGATGTGCTGGCGTCTGTACACCATATAAATTACAAACATAAATATAGAAATTTTTCAAAGTTATCATCATCCTCTTTGCTTTTTCACTAAATAAAAGAAAAAACCTCCGTTCATCCCCCTTGTTTCATTCCTTCAGGACTCGAGCTTAACCCACTCATAACGACTCTGCTATCATTGTGCACTTTCCTCCCACGTTGAGGTGATTCAAATGATAATTGTGGCGATATTACCATAACTTCTGTGTGTGGGCTTCTGACCATACATGGCAATATACTTTAAAATACATTAACAATGACTGTGCTGGCACAGCCAATCACTGTGCATTTTTTTTTCAAAAAAACTGACTTGGCGTTCCAAATACAACCCTTATTTTTTATTCCTGTCACTCCGTCATGGTATACCGTCATATCAATACTCAGAACGTTCTTTTTTTGCCGTTTTTTATTACAGAACGGTTTTTTAAAAACGCGCGTTGGCAGCTTTGGTGGGTAGCGCCGTCTAGTAGCGGGTGCGTAGAACTAATATTTGTTTGGAAGATGGTACCGTGCCTGTTTTTCTTTACTTTTTGGTTATTCACGGCTGAGTATTTGAGCTATATGTTTAGGTTCTTTTACTTCACATGTAAACGCTCTGCTTTTTACTGCATTGCGAAAGTCGGACGGTTAGTTAAGTTTTTGGCAAATGAACAGGAGGCGTGTGTTCAGCCGTGACGTGAATTATTGTTGATTAAATCATGTATTACGTACATACTAGCATACTAATTGTGTCTCTTCGTGACACGTTGCTAAGGTTCCACGCTTCTGCGCGGTATTTGTGTAACACACAGTAGCATTAGGTTTAATTTTGACAGTTCAACAACATTTATTGCGTTATTTACATTGCGGAGCAATATTTTTGAACATATGATGCAATGGATTAGCAATATCCTTCAAAATCATTCAGATTGTAATTAGGGTGTTGGATTTGATTCTTAGAGCGGGTAAAGTGTTTTTGTTTTTTTTTTTAAATTAATTTCAAGCAAGATTTCGCAATAGTTATTTCTACATCATGCTTACATATTCAATACTTACCAAGCCAAATACGAGGCCTATTGTATCTCTCATTTATAAACCTACCCTCTTTTATATTAATAAAAACAGAATAGAGACATGCCTCCAAGTTTGACTTTATAAAGGAACATGTCTTCCGCTCTGTTCCGTGTAATTTATTCTGATTGAGTTCGTTATACATGTAAAACATTTTGCCTCCATACTTTGCGAGTGTTGGAGCAAGATAATGATATTTTATATTTATGAGTGTAGCCTGTTTGCTATTGTGACCTGTTTTGTAAATTACATATTTTCAGCAGTAAAACACCGTCAAGTCGTTTTTATATATTATATATATATATATATTAAATAAAATAAAAAATTAAATTAAAAAAATATTAAATTTTAAGTTTTTGTGAAAATTGCTCCTTAGCTGGCTGACTGTAAATTGTTTTCTAAATTCCACCTTGTATAGTTAGACAAACACCGCAACTGCGTAATACACTTTCTGTCACAATCCGAAGGATTTTAAAGAAAATTTATAATTTATTGCTTGTTAATAAAATTATGTTTGAAAAACCCGTGTATATAAATGAAATATCAAAATTAATAGCATTGCCATTATAAGGTTGTATACGCTCAGCTAGTTGTTGACAAATCTCATTTTACATATTGTGATATTCTTTGCCGGTCTAAAACCAATCAAAAACCAATCAAAATGAGAAAATATAAATCCCTCAAATACAGAACATCGTTATTTTTGAAGCCAGTTACATTGGATGGGCTTCCAAGAAACAAAAGAATAGGCTCCAATAAAAAAATATTTATTTTCAAGTCAAACTATTTTAATACGGAATCAAAACTCATTTTTTTAACAGTCTACCAAACATGTCAAAGTGTAAACGGCCCTTAAACATAAAATCTTGAGCGCGCTTAACACTGCACCCGAGATTTATTCTCCTATAAAACACTCGAGCCACAATTTGAACGAGGGTGTGAACATAAGTATAATATCGTCGGCTTCACTTTTAACTCTGTCACATATGGCAGTTTCCATAAATCAGTAGTTTGCTAGCCTCTGATGCCAGTGCTATTTTTGTAAAGTCCATTTTGAACCTCACTCAAGTGAGCGCACACAATTCGAAAGCGAACTTATTTGTTTTTAAATTAAACCGTCCCGGATTCACAGCGATACACCGTCCGACTTTAGAAGTGATGTTTAGAGAATGACATTACAGATATTGTGTAGTGGTAAACAAGAGGTCTGCTGTTGCGTTGTTATTCTTGACAAGTTTGATGAACTTAGATATGCGAAAAATGAACCGCCAAAATTAAATGGTCGGTTCGGTACGGTTGCATATATGTAGTATTGTTGTTTTCGCCACATTCAACGCAAAATGAACCAAGTGAGTAAAAGTTTCAGATCGAAAGAGAATTCTTCAATTGATTTTCAACGACTCAAAATATGGCTGCTATTTTCTTTAAAATACACTTTTATACGTTTCCCAGTACAGAATATAAAATGCTAATTCAATACCTAAACCCCCGGAAGGCAATAATGTATAAATTATATTGCCTTTTCAAGAAAACTTGCCACTTTTCAGGTTCAATAATGTTAATAAGGTACTCGCGAAGTTTGAGAACCGATACTGGCAACTTTGTACAGTGTGAGAGCCTCTGATAGTGTTATGTAATGAGTTTAGAAGTAGTTTGACATGGATTTTATGGGTTGAGACTGTAATGAACAATTGTATGTTTGTACCTTTTTTAAAATCCTTTGCTTTTCGGAGTTTTTAGGAAAAGTTTAGATCGTATGATAAAACTAATTATTGTTTTAAATATTGGTTGGTGACAAACAAGCCCATGCGCGACAGACAAATAAAATGGTATAGCACTGGGTAAACGTAACGTAAATTCGAGATAAAATAATCTTTTCACAATTGATATTTACTTAGTTTTAAAACTTTATTCATATCCTTGGGTTTCTTTACTAATTGTGTTTGTCTCAAATCAAAATGCTACAGGATAGTTGTATTTAATAAGAATGTTAAATGTATTAAATTTACGTTACATTAACGTCGTGTGTTTGCGCTAGGGCCTTTGCATTAACGTAGACTAAATTAATTATATCGACTACAAATTGCATTTATTATTTTGTCTACAGCAATGCAGAAGAACGGCTGACTTCATCATTATAGGTACTCGTGCAATCTTCTAAGGTTAGAAAAGAACTGAAATCCCTTAAAAACCATAATAAATATTCTGTGACCACTAGGACCGGCTGTTTAGAAACTTTTCTGAGACACGGCCCCTCAAGAAGTAACTTAACTTATTGATCTATTCATCGAAACATGTTTAGAACTGCGATCATTCAAAGCCTGGATGGTAAATTATGTAAATACGTCTTGGCCGACCATTGTGTGAACGCAGAAAGCACCAATTGAAAAAGATTGGATGTTAAATATGCAAATATATAAAAAAAAAAATGGTAGGAACGAATTCATTGGGACGTTTTGTGAACACTGAGGATCGCTGTGAAGAATTCTTTTACAAAGTTTGGTGCAAGTTATGAAATGCGCGATGAATTATTTTCTGTAGGTATAATTGTCTCGTTGGTACAAAGGCCTTCTCTCGTGCAGAGAAGGAACGAGCATCTTTATCACGGCACTTGCTTTCTACTTAATAGCGATTTTAGATGACCGAAAACGATTAAGACGTGGTTTCTTCACGATATCAGTTCCTTCATGCATCTCCGCATATGTTCTTATAAAACATAGCTGCCCCAGCAGTCTCGACATTCATAGCGACCGCTTTACGACCGAATTCGGTCGCAAAGTCCTGTCACTCCATACATTACACCTGTCAATCCGGGACTTTGCGACCGAATTCGGTCGTAAAACGATCGCTATGAATATCGAGACTGCAGCCCCTGGCCGATAAAGTCCACATTTCTTTCCACGTTTTCATTTAACTGCTAGATAGTGTCCATAAACTGGCTTTTATGCTAACTTAAATAGATTGTCCATAGCTGGACATAGTCTCTCCACAGGTGAAGTGGATTATGTATAAAATATAAAGCAAGAAATAGAAATGCAAGACTCTTAGACAAGAGTCGAAATTTTGACTTACATTTCTTTCTTTACATTTTTAAGCTGTCCAATTAATTAAACGGTAATTTACGTATTTTCAAGAAATTTCACCGGTTTTGACAGTCGGAAGCAATGGTTGGAAAAAATCTCTTTTACCCGCTTTCTCCCATAACTTTCCCCACACCCTCACTCTCGACTCGTCCTCATAAGCTGCACAAATGGCTACATCTCTCTCCTTCATTGACTTATTGTAAGCGTGTTAAGGAGATACTTCTGCTTTATTTCTTTTGATTTTCTGATTTTACTTTTGTCAGCTTGTTATAGTCAGGTTCTTTGCTTATTGGGAATTTAATTGATTGGATATGGACCTTATATCAAATGAAGAGATGGATGACACAGACAGAATGATTTCATAAATACGCTTAGCGCTAAGCGTATTTAAAACATAATTTCGTCTTTTTTAACTTCCTATTGAATTAAATAGTACGAATATTTTGGGACATCGCCAAGCGGTTGGTTGACTCTTCACGTGACCAGAGGGCTGGCCTATTTGTAGCTCAAAGAATTAGCATTACCACCCAACGTGGTAATGCTGCCAGGCTTTTGGGCACTTATCCCATTGACAGCGATGCGGATGAATTTTTTGATGCCCAAGCTCCTGCCTTTTTCTTTATTTTTTTATTATATATTTGTATATATATAATAGTGCGACGATTTAAGTTCATTTAGCATTAAATATATTTAGTTATTTGTGGGCCAAGCGGGCCTTAGTGTCTTAGATTAACTACTAATTTAAAAAAAATTCAAGATAGGCCTACCTTACATTTTCTTGTTTAATAAACGTGCCAAGATTCAAACAAAGAGATAAGATACGGTGCGAACAAAATAAACAAACGAATAGTACATTGACTAAATAATCTTAAATTTCCTCACTTTCGGTGGCTCGGCAAGCTTGAAATTTATCAAATATTTGTACAGTTTTATTACCGTCTTGGGTTTAAGGAAAAATTTCACAATTTTGGGATGTTAACTGTGCAATTAGAGCGTACGGAAACCATGAAATTCTTTCTTTGGCGAGCTGTTGTATAAGAAATGTACCAAGGATTATGACAGATTTTAAACGTTTAATTTAGCTTCACAAAGATCTTAGTCACAAGTCACTTTATTTCATTTCGTAAAATTCACTGACTGGTTTCGTCACTGAAGTTATGTCGGGCACAAAATAGTAAATAGCCATTTTAGTTTTAACACTTTTGTTACAATCTCAGATACTTACCTCAAGATTCTTGATTTTTTTTTCATTGAAAATAAACACAATCATAAACATAAAAATTACATCTATAAATAAAAATCACGTCTTCACGGCTTTCTGTCTGACTTCCAAAAGCTACTGTAATGTCTTTGTACCGTTTTAAATATCTTCCACTAGGATAACCCAAGCATACGTCTATAGCACATGTTATCCGTCTCCTTTAAAACCCTAACATTCAGCTCTTTCACACAGATAGACAATCATCAACGTTCTATTCCTACATACATAACATTACACAAACTTCCTGGTTTTATATATTCTGTCCACATTATTCAACATCCTATTATCATCCACACGGAAAATCCTTACTCCTTTATTTTCCAAACTTTTTAAATTTTCAGCGCGAAAATGTATCACCAATAAATTTAGAATATTGCTCAGCCAAGTGCTAGCAAGACAAGGCAAAAACTAACCTATCGTAAACAAATTGTGTGGAGACTCTCGGGAATACAATTCCGATCCCCTCTCTTATCCCGCTGTAAGTAGATTTGTTACCAAGAGGATAGGGTTCTCAAAGCTACAGAAAAACAGCACTGCTTTTCTGTAAAGTTCACTGCTCACCTCACACAAGTGAGCGCACACAGTTCGAAAGCGAACTCATTTGTTTTTAAAGTAAATCATCGCGGATTCAGAATGAGACACCAGTCGAATTTCGAAGTGATGTTTAGATATTAAGTGCATTGCAGCATACTTTGTATATGTTTTGCTAATTAACTTAAAGTAATTAATCCGCTTTGCCGTGGTGGATTCTTAAAATGCATTTTTGTTGCTCATCCTAAATACAAAATATTGCTATCAATTGCGTCAAATGAAATTTGATGCACGAAATGTGTTTGAGTAAAAGTTTCAGATAAATATGTAAACTTAAAATTGAGTAAAATGAATAGAACTGTTGTGTTAAAATCGTACTAACCTATTTCTTTTCTTTTACAGGTAATAAATCTCCAAGACCTGGTTAGAAATATGTATATCAGCCGGTAAGCACACCAGCAGTCGGTCTGTTCTGTGAACATCTCACCGTGAACACTAAAGAAATCAGCTGTTACTCCATTGGATTGACACTATTGACAGCTCCCTTCACCTATGTTTTCACGGGGAGTTTTTTACCGAATAGATCCCTCAGTATTGATTGTGAACCTCGTGTAATTTTGTTATGACAACTTACAAAAGTACTACCTAAACTGCAAGAGATGAGGAGATTGAGTTTCTGAGATGTTATAGAAGGGTTTATGGAAAGACCCCGAACCAATTAAACAGAGGGTTATAGTATCCATGCAAACAAATTCACAGTGAACAGCTTTAAAGTAAGTATATATGGATAACGCGGCTTCAAGTTCATTGAAAGGCTTTATCGAATCTCGGCTCCTGACAGGATCGGACGTGGTTGAAGTTTCAATGCAAAATTACGGTGAATAGCTTTAAAGTTCGCCTATAATACTTATATCGCAGCTCACTTCCGGATATTTTCCGTAAACTTTCCCGTCAGATAGTTTCATACAAATCCAAACTATTTATTTTACTTAAACCACTTACAGGTACCATTGAATTAACTTGGAGTCAGCTAATCAGGAAGATGAAACCAAGCCCAGCTAGATGCCCAATCCAAAGCGTAGTAATTTCCTATGGAAAGGAACGGGCAAACACTCCATGAACGTTCCTTTAAATAAATAAAAAATATTGATACAGTAAATCCTTAGCAATATATTTTATTCAACCACACAATCTTGAAATTGTCTGCTTATTTCTACATAGAAATAAATGAGGTGTCCTGTACAACGTCCCGGACAACGTCATAAGATACGTGAGGTCACAACAAATCCAATATGGAGGACTCTGGAACATATTTTACTTTAGTACAGAAGTAAAATATTTTAAGTAGCTCTTGGTCGTAACTTTGCATACAAACTTTAACCCTTTATTGGGACGGGGTTGAGTTTCCAGTTCCTTTCTTAGTCAATCCTATTATCCGAAAGTAAAGTAGCATTGCAAAAGCCCAACGGTTAAGGAATTTTATTGACTATTGAACGGGAGATTGTGACTTTGATACCATGCCACTCATAACATGAGCGTAATTATTCTTTTAACTTAGCTGGATTAACAGATATGGCCATAGCTTTTATGATCTTTTCAACTTTCTCACGACTTTTTATTCGCCGTAAATCACTTCATTCACATAATCATTTAATTCACTCGTTTTCATCTTCAAAAAAAAAAAAATCGTTTGAACATAAGAAGTTATTTTTCAGGACACTTTAAAAAATTGGCCCTCGACTTGCTATGTAAATTAAAACGGCCGCAACTTCGTAAGAAACCACCAAAAATATCTCGAGTCAGTTTTGAAATACTCCAAAAATAAGTCCTTGAAATAACCTGAACTCTCTCAAAACCCACCAAAATATCACGACTCAGCTAACAAAGGCGATCACTCAAACAAAAATATGCTAAAATTATGCATCTTGACTACTCAACGTCTCATGAATGACGAGAGGGATCTCCTAAGAGGCTGTGGAGGATCTAAAGAGGTCTGTAATGACTTCCTTATGATATTACACGTTGGTGGATACGAGGAATTAGGTATAAAGTGGAATGGAGTATGAATATTGTATCTGTAGTAGTTGTAGTCCGAATTTGTACCCGCACCCTAATTGCGTAACACACAATCAATCGTAATCGGTTTCATTGTGACAGTTCAACAACATTCATTACGTTATTTACGTGTTGAGCAGACAAATTTTTCAAACTTATGAAGCAATGGATTAGCAATTTGTTTCAAAATGATTCAGATTCCGATTGATCGTGTGTTACGCAATTAGGGTGCTGGTTGATAATGGCAATAGGTAACTGTATAATACAATACACACATCTGCCTACACCTTTGGAGATAACAGGCGAGTTTTATTATTATTAACTTAAGTTATAAATGCACAACTTAACAGATTTAAACATATCTAAGGCGTTGTACAGCAGAAAAATAAAACTTTAATGTAAAGTACACACATTCTTGAATCTTTTCATGATATTATGTTTTAACCACAAAAGCTGTTTTAATCAAAGCTTGGTCGAAATAACAGCAGGCAATCAAACCACTTGACATGAGAGAATGGATAAACGATTGATTCGGAAACCGGATTTGACAACAGGCTAATTTATTATAGGATTGCAAACGACGGGAGTTTGTGTTTCATACAAAAAACTAGTTTAATTTAAACCTATTAACTAGACGGAAAATGGGTCATCCTCCAGATACCAGGGACACTAAGGAATTTGCCGATGCGTTGATGGTCTTGGATACAAAATTGAAATGTCATTACAAGTGCTTGTAATGTTACTAGCAGCCATCTTGAAGTCACCTCACTCAAGTGAGCGCACACAAGTATATTATCGCGGATTCACGAGACACCGTTCGAATTTCAAAGTGATTTTTAGAGAATAACACAGCCAGGCTGCTTGGCGGCAGAAATGGACATTGTGATATTTCTTTCAATGAACTCGAGAACAAAGAGTTACCAAAAACAGAATTTCTAACAAAGCTAAGCTTTTCCTTTGAACAAGTGAAACCTCTTTAGGGAAGGCTTAAGACAATGCTCTTTAATTAACAATTAGAATCCTTTTGGATAACCAAGAACGGTTAAATTAGGTCGTTTTTCCTTAACAATATTTTTTAATTAAACTAAAATTATTTACACTTTTTAGGGTTCCGTACCCAAAGGGTAAAAATGGGACCCTATTACTAAGACTTCGCTGTCTGTGTCCGTCCGTCTGTCTGTCACCAGGCTGTATCTCAAGAACCGCGATAGCTAGATAGTTGAAATTTTCACAAATTATGTGTTTCTGTTGCCGCTATAACAACAAATACTAAAAACAAAATAAAATAAATATTTAAGGAGGGCTCCAATACAACAAACGCGATTTTTTTTGCTCAATATCAATAATGGCGACAGGTAGGCACTTGAAATATTCACAAAATACTCAGTTGTATTTTTACTTTAATAATAAATAATAAAATTAAAATAAAATAAATATTTAAGGAGGGGTCCCATACAACAGACGTGATTTTTTTTGAAAATGGTACGGAACTCTCCGAGCGCGAGTCCGACTCGCACTTGGCCGGTTTTTTTTATTGTGATTACCTCTTTAAATGCCAAAATTACAATTGGGATTCCTGTTATGATAACAACTATTCACATGATTGTGTCAAAACCAAATGAATATCCATTTTCAGAATAACATAAAACTAGGAGCAGTTATTGGTTGAAATAGTAAAACAATAATGAATTGCTTAGTAATGTTAGGGTTTCATACAAATATAAACTTTATTCTTAAGTCATTAATGTTTATATTCGCATAAACGAATGTAAGAAAGCGTTTTATACGAATTTGTTATAAGATAAATTGGCCGGAGACCCTTGCCCAGCTGTGGGCCAATAACGGTAGATAAAAAAAAGTATGACACGTTAACTTTACTAAGCAAAGAAAAGTCAAAGTTCTATCTATGAATCTTACCATAAGAGCTCCTTTTGAGTATCCCTCCCCCTCCCTCCCGAAATAAGTCTAGCAAGCCCGACCTAAATGCCCACAATCGCAAACATACGGAACATAGTTTTTGCAACATAAACAAGTACCTAAGTGAAAATCCAGTCACAGTCAGGTAATAATTTCCTTCACAGTTTCAGGTCAAGCTATTAGAAAAACCTACAATTACCATAAACTTAATTACAGAAAACGTATTAAAAAACTGCAGCGTTTCATGTAAAGCGACACTATCACGATCAATTGCACTTTGTACCCTACAAAAGGGGTAAAAAGGGGCAAAAAAACGGGTTGAAAGTTGAAGCGTTCACGCGAACGGGGCTATATCGGGGCAATATGCAAATCCCGTAAATTTGTCTTACTGTTCGTATTTTCAGACTACGTGAGGTGAATTTAAAGTTGATGTAGGTTCTTGATGTTTTGTTTGATTTCGTGTGAAAGTGTGTCTATAAAATGTTGTGTTGTAAAATGTGCCGCACTGGTCCATTGACCAAGGTTAAGCAACGCTTGCCGGGCGGTCTGTGGATAGGTGACAATCCATTTCAAACTGAGAGTGGCAATTCGTAGATCTTCGACATTAGTAGTGGTCTGACTTAGTTAATCAGCAGTGCTTGCTTGCTTACGATCAAAATATAAGTAGTAAATTTTTAAGAAAACAAAAAACAAAATCTCTGACATAAAATTGCATCTACCTAACCTTTACTTAACTACATATGTTAGGGTTGGCTGCCTATCCATCCGGTTGTAACTGCCCGACTATCTGACCTCCATAACCCAGTTACTGGATACCAAGATAGCCCTTGGCAAGATTGGCTGTCAGATTCAAGGGCTTTTAACTACCCGAGACATACAAACTGCACTGTAAAGTTCTGTTATGACTGTTCAACTTACATTTCAAGAAGTAATTTATTAAAATGTATTTTTAATTAAACTCCATACGTCCGTTTTATTACCACGTTTAAAAATAATTATTGCAGGAATGGAAACAGAATTAATAAATCACAGAATGAGTCGTTAAACAACGTTTTTACTTATCTTTTACAACATTCATTTCTTGCTCTCATTTCTTTTACGTTTTTCTTTTAAAGGCACGTAGCATTTTCTTATTATTTACGTGCGTCTTCTGTGTTTACTGATATTTTCTGTTATTTTTTTATGTTTTGGCAAAGATGGCATAACATTCGTATACAGGGTGGCAGGGACATCGACGCGCAACCCGTTACCATGGATTCTAAACACCCTCACGTCGATAGATTTCATCGGTTAATAAAAAAAAAGTTAAATGTTTCATAGTCGTATTACATTTTCCTATGAAACGGCAGATTTTTTTTTTTTAACCGACATAAAATTTCTTCTCTAGGGGGTCTAAAATGATGTGCTTAATTCATGGTTCCAGGTTGAGCGTCGATGTCCCTGCCAGCCTGTATACAATATATTACTTTATTTTATTTTCTTAATCCCTACTGTGGGTTTTTTATATTGTTTCTTTGGTAAAATATAGCATAGAGTATTTGATTTTTAAAATCAAAGTAATATTTTTTTTTTTACTTAGTGTTGTCAAAAAAATACGAATTTTGGTAACTTATACTTATTGGGCAGTTGAGTTTCCACAATGCACAAACATCCAGATTTGGAACAACGTGGAGAAATAATCAAAATGTTAAGATTTGAAGGTAAAGAGTTTTGTCATGCATGCATGCACCTTTACTGCAAAGCCGGCTAAACCGGTTCACGTAACCGGAACGGTTTAACCAAACACTTCGAGAGAATCCCCATGAACTTTCACATGTGCAAAAAAATATCACAAAGGGTGGTTCATGTCGAAAAACGCCTTTAATTCTCTCCAGAGAAAGATGTTTAAAAATAACTGGGAACAATGTATTTCTTCCGGACGCATATCTTCTAAAAGAAACTTCGATAATTCCATAAAGCGAAGAGATAACAACAAATTGAGTTCCCTCGTAACCGGTACCCCAAGGAAATATAAGTTCACTCACTCGTTCAAAAGCGAATGGGTTTTGAAAATCAACTGAATGGATTCGGTCATGTTTGAAATTAGAGTCGGTCGTTTTCGTTCACTCCAGTAACCTTGAAAAGACGGTGGTCGTTCTATGCATTTGATAATTGATCGAGCGGAATCTATGTTAGAGATATCTGAGGGGAAATTCTCGTAATTTTAAGAACGTTCACAGTCTGATCTCAGTCTCAATCTGTAAATTATTTTTCTAATTCCCCTACATTTTTGACAAGTTTTTGACATTGATTGTCGCTGAGATGAGATCGCGACTAAGTTTTGAACGTTTTTAATTAGGGGAATTGGTCTTCAGGTATCAGTGATCTCCATCAATTTTATGTCTGTCCACGTGAAAACGTCCACTGCTGAATCATGCCTCGCAAATTACCGTTGTAATTAGGTACAGAACCTATTATGGCGAACTTCATCACCATTCTTGGCAGATATAATTATGATTGGTGGCAGGCTAATCGACGCGCAATCTGTTACCATGGGTTCAGCACATAATCCTAAACACCTTCACGTCGATAGATTTTATCGGTTAGTAAAAAAAAAGTTAGCTGTTCTATACATTTTGACCGCGTAGGTATTTTTTTATTCTCCAATGAAACAGCTGATTTTTTTTTGTTAACCGACAGAAAATTTCTACACTAGGGGGTCTAAAATTATGTGCCTAATTCATGGATACAGAATGCGCGTCGATGTCCCTGCCACCCTGTATAATTTTAAACAGGCAGTTTTGCTTAAAAATGTTGGTCAATGCTAACTGGCTATTCTGATAAAATTATCCTTAACGGTCTTTTCAATAAGGAAAGAACAAGTGGATGACTCGACGACATAGAACCGAAATATCAGGCGAAGAATGGCGAGCAGAGGCGACCTCAAATGAAATGGGATAAGGCTTGGCAAAGACAGAGAGTGTTCTTTTCGATAACTATAACTACAGTTATAGTCGGGTTTTTTTTTTTTTGAGGATGGGAAATCATCGAATGAAACCTCCCGCTCTGGGTGGAGCAGAAGGGAGTGTTAGACTCTTACTGACTAAAACCCACCCGTATTCCTTCCTTAGCCCTTTATGTTCCAGGGCAGCGGTAACCCTTTCGGACGATCCCGCTACCCATAGTCGGGGTGACTTTTAGATTTTTAACTTCCAAAATATCGATGGTTTGGAAGTTAAAAGCAACCATAGATAAAATAAATTACACTACACGATTTTCTTTCTCCGTCAAAACCAACAGAAAAGTTAAAAGTTAGTGCAATCATTATACTTTTGTGAATAGGAGGAAAGTAATACAATACCGGGGAACTTTGCAGATGTACAATTTTAATAAAACTTCCTTCAAAAGTTTTACAATCATATTCTTTTATTGAGTTTTATTTCCTAAATGGTAAAGATTTTGGGGACAAGGACAATAATTAATGGTAGAATCTTTCCGTGTCGGTCAAAGTGTACCAAGATTTGCAAGAATAGTACCTAATAAAAATAAAAGGAAGGAAAGAAAATACATTTGTTTTCGGCAAAAACGACGCATAAAAAGAACACAAACACAAAAAAAATAACAAGTTAGGGGAAAACACGCGTCACATCCACGCAAACCGGCCATCGCTCAGCATAATGCTAAGACCCTATACGAGACAGAGCCCCAGCGCTGGTTTTTAGCAACAGCCGGCATTGACGTGATGACGTCAACTAGTGCAGCATACAACGACACGGTTGGCGCAGTGACTGAGCGATCGACTGCTGCGCTGCGTGTCGCGGGTTCGATTCCCGCACGGAATAAATATTTGTATTGCCTACAGGTAGTTGTTCCAGGTCTGGATGTTTGTGTATGTGAGTTTCAATGTTTGTAAATGCACCCACGATACAGGAGTAATTCCTAGCGAGGGGCAACGTTTAAAAAAAAAATAGATTGAATTAATCTCCAGAATCGATAGATGGATAGGTGATCACTGTCAAAAAGATGCTCCTATCTAATGAACAAATGCACGCACTCAATTTGGTTACCGACAGAATAGATCTTTTGTCATGTTCACTGAGCGAGTTCGCAAGGGTAACGTTACATCCAATATTCTTTTAAAGAGGAACCGTGGAGTTTCATGCCAATTTCTCCATAGGAAACGACCTGTTGGAACCGCGCACCTAGCTTCTAACGTTTCATACTTACTTAAAACGAAAATTTTGATTTGATTTTGTAATGACTCTGAGCAGCTCGTGGCTATTGGAAAATAATATAATGCAATGCAAACAAGCAACACCACAAGTAAAAATAAGTTCTGAAACCTTGGACTGACAGCCCTTTATAAGGTCGCTTACACAAGAGCGAGCCCTTTGATCTCAGACTGTATTTAGATACGACCAGTGTACGTTTCACGCGGGATTAGATTATAGGTTTTGTTCGTGTACGGGTACGCGAATGAGTCTTTTGTGGTTAGCCCAAACGTGATATACGACTACTCAGGGGCAATTCTCGTAATTTAAAGACCGCTCACAGTCTGACCTCAGTCTCAGTCTGTCAAAAAATACCTCTAATTTCCCTACATTTTGACAAGTTTTTGACATTTGTTTGGCGCTGAGATGAGACTGCGACTAGATTTTAAACGTTTTAAATTACGAGAATTGGCCTCCTGATCCTTGACCTAAAATTGTATATTTTATTCATTCGCTGCGCGTCGATGTCAGCATAAAATTGATACATACGCTATTGTACGGGTTTGCTCGTACAGTTAGAAAGGCAGACCCAGCATGATAATAGTAGATATTTTTGTCAAAGACATCGTCTGTTTGTGGAAGCTACCATAATACCTACCAGAGTACTGGTGGCCCAGTGGTATCGGCTCCGACTTACGAATTATAAGGTCGTGAGATGGAACCCAAGCAGGCGCTTTATTTTGCGTAATTTATTTCATCACCACTGCTCTCAAAACGGTAAAGGAGAACGAGAGGAAACCGGCGTGTTCTTGAACCGAAAATTCGAAGACATGTGACATCTACCAACCTGGCCCTCTCCCTCTCACAGAAAGGAGGACTGTGTAGAAGCAGTGGAAACATGGTAGACTACGCTACTATTACCATATAAAGTACAGACAGAAGCCAGCACATCAAGCTACCCGAAACTGTCAAATTTTCCCAATCAACCTTGAACCTTAATGCTTTAGATATAAAGTTGAAAATCTATTAAAGAAATTTGTCAGATTGTAGTAGCTTGATGTGCGTCTGTACAACTTTCAAATGTGTGCAAATTAGAGGTAAATTCACAATATTTTTCTACCGAGTTTTTTATTTTTTATTTAGTTACACATGTTAGTTCTTTTGTATATCATTAGCTAGGGAGAAAACAGAGAAATACGTTAGTATGGAATGTATGCTGATGTTTTTCCTTTTAAGGTTTGTAAGGGATCAACGAATTGCTCGGTTTTGTAAGTGTTTTTATGAAGAATCAATGATAATAGAGTATTATGATAAATCTATGCAAGAATTCTCGTGAAAGCGAAACCGCTAGCGCCATCTATCCGACTTCAGTTGAAGCTCTTGCAAGAAAGCGCCGTAACAAAGGAGAGTCAACTTTGTTTTTATACTTAAAATGTTCTTTTAATATTTTTTGCTCGTTACATTGATCAATCATTCCACGTTTTCAATATAAAAATAAAACTTACTTACCTATACGATTTTGTTGGTTTGTAAAAACCGAATTCCACGATATTGGATACTATTATAAAAAAAAAAACCTTAAATTGTGAAATAAAACACAACAAATCACCTTGATAGCAGAAATAAGTATTAGACGAAATATTTTGTTAAGGAAGTCCACTAAGTCATAAGAATTATTTTATTAAACAAAATAATAGATAAGCGATCTAAGACCTTATTTCAAAGTAAAATAAGGCTTTATCTACATCATCTATAACTGTCTACATAGTACTTCGTAAATCACTGAGGAGGCTTAGTATATTATCTGAGAATCGATTGGTATTATTTTTGGAGCGAGTCCGTTTATCTATCTTTGTCGGTGCGGCGCGTTTGAACGGGAGAGTTCACTTGCTCGGTTACTGGCCAGTTAACTTTCTTGTAGAAGCGAGTTGACATAGGCATTGACAATAATGAAAATTCTGTCGACAATTAAAAAGACAAGTCCACAATAAAGAAGAATTTGTCAAGCTTGATCTTTTGAGCAGATGTTGAGGTTACTTCAGTAGGCTCTGGGTTACACTGACCTGATTTTTCTTCCGGTTTTGTACTTAAGGTTCAAAGTGGTTTAGCATATTTTAAAGGCCAAGCATAAAATAGTAAATATAGAACGTAAATATAGAACGTACGGAAAGTTGCAAACAATACTTTATAGAACATAAAATTCTTACGCTAACAGGTATTTATATCCTAGAAGCTAGTAAATTTGTGAGAAAATACCCATCGTTTTTTCCGCTAGCAAAACAGCAACGCCCACAGCAACGCAGTCTTAGAAATCGATATCTAAACGAATTAGCGGTACCAACTTCAAGACTAGCTATGTTTCGTTCTGGGCCTCTGGCCATGTGCGTTAAAATCTATAACAAACTCCCGAATAAAGTTAAGGATTCAGAGTACGACAACAAATTCAAAAATGACCTACAAAACTACTTAAACTTAAAATCATATTATAGCCTAAAAGAATTTTTAACTGAGAAATAAATAAATTAATATCGACTTGAACACATTACACATACATAACTAGGTACTCTATAAGACATCAGTCCGCTACTGCCTCACTCCTGTATTTTTAGTGATTACTTTCTATTTCTTTTATTTTATTTTATCTGAAAATGTGACATATTATATGTAAAACTAATCTATTGACATTAAATTAACTGAGATAATAAAGACATTTTAGAATCTCTATTGTAGTATGAGATTGTAATATGAAAATGATAATTTACTTATTTCGTTTATAAGGATGACATAATGTATAATAATAATTAATTTTTTTTAAATTATTCTATATCAACAAATTATGTGAATAATGAATAATGATAGCATGTTAAATCAATTAAAACCTGTCGCCTATACATTGCTGTGCCCTAGCAGGGTTCATTGTTTGGAACTATTAAAATAAAAAATAGTTTAATCTATTATTAAATGTAGTTACATAATTATTAATAATTTTCTTTAGTTTTGTTTGTCACTAGCTGTAACGTGTAGCTCGTAAAGTGTTTGGTAGATTTACTGATCTGAAATAAGGTTTTAGGTGAGCTTTGCCTTACTCAAAGTACCGAGAATCATTATGACTGTATTTAACGTCATATAATAAATTAAATGCCTTAATTTCTTGTAACTACTTAATATACCCAGAACTCTCAGTATATCTACACAAAAATAATTAATATGTTTCTTTTAGTTTCATCAACATCAATTTGCCATTTTTAGTGTCAAAATTGTCTTTACTGAAAGAAAGAAACAAAAGTAGGTTATTTTATACAATTAAAACGTACAATACGACAATTATACCGTAATACTTAAAGGTGTTTAAAATTCTTAAAGGGTAACGCACTTATTTCAAACGTTGAAAATATCTGGTAAGTTGATGTAACTACTAGCGCGAGTCAACTGGCTCGTTCAAACACACTTGGGTCGATGACGGCTCCGCAGCACCGCATCGAAATCCGCATAGGATGGGGCCAAGAGACGAGCCTTTAATATATGTATTTTATGAGCGGTAGCGTTTTTATGGTGGGACCCTTTTATTTGTGCGAAAATATGAATAACATATCATTTTTTTTTTAGTAAGTACCTACTACCTACTGGTATAATTTTACGCTTATGTTTACTTTCAGTAACAATTCAGAAGACTTAGTAATTGAATATATTATAATATAATTATGTTCTTAGTTTATTCCGAGAAGACGTGATTTTAGCTATTGTATACTATACTATACTTAACTGTGTTATAATTAAGAATCATGATTTCCTTTTATTTTTCCTTCTTTTTTGACGTTCAAAAAGTGCTGATTTTCACCCTAGTTTGAATAAATGACTTTTTGTTTTGATTTTTTACCGACTTCAAAATATAAGGAGGTTATTTATTTATTTGTTTATTTATTAGCACAGTTCTTTTGAAAAGTATTTTAGGCGTCTATTATAAATTGTACGAGTCATGTATCGTATATGGCACGCGTGCATTGCATAGATCAGAAGGCCATTATTCTCGTAAATGAAAACGTTCAAAATCTTGTAGCAGTCTCATCTCAGCGACAAACAAATGTCAAAAACTCATCAAAAGTTAGGGAAATTACAGGTATTTTGACAGTCCCATCACGTCGCTTTGCACAAATTATAGTATAACACGACAGTACACTATCAGCGTTCATAGGCAGCTGTACTCATTCACTCAACATTCATATAGCATTAGTTACGTGCTAGTTAAATTTATTCAATAAACTATTGTAGCGTTGGTACTCTTTAGTGAGTCACCATAGAGGAGTTGATGACTTGACATAGGATAAAAACGTCAGTGGTTTTTTCTCGATAAGAAATATATTTTCCTTAATTAATTACAGTAATTCAATTCATATTCCTTGTACAGACATTCACCTTCCATCATAAATTGTATATCGTGTTTCATTGTATGTGGACTTCATTATTCTAGAAATATAAAACATTAAATCCTCTATCATTTGTGTCCCATACTTTTCCACTTCACTATCATCCTTGGCTGTCCGTGAATATCATTCAAGCTAATATACAAGGTGTGTGCGACCCATGCAGCTATCAGCCATTTATGTTTTTAACACCCAAACCACAAACGTCGGAACGTTCTCGCTTTAGAAACGTGCAATAATCGCCAATTTTATAGCCATACATCCAAACCTTTTCTGTTTTTGCCCCGCAATTTAGCGTGAATCACTCCTGGGTTCGAGTCTGGATTGACGTAAAAGGGTTTTTGCGCTCCATTTCTGAAAAAATAGCCATTGGCATGCCAACCTTTTTTCTGATTTACTGTGTGCCCAACGTAATCAAAAGAATATTATTGTAGTTTTTTTAAAGGAAACAATTGAATAATATAAATAAAACGACGCAGGATAGCCTTTACCAGAAGTGGTCATCGTATTAGGGGTTCAGCTGCTTCAATATCATCAGGATAGTGCCGAAATATAGCAGAGGGGCAATTCTCGTAATTTTAAGAACGTCCACAGTCTGATCTCAGTCTCAATCTGTCAAAAATACCTCTAATTTCCCTGCAGTTTTGACATTGATTGTCGCTGAGTTGAGATTGCGACTAGATTTTGAGCGTTTTTAATAGCGGGAATTTGCCTTCAGTTCGTCGTGGACTTGGTACGACAGCGGCTCCCCTGACATCATCTTTGACATCAGAAGACAGCCGCCACGCAACCATCGACGCGAAGCTCTGATAGAGTGACTATCACCAGCCAGTGTCACTCTTATCCGACCTCTTCGGTGGTTCCTTGTAACTTCGTAACAAAACTAGATGGCACCACTTGCTGCGCCGCGCCGTCAAATATAAATATATTCCACTATTTTTTTTCTGTGAGATTGGTTATAATCTCTAGGTGAACGTGGTGGTCTTTAACTATGTATCTATACTAATAATAAAGCTGAAGAATTTGTTTGAACGCGGTAATCTCTGACCCACCCGTCGGATTAGAAAAAATCCGACTGGATAAATTATTTTTGCAATTGATAGCACAATAGGCTATTTAACATCACGCTACTACCCTCAGGAGCCGAGCAAAGATAAAAAAGCAATCAAGTGCGAGTCGGACTCGCCCATGAAGGGTTCCGTTGAGTTGATTGAATGAAAGGTAAATTGCGGTTTACGATTTATGACGTATTAAAAAAAAACTACTCACTAGATCTCGTTCAAACCAATTTTCGGTGGAAGTTTACATGGTAATGTACATCATAATTTTTTTTTAGTTTTATCATTCTCTTATTTTAGAAGTTACAGGGGAGCGGGTCACATTTTACCACTTTGGAAGTGTCTCTCGCGCAAACTATTCAGTTTAGAAAAAAAATATATTATAAACCTCAATTTCATTTTTGAAGACTTATCCATAGATTCCCCATACGTATGGGTTTGATGAAAAAAATTGTTGAGTTTCAGTTCTAAGTATGGGGAACCCCCAAAATTTATTGTTTTTTTTTCTATTTTTGTGTGAAAATCTTAATGCGGTTCACAGAATACAGCTACTTATCAAGTTTCTTATAGTTTCGGAGAAAAGTGGCTGTGATATACGGACGGACAGACAGACAGACAGACATGATGAATCCATAAGGGTTCCGTTTTTTGCCATTTTTTCTATGGAACCCTAAAAAGTCAGAAAAAATGCTAAGCGAGAAGTAATACCGCGAGCGGGCGACGCGATGCGATGCGGTGGGGTGATATATTTCATGTTAAAACAAAACAATGCAAGCAAACAAAGTCTTGAGCAGAATGCTGGTTTATTGAAAACCAGCATTCTGCTCAAGACTTTGTTTATGTATAAGTCTGAATCCGCCTTGAGCCAGCGTGGTCTTCTTCTTAGCGTGTCGATAGCAAACTAAATGGACTCAGCCCAGAATTCGGCTACTTGTTTGGCGCCATCACCAGCGTCCATCAGTTCCTGTAACGTGCAGCTGACAGGGCACGTAGGACACGAGTGTCTTATCGTTTTTGGAACAGTACCACAAACAATGATGATGTTGTGGTGATCAATGCTCATGCAGCTCTTGCTCTGCAATGGGACAGTAAAATGCTGGCATTATTATGACTTTTCTATCTTCTAATAACATTAAAACTGGTACCAATCTGTTTTATCCACTTATTTCCTAATTAGACTTCGGTCGGCTTCCAGTATAACGAGATTTAATCTAATAACAATATTTTACCTAGAACCATCATCTGCTTAGCCTTTGCACAACTACGTTGGGGTCGGCTTCCAGTCTAACCGGATGCAGCGGAATACGGACTGTATTTTACGTGGAGCGACTGCCATCTGACCTCCAAAACTAATTACAGAGCTATCTAAAGTTAGACTAGCAGACTTTCAGACTTCAGACTACTCGCAAAGTTTATCTATCTATCTATCTTCTATACTAATAATAAAGCTGAAGAGTTTGTTTGTTTGAACAGTCTAATCTCTGGAACTACCAGTCGGATTTGAAAAAATATTTTTGTATTTTACACATGATGCAGCCATGCGACCAGTTCCTGAAACAAAAAATATTTATGAGTCAAAATTAACAAACGCAAGTCAAGTGATGCGATAAATCATTCAATCAATCGCAGCAGTGTACCCGCGTTTGACAATTTGTCACATTAATATTGTTGTAATTTTTGTTTGAGAAACTGGCCCTTTACCTCATTGTTCGAGCAATCCATTACCTATTTATGGTCATATAGAGGTATGAGGAACAGGGCTGAACAGGGCTTAAAGTTCATTCATCCTCCATAGAAAAGGGAGGATCCGACCAGACCGGGTGTTGTGTCTGAAGGCCGATTCTCGTAATTTAAAACGTTTCAAAATCAAAATCAAAAGTCATTTATTCAAATTAGGCTGAGAATCAGTACTTTTCGAACGTCAAAATTACAAAAGACAGTCCCCCAAAAACGCCCACCTTTCACCTTAAATCTAGCCGCAGTCTCTTCTCGGCGACAAATGTCAAAAACTTGTCAAAATGTAGGGAAATTAGAAGTATTTTTGACTGATTGTGACTGAAATTAGACTGTGAAAGTTCTTAAAATTACGAGAGTTGCCTCTTTGATGAACAACGGTGCCCGACGATTGATATCAGAAAGTTGGATTCAGTCGCGCGGTAAACTTTGCTTGCGCGATGCAGGATTTTGCGTGACGTCAGTATGATACGTAGTTCGCATGTGGCGATGTAGATGCCGCCACAGTCACGATACCCTCCCCACCAATTTTTATATCAATATTTTATTTTAGTGGTCTTCCGAATGTCTTGTCTTGGTGAAATGTCACCAACATTTTAGTATAGATAGACCTACCTAACGCTTCGTGAAACACAGGCGTGATGTTATGTTGATACTTTTGTTGTAAAATATGTGTCTAGATCATTAATTCCTCCAAAAGCAGACCATACAAAACAAGGCGCGTGGCACTCATGTATGATTTAAAGCGATTTAAGCTACTAAACAGCTTGGCAGCGCACCAGAAGTACTTTATACGTCCTTTGCTATTATACTTTGATAAATAGTGTGTGGGAAATAAACCACCAAAACCAAAAGCATGAATACCTAAAATAGTGATTATTAGGTTAGCTGGGACAAGATTTTAGAAGGAATTTTAACGATAAATTAATACACAATGTGTTTCAGAGGGGTGTGACTAAACTTGGGGGTGTGGTACAGGCCATCAAACTAAACAACTTTTTCCCGGGAAAAAACAGCAGTCGTCCCAATACATTTGGTCAAGTAGGCATTGAAGTTTTGTATGAGACGACTGCTGATTTTTTGGCGATTACGATGATAGTCCCCGGGAAAAGGTTGATCAGTTTGAAGGCCTGCACCACACCCCCCAGGTTTGGTCACACCCCTCTGAAACACATTGTATACACCGGCTGACTGTTTTTACCATCTGTACGAAAACGGTATAAAAAGTGAACGAAGCCTATATAGCTACTAGCACAGGTTTGTTTTTCACAAAGAATTAATATTCAATAGGATTGAAGACGTTCAATCCTTTGATGGAAGCCATCGGGCGGAAAAAAGCAACGCGTGGAAATTATCAATGAATTCGTAGTAATTTCCACGCATTAAGAAGGGTGCCTTAAAGTTGATTTTTTCTATTATTTGTCGATTTATTTGTCAAATACATTATTATGATTTATTATTTGGTCTGCTAATTATCGTCATTATATTTGTCAGCATTTTTTTAATTTTATTTATTTATTTTTTTGCAATATTACTCAACTCACACTATTTATGTACATATTCGTTACTATTTTTTATTTGTCACATATTTATCTTATTTAAGTATGTATACACACGTCACGTTGCAGTGTAAAACTGATGTACATCCGTCACCTCACACATCAGGTTCAGTTGAAAACCAGCGTCAGGCACTAGTTGTCTGGCATTTTTGCTGAACTGGGCCTTTTTGGCGCAGCCGTGAGGCACACTTTCCTGCTAATTTCTTACATCGGTCTTTATACTTTCTATTTGTTTTTTTATTAGTTGCTATCTGATGTATGTATCTGGTGTATTGTGTCTCTTTTAGTCTGTGCTAAATAAATGTTTTTTCTTTCTTTTCTTTCTTTCTTACTCCGTTCACCTTTTATACCCAGTTTTCGTCCAGACGGTAAAAAAAGTCAACCGATATTTTGTTGCCAAAAGGAATCTTATCTTTTACTGAATTATAACGGATGTAAAACAATTCATAACTGAGTTCAGAGTATCTTGTACAACCTGTCATTGTGATATTTTTATTGTACTGAAATATACCTTCTGGTAACGGAGATATTAAAGGTCAAAGTTCCACCTTTTTTTTTTCACAAAAACACGTTCGAAATATTATAACTTAACTTCAAATGGAGTATTTGAAGTTAAGTTATACTGCACCGTTCCATGCACAAGCACAATGTGTTGCGCGCTGCCGTAAATAACGATTTTTTACACCAAAACTGAAAATTGTACTTCAACAATACTGAATCACAATTAAAATTCAACAGGAAATGTCTTACAACTTGTTGACCCAATTTTCCCCTGCATCAAATGCAAGAATATTTTTCTATGATAGTTACAAATGTTCTGAATAGCACACTCGAGTGAGCTGCTAAGATGGTTTCTGTGTGTATGAATGATTATTTGACCAACAGGTAGCTATCTCTATCTGAGTGTTATGCATATACATTTAAGTTCAAAAAGCCGGATAAGAAGACACGAATTCATTTGACTGTCTACAATAATTGCTGTTAAACAAAAAAAAAACCTATGTTTAGTAGAAAAATGTAAAGTGTACCTACGCGATCAAAATGTATGGAACAGCAATATTTTTGGAACGAAGTTCCTTATCGCGCGTTGCGAAAGGGGCTACACGGACAAAATTAAGACCAAAATTTGGAACGACACTTTTTGCTATAGTTGTAAGCCGTGCGGCGTGCGCGTGTTTCTCTGTCTCTCTCTCTCTCTCTTTGAACTTTGATCCATCCGGGTGTCCCTTGACACCTCTCAAGTTTTTTTTTTTATTAATAACCGACGAATAATTTCGACGCTATGGGATCAAAACTCATGTGCTGAATCCATGGTTACAGTTTGCGCGTCGATGTCCCTGCCAGCCTGTATGTAGCTAAAATTAAGTACCCGTAAATGCCCGTGATCAGCCTATAATGTTCCCACTGCTGGGACACAAGCATCCTCTCGATAAGAGGGAGTGCGCTGTAACACACCACGCGGGCCCAATGCGGTTTGGTAAATATCATATGTTTTCGAACTCTTGGTTCTAGGACATACCGGTTTCCTCATGATGTTTTTCTTCACCGTTTTGAGAGTAGTGCTGATGAACTAAATTACAAAAAATAACGCGCCTGACTGGATTCGAACTCATGACCTACAACTCGTAAGTCGGGGCCGCTAACACTGGACCACCACTGCTCTGCTCGCACAATTCAGCAATTCTGCATGTACCTAAGTGATACAAAATTCCTAGTCAAGGGTAAAGTTTCCAACACATTCGTGCAATTGCATAACTAGGTCACACCCAGTTCTGGCCCCAGCATTAATCTAGCCTAGAATTAAAAACTACTTAGTACTTTACTAATTACCAACGATTTAATGAAAATGGACTCCTAACTTTCTTACGGATTAAGTTGAAACTTTCGCAATAAGTGAAAATCCCTTTTTATCTAGAAATCCAACTTTACCACGGTTTCAACCAGATTTTGGCTGAAACCCAGCGGTTAAACATGGCTATTAT
Source organism: Apamea anceps (assembly GCA_951799955.1). Taxonomy (NCBI): domain Eukaryota; kingdom Metazoa; phylum Arthropoda; class Insecta; order Lepidoptera; family Noctuidae; genus Apamea; species Apamea anceps. The sequence continues at coordinate 5,282,028 of OX637528.1, forward strand.
GTTTCCTTTTACACTTAAGTATCCGGGATGACTGCGGGGGACGGATATTGCCAATTTTGTCTTTTTGGGACACGTGTGCAGTGTGGTCTCATGTTCACACTGAAATTCATATCTATTACAAGATTCCATAATTTTGTAAAGGTATTTATTTTCCGAGAAGGTATATACATACGTCTCGTTGTCTAGTGGTTTGCAAGGATATTATGTTAACTTGAGGTTCTGGGTTCAATCAACTATTCAGCAGTGGTGTGTCTGCCTGGAATCTAGATTTATGGTGCCCGTTAACCAGGGGGTCTACTCCGAAGTAGTATCGGCCGAATGTTCGGCTGTTTCCTGCTACGAAGTTACTATTTGGTTCGGTCGGTTCAGGTCCTACACTCCTATTCTCTTTCAAATATTGATTATGGTCCCGACCCAACTGAGCCGATCCGAACTTTTTTCGCATTTTTCAATAATATTCGATTCGCCCATGTGTCGGTCCGATCCGAAAATTCGCACTTTGCACTTCGGAGTAGGCCCCCAGGAAACAGGGTCTTCTAACAAGTTACGTCTTGAATCAAGTTCCAATCAAGAATATGGGACTTATAACATTAGTAACTGGAGTAATATGGAAGTTCTGATATATATCAGCATACCATTTCGAGGAATAGTGTAACAAAAGAAATGATGAATAGCGTAAGGTTTACAACCACTAGAGCTATGAGGTGATTATTTTTGAACAAAAAAGGGGCCATTCTCGTAGTTTTAAGAACATTCACAGTCTGATCTCAGTGTCAATCTGTCAAAAATACTTCTAATTTCCCTACATTTTTTACAAGTTTTTGACACTGATTGTCGCTGGCATAAGATTACGACTAGATTTTGAACGTTTTTCATTACGAGAATTAGCCTTCGTATATTGCCAACCCAAACTTAGTAAAAAGATAAAATATTTACTACTTTTAATTCCTCCTCAGTACGTGAAAATCCTTTGTCCTGAAGTGAGGACAATAGCTGCAGGTCTGTTTATTTAGTAGCAATAATGTGGCCTAATAATGACATACTCGTACGTAGAACGACAAATTCCCACACTTTCCATAGCATTTCGGACGCTTTTTAAGCAATCGCATTTTAAAGCGAATTACATGCATGCTGTATTTTATTACCATAACTGTGTTTTGGCACGTTTCCAGAAATTCCGGCTGAATTCCTATGCAAATGGAAATTTTGCGGTTTCATTGGACCTTATATCTCTTTTTATAAGGTTGGGAATTGTATGAAACTTGTATGGTTTGTTTTTGTGGTCAAGCCATATCCGTTGCTATGTTTTTTTAAGTATGTATTGGGTTTAAATATTTGGTGAAATGGTTTTAATTATTTTTATTTAATTATTACCTATTTGTGCCTCCAAGCAGCGTTATCGGTCCCGGTTTGGAAATTTATGAGAGCCAGAGTATTACAGGCACATGATAAACGTCTGCTTTACTTCTAAGTTTGCAACGCATACAGCGTGGCGCTTTAATGGCGACATTAATTTAACACACGTATACGGTTTCGCGTTTTAGTTTTATGAATATATTTTAATTTAATTAAACATTAATATTTATTTATTTATTAACAATTTTCTAAAATAGCATCTTAGAGCAACCTGACTTAAAGAACTGTAGCGCAGGGGTCATTTGCCGGGGTCACGGATCACAACATCGCATCAATGTAATTAAAACAATTATCGTGCAAAGAGAAGGCGAATTGAAGGAAAGAGAGAGAGCCCTATGTCGGCGAGCGGTGCAGGTGGAAGTTTTCAAGTTACGATTTTTTTTATGTTGTTATAATTTTTATGATCACTGGCCACTAGCCCTACCCATGTGTTAAATTAATGTCACCATTGTTGCGCCACGTTGTATATGTTGCTTTTCCAACTAATGCTAGGGATTGACACTATTGGCAGCTCACTTCACCTAAGTTTTCACGGTGAGATTTTTACAGATCTTTTACAGATTTTTTTTGATCGGCTGCACTGCATCCGATCCGAATTCGAGAAATGACAGTCCAAAGTAGCCATAGTACTATTTTTATGAGGAGTTGCGCACTACATCCGAACTCTTTCCGAATTTAGAACATTCTCCATTCGGATTGAACTCGGATCTTGAATTCGGATTCCGATCGGACGTAGCGCGAAACCGGTCTGAGGATTCCGTGCTACGAATAAGTACTATTATAATTTACCTTCTTTTTATTATTTTTCATGATAGAAGCCATAGGAATTTGCATTCAGTGAAATTTTCAACTATTTACCCAAAACAGTTATAACCACACACACACACAGTGGGCGTAAGCTTAGTAACAGGTCCCATAGGTAGGCACTCTTTGAGTACCCTAAAAAGCTATACGCAGGCTTAATTACCAAAACACTAATCCTTCTCCCTTCTTCGACAGATCACAATGAAGACTCGTACAGTAGTGCTGGTGATAATCCTGGGATGCGGAGCAGCTGCCATCTTGTTTGCCGTGGCAGCCTACCTGTACATACGGCGGAGGAGGAAAAAGAGGGAGGACGAGGAGGACGGCACTAGTTGTGCCATCAGGTTAGTGCCGTTGCAGTCTTTAATAGTGACTTTGCTTGCGAGAGCATCAAATACTATATGTTATGTGACATTTCGAGCAGTGGCGGCTCAAAGGTAACGGCCTCGACTAACGAGTTGTAGGTCATAGGTTCGAACCCAGATAGGCGCTTCACTTTGTGTAAATGCATTCATCACCACTGTTCTCAAAACGGCGAAGGAAAGCATCGTGAGGAAACCGGCAAGTCCTAGTACAAAAATCGAAGACGTGACATCTTTGCCCACGTGGTGGATTACGGCCCACCCCCTCTTACAGAAACGAGAATAGAGGAGTATGTTAAATAGTCTAAATCCTTCCTCAAGAATTGGGCTGTCAAATGCAAAAATGTTTTTTCTCTACAATCAAACAAACACATGTTACCTCTTTATAATATTAGTATAGATATTAATAGATGTCACACCGCCTGGCCACTGGAAGTAGTGCTCGCCTCTCTGGGCTTGCACGCGGTTGATCACAGTTCTAATCTAACCCATTTATATACATGTCGGAGATGGCATGTCTGTCTCTCGTTAGCATCAGGCATATTTTAATTACTGTGGGCGTACTATGGGTAGTGTTGGTTAAAACACAATAGAAAAACGGTTTGCACTTCAAATCAGATTATAATTTACGAACAAGTTAGTCACACTAGCGAATCACGCACTATAGGTACACATTTAACGATACGGAACGCTGACAGTTTCTGAGCACATGTTGTTCGTGCGATGTCCAATGTTTCGATGATCCCGAGAGCTCTGCTCACCCCGTTCTTGTAGCAGCTGTTGCTCTCGTCCCACCACGACCTCAGGCTAGACTCTGTCCAGCGCCACGAGATGGCGCTGGCGTTCCGAATAGTCAAACGAATGACTCCGACATACATATATTATATATCTATCATATCTATACTGGTGATACTATTGTTGTGATGCTAATTTTCCTGTTGGGGGTCACTGGTGTCTTGAAATACAGGCCACGACTTAGTTTAGGCACCGGTCTCCCACAAATAAACATTGTAATATCGTAATTATTATTATTACTCCGTTTTAATTAAATTTTGGCGGCACGGTTGGCGCAGTGGTTAAGCGATTGACTGCTGCGCTGCGTGTCGCGGGTTCGATTCCCGCACGGAACAAATATTTGTATGACCTGCATGTATTTGTTCCGAGTCTGGGTGTTTTTCTATCTATAATATGTATGTATTTACAAAAAAAAAAAAATGTATATAAGTAGTTTATCAGCCATCTTGTTACCATAACACAAGCATTAGGTTGCTTAGCTTGGGACTAGATGGCGCTGTGTGAAATGTCCAAGGATATTATTATTATTATTTGGTTGATGGATGTTACTTGTGGAAGAAAATAAACATTTTTATTATTATTACTATTTGGTCGAGGTGCCCTGGTTTTGTTACTGTGAGCAATTCGGCTCGCACGTGATTGGTTACAGTTCCAACCTAAACTATAATTTATTGAATACTAGCTGCGCCCCGCGGTTTAACCCGCATAAGTTTCGATCCCTTGGGAATATCGGGATAAAAAGTATCCTATATGTTAATCCTGGTTATAAACCATCTGTGTGCTAAATTTCATCCAAATCCGCTCAGAAGTTTTGCGTGAAATAGTAACAAACATCCATCCATCCCTCCATACAAACTTTCGCGTTTATAATATTAGTAGGATCATTCAGGCCGTCAGTTGAACGGCCACCGTTTAGTTAAAAGGCTAGACAGTTAACTAAACGGTTAATTAAATCAGTTGGCTGCGACACCTGCTTAATAGTTTCGTTGTCTTTTTAACTTGGCTGTGATGGTAATTTTGGTCACTCAATCACCGCTGAATTAAACCCTTGTCCCGTCTCATTGACGGTATAAGGTTTACTGATTGCTACACTTGTCGATGGCAAAAATAACACGAAGAAATATATATCCTTTTTTTTCATTTGTTTCGCTCAAAATTCAGCAACGCGAATACTTTTCGCTGACGCAGCCATTAGGTCCTCACGTGTGCAGGTGATATAACATGTGCATTGTTTAACGATGTGTACATTGTTTTACTGTCGTGTTTGCTGTGCGGTCACTGATGCGCGCTGAAATGTCACATAGCATAATCAGCTTATAATGTTCCCACTGGAGGCCTGTGCCTCTATTCGAGAGGGAGTGGGCTGTAACCTACCACGCGTGCCCAGTGCGGGCTGCTAGATGCCACATGTCTTACAAAGTTTGGTTCTAGGACATGCCGGTTTCCTCACGATGTTTTCCTTCACTGTTTTGAGAGCAGTGGTGATGAAATTATTTACACAAAGTAAAGCGCCTATCTGGGTTCGAACTTACGACCTACACTCATAAGTCGGAGCCAATACCACTGGCCACCACTGCTCAAAAATAATGAATCAGACTAAAAACAAGTAACAACAAATCCACCGCAAATAAAAGTGCTAGCCAATTTATGTGTACAAAATAGTTGATAGTAGTCTACACTATTGGAAACTATCGCGTTTGGTTGCCAAGGAATGCGGTGCCAAGCCACTTTGACCAAGTTATCTATGCAAGGTAATAAAATAAAGGTTATTGAATATAACCATTTTACTATTGAACCAAATCGGTGGTCGAGATATAAAATCTGCGAGGTTAAGCTGCGCTTGTTGGTGTCGTCGATGGGATATCATTTTTAAACGTGATGACGGCACGGTTGACGCAGTGGTTAAGCGATTGACTGTTGCGCTGCGTGTCGCGGGTTCGATTCCCGCACGGAACAAATATTTCTATGATCTACAAGTAGTTGTTCCGGGTCTGGCTGTTTGTGTATGTGAGTTTAAATGTTTGTAAACGCACCCACGATACAGGAGAAATTCCTAGCGCGAGGCAACGTTGTTTTATAAAAAAAAAAAAAACGTGCTGGTCTCCATGCCATGCATTTGGATTACCCTTTTGGCATCGTAAACATTGTTTTTCGTTTTTATAAACGAAAAACAATGTTTACGATGCAATGCCAATAAATGCTTTTGTTTTTCTTTTCACACAGCGTGATAAACACCATCCATTTTTACCAAAGGATCAGTCATGACTTTGGGACCTTCTAGTAGATTCGGTCAATGTTTATCATACTAATATCAACATTAGGTGTAACTTCCTTGCCACCCAATAACATAAAAATGGTTTAGGCGCCTATATGCCTAATTCTTAAAATGGTAAGTGAGTAAATGAACTTAAAACGAAGTGAGTAAGTGAACAAATGAATAAATTACTTATGATTTATGAGTCTTTAATGGACTAATTTTCGAAATAGCTAATTCTATAGACGGCTGATTCTCAAAAGGGCCAATTCTTGAATGACTATCGTTAAAGTATCTAGAAACCCTATTTAAAAACCAGCCCGATCTGAAAATATCAACCAGTAATAGGGCTGTGAAGGTCAGATGGCAATCGTTTCATGTTACATATTCATATTTAACCGAATTTGCTGAAAGCCGACCCCAACCAACATCCTTAGAAATAAAAATCTGGGTGAATAAAAATACAGTGTGAATCGAACGACAAATTATAAAAGGTAAACGTATTTTTTTTCTACCACATAAAGCAGTCCTCTAGATTATTTTTCAAAAGATTTTTTTTCTTTAATACCTACCTTTAATATTTTTCGCTTAAATATCTAGAAACATTTTTAAAAGATACGAACGTTCTATGAACTATACGAAATCTTTCATAACGGCTATCAAATATGGCGGCCAGCCAGCCTCATATTTTAAAACGACACTCCTCTTCTATGCAGTTTTTGAAAATATTAAAAGATTTAAAAGAAATATTTCATAGGAAATGGCCAGTAAGCTTAGATTGTAGAATGTTTTTAATCATTCCGTAGTGCTATTCTGTAAAGTTCACTGTTCACCTCACTCAAGTGAGCGCACACAATTCGAAAGCGAACTCATTTGTTTTTAAAGTAAATCATCGCGGATTCACAACGATACACCGTTCGGTTTTCGAAGTGATGTTTGGAGAATTAAATTTTGAGGGGCCCGTGGCTAAATAATAACAGCAGCACAGGTTGATCGATCAGGTTAAGCTACGTTTGTCGCGGTTGGCACGGAGAGGTGTCGATATATAAAGATGGTCACTCGTCTACAGAGATGGGTGACATCTTTATATACCGACATCAGGCACGGAGGCCTGGGAAAGCACGTTAAGCCGTTGGTCCCGGCTGTCATTCGTGGATCTTTGACAGTCGTTACGGGTAGTCAGAAACCCGAAAGTCTGACAACTAGTCTTACCAGGGGGTATCGTATTATCCAGTAACTGGGTTGTGGAAGTCAGATAGGCAGACGCTCCATATAAAATACTGGTATTCTGCTGCATTCGGTTAGACTGGAGACTGGAAGCTGACCCCAACATAGTTGGGCAAAGACAGGCAGGTGATGATGATGTTTAAAGAATTACATTACTGATGGCAGTCCTAAGCTACAGTTTCTTAGAGGAGCGGTTCCGTCATAGTATCTTAGTAGCTGTCATGAAAATCTATCATTTTCACCAGTATTTGACATTAACGTAAAAAAAAACGCTCTGTATGTGGATAGCTATTTTTTTTTTCATTTCAAAGCCTGTGGTTCATGACGCTTCCAAAACTAATGTACGCTAGCGTCGTGGAAGATGGACCTTTGACACTTTGAGAAATAGCTCATAAACCCCCAAAAAACGCTTAAGAACTTTCAAAGGCCTTTTAAGTTTTGCAACCACAAGGTCGAAGACTTTTGCGGTGGAAAATACGCGTCCAAAACTATATAGAAGTCATTAATCAGCTTTCTTACTTTTGCGGCTTCTTCGCAAAACTTGATACGCAAACCGTAGACTTGGCTTGAAAAAAGGGCTTGAAAGTGGCAAAATTATCATTTCCCTTCTTGTGATATTCATGTATAATTATTAATATTCGATTAATTTCATTAGTTACAGTTCGGTTTCCTTATTATTTATATATCTTATATTTATATATGTATCTTTTAAAAATAGGTAAGAAAAAATATAAATAATAAAAGACTTATTTATATTCTTTCCTACCTATTTTTTTTCATTACTTTTTCCTAAAATTATTCTGACTGCGTATCTTTGTCCTATCTGCTCTATCTTAATCATCATAATCATTATTTCAGCCGAAAAACGTCCACTGCTGGACATAGGCCTCCCCCAAGCACCTCCACTTCGACCGGTTCTGTGCTTCTCGCATCCAACGGGTTCTTGCGGCCTTCACAAGGTCGTTGGTCCACCTTGTGGGGGCCTTCCAACGCTACGTCTTCCGGTACGCGGTCGCCACTCCAGAACCTTCCGGCCTCATCGGGCATCTCTCTTTTCTAGCGATGTAGTAAACTATTACGTCTTCCAGTATGCGGAAATCATCCCATCATCTGCCTAGCCTTTTCCCAACTATGTTGGGGTCGGCTTCCAGCCTAACCGGATGCAGCTGAATACCAGTATTTTACATGGAGCGACTGCCTATCTGACCTCCACAACCCAGTTACTGGGTAATACGATACCCCTTGGTAAGACCCAGTATGCGGAAATCTAATTAATTATTAATAACTAAACAATTCACTGAGATGGGATGAGCTGGACTCCTTTCATAAAGATTGGTTCTTGGCAGCTCTGAACAGACAAAGGTGGAAAGAGTAGGGAGGTCTTTGCCCAACAGTGGGGCATTAACGGTTAATAAAAGAAACCCAATTTACTCATACACATACCTTCATCAATAAATGTCCGATGTAAATTAAGCCTAAATAATCAAACACCAACTTATTCCTAACTTAACACTTTGGCAACCACACTACCCTTATTCTTCCAAAACTTAATGTTTAAGTTATTAAGTCAGGTGAAAATGAAAGACTTGCTCATTTCCAAGTTACAACTTAAGCTTCTTAACTACTTATTTCAGCGGTTAAGTTAGAACTTAACAAATGTTAGGAACTTGTTAATGCTGCGAAGTTTTGTAAGTTTCTAAGAAATAACGTAAGGTAATCATTGCTTAGGAACAATAATATAATGGAGGGGCTCGTGGCTAAATAATAAAAGCTGGACGGGTCTATCGATCAGAAGGCCAATTCTCGTACTTCAAAAATATTCAAATTCAAATTCAATCTCATCTCAGTGACAATGATTGTCAAAAATGTATATAAATTGGTAGTATTTTTGACAGATTGAGACTGAGATTAAAAGACGAACGTTCTTAAAAATACGTGGATTGCCGCTCAGGTTAAGCTACACTTGCCGCGGTCGGTCAGTGTATGAGTGACGATCTTTATATAACGAGCCTCCTCCGTGTCTCTGAAAGCACGTTAAAGAATAATTTATGCCAGACCTTGCCGAGCGAGAATCGTGCCATGTACGACGTGCGGGCGAGCCACGGATCCAAAACTTCAAGAACATTTTACATGAAGTAGATCATGCAACACCGTCCAGCTTCCGTGTCTGATCTCAGTCTTGTTCCCTAGAAGTAGAGCAATCCGTGACGGTCTAGTATAAATCATCCCAAAACCGCTGGTCCCGGCTGTCATTCGTGGAACTTTGAGAGTCGTTGCGGGTAGTCAGAAGCCCAAAAGTCTGGCAACCAGTCTTACCAAGGGGCATCGTGTTACCTGGTAACTAGTTTGTGAAGGTCAGATAGGCAGTCACTCCGTGTAAACTACTGGAATTCCGCTGCTTGCGATTAGATTAGAAGCTGACCCCTTGGGGAAATAGCTACGCCGATTGATATTGGTAGCGAATCCTCCATTACTTCTGCGAACTCTTTGATTCAAGTTTCAAGAATAACATAAAAAATCTAGTCACGTATTTACTTACGCATCGATTCGAATTCACTTGTTTTTCACGAAAACCAAATTATATTGTTACGCGCCACAATTAATGCCTGATACACGGTGACATTAGTTACCACTGGCGACATCTATTGTGGATTGGCAGAACTAACTGGCGCCATCTATTATGGAATAGTAGAACTAATAGTCACGCCATCCGTCAGCGCCATCTATTGACGAGTAGATATGACGATGGTAGAACTTACTAGAACTATCGACATGTAGTCAGTCGGGGCCGGTATGTACTCGAACATTCTAGACGGTTCTACAATAGAAGGTTCTGGAACTATCTGCGGCACTATATAAGGCCGGGAATAGCCGCGAGCAATCAGACTTGGTTTTGCGACACAAGCGAATACATCGAAAGCGATCTTCAAGTGCGACTTAAGAGTGATTGTGTTTTATAATTAGTGTGTTTTGAATTGTTGTTAGTGTTGATTGATTAAAGTGTAAGTTTTGGTAATTTTTATCGGCATTTTTTAATTGTCACGAACCCGAAGCTCGTAACAATTGGTGTCAGAATCAAGGATTAAAATCATGCCGATTTTACCTAAAGACGACACGGAGGGTATCCGTACCCGGAGTCAACGCCAACAGGAGACGGACCAGAGGCGTTTTGGTGGAGCTGCGCCGCAGAGGTCGGAGGGCCAGCTACCAACCACGGAGGCCGACCCGTCCGCAGCAGGTCCAGCATCATCAGCACCAGACTTTGCTGCTCTGATGATGATGCTGCAGGAGCAGTCCCGCCGACAGGAGGAACAGGCTCGTCGGTTGGAAGAACAGCTCCAGCGGGACAAGGAGGAACAGGCCCGCCGACAGGAGGAACAGGCTCGTCGGTTGGAAGAACAGCTCCAGCGGGACAAGGAGGAACAGGCCCGCCGACAGGAGGAACAGGCTCGCCGACAGGAGGAACAGGCTCGTCGGTTGGAAGAACAGCTCCAACACGATAAGGAGGAGCAAGCACGCCGCCAGGAGGAGCAAGCGCGCCGCCAGGAAGAGCAGATGCTCCTTATGAAGGATCTTCACGCTACCTTCGGGAAAGACATGAAGGAGATGAAGGATAAGGTTGCTCAATGTGACAACCGCCTGACGGAAGCTGAAATCCGGATCGACCAAGTGAATGATCGGGTTGACAACGTGGTGGCTGACGTGAAGAAAACCGTGATGGCTGACGTAAAGAAAACGCTGGATTACCTTAAACTTGGGGATGGAATCGCAGCTCCCGTAGCTACAACACCTTCGCTACGTGGATTCAAAGTGCCACCGTTCGACGGAACTTCTTCCTGGTCGGCCTACAAAATCCAGTTTGAGGCTGTCATAAAGGCGAATGGTTGGAATAATAGTCAGGCTATGACTGCCCTCACCCTAGGCCTGCGCGACCAGGCCTTAACTGTTCTGGAAGCTCTCGGTAAGGAAGTGACTTACGAGCAGCTCCTTGAGGCATTGGAGGCTCGGTATGGCGATGCTCACCTGGAACACGTGTTTCGTGCGCAGCTCAAGGATCGCGTGCAACGCAGTAATGAGAACCTGCAGCAGTGGGCCCTTGAAGTGGAGAAGCTGGTGCGTAAAGCTTACCAGTCCGTACCTGCGCTTATTGATGGGAACCTGGTGCAGGCATTCATCGACGGCATCCGCGACCTTGAAGTTAGAGCTGCTGTGAGGCTCGGGCACCACGGGACGCTTAAGGACGCCTTGGCCCATGCACTGGAGGTGGAAGCCGTGCGACAGGATCATCGTTCCCATCGGGTCAGGGAGGTTGCAGCGGCTACAGTTCGCGACCGCAGTAAAGGGTACAGCCCTAGGTGCTACGGCTGTGGGGAAAGGGGCCACCTTCGATCCAGTTGCCCCAAGCGAACTGCAGAAAGAGAAGACGGCCGATCTCCAGAGGGCAGTGCAGCTAATAGCACCGCCCAGAACCAACAGCAGGGAAACGAGTAATAGCCAGGACTGCGGGGCGGGTGCTGGCTGATGTTCAAAGAGCCCCAAGGGTTTCGATCACACAAACCCAAGACGGGAACAGCCTAATCATCAAGGGCGAGGTCAACGGAACGCCGTGTAAGCTGACCATAGATACTGGAGCCTCTCGCACGGTCGTCAGTTCCCAACTGATAAGACGGTCCCTTGGGGACTCCGCATACAACCGAGAACACATTAATTTGGTAACAGCCACCGGTCAGCGCATACCCGTCCATGGAGAGAAGAAGATAGGGTTGAAGCTAGGCAACAGAATCTACCTGCATAATGTCATCGTGGCTGATATAATGGACGATTGCATCCTGGGCCTTGACTTTATGAGGAAGAATTGTTGCGAAATTGACGTCAAGCAAGGTGTTTTGAAATGTGGACAAGAGGAACTTTTCGTGGAAGGGGCGTTACCAGGGAACGTGCACAGCCTTAAGAAGATTGTTCTTCCGCCGAGATCGGAAACGATTGTGCCGGTTAGTCTTCCTCGGAATCCTGGGAAAACTCAACGTTGTGTACTCGTGGAAAGGGTAGACGATGACCTTCCATGGAAAGTGGCACGAACTTTGGTCAGAGCCACCGACATCTCAGGGGTACGTGTGCTGAACCTTTGTGATCAGGAACAGATTATAGAAAAAGGCACACTAGTTGGTACTTGCGAGGAAGTGGATTGGTTGCGTCGATGCCAACATCTATCGACTGGGACCCTCAGCAAGGATGCACAAACAAGAGTGACCACACTTTTAGAAGACTGCCGCAGCGCTCTGTCCCAAAATGAAATGGTCAAGGCGAAGAAAATGTTACTCAAGTATGCCGATGTTTTCTCGTCAAACGATGCTGACATCGGCAGGACTGGCTTAGTTCAACACAAAATAAACACAGGAGATGAATTGCCTATCCGTCAGCGGCCAAGGAGATTGCCGGTTGCACGTGAAAAGGAAGTGGAAACCATGATTGAGGGGATGGTGAAGGATGGTGTTATTGAACCTTCATCTAGCCCATGGTGTTCACCTGTAGTGCTGGTAAGAAAGAAGGACGGCAGCATGAGGTTTTGTGTTGACTATCGTCGTTTGAACGACGTCACCAAGAAGGACAGCTATCCTTTGCCAAGAATCGATGACACGCTGGACATGCTTACTGGCGTAAAGTGGTTTAGCACGCTGGACCTGAAAAGTGGCTACTGGCAAGTTGAAATTGATCCTAAGGACAAGGAGAAAACTGCATTCTCGACAGGAAAGGGTCTGTGGCAATTTAAAGTTATGCCGTTTGGATTGTGCAATGCTCCGGCAACGTTTGAAAGGTTGATGGAACTTGTACTTACCGGGCTAATTGGCGATGCCTGTCTGGTCTACTTGGATGACATCATCACCGTAGGCCGTACGTTTGAAGAACATCTTCAAAACCTGGAACGCGTGCTCATGAAGATCCAGAGTGCCAACCTCAAGTTAAGTCCAAAGAAGTGTTCACTATTCAAACGACAAGTTAGCTTTTTGGGATATGTAGTGTCTGAAGAAGGTATCCGCACGGATCCGGAGAAAATCGCCGCTGTCAAGGATTGGCCAATTCCAAAAGACAAGACGCAGGTCAGAGCATTTCTGGGTTTGTGCTCCTACTATCGGCGATTTGTCAAGAACTTTGCAGATATAGCCAAACCCCTGCATAAGCTAACCGAGGAAAATTTCAGCTGGGATGGAAGTTGCGACATCGCATTCCAGGAGCTAAAGGACCGTCTGTGCAAAACACCTATTTTGGGGTACCCTGATGCGGGCAAGGAATTTATAGTTGACACAGACGCAAGCGACATAGGACTTGGCGGTGTGTTGTCCCAGCGGAATGGCGATCAAGAATTTGTGATAGCGTACTTCAGCAAGTCATTGTCGAAACCTGAAAGGAACTATTGTGTTACGAGACGAGAACTGCTTGCTGTGGTAAAGTCATTGCAGCACTTTAGCAAATATCTTCTGGGTCGGAAATTCCAGTTACGAACCGACCATGCTGCACTGAAATGGCTATTGCAGTTCAAAAATCCAGAAGGACAAGTTGCGAGATGGATTGAACTTCTGCAGGAATACGACTTCGTGGTCGAACATCGCAGCGGAAAATCTCATGGCAACGCAGATGCATTGTCAAGAAGACCTTGTCCTGAAGACTGCAAGCATTGTACTAGGCAAGAGAGTAAAGAAGTCGTACCTGTGAGGATGCTCAAGACAGACCTCAGCATCGAGTGGAAGGACAGCCTACAACGTGCACAGCAGGAAGATTCAGACATCAAGCCGATTCTGGAGTGGATGAAGGCCAGAGCTCCTAAGCCCAAGTGGAGCGACGTCTCAGCGATGAGTTCGATCACGAAAAGCTATTGGGCCCAATGGGACAGCTTGGTGATTCAGGATGGAGTCCTGTGCCGAAAATGGGAAAATGCTCGGGGAGATAGCTGTCATTTGCAAATGGTTGTCCCTAAAGCTCAAGTACCGAATGTTCTACAGCTGTACCATAATGGATGTTCAGGAGGTCATCTGGGAGTAAAACGGACTCTACTGAAGATACGAGAACGGTTTTACTGGGTCCACTGTCGGGACGATGTTGAGGACTGGTGTCGCAAATGTACAAGTTGTGCAGCTGTAAAGGGACCTCAGACTCGTAGTAGAGGTGCATTGAAATTGTACAATGTTGGCGCACCATGGGAGAGGATAGCCCTCGACGTTGCGGGGCCGTTTCCGGAAAGTGAAAGTGGCAACAAGTATTTCATGGTTGTGATGGATTACTTCACTAAGTGGCCGGAAGTCTTCGCCATTCCAAACCAAGAAGCTTCGACAGTTGCAGATAAATTAGTTTATGAAGTCTTCTGTCGTTTTGGAGTTCCACTAGAGATTCACAGTGATCAAGGAAGGAATTTTGAGTCCCAAATATTCCAGGAAACTTGTCGAGTTATGGGTACTCATAAAACAAGAACAACTTCTTACCACCCACAATCGGATGGAATGGTGGAACGATTTAATCAGACACTGGAGAGGTACCTAGCAAAAGTTGTGGAAAATCGACAACGAGATTGGGACAAGCACATACAACCGTTTTTGTTGTCATATCGAAGCGCTGTTCACGAAAGTACATCGGTGACACCAGCCTTCGCAAACTTTGGAAGAGAATTACGGCTGCCTGCAGACCTGATCACCGGAATACCACCTGATGCCCCATGCAGTATAACGGATTATGCGAATAACTTGCGGAATAAAATGAATGACATTTGTGAGCACGTCAGACAATCGGGCCAGCAAATGTCTGAAAAGATGAAAACCCGTTATGACCGCAAAATGAACAGTAAAGGGTTTGACGAAGGTTCACTAGTGTGGTTGCACAATCCAGTGCGCAGCAAAGGGAAATCTCCTAAGCTTCAAGCTAAATGGGATGGACCGTACCGGATTGTGACAAAGATCAATGACGTAACCTACCGGATACGGAAAGGTGCAAGAGGTACTCCTAAGATCGTCCATGTGGATCGATTGGCGCGTTATTATGGAGCCGATAATGCTCGGGACGAGCATGTCTTAGGAGGGGGCAGTGTTACGCGCCACAATTAATGCCTGATACACGGTGACATTAGTTACCACTGGCGACATCTATTGTGGATTGGCAGAACTAACTGGCGCCATCTATTATGGAATAGTAGAACTAATAGTCACGCCATCCGTCAGCGCCATCTATTGACGAGTAGATATGACGATGGTAGAACTTACTAGAACTATCGACATGTAGTCAGTCGGGGCCGGTATGTACTCGAACATTCTAGACGGTTCTACAATAGAAGGTTCTGGAACTATCTGCGGCACTATATAAGGCCGGGAATAGCCGCGAGCAATCAGACTTGGTTTTGCGACACAAGCGAATACATCGAAAGCGATCTTCAAGTGCGACTTAAGAGTGATTGTGTTTTATAATTAGTGTGTTTTGAATTGTTGTTAGTGTTGATTGATTAAAGTGTAAGTTTTGGTAATTTTTATCGGCATTTTTTAATTGTCACGAACCCGAAGCTCGTAACAATATGGATACTTTTTGGCAAAGCAACGGACTAACTTAACTCAAAAATAGATGGAAGCTAGATTAAAAAACTTTGTGAATATTTTTTTGTGGAAAAACAAAAAAGGGTGCCCTTCAGCAAACTTTTTTTACAAGACAGCTAAAATACAATAGTGTGAGTAATGAAATTTTATTATGAGAGAATGTTTTATTTGTGTTTGTTCTAAACGTCATCACTTAGTCAAAAGACGTCAAAAGTTTAAAAGAGTGTCCGTGGAGTTTCTTGCCCGTTCTTCTCCATAGGTACCTACTACGCTTTGGAATGGGCAACTAACTTCATCTTTTTGACTGACCGACCCTTGACAATTCAAGTGCCTGTAATAGCTTTAGTTGTAATAAATAGTTTGAGTCCCTCCAATTTGTGGGGGCTTCCCTACTTCCCTAACCTTCGACATAACGACCGGTGTAGCACTTCCTACCCTTTTTTTTTGTGTGGGTAATCATCAAATGACCTCTCCCGCTCTGGGCTGAGCGGAAGGGCGTGTAAGACTTTTACTGACTAAAACCCACCCGTGTTCCTTCAGTTGCCAGTTCCAGGTGCCACGGCATCTCTTTCGAACAACTCGCGGCCGTCCCACTTCACCCCTTACGCGTCCACCTTAAGCCCTACACAAAGTGACATTCTAATAGCAATAACGATGATGGAAAACTCAAAAATGCATTGCTAAGCTACCGAAAAGTTTTGTGAATCGTGCTGAAAGTCGTTGTAGGAAACGAAACTCTTTAAAAGCGATTTCCACTTGCCTAGGACCTCTTGTGGGCCTTTCTAAGCTGTACCTTTCAGGACTCGCTGACCACTCCTGCATATTCAGTTCATTCGCTAACATCGACCATCTTTTCTGCAAACAATGTGCCCCACTCTCTGCCACTTAAATTAATCTGCGTAGCTTTTTCCCAACTATGTTGGGATCCGCTTCCAGTGTTACCGGATGCAGCTGAGGCCCAGTATTTTACAAGGAGCTGCCTACCTGACCTCCACAACCCAGTTACTGAGTAACACGATACCCCTTGGTAAGACTGGTTGTCAGACTTTTGAGATTCTGACACGGCAAGCGTACTTAACTTCGATCTACCCGTGCGGTTGTTATCATTTACCCACGAGCCCCGTCACCCACAGCCAATTAAGTTTAGCAATTCTTCGGGCTTTGTAATGTCAGTGACCTTGATTCTTCGAAGAATCTCCTTATTTCTGAAATTCGATCACGTAGAGAAACTCCGCGCGAAGCACTTGTCTAGTTTACATTGCCCTTAGGTATCAAAGGCATAACAATATTTTCCTTCCAAGAATCCAAACCTCACTATACCAATGATAATTTGGTTTTTTCACAAATATGTCTAGACTAACTTCTGCTGGTGACTTTGTCCGCGTGAAAATTTTTCGTTTCAACATACTCGTATTATAAAATATATTTTATCCTATAGCTTTGCCCCGTTACTTTATTTTCGGTCAGCGTTCTATCTGATTTTTTTCTTTTTGCGCGGCCCCTAAGGTTCGTATCGTGATGTTAAAGCCTCACGTCAAAAACCCTCATCAAAAGTAAGGCTAATGCAAAAAAAAAAACAAAACCAACTGGTAGTTCCAGAACTCAGCGCGTACAAGCAAACAAACTCTTCAGCTTTACTAATATCTATACACTAAAACAATATTGTAAGTCCGAAAGTAACTCTGTCTGTAGGTACAGTCAACAAAAGCGATAAGGGGGCCTAAAAAGGCCACTTTAAGCAATACCTCTAAAAGCTATTCATTTCCTGAATTCCCAGCAGATCATTAGCAATTCCTCTAATTTTCGTAAAATTTCATTTCATATTTGGTGTAAGCATTGCCGCATAAAAAAAATAAAAACCGTAATTTTATCGGTAATTTAATTTTCATTACAGTTTTTATTAATCAAATTAGTTTTTTATTTTTTATTTCTACAGTTTAAATGTTATTTCATTGTGATATGAATTGCACACAGATCATATTATGAATTGTCAGTTTGTGACCATTTTACGATTTTTAATATGATTCATATTGTTTACCTATTATGATTCTGCCAAAGTGGCCTTTTTAGGCCCCAAGTATGCACGCTCATCGGATAGACATACTCGTATGTTACCTTTTCACGCCTAAACCACTGAACAAATTTCTATAACATTTTACAAGGAGTTAAATGGCATCCTGGGGAAGGACATAGGCTTTTTGTCCCGGTATCACGTTCCCGTGTGAAAATTTCTGATATCTCTGAGAAGCTAAAATTAAAAGGTTACATGCTCTGTGGCTAATAGAAAGAAAGAAAGAAAAAAAGTTTATTTGGACACAGTTCGTGAAATACAAAATTAATAAAATAAAAAATAATGTTTCAGACAACAATAGTATGTGCCTCACGGCTGCGCCAAAAAGGTTCATTTCAGCATTAATGCCAGACAGATGCTGTCTGACGCTGGTTTTCTAATGAACCTTTAGGGAAAAGTGACGAACGAGTGAATACCTAAGTGATTTTCGACCATAATTATTATACGAGACGTTACATCCTCAAGATTTAATCATTACTATGTAGTTTAATTTCTCCATATACTAGGCTTCGCACATAATTTTAAAGCTGTGTATTAAAAATAAAATTCAAATTTGTTCTACTACATCCGCCGACTGCAGCGCCATCTCCACGTAACTTTATTCCTTTTTATGTGCGGGCGTAACATCGTGCCTTTTGCAAAAATATAGTTTTAGCTAAAAAATAGTGTGCAGTTAGTGGAAAAAACGTATTATTATGGGAAAACTGAAAAGGGAGCGTAGTAATTCAAAAATTCGTCGAAAGATAAAGCGTTTTGAGCGAAAACTACGTGTCTCATCGTCAACAAGCAAGGATGAGGAAGGTTAGTACTTACACACCTTTTGTATATTTATAAGTAAAGATTTTAGGCATGTTTTTCCCAACTTTTTTTCTAAGAAACAAACAGTTCTATAAATCTTGTTGTCAACACCCCAAACGTTACGTGATGAAACTTTCAATCAATGTTTGGCTACATGGAGGTTTTTGTAAGTCCTTATTGTGTTAATATGACGGTAGTTGTAAAATACTAAACAGGAAGTCTGTTTAGTATTTTACGACTACCAATTTAAGCTTATGTTAAAGATTTATTGCTCTTAGTCTAAGGGCCTAAGCACAGTTATTCTGCTTTGTTCAGCTTCGATTTTGAACGACGATTTTGTATGGGCAAAAGCTGAACAGAGCTCAATAAGTGTGGTTAGTCCCTTAAGCATCATCTGCCCAACCTTTTTCAAAGTTTATTGGGATCGGCTTGCATTCTAACATTCATATTACAGTACTCATCTGCATCCGGTTAGAACGCTCCACTACACACGCTAAGTCGCCTGCCTGGTGACTGCTGCTTTGATCTCCAGAACCCAGTTATTGGGTAACACGATTTATCTCCGATAAGACTGGTTGGCAGCGCGATACGGAGGGTATAAAATTGATGGTCACCTATCCACGGAACGACCGCGGCAAGCGTAGTCTGTGTAACTCAATCTTGACCGATCTATCCGTTCGGCTGTTACTTAGCCATGAGCCCCTTTCATCTAAGCCTGAGCATGTCAGAGATAAATCGTGTTATTTTTCTTAGTTGTTTTCTTTTTAATTGTAGCGACATACGTCCAGAGGTCAAATTTAGCATTAGCACTATGTGAATGAGTCAAGAAAAACCCCAGAATGGATGGTCAATCAGCAGTCCAACTCATATCTTAACGACATTCCACTTACAGAGCAGACAGAAAACTTTTTCTTATTTTGTTTGTTAGAGCAAGTTGTTATCCGTCGAAAACATCGTTGGGATCCATGGTTTATTATTTTTTGGGGTTCCGCTGCTGCAATTCCAGTGACGGGAAATCGTTCTTTTATTTCTTTTGGGAATTGAGTTGGGATTTTCAGCGATTCGTGTCTGAAATTGCATTGGATACCACCTAATACTTCTTAGAGTTCCGTAACAAAATGGTAAAAACAACGCTTATGGTGCGACTCCGTCTGTCTGTCTGTCCGTCTGTCATTTAAATTTTGTAAAGGTGTCTTTTTTGGTACAGTTTATCTGTTCAGCGAATATTTTAATCTCAATTACTTGCAACTTGCAAATAAGGCAGTTAATAAGAATAAAAGCTGGACTAAAAAGGTAATATAAGTCACGGAAACTGAGGTTCTTCTAAGGTTCAGAAGTTTTAATAAAATACGGAATCTTTTTAACATCACTTCTTGTAACGGAATATTTATTAAAATTACAACATAAATGAGGAGAAGAGGTGGCCCAGTGCCAATTTACTACTAAATATTGATAGTTAGGATCGCGACCTAGAAAGAAAGAAAGTAAGAAAGAAGATTAAATGATAAATGATTTTATTTTGTAAGTAGGTTTGTACAAACACTTTTACACGTCAATCATATTTTAAAACTAGATGACGTCGGCGTTTCCTATCTGACTAGTCTGAGAAGAAAGGCCGAAACCAAGTCAGACGTCACAGTCTCTTTTAAAGTCTAAACATAATCTTGGTCAGATCATATGAAGACCATGTAGGTCGATGTCTGAGATGGTCTTTTGAGGAAAGAACCACACAGATTGAGAGGACCTGTCCAGTCAGTGCACGCATATGTCAGAAATCGTGCAGCTCAACTCAAAACTTAAGGAGCTCAACGATTCGACGAACAATACCAGAAGGCCAATTCTCGTAATTTTAAACGTTCCAAATCTAGTCGCAGTCTCATCTCAGCGACAAAAAAATGTCAAATACTTGTCAAAATGTAGGGAAATTCGAAGTGTTTTTTGACAGATTGAGACTGAGATCAGACTGTAAACGTTCTTAAAATTAGGAGAATTGCCCCTCTGTTTTGGGCTCGATCGGTCAGGCAAAGCGTTGTTGAGTTTGTCCATCAG
Source organism: Apamea anceps (assembly GCA_951799955.1). Classification (NCBI taxonomy): domain Eukaryota; kingdom Metazoa; phylum Arthropoda; class Insecta; order Lepidoptera; family Noctuidae; genus Apamea; species Apamea anceps. The sequence goes on from OX637528.1 coordinate 5,302,374, forward strand.
GAATTTCTCAATAGCAGTCCGGAGTCTGGATAATTGCCCGGTTGATGGCTATAGGCTCGCTCCCTATTACATAGGACATAAACATAACTGGCGAAATGTGGGTTCTATGGTTTTACTATGGGCTCACTGCTTTTTGTCCTATCCCACTCCTGAGCCGAGGCCTCCCTCCATTCCTTTTATCTTTCGCGAGCCCGCGGCCCCGCGCTTCTTCCTTCCAGTTTTGTCGGACCCTATCCAGCTCGTTCTGCTATCTTCTACGTGGTCTGCCGCGACCCCGCCTCACTGTCTCAGAGCAGGGCAGATAATAATAATAATAATAATATCCCTGGACATTTCACACAGCGCCATCTAGTCCCAAGCTAAGCAACCTAATGCTTGTGTTATGGTAACAAGATGGCTGATAAACTACTTATATACATTTTTTTTTGTAAATACATACATATTATAGATAGAAAAACACCCAGACTCGGAACAAATACATGTAGGTCATACAAATATTTGTTCCGTGCGGGAATCGAACCCGCGACACGCAGCGCAGCAGTCAATCGCTTAACCACTGCGCCAACCGTGCCGTCAAAGATGATGAGTATGTAACTAAATATGTTTGTTTTAGCGTGGTATTAATAACTTCAAAATAGTACAGGCAATAAATAAAAAATCTCAACAATTTACTTTACTAAACACATCAATATTTCGACGGTCACGTCACCACACAACAAAATAGGTGTACAAAAAACATTAAGTTAGTCACCGATAAAATTTATATAGGCTGTTGACATAATTCACAATTTCCGTTACAGGGTGTTAATTTTCACGGTAGGTTTTGGGGCAAAAAAGTGAGCAGTCTTTTACGATTTTATTATTGTCGCTCATTTGCGCCCGACTTTTACGAGGCAAAGCCGCGAATGGTGCCAATTACCAGATCGTATACTACACGTAATGCCAGAGAACCTAAAATCGTATTCTAATAAAAAAAATGGGATTACTGGGGAAAAGTAGATAACTTCTTTTCTCTTTTTATGCACTACGGCATGTTCAAATATTGGTCTGAAAATTAGGCCAACTTTGAAAGAAAGAAAAAGTATTTGTTCCGACTCGTACAGAAGGATCACAAACTAAACTAAACACAGTCAAAAATTAAAAAATCCAGTTATATAACAAAAAAGGAACAAAAAAAAAAAATAATTTCTATAGCTATACGATCCTGTGTGCTGTGATGTCACCGATTTTGGCTTATGATGACTGGTAGAAAACTATGTATCGTCGTTCCATACTTACTCCAACTGTTCGGGCCAACAATTGGGGCAAATGTATGCATCCGGGGACTTTGTTTGTTTATTGACTAGCTTCTGCGCGCGACTTCGTCCACGTGAAATTTCTTGTTCCCCCGATCCTTTCTATCGCATCGTATCGCCTGCCCGCGATTTTACTTCATTTTCTTTCTGATTTTTTTTATTTTTACTGAGCTTCTAAGGGTCCTAGCGTCATGTTAAGTAGCCTATAGCAAGAAATGCCTTCCCCAAGAATTGGGCTAGCAAATCGTTGTGCGTATTATGAGTGAGGTCCAGATTAATGATACGCGACACAGTTTTATACTGAAAATGTTAATATCTATACTTATAATAAATCTGTAGAGGTGAAAATTCTGTACATTGAAAATATCAAAAAAATAAATGGGGGTGTTACTAGACCGACACCGAACCCAAAAATGTGATTTAAAAAATTTTTGTCTGTCTGTCTGTCTGTTTGTTCAGGCATCTCGCAAAAACTACCGGTTCGATTACGATGAAACTTGGTATAATTATTCTTTAATATCCTGGGCACCACACTGGGTACTTTTTATCCCGGAAAAGTATATACAATAAAAAATAAACTTAATTTTGCGGTTCGATCCCTCCCTAGATCCGATTACTGTACCAACCGCAAATAATAAGTTTGTCGTAGGTTAGGTCACACGCAGTGGAGTTCATTTTTATTCCTTTTACTTTTTAGAGTTATTTAGGTTTATTTTTATATAAGTCGTAGGTATAGATTTTAATTTTAAAGTATAGGTAGTATATTTGATAGTGTACGTAGTGACCGTAGGTTATTTTATAATACTGTTAGGTAGGATAGTCATTCGTATAGATATTAGTTTTTAGAGATTTTGCTTATTTATTGAGTTTAGATTGAGGGGCCCGTGGCTAAATAATAACAGCCGCACAGGTCGATCGGTCAGGTTAAGCTACGCTTGCCGCGGTCGGTCTGTGGATGGGTGACCATCTTTACATACCGAGACACCTCCGTGCCTCGGAAAGCACGTTAAGCCGTTGGTCCCGGCTGTCATTCGTGGATCTTTGACAGTCGTTACGGGTAGTCAGAAGCCCGAAAGTCTGACAACCAGTCGTACCAAGGGTATCGTATTATCCAATAATTGGGTTGTGGAGGTCAGATAGGCAGTCGCTCCATGTAAAATACTGGTATTCAGCTGCATCCGGTTAGACTGGAAGCCGGCCCTGAACATAGTTGGGAAAAGGCTAGGCAAATGATGATTGAGTTTAGATTAGTTATCGTCATAAATAGGTTTATTTAGGTAGGTAGGTATTTTATTTTCTGTTATTGAGTTTATTTATTTTTTTAATTAGTTAGGTACTTAGGTAAAGATATCATATAGGTACCCTCTTAATCACCATTAATGAGACACAATTGCTTTTCTATTGTAATTAGCCACAAAGGGCCCGCGAGATAGATGGCATCCTGGTGCACATACATTTTATCCTGTTAGCACGTTCCCGTGGGATAATTTCTGACATCCACGCGGGCGAAGCCGCGGGCAGAAGCTAGTATTTAATAAAGGTTAAATACAACTCTGATTGCTTATTATAGTAGGTATGTGTGGAGTGGCAGGGCGATGGTATGTAAGTGACTGGCGAGTATAGCGCTCGAGTTCCTTTACCATATCAAAAATGCAATTCAGCAATCGCGTCGCCAAGGTCGCTACAAAATGCAAAAATAAATTACAAACACGACTGTTAGTTCCAGAAATTAGTGCGTTCAAACAACAAAAAAAAAACTCAACTTTATTATCAGTATAGATATTATATACTTTATTGTACAGTCACGAGCACCAATATGTCAACACTTGGCAACTTTCAACTGCAATTTTTTCGTGAAATAACGAATGCAACGTTGAAATACGACACATTACATAAACCCATGGGTTCGAAAATCCTATATTCGTAATAGCATAAAATTTCAATTAAAAATAAATGGGTAAGTCGCTTTTGAATAAAGCCGCGCGTATACATACTTTTGCTCGTGACTGTACATCGGAAAATACTTAACAAAGAAAAAAACTTGTTATTTTTGTGTATGTGTTCTTTCTCTGCGTCATGCTTACAAAGACGTATTTTCTTTCATTTTTTTTCTTTTATTGAAAACTATCCCATAGCGGAAGTATTTTTTCGGTGTTATAAAGCTTCCTTTATCATAGAAATTGTCGATCAAATCGACAGCATTCAGGAGTTATGATGATAGAGTTGAGTACAAGTAGAGAAGTTATATGTAATCTGCGTTCCTGATTTAGTTGCCAAACATGTAAACAAATATGAGTTTTTGGAAAATCACTTTAATTCCTTCACAATAAAGTTCAGTTTACGCTACAACTTCAAACATTTTATAACTTTTTCAATAGTGCTAGTTACTCTAAAATCAACATAATTACCACTAAAATAAAATTGATATTTGTTTAACTCGAAATAACATCAATTGGAAACATAACTTTGAATAGATCTTACACAAAATTACATTTTTGTCATTACATAAAGTAATATTACAAACATTGATAAGCCTGTAACATAGTAAAAGCAAACAAGTACGCCAACTCAAGCCCCGAGCGAGCGATAATAGCCTAAACTCGTAGGGCTGTCACTTATACTTTATTCAATCGTCAAAAATGCATAGTCAATCTCTATACAAAACAATGTTCCCCTGTAGGGTAAGCATCAGGGACCTTTAATACAAAGTTTTTTTAAATTATTTTTTCTACACACGGCTACACATCAAGCTATGCAAAACCAGTAGTATTAGCTGACCGTTCATTGTGAGAAAATATCATGCAAAGTGAGGCCAAGACAAACTGGTTTTGTATAGCTTGACGTGTAGCCGTGTGTAAGTACATAGACCAGAGCCGACTACATTTTTTTCATTGCCTACGTCATGTTATCTGTTTAGTTATTTGAAAAATTACGATCGAAATATATGACTAATAAAAACGTGGTTTTACTGAATCATGTATTTATTCAAATAAAATTAAATGATTATGAAGTCTTTGTAGTTAAAGGAGGTAGGTAGGTACATGTACAAATTATTTATTACGAGCAGCAGGGCAGCGGCGAAGCGTGCGCGGGCGCGGGCGATATTACCGGCGTCACAGCCAGGACTGGCGCACCTTTAGCAGCGATAAATTTTGTCAGTGTGTGCGTGCGACGACGCATACGTACGAGCGCGCTCACATACAATCCGCGCGCGGTGCGAATGTATGAAGATGTCGTACTTGTTTGCTTTTACTATGCCTGTAAGTTAACATTATTTTATTTAAGTACCAATAACATAAGTGTATTCACGATTGTATCACACACACTTTGAATAATTACTTTAAGTACACTCGCACAAGCTATGTGGTATATAGATATATATAATGATTAACATTATTACAGTATCGGAGGATACATTTGGGCAAAACCTGCTGAGATTCATTCAATCAGAATAACAGACTGATTAATTGTAGGCACAATTAATCATTGAAAATGGTCTGATAGTATAACGTTGTTGAAACTTTGCTTACATGGCAGGTGATTTTACTTTATTTTATTTTTTGTAAAGGGATAGACGATAGACATTGTGACTTTTTACATCACCTTGGATGATTCTGTAAAGGTGTTATAATTGTGGCTTTCCTCCACACTACCAATATTCATTTTCATTGTGGTTCTAAGCTTACGAGGGGTGCGCTAAGATTAGCTGTGGATTCAAATTTTCTTACATTTTTTTGCATTTTCATCGTCATCATCATCTATCTTCCCTTTTCTCAACTACGTTGGGGTCGGCTACCAGTCTAACCGGATGCAGCTAAGTACCAATACTTTTCATGGAGTGACTGCCAATGTGTTTTTGCAATTTGCAAGTCATTATTACGTCATACAAGTCAAAATTATGATTGACAACCGTAACAAATATGTATTTACAGAATTATAATGATAAAAATCATCAATACTATTATCTAAGTTCATGTAATAGTCATTCAATGGGGTAATTTGAAGTTACAGGGTTGTTCTCATGATTTTTGAGACATTTTTGGTGTTTTTGCCTGTGAAAGAATTGACTACCCAGCACACTCACAACATTGTTTGAAAGTAGTTGCAAATTAGCTGTCTGTATATCAAATAGTTGCAACCTAATTGCGTAACACATTAATTAATCACAATCCATTGCTTCATATGTTCGAAAAATTTGTCTGTTCAACAACATACATAACGCAATGAATGTTGTTGAACTGTCATAATAAAAGCCATTGCTGCTGTTAGTGTGTTAGGTATGCATTACCCCGTTGGCTTGACTGTACATAATTATACAATATTTATAATGTATGAGTTATCAAGGCTAAGGAAGTCATTCATCAAAAGCTTAATAAGTAACGTACAAATATTTAAACGCTATGACAAATTGGTCTAAAATACCTTAACTTTAGACTCCATAACATTTACGAACGATTTTATGTAAATCAAGAATTTTCGGGGCTCTGCCAAAATTATACCTTTCGTGTTATCTTTGGCGATCAAGGGCGCTATTATTTAACCCCGAAACAGAAATTTGTTGTAACGAGAGCCTCGTGCCTAAATAATAACAGCCGCACGGTTCGGTCGAAGGTTAAGCTACGCTTAACCTTCTGGATGGGTGACCATTCATTACATATCCAGCAGACCAATCTGTGCCTTAGAAAGCACGTTAAGCCGTTGGTCCCGGCTATCATTTGTAGATCTTTGGTTATGGGTGGCCAGAATCCCAAGTCTGACAACCAGTCTTACCAAGGGATATAGTGTTACCCAGTAACTGGGATGTGCAGGTCAGGTAGCAGTCGCTCCATGTAAAATACTGGGTTCCGTACACAAAGGGTACCAACGGGACCGAATTACTAAGCTTCCGCTGTCCGGCCAAAAAAAAAGAAAGAAAAAAATTGCCGCTATACCCATAACAAAAATAAAATAATGTTATGCTCGGGGTTTTTTATTTTATGGTATGGAACCCTTCGTGTGGGAGCCCAACTTGCACTTGGCCGGTTTTTAAGTCAGTTTTTTTTTTGGAAAACCTTTTTATTGTTGAGCGAACATTTCCTGCTGTTGTTATGTCATTACACAATGTCATTCCATGGAACGACAATCGTAGTATTATTCATATGCAGACAGGGACCATTCTCTCCGACGCACGAAGCGGTCTCGATCTATACCAGAAAATAAAATACGACTACAAATGTATCGAACACACAAAACGAATCAACTCGCTATCGTAGCACTACGGGACAGTAGTGACAACACAAAGGAGACTTCTATCTTTGAGTGGAAATTGATTGTTTCGGGCTTTTGAAAAATATTATTGTTTACGGAGAAATAGGGAATTGATGAGGGGTTTTGAAAAAATGATTGAATTCAGGATTTGGACTGACAAGTTGAGCACCTCAAGTTCTGAGTTGAGCTACACGATTACTGACAAATGCTTGCACAGACTGGAGTGGTCCACTCAAATCTGTGTGGTACTTTCTTCAAAAGTCATTTCAGATATCAATCTACATGGTACATGGTCCTCACATAACCTGACCAAGATTATGTCTGGACTTTAAAAGAGACTGTGACCTCTTAGTTTGTTTCGGCCTTTCTTCTCAGAGTATAGTCAGACAGGAAACGCCAACCTCAACTAGCTAATTTTTTAATTCCGATATGGGATATCGGAGTAAAAGTGATTCCGATGTGGGAATCATCAATCACGTGTATTACAGATACGTTTATAGTCACAAATCTCAAGTCCAATGTATGTACACTTTGAGCGAATTTCAGCAATGAAACTAAACTCGATCAGCACCCTAATTGCGTTACACACAATCAATCGGAATCAGAATAATTTTGAAGCAAATTGCTTATCCATTGCTTCATAAGTTCGAAAAAGTTGTCTGCTCAACACGTAAATAACGCAATGAATGTTGTTAAACTTTGTAAGTCCCTTAAGAGGTCGACTGTATGTATTCAGGATTTGTGTAAAACTATGGATGTAATTGCTCTGCAAGAAACCTGGTTGTTGCCACATGACGTTTGTTTACTTGGGAGCCTAGATATAAATTTTGATTATTGTGGGAAATCCTCGGTCGATACGTCGGCAGGAGTTTTGAGAGGTAGACCTTACGGTGGTGTGGCTCTGCTGTGGAGAAAGTCTATATTTGCATCCGTTACTGTTATACCCTGTACTAGTGATCGTATAGTGGCTGTTAAAGCGACTTGCGCTAACCGTAGTGTGTTATTGTTTAGTTTGTATATGCCGACGGACTCTGTGGAGAATTTAAGTGAATTTTGTGAATGTTTAGGTGAAATAGCTGCTATTGTTGAAAGCGCGAATGTAGAATATGTTTATATATTAGGCGATTATAATGCTCACCCTGGTGAATTATTTAATAGAGAATTACTGAGTTTTTGTGAGGAACAAAGCTGGTTTTGTGCTGACTACAAGTACTTGGGTATTGATTCTGACACTTATACCTTTGTTAGTGATGTGTGTGGAAGCAGACGGTGGCTTGACCATTGCCTGGTCTCTGAGGCGGCGTGGAGGTCACTCAAAAAGGTTGAAGTTATCCATGACATTTACTGGTCAGACCACTATCCACTTGTTTGTCAAGTTGATCTGGGAATGGTGGGGCCAACAGATGCATCAGTACATCAACTGACTAAGAAATTTGATAAGGCTGTATGGGGTGAGAGAAATGTTTCACAAATAGACCGGTACTATAACTTATGTATGGAAAAGCTTAGGGATATAGACTTTCCTCCGGAGTTAGGTAACTGCTGTGATCATTTCTGTCGAGATGAGAATCATAGATTGGTGATTGATAAACTATATGGTGCTTTAGTGACTTCCCTTCGGGAAGCGGCAGAAAGCAGTTCTGGCCTAGTGGGAGGGGGTAGGAGACGGCGTCCGGTAAGTGGATGGAATAGGTATGTCAAAGACGCTCACGGAAACGCCAGGAGAGTTTTTCTTAACTGGGTGTGGCATAATAAACCTCGCACCGGGTTGCTATTTGAAGAAATGAACGAGACGCGAAAGGTTTTTAAACAAAGACTGAAATATTGTCAGGACAACGAGGATCGAATAAGAATGGACATGCTGGCGACTGAGCACAGGCGCAAGCAATTTCGAAATTTCTGGAAGTTGACTCGAAGGTTGAATCCAAAACCTGCGGTTCCGTTGAGCGTTGATGGCGTTTCTGAACCTGGGGGGATTGCGGACAAGTTTAGGAGGCATTTTGCAGTAACTTCGCGTCAAGTGGAGAAGCAGACTCCTGTTGCTGGGTGCATCTTGTCTGGAGAGCCAATACACATTTCTACTAAGGAAATAAGAAACATCATTAGAGGTATGACCAGAGGCAAATCTCCTGGACATGATGGCCTAAGCATTGAACACTTGCAGTATGCTGGTCCGCACCTCCCTAGGGTCTTATCCATGCTGTTCAACTTTTGTGTTCGACACTCGTATCTGCCTAAGGAGCTGATGAGGACGATAGTGGTGCCTATTGCCAAGAATAAAACAGGGGATGCGTCGGATAAGGACAACTATAGGCCTATCTCCTTGGCCACCATAGCGGCTAAGGTTCTTGACGGTGTGCTTGAGCATAGGGTGGCCGGGCAGCTTAATCCACATGATTCACAGTTTGGTTTCAGAGCTGGATTGTCCACGGAAACTGCTATTCTAGCGCTCAAGCACACGGTTAGGTACTATACCGACAGAAATACTCCGGTGTACGCTGCTTTTCTGGACCTCTCCAAGGCGTTTGACCTGGTTAATTATAAGATCCTATGGTCAAAATTGCGGGAGAAAGCCATACCTAATGAGCTAGTTAACCTTCTCGAGTACTGGTACGACCATCAGATTAACCAGGTCAGATGGGCGGGGGCACTGTCTGGGGAGTATGGACTGGAGTGTGGGGTGAGGCAGGGGGGCTTGACTTCCCCGGGGCTCTTCAGTTTATACATCGATCAGCTGTTGGAGGAGCTTGGTAGCACTGGTGTCGGATGCTCTATTGACGGTAAGATCATCAATAGTATAAGCTATGCTGATGACATGGTGCTGCTGAGCCCCTCGATTGATGCTCTCAGACAGTTGCTTGGAGTGTGTGAGCGATACGCTGTGGCCCATGGTCTCCTGTATAATGTCAGGAAAAGTGAGGTTATGGTGTTTCGGGTAGGTTCCAGAAAACCAGCGACAGTTCCTCCTGTCTATTTGTATGGGGTGGCACTTAAAAGAGTGTCTCTTTTCAGATACCTTGGGCACATTTTGACCGAGAGCCTGTCTGATGACGAGGATATAGAAAGAGAGCGAAGGGCGTTGTCGGTTCGATGTAATATGCTGGCCCGCAGGTTTACAAGGTGTACTAAAGACGTGAAAATTACGCTGTTTAAGGCATACTGCCAGACGTTTTACACCTGCAGCCTGTGGGTCAGATATACGCAGAGGGCCTACAACGTCCTCCGCGTTCAGTACAACAATGCTTTTCGGGTGCTGGTGGGGCTTCCGCGGTGCTGTAGTGCGTCGGGCATGTTTGCCGAGGCGCGCATAGATAGTTTTGAGACTGTCATGCGCAAAAGAACGGCATCCCTAATGCGTAGGATACGTGGAGGCTCCAACAGCATCTTGAAGGTTATTGTGGAGAGGCCAGATTGCCCTTTTCTGATGCACTGGTCCCGTAGGCATAGCTGCGGGCCCGGTGCTGAGAAAAGATATTTAAATTAAATTATAAAAAGTGTGAAAGTATTTAGACTAATTATAATGAAATAATTTAAAATATTGTATTGTTGTTTTAATTTGGTTTTATGAATTGATTGTTAGTGTTTAATTTATTTAATTTTAATTTATTTATTCATTGAAATGTTCTGTATTTTTAGTAATCATGTGTGTGTGTGTAATTTTGTCTTTTAATTTAATGTAATGTTATGGACTTTGTCTGAAAATAAATAAAATGATTAATGATGATTAATGATTAAACTGTCAAAATGAAACCGATTCCGGTCGATCGTGTGTTACGCAATTAGGGTGCAGCACACCTAAACAATAACTGCTTTCAATAGCTGTCAGTGTCATTATTGTTGTGGAATATAGACAATGACAGACGGGGATACAAGTATCACTATACTACCGAAGATCAGTGGTGGCCCAGGATTAACTGCCAGGACTTACGAGCTGTAGGTCATTGGACTCTAAATCAGGCAGGCGCTTTACTTTGTGTAAATAATTCCATCGCAACTGCTCTCAAAATGGGATGGGTGACCATTCATTACATATCCAGCAGACCAATCTGTGCCTTAGAAAGCACGTTAAGCCGTTGGTCCCGGCTATCATTTGTAGATTTAAAAAAATTGCCGCTATACCCATAACAAAAATAAAATAATGTTATGCTCGGGGTTTTTTATATTTTTTGGTATGGAACCCTTCGTGTGCGAGCCCGACTCGCACTTGGCCGATTTTTAAGTGTTTTTTTTTTGGAAAACCTTTTTATTGTTAGAGTGAACATTTCCTGCAGTTGTTATGTCATTACACAATGTCATTACATGGAACGACAATCGTAGATAATATTATTCATATGCAGACAGGGACCATTCTCTCCGACCGCACGGAGCGGTCTCGATCTATACCAGAAAATAAAATACGACTACAAATGTATCGAACACACAAAACGAATCAACTCGCTATCGTGGCACTACGGGACAATAGTGACAACACAAAGGAGACTTCTATCTTTGAGTGGAAATTGATTGTTTCGGGCTTTTGAAAAATATTATTGTTTATGGAGAAATAGGAATTGATGAGGGGTTTTGAAAAAGTGATTGAATTCAGGATTTGGACTGACAAGTTGAGCACCTCAAGTTTTGAGTTGAGCTACACGATAACTGACAAATGCTTGCACAGACTGGAGTGGTCCACTCAAATCTGTGTGGTACTTTCTTCAAAAGTCATTTCTGATATCAATCTACATGGTACATGGTCCTCACATAATCTGACCAAGATTATGTCTGGACTTGAAAAGAGACTGTGACCTCTGAGTTTGTTTCGGCCTTTCTTCTCAGAGTATAGTTAGACAGAAAACGCCGACCTCAACTAGCTTATTTTTTGATTCCGATATAGGATATCGGAGTAAAAGTGATTCCGATATGGGAATCATCAATCACGTGTATTACAGATACGTTTATAGTCACAAATCTCAAGTCCAATGTATGTACACTTTGAGCGAATTTCAGCAATGAAACTAAACTCGATCAGCACCCTAATTGCGTTACACACAATCAATCGGAATCAGAATCATTTTGAAGCAAATTGCTAATCCATTGCTTCATAAGTTCGAAAAAGTTGTCTGCTCAACACGTAAATAACGCAATGAATGTTGTTAAACTGTCAAAATGAAACCGATTCCGGTCGATCGTGTGTTACGCAATTAGGGTGCAGCACACCTAAACAATAACTGCTTTCAATAGCTGTCAGTGTCATTATTGTTGTGGACTATAGACAATGATAGACGGGGATACAAGTACCACTATACTACCGAAAAGCAGTGGTGTCCCAGGATTAACTGCCTGTCCCAGGATTAAATGACTTACGAGCTGCAGGTCATGGACTCTAAATCAGGCAGGCGCTTTACTTTGTGTAAATAATTCCATCGCAACTGCTCTCAAAATGGTGAAACCTGCATAGTCCTAACGCCAACCCGCACTGGGCCCCCGTGGTAGATTAAAACACTCGAAGAGAGGAGGCCTGTGTCTTTTGCAAACTGTAGAATCAAGATCTTCAGACAGCTGAGCTGCTGGGGAGTTTGTTGCGTCGTCGTGGCGGGCGTTTTTGGGGGACTGTCTTATGTAATGTCGTTCAAAATATTCTGATTCTCAGCCTTGCTTGAAAAAATGATTTTTGATTTTGATTGTAACTTCATAAAAGAGGCTTTACAAGATGAGATTACCTACTGGGTTAAAACCTACTTAGCGGTTAGGAGTACTTAGCGGTTCTTGCCATTTCGGTACTTGGGTACCTACCTACACAAGACGGGTACCCGTTCTAGACAGGTACCAGTTCCAGATAGGCACCACTACTACACCTAACAAGTACCGGTACCAAATTCAGGTATCCGGCGTGTACCACATATATATCATTTTTATACGGAAAACCTCGAACGGTTGGCAACCTTAACCCGGGGCAAGTTACTTTTTAAAGTTACTTATTTTATTAAAAAAAAAAAAAAAACAAAACTATCAAACCAAAAAAAAAAAAAAACATCAAATCAAAACCAAAGAAAAAAAAAACAAAACAAAACAGAAAAAAAACAAAACTAAACTATCCTTATTACTTACTATATCTGTTTTATTACTCTAACTTGCGGAAATATATTTTGTTTGGTACCGATACAAAACCAATACTGATTAGAAATACCAATAGTACAGGTATTACTCTGGTACCGGTATCACACCAAGGCCTATTGTGCGTACTTGTTCCCAAAAATACCGGTATTTCAAGCCCTGGTTAAAACAATAAGCCATTCATCTAATTTAATACAAAACATTATTCACACAACCTGATTAATACATTGAATTAGCCTAAAAATCAAAGAACCGTCGCCTTTGACAAAACTTTGCCATTTAATTAAACCCAATTTAAATCAAGCAACTTTCAACCTTAAACCAATTGTTATAAAGCTTAAAACATGCACCTAATATACCTTATACAGCTGAAGTCAATTTTGGAGTATTAGAACGCCAAACGATTTTCAATTCTAAACAGGAAATGTTAAGGTATTAATTTTATTGAGCTTTTAATGTACATAAATAAATACCTAGTATCTAACTAAGAATAGTACAGTTAGTTTGTCTGTTGAAAACGCAAAGTTATTTGAAGTTGTACTGGAGTTTGGGTTTGTCGGCTTTTCATTGAAGTCTGTCTGTGGTTTAGTTTAGTTATCAATGTATCCTTTATCGGGTTTAATTTATAACTTTAGACTATCCGGGATTAGAAATGATCTACAGTATTCTAAAGGGATGGCTGAGTGATTCAATTACATTCTTCAGTGTCTATTTACATGAGAACAGTGGAAAATCTAACTAGAAAATTATTGCCTCTTCTCAAATTCAATAACGTGATTACGCCCGAGGTCCTCATAGGTGTAAGCAGAGATGTATTATAGTAAGTTATTGTTACCAGTACCACTTACGACAACAATTCACAGTAAACTGAAACTCCACTAATGGCGGGTTGTTTCACGTCCACTTTGACGAATGTATATACGTCAAAAATGGCGCTAACTAACGTCAAACCAAAAAAAAAAAACGTTATTTCAAATTATAATTACAAAATTATGGCCTTACCGTACGTCAATTAATAACGAGTACGTAATCGTTATTATTTGATGTACGTATATTACGTTAACCAACCGTTTGAAACAACCGGCCCTAAGGTTGAAACTTTTTAACTGTCATATAAACAAATAGACTTTGACGTTCTATGACGTGCAAATGGCATTCAATACTAGGGTAATAAAGCAATTACGAGGTTGGTAATACACCCGCAGAACTTATGCCCCTATAAGTCCCATTAAGCCCACTTTCACACGATCCTAAAACATCGCAGTAGGATTTCATCGCGCACTGTATTTTCAACTCTCTGTGTTGAGCCGAGCATTGAGAATCCAACAGACCGCATCCCAGCGGATAAATTTTGGTTCGGTGGGATCTTCAACTTTCGGCGTTAAGCAGTGCAATGAAATCCAATGCGCGCAAAAAATTTGCGCAGGAAAAACGCGCCCGTGCGTACCTGGGCAAAATCGTTTTTAGCACGTTAAGCCTTTTGTACCGGCTGTCATTTGTGGATCTTTAACAATCGTTGCGGGTAGTCAGAAGCTTGAAAATCTGACAACCAGTCTTACGTAGAGGTATCGTATTACCCAGTAACTGGGTTGTGGAGGTCAGATAGGCAGGCCTTGTAAAATACTGGTATTCGGCTGCATCCGGTTAGACTGGAAGCCAACCCTAACATAGCTAGCATAGCTTATTGTTTATCTCCTTTGCTCTATCACACGCTGTCTACATCTCTGTATTTATTGTCCTATCTCAGGTATGCTGGAAGAGAGTTCTTAAGAAATAAGCATCACCACTGTACCTATTTTTTCTGTTCTGTTTTCCAATGTCTGTTTATATATGTGTGTACATAAATGGTTAAATAAATAAATAAATAGTTGGGAAAAGGCTAGGCAGATGATGATGTCTGTAATTTATATGGTTTACATAAAAGAGTAATCTATTATATTCTATTCCGGGCTAATAGAGCGAACCCTTTGACGTAAACCGGAAACAAATATAAACTCAAAAAAAAAAACTGGACCTGGGGATCGAACTCAAGACCCCATGCTCTTCAATAGTGCTTGCGACCACTAGATAATTAAGTCATAAGTAATTTATTTCATAACAATATACATACATACATTGTGTTGAAAAATTAAAAAATAACATTAGATATACAGGGTTATTTTTCAAAGACCAGCCAAATTTAGGGATGTGGTACAGACCATCAAACTGAACAACTTTCTCCATGGGACAAATAGCGTAATCGCGAAAATTTTATCAACTGTCCCATAGAAAACTTCAATACCTACTCGACCTAAATGTATGGGACGGCTGAATTTTTATTCGCGATTACGATGTTGGTCCCATGGAGAAAGTTGACTGGTCTTTGAAAAATAGCCCTGTATAATTACAATTAAAATAAAATTCATTAAATACATTTAGAGAAGTAAATAAAAACAATAATGTTCAATTAAGAATTCAAGATCATAAATAATAAATGTCAAAGACCAACGACCAACGATAAAGTTCAATTCTTATTCTATACACGGGTACGACACAAGACCTAACTACTTGTTCAAAACCTTAGCAGGAACACTCCAACTTGGTCGGGAGAGGTGAAAATGAAAAAAATTGTTCACTTCAAACATCTAGCAAGGGGTTCGTGGAAAACTACCTAGGTAATAGTGTCTGGGAGCACTAGAAACTTGCTGTTTATGTTTAGGTTTAAAATGTTTATATAGAGTTATTTATTTTTGCAACAGTGAATGCAAATAATGCTTGAAGCCCGAAAGTCTGACATCCAGGCTTATCAAGGGGTATCGTGTTCCAGAAAATTCTAAAAACTATATTTTCAGCATTAGACACGTTACCACACCTCTAATGTGGACTAGTGATGACAAAATCAACATTAGTTCCATTATTTTCAGATTCTTTTAAAATGGAACTAGTGATTAAAAAAAACATCAGTAGTTCCATCATGGAACCGTTAATGGTACTAGTGTCAACGAAGCGTAGCAATTACTTATTTTTTAAATATTCAATGTACAGCTTTAACTTCCTTACTATGTACTTGTACATTAATATTATAAAGAGGTAAAACTTGTTTGTTTGTAAGTTTATAATGTCTGGATGACTAGCTGTTGCGCGCGACTTCGTCTGCGATCCAGGATGAAAAGTAGCCTATGTCCTTTTCCAGTTCACGGACTACCCGTGTGCCAAATTTCATCCAAATCCGTTCAGCCGTTTGAGCGTGAAAGCGTAACAAACAAACACACTTACTTTCGCATTTATAATATTACTAGCTGCGCCCCGCGGTTTCACCCGCTTAGGTTTCGATCCCGTGGGAATATTGGAATAAAAATTATCCTATATGTTAGTCCTGGTTATAAACCATCTATGTGCCAAATTTCATCCAAATAGTTTTTGCGTGAAAAAGTAACAAACAACCATCCATCCATCCATACAAACTTTCACGTTTGTAATTTTAGTAGGATATTAAGGATATTCGTAAACATACGTTAGATAGATGTGCTACGCTTAACATGAGCTTCCCCTAGGGCCTATAAATCACTGTTCACCATCTAGGAAGAAAATTACTGAAACTTTCCAAAATACTTAACCTAGTTTCAGTTTTACTTTTCTTTCATTTGTTGCCGATCCGTCATCATTCTCCTGCTCTCATCCCAATTTATTTCGACTCCACGCAACATTTCATTTTCATCCATACTTCTCTATTAATCATTATCTCGGTAGGCAGGCAGATAATATCATCGTAGAGAAAATTCAAAATCTTGTTCCGATCTAATCGCAATGTCGGAAATGTCAGAAATAATATTTAATTTGCGTGCCTCGGAAAGCACGTTTCTCCCGGCTGTTATTCGTAGATCTTCGATAGCCGTTACGGGTAGTAAGCTCAAAAGCCCTTACCAAGGGATATCGTGTTACCCAGTAACTTGGTTGTAGAGGTCAGATGGGCAATTCTCGTAATTTTAAGAACGTTCACAGTCTAATTTTTTTTTTTTTGAGGATGGGGAATCATCAAATGACTCCTCCCGCTCTGGGTGGAGCAGGAGGGAGAGTCAGACTTTTACTGACTAAAACCCACCCGTGTTCCTTCCTTAGCCCTTTATGTTCCAGGGCAGCGGTAACCCTTTCGGAAGATCCCGCTACCCTGGCAGGCTTCGGCCCTATTGGGCCCCGTCACTCATGCTAATATCTCTCACAGTCTAATCTTAGTCGTAATCTGTTAAAAATGCCTTTAGTTTCCATACATTTTTTTTAAATTGATTATCGCTGAGATGAGATTGCTACTACATTTTGAACGTTTTTAATTTCGAGAAATGGCCTTCTGATAGGCAGTCGCTCTATAAAAAATACTGGTATTCAGCTGCATCCGGCTAGACTGGAAACCAACCCCAACATCGTTGGGAAAAGCATGGACAAATTGATTCTATATATGTTTTACCTGCATAAAGTAACGCGCTAGTTAATGCGCTATTGTTTATGGTCAACAATAACACCGCCTTATTAGTTTGATCTAGGTATAACTAGAATTCGTAGTTCAACTCAGGAATACATCTAATCTATCTTGGGCATAAATCCTTTGGTCATTTATCTCAATAAATTGTTGCGTATCGGTAGTTAGTATCAAACTATAGCTTAGCCTTTGTGAAACTAGACAATGTATTTAGAACTAAGATCCTGGTCCATTGTATTCTGAATGCCTGTAAATGGGCTATCAAAATCATGTTTCAGTTTCAGTGGCGGGTCGGAGTTTCGATTTGTGTCCGGTTGATAGGCTCGCCCCTATTACCAGGGTGGCATAAACATCAACGCGAAACCTGTAACCATGAATTCAGTACATGATCCTAGCAGAGAAAGGTTTACTCGGTTATCAAAAAAAAAACTGTTATTTCATAAAAAAGTACATTCTTTCTTTATTTACATTTCTTTTTGTTCCACACTTCTCTATTAGTCGTCATCTCGAGAGTCACCCCATTTCTAACCATATCATTATTCACACATTCCATCCATCGTTTCTTTGGTCTTCCCCTACTCTTATAGCCATCGAAATTTATACGCGGTCAAAAGTAACATATTTTTTTTTTAAATTACCGTCTTAAAATTTCGACTCAGAGGGGTTCAGAAATCGGGAGTCAACAGTCGACTCCCGGCTACCGTAGGCGCGGGCTTGCGGGCGGCGAGCAATGGGCAGCTCGCCGCCCGGTAAGGACCAGGCCCGGGTCGACGGCGCGTTGTGTTCCATGCGCGCCTCGTAGAGATGTCAGCACGAACTGACGGGGTCCGCTAGGGCCGATGCCTGCCACGGCCGCGGGTTGTTCGAAAGAGATACCGTGGCCCCTGGCAAAGGCAACTAAAGGAACACGGGTGGGTGTTAGTCAGTAAAAGTCTGACACGCCCTCCCGCTCCGCCCAGAACGGGAGAAGTCAATTATGATGATTTCCCACCCAAAAAAAGGGGGGGGGGTCCAAAATCATTTACTGAATCCATGGTAACCAACCTGTATAACTGGCAAAATGTGATGTGCTACAGGTACAACTTTGCCTAACCCACAGACTTATATTGGCTAGACGACGCAAGTGTATGTACTTCGCGTGTAAAAAGGGAGTAAAATTGACTTCCTTCAGCGTCATTTCTAATCAGACCGCGCTAGAACGTTCTTGAAGCTCGACGTCAAAAAAAAACTAAAAAATGCCAAATTGTGCGGTATTGAGCTATAAAAACTACACAAAAAAAGTGGGACGAGACAGTGGAAACGTTTCCTTTCAGCGGTAAGTCATTTTGTTATTAAATTATGTGTTTTTTATTGCAAATTTAATTATTTTGTGTTCATTGTGGTCGTACAATGAACATTATGCAACTGAGTGTGTATCGAATAATTCATGATACATTGCCGTTTTTAGTTACAAGGTAGTATATAGGACTTGTCTGTTAAAACACGCAATGAAAATTAAAATGATCGATATTTTCACTTATCGCTCAGCTTCGTGGTACAGTAGCTATTCTCATTTTTCTGTCAAATAAAGCAAATAGTGTTGTACACACAGTTTGTTCTCGATTCTAATCGATTTTGGAAACAGAGGAATGATAATGTTTGCGTTGGGTATTTTGTGACATGTAATTTTTTTTTACTGCAATTTTTCAATTTAGTGATTTTGTTTAGAATATTATTAATTATATTTACATATTTCCAAGTGATCCCAAAGTTAAATTATCGCTGTTATCTTGCAAAAATCGATTAGTAGGTACTCGTTTCATTCTAAATGTAACGGGTCGGAAAATGTGGACGTCTTGACGCTGATATTAGGATTATTTAATAGTTAATTTCGTGTTACAGGACATTCACCAGCCGTCTACGTCAAATGAGGATACATCGTGTAACTTGAAGAGCGGCGAACTTAAACAATAACATGCAAGCGGAGGGGTGCGCGCACGCGACCTCTCGATCCAAAGAGTACTGGCGGACGAGCGAGGCGAAACGCGGATCGTTTTGAATCGTTTACTCGCGGACAGGGAGTTCCCATCACTAAATCGCTCATGTGACGTCACAGTAGGTAGAAAAATAATGGCACGCTTGGTTTCTATACAGACGATGAGACTTGCGTTATCTAGCCAATATAAGTCTGTGGCCTAACCCCTCGGGGAAAAGCGTGATGTTATGTTGTGTTAAATTCATGTAAGCTGCTGTGATTGGTTGATTAAAATCATAACAAACAGTCATAATTAAGTATTATCAATAAAACGGTTTTTTTTTAAAACCGGTGTTAGAAAGAGATAAATAAAGACGTAGCTGTTAACGATATTGTTTTCTCTTTCTATAATTCCAACGAAATAGGATATAGAGATATGCAAATAGAAAAGTACCTAAAATAAATATATAACAAGCGAAACCACAATCGAAATCTAGTCAAGCCTTTAGCTAATTTCGTATTGTACTGCAATTGTGTTCCCACACTCGAAAACCAACCCCAATTCTATCAAGTTTAAGTTCACATTTCTTTGAACGGGCTCATCCAAACGAATAAGGGTGACTTGTAAGTTGGTTATAGCAGAGGAATTCCGGCTGTATGTCGTGGAATTTAAGGTTTATTTTCATTTGAAGCAGTTTTCAGGAGTAGGTTCTGAAATCGTACATGGTTTCAGTTCGCCGGTGTGTTTCGGGCATCCAAGTTGTTTCGGTCGAATTCGGTAAAAAAATACGAACTGTCATTATACAGTGTGTTTTTGTTTGTCGTATTTTGTATACATGGTGGTTTGATTTTATGAATCAAGAGTGTTTTTTTGCTGTGTGAAAAAAGGTTTTGTTTATTATTTGGCTATTCAATTGTGCTTTGTTTAAGTACAACAAACATTTAATTTTGGTTAATCAAAAAGTTGAATCGTTGAATGTTAGATTTTGGGTCGTAATTTCCGCTGAAAATATAATAATGAATAAAACCTCTAAACGATAAATTAGTTGCTTTGATGCGATTGATTGATAAATAATAAAATAAATAATGAAAATACTTAGATTATTAATGAAAGAAATAGTTTATAAAGATACTAAAAAACCAATAAAATAATCCACTCACATAACTTATCCAGACAAATGATACAATCTTTCAGATTTTTACGATCTTGTTTTTCATAAAAGGCGGGCAGAAGTCCAAAGATTATTTCACTAGGTACCTACTGTTAGTCTGGAACTTCGTCCAATATAGTGCCCAATTTATTACGTGAGAGATATCAATCGATAAGAAAGGAGAATTTGTAAATGGGTAATATTTTTTACAACCGTTATTAAAACATTAGGGAGGTTATTATAACCCCCTCTGGTTATTATAACCGACTAAGTAGCGACTGCCTAGATAAACAAAAAATTGATCAAAACGCACATTTTGAAAAAAATTTACCATTTGTTACTGTTTTTAACAATTGGTTGAGTTTAATTAACTACGGATAAAAAAATCGGCCCTAAGTTAGATTTCTCACCGACTAATTCCGATTTGTTAACTGCCCACATTTAACTGCCCGTTAAGCCATTTTACTACTTAGAATTTAATTATTCATTTCAATATTTGTTAAGACAAAATTATGTTTTTTTTTGTTTTTACTGGCGAACGTTTTCATATGCATTTTGTCATTTTTAATTTACCAAAATTACAATAAACAACTGACACTTTAAATCACTGCCTTCGTAAATATAGTTTATTTTCAAATAATGTCACCCTCTTGGCCTTAGTTAAGGGCCTCGTGGCTAACTAATAACAGCCTCGTATGTCGTTTATCGAAGGTTAAGCTACGCTTGCCGTGGATGGCTCGTGGATGGGTGACCATCCATTACATATCTAGACCCCTACGTGTCTCGAAAAACACGTTAAGTCGTTGGTCCTGGCTGTCATTCTCACATCTTTGACAGTTGTTACAGGTAGTCAGAAGCCCGAAAGTCAGACAACCAGTCTTACCAAGGGGTATCGCGTTACCCAGTAATTGGGTTTTGGAGGTCAGATAGGCAGTCGCTAAATACTGGTACTCAGCCGCATTCAGTTAGACTAGAAGCCGACTCCAACATAGTTGGGAAAAGATTAGGCAAATGATCATGGGCGCAGCATAATTATAACCCATCTCTTCCAAAGATCATAATCAGCCTTAACAATGATAGTTTCTTGAACATAACATCACGATTCTATTCCCCAAAGATGTACGTAACACTCACATTTCATTAGTTATGTAGGTCACATGTAATAAGGGACGAACCTATTGCTATTACACTTTACAGATGATCACCATTCATCCCATGGGGGTAGGCAGACGCTACTTACACAGCGCCATTTGCTATGATCCTTACATACTCCTTCAACTTCATTTACTTTCATACATCTTGTCATACACACGCCGCTTATTTATTTATACATCAAAAACATTTAGCATACTGTTTCCACTGCTGGGACACAGGCCTCCTCTCTGTGAGAGGGAGCGGGCCGTAATCTACCACGCGGGCCCAGTGCGGGTTCGTAGATATCACATGTCTTCGAATTTTTGGTTTTAGAACTTGCCGGTTTCCTCACGATGTTTTCCTTGAGAGGAATGGTGATGATAATTATAATTTACACAAAGTATAGTAAAAGTCTGGGTTCGAACCTACGACCTACAACTTGTAAGTCGCAGTCGTGACCACTGGGAAATCACTGCTCACCATACACCAACAACTTCTGTATATATTATATTTTAAGTAATATAGGTTACAATGGCTTCGGACTTACACAGTCCCCAATTACAGCATTCTCAAAAATAGGTGACTACGCACTTGACCTTTCTGAAGAACATCAACAATAAGGTCGCTATAATTATGTCCTTCTAGGGTCCCCTCGGGCGTTTCCACTCATCTGCCTTGTAAATATACAGGGTGACACGGAATCTCGACGTATTCCTACCAGGGCGTGATAGTGTGACCCATTTGCAACAATTAAGCACCCCATAAAGCCTAGGCGAAAATTCATGGAATCCGAGAAAAACCGATATTCATGTTTTTTTGAAAATTTCCCAGAAATCGTCACTAAATATCACTTATCTCTAAATTCTCTACTTGAGTGGCTTTCATAGCTATTCCATTGGCTACCTAATACTTTAACACACCTATTCATACCCAATGGAATAGCCATGAAAGCCACTCAATTAAAGAATTTAGAGATAAGTGATATTTAGTGACGAATTCTGGGAAATTTTCAAAAAAACATGAATATCGGTTTTTCTCGCATTCCATGAATTTTCGCCTAGGCTATAAGGGGTGCTTAATTGTTGCAAATGTGTCACACTGTCACGCCCTGGAAGGAACACGTGGAGTTTCCCTGTCACCCTGTATTTTCTTAGTCGCCTTTCACTAATCCTCTCACCATGAACAAACCATCTAAGTATGCACACATAACGAACATCATCATCGCATGTAATTAGAGACGCACCTATTGACATGTCTCTTTGTAGATGATAGTAAAATAAAATATTTTATTTAAATCAGTTTACAACATTTTCCCCGCGACTTAGTCACCATCAACATTTCAGCCAAAATAATAATAATATCACTGGACATTTCACACAGCGCCATCTAGTCCCAAGCTAAGCAACCTAATGCTTGTGTTATGATAACAAGATGGCTGATAAACTACTTATATATATATTTTTTTTTTTTGTAAAAACATACATATTATACATAGATAGAAAAACACCCAGACTCGGAACAAATACATGTAGGACTTACAAATATTTGTTCTGTGCGGATTAGGAATACATCCACTGCTAGAAATAGGCCTCCAAGCGCCTGCACTTCGGCCGGTTCTGTGCTTCTCGCATCCAACGGGTTCCTGCGCAAGCTTTACTGCTGAGCAAGGTCCTGGGATTGATTCCCGTGTCGGGCAAAGTTTTATTGGGTTTCTCTATCTGGAATTTCTCAGTAACAGTCCGGAGTCAGGATTACTTTAACATAACTGGTGAAATGTGGGTACACCTCTGCCCAACCCTTTTGGGAAACAAGGCGTGGTATTATGAAAACAGCTACTTTGTCTAACTGAATAACCAATAAAGGTAGATATTTCTAGAACAAATTGGTGACTATTGAACGAATCTAGGCAGCGCTACCTATATTTAGAAACTTCCACAGATACCTGCAGTTTCCAAGAATGTATACTTTTAGAACATTTATATCATTGCAGCTTTCTGAATATAAAAACAGTGTGCCTATAGATATATCTTGTATAGGAAACCTATCTTGCATGCAAAGGAAATTGGTTGTCACATGCTTATTTATGAAGAATGATGGTCTCACTACATCCGAACTCAGTCCGTCCGAATTTAAAACATTCCCAATTCGGCACCCTAATTGCGTAACACACAATCAATCGGAATCGGTTTCATTTTGACAGTTCAACAACATTCATTGCGTTATTTACATGTTGAGCAGACAAATTTTTCGAACTTATGAAGCAATGGATTAGCAATTTGTTTCAAAATGATTCAGATTACGATTGATTGTGTGTTACGCAATTAGGGTGCGGATTGAACTCGGATCTTGAATTCGCATTCGGATCGCACGAGTGTGAAACCGCTTCTAGGGTATCAAATGCAAAAATAATGTTTCTGATCCGACTTAGACCGAAATTAACGCGTAATAACAAACAAACTCTTCAGCTTTTTCATTAGCACTAGTTTCTGCTCGTGATGTCATTCGCGTGAAATTTCTGGCTCTCCGACCCACCCCATCGCATCGCATCGCCCGTCCGCGCTATTAGTTCATTTTCGCTTAGCGTTCTTTCTGACTTTCATCCTTTTTACTCGGCTCCTAAGAGTCCTAGCGTGATGTTAAGTAGTCGATAGCCTTTCTTAAGAATTGGGCTATCAAGTGCAAAAATAGTTTTTCCAATCCGACTGAAAGTTCCAGAGGTTAGCGCGTTCAAACAAACAAACTCTTCAGCTTTAATTTGGATAGATCAGCGTTTTTTTTTATTGCAAGAGGTGAATACAAAACGCTACGTTTTTATTTCGCAGTGCTTCTAAATAAATGCTACCTACAGATATTTTGTGAGTGGAAAAGTGCTTTTGAAAGCCATTCGACGTTCGTGTAACGGTTGGTGCTTAATAAGAAGTGACAGCTAACTGTGACTAAAAAGTGATTTTGTTGGTTCGAAAAGTACCGGAGTGTCAACATGAGTTTACGGAGGTAAGAATATTAATAAGTTATGAAGGAAATGAAAACAGTGTTTCTTTTTTAGGGTGAACAAAAACACCAACAATACACCAGAGGGGCAATTCTCGTAATTTTAAGAATGTTCACAGTCTCAAAATGTCAAAAATGCGTCTAATTTGCCTAAATTGGTCGCTGAGATGAGATTGCGACTAGATTTTGAACGTTTTTAATTACGAGAATTGCCCTTCAGGGAACCAGCTGTAGGAAGCTGTAGTGTTATTCTCTAAACATCACTTCGAAATTCGAACGGTGTCTCGTTGTGAATCCGCGATGATTGAATTCGCTTTCGAATTGTGTGCGCTCACTTCAGTGAGGTGAGCAGTGAACTTTACAGAATAGCACTACTGTTTTTCCTAGCTTTGTGAACGCTATCCTCTTTGTAACAAATCTGTTTTGGCCTTTAAAAGGTCAGACACATTGTATTTTTTTTAAGTATCCAGGAATCTAGATTTAATTATGAAGTGTGTTCAATAAACAAATTATTTATGCTAGTGTCATTTTTCTCATAGAAAAGCCACTGTCCTCAGACATTAGCTTAAGCTTATAATAAAAAAACACATTACAAAAGAGCAGTTTAAAATTGCACACTGCATTAATTTATAGTTTTAATTAGATAGAGAAACGAAACAAAAGCAAATGAAACTAACGCGCCACTTAAATTAGGCGGAATGAGCACAAATGCAGCTCCGGAAACATTTGGTTAGAAAGATAATTGTATTGAAGTAGGAGACTACAACACTGGGTACGGAGAAGTTACAATATAAAATAAATGTAATTTTGTTAGTTTTCAATGCTCCTGTATTATTGTAATTCACGTGCGAGTTCCAAAAAAAAAAATGTCTTTCTTTCTTTCTTAAATGTGTGTTTAAAATCACACCCGTATTTCTGTCAATCAACGCAGCCTATCACAGTCCATTGCTGGGCATCTCCCAGGCTGCGCCACAACACCCTGTCCTCCGCCTTCCGCATTCAGTCAGTCCCAGCCACCTTCTTATGGTCGTCTGTCCATGTGGCTGGGGGCGTCCCACACTACGCTTGCACTCTAGGACTCGTCTGCTCCACGGGCCATCGGACCTTCGACAAACATGGCCAGCCCACTGCCACTTCAGTTTGCTTACTCTGCAAGCTATGTCGGTTGACTTCGGTTATTTTCCGGATAACTTCATACTTGATTTTTAACCGACTTCTAAAAAAGGAGGAGGTTCTCAATTCGGATGTTTGTATTTTTTTTTTTTTTTATGTTTGTTCGCGCTTAACTCCGTCGCTTGCCAACTGATTTGAAAAATTCTATTTTTGTTGGAAAGAGTATACTTCCCAAATGGTCCCATAGAAATTTCATCAAAAACGGTTCAGTAGTTTGGTTCTTAAACCAAAATTACTGGTAAAAATTACAACTTAAAAGTGAAAAATAAAAACTTTTTTGCAAAATTAAAAAACAACCGACTTCCAAAAACGACACTACAAAGTGAAAAATTATTTGATTTTGGAAGTCGGTGGCAAACAACAAAAATGTGAACCCAACGACACCGACTTCCAAAATCAAAGTAATTTTTCACTTTGTAGTGTCGTTTTTGGAAGTCGGTTGTTTTTTTTTTTTTGCAAAAAAGTTTTTTATCATCATTTATCGTGTGTGTGTTAGCCTTTGCGTCACGTTTTCTTCTAGGGCTTTCTAGGTGTTCCTGTTCGTACACCCATATTTCGCTAGTTATATTTTAATCTCAAGTAGAATTAGAATAATATGGCTCATTTAAACGATGATAGTTTCTCTGATATTTATAGGCGAGAATGCCCTGGATGCTTGTTTTATAGCCGGTTATCACATTTTATTTATTTACGAGGGGCTTGTGGCTAAGTAATAACAGCCTCACGGGTCGATCGATCAGGTAAAGCTACGCTTGCCGGGGTTGGTCCGTGGATTGGTGACCATCTTTACATACCAAGACCCCTCCGGGCCTTGAAAAGCACGTTAAGCTATTGGTCCGGGCTGTCATTCGTTGTCTTTGACAGTCGTTACGGGTCGTCAGAAGCCCGAAAGTGACAGACCTGTCTTATCAAGAGGTTTCGTATTACCCAGTATCTGGGTTGTGGAGGTCAGATAGGCAGTCGCTCCATGTAAAATACTGGTATTCAGCTGCATCCGGTTAGCCTGGAAGCCGATTCCAACATAGTTAGGAAAAGGCTGGGCAGATGATGATGAACACATTTTGTTTACGCTCAGGCGACAAAAACTTCTATACGTTTTGCTCGTACGATACTCCTCGGTGGGACAGCTGCCTTAAAGCTGCAACACGCCGTAACAAATAAAAATTAAAAGAAAAAAAACTTTTACTGTACATCATCAGACCCTGGTTACCATCTAGCACCAAAGTACTCGTCAAGACGAATCAAACGAGCCTAAACTCGATGGGGTTATGTTGTTTAATTACCGAGTTCCTATGGCCATCTTCCAGCTCCATCATCAGACCCTGGTTACCATCTAGCACCAAAACTCGTCAAGACGAATCAAACGAGCCCAAACTCGATAGGGTTATGTTGTTTAATTGCTGTATTCCTATGGCCATCTTCCAGCTCCATCATCAGACCCTGGTTACCATTTAGCACCAAAACTCGTCAAGACGAATCAAACAAGTTCAAACTCGATGGGGTTGTGTCGTTTAACTACCGAGTTCCTATGGCCGAGTTCCTGTGGTCGGGTGGTGACGTTAGATGTCATAATAATTTTTCATTGTCATCCGATTTAATGTCATCCGATTTACACATGCATGCAAAATTTCAGCTCAATCAGTTGTAGAAATCTGCTTCAAAATTGAGTTGCAAGAGTCCACCCGAACAAACATAACATAAAAAAAAGAAAAATGCTTGTAAAAAGCGCGGGGTGGCCCGCCTGTAGTGTACGTTGGTACATGTCTGAAGGTGATGAAGGAAGGTTTAGACCAATCCGTTTTAGACTTAAGGGAACAATAACGTTGATGGATTGTAGTGGATTATGCCATGATATTACACGTTGGGTGACGCTTATCCAAGGTGTTGCGGTTCCAATTAATTCTAAGGCCTTGGGATTATAATTTAATACCTGGTTCCAATGTCCAATAAAGAACCCTGATAATTATACAGAATGGCAGGGACATCGACGCGTCAACTGTAACCATGGATTCAGCACATGAGTTTAGACCCCATAACGTCAAAATTTTTCGTCAATTATAAAAAAAAAAATCTTTTGTTTCATAGAAAAGTGCAATACCTACGCGGTCAAAATGTATGGAACAGTAATATTTTTTTTAATCGACGAAAAATTTCGGCTCTATGGGGTTTAAACTCATGTGCTGAATCCATGGTTACAGTATATATAATTACAGTATGTATAATTATTATATCCTTTTGTGAACTTCATTAAAAAGAACCGTGTTATTAATAATTAATTAAAACCTTGCCAATAAGCAATTTTAATCTATTTAAATTTACTTGATAATTATTTTAAATTTTGCCTGTGCCCCAACAGTGGGAACATTAGGTCACTGAGGATTTTGCAACACGACTTTTTTCTGTGGAGTGATTTCGCAACACGTCCTAACAACTTTTTTCTAAAGGGACGCGTTGTGTTCAATCTTGAATACAAAAAGCAGAATATTTGTGACTTTATTGGTGGGATACCTAAGAAAGTATGAGAAAATTTAATGAAAAACATGATGAAAAGCGATCGCATTGTGAAGTATCAAAAAGGAGGAGATTAGGCAATTCTTATTTAACGTACAAAATTTCCAAGCGTTTGTGTGTGTTTATATCTGGTAATTTATCGTTTTTGTCGTCTTAATAACAGCACGGAGTTTGGTAGTTGATACCCCCGTACCTCGGAAAGCATGTTAAGACTTTGGTCCTGTGCCTGATCGTGGTGTCAGATTGCCGTCCCATCGTACTATGAGAGTATGTCACGCTCACTTAAATGTCTCACTGGTGGTGGCGCGTGTGTTGGATCATTCGGTTCCTTACAAAATGGTTGAGCTGGATGGTGCTGATCCACGCGTCATGTTCGTGAACGGGCGCCGTCGGTTGAGACTGGTCATCTCTTAACTGCCAAAAAAAAACAATTTAAAATTAACAATAAGTGTTAATTTTAAATTGTTTTTTTTTTTACATTGTTCTCACATATAGAAGCAATAAGAATAATGTACCCAGGATTTTGTAATAATATCTTGATTTAAAAGAGTGTCCGTGGAGTTTCTTGCCCGTTCTTCTCCACAGAGATCTACGTTTTGGAATGGGCAACTAGCTTCAACTTTCTGGCTAACTGACCGACAATTTAATTTTGACAATTTAAAAGTGCATGAAATGGTTTAATTGAAATAAATGATTTGAGTTTGAGTAAAGTGAAATTTTTAATATTCAATCGATCAACTCAGCCTATTTCAGTCCACTGCTGTACAAAGGCCTCTCTCAGTCTGCGCCACAACACCCTGTCCTCCGCCTTCAGCCATTTTTAATATTAATAAATGTAAAGTTAAACCTCATTATCTCCGTGGGCCTGGTTTGGGTTTGCTGCATATAGGAACCCGTCAAATGCATTATGCTACCACTACTGGAATACAGACGGTCTCTCGGGAAGAGGGAGTCGGCAGTAATCCACCACGCGGGCCCAGTGCGGGTTGGTAAACGAATCTTTGATTATAGAACATGCCGATTTTCTCACGATGTTTTCCTTTACCCTTTTGAGAGCAGTGGTGATGAAATAATTTACACAAAGTAAAGCATCTGCCAGGCTAGGTGGAGCGACGATCTTTGCAGGATGGCTGGTAGCAGCTGGATCAGAGTGACGGAAAATCGAGTTGAATGGCGTGCAATGGGAGAGGCCTATGTCCAGCAGAGGACTGCTATAGGCTGATGATGAAAGCGTCTGTCTGGTTTCAAACCTACGAGCTGCAACTCGTAAGTCGCGGCCGTTACCTCTGGCCACCACTATAACTCTATCCGTGAAATGTCTACCCAAATATTTATCAATCTGGGCATGCCATTTAGGCTATAATAATAGAAAAGGCTAACAGAATCAATTAACCCAGTGACTTTTAGTAAGACAAACCAAATTGAACAAAAACCTAGACTACCCGCACTTTACCAAAAAAACAATATTGTTTTCCCGCCGTTTCAGAGTTAGTAATAATATTTGTATTATGAATCAATTTAAATAAGTTTAATAATTTATTATGACTTTCAATTTTGTTTTCACATTGTTAGAATAAGGCCCGTGGGTTCCGTGGCAAAATAATAACAGCCGCATAGGTCGATTGATCAGGTTAAGCTATGCTTGCCGCGGTTGGTATGTGGATGGGTCTCATCATCTTTACATACCGAGCCTCCTCCGTGTCTCGGAAAGCACTTTAAACCGGTTGGTCCCGGCTGACATTTGTGGGTCTTTGACAGTCGTTACGAGTAGTCAGAAGCTCGAAAATCTAACAACCAGTCTTACCAAGGGGTATCGTATTACCCAGTAACTAGGTTGTGGAGGTCAGATTGGCGGCAGTCGCTCCATGTAAGATATTCAGGTAGATAGAAATAGAAATATATTATAGGACAAGAAATAGGTATTCAGCTGCATCCGGTTAGACTGGAAGCTGACCCCAACATAGTTGAGAAAAAGGCTATTGTTCACTTTCTTTTACCAGGTACAGTCCGCCTCACATCAGTGATAGCAAGACCACTTTAAGCCGGCCTCAATTTCTTTTGAAACTTCATACTACGAATTGACTCTAGTACACCATAAAAATAAAAAAATAACTTTAAAAAACTGTAACCCGAGTACGGAAAAATAAAAGTGGTCTTAAAAGTTTGAAACAAGAAAATATTTCAGACAGAAATGAACACATAGGTACAAAAATGGTCACGGCCACCTAATTAATTATAGTGGCACGCGACCACTTGAGCGACACATTGATTGAATAGTTTAGGCGCTACGTAATCACAAACATACATACATAGACTGCTAAAATCATAACCTTTCTGGCTTTGCCGTAGTCGGGTAAAAAGAGAAACGCAATGAAAAATATGACCTTTATGTCACATATTTTTTATTCCGTTTCTCATCTTTTTCACTTTCTTTTAGAAATATTAATTTTATTGCTGTAATACCACACAATTCTTTGTCACACTCAATAAAATTATGCTTCATAAACAAACACATTTACTGACATCCATTATAATAAAAATATTCATTCAATTTGTCCTATTCGAATATACAAAGACATCGCATCGAGTTACTTTAACGAAATCAACAATATTTGTGAGCGAAATAGTTGTTTTGACGTCGCAGAGAAAAATATTTGATTTTATCATTGTTAAGGAAAATGGAGCAGGCGTTATATTTAATTCATTTTATAGGTACTGAATTATTAATGTTTTTGTCCTGGCGGCGAGAAAAATACTATTTCGCTCTCCTTCCACTAAGCCAATTTATTTTCCACGCTTAATGGGTATGTGTGACCAAAGAAACGGTGGATGGACTGTGTGAAAGATGATATATCTAGAAAGCGAGTCGGTACCGAGATGACGACTAACAGAGAAGTACCTTTAGAAGACAAACACATTTTACGCCTACCCCAAATAAATTAATTTTGCTAAGGGCAGGAGAATGATAAATGGATATGTGTGAAACATTCATTGGGATCGTTTCTAAGTACTTACATTTATTATGGTACAGAGGTATGAGAAACGGGGTGTAAAGTTTACTCATCCATAGAAAGGGAAGGGCTGATGGGCTAATACCGACGATTGATGTCAAGATTTTGTATAATTATTTGCTAGTTGCACGGTGAACTCTGCTTGCGCGATGCAGGATTTGGCGTGACGTCAGTGTGTTGCGTAGTTCGCATGTGGCGATGTAGATAATAATAATGGTATTGAAAAAAATATAGTGTTAACTAGTTTTGAAGAGCATGGTTTACAAGGTCCTACAGAGAAGGAACAAGCATCTTACCGAGTACGGTATACTTAATAATCATAATGTGACTAAGTTTGGATTTCCTTTCGATTATGATGGCAATGGGTTTGCCCTCTAGGGACTAAAAATAACCGGCAAAATGTGATGTATATTACTATTTACTTTACTTAACTACTTAAACTTTATTATTATTGTTTGTTATATTGTGTTGTTTGTGTGTATACAGGTATGCCTGTATTCCCCGAAAGGGTAATAATCGGAGGTCGGAGTAGGTAGATTGATTTTACATACTTGCGTCAAGATATTATAATATGGACATGCCATACCCAACGACCAATCAGAAGCAAGTATCCTGTATGACTCATACAGGATACTTGCTTCTGATTGGTCGTTGCGTGCGGTCAATGCGTTGTAAACATAGATGAACATGAGATAAAGAAACAAAAGGCCCTGTCTAACTTTTGTCTCAGACTGTCAAGCGTCATTTCTAATTCAACAGTAAGGGACAAACTACGGTGTAACTATTCCAAGGTATTTTTGTATGAAATAAAATACTGATTTCTTTCACCATTAGCTAACACTGGCACCGTAGATTAATATTATTAATACGTTTTTCACCTTAAACAAAAATTCGTGCTAATTTCAAAATTCCGGAACAAATATCACAATAAATATGAAGTTCCGGTATTTTGGAGGCATATCCATATTATCCTCTACGTTTGGCGTCAATGACCTTAAATCAATCTACCTACTCCGACTTCTGGTAATAATATACATCACATTTTGTGTTCATCATCATCTGCCTAGCCTTTTCCCAACTATTTTTGGGGTTGGCTTCCAGTCTATCGGGATGCAGCTAAATACCAGTATTTTACGTGGAGCGACTACCTATCTGTCCTCCACAACCCAGTTACAGGGTAACACGATACCCATTGGTAAGACTGGTTGTCAGACCCGAAACGACTGTCAAAGATCCAGGAATGACAGCCGGGACCAACAGGTTAACGTGTTTTCCGACACACGGAGAGGTCTCGGTATGTAAAGGTTACCCGTCCACGTGCCGCAGGCGGAGCTTAGCCTGACCAATCAACCTGTGTAGTTGTTATTACTTAGCCACGAGTCCCTCGGGTATGATGTTATGTGAAGTATTTCTTTACGACGATGTTTTACACGCATCACCATCCCACCTAAAAAAAAAATGTAAAAGTCCCTTTGGAATATTAAATTTTCCGTTAACTTCCACTTAGACAGAATTTGTTATGTAACACGCACTTTCTATCATTGGTTACCTCACAGAGACGCTAGACGCCAGTACTAATAATATTTCAAGCCCGATTAATTAGCGCTGAGCACAAGATTCGGCTGCCACAGCCATTGTCTGAATTGTAAAATGACTTTATTACTCAGACCATGACTTTAGTCCTGGCGTAAAACGTTCAAAATCTAGTCGCAGTCTCATCTCAGCGACAAACAAATATCAAAAACTTGTCAAAATGTAATAAATGTAATGTAATGTAGTGAATGTAATGTGGATATTAGAGGTATTTTTGACAGATTGAGACTGAGATCAGACTGTGAACGTGCTTAAAATTACTAGAATTGCCCCTCTGATATCAGTGACAACTAACTTGTTTCGTAGCTTGAAGACGACTGGCTCATAGTGGTATAATCTACATATGACTGGCTCTGCGCTCCACATTTTACATTTTAAATTGACATGCGTCGGGCATGTCATTTTAAAATGTAAAATGGAGTGCAAACATAACGATAATATCATAGTCGTAATTTCTAAATGTTGCCAAAGTAAAATAATACATTCACTTGCCCTAATGAAAACACATTAAAAAGTTTGTTACAATATCAATCATCTAAACTTTGACAGTGTTGCCAGTGTGGATAATATAATACAATATTTCTTCTTCTAAAAACAATCTTCTTAAATATAACTTCCTTAATATACGATAATTTTAGTAGAATTCATATCTTATTTTCCATGAACGTGGCAATTTTATCTAGAAAATGCGCAATATTTATTAGAAACTAGCTGACCCGTCAAACGTTGTTTTGCCATATAAATTATTTCTAGCTGCCCGGCGCTACTTCGTTCGCGTGGTGTACTCCTACCCTACTCCTACCCTACTCCTACCCTACTTCTACCCTACTCCTAACCTACTCCTAACCTACTCTTACCCTACTCCTACCCTACTCCTACCCTACTCCTACCCTACTCCTACCCTACTCCTACCCTACTCCTACCCTACCCCTACCCTACTCCTACCCTACTCCTACCCTGCTCCTACCCTACTCCTAACCTACTAATCCTAGATAATCCGAGTAGTTTGGATATAAATGTATGTTGTCGATTCAAAACCCTTAATTTAATACGTGCTTCAATTCGAGTGGACCCGAGTCTACCGTACCGAAGGGACGAATGTCAAATGTTTGACAGGAAAGTAGGTAGAACAGTTTATATGGGAAAATAAAATTGTTGTTTTTACTATCTTCCTCGCAATTTTTCCATATTTTCTCATATATCCGTATAAACCTTCCCTGGACTACCACAAACATTTCAAAACCAAAATCAGCTAAATCGGCCCAGCCGCTCTCGAGTTTTAGCGTGACAAACGAACAGCAATTGATTTATATATATATATATATATCGATAGATTATAACATGAATTTGAAACAAGCTAACACTATTAGTAAACGGTGACACTCCCTGACAAGCTTGGTTTGTAGGGAAAGTGTTGACAATGATATCTCTAGCAGCAGCCTCCGAACCGTCTCCGTACTCTATAGACTCCTTAAAAACAATTCATATTCCCATCCATGGTAGCCATACACGTTATAATATACTTACGCTAGTTTAGGCTTTTAAAAGTCTGCGTGACACCGAATGGCTCGGATAAAATCAAAAACTAGGCTTATAATCAGCAGTTTTCTAACATCAAAATTACACAAGAAAGTCCCCCAAAACGCCCGCCCTTCACCACTTCCTAGTGCTATCGCTGGGAAGAAGAAGTGGCGCAACAAACTCATCAGTAGCACAGCTGTCTGTACAGCTAGAAGAACTTGATTCTACATATACAATAGTACGTAATTAACATTACGAAACACAACATATTAAATTAAAATGTTTGCCATATGTCAGCTAGCACACGCCAAAATACCATGTAAAACTGTACTCGAGTTAATTCATACCACACGCGTACGTTTACGTAATATACAGGGCCAAATTATGTAGCTAGCGGAACTCAAAATGGGTTTAATCATTTTTAGATATTGATACCAATCACGTCAGTGAAGTTTACACAAAAAAAAAAACTTATTTATTAGGCTGATATTTAAAGCAAATAGAAATACGTTTATTTGTGGTAAACATGATGCAAAAAAGAACATAAAACACAAAAAAAAAGCAATAAAAAATGGTTGGGGGAAACATGCGTTACATCCACGCAAAACGGCTATCGCTCAGTATTATGTTGCGACAGAGCCCCAGCGCTGGTGTTCAGCGGCAGCCGGCGCCGACGTATTGACGTCATCCGAATACATTAACAGCGGTCAATGACCCCACAAAAAATCATCAAAATAATTTCTTTTTGGTTTTAACATGTTTAAATATCAATACCTATCATGTCTGCGGAGTTTCGCTAGCTAATTTAATATGACCCGGCATGCTAGTGCACGTCCAATTTTACACAAGTTTATCGTAACGTGTGTGGCCTGTATAAGACTTACCTATCAACAACAAAACCGTATGTTGCCTGTAAATTCTCACAACATTTTCTCAGCGACAATTGTATCTCAAATAGAGAAAGAATTGATAAACGCTGGGTAGGTACATTAGTGCCGTACGAATAACTCTACAAACATCGTCAGCTCAAGATGTTGTATGTGATTCATATACATACATATAGAAATACTGTCATTATGCATACATTTATGTAAGACTAGCTTCTGCCAGCGGCTTCGCCCGCGTGGATGTCGGAAATTATCCCACGGGAACGTGCTACCCTAATAAAAAGTATATCGATTTCTATGATTCTTTTTATGGAATAGTTAATTATGTTAACTTTTTTAATTAGGGATGACTGAGAGTGTTATAAACGTAAGAGTAGACAAATATAATCAGAATGCTTCGAACTGCTAAGCTATCGGGAGTTACACGTGTTATTGTGAGTCAACCATAAAAGATAGACATATGCTGTCGTGGGATATTTTTTACATAGTTGTAAGGAGAACATTTCCGTCATACATGATTTCTGTGTAGCTTTAACCATTAAGGTTGCACACTTAGAAAGCTTAAAAAATGGAGTAACTTCTCCCGTTTTCCCAACATTTCCTTTCACTGCTCTGCTCCTATTGATAGTAGCGTGATGAAAAGTATACTATAACCAGCCCAGGAGTATGAAAAATAATTGTACCAAGTTTCGTTAAAATCCGTCGAGTAGTTTTTGTTTCTATAACGGTTATACAGACAGACAGACAAACAGACAAAAATTTTACTGATTGCATTTTTGGCATCAGTATCGATCCCTAATCACCCCCTGATAGTTATTTTGGAAATATATTTCATGTACAGAATTGACCTGTCTACAGATTTATTATAAGTATAGATGTAGACAGGGAGAGATATTTTACCGATTTCAAAGAAAAGGGAAGTATGTGTTTTTTGCCATGCTTTTGTTGGGAGTAGTGGTGGCCAAGTGGTAATGGCCGCGACTTACGAGTTGTAGGTCGTAGGTTCGAACCCAGACAGGCGCTCCACTTTGTGTAAATTATTTCAGCAATATTGCTCTCAAAATGGCGAAGGAAAACGTCGTGAGGAAACCGGCATGTCCTAAAACCAAAAATTCGAAGACATGCGACATCTACCTCGCCCGCGTGGTGGATTACGGTTCACTCCCTCTCACCAAGAGCAGGTCTGTGTCCAACAGTGGGAACATTATGCTATGCTTATGCTATGCTGTTGTTGGGCAGTATCGTGACCATCTTGGAAATCTATTAAAATAAATATATAATTGAAAAGAAATGGCAACTCTTGGGAGTTGCTATTTCGTTTCAATTATAATTCTCTATTTAAATTATGATTATAATTCATATTTCCAGTAATTCCCAATACAGTTCCGAAATTTCCTTTTTTTTAATATATTATGACGAATTATAATTTCTAGCAATACCGTAGTTCCTCATGGGAATTAATTGAGTACAGCGAATTTCCCTGTTGAAAAGATTGTTTGAGTAGTTGTTTTAATGAGAATTTTTATCAAAATATTTATATTATCGAAACAAAAAATGTACCTATGTACAGTTGAGGTGGATTTTGGTTTCTGCCTAATTTGCTGGTTAATGACATGATTAAAAAAAAGAAAAACGAGAACCAAGGATTCAGTTTTCACAACTGTTTCCGAAAAGTTAATGATTTGAACAGGAATAAGCACAGACTTATATTGGCTAGACGACGCAAGTGTATGTACTTCGCGTGTAAAAAGGGAGTAAAATTGACTTCCTTCAGCGTCATTTCTAATCAGTCCACGCTCGAACGTTCTTGATGCCAGACGTCAAACAAAAACTAGAAAATGCCAAATTGTGCGGTATTGAGCTGTAAAAACTACACA
Source organism: Apamea anceps (assembly GCA_951799955.1). Classification (NCBI taxonomy): domain Eukaryota; kingdom Metazoa; phylum Arthropoda; class Insecta; order Lepidoptera; family Noctuidae; genus Apamea; species Apamea anceps. Next base: position 5,339,265 of record OX637528.1, read on the forward strand.
AAAAAAGTGGGACGAGACAGTGGAAACGTTTCCTTTCAGCGGTAAGTCATTTTGTTATTAAATTATGTGTTTTTTATTGCAAATTCAATTATTTTGTGTTCATTGTGGTCGTACAATGAACATTATGCAACTGAGTGTGTACCGAATAATTCATGATACATTGCCGTTTTTAGTTACAAGGTAGTATGTAGGACTTGTCTGTTAAAACACGCAATGAAAATCAAAATGATCGATATTTTCACTTATCGCTCAGCTTCGTGGTACAGTAGCTATTCTCATTTTTCTGTCAAATAAAGCAAATAGTGTTGTACACACAGTTTGTTCTCGATTCTAATCGATTTTGGAAACAGAGGAATGATAATGTTTGCGTTGGGTATTTTGTGACATGTAATTTTTTTTACTGCAATGTTTCAATTTAGTGATTTTGTTTAGAATATTATTAATTATATTTACAGATTTCCAAGTGATCCCAAAGTTAAATTATCACTGTTAACTTGCAAAAATCGATTAGTAGGTACTCGTTTCATTCTAAATGTAACGGGTCGGAAAATGTGGACGTCTTGACGCTGATATTAGGATTATTTAATAGTTAATTTCGTGTTACAGGACATTCACCAGCCGTCTACGTCAAATGAGGATACATCGTGTAACTTGAAGAGCGGCGAACTTAAACAATAACATGCAAGCGGAGGGGTGCGCGCACGCGACCTCTCGATCCAAAGAGTACTGGCGGACGAGCGAGGCGAAACGCGGATCGTTTTGAATCGTTTACTCGCGGACAGGGAGTTCCCATCACTAAATCGCTCATGTGACGTCACAGTAGGTAGAAAAATAATGGCACGCTTGGTTTCTATACAGACGATGAGACTTGCGTTATCTAGCCAATATAAGTCTGTGGGAATAAGATTATAAATAATTTATTTGCAGAAAATATAGGTGTTACCAGCCTGTTGTAAAAGTTGGTGGGTTGCCAGCACATCAAGCTACTACAATCTGTCAAATTTCTTTAATAGATTTTCAACTTTATCGCTAAAGCATTAAGGTTCAAAGTTGATTGGAAAAATTTTACAGTTTCGGGTAGCTCGACCTGTTAGCGTCTGTATAGTCCATATTTTGGTTGTACAAGTAGCGCAAGCAAACAATATAATATAATTAATACGTAATACTATTTTATTATACTATTATTTACTTACTATTCTATTTAGTTTACTAAAGTAGTATCTTTTACCCCTTTTGACTTCAATCTTCTAATAGAAAATTTAAATAAAAAAATACACAAATATCAAATCTTAAAGAGCCTTAAAATAACATCTTTATAACAGCCATTAGTGTCCCACTGCTGGGCAAAGGCTTCCCAACACTCTTTCCACCTCTCCCTGTCCAGAGCTGCCGAGGACCAATCTTTATTAAAAGACCTCACTTCGTCCCGCCGTCTCCAAAATAACATTTTCTTGTACATAACTCTCTTATATTCGCCATTTCATATACATTCATAACGTCTCGCGTCCCAATTATCGTATATGACGTAACAACACAATGAGATACAATGGAGTTAGTTCACATAAAGAGGTAACTGAAGCATTACGACTTAGTGTAATGTGTACAGAATTGTGCATAGGAGTTTCGATTTATTCGGGTATGACTTGTGTTTTGTAGCTCAAGTTTATGCTAAGTTAATCTACGAAAGAAAGAAAGAAAAAGTATTTATCAAAATAAACTAAACACAGACAAAAAACAAAACGGGTTGCATTCCGGGAGTGTTTCCGTGTTTCCGGAAGTTAAAACGTTGTGCATTTTTGATATTTTGGAATGTGGTCTACTTTTCCTCCGTCTTACGAATTTTCGATCAGGTCACGTGTCCTGACACGAGCTCCGTCTTACGAATTTTCGATCAGGTCACGTGTCCTGACGCGAGTTTAACATTTTTTACCCATCACAAAAAGCTCTCCCTCCGTCTTACGAATTTTCGATCAGGTTACGTGTCCTGACGCAAGTTAATATCTTTTACCCATCACCAAAAGCTCTCCCTCCGTCTTACGAATTTTCGATCAGGTTACGTGTCCTGACGCGAGCTCCGTCTTACGAATTTCCGATCAGGTCACGTGTCCTGACGCGATTTTAACATTTTTTACCCATCACAAAAAAGTGCACAACGCCGCTAAAGAAGTATTCATTTCAAAAACCAATTATATAAAAAAAAACGTAACATAAACAAAAATGAAATGGAAAGTCCTATACGAGGTCAAAAGGCTCCTATCTCAGCATGATGCTGATGATGCTTCGCTAGCTGAGATGAGTCTATGGATGAGTAACCATCCATTTCTTCCCCTTCTTTGCCTCAGAAAGCACGTTATGCCATTGGCCCCGACCATCATTCGTATATCTTTAGCATTCGGCTTAGCAGGCCCCAAAGTCTGACAATCAGTCTTACCAAGGTGTACCCAGTTGAGGAGTTCACACAGGTAGTTGCTCCATGTAAAATACTGATATTCAGCTGCATCCGCTAAGACTTGAAGCCGATCTCAATATTCTTGGAAAAATATCATGATGACGTCCACTCTAACGGAAAAATTTATATTTTATTAGATTTTTGCACACATTAAGGTAGGATACTCGTATGATTTAAAGAACTGTTGTGAATGATGTATCACCTCAATAAAACGCGAACCTATTTCTCCCGCCATAATCCACGCGCTTCTGGCGGAAACGCTTTTCGTTCCCGCCCGGCCAATGAGAGAGCTTCTAGAACATTCTAAAGCTTCTTTTAAAAAAATTCGACGCGCGGCCCTTTTTGACAGGAGTGTGTGACGTCCGTCAACTGGGCTGCGCACCAAAAGTGTAGGTACTATATTTTACAAATCATTATCTTTGCCCCAAACCCTATTGTTTTATAAGTTAATAGCTGTGCGTCGCGGTTTCACCCGTATAAGTTTCGATCCCGTGGGAGTATTGTGATAAAAAGTATCCTATAATGTCAATCCTGGTTATACGAGTAAACCATCTGTGTGCCAAATTTCATCCGAATCCGTTCAGTAGTTTTTACGTGAAAGAGTAACAAACATCCATCCATCCATCCATACAAACTTTCATTTAATAGGCTACTTAACATCACGCTAGGACCCTAAAGAGTTTGCAGGTAAGTATCAGGTCGTATGTTGATCTAAATATGATTCGCGGTAGGATATCATTGTCTGTATGTTAAACGTACCTACCCATATTCAAGCAAATACATGATTTTATTTGATTTGAAAGATTATAACCCGTTGTTTGTCCCTAACTTTAAAAAGTTCTACCATTTAAATGTCTAGAGTTATTTTATTTATAATAATATAGATTTAATTCTCCGGTCGATTCCATACCGGAAGTTTCCATGGCATTTATCGAACTAATCGTGCTTTAATTGGTGTGGAATCGAAATGGACGTTATTACAACCATTTGTAATCGATTTTAACCGTTATCGAGTTCTAAATGTGGGCTGTGTGGGGTGAACTGCTGAGGTGATGTTTACATACATAAACTCACGCAGAAGGCGTGGATTTATGTATGTAAACATCGTCTCAGTTCGCTGGGGTAGGCAGGCACTACAGAACGCCAGCTGTTACGAACCTTATATATTCCTCGTTTTACGTTCATTAGAACACCAATTGCCGTAATTAAAAACGTTCAAAATCTAGTCGCAAACTCATCTCAGCGACAATCAATGTCAAAAACTTGTCAAAAATGTAGGGAAATTAGGGGTATTTTTGTCAGATTGAGCCTGAGATCAGACTGTCAAAGAGATACTGTGGCCACGGTATCTCTTTCGAACAACCCGCGACCTTGACAGGCCTCATTCGACTTCTGAACTGTGCTGAGAAAACTCACATCACCCATAAACAATATGATTTCAAACGCAAAAAGGATAATGCATTTCTTGCAGCTATTTGCCAGCAGCAGCACTAGAGCAGTGGTGACCCAGTGGTAACCGCCGCGACTTACGAGTTGTAGGTCGCGGGATTGAACCCAGACAAGTGCTTTACTTTGTGTAAATTATTTTATCATCACTGCTCTCAAAACGGTGAGGGAAAACATCGTGAGGAAACCGGCATGTCCTAGAACCAAAAATTCGAAGACATGTGACATTTACCAACCCGCACTGTGCCCGCGTGGTGGATTACGATCCACACATCGTTGACATCTTTTTCTTCCATACTTCTCTATACTGGCATTAGCTGCATCCGGTTTGACTGGAAGCCGGCTTCAACATAGTTGGGAAAAGGCTTTGCGGATGATAATAATAATAATAAATAATAAAAAAAGATTTCTGAGCATATGGTACATTAAGGTCTTAATATTAAACAGTTTCACATATACTACCGTTGCCGGTGTAGAAATATTAAAATTAACTTATAATGTCAAAGTGGCCAAGTATTTTTAAAAAGTAATGTCAAAATGTATATTTAAAAAATGAAAGGTATATATCAAAAAAGAAAAAAGAAAAACAATACAAGTCAATAGGTACACACAAAGACATATAGACACAAAGTATTAATAAAAATGTAATGTCAAAATTTATAGTTAAAAAAATCATTAACTGAATAGAAACAGTTGTCTAAAAGCCAGGCAAATATTGTTTTCCTGAATTTATTAGTGGGCAATACTCTGCTACGTGGAGTACATGATGACTTCTTTATTAGTCGTCATCTCGGTAGTCACCCCCATCCTTAGCATAAATCATCATTCACACAGTCCATCAATCGTTTCTTTGGTCTCCCCTACTCTTATAGCCATCGACATTCATACCCAAAACTTTCCTAACCATAGTTTCCTCATTGCTGTATCGAATGCCCATACCATGACAACCGATTTCCACACAACTTTTCAGTTACCGGTACCACTTTCAAACTATTTTTATCGGAAACAAACTGAATATCAACCTTTTTTTAAAGTGCCAAGTAAACCTGTAAATACTCGTATACGAGTACATATAACTTTAACCATCCATTTCGATTTTCCTATTTACGTGTGACGAACAAAGTGGGGTAGAGCGCCTAATTATAGGCCGAGCTACCGTTATTTTCCGTCGATTCATCGAAAGTGGTATCTTTTAAGTTAAGGCTAAAAGTAAATAATTAAGATACATAATTAAAGTTAGGAAGGTAACTTAAGTTGCCGTTGGAATTAAGTTAAAGTGTAAAGTTGTTATAAATTATAAACTGTTTAAACTAATAATTAATTTATAATGAGGGCCATAATTTAAAGGAGAGCTCAATTTTAGGAAAACATTAATTATGTGTCGCGACCTGGCTTTCGGGTAGTCAGCTGAAATTTAGAAGGGTTTAGGATTGGTTCCTCGGTAAGGCAAAATATGTAGGATAAGTAGGAACGGTAATTATAAAGGTTGGATTTTCTGCCTCTGTCAGCTATACTTATAATTAATATTTTACTTATTAATATCCTACACATCATAATATTTTTATGTATACCTACCTAGTATTGATACTTAGTATTATATACAATCAAGTATTTTCTAACTGAACAGAAAGCTGTGCTGCTGGGGAGTTTGTTGCGCCACTTCTTCTTCCCAGCGAAAGTACTGCAGTGATGAAGGGCGAGTGTTTTGGGGGACTGTCCTTTGTAATTTTGACGTTTGAAGTGTGCTGACTCTGTCTTATTTGAATAAATGACTTTTGATTTTGATATACTTATATAATATACTAATGTAATAAACGATAATAATAAAAATAAATAATAACATCAGCGGGCGTTGTGATGTGACATCAACAATCAGAAGGTGTTTTTATAAAAGCTGTCATTTTTGTACATAAATTGGCGATAACTTCCTCGCGAGCGAAGTCGAACAACGAGAAATTTCTAATGAAAAAACCCAATTACACTTTGTCCGACCTGCGAATCGAACCCATGACCTCATTTTCAGCAGTAACGCTTGCGTCCAGTACACCACCGAGGCAGTCATAACTATAGGCCCATAAATAAACGAAAAAAAAAAAATAGTAAAGGTTTTTATATTTTTGTAAAAACAAAACTGACGCTTTAGTTTCAAAACTAATCAATAATGTATAGTAATGTGTCGTCGTGCGTAATGTTTGTATGTATGTGTACCTAATGTATGTATGTGTGTTATCTGTAGATAAAATCGTAGCAACTATTACAAAAAGAAACTATTTGTTAGTTATCTCTAGGGTAATGAATAACATGATTACTATAAATATCGTTCACCCTACCACAAAACGTATCACAAACAAATAGAAACCCACATCAAAAATAAAAATCCGATAATAATTTCCTGAACGGTCAATAACAGGTGCGTTTGCCCTATATTATTTCCCGCACGCGATGATCAGACGTACCTTACAAAGTAAATCGACATTTTATTATCTATTGTAGGACCTTCAATTGTACCTATATTTTATGTATGATACTCGAATACTCCTCAAATAGAATTTATTTGATTCAATATCCTTTTCGTCGGGGATTTTGAGGTTTACATACATACCACTGTGTCCCAGCAGTGGGAACATTATTGGCTGAATATGTATACATACTAGCTTATCAAGCAGAGTAGTACTATTCTGTAAAGTTTATTTGGAACCTCACTCAAGTGAGCGCACACAATTCGAAAGTAAACTCATTTGTTTTTAAAGTAAATCATCGCGGATTCACAACGAGACACTTCAAATTTCGAAGTGATGTTTTTAGAAAAATAAGACTGATTTTATGAACGAGCGGGTCAGACAGGAAGATGCTACTGTCATACTTGTGACAAAATCCATAAAGAAGATTAAAATGAAATTGCATCAAGCTGTTACTACGAAATAGCTCGTGTAGCCAGCGTAGCGTTGTGTTAGCTACGTCGTAGCAAATAACGTAGACTTGTCGAAATAATGCTTGTCATAAAATGCAAGAGAATTAATCTATTTTAGTTTTGTACGTGTTTTCTGTTGTGTTCTTCTTGTCTATTTATGTGTACATAAACGGTTAAATAAATAAAAAGTCTGAAAGGTATTGTCAGGGACATACATGTCATTTTAATCAAACTTACACACTAGGAAATCCGTCGTCGGTCGAAAGTGTACGACGTCGGGGACAGAGCGATGCGCCTCAAGTGGAGTTGGGCTGGACATCTATCTAGACAAAGAGATGGCCGATGGAATAAAGCTGTTATATTAGTTAATTTATTATGAATAAACAATGCACAGAAATAAAAGCTGTGAATGAATGGTGGCTATAAGGAATCATCAGTACGAAATGTACAGGAAAAGATTTTTTTCGATTTATAGCTTTTTTAGTACTGTAACCGCTGTTCAGAAGAGACTTTTAATCCTTACACAAAACTGCACCGAATGACATCATAAAAATAAAACGTGAGAATTAGCCTTTTTTCTAGCAAACTGTACAATTTATCCAAGATCTGTAAATGCAGTTAGCAATTTATTATTATACAATGACATTTGCTTACTTTGTAAAGTATTCTATTATTTTAATTATTGTGAATGTGAAGACTGTGTGGGTCATTTTGTTTATATTATTTTTTATTTTTCTCTCTGTTCTGTTAGTTTTTGTCATGGTATATCCGCTTGAGTAATTAATGTGGCCTACCCAAATGTCCTTTCTTAGGTATTGTTCGTCGAATCGTTGAGCTCCTTAAGTTTTGAGTTGAGCTGCACGATTTCTAACAAATACGTGCACTGACTGAACAGGTCCTCTCAATCTGTGTGGTTCTTTCCTTAAAAGACTATCTCAGACATCGATCTACATAGTCTTTATATGATCTGACCAAGATTATGTCTGGACTTTAAAAGAGACAGTGACCTCTCAGATAGGTAACGCCGACTTCATCTAGTTTTAAAATATGATTACGTGTAAAAGTGTTTGTCTAAACCTACTTACAAAATAAAATAATTTATCATTCAAAAAGTTAAGGACAGTCTCCGAAGAACGTTTTCCTGTAGCTACAACGCGCAACGGTTGAATTAACTGCTGATTACAGCCCCCTTTTAAAATATTCTCTTTGTATCCTTACCTAAGTCCCTTCTTATAATAAATCTGGGTATATGTATAATCAGCCTATAATGTTCCCAATGCTGGGACTTAGGCGTCCTCTCTGTGAGTGGGCCGTAATCCACCACGCGGGCCCAGTGCGGGTTAGTAGATGTCACATGTCTTAGAATTCTTGGTTTTAGGACATGCCGGTTTCCTCACGATGTCTTCCTTCTCCGTTTTGAGAGCAGTGGTGATGAAATAATTTACACAAAGTAAAGCGCCTGTCTGAGTTTGAACCTATGACCAAAACCTGGTAAGTTGCGACGGTAAAAGAAGGAAAATAAGTACCTACAAAGTCCATACGACATTATTGCTGAGTAAGTTGAGTTACGTGTTCATGCTTGCATAGCGGGTTGAAATCATGCAAGCAACTTTATGTAAATTATATTGTTGTGAAATTACACGCCAACTTTGTGATAATTCATTTGTTTCAAACACGCACAGGTAAATTGTGCAGGTTAGTGATATTTTTATGATTTTTAGAATAAACCACAAATCTTTTTGTGATTGTTATAAAAGGTTCTTAGTATCAAAATAGGGTGGCAGGGGCATCAACGCGCAACTTGTTTCCAGAGAGTCAGTATAATTATGATTCTGAACCTCTTGCGTTGAAATATTTCATCGGCTATATAAAAAAAAAAAACTGCTGTTTCATAGATTTTCACCGCGTATGTATTGCACTTTTCTATGACACAGCTGAATTTTCTTTAATAACCGATAAACATTTTACATATTTGTACACTTTCCACAATGTAAAGCGTACGTCGCTTTGTGAGACAGAAATACAGTACAAAAGTTGACGACGAATATTTTTTTATAGGTACAGGTGACAGACAGACTTTGTGACGCCCGATATCCGAAAACAATATGACCACAATTTGACATTAGGCCATCCGGTACATTTCAGATGTTCCTAACTAATCCCCGGTTCCTAATATCTAGTAACGGTTCGTTAAGAACGACAAAGAAATAAAATTTTATTTGACTTAGGTTAAGGCACGCAATAAAAAAAAAATAGAAAAAACTTATTGTTAAATACCGAACACCTGGTATGGTACTCAGTACTTAAATTTTGACCTTATGTGTATACTCGCGTTGAAGGTCTGAATAAAACAACCAAACTGTATACTGTTCTATAGCTGATAATATATTTGCTGAAATTCAGATGAACCCAACCAAATCTTTGTCACACAACGCTTGCGAGTTCTAATTTGACGTCAACGCCATCTAGTTACATCTTGCAAAAACCTTTTGACAAAAACACATTATATTGAACTTATGAGCGGCTTTTGATTCTGCATGATCATTAACACTTATAATAGTATTGTGTGACTCCCGACTGTACTAAATAGGACCAGTTCAGCATAAATGCCAGACACCTACTATCTAGTAAGTAGGTGTCTGGCATTTTTTTCTTTTTAGGCTAACCAATCAGCCAAGAAGCATTAATCTCATATCCTGACAAATAGAAATTAATGCTTACAAAAAGCAAGTCCTATTGAATTTTTGTGCCCTTGAAGACTTAATGTAGCTCCGAAATTAATGAAAATTGAAAGAAGAGAAATACATAGTTTACATTAGACCATGACATACATATTTCTGAGGGATTAGATTTAGAGTAAAAATACATATACATAAACCACGCCTTCTTCCCAGGTGGTATGCAAAAACTATTATTATTATTATATTATTTTGAGATATTATATAATTCTACGCCACATGCACGAAGCAGAGCTGATGTACTGAATTTCAGTGACAGTCTGTAAATGAAAAACGATAAACAGAGTGCTACAAAAGTTCACGACGAATTATGTTTTTATAGGTACAGGCGACAGACAGACTTTGCGACGCCCTATATACGAAAACAATATGACCTCTATTTGACATTGGGCCATCCGGTACAGTTCAGATGTACCAACTAATCCCCGGTACCCAATTTCTAGTAACGGTTCGTTAAGCATACCGATCGGCACTGTAATTTTGAAATTAATGCGTATGCGTGCGTTTGATTTTGTGCCCTTGAAGACTTAATGTAGCTTCGAGATTATTGAAGATTTGAGAAAAGGCATTGACAATAATTTATTTTATTACTAGCTGCGCCCCGCGGTTTCACCCGCGTAAGTTTCGATTCCGTGGGAATATTGGGATAATAAGTATCCTATATTTTATTTCTGGTTGTAAACCATCTGTGTGCCAAACATCCAAATCCGTTCAGTAGTTTTTACATGAAAGGGTAAACATCCATCCATCCATCCATCCAAACTTTCACGTTTATAATATTACATAGGGAAACGATATCGTAACTTTTGAGCACAAAGGTAATGATTATTTAATAAATGATTTATTGTTTTAGTACTGTTTTTTCTATTCTTATTAATATTCTAATTTAAAAATAAAATGTACGAATAACACCATAACACTATAAAATCTAATAACAGATAACCATCTGTTATTAGATTTTATAGTGTTATGGATTTCATTGACAAAAAATGATACGACATACTGAAAAATTTGCATGCTTATTACTTATATTGGCAAAACAAATGTTTTATTCTAAATTGTACTTCTACCATCTTTTTATACCATGTTTTTTATGCAAATAAATATATTATTATTTATTATTAATAATGAGTAAAATGGCTACACGGTGGAGTTTTTAGTTTCATGCTAAACATAATTTGTGCATGCAGCGGTTCGTGTTATTACCATAACACGAATCGCTGCATGCACAAATTATGTACACTGTCACTACATAGTAATGTAGTGACATAAACACATCATGCAACGATGGGTAACCGAACTCAAAAATCAAAATATTTTATTTCACATATAAACCAATTTGGGCACTTATAAAACGTCAGAAGCTAGGTGCACGGTTCCAATTGGTCGTTTCCTATGGAGAAGAACCGGCAAGAAACTACACGGTTACTCTTTTAAAAATAATTGGCTTTTACAATGTTATCAAATTACAGTAGGTATGGGAGGACAGCGTAGGCCTGTCACCAAGTACCAGGTACTTGATAAAATAAAAAATGGTCTACAGATCTAAAGTCTACAATGCCTAAAAACCTGAATTGAACTTATGACCTCACGCTCGCCATTCGATGCATAGCCGTCGGGACAGTTCTGCTAAAAAGTCAGCCAAGTTTAAGACGAGATCACACAGTAAATTTTGCAGGTAAATAGAAAGAAAAAACGTTTATTAATACTAATTTATATAGTTTACTTTCCTTTCATTTGCTATGAGACACGTTATTCTGGCAGACGGATGAACAGACCGACAGGTAGGCAGATAGACGACGTAGACTTAATAGTAGTGTCTCATTTGGAAAAAAATAATAGTAATAAGAGGGGCTCCTGGCTAAGTAATTATCATCGATCGATCAGGTTAAGCTACGCTTGCCACGGTCGGTCCGTGGATGGGTGACCATCTTTACATACCGAAACCCCTCCTCGAAAGCACGTTAAGCCAGTGGTCCCGGCTGTCATTCGTGGATCTTTGACAGTCGTTACGGGTCGTCAGACGCCCGAAAATCTGACAACCAGTCTTACCAAGGGGTATCGTGTTACCCGGTAAGCTGGGTTGTGGAGGTCAGATAGGCTGACGTTTCATGTGAAATACTGGTATTCAGCTGCATCCGGTAAGACTGGAAGCCGACATTGCTGAGAAAAGGGTACGCAGATTGATTTAGAAAAAAATGAGTGTTAATTGGTAGATAACTACGCCTAACTCTACTTAATCTTTTTCTACGAATCGTTCGTCCAATAAGGATAAAACCAAATTACAAGAAAACAATCTGTCAGCAATCGGCACTTAACATACAAAACTTATATTCGAATAGTGGACATAAAAGTGAGGATTAACGCAGACAGAATAAAACTAAAACAATTGATAATGAACTGAATTACAACTGAAATAGAGTTCAAAATGTGTTCGAGCCTTCGCGCATAGTCAGCATTTTATGTTCCCACAGACATAGACACAGGCCTCCTCTCAGTGAGAGGGAGTGGACCGTTATCCAGCACGCGGACCCAGTGCCGGTTGGTGGATGTCACATCTTTTCGATTTTTTGGTTTAGGACATGCCGGTTTCCTCACGATGTTTCACCGTTTTGAGAGCAGTAGCGATAAAAGAAATAGCATAAAGTATGTTCACCAGAGCTTAGTTTTGAACCAAATGACCAATTCTCGTAATTTAAAACGTTCAAAATCAAGTCGCAGTCTCATCTCGGCGACAAACAAATGTCAAAAACATGTCAAAATGTAGGGAAATTAGAAGTATTTTTTGACAGATTGAGACTGAGATCAGACTGTGAACGTTCTTAAAATTACGAGAATTGCCCCTCTCTCTTGCCCCTATCTGCTTGCACATATTATTATTATAAACTCAACAACAAAAAACCTAGGTTCGAAACCACGATGGGCGCGAAAAAACCGCGCACTCTATCACCCAAAATTTGACAGCAGAGAACATGCTCTGTCTGCGCATACTCTAAAAAGTGGGGGCGTAAGGGGAAAAGCTGTGAGTTATGGCCAAAGTTTGGCCTAATATCTTTGGCCAAGGAATAAAAGTGTAACGACAGTTCTGCAGAGTTTTATTTTGTTAGTAAAACTAAATCGCTGGAAGAAATATGTGTGACTGTTTCGTGTGTTTGGAAGTAAACATACAAATAAAATTGAATAGAATACTCTTTATTATGTACAGACTACAATCTATCTTTCTTTAATAGAATTTCAACTTTATCGCTAAATCATTAAGGTTCAACGTTGATTGGGAAAATTTGACAGTTACGGGTAACTGGACGTCTATACACCATAAATATTACCAGATTAAAGATCTAAATGTTGAAATCTTCCAAGGAGTGACACAGTGGGCATATTAGCCGTAGAACCGATGACCATTGGGGTAGACGTGTTCTTGAGTGGAGACCGCGAATCGGTAAACGTAAGGTTAAATTCATTCTGTAAATAGGTACATACTTGTTACGCTCGCGAATCATATTTTGTTCAACATACAACCTGACATTGACTTGCAAATTGCAGAAAACGTATGAATATTTGAATTTCACGGGCTACCTAACGCATTTCCCTTAAGTATAAAATACTGAAATTTTACAGCATTTGGCTACGCTCGAAGTCGGCCCCTTAATTCAATATTGTTAACGAAATTCTCCCATATACCTAGATTCAACAGCCGAGCTGATTTCGGTTCTCATATCCGATACATTATCGCCCCATAAAGATTCTTAAAGAAGAAATAATGATAGCCGCGTGGAGCTTAAATATTATTCCAGAGCAATCTTACTATATAGTATATACCGATTGAATACAAATTAATGTCAGACTAAAAACGTTGAAAGCAGAGATGTTTGGAATGTCTTAGATTTAATTTCTTAGTTCAGCATTATGCTGTAGTTTTTGTTGTTGTAAGAAAATGTTCAGATAGATAAGACAAGAAAGAAAAATTGTTTATTCTACACAAACAAAACGCACATCCTACTATTATTATTAAAAAAAAAATTGTATGGATGAATGGATGGATGGATGTTTGTTACTCTTTCACGCAAAAATTACTGAACGGATTTGGATGAAATTTGGCACACAGATGGTTTATAACCAGGATTAACATATAGGATACTTTACCGGCTACGGAACCCTAATTGAAGGATAATATATACACATACAACGTAGTCAGAAAGCCTCGTGCTCAAGCATATAAAATGTTATCAGTTTTGTCTATTTCTTTGAGTTTTTATTTCTTTGAATTGTATTATTCTATTTCTTTATGTATTCTATTTCTTTGAATTGTATCCGGTAAATAGCAAGAATAACTTTTACTAGGCACACCGAAATAAAATAATATTCGAGTTAATTCTGTAAAGTTCACTTGGAACCTCACTCAAGTGAACACAAACATTCCGAAAGCAAACTCATTTGTTTTTAAAGTAAATAATCGCTGGTCAACAACAAAATTTAGGACTAAAATCTGAAGTTTCATTCCATGCCGATTTACATAACCTCTAATCGTTGCTCACTGCATTAATGAATGCAAAATATTTATGCAATTCTGCGTGTTACAGTTCACTAATTATGAAAAACTGCTAAACGCCCTTCAGCTGTTTTACATAACGGAGCTGTTTTGTAAAACAGCTAGCGGTTACGTGAGACAGCGGATTCACAAACTACAGGTAAAACAACTTTGTTACTAACTACTTACCCCTTACACCTTATTGTAAATACCTACATTGTGAGCAAATAAATGAATATTCTATTCTATTCTACTAACTTTTTATGTTTCATTCGACAAATCTTAAATATAATATTTTTTATTTTTTTTCTTTATTGACATATAATTTATTTAACATACACAGATTAATTGCTATGTTTACAAGCTAACACTAATATATACTATATGCAATTATATAATACGAAAAAATATAGAAAAAGGCAGGAGCTCATTGATATAATATAAAAGGATGGACTACTAACTGTATTATATTTGAAGTTTTTCACTTACTGTTTACGTGTGTCCCTATTAGATAAATAAAGTGATATTTATGTTGTATTTTATTCTTTGTAGGTCAAGTCGTGATAGTGGTCTTCAGATCAAAGTCCAACCTAATAAGTACCTTTTAGGGGTAAAACGGTTCTGACACACAACGCACAGGTCACACTAATAATACCCTTGTCCCTTTGATGTACTTGCAGTAATAAAAGAAAGTGGTGTGTGGATGTGGTTTAAAAATAGATTGCCCTGTTTTATTTTGTGAGCATTATGAGAAATATTATAGTAAGTAAGTAACTAATTTATTTCATAACAATATGGGTACATTGTGTTGAACAATTAAAAATAACATTAGATATACAATTGCAATTAAAATAAAATTCATTAAAATACATTTAGAGAAGTAAATAAAAACAATAACGGTCTATTAAGAATTCAAGATCATAAATAATAAATGTCAAAGTAATAAAATCAATCATAAGTTACAATGTCATAATATGTCATCTAGGAATTCATTGATACTGTAATAGCCTTTCCCCAATAAATAGGTCCTTTTTTTTGGGTGGGAAATCATCATTTGACCTTTCCCGCTCTGGGCTGAGCGGAAGAGCGTGTCAGACTTTTACTGACTAAAACTCACCCGTGTTTCTTTAGTTGTCTGTGCCAGGGGCCACAATATCTCTTTCAAACAACCCGCGGCCCTGGCAGGCATCGGCCCTAGCGGGCCCCGTCAGTTCGTGCTGACATCTCTTTGAGGCGCGCGTGGAACACAACGCGCCGTCGACCCGGGCCTGGTCCTTACCGGGCGGCGAGCTGCCCATTGCTCGCCGCCCGCAATGGGGTCGGCTGTTAACTCCCGCCCAGGGCGTCTCCGGTCCTCAATTTGTTTTTAAATAAGTTAACACTGTACATAATTATATGGTTTTGAATTCTAAATACCAGCTTCTGTCTGTGACTATGTCTGCTTGACATTTCTTGACACCCCGATTCACTACGTCGCATCGCATCGCCCGTACGCGCTATTACGAGACTTCGTTGTCGCTTACCGTTCTTTCTTTACTTTATATATTTTTGCTCGGCTCCTAAAAGTCCTAGCGTGGTGTTAAATAGCCTTTCTCAAGAAATGGGCTATCAAATGCCAAAAGAATTTTTAAATCTTGACTCCTGAGATTAACGCGATTAAACAAACATATGTACAAATCTTCAGTTTTATTATTAGTTACTTATCAAGAAAACTAAATAAACCCAGTGAAGATCAAAATACGGATACGGTCAATCAAGGTTACGCTAAGCTTTTCGCGCTCGGATTCTGGATGGGTAACCATCCAATACATACCGAGTTCCCTCCGTACCATGGAAAGAACGTTAAGCGATTCATCAGGCATCTTTTTTTGTTTGGTTTTTTTTCTACATTTATATCCGTAATTTTTACGGTGTACATAATTAAGAGTATTCTGTTATACAAGGTGTCGTTTTGCATCCTCGTCAAATTCAAGGAGGTAACTATGTTATTGATTCTCGACATGAATCAATAATAAAATAAGTAGGTATTTTTTTTCATTTTTTTTCTGAAATCGGCATGTGTGGGACACGCATTTAAAACGCGGCCTGTGTGAGACCGCACTGTAACTGCCCTTTTACACACACATAAAAACGCGACCGCTTATACGATACCATAACGCGATTCTGTTCTTTGAAAGTTTAACTAAAAAAACAAGTATGTATTCATTCTTTACCAGGGAACGTAGTTTTATTTGATTATTTATGTCTTTCATAACAGCCTCCTGAAATCGACGAGGATGCAAAACAACAGCTTGTATAACCAAAAATCCGAAGACATGTGACATCTACCAACCCGCACTGGGCCCGCGTGGTGGACACACACTGACACATAGGATGCTTTTTATCCCAGTAGCATACTCCCGTGGGATAATTTGAGGGGCCTTAACTTCTCCCACTCTGGACGGAGAAGTTAAAACCCCTCACGCGGGTAAAGTCGCAGGAAAAAGCTAGTAAAGAACATAAGAATAAGATATTCACGCTACGCTGCATACGCTATGGAAGCAACGTCGTGGTAACAGGCTGCATTTATTTTATTTTATGGATAAAAATGTTTCTATTTCTAACAGATAGTAGTTCCGAGACTCAGTGTTTCGGATTGGTGTTTGCACTCAGAATATAGAAGCTTAATAACAATAAATACATAATCAGCCTATAATGTTCCCACTGTTGGGACACAGGCCTCCTCTTTGTGAGAGAGAGTGGGCTGTAATCCATCACGCGGGTACAGTGCGCGTTGGTAGATGTTACATGACTTCGAGAATGTTTGTTTCTAGGACATGCCGGTTTCCTCACTTTGTTTTCCTTCACCGTTTTGAGAACAGTGGTGATGAAATTAACCAGACAAAGTAAAGTGCCAGCCTGGGCTCGATCTTACGACCAACAACTTGTAAGTCCGGGCCGATACAACTTGGCCACCAATGCTCCCCTGCCTACTACAAATCGGACCAAAAGACATCATTCAAGTGTTTTGTACCCAATAATTAAACTGCCGGAAAGAAAAAAGTAGGTACTATTTTTTTATGGGAAATAACATCTTGAGAATTTTTTACTATTACAGCGAAAATCTAAAATTAACACCCCGGCTGTTATATGATATTGAAAATGCAACATTAAAAAAATACCAACTTTTAATTGAATTTAACACGCTGAACATGTTTTAACTGTAAACTTATTATTAACATATGATTTTTGGCATTTTAAAGGTGAAGAAAAACATCGTGAGGAAACCGGCATGTCCTAGAACCAAAAATTCAAAGACATGTGACGTCTACCAACCGGCACTGGGTCCGCGTGGTGGATTACGGCCCACGCCCTCTCACTAAGAGGAGGCCTATGTCCCAGCAGCGGGAACAACATAGGCTGATTATGAAATCTCAAATAGTAGCCAGGGAGTTAGGGGTACTTTAATTTTTGGGTACGAAATGAATGATGTCCTTTGAAAATATTTTCGTTTAATTTCCCTACAGAAGTCATTTCGAAAATATTTAAAGTATAAAATCATAATATGAAACTAGTTTAGCAGGTGGACCGTAAATTTCCCGCATGAAATTGGTGCTACACCTAGGGATGGCACTTCCATTTTAGAAGTTAATGCAGCTATAAATTATTCTGAAGATTTATTTTTCAGAACTTCTGGAGAGTAATAATGTATGTCTATTTCTTTTGTGGGACGATGAATGAATATCCTATCTATTTTAGGCCGTGGGTAGCCGCTGGATGTGGGCAGAGTACGGGGGGTCGTTGTGGGTATGATTGGGGGATCTATGTCCAGCAGTGGACGTCAAATTATGCGTTTCATTATCCCGTTGTTGTGAGGGGTCTACGTTCGATCTTCGGGCGTTTCAATACCCTGAGCCTATAGTTCCTGGTTTATGGCAACTAGCTTGCCTCCTGTTGTCATAGAAAGAATGAACAATTGTTTTAAAATTAATCAAAAAGTCATTTATTCAAATTGGGCTGAGAGTCTGCAGTTTTTGTACGTCAATAATTACGCCCGCCCTTCACTACTTCCTAGTACTTTAGTTGGCAAGAAAAAGTGGCGCAAAAAACTCGTCAGTTTTATTCTGTCACTAGCTGCACCCCGCGGTTTCACCAGCATAAGTCTCGATCTCATAGGAATATCGGAATAAAAGTATATTTTGTCCTAATCCAGGTCATGGTCTACGCATGTGCCAAATTTTATACATACATATAAAATATCACATGATTCCTCTTTATAATATTACTTTAAATGTGGCTTAAACATAACTAGTCAAATGTGGGTTTAATATACACCACTAAAAACCCTTAAGAGTAATATACTAATAATACAAAACTTGCCTAATGCCCAATTTCTTTTTCACAAATAAAATATGTCCTGCCACCCCTAAATACTTACACGAACTCAATTTTCTAGTTCTTCCCTCCCGCCCGTACATAAACTGGCTATTAAGGACATCTAGCGGTCAAGTCTGGTATTAATGGCCTTTCAGCATGTCTGTGTGGTATGTCGAACTATTATTAAGATAAATCGGAGTTTTATTGACCAGGAAGTTCGGTTTTTGTTTGAGTAGGGAAACTGTTTGTTTGTAAGTAGTAATGTGCGCTTTTATAATTTCTAACTTGACGATATTATCATGGATATCCACGTCCATAAAATGTATGGAAATACGTGCACATTATTAGGCGGATCACGCACTAGAACACGCCACGCGACCGGGCGCAGATAACGCGCTACCGCGCGTGATTTTTACAAATTCAATAAAAACGCGCTTTTATGCGGGGAATTTCATTCCGTCTCGCGCGCCCCGTCACTTCCAGAAGGATATTTATTGTATTTTAGATTATACACTTATATCTTATAGAGATTTAACACTTAATATATATAAATCAATTAATCTAACAAAATTATATCCTAAATTAACTAAAACTAAAGTATAGCGTCGAAAAATTCATCCACATCGCTGTCGACTGGTAATGTACCCAAGACACTGGCGGCATTGCCACGTTTTATAGCAATGCTTAGCCTCTGGCCAAGGTAAAAGCCAGCCCTTGGGTCATGGGAAGTGTCAACCAGTTTTTTCGAAATTTCCTTAAAAAAACCATGCGCACTCGGACCCCACGGCCCGAGGGTTTCAACCCCAAACGGCTCGAAAATATAATTTTTAATAAGGTTATTATATTTACGCCGCTTGAGGTTTTCCGCAGCCGCAGCACCAGCGCAGCACGCCAATCCTGGAAGATGGGATGGCGCAACAGTATCGACACAAATTGCATCCCACACTAAAGGCCTACCCACCTTCCATGGAAATAAAGACATGCCGATCTCTTGCCATCATCGTGTGTCAAACCATTGGGTTCTAATACAGCTGGAACGCCGACAGTGACAAGAGCTCGTCGAATGATGTCGTTAATGTTTGCGTGCCGCGCTAAGCGACCCGCACTTCGGCTGCAAGACAGGCCGTAGTGTCCGAGGCTGTTGTCAACTTCGCCACAGTGACAGCGATGGGGAGAACAACACGGTGCTCCTAGTCGTAAGGAAGCAGCGAGGCGGAAAGTATTATCGTCGAACAAAGTGCCTATGTTCGACGACGGTAGTGCATGAAGACACAGACCCGACTCCCATTTACCCACAGCCAGCAGGCGCGCACGCTCCGCAGTAGTAACAGACGTGTTAAGTAAATTATCCTGAACTACTCTGCAGAGCGGCTCATCCCACCGTCTCTGAGAAAGTGGATTATCGGGTAGATCTGAGTTCGGGCAAGCGAGTCTCCAGGCATCCATAGCCTCGGTGAAGCAGGGCACATCAAAATTAATCAGTGTGGAGGCTATGATTTTCCTGATTAATTTATAACTGCCGTGGACCGCGGATATGAAAGCCGGTAAACTAATACTAGAAATTTTCGGACCGAGGTGACCGAGGCCTCCCAAACGAAAGGGAAGAGTAGCTTGTGCCCAAGCTCGATGGTCCAAGGCCACATTTAAAACCGAAGTTAATGTATGCCTGATAATTTAGTCCATTTTGTCTAAAAGGTGAGTATGATTCCATAAATGGGAAGCGCAAAGAAAATAAGTTAATTTAGGGCCGAAACGGCAGTAACGGGTGACGGCAATCTTTCCGAAACGTCGTTGAAATTTTGTATTTTTTCCTCAGTAAATTCGGAAAAGAAATTTTCAAGGAGACGAAGAGAGCTTTTACCAACAATTTTAATATTTGGAGCTATTGCGTTAAATTTGGGAAGTGTCAGTTGTATGTCAGTATTGTCCGCTAAATATAGTTCACATTTCGAAAGGTTGAGATCAAGGCCAATGGACTGAAGTTAATTTTTAGTTAGTTTTTTTTTTTTTTTTAGAATCTTAGGTCGTTTAAAACAGTTTCTTCTTCGCCACCCAAGGTGCCATGGTCTAGATACCAAACATTAAATTTGGGATTTAGCTGTCGAATAATTGGGTGCATGGCTAAACTAAAAAACACTGGCTCGAGGGGTGTCACTTTAGGTCCTGACGTGTGCAGGTGACAGGGCATGCGGTGCAAGAGCCATTATGCGGGATCAGAAAACACTGAGATACCGTGCTTCGGGTGACAGATCTCGGCGACAAGTGACAGTCCAGGAACGCTAAAAAGAAGAAATAAGGAACTTTGTCCCAACAATAATCTATTGATAGCTAAAAATAAGACATGTCTGGTACACATAAGTAGACCTATGTCAAAATAAATAAGACCGTAGACTGGCAACATTGCGGGTTAAGATTTTAATCCTGATAGACCCTTCTCAAATAAAACGCGAAAATAGATTGACAGTGATATCGATCGAATCGGGTTCGAATCTGATGGTCCTGAAGATACTTAGTTGGCGTCAATATTTGGATAACGTGTTTTAGTAATACTAGTGCAGATTTCGTATTTATTGTTTTCCTTAGTTCCTTATAACCTAACCTAACCTAACAATTAAGATTATTTGCTAGGAGCGGGGTCAAATCCAGGTATACAGGTACAGAACCAACACTTAACCGTTGGGCTGCCGTCCTGTCTTGCTAAAATGGAATCGGGCTGGACACATCTGCTTCATGTCAAACGACCAATGGTCCAAACTCAAGACCATCTTAATGGCAAGCGACATCGTTGGCAGGCCCAGACCGATATGGCGGGATGAAAATGGAGTAAAGGAAGGAAAAGAAAGAAAAAGAGTAAAGAAAGAGAAAGAAGAAGAAAAGAATGATAAGGGAAGATAGTGGAAAGAAGAAGAGTAGGGAAGACTTTGCCCTGCAGTCAGACCTCACAGGCTTTTAATAATAAATAATAATACGTCTGCCAAGCTTGGTGATCATAACTTTGTTTTGAAAAGAACTTTAACAGTCTCCACAGGTGACTATCCTTAAGTACAGTAACATTGCGGGCCTGCGGGCGGTGAGTAATGGGTAACTCACCGTCCGATCAGGACCAGGCCCGTGCCGGACGGCGCGTATGTGTTCCACGCGCGCCTCAAAGAGATGTCAGCAGAAGTGACGGGGCCCGATAGGGCCGAAACCTGCCAGGGTAGCGGGATCGTCGGAAAGGG
Source organism: Apamea anceps (assembly GCA_951799955.1). Lineage (NCBI taxonomy): Eukaryota > Metazoa > Arthropoda > Insecta > Lepidoptera > Noctuidae > Apamea > Apamea anceps. The sequence goes on from OX637528.1 coordinate 5,360,914, forward strand.
TTACCGCTGCCCTGGAACATAAAGGGCTAAGGAAGGAACACGGGTGGGTTTTAGTCAGTAAGAGTCTGACACTCCCTCCTGCTCCACCCAGAGCGGGAGGAGACATTTGATGATTTCCCATCCTGAAAAAAAAAAAAAGTACAGTAACATAATTAGTCTTTAACATTCCCAGTGCTGGAACACAAACCTCCTCTCTATGAGAGGTAGCGAGTTCCAAGTAGCCAAAGTATCCACCACGCGGGCTCAGTGCGGGTTAGTGGATGTCGTATGTTTTCGAATTTTCCGTTCCAGGTCATGCTGGTTTCCTCTGGGCCATCACTGCTCTCAATATAAAAAAATACAGTCCCTTGTTTTAAATAAAAACAAGGCTTCGAATCGGTACCAAAAGTACAGGTTCTGTATCATCCGTTATGCTTACTACATATATCTGCTTTCTCACTCTAACTTACGGAAACTGGTTTGGTACCGGTACAGTACCGATAATGACTAGAAATACATATAGTATAGGTACTGCGTCTGGTATCGGTACCAATAGTAGAGATACCACTCTGATACCGGTATCACACCAAGGCCAATGGTACCCGTCCCCAAAACTGCTGATATTTCAAGCACATTGAGTTATTGAAAAAAAAAGCTCTACTGGAGCGTCGTATCTGTCGCTCATACCTATCCATAAAGATTGATGGAGACATCAATCTACGCAAAATGACAATTTACGCCAGGATATTGTAAGTCTGGACACGATGAGCAGTCTCCGCTATCAATTTTGTAAACTTTCTTATCCGTTTAGCAACACACGAGATCGTTGACGTAAAATCTGATTGGGAACAAAAATCAGGATTAACACGTAGGATATTTTTTATCCCGATATTCCCACGACGGGGCCGAAACTTATGCGGGTGAAACCGCGGGCTCAGCTAATAATAATATATTTCCAAAGAAAACCTTCAGTAAGACGGTAAACAAATACATTATCAGGGCATTTATTACACAATTTATCAATAATATAATATAGTACATAGCTCAAATAAGTATCTTTAAGTACGTGATTCACCTTGACCTTCAACGTTGTTATGTTCAGAGATATATATTTTCTTGTTTATAGGGTACGAAAACAGTGGAAACAAAGGGTGATAATTCAGTTTCTCTTCATCCCTCTTAGGGTAAGATTGACAGGCCAAACTTTAACTTTACTTTGGCAAGTAAAGTAAGAAACTCGAGTTTCGTGAGGGGCTCGTGGCTAAACAATAACAGTCGTACGGGTCGGTCGAAGGTTATACTACTATTGGAAAGGTCGGTCCGTGTATGGATGACCATCCATTACATAACGAGACCCCTCCGTGCCTCGGAAAGCACGTTAAGCCGTTGGTCCCGGTTGTCAATTGTAGACTTTTCAGTCAGGTCAGAAGCCTGAAAGTCAGACAGCCAGTCTTACCAAGGGGTACAATATTAGCCGGGTTATGGAGGGCAGACATTAGATGTTTCATTCAAAATACAGGTATTCAGCTGCATCCGGTACGAATGGCAGGAACTGGAAGGAGGAACCCAAACAGGTGCTTTACTTTGTGTAAATTATTTCATCACCACTGCTCTCAAAACGATGAAGGAAAACATCGTGAGGAAACCGGCATGTCCTAGAACCAAACATTCGAAGAAATGGGCCAACCCGTGGGGTAGTTGCGTAATACACTAACAGTAGCAATGGCTTTCATTTTGACAGTTCAACAACATTCACTTGACAACACGGTTAGCGCAGTGGCTGAGCGATCGGACTGCTGCGCTACGTGTCGCGGGTTCGATTCCCGCACAGAACAAATATTTGTAAGTCCTACATGTATTTGTTCCGAGTCTGGGTGTTTTTCTATCTATAATATGTATGTATTTACAAAAAAAAAAAAATGTATATAAGTAGTTTATCAGCCATCTTGTTACCATAACACAAGCATTAGGTTGCTTAGCTTGGGACTAGATGGCGCTGTGTGAAATGTCCAGAGATATTATTATTATTCCATGCGTTATTTAAGTTGTTGTCCAGACAAATTTTTCGACCATATGAAGCAATGGATTCGCAATATCCTTCAAAATGATTCAGATTTTGATTGATAGTGTGTTACGTAATTAGGGTGCCGGGTTAGGCCCGCGTGGTAGAATACGGCCTCGAAGAGAGGAGGCCTGAGTCCCAGCAGTGGGAACATTACAGGCTGCTTATGGGAATGTTTGTCAAGCGTGTTAAAAAACATTATAAACAAAAACAGATTTTTAACCTTAAAATACAAAGCGAAACATATTCTCATTACTTTTTCAATTCCCACATTTCCATAGAGACATACTTCAACGGTAAAAGCTCATCTTAATATTTCTTCTTGAAAGGCCCAAGCAGAAATTTTCAAGAAATTTTCTTCAGAAATGCAATCGAGTCGGGGTTTCTAAAATGTCTGTATGAAACGAGTATATGAAATGTACATTACGTATGTCTAAAATACATTTGCTTATGTTTAAAATGTTGTAAAGATGTCTGCAGTTAAAGTCTAGTGTGGAAGCTATAAAATGCATAAGGTCAGACAAAGTTGGTGTTGAATGTAGTTAATAGCCGGTTTCATTGTCCTGCTGAAAGTTGCTATAACGTGTTACCAAAAGCAAGCTTTGCAAAGGACTTTTGGTTTTTCGGCAATAATATCATCTGCCTAGCCTTTTCCCAACTATGTTGGGGTCGGCTTCCAGTCTAAGCGGATGCAGCTGAATACCAGTATTTTATATGGAGCGACTGCCTATCTGACCTCCACAACCCAACTGGGTAACAACTGGGTAGTAACTACTGGGTAACACGATACCCCTTGGTAAGACTGGTTGTCAGACTTTCGGGCTTCTGACTACTCGTAACGACTGTCAAAGATCCACGAATGACAGTCGGGACCAACGGCTTAACGTGCTTTCAGGCACGGAGGGGTCTCGGTAATAATATTTTAATGTAATTATAATAATATTTAATTATGACTTTATACGTGCGGGTTTCTGCTCCTTAGGACATTCTTGAGTCTAGACAAAATCAAACTGGTTGCTAATTGAATTTTTATGACATTCATTTTACATTCTGTGATTACTGATTTATTCCGCCAGACCATATTTTGGCCATGGCGGCAGATATCAAAGGAGACGAACTTTCGGCGCGGGAGATATTATATTATAGTGCACAAGTGTGTTACTCTCGTAGTCCGATGGGGCAGAATTCCGACACGAACGGAGACATCAGGAGCCCTTTTTTATTGTTTTTTTTTTTTTTTTAAATCGTCTTCTTTTACAATATTTGAGCACCATGTACAGTCACGAGCACCAATATGTTAACACTTGGCAACTTTCATAATTGTGCGATTTTTTCGTAAAATAACGAATGCAACGTTGAAATATGACACATTACATAAACCTATGGGTTCGAAAATGTTATCTTTGTAACAATATAAAATTTCATTCAAAATTATAGGACTAAATCGCTTTTGAATAAAACCGAGTGTATACATACTTTTGCTCGTGACTGTATCTGTCACATAATTTATTTATATTGGCTAAATTTTTAATTATTTTTACCTATTGTGGTATACATAGTAATTTTTTTGTACGTCTTCACCTACAATTATGTACATACGTATTACTACACTCATAATAATAATGCATACAAAATATTGTAAAACATTTGAAAAGAGTAACTCTCCATGAGAAACTACCTTTTGAAAAGGGCAACTATTAACAATTCCATTTTCTTGGTTGATGTTAAAACATATTTTTTATGTGTCTACATGGAATAATTTATTTGACTTTGATAAATAGCTAAGGCTTCTAAAGGCTCACAAAACTTGCTATGTGAATCACCTTGTAAATTTAATGTTTTGTACTCCGTAATGTTAATTCCTTACTACTGAATACAATCACTAGCTGCACCCCGCGGTTTCACCCGCATAAATTTTGATCCCGTGGGAATATCGGGATAAAAAGCATTCTATATGTTAATCCTGATTATAAACCATCTGTGTGCCAAATGTCATTCAAATCCGTTCAGTAGTTTTTGCGTGAAAGAGTAACAAACATCCATCCATCCATCTATCCATACATACTTTCACGTTTATAATATTAAGTAGGAATAGGAATTTCTTCTAACTGAACAGAGAGCTGTACTGCTGGGGAATTGGTTGCGCCACTTCTTCTTTCCAGCTTAAGCTTTTGGAGGCGGTGAAGGGCGGGCGTTTTAGGGTACTGTCTTATGTATTTTGACGTTCAAAATGTGCTGATTCTCAGTTTAATTTAAATAAATGACTTTTGATTTTGTTGGTGAGGAAAAAATCATGAGAAGACCTTATGATCTGACACCACCGGCACAAATTGACGAAGATTTCATATTAGAGAGATTGCCAATTACTGTTAAATCAGACTTTAGTTGAAAAATCAAAAAGACTTCTTCAAAATGTTTTTTTCCCACTAATTTTGTGTCCCACTGCTGGACAAAGGCCTCCTCGTTTTTTGCCTTCCAAACCTTTCTGTCTTGTGCTATCTCTGGCCGTGTCGGCCCTACAAACTTTATCAGACCGTCATACCACCTTCGCCGTGGTCCACCTCGATGGCGATGTCCACAAATATTTATTTAATACTAGCAGCACCCCGCGGTTTCACCCGCATAAGCTTCGATCCCGTGGGAATATCGGAATAAAAATTATCCTATACGTTAATCCTGGTTATAAACAATCTGTGTGCTAAATATCATCCAAATCCGTTCAGTAGTTTTTGAGTGAAAGAGTAACAAACATACATACATCCATCCATCCATCCATACCAACTTTTACATTTATTATATTATTAGGAGTTGGAACTAGGATTTTTACCATCAATTTTGGCTCTTGTCATAATTTCAGTTTTCGTACTGTAATCCCTTATAACAACTCATGACGTGTAAACCATCACACTCCCCCTGTCACAACAACACTGCCTGCAATATCTAGACTGAACCATTCGTTATGCCTGTCCACGACAAATGGTCTGAAGCGACGTTTGAAATAATAGCCACTATCATTTTAGACAGATAGTTGTTTATAAACAGATCAGGTGTGTAGACAGTAGTGCTATCTGTAAAGTTCACTGCTCACCTCACACAAGTGAGCGTATAAAATTCGAAAGCGGAACTCATTTGTTTTTAAAGTAAATCATCGCGTATTGACATTGCATTTACATACTGGCGGTTTCTTTCTTTCAAAATGTAGTGTTTTGTCTTTATTTTCTTTTAACTAAGAGCTGATTTCGAAATATTGACAGATAATTTTAAAATATTGACAGTTATTTCATACAAAAACTGTCAAACGTCAATTTTATTCCTCGAATAAAAGTTATCTGGCGATGGAGAAATCAGCCCCAAGGGCTGTTTTTCAATCAAATGATAATTTTCTCGGGGGAATAATTTTGAATTTTTGACAGGTCTTCCATACAGAAACTGTCAGACACCAATTTAATTCCACGAATAAAAATTATCTGTCTATTGAAAAATCAGCCCTTAGTTTAAATAATTTGTTGTTATAATTTATTATTCTCTGATTCAACATTAACATTATTCTATCTTTTATACTTTAGGAAATACAATTTCCTTTAGTTTACGCTACTGGTTCTGTCGGTGGTTGGCGTGGGTTATAATTACTTACTTAATGTTTTTTTTCAATAGAAATGGTAACTATATTTTTGTAAAAAATGCTTGAACTTGATGTTTAAAATATGCCAGATATTGCCACTGTTAAATTGCTCGAACAGTACCAACACAGCTCTTGGCACCATTTACAGATGTTATCAATAGACAGTTCATTTAAAACAATAGACAGTTTGCTACGTTTACAGTGCCAATTTTACACCTTATCAGTAAAGCTTATCTTAGTTGGGCATAAATAAATAACTTCTACACGTGCAATGGGTTTTAGTTCATCGCTTTTCTGTAAAGTTCACTGCTCACCTCACTCAAGTGAGCGCACACGATCCGAAAGCGAACTCATTTGTTTTTAAAGTAAATCATTACGGATTTACAACGAGACACCGTTCAAATTTCGAAGTGATGTTTAGAAAAATACTTCTTTTAAACAAAACAATTCGAACGATTTTCAAATTGAAAATACTCGTTCCACACATAATATTAACTTAGTTTGAAGACTTCATTAAAATCTATGTGTGATAATAATTTGTTTTGTTCAACCAAAATGCTACAGGATACTTGATAATATTTTCGATTAAAATTCTTTTGAATTTATATAACGTTTAAATCGTGCGTTCGTGCTAGGCTCTCTGCAAACGAACTATCCATAACTCTCTGAGCGGTAGACTAATGAAGCTTGTTGAACTAATTAAAATTTTAACAAAATTACTGAAGTGCCTAACAACATGAGACAACATAACAACATGACAATAAATAAATAAATAAACATGAGTTAACATGAGTAATTAAGCTAAGTCATAAATTACCGCCATCCATACTTTCGCGTTTATAATTAATTACTGGGTAATACGATACCCTTTGGTAAGACTGGGTGTCAGATTTTCGGACTTCTGACGACTCACGAATGACAACCGGGACCAACGGCTTAACGTGCTTTCCGAGGCACGGAGGAGTCTTGGTATGTGAAGATGGTCACCCATCCAAGGACCAACCGCGGCAAGCATAGCTTAACCTGATCGATCGATCCGTGCACACATAGCTTTTTTTTATTGTCTAACTGGATGCAGCTGAATACTAGTATTTTACATGGAGCTATGCCTATCAGACTTTCACAAAACCAGTCACTGGGTAACGAAACCCATACCCAAAAAAACCATTAAAGTTAAAAAAAAACAACTATCCATGTTTCCAACCAAAAAAATCTGCCGTCCTTTTTCGTGTAAAAGACAGTCGTTACAAATTGGTGCACAAATTGGCCTACACTAAACCCCAGAGGCGTTCACAAAGAATATTGCATTTTCAAATGCAAACTACCAACGAGTAGTTACTACACATAGTACAGGATGATTCGGAGCAACTACTTAGGAATCGCACCTGGTTCGATTCCTGAATTCGTAAGAAATACGAATGTTGTTTTATTGCATTGATACTGTAGATTGTTAGGTTAGGAGGGGCTTGTGGCTAAGAAATACACTATTTATGTACATATTTGTTACTATTTTTTATTTGTCACATATTTATCTTATTTAAGTATGCATACACACGTCACGTTGCAGTTTAAAACTGATTTACCTCCGTCACCTCACACATCAGGTTCAGTTGAAAACCAGCGTCAGGCACTGTTGTCTGGCATTTTTGCTGAACGGGGCCTTTTTGGTGCAGCCGGGAGGCACACTTTCCTGCTAATTTCTTACATCGGTCTTTATACTTTCTATTTGTTTTTTTTTTATTAGTTGCTGTCTGATGTATGTATCTGGTGTATTGTGTGTCTTTTGGTCTGTGCTAAATAAATGTTTTTTCTTTCTTTCTTTCTAAATAACAGCCATACGGGTCGATAACTCAGGTTAAGCTACGCTTGCCGTGGTTGGGTGACCATCTTCACATACCAAGACCCCTCCGTGCCTCGGAAAGCACGTTAAGCCGTGGGCCCCGGCTGTCATTCTTGGATCTTTGACAGTCATTACGGATCGTCAGAGGCCCGAAATTCTGACAACCAGTCTTATCAAGGAGTATCGTATTACCCAGTCACTGGGTTGTGGGGGTTAGATAGGGAGTCGCTCCATGTGAAATACTGGTATTCAGCTGCATCCGGTTAGATTGAAAGCCGACCTCAGCGTAGTCGAGAAAAAGCTAGGCAGATGGTGATGACTGTAGACTGTTAGTAGCAATTCCGCAAGTCCCACCCTGAAGCTAGCCGTCCTGTTTTTTTTTTGTTGGGAAAACAACCCACCCGTGTTCCTTCAGTTGTTTGTGCCAGGGGCCACGGTATCTATTCGAACAACCCGCAGCCCTGGCAGGCATCGGCCCTAACGGGCCCCGTCAGTTCGTGCTGACATCTCTTTGAGGCGCGCGTGGAACACAAGCGCCGTCGACCCGGGCCTGGTCCTTGTAAAAGGCCATAGACCGTACAAGCTAGCCGTCCTCAGCTCTTGGAGCATGGTTTGGATGGTTCTAGAGCAGTGGGGACAAAAAGACGACATCGTCGGAAAATAATTATTTATTAAAATATTATTATATAATTTTATTATAAGCGTCCCGCTGCACGGCAAAGGCCTTCCTATCTTCTTTCCACTTCTCTCTGTTTAAAGCTGCTAAGGACCAGGAATTGTCGAAGGGGTCCAGCTCATCCCGCCATCTCCGTTTGGGCCGGCAAATCATACATAAAAAAAACATTTATTCTTTTAAACCAACGAAGTGCTTCCTAAGAATCAATTTCTCTTCGATTTTTAAATTTGTCCATTCTGACTCAACGGGTCACCCTGTACACCTACGGACTACGCCGCGTAGTGTGAAATTGGCGTACTCACTTCAAAGGTCTGGATTGTCAAGGGAATTTATATCCTGTCTGTAACATTGAATTCAGTTCGTTTAGCAACTTGCTTTTGAACATTTGCTGCTTCCTAGAGCGAACTGATGGTTTTCGAAAATGAATCGTTTGAAGATTAGGTAGTATCCGTATCCAAGACTCATTAATTAGGAAGTATTATTGTATTATTGCGTAGTATTCTACCCTACGTAAGTACGTATGAAATTTTTTGATTAAATGTTGTCCCGTCGGGGGACCGCTCTAATTATTAGCCTAACATTCTGTTAAAGTTTAAAATAGCAGCGGTCCCCGACGGGACAACATTTAATCCAAAAATTTCATGCGTACTTACGTAGGGTCATAATTTCGAGGCTATTTTTTTCTTTTTAAAGGGTTTCACGTTTATACCTTTTTTGTTCTATTTGTGGCAATTTCAATAGATTTTTTTAAATTGTTTTCGGCTATTTACATTCATACTATTTTTATTATTATTTTGTGTCGGGGGCTTTTTAAATTTTTAATTTAATTTTTTATTCCATGCTTTTTGTAGGAACTCCTTATTATTTAATTTCTTTTATTTTCTTGTGTTTTAAAATTCAGGTAACTTATGGTGTTTATTCAGGTTTTTTGTAATTCACCATTTTATGATGGCGGCCATCTTGAATTTGAAACTTGTCATAGTGTATAGTATTCTACTAGTCAAGCCCTTTCATTTGATACCCATATTGAGGGAGTTGTGAAAAAAAAATGTAATTCGCCATTTTGTGGTGGCGGCCATCTTGGATTTGAAATTTATCACAGTGTATAAGTAGTATTCTACTAGTCAAGCCCTTTCATTTGATACCCATATTGAGGGAGTTGTGAAAAAATATGTAATCCGCCATTTTGAGGCGGCGCGGCGGCCATCTTGGACCGATTTCATCAAACATAGCTAAGAACACTCCCGACAAACTCACCTTTAAACAAAAAAAACAAAATCAAAATCGGCTCATCCGTTCGGTAGCTACGATTCCACAGACACACACCCCCACACACACACCCCCACACAGACACGTCAAACTTATAACAACCCGTCGTTTCTGCGTCGGGGGTTAAAAAAATAAATAAAAAGAAATGCATTAACAGCGTCCTTACCACATAAGATATGTTTTAAAGGTCCAAAATAAGTTACTGCCCGACAGAAGTGCTGATTACGGGAAAACAGTGTGAAAACAAACTCATTAATAATGGACTGGTCCCGCCCGTCTCGAGGGGATCTATTATTTACGTGCCTGCAGTTTGCCCTATCTTAAAAAAATAAATGATCCAGATAAATAAGGGAGGGAAGAAAAAACAATATTTCATTTGGGACACGCACAAGAAATACAAACAGTAAAAAAGGAATATTTAAAACACATTCTGAACAAAAAATATATGAAAAGAAAAAATTATGAAGCGTTTAACATTAAATTATGAGTAGTGGTGGCCCAGTGGTAACGGTTGCGACTTACGAGTTGTAGGCCGTGGATTCGAACCCAGACAGGCGCTTTACTATGTGTATGTAAATTATTTCATCAAAACTGCTCTCAAAACGGTGAAGGAAAACATCGTGAGCCTTCCAAAAATTCGAAAACATGTGCCATCCGCCAACCCATATTGAGGCCGTGTGGTACATTACGGCTCACTCCTCTCTTAAAGAGGAGGCTTATGTAACATTAAATTATAGATAACTTCAGCTATCATTGTTTTTATTCACAAAACCTGTCCTACACTATTACTACAAAACATGGAACCGTCTGTCCCAATTACATCAGAAAGTTGAAAGTGTTGGAACTGTTCAATTTGCAAATTGCATTAACTCTTCCGTCGGGACGATCGTTATTATACCCGACATTCAGCCGCGTTGGGATTCAGCTGAAAAGTGGCTAAATATTTGATGGTTATTGAGGATGATTTTCACAGTATCTATAAGTTCTAATACTAAAGCGGAAGAGGTTGTTTGTGTTTTGTTTGTTTGAACGCTTAAAAAAAAAACGATCGCTAAGCGAAAACATAGTGACAGCACGGGCAGGTAATAATGAACAAGAAATTTCACTCGAGCGGACGAAGTCGCGGACAGAAGCTGTTTGTTATAATGTTATAACATTCTACGAATAATATTACAAATAGTTAAAAACATCATTGACCTAATTCATATTGCATTCATTTAAAATTCGTATTATAAATTCAGTTGGAAATGCTAATTATATTTTCAGTTTGCCATTCCCTAAACAACACTTCGAAATTCGAACGGTGTCTTGTTGTGAACCCGCGATGATTTACTTTAAAAACAAATGAGTTCGCTTTCGAATTGTGTGCGCTCACTTGAGTGAGGTGAGCAGTGAACTTTACAGAATAGCACTTTGAACTAAACCTATTGAAAATCATTTATATATATTAAAATTTTATCCGTAGCTAAATAATAACAGCCGCACAGGCAAATCGATCAGGTTAAGCCGCGCTTACCGCGGTTGGTCTGTGAATGGATGACCACCTTTACATACCGAGACCCCTCCGTGCCTCGGCAAGCACGTTAAGTCGTTGGTCCCGGCTGTCAATCGTGGATCTTTGACAGTCGTTACGGGTAGTCAAAAGCCTGAAAAGTCTGACAACCAGTCTTACCAAGGGGTATCGTATTACCCAGTAACTGGGTTGTGAAGGTCAGATAGGCAGTCGCTCAATGTAAAAATCTGGTATTCAGCTGCATCCGGTTAGACTGGAACATAGTTGGGAACAGGCGAGGTAGATGATGGTGATATTCAAATTTTATCATGAACACAGTGCCAGCGCTGGGGCTCGTCTCGTATAGGGTATTAGCATTATGCTGAGCGATGGCCGTTTTGTGTGAATGTGACGCATGTTTTCCCCCAACTTGTTATTTTCTGTTTGCGTGTTTTTGTTCTTTTTTATGCGTCATATTTGCCGCAAGTAAAAGTATGTTCGTGCTTTCTTTTATATATTTCTCTTACGTAAGTTTTGTAAGAAAATTCCCTAGAATTACTTTCATAATATCTCACTAGGCTGAGATTTCACAAATAATATTATTCACATATCTACAGCAGAGGATTAAATTCGCCCCATTGTGCCTATCATCGTTAATTGGGCACTGCTCCAATTCCAGTCTGTACCACTGTAGTTAATTATACATATGTAGTAACATAGTTAGTTCTGTCATCCGGTTTGCATGTAGATATCGGTATTCCGTTTGGTGATAGCGAGGGAATTGTAATATTACAGCATGTTGGAATACGACGTGAAGTTTTTCAAGGAATTAATAATATTGGATAATTATTATCGCAATTGACCAATGGCGGTCCAGTGGTTACGGCCCCGACTTACGAGTACGCTCTCGGGTTCGAACCCCGTCAGGCCCGTTAATTTATGTTAATTTATTTCACCATCACTGCTCTAAAAACGGTAAAGGAAAATATCGTGAAGAAACTGAGGGGTCAAAGAGATGTCAGCATGAGTGACGGGGCCCGATAGGGCCGAAGCCTGCCAGGGTAGCGGGATTGTCCGAAAGGGTTACCGCTGCCCTGGAACATAAAGGGCTAAGGAAGGAACACGGGTGGGTTTTAGTCAGTAAGAGTCTGACACTCCCTTCTGCTCCACCCAGAGCGGGAGGGGTCACTTGATGATTTCCCATCCTGAAAAAAAAAGAGTGGCAATTCTCGTAATTTTAAGAACGTTCACAGTCTGATCTCAGTCTCAACCTGACTTTCCATACATTTTGACAAGTTTTTGACATTTGTTTGTCGCCGAGATGAGACTGCGACTAGATTTTGAACGTTTTTAATTACGGGAATTAGCCTTCTGGTATGTCCTAGAAACGTAAGTCCGAAGAAAGGTGACCTCTACCAATCCGCATTAGGCCCGCGTGGTAGATTACGACCCACTCCCTCTCAAAACAAGAGGAGGCCTGTGTCCCAGCAGTAGGAACATTATAGGCTGATTATTATCACAACTGTAACTCGTACGCCACTCACTAAACTATGGCATAGTTCACACAATACTACCGGCCTAACAACTTTTATTTATATATTTATTTAGTCACTTACAACTATTATTACAGGTACAACCCAATGCAATAGTGAAGCAAACCTAATAATAACAACTTACTTTCTAAAACCTATTACATGTAATGTTATCCTTGGGAATTCACTCAGCGCACAGGCAAAAATGTCCATCTCCTCTGCTACAAGGTTAAGAGAGCGAAGCGCCCGCGTCAGGGGCGCCTCGTTCAATAGATTAGTGCGGCCACGAGGTACAGCCAGCAGCTGAGGCCGCCGTCGCCGCCACACATATCTGTCGGGCACACTCAAACACACCAACTCTAATATGTTGGCGTTATGTATCTTGTCTCTAATTAAAATAAATAAATATGAGACAAGCGCAAACTCACGCCTAACTCTCAGCTCGTGGTATCCAACCATGCCTAATATCTTGTACTACAATATTAAAGCGTGAGCTATCACAATGCTGAAGTGAAGCTCTTGCTCACGTTTGGCTCGATAGCTCCGGCATTGCTCGCACCATGCTGCGGCATATCTTGCACCATTGCACCAGCTCGCACTACGCTACGGCTTAGCCCTTATTACGCTATGGCGTAGCTCGCACTACGCTACGGCTTCGTCCATATTACGCTACGGCGTAGCTCGCGCTATACTACGGCGTAGCTCTCCTTGATATATGGCGTAGCTCTCATTCCGCTACGGCGTAGCCCGAACTATACTACGTCATAGCCCAAACTAAGCTTCTACCAGTCAACTTTTGGGTGAGACAAACAGAATAATACTATACAGCAGCAGAATATTCGCTCTCATTGTGAAATTTTCAACTTGTTTTCAGTGATTTTTTTCTTGAAACATACCATACATACATACACTACCATAAATCAATCCGGATGCCTAATACATCCCCAGTATCTCAAACCTAAAGCATTTATTTCAATTAAACCACTTTCAGGGACCTTTGAATTTTCAAGGAGATGGTCAGTCAGAAATATGAACCCAAACCATTACAAAGCTTAGTAGGTACCTACGGAGAAGAACAGGCATGAAAAACTCCATGGACACTCTTTTGTTGTAGCGTAAACTGAACTTTATTGTGTGGTAATTAAAGTTATTTTTCCATAAACTTATAATACATATGTACAAGTGAAAAAATAAGCAAAAGAATCATAGGGCATCAAAAAATCATCGCTGTCAATAGGAACAGTGCCCAAAAGGCTGGCAGCATTGCCATGTTGTATGGCGATGCTAATTCTTTGGCCAAGAAACAGGCTACCCCCTTTGGCCACGTGAAGAGTCGACCAACCGCTTGGCGATATCTCGACAAACCAAGTGGGCACTCGGACCCCATGGCCCTTGTGTTTCACATCCCCATACACACTTGGACACTCTTTTAAATTATATTGTTACAAAAATATTATTTATATTAATAATGTTGAATTTATTATCATGTGTGAGAACGATGAACAAAAAACGTACACGTAAAAACGCGTCCACAGCACAACAAATAGTAACATAAAAATACAATCCAAAAATAAAACAACCCGTGGCTGCTAAGAGATGATTAGTCTCAATTAACGGCGCCCGTTCACGAACATGACGCATGAATAAGCACCTTCCAACATCTCTGTGATGGTAAAAGCCTTTATTAAAATCAGAATATAATTAACTAAATCATCCCTTTCAGCTTCGGGTCAAAGATGAAGTGCCGAGCTGTCGATATACCTAGGTACATAGTAGAATTTGTAAATTAGGTTTCAAGCAATAAACGAGGCGTGTGTCGGCAAATACGCTGCCGTTAAACGTAATCCACGATCTTTGGTGTAAGTTGTGAACTTTTTGTACAATAAAATATTAATTTTGATAAAAAACGACGAGAACAGGAACTTTGTGTAAATTATTTCATCACCACTGCTCTCAAAACGGTGAAGGAAAACATCGTGAGGAAACCGGCATGTCCTAGAACCAAAAATTGGAAGACATGTGACATCTACCAAACCGCAATGGGCCCGCGTGGTGGATTACGGTCTATTCCGTCTCACAGAGAGGAGGCCTGTGTCCCAGCAGTGGGAACATTATAGGTTGATTATGCTGTTATTATGCTGATGAGAACAAGAGGATGGTGGTGATGATTTTACGTATGTTCGACTAATCGTACGTCATCGTCATCATCGTCATCATCGTCGTCAACTGCGTAAGCAGTTTTGTGGGGCAATGTACCTAGTGATAAGGATTTCTTTATGTGAATAAAGTTCATTCATTCATTCATCGCTTCTTCACCAGATTTAATACGCGCTCGGCCAAAGTGTGGAACTCTCTCAGCGTCTGTGTTCCCTTCCACGTATAATCCGTCAGCCTTCAAAGCAAGAGCGAATAGGCATCTTCTAGGCTTGCTCGTTCCAACATAGACCTCATCCATCGCTTTTCAACAAGTGAGATCGAGGTTGAGAGCTTTCCTAAAATATAATAAAAAGTTTTAATACAATTCTTTGGCGCTAAAGTACTCAAGCAAGTTAAATGAACCTAGGAAAAACAAAGTAAAATCTACTGCTTTTACTCGTGACTTCCGTCTGCTTGGAAGTTAACTACCTATATAATAAAACATTCGGCAATAGTGTAGCTTTCTATAAGTGAAAAAAAATATTAGAACTTTAGTATAATGAGCCCATCACGTTCCCACTGCTGGGACACAGGCCTCCTCTTTTCGAGAGGGAGTGGGCTGTAATCTACCACGCAGATCTAGTGCGCGTTGGCAGGTGTCGCATGTCTTCGATTTTTTGTTTCTAGGACAAAAATTCGAAGTTTTTGTCCTAGAGTCCTCACGATGTTTTCCTTCACCGTTTTGAGAGCAATGGCGATAAAATAATTAACACAAAAAAAGCGCCTGTCTGGGTTCAAACCTATCACCTACAACTCGTAAGGCACACCACTACTGGGTCTTACTAGATCACCAATTACAAACAACCAATTCTTGTACTTTATAATATTCGTTTAAATCTAAGGAAAGTGCCACGTAATGTCCTGTATTTTCTGTTACTTGTAAATTTTCCACCGGTTCTGCCGCAAAATCTGGTTTCGATGCAATCTTGGTGCAATAGCGAGCAAAGTTTATTTATTCAAAACCACAATCGGCATTGTGCTGATACAACTTGCATGTTAGTACCGGCTGCAAACCGTCCGTACCGTGTGATTTTATTCTGAAAGTTTCTGCACGCGACTGCGTCAACGTGAAATTTGTACGTTACGCGGTGGACCCCCGGCCCCCACTGCGTCGCATCCTATCGCCCGCTCGCGCGATAAACTGGTTTTCGCTTAGCGTTCTTCCTGACTTTTTTATTTTGCTTGGCTTATAATAATCGTAGCGTGCTATTAAATGCAAAAAGAATTTTTCAATTTCAAATTTTCGACGAGTAGTTCCAGAGATTGTTTATTTATTTAACACTCCCAGCACAAAAATGTGGAGGCGGACTTAATGCCATAGGCATTCTCTACCAGTCAACCTTTGGGTGATGCAGAGACAAACAGTGGTAGTTGCAATCATGAAAATTTATTAGCGCGTTCAAACACACAAACAACCTGTTGTTGTTAGCTTAACAACCACCTAGCCTGAGGGCGTCACACCATACGTTTACCGATTCGCGGTCTCTACTCAAGAACACGTCTACCCTAACCGTCACCGGTAACCTGTCAACGTCATCCATAACCTATAAAAAAAAACAGTATCACGGAACCATTATCTCATAACTTGGACCTCACAGCTAATATAGTCGCTCTTAAGCGGCACGACATCTGTCGCTGACGTGCTTAACTAACAAACAACCCGGTGCCGCTTGCCTTGTGAATTATGAGTTTAGAAAGTGGGATAATGAGGTGGTTGTTTTGTCTCTGCGTTGTGGATAAAGTTTGCATTAAAATCTTTATAAGTCGGGAACACCCGTTGACTTGTTTACCTTATCTTACCTACGGCTGGGGGAAAGGCTAGCTGGTTCTGATGGTAGCTGGTACATCTATAATATTATATATACTCTTTGAGTCAGAGAGGTCAGTTATTCGTCAGCGGGCGTACAGCAACCTGCGTGTCCAATATAATAATGCCCTCAGGGTACTGTTGGGGTTCCCATGGCGTTGCAGTGCGTCAGGGATGTTCGCTGGGGCGCCGGTGGATGGCTTTGCCGCTATCGTTAGGAAAAGATGCGCCTCCCTACTCGCTCGCGTTCGTGGCAGTACCAACACTATACTGGGTGTTTTTACTGATCGATGGGTCCTATGCTGCAAAGGTGGGTGCGACACATTATTTTTTTAAGTACATTGTTGCTAACAAAATATGGGCCTGGTCTGAAATAAATGTTTATAATAATAATAATATCTATTTCTAACAGACAGTCTTTGCGTATAGACGGAAGCCCGAAAGTATGACAACCAGTCCTGCCAAGGGGTACCGTGTTACCCAGTAGTTGGGTTATGGAGGTCAGATAAGCTCCATGTAAAATACTGGGGGCCTAAAAAGGCCACTTTGGCAGAATCATAATAGGAATGATATTAAAAATTGTAAAATGGTCACAAACTGACCATTCATAATATGATCTGTGTGCAATTCATATCACAATGAAATAATATTTAAAGTATAGAAAATAAAAAACGAATTTGATTAATAAAAACTGTAATGAAAAATTTACCGATAAAATTACGGTTTTTATTTTTTTCATGCGGCAATGTTTACACCAAATATGAGATGGAATTTTACATAAATTAGAGGAACTGCTAATGATCTGCCGGGAATTCAGGAAATGAATAGCTTATTGAGGTTTTGCTTAAAGTGGCCTTTTTAGGCCCCCTGGTCTTCAGCTGAATCTGGTTAGGGAAGCTGACAGTAACATAGTTGGGTAACGACTAAGTAGATCATAATCATCATCAGCCTATATTGTTCCCACAGCTGGTACACAGGCCTCCTCTCTTCGAGAAGGAGTTGGCTCTAATCTACCACGCGGGCCCAGTACGGGTTGGTAGATGTCACATGTCTTCGAGTTTTTGGTTCTAAGACATGTCGGTTTACTCACGATGTTTTCCTTCAACGTTTTGAAATCAGTGGTGATGAAATAACTTACACAAAGTAAAGCGCCTGTCTAACTAATTAATGAGTTGTAGGTCGTAGGTTCGTAGTTGTAGGTTAGATGATTGACTATAAGCTTATAAGCTCGTATCAAATCCTTATTGCTAGTGTCATCGTACTAAGCCCCATGCCTAGTCCTACAGAAAATACTAACGTGATGTTATATTATTACGATTCCCACATATTCTGACACGTTTCCAAGAATGGTAGAACATGCTAATTGCCTTCCTCAGCACAATGTGCGGGTTATATTGAATTATACAAGTCTGAGTGTCATGTAGGCCCCTAATGGAGTGTTCCACGGAATGTATAACGTATGTAAGTGAATTGTGAAGTGAAGGGAGTCAGAAAAGATTGTGTTATATTTCTTTGGGTAGTCTTTTTTACTCGACGACGGTACACTTTATCTAATCTTAGAGAAAAGATTTGATTTTTTGTATTTTATGTTTGTTAAGCTTTCACCCTAAAACGGCTGAACGAATTTGGATGAAATTTGTACATGAATCTTAGAGAAAAGATTTGTTTTTTTGTATGTCTGTTTGTTAAGCTTTCACCCTAAAACGGCTGAACGAATTTGGATGAAATTTGTACATGAGTAGACCATGACCTGTAAAAAGAAATAGGCTACTTTTCATCCTGGATCGCAGACGAAATCGTGGGTGGGCTAGTATTATAATAAAGAGAAGATAAAAGATTTTATTGTTTTACGTTTGTTTGTTACGCTTTCACGCTAAAACGGCTGAACGGATTTGGATGAAATTTGGCACATGGGAAGACTATTACTTGGATTAGGACATATCATACTTTTTATCCAGTTTTTCACCCGGGATCAAGACTTATGGGGCTGAAACCGCGGAGCACAGCTAGTGTTTATTAAAAAGGCGTTTATTCCGCATTTTTTACTCCAAGTGAAATGTCTGAACACAAAATGAGTCAAAATTGGGAAAATTTATTCATTAGTGAACCGATCTAACGATGTTGGATTTCGATACTCGGCATCTTTCACTCGCTCTCCGATTGATCGAAAAATATAAATGAGATAAGCAAATGAACGTTCATTTCTATAGGTATTATTTTGTCGATGTCATGTGAACTTGGAATAAAACACAAACGCTCGAGAGAAGCGTTTTTGGTGCCATCACCAGCGTCCATCAGTTCCTGTAACGTGCAGCTGGCAGGATACGTAGGACATAATAATAAGTGTCCCATCATTTGTGAAACAGCACCGCATTCACACTCCAAGGCGGAGTCGTCTATGAATCTCCCTGAACCTGAACAGGTTTTCCTTGCTTCGGCCAACCTGAGTCCGGAGTCTGTTTAAAGACTTCCAATTTACCCAAGGCACCTCATTTCCAGGTGGGAGACCTTCAGCGGGTGGAACGAATAGTTTGGATAAGGAAGCACTGTCTCGCCACAGCTTCAGGCATTATTTTGATCGTTCGCCAGTGAGTGGGACACACTTTAAATTCAAAGTCCTTCGGAAACCCGGAAACCGACATGATACGCAGACGTGTATATTCAAATATATCTCACACATTGTTCCAGGGTAGGCAATTAGCATATTCTACCATTTTGTAAACGTGTCAGAACATGAGTTTTATTTACACGGTTTTACATTCGGAGCAAATTGAATGTGACACGACAGACACACGAGGGATCCTATAAGGGTTCCGTTTTTTCATTTGGTCATCCAGAACCCTTAAAAGTGTAGAGGAAAATACTTTCAGTTTTCAAACTTCCCTCCATACACTATATTGTATATCTATGGTATATGGTAGGCATATCACCTCGACTCCATATCTGTTACGTATTTCCATCACGATGTAACGCGATTAGCGACTGGCAGATACGGGTTGGACTGGGCGGTTGAGTATGATTTAGCTACAGAGCACGTTAAGTGCGATGAACGGGATAAGCAATGGCCAATGGTGCTCTGAATAGAGATGGAAGCATGCATGCAGTATACTCTTAAACACTTATTAAGCTTCGTTTAAGCCATCAAACGACCCCCTGATACAAACCGTTACCATGTAAGCGCTTAACGGTTTTTACGATACCAATTTTCGAGTTAACCAAGCTATGCAGTAAAATTCTCCACTGTAAAATTGACCAACCCTCTTCACCTCGATATTATACATCCCTTTTATAATATTAATAAATTATATTACGTGTTAAACGAGTGAACTTTCATTTTAATTTCGCTACACTAGGTAGTAACTAGTACTCGTATAGCGAAATGAAAATTAAAGTTGCATAAGGTACTACTACTGCGTATCTCTTGCGTCGCTTTTCAGTAATTTGTTAATGTTACTCACACTAATAGTTAGTGGAAGCTTGTAATTGGCCGTCATTTATACATTGTACATACTAGATATTAAAATATACAAATAATTTATTTCAGATTTCTCCATATAAATTGTTAGTAACATGAAAATATTTAAGAGCTAATGTTAGTAAACAAAACAAACATTAATAAAACACAGATTTTAGGACAATCCGACACCAGAATGCATGTATGCTACTTCACTGCGTGCAGCCGCATCCAGCGCTCAAGAATCGGAGAATCCCACCGGTCCGTCAATACGCTCAAGATGCTGTTGGAACTAGCTCGCATGCGAGTTAGAGTTGAGGTGCAACGTTTACACATGTTTGTCGCAAAACTGTCGACGTTGGCCTCGGCAAACATGCCGGAGGCACTGCAATACCGCGGTAGCCCCATCAGCATTCTGAAAGCATTATTATACTGCACTCGCAGGTCACTTTATGCCCTCTGCAAATAGTCAACCCACAGGCTGCACGTGTAAAAGGATTGACAGTATGCCTTAACAAGCATTACCTTTACTTGTGTTGTATTAGCTGTAAGTTTTCCTAAAATTAAAAAATAAATAAATAAATAAAATACATTACATCAGCACTCTATGGCTTGTCATATGAATACTCTAACGTTCTGTGTCCCATGCATTGCCTGGACATGGTTTTTCACTTACAGCCGAGCGAGGCTTTAGGCGATACTAATAGACAGTGATTTGATGCCGTTTCAGCCTTTACAGCAGTACTGTAAATTGTGGAAATGTCGATGGTTGTCAATAAAACATCGAATGTACTGTGAAAATCCTTCTAATATTATACAGGGTTATTTGTAAAACACCAGAAACCTCTTAAGAGGTACTCATCATTATGAACAACTTTTACTATAGGACCAAACCTGAAATCGCGAAAAAAAAAATCTGCTGCTCCCTACATTTTGACGAGTTATGCGAACATAAATGTAGGGAACAGCTGATTTTTTTTTCGCGATTTCAGTTTTGGTCCCATAGTCAAAGTTGTTCATAATGATGTGTACAAAGATTTCTTAAGAGGTTTCTGGTGTTTTACAAATAACCCTGTATAAATACTAAATACTAATATTATAAATGTGAAAGTTTGTACGGATGGATGGATGGATGGATGTTTGTTACTCTTTCACGCAAAAACTACTGCACAGATTTGGATGAAAGGCACGCAGATGGTTTATAACCAGGATTAACATATAGGATACTTTTTATCCCGATATTCCCACGGGCTATCGGGCTATCTAGTTTCACCCGCAAAAGTGTCGATACTTTTGCGGGTGAAACCGCGGGGCGCAGCTAGTTTAAAATAATTGCAAGAAATAAAACTTAAATTCGTGTGGAAAATTCTGGAATTGAATTATTTATTGAAATCACTCCATTCCATACATTTAGATCGAGCGAGGTATATCGTATATCGAGGTATTAAATATCTGTAAGTATGGGACAGTTGATAATTTTTTCGCGATCACGATGTTGGTCCCATGGAGAAGGTTGTTCAGTTTGCTGGTCTGAAGACCAGACCCATAAATATGACACATTTCTGATATATGCTGTATATAGGACAAAACACATCGTAAACTAAAGCAAAATAATAAAAATAAAGTTTATTCATCAAAAAGTAAAATGCAATGTGACGGATTCGATGAGCCACAAACAAATTGCACTCCAGAGCCAAAAGATGCAAGTGACGCTTAGCTTGTATCTTGTGGCTCTGGAGTGCAATTTTACATCGTTAAAGATTACATTACAGTTTGAGGATTTTAGATAGTTACAAAAAGGTTGAAATAAAATAAAACATCCGTGCGATTCACAAAATAAAATAGTTTATCCTAAGGTAAAATATTTTTATTTTATACTAAATACTTTTTTTGTACACAACTTAATATAAAAAAAAAACGTATTGAAAAGTAACTTAAGTAGTTTTTATAAGTGTAATTGATAGACTCGCGTTTGACTCCTTTTTCAACTACATACAAAAACGACAAACGGGTACATAATATTCCATATTGCCCGTTATCGAAAAAATCGTGACCCAAAAAGTCCTCCTTTCAAACGATCCACCAATAATTCCTCAATTCAAAAGAAAAATCCACCGTCATAGCATGACCGAGCCAAAACTCTAAAGAAACGTTACAACACTATAATATTTTACTCAAAAGGAAACGGCTGTTATAGGCGTAATACAAATACCATGACAAAGTGGCCTGGCCTTGGTATTTAATGGTAGCTATACAGCTATGGGCTTTGTAGACCACGGAGCATGGAGACGCCTCGGCGGCGGCTGGTAGAGGAGGCAAAGGCAAAGCGTTTATTTCAAATCTTACTTTCTATCCTATCCTACTAATCCTATCCTACTACCGCACTTCCTACTACCGTACTTCCTACTATTCTACTTCCTACTATGCTACTTCCTACTATGAAAGAAAAGAAAGAAAGAAAATACGTTTATATGCGGTAAACATGACGCAAAAAAGAACATAAAACAAAATAAACAAAAAAAAAACAATAAATAATGGTTGATATGCGTCACATCCACGCAAAACGGCTATCGCTCAGCATTATGCTGCGACCCTATGCAAGACAGAGCCCCAGCGCTGGTTTTCAGCGACAGCCGGCGCCGAAGTAATGACGTCGTCCGGTGCAGCAAACAATTATTCATAAACAAGTATAAAACGATTATTTTTATGTAAACAGTTATTAGGACGCTGTACTGGTACAGCGTACATAAAGCAAAACAATACAATCCAATTTAAGTGTGACATAAACAAACAGGAATATAAAAAAGAAACAAAAAGAAGGATAATTATACATGCTAAGAGAATATCATCCTTAATAAAGGTATGCTACCACGCTATGCTACTTCCTACTATGCTACTTCCTACTATTCTACTCCCTACTATTCTACTCCCTACTATTCTACTTCCTACTATTATCTTTCCTACTATTCTACTTCCTACTATTCTACTTCCTACTATTCTACTTCCTACTATTCTACTTCCTACTATTCTACTTCCTACTATTCTACTTCCTACTATTCTACTTCCTACTATTCTACTTCCTACTATTCTACTTCCTACTATTCTCCATCCTACTATTCTCCTTCCTACTATGCTACTTCCTACTATGCTACTTCCTTCCTTATTCCCGGGGTTCAAGACTTATGCGGGTGAAATCGCGGGGTGCTGCTAGTAGGCACATAAAAGGCACTTTTGAACGTCAAAATTTATAATAAAATGGTATGGAGAAGAATGGGCAAGCAACTCCAGCGTTACTCTTTTAAAATGTACGGTTTGTCAACGCTTTCCATACAGCCCAAGCGTGTCACCGTTTACTTGCACTACGACTCAAATCAACTCAGCCTATCACAGTCCACTGCTGGACAAAAGCCTTTCCCAGGCTGCACTTCAACACCTCCGTATAAAATCTGTCCCAGACACCTTTCTATGGTCGTCGGTCCATCTAGCAGGGGAGCGACACACACTACGCTTGCCGATAGGCGGTCTCCACTCTAGCGGTACAACTGTTTGATACGCTTCCGTGCTAAATCGAACACCTATCAATGTGAGTGCATAGGCGTCACCCAGATTAGGTCAGAAACCCACGGGACACCCAGATGTTACACAGATGTTCTCAACAGATCAGGAGACCTAATCAACTTCTGGAGGGAGGTGGGCTGATTGGAATAACCACCGATGGCCGCCATGGCCCACGCACAATGGCCCACTTGAAGGACTAAGTGCAGAAACCAAACCCACAACATAGAACATAGAACTCTGCCAACTATGTCAATATGTAAACAAATGACGTTTACATGACTGCTTTGAAAGCGTTCCATGACAGAAGATGTGTGCTCTACGCACTGTCAGTGCCACGAATTTTATTAGTACTGCCATCTTTAGATTCGAATACGAAGGTTCTGTGTTCTATGGTAGTTACAAAGGGGTATAGTTGGTTGTAGACCATTAGACTGTGATTAATATTCGACATGACAATTGGAATTTTAGTGAGAGAATTAGAGGTATAATTTTATTTGGTAAACGAAACGATATTCTTTGATTGTCGTAAAGGGTTATCAGCCTGCAAGTCTGACATTTAGTCTTACGAAGGGATATTGTGTTACCTAGTCTGATTTTGGAGGTCAGATGGCGCACAGAGATACACAGGCACACAGATACACAGACACACACGTTAAACTTATAACACCCCTCTGTTTCCGTCGGGGGTTAAAAAATACTGATATTCAGCTGCTTCCGGTTAGACTGGAAGCCGATCCCAACATAGTTTTTTGTTTTTTGGTTTGGCAGGAGTGACATAGTCAGGGACCTTTTGAGTTGTTTTCCCCAACATACACAGTTCGACATGTCTAGGCAGATGATGATATTAAATCAATTAATGAAGTGAGATAAAATCAGGTCAATATTCCCCGTAGGGTTCGGGAGAGGTGTATAAGACATTGACATTTTGCCATTTTTGTTTTAGTGCAAAGACAAAGGGCAAACCTATATTTATAAACTGTCCAACGAAAGAGCACAACAGGGATCGAATCTATGTGGTAGGTATCTAGTAAAATTGATCAATAACACGCTTTGTTTCCCCGAAAGGTTAGGTAGAGATTATTATTTAAGACACATTTCATGTAATACTTTTTCTGTTTAAAAAATATTTACATAAGTCTTAAAATAATAAAATATAATGTACTAGTTGAAGAATTGCCAAACTTAAGTGCCAGCGCACATTGCTCGCAGAACAACCGCCCCACCGACCATCCGGCTGGTGGGGCCGAAAGGTTCTGGAGTGACGACCGCGTACCGGAAGACGTAGCGTTGGAAGGCCTTCCACAAGGTGGACCGACGACCTTGTGAAGGCCGCAGGAACCCGTTGGATGCGAGAAGCACAGAACCGGTCGATGTGGAGCTTGGGGGAGGCCGATGTCCAGCTGTGGACGTCTTTCGGCTGAAATGATAATGATGATGTACAAGTTATTTGCATTAAAGTATCGAAACAAATATCAGCTCTATGCAAGTGTAAGCATGATCAGCCTATTATGTTCCCACTGCTGGGACACAGGCCTCTTCTCTTCGAGAGGGAGTGGGCTGTAATCTACCACGCGGGCCCGCTGCGGGTTGGTAAACGCCACATGTCTTCCTCCCATTTTTTGGTTCTCATCTGGTTTCCTCACGATGTTTTCTGTCACGGTTTTGAGAGCAATTGTGATGAAGTTATTTACAGTTATGTGCGTCTGGCGCGAATTAAGAATGAATTATTTGTTTTATCTGTTAATATTTTAAATAAATATATTTTAATAATAAACTTATAAATTTATTTATTTATTACTGTAATTGCCCGTGACATCACAGCGGGCCCTATCAGAATACCAGCGCTGCGACATTTATTTTTTAAATGTCGAAGCATCATGCTGAGATAGGAGCCTTTTGGCCTCGTACAGGACTTCTGTTTCATTTTTCTTTTTGTTACTTTTTTATATAATTGGTTTTTATGATCTTCCTGTGCGAGTAGCAATAATACTTTTTCTTTCTTTCTTTCTACACAAAGAAAAATGCCTGCCTGGGTTCGAAACTCGTAAGTCGGTGCCTTTACTGCTGGGCCACCACTACTCTCCAATAAGTCCACTGTGTCCCACCAGTGGGAACATTATAGGCTTTGATTAATATGCTTATGCTAGGTACCTATTTACAACACTTTTAATGTTTCCCGCCATTACTCGTGACTGACAGATGACATTAGTGACAGCAGGTACCACTTTTGTATGAATGAGACAGTGTTTACATTATCTAATACATAGATACACTATAGATAGGTAACAATACCAAATTCAAATTATTATGCTAATCTATAACAATTCCATTTAATTTATTTACCTATTTAAAGCGTGTACCATTTATTATAATTACAGAAATTGTGAAAATAATACCCAATTAAGTGTCCAAGCACAGACTTATATTGCAAGGTTTCCGATTGGGTACCTATTAATTTTCATTAGTCCACAATATTATGGTCCGAGCAGATTTTTTAATAGAAGGTTCCTACATGCAAAAGGAATAGCTTTACAAAAAAATTGTTGCCCAATATTTTGTAACAGTTTCCAGTGAAATTGTGAATAATGAAAATTGTAAATTAAAAAACCACTGGAAATGCAAAATGAAACAATATTATTTAGTGAAATTGGTTTTTTCTATAGCAGTTTTCGATATGTCTGAAAGCGCCATCTGTTAAACGCATGTGAAACTTTTCTACTGTCTAGTTTCTCGACGACCAATTTTCGTCGTCGTTCTAATTTTCAACGATAGATGGCAGTATTTGCATTTTTTTTCAAAATAATACTATTTTGGATAAATTAAAAATATTACAATAGACACTGGGAACGTTTTTATTTTTAAATAATTATTTAAAACTGTTATTTTCTTTTGTCTCCAGGCCTGATCAGTCTTCCTCCGATGGAGGTAGGGAGAAGAACACAAGCAGGTTGAATGGTTTCCTAAACCTGAAGACACCCCTGATCAGCACAAAGACTCTTGGGTAAGTCTAGATCTAAATAATAATAATATAAGTATTTCCACGTAAAAAGTGTCCTCCAATGCCCTTCGTTGCTGATTCCTTTTGAAAACGACTTTAGAGAAGAACAATTATGTCATTATAATTTACCTAGCGTAAAATGGTTGCGGTGAAGACAAACATTTTTTGACGAATGATAGTGCGATGCCGCCAATGCACAATGTAAGAAACTTTTTGTTTTTGTGTTGAGCGCCATCTAGATTTGAAAAGTTACACTAGCTCACAGGCTTGGTTCTGAATTAGTTTAGGCAGGAAATCATAGATGGCGTTTTCCAGACTGGACTTGAAATAAACGCAACGCGTTTTCATCGAAACCTCTATTTTGTTAGATAATTACAAAATCTATTAACTTATTTAGAAAGCCATAGCCCGGACTTGTTATAATCAGATATTTAACTTATTTAATTTTCAGTGTCAAATCGTAGGCATGTTTCAGGTAGGTAACTGCTTTTTACCGTCCTAAAGGAAACTGAGCTGTTGCGTAACATAAGCAACCTCGTATCTTGGATATGCGAAAGTTTAGGTAGGCCTACATTAATATTATTTATCTATTTTACTTAGGAGTAAACTAATATTAGAAAATGTAATAGAAAATTGGATTTTGTAATGATGTTTGTAGGTAAGCAAATTAAATAGTTCAAGTTTCATTTTATTTTTTTAACAAAGGAATAAATCTACTAAGAATTTTTCCACCAAATATTACAATAAAAAATGTATTAAGTAGTTATTGACTTATGCCTTCTTTTTCACGCCTCGACGTTCAGGGGAATCATAAGGTAATTTCTGTATGTCTTGTGGCCCCAAACCCAGCCCTACTCATAAAATAAACCCCAATTAAACAGTAACCTGATTGAAACCCGAACACCCGACCCGAAACATTTAAATCAAAATTCATGATTCTATCTGAAATACGAGCCTCTTTTTTGAATAATCGAACGACTGTTCTAGTACTCGAACCTCACAAAATCAGCCAATCACATCACGCGCTCGCAGACGCCATGTTGTGACGTCATCATTTAATAATTACAATAAAATACCCCTAGAAGACCCTTCTCAACTCCCGAAGGAGCTATCCTCATAAAACTGTAATCGCATACTTATTACCCGTTTTATTACATTACCCTTTTTTTATTTGACCAGTTCGATTATAAAACGGATTATATTTACCTACATTTGTACGTTAAAAAGTCGTTTGATTTTATGTTAGAAGAATGTACAGTATCGTCAATAATTTTGGCTTTTTTTTGCTTGTGGCAACAAACCTTTAAAATATTGCTATGATAAAGGCATGTATATATACGTAATCAATCCCCAGTTAATTATGGTTTTGTTTTTTTTTAATTCTGTGGCGGTGATCTACAACACCACATGCGAACTATTTATCACACTGACGTCACTCAAAATCCTGCATCGCGCAAGCAGAGTTTACCGCGCAACCATAATTTTATTATATACAACTTCCCAACATCAATCGCCCTGGCTGGAGATCTTCTTTTTGTAAAGTGCCCCAGCCAAGTATCTGTGGTCTAATTGGATGTAACCTTAACTACACATACTGGGTAGCGGGATCGTCCGAAAGGGTTACCGCTGCCCTGGAACATAAAGGGCTAAGGAAGGAACACGGGTGGGTTTTAGTCAGTAAGAGTCTGACACTCCCTCCTGCTCCACCCAGAGCGGGAGGAGTCATTTGATGATTTCCCATCCTGAAAAAAAAAAAAAAAATAACTACACATACTACTTATACATAAGATATCGACTCTGTCCTAGACCGCCGTTCCATCCCAGTTAGCCATCACGTAGGAACGTCTCCAGCAATTTACCACATCTTTGCAGTTGAAGGAGCATTGTCGACATTCACATACAATATGTTACTGTAGTACGGGTATTCATTTTCTGTCGTATCTCGAACTGTTTAGCTCATGCAGAGGCGAAAATATTGACCAGGCAGCAAGATTGTAGTGGCGCTGGTTACCCAGTCTGCGATGGACGCAAAAGGCTATGCATAAAAGATTGTCATTGTATTTGGACAAGTTTAAAATAATTAAAAAGGAACAATATGGTTTTCAAAGGGGAAAGTCAACTACTATTGCCGCATTTGATTTATAAATGTTGACAAAAAACAGCAGGCAATGGTGATATTTTTTGACATGTCAAAAGCATTTGACTTCGTTTCTCATAATCTGCTTCTAAAAAAATTAGATAACTATGGTATCAGAGGCCCAGTGTTAGAATGGATAGAAAAATACTTAAATAATCATGCACAATGTGTCGAAGTGTCTTGTGAGCGAAATGCAGTAGTAAAACAAGAGAGATCTGCGTATCTAATTAACAGTTACGGCATTCCGCAAGGAAGTATACTCGGACCCCTTCTTTAATAATTTACCTGACAATATTACAAATAAATGTATATTATTTGCAGACGACATATCTATCATATTGACATACGACAGCGTAATTCATGACAATTTTGACATTGAAATAAATAATACTATTGATTTAGTTATAGGGTGGTTAGTGAGAAACAATTTACAGGTAAATATCGGTAAGACGACTTTTATGCAATTTAAAAAATCAACGAATCCAGCAATGTCAAATTTTAAGGATTCACCATGGACCATGGACCTAGATTAGAAAGCACATGTGGATGGAGTCTGCAAGAAAGGTAACTCTTTCGTGTACGTTTTAAATAGGCTAAGAACTACATCGACCCAACATACGGTATTGTTAGCTTATCAGAGGTATGTAGCTTACGTGTTACGATATGGGTTGATACTATGGGGGAAACTCAACGGACAACCAGCGGGCCTTTATATCTCAAAAACGTTGCATAAGAGCTATTGTTCGTATTCCTCCATATGAGTCTTGTAAACCTCACTTTAAAAAACTCAAAATAATTACCACTACCAAGTATGTACATTTTTGAAATTAAGGCTCGTGACATTTATAAACGTGATAATTTATATATCCTCGTAATTCAAGACATGGTCAACGACTGGTGTTATAATTCGTACCAAAGACTGCGGTGTTGAGGAGACGCCCGGGTGTCACCACTGTCAGGATCGCCCAGAGGACACGGTGGAGCATACGGTGGAGGTCTGCCCTGCTTGGGCAGAGCACCGCCGTGTCCTCGTAGAGGCGATCGGCACCGGCGGCGACCTCTCGCGTCCGGCCCTGGTTCAAGCCATGGTCCGGGGCGAGGGGGAGTGGGAGGCAGTCACCTCCTTCTGCGAAGCAGTCATGCTAGCGAAGGAGGTGGCGGGGTGGGCGAGGGAACGCACCTCACGCCTCAGCCGCCGCGGGAGACGCTCCGGGCGTCGGGAGCCGCGTGACGACTCCCGGCCACCGTAGGCGCGGGCCTGCGGGCGGTGAGTAATGGGTAACTCACCGTCCGATCAGGACCAGGCCCGTGCCGGACGGCGTGTATGTGTTCCACGCGCGCCTCAAAGAGATGTCAGCATGAGTGACGGGGCCGATAGGCCGATGGGCCGATAGTCGATAGGGCCGAAGCCTGCCAGGGTAGCGGGATTGTCCGAAAGGGTTACCGCTGCCCTGGAACATAAAGGGCTAAGGAAGGAACACGGGTGGGTTTTAGTCAGTAAGAGTCTGACACTCCCTTCTGCTCCACCCAGAGCGGGAGGGGTCATTTGATGATTTCCCATCCTCAAAAAAAAAAAAAAGACTGCGGTGTTTAATAAGAATTATTTACCTATGTGTGTTAAAATTTATAATAGATTACTATCAACCATCCAAGATCTTCCTCTACCAAAGTGTAAGAAAGTACTTAAAGAGCTACTTCAAAAAAAAATGATTTACTCTGTAAACGAATATTTACAGGAATAATATATATATTTTGTGTCTAAAAGTGTGACAATGCTACGTTAAAAAAAAAAAACTGACTTTGTATTTGGACTGTATTTAATGAGGTACTATATTATTGACATGCACGCCGAATTCCAGAGACATTGTGACTAAATTATTATTAACATTAAATTCCCATTCCTTTTCTATCTGTTTATATACATATTAGACAAAATGTACTTCACATGCCAT
This sequence comes from Apamea anceps, assembly GCA_951799955.1. NCBI lineage: Eukaryota > Metazoa > Arthropoda > Insecta > Lepidoptera > Noctuidae > Apamea > Apamea anceps. The sequence continues at coordinate 5,391,488 of OX637528.1, forward strand.
ACCACAGACTAAATAGAATATAAGACCGAATAATGTAACATGAGAAACCATCGATTGTAATTACTCTATTTAAATGTGCATCGTTTTCTATGAGTTCAGGAACAGAAGGATAATTGCGTAATACACTAACAGTAAGAATGGCTTTCATTTTGACAGTAACAGTTCAACAACATTCATTGCGTTAATTACCTTGTTGAGCAGGCAAACTTTTCGCACATACTCGTATATATATATGAAGCAATGGATTAGCAATACTTATCCTTCCAAATGAGTCAGATTGTAATTAATAGTGTGTTACGCAGTTAGGATGCTGGTCAACTAGGCAATAAATAAAATAGTTATGCAAATTGATTATGTGCGTTAATTATAATCACAAATGTCAACTGTCATTCTTTGACAAGGGCATGAAATGGCTTTAGCACGGCAAGATAGTGTAGTAGTAGAGAGTACTAGAGAAGTAGTGTGCCAATTTGACAAACAATTTTGTTTTTCTGACTGTAAGGGAGTAGTCGTAACACACGTCGGAGGCGCGCGCTCAGAACGCCGCGTTTCGGGTGCACGCCCTACAGACGGCGCCGCAGCGCTAGTTGTAATTTGTTGCATAAAAATTCATACAATTTTATAGAGCGTCCGAAACGCAGCGTTCTGAGCGCGCGCCTCAGACGTCTGTTATGACTACTCCCTTACTTTTAAGTATTGCCACTCATGGAGGCTATTTTTATAACATCATGAACATGCATTACAACACCTAGATCTTCACTTTCTGTATCCAGCGCCCGAATTGCGTAACACAATATACCACAATCTGAGTCATTTTGAAGGATATTGCTCATCCATTGCTTCATATGTTCGAAAAATTTGTCTGCTCAACAACGTCAATAACGCAATGAATGTAGTCATTTGTTATAATAGGCTAGATGCCTAAAAAATATAATTAGTCCGTCAGTTAGATTATCAAAAAATATATTTGGACACTTATTTTTTCTTTTGTCAATTATGTAAAAAATGATGAAGATATCGCTCGTTAAAGTTTCGCGTGACGTCACGCCTTGCTACACTTTTTAGCAAGGCGTGACGTCACGACCCCCTACTCCCAAATTTTGACGCGCTTTATCTTTGTCATTTTTTGTTTGATTAACCAAAAAAAAATACGTGTCCATTATTTTTCGATAATCTAACTGACGGACTAAATGTAATAATCTTTTTTACCCAGGAAACTACCCTATTAGTGGCAATCGCACTCAAACTGTTTAGTATTTCTACAACAACTTTCATCGGGATTGACATAAACTATTCGGTCGCTGATAGCAGTGGTGGACGGTAACGGCCCTGAATTACGAGTTGTAGATCGTGGGTTCGAACCCAGGCAGGCGCTCTGTGCAAATAATTTTATCACCACTGCTCTCAAAAACGGTATATGAAAACATCGTGAGGAAACCGGCATGTCCTAGAAGCAAAAATTTTGAGGGCATGTGATATGTATCAACCCGCACTGAGCCCGTATGTTGGATTACAGCCCACTCTCTCTCGAAGATAGGACGCCTGTGTCCCGACAATGGGAATATTATCGGCTGATTATAATATCGCTGATAGAATACCACTTTATCTAGGTCGCAAAGACTCACCTGTTCTAACGGCCATAACTCCTTTGACAAACACTGCCACACAAACTTGCTTACTTAACAAGCCCCGATGTATCTCAAGTTTTTTCCGGGTAATTTAATTCCGTGCCAATGTGAGGGAGGGTAAACACGACATCATTATGTGACACGTTATTAGAAATGCCTCCATATCGTAACACACTGTATATATGTTTAAATATTTCGGAGGAATATGTCGGGGTACGCGCGATATGGGAGCCAGAGTAAGGAGGGCATGGTTCAGTACTTTTGGGTGAGGGTTTGTCGTCAGCCGGCAGCGGGAGCGGGTTAAATAGAAGAGTCATTCATTTATTAATGTACACACACTTAATCATGAGAGAGACGCGATAGAGAGGGGCCCGCGGCTAAATAGAGGGGCTCGTGGCTAAATAAAAACAGCCGCACAGGTCGACCGGTCAGGTTAAGCTAAGCTGGCCGCGGTTGGTCTGGCGGTTAGGTGACCATGTTTACATACCGAGAACGCAAAGCCGTCCCGGCTGTTATTCGTGAATAGACGTTACGGGTAGTCAGAAGCCCGAAAGGTTGACAACCAGTCTTACCAAGGGGTATCGTATTATCCAGTTACTGGGTTGTGTTGTGGAGGTCAGATAGGCAGTCGCTACATGTAAAATACTGGTATTCAGCTGCATCCAGTTAGATTGGAAGCCGACTTCAATTAGTTGGGAACACTTACTAAACACTTACTACATAAATAAAGAGAATATACATAATTATTGAAGAGCAGAAAGGTACGAATCTAAGTAAAAAAAATATGTCTGGAGAGTGTGAAATAGAGACTGCACCAAATATTCAGACTATTCACTAAGTTAGCCATAAATGCTTTAAAAAATAGTAAAAAAAATAGTAAAGTAAAAAGTGTAAATTCCGACTCCCGCCTCCGCCATTCTCAAGCCCCTATCTTAGCTCAAGGCCATACAAAGGAGAATTTATTTGGACCCAAAACGTACTCTGTGATTGACAAGCGAGACCGCGAGATGATTCTATTTTCGCTGAGATTTATGTTATTACTAGCGTTTCGTCCGCACATTATAATCATGTTGTAGTGATATTGGCTACGAGTTACTAGTTGTTGGTCGCGGGTTCAAACCCAGACAGGCAATTTCCTGTGTGTCATTTATTTTAAAAACGGTCAAGGAAAGATCTTGCGGATACCGGCATAAATATCTCTCTTTCCCCTTTTTAATCCATCCATAGGTTGTCTTGAAAAGATCGCTCTTAGCGATAAGACAGCCCTTTGTAAAATTTCTATACTTATTTATATCTGTAATTTATATGGCATACATAATAAAGAGTATTCTTTTCTATATCGTAGAACTAGAAATACGAAGACATGTGACATCCACTAACCCGAACTGGGCCTGCATGGTGGGTTACAGCCCACTCCCACCACAGAGACCTTTATCCCAGCAGTGGGAACGTTATAGGCTAAGTATTTCGGAAAAGATACTAATACCGGGTTCTCACGGTTCGATTTTAGTTGAACAACTTTTGTTGTTCAACAAAAAATACGTTGAATTTGAAAGTCTGTTCAGACGGTACAAATCGCTGACGACTTAGCAGTTGATCAACTAAAATCGAACCGTCTGAATCCAGTGTAACAGACGGACAGAAAAGATACTGTCGCATTTTTGATAAGAGTATGGATGACTATAATATACAGGAAGAATTTCCTATATTTCTTTCTTCGAGTAATATTTCTGGAACTCCTGTTTGCATTTTTATTGTTTATTGGATTACATATTCCTATTGTGTTTCTCGACATATTTTGTTATTTGCTGTAGACGTACATCATATAGCTTACATAACTTCCAAATGAGGTATAAAACATAAGGAACAGAATTTGTTATTGTAGGGTTAGTTTGAAAGAAAATCGGAACTGTTCGGTGTAAGATTATTCGTGCGTAAAACGTTTGTCACAGACGTTTTTCTCATTAATCCGTGCAACGTGTAGGGTTCGAATCTACGATATTTATTATTACTATTGTTACGCGCTACAATTAATGCCTGATACACGGTGACATTAGTTACCACTGGCGACATCTATTGTGGATTGGCAGAACTAACTGGCGCCATCTATTATGGAATAGTAGAACTAATAGTCACGCCATCCGTCAGCGCCATCTATTGACGAGTAGATATGACGAAGCTAGAACTTACTAGAACTATCGACATGTAGTCAGTCGGGGCCGGTATGTACTCGAACATTCTAGACGGTTCTACAATAGAAGGTTCTGGAACTATCTGCGGCACTATATAAGGCCGGGAATATCCGCGAGCAATCAGACTTAGTTCTGCTACAGATGCGAATACATCGAAAGCGATCTTCAAGTGCGATTTAAGAGCGATTGTGTTTTATAATTAGTGCGTTTCGAGTTGTTGTTAGTGTTGATTAATTAAAGTGTAACTTTTGGTAATTTTTATCGGCATTTTTAATTGTCACGAACTCGAAGCTCGTAACAATTGGTGTCAGAAGCAAGGATTAAAATCATGCCGATTTTACCTAAAGACGACACGGAGGGTATCCGTACCCGGAGTCAACGCCAACAGGAGACGGACCAGAGGCGTTTTGGTGGAGCTGCGCCGCAGAGGTCGGAGGGCCAGCTACCAACCACGGAGGCCGACCCGTCCGCAGCAGCTCCAGCATCATCAGCACCAGACTTTGCTGCTCTGATGATGATGCTGCAGGAGCAGTCCCGCCGACAGGAGGAACAGGCTCGCCGACAGGAGGAACAGGCTCGTCGGTTGGAAGAACAGCTCCAGCGGGACAAGGAGGAACAGGCCCGCCGACAGGAAGAACAGGCTCGCCGACAGGAGGAACAGGCCCGCCGACAGGAGGAACAGGCTCGCCGACAGGAGGAACAGGCTCGTCGGTTGGAAGAACAGCTACAACACGATAAGGAGGAGCAAGCGCGCCGCCAGGAGGAGCAAGCGCGCCGCCAGGAAGAGCAGATGCTCCTTATGAAGGACCTTCACGCTACCTTCGGGAAAGACATGAAGGAGATGAAGGATAAGGTTGCTCAATGTGACAACCGCCTGACGGAAGCTGAAATCCGGATCGACCAAGTGAGTAATCGGGTTGACAACGTGGTGGCTGACGTGAAGAAAACCGTGATGGCTGACGTAAAGAAAACGCTGGATTATCTTAATCTTGGGGATGGAATCGCAGCTCCCGTAGCTACAACACCTTCGCTACGTGGATTCAAAGTGCCACCGTTCGACGGAACTTCTTCCTGGTCGGCCTACAAAATTCAGTTTGAGGCTGTCATGAAGGCGAACGCTTGGAATAAAAGTCAGGCCATGACTGCCCTCACCCTAGGCCTGCGCGACCAGGCCCTAACCGTTCTGGAAGCTCTCGGAAAGGAAGTGACTTACGAGCAACTCCTTGAGGCATTGGAGGCTCGGTATGGCGACGCTCACCTGGAACACGTGTTTCGTGCGCAGCTCAAGGATCGCGTGCAACGCAGCAATGAAAACCTGCAGCAGTGGGCCCTTGAAGTGGAGAAGCTGGTGCGTAAAGCATACCAATCCGTACCTGCGCTTATTGATGGGAACCTGGTGCAGGCATTCATCGACGGCATCCGTGACCTTGAAGTTAGAGCTGCTGTGAGACTCGGGCACCACGGGACGCTTAAGGACGCCTTGGCCCATGCACTGGAGGTGGAAGCCGTGCGACAGGATCATCGTTCCCATCGCGTCAGGGAGGTTGCAGCGGCTACAGTTCGCGACCGCAATAAAGGACACAGCCCTAGGTGCTACGGCTGTGGGGAAAGGGGCCACCTTCGATCCAGTTGCCCCAAGCGAACTGCTGAAAGAGAAGACGGCCGATCTCCAGAGGGCAGTGCAGCTAACAGCACCGCCCAGCAGCAGAAGCAGGGAAACGAGTAATAGCCAGGACTGCGGGGCGGGTGCTGGCTGATGTTCAAAGAGCCCCAAGGGTTTCGATCACACAAACCCAAGACGGGAACAGCCTAATCATCAAGGGCGAGGTCAACGGAACGCCGTGTAAGCTGACCATAGACACTGGAGCCACTCGCACGGTTGTCAGTTCCCAACTCATAAGACGGTCCCTTGGGGACTCCGCATACAACCGAGAACACATTAATTTGGTAACAGCCACCGGTCAGCGCATACCCGTCCATGGAGAGAAGAAGATAGGGTTGCGTGGCTGATATAATGGACGATTGCATCCTGGGCCTTGACTTTATGAGGAAGAATTGTTGCGAAATTGACGTCAAGCAAGGTGTTTTGAAATGTGGACAAGAGGAACTTTTCGTGGAAGGGGCGTTACCAGGGAACGTGTACAGCCTTAAGAAGATTGTTCTTCCGCCGAGATCGGAAACGATTGTGCCGGTTAGTCTTCCTCGGAATCCTGGGAAAACTCAACGTTGTGTACTCGTGGAAAGGGTAGACGATGACCTTCCATGGAAAGTGGCACGAACTTTGGTCAGAGCCACCGACATCTCAGGGGTACGTGTGCTGAACCTTTGTGATCAGGAACAGATTATAGAAAAAGGCACACTAATTGGTACTTGCGAGGAAGTGGATTGGTTGCGTCGATGCCAACATCTATCGACTGGGATCCTCAGCAAGGATGCACAAACAAGAGTGACCACACTTTTAGAAGACTGCCGCAGCGCTCTGTCCCAAAATGAAATGGTCAAGGCGAAGAAAATGTTACTCAAGTATGCCGATGTTTTCTCGTCAAACGATGCTGACATCGGCAGGACTGGCTTAGTTCAACACAAAATAAACACAGGAGATGAATTGCCTATCCGTCAGCGGCCAAGGAGATTGCCGGTAGCACGTGAAAAGGAAGTGGAAACCATGATTGAGGGGATGGTGAAGGATGGTGTTATTGAACCTTCATCTAGTCCATGGTGTTCACCTGTAGTGCTGGTAAGAAAGAAGGACGGCAGCATAAGGTTTTGTGTTGACTATCGTCGTTTGAACGACGTCACCAAGAAGGACAGCTATCCTTTGCCAAGAATCGATGACACGCTGGACATGCTTACTGGCGTAAAGTGGTTTAGCACGCTGGACCTGAAAAGTGGCTACTGGCAAGTTGAAATTGATCCTAAGGACAAGGAGAAAACTGCATTCTCGACAGGAAAGGGTCTGTGGCAATTTAAAGTTATGCCGTTTGGATTGTGCAATGCTCCGGCAACGTTTGAAAGGTTGATGGAACTTGTACTTACCGGGCTAATTGGCGATGCCTGTCTGGTCTACTTGGATGACATCATCATCGTAGGCCGTACATTTGAAGAACATCTTCAAAACCTGGAACGCGTGCTCATGAAGATCCAGAGTGCCAACCTCAAGTTAAGTCCAAAGAAGTGTTCACTATTCAAACGGCAAGTTAGCTTTTTGGGATATGTAGTGTCTGAAGAAGGTATCCGCACGGATCCGGAGAAAATCGCCGCTGTCAAGGATTGGCCAATTCCAAAAGACAAGACGCAGGTCAGAGCATTTCTGGGTTTGTGCTCCTACTATCGGCGATTTGTCAAGAACTTTGCAGATATAGCCAAACCCCTGCATAAGCTAACCGAGGAAAAGCGACATTTCAGCTGGGATGGAAGTTGCGACATCGCATTCCAGGAGCTAAAGGACCGTCTGTGCAAAACACCTATTTTGGGGTACCCTGATGCGGACAAGGAATTTATAGTTGACACAGACGCAAGCGACATAGGACTTGGCGGTGTGTTGTCCCAGCGGAATGGCGATCAAGAATTTGTGATAGCGTACTTCAGCAAGTCATTGTCGAAACCTGAAAGGAACTATTGTGTTACGAGACGAGAACTGCTTGCTGTGGTAAAGTCATTGCAGCACTTTAGCAAATATCTTCTGGGTCGGAAATTCCAGTTACGAACCGACCATGCTGCACTGAAATGGCTATTGCAGTTCAAAAATCCAGAAGGACAAGTTGCGAGATGGATTGAACTTCTGCAGGAATACGACTTCGTGGTCGAACATCGCAGCGGAAAATCTCATGGCAACGCAGATGCATTGTCAAGAAGACCTTGTCCTGAAGACTGCAAGCATTGTACTAGGCAAGAGAGTAAAGAAGTCGTACCTGTGAGGATGCTCAAGACAGACCTCAGCATCGAGTGGAAGGACAGCCTACAACGTGCACAGCAGGAAGATTCAGACATCAAGCCGATTCTGGAGTGGATGAAGGCCAGAGCTCCTAAGCCCAAGTGGAGCGACGTCTCAGCGATGAGTTCGATCACGAAAAGCTATTGGGCCCAATGGGACAGCTTGGTGATTCAGGATGGAGTCCTGTGCCGAAAATGGGAAAATGCTCGGGGAGATAGCTGTCATTTGCAAATGGTTGTCCCTAAAGCTCAAGTACCGGATGTTCTACAGCTGTACCATAATGGATGTTCAGGAGGTCATCTGGGAGTAAAACGGACTCTACTGAAGATACGAGAACGGTTTTACTGGGTCCACTGTCGGGACGATGTTGAGGACTGGTGTCGCAAATGTACAAGTTGTGCAGCTGTAAAGGGACCTCAGACTCGTAGTAGAGGTGCATTGAAATTGTACAATGTTGGCGCACCATGGGAGAGGATAGCCCTCGACGTTGCGGGGCCGTTTCCGGAAAGTGAAAGTGGCAACAAGTATTTCATGGTTGTGATGGATTACTTCACTAAGTGGCCGGAAGTCTTCGCCATTCCAAACCAAGAAGCTTCGACAGTTGCAGATAAATTAGTTTATGAAGTCTTCTGTCGTTTTGGAGTTCCACTAGAGATTCACAGTGATCAAGGAAGGAATTTTGAGTCCCAAATATTCCAGGAAACTTGTCGAGTTATGGGTACTCATAAAACAAGAACAACTTCTTACCACCCACAATCGGATGGAATGGTGGAACGATTTAATCAGACACTAGAGAGGTACCTAGCAAAAGTTGTGGAAAATCGACAACGAGATTGGGACAAGCACATACAACCGTTTTTGTTGTCATATCGAAGCGCTGTCCACGAAAGTACATCGGTGACACCAGCCTTCGCAAACTTTGGAAGAGAATTACGGCTGCCTGCAGACCTGATCACCGGAATACCACCTGATGCCCCATGCAGTATAACGGATTATGCGAATAACTTGCGGAATAAAATGAATGACATTTGTGAGCACGTCAGACAATCGGGCCAGCAAATGTCTGAAAAGATGAAAACCCGTTATGACCGCAAAATGAACAGTAAAGGGTTCGACGAAGGTTCACTAGTGTGGTTGCACAATCCAGTGCGCAGCAAAGGGAAATCTCCTAAGCTTCAAGCTAAATGGGATGGACCGTACCGGATTGTGACAAAGATCAATGACGTAACCTACCGGATACGGAAAGGTGTAAGAGGTACTCCTAAGATCGTCCATGTGGATCGATTGGCGCGTTATTATGGAGCCGATAATGCTCGGGACGAGCATGTCTTAGGAGGGGGCAGTGTTACGCGCTACAATTAATGCCTGATACACGGTGACATTAGTTACCACTGGCGACATCTATTGTGGATTGGCAGAACTAACTGGCGCCATCTATTATGGAATAGTAGAACTAATAGTCACGCCATCCGTCAGCGCCATCTATTGACGAGTAGATATGACGAAGCTAGAACTTACTAGAACTATCGACATGTAGTCAGTCGGGGCCGGTATGTACTCGAACATTCTAGACGGTTCTACAATAGAAGGTTCTGGAACTATCTGCGGCACTATATAAGGCCGGGAATATCCGCGAGCAATCAGACTTAGTTCTGCTACAGATGCGAATACATCGAAAGCGATCTTCAAGTGCGATTTAAGAGCGATTGTGTTTTATAATTAGTGCGTTTCGAGTTGTTGTTAGTGTTGATTAATTAAAGTGTAACTTTTGGTAATTTTTATCGGCATTTTTAATTGTCACGAACTCGAAGCTCGTAACACTATTATTTGTTTGTTTGAACGCACTAATCTCCAGAACTACCGATTGGATTTGTATTTATTTCTTTTGATAGCCATATTTATCGAAAGGCTTTATTTAGTTAGCATCACACTAGGACCCTGGAGCGTAGCAAGAAGAAAAAATGCTAAGTGAAAACGAAGTAATACTGGGCGCAGGCGACGCGATGCGATGGGATGGGTTCCTTTATCTCACATACACAAACAGCCAGACCCGGAATAACTACTTGTAGGTCATACGAAGATTTGTTCCGTGCGTACATATACAGGGTTATTTTTCAAAGACCAGCCAAATTTAAGGATGTGGTACAGACCATCAAACTGAACAACTTTCTCCATGGGACAAATAGCGTAATCGCGAAAATTTTATCAACTGTCCCATAGAAAACTTCAATACCTACTCGACCTAAATGTATGGGACGGCTGAATTTTTATTCGCGATTACGATGTTGGGCCCATGGAGAAAGTTGTTCAGTTTGATGGTCTGTACCACATCCTTAAATTAGGCTGGTCTTTGAAAAATAACCCTGTATAGAGAAGCTTTTCATACAGATATATCAAAGTTATATAGTTTAGCTCAAGAGCTAGATTAAGTAAATAATCCTTGATTAAATGACTAGGTAAGATTATAGTAAGTTTCTGTCTCAAGTTTATATTTATGTACGAGTGGGATTATTTACAGAGATAGATGTTTATCAGGTGTTCAGACGGCCAAAGGTAATTTATAAAATTATGGTTTCATTTTCTAGGTTAGCTTCTTTTGAATGGGTTCGGTAAACTACAATATTATTAAAAAAACTTATCAAGGTACCTTTGAAAAAAAAAAAAACAGCACAAACAAGACGCACATTACAAAAAAAAAAAAACCCAACCTAATACTAAGGAGCCAAAAGCCTTGTGTTGAAAACCTTAAAAGTTAAAAGTTTGACGATGTTGTCCATTGCTTGATGTCAGGACAGGTCACAACACTGCTCTTCAAAAAACCAAGAAAAATAATACACATTGCGTAATCAACTCCTATCGTAGTCCACTGCTGGACAAAGGCCTCTCCCAGGCTGCACCACAACACCCTGTCCTCCACCTTCCGCATCCAGTCTGACCGAGTCACCTTCTTTAGGTCGTCCGTCCATCTAGCTGGGGGGCGCCCACACTACGCTTGCCGATACGCGGTCTCCACTCCAAGGCTCCACGTCTGCTCCACCGACCATCGGTCCTTCGACAAACATGGCCAGCCCACTGCCATTTCAGTTTGCTTACTCTGCAAGCTAAGTCGGTAACTCCGGTTGCGTAATGCCACTGACAAATCACAACAAAGAAACAAAACAAAACATAATGCCGATTGCAGAGTGAAAATTATCTACACGATCACAGGACACCGACAAAATTACCTAAGAATGAACGTTCATCGGTTTATTTCATTTCATTTTTTGATCAATTAAAATCACTCAATCAAAAGGCGAGTGAAAGATCTCGATATTCGAAATGCACAATGGACATCGCTGGATCGGTTTACTTATGAATTCATATTTATCTTTTGATTAATTTTGTGTTTAGACGTTTCACTTTGAGTGAATGATGCCGAATGAAAGACGAAAATAAACAGAGAGAGGGCCTTAGCACACCTCCGTCGCGAAAATAATTATGGGAAACCACTTTACGAATTGCGCTAAGAAACATTACTACATAATTTCGCGATACGACTAGCGGAACATCATAAGAGTCAATTGAATTGTAGCAATCGGAACAAAATGTCGTCGCTTTTGACAAGTGTCGAGCAAATACAGTGTAGGCCTACTTCGGACCTAATATTTCGTAAAATCAACATCCATTTAAAAAAAAAATAGTAAGTTTCGCTTTATAAGCTTGTCGACTGCCACAGATACATGCGAAACAAACGCGGCACCGCAACAAAGTCGCAGACTAAGCACGAAGGTGGAACTGGCTTCCGATCAATCACTCGGGAAAGAGATAGAATCATAATGAATCCAGAGCCTTAATTCACTATGATCACTTAATCGAACCCGTACCCTATGTTCAGCATTCACGTTATTTTACTAATTGAGTATGCCAATTGAGTAAACTTTAGAATATATTTATTCATACTACCCTTATCAGAATCTAATTGGTCCAACTTCCCGACCCTCATTTTTAAGCAATAAAATATTGTTCAAAAATTGTAAAAAAAATGCTAAGAATCCGAAAATTGTACACTGAAACGTGCGCGAAGAAACGTTCCTTGCTTCGAAACCATGTCGATTCCTTAGCTAATCACGACATCTGCCAGTAACGTATTCTCTGTGACACAATAAACGAAAACGCGCGATCTGAACGCGTAGTTGGCGTGGTTTCAATCAATCGATCAACTCAGCCTATCGCAGTCCACTGCTGGACATAGGCCTCTCCCAGACGCGGCGTGGCGACGTGGCGTGGTTTGAACTTTCAAAATACCACGCTTGACAACTATACGTGGTTTGCACGTAGTAATATTACGCGGGGAGTAATAATTACCATAATATAGAATTCCACATACAGAACCTTGTGCGTTAGAATGGTCAGTTTCGCTTCCGTTTCGCTTGAGCTACAAACGAGTCATGGTGGAACTAACGCGGTTTCGCTGCTATGGTTTCGCGGCGGAGATGTGATACCCGCCTGAAGCGTCTTACATAATCATCCTATAACATTCCCACTGCTGGGACATAGGCCTCCTGTCTGTGAGGGGGAGTGGGCCGTAATCCACCACGCGGGTCCAGTGCGGGTTGATAGATGTCACATGTCTTTGAATTTGGTTCTAGGACATGCCGGTTTCCTCACGATGTTTTCCTTCACCGTTTTGAGAGCAGTGGTGATGAAATAATTCACGTAAAGTAAAGCGCCCGTCAGGGTTCGAACCTACGACCTATATCTCGTAAGTCGCAGTCGTTACCACTGGATCACCACTATTCCCAAGCGTCTTATATCTGCTTAATCGTAGGACCTATTTTAATTAAAACACTAATGAATTCCAATAACGCTGTAATTAAAATGTCTTTCTTACCTACAACGGGGAGCTAATTAAATTTCCTATCAACTACAATCTACATCAAACCCGATACCTTATTAACTGTGACTTTATTCTACTTTCGCGAAGATAGAAAAAAAAGCAAAGAACGAGTTTGTTCCAGTCAAGTTAATTAGAAGGGGTCTAAGGAGATTAATTACAAGAAAACGGATAAAAGGGTAGGCAAAATAGTCCGCTACGAAATAAATAGGTTTTCTGCTTTCGTTTGTTTACATTTTTTTTTTTAAATTAAACAGAAATCCCTGTTTCATTAGTATTAAAACAATTGTTTTGCTGCTTTGCTGCGGGGCTCCTTGTTAAATAATAACAGCCACACGGATGGTTTGAAAGTTATGGTACGTTTGTTGTGATCAGTTCGTGGATGGGTGACCACACATTACATATCGAGAAACATCCATGCCTCGAAAAGCACGTTAAACCCTTGGTCCGGGCTGTCTTTCCTAGATCTTTGATCGTCGTTACGGGTAGTCAAAAGGCAAGCCCAAGATCACAACCTGTCTTAACAACTATCGTGTTACCAAGTAACTGGGTTCTGGAGGTAGATAGGCCATCCATCCAAAATACATCCAAAAATACTGGTATTCAGCTGCATCCGATTAGACTGGAAGCTAGGCTAGCAAAATCTATCTTGTTTTGGTTGTTATGCATAAAAGGTACTATTAAGGTGTTATTTTCATTACGTAAATATAGGTCTAGGTATTAATAATTACTAGCGACAAAAATAAAATGACGTCATGACAAATTTATTTGCTAACTAGGTTATGAACTGTGTTTCATCTAGATTTCTGTGCTAAATCTTCCAATATAAATTATTTGAATAAATAAAGGTGCAACTAAATCCATCCTTGCTTAGAAGAACTAAGCAGTTACACGGACAGACAGGAAAAGCAACTTTGTATTATAGGTACTATTTAAAAACAGATTTACAAAATAAAAATACCAGATCCAATAATCTGAGCAATACCCATAACCATCCTTTCATTCATCCAGGGTAAAACAAAAGAAAGTCTGATAGATAAATAAATACATCAGCTACTCTACGAAGTGTACTTGGCAGGCCCTACGAATAAGTCATTTTATCTCTTTTCCTGAAGCTCGTATCCCGCATGGCAATATCCTCCTAAAACCGGTCCGTGTAGCGGTTTACGACAAGGGTGCATATAATATACATACATACATATATTGAAGGGTAATCGAATTAGTTACGATGATTGATTTTCTTGTGAATGTGTATGAAATCTTGTTAAATCTTAGCTACGAGTATGTGTAAAGTTGAAGCCGAAAACAAAGTATTTTAAAAGGAACTAGCATTTTTTGGATGAAATAAATTTAAACCGCTATTTCATTAAGGAAGTTTTTCACAAAAAAAAAAAAATCGTTCGTGGAAGTGAAAACTTCAAATTATCTATCTTCAAGTGTCCATAAAACCTGACTTTGGCTGCGTTCTCACGGCCCATTAGCTGACAGGCCGCGCCAGGCTTTGCTACGGCTGCCTAGCGCGGCCCGTGTCGAAAAAGAAAAAAGAAACGCGTCTGTACAGGCCGTGGCAGGCGCCTCCACGCCGCGCCACATCATCCCTCTGAATTTACCGACTCCCGAAGGATCGGCGCTATATGACAACTTAATGTATTATTCTACTTTGGCAACACTTAGAAGTAACAGTTATGATGTTACCGTTATTTCTGGGTGGGGCAAAAGTCTCTTTAAAATGGTCAAATGTAATGCAGGGTCAGTCTTTGTTGGATTGTGAAAGAGTACAGTTGTGCGGAAAAGTATTAGCAAGAAAAGAGGGTTTTCTTAATATATTTTAGTGGGTAGCTATCCTCGTTTGTTCTCTCTACTTCACCCAATTTTTCAACTTTTCCTGACTACGTCACTCAGAGACTAGATTTTCTCCAAATCACCACACAATCTGAATGAATAAACGCAGTACCTCGTTTAACCTAGTACCTCGTAGTACCTCGTTTCGGTTGGCGCAGTGGCTGAGCGATCGGCTGCTGCGCTGCGTGTCGCGGGTTCGATTCCCGCACGGAACAAATATTTGTATAACCTAGAGGTAGTTGTTCCGGGTCTGGCTGTTTGTGTATGTGAGTTTAAATGTTTGTAAACGTATCCACAATACAGGAGTAATTCCTAGTGTGGGGAAACGTTTTTTTTTTTAAATAAATAATAAATATTTAGGTTTCCGATGATGAGATAGAAAATCCCTTCGTTAAAAGATTAGAAAGTCATGGGATGTTCAATAATTCAGTTTAACGGTAGCCTTCCTGGAATTTAATACGACATTGAAGAAGGTTACGTACCCTTGTTAGATTTGTAAACATTGGATATTGATTGCCAACGTATCTAAATTGTAGCCAAACAAAGATTTATATCGTTAGATTCACCCTACCGTGACAAAAAATCACGTAGTGCTATTCTGTAAAAATGACACCGTTAAACATATGTGAAGTGAGCTGTCAATAGCGTCAATCTCTAGCAACAGTTGGAATGACAACTCACTCCACGCTCACTTCACCTAAATTGGTGGTTCGACTGTTTTGTTGACACTCACAATAACGCAGTGACTTGACTTGATTGTCATATTTGACTTTTGTATTATTCTGTTCGTCACACATACATCTCTTTCACAGTTATTTACCTCTAAGAGCTGTAACCCAACAGCAACCTTATAACGACAACAATAAAGATCACTGTGATTTAAACAGACTTGACAGTTGCAGCAAGCCAACAGCAACTTTATTGTCACGAGGTTAAGGACCACTGTAATATTGACAGTGATGCAAAATCAGAAGTAAAATAACTGCAAAAAATCTGCGTGATCAATCGTAATCTGGTTTTGTATAGAAAAACTGTTTTTTGATGTACGGACGCCAGCGCATCAAACTACTACAATCTGTTTTATCAGCATTAAGGTTCAAGGTTGATTGGGAAAATTTGACAGTTTCGGGTAGCTTGACCTGCTGCCGTCTGTGCATATACGTGTAATTTTACACGATTCGTGAACGCGTGATCATACGGTCGATTGAGTTTCCACTGACTCAAAGCGACCCCTAAACGTTATGCCTAAATAAAAGCTCATAACTTTTGAATTTTCAACGTTCGGTTCAGCGCCGAGAGTTCAAAATTTAACAGTGCAATAATATTTTGGCATTTAGAAATCACCTTAGTGTTTATAAAAACAGGAATACGAACCGTAATACAAATCGATTCCTACAATAGTAAGCCCAGTGGTAACGGCCTCGATTTACGAGTTGTAGGTCGTGGGTTCGAACCCAGACAGGCGCTTTACTTTGTGTAAATTGTTTCATCACTACTGCTATCAAAACGATGAACGAAAACATTGTGAGGAAACTGGCATGTCTTAGAACTCAAAATTTGAAGTTAGGTGACACCTACCAACCCGCACTGGGCCCGCGTGGTAGATTATGGCCCAGTCTCTCTCATACAGAGGAGGCCTGTTTTCCAGCCGTGGGCACATTATAAGCTGCTGCATGATGGTGAAAATCGCATTAAAATCTTATTCGAAGTTTAGAAGTACTAATTGGTCACACACAAAACGTGACTATGTTTTGTACTATGTATAGACTCCATATCTAATCTCCCTCTCGAAGAGAGGAGGCCGGTGTCCCCGGCCTGTTATGATGAAATCCAATACCAGTAAAGTAAGACTTAGCACAGAAATTGAAGTTCTCTTCAACCATAGTAACTTCGGCATCACTCGGAACTTGTTCAAACTGCAAGCGAACTGTGCACTGCGCTGTCGGTAAACAGTTTAAATGCAGTTATGTCAATTGCACAAGAACTGAAACTACTATTTTGCAGTCAGTTGGCTTGCAATTCAAATGCAGACCATTTATGTGTACTGTTAGGCTATTATTCAACCAAGACTTGAACGCTTAACGTGCGCTGAGAGCGACTATACAATCCTCATTGCGTTGGCCTTTCTGACATGTTTGAAACAGCATTTAAAATTTGTAGTACGTGTTACTCCGATTTGTCTGTCACTTTCACATCATTGCAGTTGAGAATACGCAAAGACTATATTTTGCAGTTTAAGAAATACTCCGTGCTGCAACTGTGGCCCAATTTTCTTTCGAAAAAAAAAACTATGTTTTTAACCGACGAAAAAAATCTTTTTACTGAGTAATCCGATTGTGATAATTCATTTTTATTGGAAAGGGTATATATACCCCAAAGTTGGTCCCATATAAATTTGGAAAAAAAAATCCAACCCTAAGGGTGGGAAAACAGGGGTGATTTATTGTTCACTCACAGATTTGAATGCTGAGTTGTGTATTATTACTCTACTCCACATATGCCACATAAGCCTGCCCTTTGGCAAACAATTAGTAGATTATAGCCACAAAAAATTATAAAATAAAAACCTTTTTAGTCGGCGCCAAACAATCAATAAACAAAGATCTAAATTAAAAACGGCGCGGCGCCGACTCAAAATTATTTAGGTATACTTAAAATTAGTTTAAGAACTTAGTTATTAAGGTTAAATAAAAAAGGTTTATTATTTTTTGCTTTTCAGTTTTGTCGGCGGTTTAATTTTTTTGTAAAAAGGTTTTAATACCTTTTTTACGAGACGCAAGCCTCAAATTTCCATACTTTACAGATAGAATCAAAATCACCGTTATGGTGTATGGTGATTCTGTGCTGATGATCCAATAAATCATTACCTACAGACAGCATTATGCAAACAGCAAACAAAAACTTAGTGTGAAGGATTTGCTCCTCACTGCCTGTAAAGCACCTTAACACATTGATAACTGGCGAAATGTCACCTCTGCCTATACCTTCAAGCTTTCTCAAAACAATACCTTCCATTATTTTTCTTAAGGATCCCAACGGAATAGCGCCATTTGGTAAAAACGTCAGATCATAGAAGCTTAACTCAACTCTTTGTTTTTAAAACAAAGTCTTGAGAGACAAAAAGTGACAGCCGACAAATCCGACAGCTCCGTGTTATTTTATATTTTAAAATAATTTATCTCGCAATTCACAGTTTTAAATATGTTAATTAGTGAAAGTGGCCCACAATGAGCAAGTGACATTGTTATTCAATGATTATTTCTACAAACTAAAAAGTTATAAACATTAAAAAAAAAAACAAGTGTCATCATCTCGAAAAAGGACAAATCAGTGCTATTACAGTGATTTTTACAAATAAAAGTACTCAATACTCATTAAATAACAGTACTGTACCATAACTGAAATTTAATAACAATCAAAAACAGTGTTATTCCAAAAGTTATAATAATCTTGTGAACTAACCTTCAATTCTAATTTATCAAAATCGTAACTGAATTGTGTCTCAAAAACTTTCGAAAACCAAAGACCAATTTGAAACGGAGATCTAACGAACGTCTGGTCTAGTGGCTTCTGTGTGTACCTCGCATGCGTGCGACAACTCGGAGTAGTGAGTTCGAATCCAGCAACGAGATGTTCTTTTTCTTCATTAATTTATTCATTTGTATAATAGAACATTCCAAGCAAGGTGAATTAGTAACGGATAAATTTTAACGATAGTTAAAAGAGCCTAGTGCCTACGCTAAAAAAAAAATTAAAATTGTACATTTAGTGTTGTCCTCTCACTAAAATTACCCCAGTTCGGGGAAATTAATTTAAAACTCGGACCACCCAGGGAAGCCACAATGGGGTCGAGAATTAAAAGCACTAACAATAGCGGCCGTAAGGACCCTCTACAAGTCACTTGTTACAGATGCAAAAAACAAGTTGATTACCGAAGTACCTTACTATGCACTTTATGCAAAAACCATTTTGAATTTGATTGTGCTGGTTATCCTGAGAAAGTATATCGCTTAAAGAATCTAGAAGAAAGGAAAAAATTCAGATGGGAATGCAAAGCGTGCACCCAGAAAGCAAAAGAACAAATCACACCCAGCTCTCTTGCATCCAATGTAACAATGAGGACAAAAAAACGCTCGTCTCCTAAAGCATACATAGATGACACACCTAACGTACCAGAGGAGAATACGCCTTGGTCTACTCCAAAGAGCACAACCTCCGATCTATATGACTCACACATACTCACAATGGATCATACACACGATGACTCAACTGCCATAACCGACAAAACATTATCAAGGAGTATGGAATGTACGGTGACTGATTCAATCTACGCCCAGGAACTGAAGGATACGATTGAACTCCTCCAAACACAACTTAGTAGTTCGCAGAATGAACTTGAGAATATCATACTCGAAAACAATGAGCTTCGTAAACACAACGATAAATTGCTGAAAGATAACATTACTTTGAAAAAATTCTTATGCCAACCACCGCAAAAAGAATGTGAGACACCGGAAGTTACAAAAAAAATGAATACATATTCTTTGTTACACCAAGATATGCAAGCTTTCTTTACGCCACCTAGAAATCTGGCTACAAGTAGCAATAGTAAGACAAAGACACAACTCAGTGGAAATATCTTGAGCCTACAAAAAAATATCGCAGATCTGGAGCATCAGTTAAAACAAGCTGGAAACGAAATATTCAACCTCAAGGATCAAATACTGAAGCTTCAGAAGATTATGGAAACTAATCGTGAATTTCAAAAGGAAAAAAATACTCCACTGGATGCTCTAAAAATTGAGCGCACGAACAAAATATTTATATTTGGCACTCAACAATGTGTTGGACTATCATCTGCATTGATACACTCAAGACAAGATACATCCTATGAAAAATATACCGTCACGTCTCTAACGAAGCCATATGCACTAACTAGTGACATTATTAAGAACTGCCAAAATATTCAGCTTTCGCCAACTGACAAACTGATTATTTGTGTGGGTGAAAATGACTATGATGTAAAGATTTTGTCCTCACAACTTCGTCAACTTCTCGATCTATTTGGCAATAATAATGTAATTATTCTGAGTTTACAAAGGAATATGTACTTAAATTTAAATGACTTGAACCAAACCATAAGCAATATTTGCAATGAATACAAAAATGCTAACTTTATTGACGCTAATCATAAATTAAATAAAACATGTAAATTAATTAATTATACTATTGACTATGATGATTATGAAAAAAAATACTTGAATGTCAAAAAACTAAAGAAATTAATACTGCGTAGTCAGCCAAATCCTACGAAATCTGATAGCAAAAAGAAAAATTATCCTAAGGGAACAATCCCGTATTACTTTGCACGAAAACAGCCAGAATGTGATACTCAAAATAAACCCGATGTAAAAAATCCCTCTTCTACAAAAATAGGTACAATACCACACTATTTTAAGGTTGTAGACAGGAAACAGCTTTTTCGTGAAAAATTTTAGCAAATCCAAGACTTTTAAGATATTTCATCAAAATATCGCTAGCATCTTATCAAAACAGGAAATACTAGAACTAACACTACTAGAATTACAAGACGTCAATAAAGAACCAGATATTTTATGTTTCTCTGAAACCTTTATGCGTGCCGGTAATGAAAAATACTTAAAATTAAATAACTATATTTTAGCAACTGCATTTAGTAGAGACAAACGGAGAGGGGGAACCTGTATCCTTGCCAAACAGGGTATTATATACAAGGAACTTGCTTACATAAAAAAATATTCAACGCCAAAATCATTTGAAGCCTGTGGCATTGAAATCCCGTGGCACAAATTATTAATAGTATGTACATATAGAACGCCAAAGTCTGACCCCAAGGTATTTTTGAATAAGCTCGACCAATTTATGAATGAAACACATAAGAAATATGGGCCAAGCACAAAAATTGTAATTGCTGGTGATTTTAATATAAATACCCTAAAACCAGGCAAAGTGACTACTTATTTAAAAGATTTATGCAATACCAACAATCTCCAAATACATATTCAGATTCCCACACGTAAAGACGCTTGTATAGACCATATACTGAGTAATATAAAGACAACATCAACAGATGTTTTGCCTCTTTATTTATCTGACCACGACACTGCCCAATTGTTAGACTTTCCAGTAAAAGAGCAAAGTTCGAAGTCCAAATCATACTACATTTATAAGAAAGACTACTGTAACGAAAATATCAAAAAATTCACAAAATATCTTGAAAGTTTATCGTGGTCTGAAGTACACCTAGAAACTGACCCAAATAAGGCTTTTAATAAATTTAATGACTTGTTATGTCTCTTATATAACTTATGCTTCCCAAAAATTAAAGTAAAGATTAATAACTCTAACACGTACAAACAAAAATGGATAAGTAAAGGTCTAAGGAATAGTTGTAAAACTAAACGATCTCTACGATATCTTTACTACAAAAATAAAACTGTAATGTTTAAAACAAAATATAAAAAATATTCAAATATACTGGATAAGTGCATTACTAAATCCAAAATGAATTCTAATATTAATTTCATTGAAAAAAGCCAAAACAAATGTAGAGCAACGTGGTCTGTCATTAATCACGAAATTGGGAATACGAAATGTGACAATGAGATTTCTGAACTACAATTAGATAAGCAGATACTGACTAATCCCACTGACATAGCGAACGCTTTTAATAATTATTTTATTGACTCGACAAATACCTTAGGAACTAATAATTTACTTAATGACTCTAGTACAGCGTCAATTCCAAATTCCATGTTTCTTAGTTCCATGACTGAAGATGAAGTTAAAAAGGAGATTATTGCTTTAAATAATACTAACTCCGAAGGTTATGATGGAATTAGCACAAAAATCATTAAAGCCTGTAAGAATGAGCTAATTTCCATATTGACTTATTTAATCAACCTCTCATTTTCATCAGGTACTTTTCCTGATGCCTTAAAATTATCAGTTGTGAAGCCACTTTACAAAAAAAACAATAAAAATGACGTGAAAAACTACCGTCCGATTACTCTTATTCCAATTTTGTCAAAAGTATTTGAAAAATGTATGCTCAATAGACTTGTCAACTTTTGTAGCAAATATAACATTATAGCAAAAGAACAGTTTGGATTTCAAAAGCACAAATCGACAACACAGGCAATATTTTCCCTTTTGAGCAATGTCCTGACTAATCTAAATGATACTCACTTAACAACAGGGCTTTTTTTCGATCTATCACAAGCTTTCGACTTTGTAGCACATGACGTTTTATTAAAAAAGTTAGAAAGTATTGGTATAAGAGGACTAGCATTGCAGTGGATTTCGTCTTATCTACGTGACCGGAAACAATACGTTCTTATAGATAAAGTGCATGAAAACTTACTTTCTTCGTTTTCTTCTGACTCCAGGGAAAATAAATGCGGTGTCCCTCAAGGGAGTGTCTTAGGACCAATTTTATTTATTTTATATATAAATGACATAACACGAGTGACTAATCATAAATGTATATTATTTGCAGATGACATTTCAATAATTGTGACGTCTGATAAGAAGTATAAATCAATATCTGATCATGAAATTGACATTAATAATACTATTGACAATATTTTAGAATGGCTACGGACAAATAAATTAAAAATCAACTTAGACAAATCTAATTTTATACAATTTAATAAATCTAAACATGCTAAATACAATTTTAAACTTAACGTTGATAGACTGAAAGAAGTTACACAAACCAAATTCTTGGGTATCCTCATAGATCAAGACTTAAATTGGAAAGTACATGTAGACAATTTGTGCAATAGGATCAATAAATTTGCTTACGCTCTCAGACAAGTGAAGAACGTGATAAATAGAAAAACGGCAATAACTATCTACCACGCATATATAGAATCCATTTTACGCTACGGGCTCATTATATGGGGAAACAGTACAGATAAAGATAGAGCATTTATTGCACAAAAAAAATGCGTCAGGGCCATTTGTGGACTTAAACCCGATGAGTCCTGCGAACCGTTTTTTAAAAAGCTAGGTTTATTACCACTTCCCTCACTTTACATTTACGAAACCTGTAAATATGTGTACTGTAATAAGGGATTGTTCAATAAAGCGTATGAACTAATCACTCGGCCAACAAGGGATCCACACAGACTTGTATTAAAGGATAATCCTAAGTCAGCCAAGTATGCTAAAAGCTGCCTTGTCATGTGTGTGCGTATATACAATAAAATTCCAAACGAACTAAAATTACTAAATAATACGAACTCATTTAAAAGCAAATTATATAAATGGCTGAATGGACATAACTTTTATGACATTAAAGATTTCCTTAACATGTAAATATAACATATTTTCTACAGGTATTATTATTATTAATTGAATTAAATTAATGCAAATGTGTGTATATGACGAATTGATCGAAATCGAATGTTTATTTTTAAAATTGTGCCTATAAATTATTTTGCATGCAATTGATACAATTTGTGTATAGCTAAACATGTGGACATTATACATCTTTAACACCTTTATACCATGTTTAAAGCAAATAAAGACTTATCTTATCTTATCTTATCTTATCTTGGCAAACACTTGAAATGTCCTACAAAAATACTCCACCCTCCCTTTAAATCTAATGGTATAAGATTACAAGTCATAGGTTCTTCAATAATTCATTGCGAACATCGCTTGTGTGATGCAGCCGTTACAGCGGCATCTGTTGGCGGGCGAACGCAACTCTTGACCTACATGAATTTGATGTTAAATTCATTGGGTAAGATTATCGGGGGAGATGTTTGAAAGGGATTTGGTGGCATCGGTATAGGAATAGAAATGAACGAAAACAAACTGAGTGTTTTAGTGCCCATAAGTCAGGACTAGTTCGTGTCTATGTGAAATGATGACCATAACTTATATGTAAAGTCAAGGACGTTCATTGTTCTTTGGCCTAAGAATTAGCATTGCCATTCAACGTGGCAATGCTGCCAGTCTTCTGGGCACGTTTCCGGATGACAGCGATGCGGACGAGTACTCCAACGTCTAAGTGTCCTTTTAGTTTTGTATTTATGTGTGTAGTTAGTCGTTTAATTTAGTATCTAATGTTAATAGTTCTTGTGTTAAATATTGTTAAGCAAATTGACTACCAACTTTAACAATTAATTTCTCTGACTCCGTCGGACGGAGTCCTGCGGGTCTACTCCGAAGTAGTATCGGCCGAATGTTCGGCCGTTTCCTGCTACGAAGTTACTATTTGGTTCGGTCGGTTCTGATCCTACACTCCTACACCCTTTCGAATATTGACTATGGTCCCGACCCAAGTGAGCCGATCCGAACTTTTTTTCGCATTTTTCAATAATATTCGGTTCGGCCATGTGTCGGTCCGATCCGAACATTCGCACTTTGCACTTCGGAGTAGGCCCCCTGGAGTGGAGACCGCGTATCGGCAAGCGTAGTGTGGAACGCCCACCAGCTAGATGGACAGACGACCTAAAGAAGGTGGCTGGGACGGACTGGATGCGGAAGGTGGAGGACAGGGCGTTGTGGTATGTCCAGCAGCAGTGGACTGCGATAGACTGAGTTGAAAGAATATGCCTCGACATTAGTGAGATTTTGTATAAACAATATTTTTTCCCTATATCCTTAATATAAAAATATCCAAAGCTTAGTCAAATCCTTGTTTCCACAAAATGAGTTTGTTCCGAAACATTATCAGAGGTATCGACTTTCTAAGGATCCAATATGTACGAGGAAATCTGTTGGGTCTAGATTATAAATAAAATATTATAAAGGCTATCTACAGGTCAGTCATTTTATCAGTTTTCCATCGGACGTGTTTTAATGAAAATTTTATTTATTGGAGTTTCCAGGAATAAAGTTAGGTAAAGTCTTTTGAAATCAGACCTATGGTTATTTATAGAGAAAACTGACTGTGAATGTGAGTATCATGTAGATTGAATACAATATACACAATTTGACAACACGGTTAGCGCAGTGGCTGAGCGATCGGACTGCTGCGCTGCGTGTCGCGGGTTCGATTCCCGCACAGAACAAATATTTGTAAGTCCTACATGTATTTGTTCCGAGTCTGGGTGTTTTTCTATGTATAATATGTATCAACAAAACAAAAAAAAAACAAAAACAAAAAAAACAAAAAAAAAACAAAAAAAAAAACAACAAAAAAACAAAAAAAAAAAAAAAATGTATATAAGTAGTTTATCAGCCATCTTGTTACCATAACACAAGCATTAGGTTGCTTAGCTTGGGACTAGATGGCGCTGTGTGAAATGTCCAGGGATATTATTATATATTATTATAATATGACTTTATAACTGTCTGGTGGTTTTGAGTATTTTGTATATGGCCTACGCAACTGTCCTGCAGACCTGATAGCGTCGTGTGACGGGTCGTTGAGCTCTCTAATAGGGCTGAGCTACACGTTGACCGATGCTTGCATGCCATCTGTTAGGACAGGTCAACTCAAAGCTGCAATGAGTCTTTCTCCAAATGGCTCTTCCAGACGCGGCCCTGCATGGTTAGACTCGCATAAAATCCTAATAATATAATGGTTGGACTTCAAAAGAGACCATGGCCTCTGAGTTTGTTTCGGTATTTTTTCTCAGGGATCAGTCAGATAGGAAATGCCATCTAGTTTTTAACCGACTTCTAAAAAAGGAGGAGGTTCTCAATTCGACGGTATGTTTTTTTTTTTGTGTGTTTGTTACGCGATTTCTCCGCCAATTGTGGACCGATTTTCAAAATTCTTTTTTTGTTCGAAAAGAGATACTTTTGAAGGGGTCCCATAGAAATTTCATCAAAAACGGTTCAGTAGTTTGGTTTGTAAACCTAAATTACTGGTAAAAATTACAACTTAAAAGTGAAAAATAAAAACTTTTTTGCAAAAAAAAACAACCGACTTCCAAAAACGACACTACAAAGTGAAAAATAACTTTAATTTCGGAAGTCGGTGGCAAACAACGAAAATGCGAACCCGACGACACCGACTTCCGAAATTAAAGTTATTTTTCACTTTGTAGTGTCGTTTTTGGAAGTCAGTTGTTTTTTTTTGCAAAAAAGTTTTTAAAAAATACTGATCAACAAAATATCGACGGGTAAAAGTGTCCCTAAAAGATCTACTGACATAAATAAACATTTTATTTCATTTCCACTTTTAAAACGAATAATATCAACATTATGCATATTGAGCAAACGTGGTGATCAATCCTCGTGCCTTTCTGCCCAGCAATGGGACAATAATAAACTAGTATTATTAGTATATTTTATGGTAATGTAAATTAAGTTGATTTCAAAATAGTTTTAAAGTGATATTGTTTACATGTTTGGAATCTAAATTGCAAACGCAGTATAAGTCTTGAATTAAGTACTCTGTCCATTTTCAAACATACTGAAATTTAATTTAAGCTAACGCAAACATGTCTCGAATTGAAATTTAAGATAACGCATCTCAGGCCCCCAAGATACAGGCGCTGTCTAGTTTGGGGACCGCTGTTCAAATAACTATGTTTTATATTCTAGTTACAGTAAGCATACAATGTTGTTATTTTTGAAATTTATTTTGTAACAATGAACCATTATATTATTCTTCAATCAACTCAGCCTATTGCAGTCCACTGCTGGACATAGGCCTCTCCCAGGCTGCGCCACAACACCCTGTCCTCCGCCTTCCGCATCCAGCCTGTCCCAGCCACCTTCTATAAGTTGTCCGTCCATCAGCTGGGGGGCGTCTCACACTACGCTTGTCGATACACGGTCTCCACTCCAGGACTCGTCTGCTCCTCGTTTATTTTGATTATTATTGAGATTTTGCTAAATTATGCTAAAAAATGTATATATTCAGCATATGAATGGTGTAATTAAACATAATATTATGCCTATTTCCCAGAAGGGTTTAGGCAGAGATGTACAGTAGGTACCCACATTTTGCCAGTTACATGTAAAGCCTCCCTAAAGTCCTGTTTGAGAAACTGATTTACGGGTATTATTTTACTGTGAAAGTCCAGCCTACCGTTTCAGTAATAAACAGAACACTACAATTTCAACTGCCACTGAAACTTTACATAATTCATAGCGCTCTCTATAATTTCGTTATGAAACTAACAGATTGAATAGTCATGCAAATTCCAATCTTCCTAGATTGAATTAGAGTTCAAACTTCGTTGATTGGATTCGTGAATCAGCAACTCTTGTGATACACTGCGTCTTTGATTTGTTGAGCATTTTGTTGAGTCATTATTTTGACAGGATATTACTTGGAACCCTGGTGGCCCTGTGGTAACGACCCTGACTTACGAGTTGTAGGGCGTAGGTTCGAACCCTGACAAGCAATTTTCTTTGTGTATATTATTTCATCAACACTGCTCTCAAAATGGTGAAGGAAAACATTGTGATTAAACCGGCAAATCTTAGAACCAAAAACTTGAAGACAAGTGCCATCTACCAACACGCACTGGGCCCGCGTGGTGGATTGTGGCCCTCTCCCTCTTACAGAGACGAGGCCTGAGTCCCAGCAGTGGGAACATTACATGCTGATTATACTTATGCTATTAGGAAAAGTGATAGGTCACGTGCGTAGTACTCGCAAACCGTCGTGCGTTTATGACCGTAAACGAAGCAAAAGGAGTATGATAGGATCGTAGTGTAGTTTCTACCCTAACCGCATGCGAAAAAAGAGTGTTTATGACGCGTGAGTTTATCGAAAAAGGGAACTGCACATACTAATAGGTAATGTGTAATCCCTTTTCAATTTCCCATAACTGATCGTCTTTTTCTGATGTGCCTTGTAACTGCGACCTATTTGGATGTAGCACTCGCGGGCCGCTACCGAGACAAAGCTCGCTTTGCTCACTCGGGTTGCTTCGCTCACTCGGCTCGCGCCTGGCTGGTTGTAGTTCTAACCTAACCACGGTACCAGGATGCATTAAATAAACGAAGGTTTGTTGAACAACTTTTATAACTACATTTAATACATTTTTCTATGATCTGCCGATCGATTCTGTAAAAATCTCACCGTGAAAAGTTAGGTGAAGTGAGCTTAGAGTGAGCTGTCAATAGTGTCAATCCCTAGCATTAGTTGGAATGACAGCTCGTTCACTTCACCTAAGTTTTCACAGTGAGATGGTTACAGAATCGCACTGCTGATGTCGCTTGTCAGCTAAACTGACTCCTTCAATTATTTCTTTTGTTATGCGCGGTTACAGCCTCACAATACCATGTTTTTTAAATAGCCGATATTATTAAAATAATGTTAAAAGGTTAAGTGTTGTTCGATCTTCACAGATAAAAATAAGTCATGCGTATCCTGAGCTATCATACGCGTTACCAACTTTCTGACTAATGGTTAATATTTTTTCCACGACAAGGACAGACTATTTTCGCAAGCTCGTGATAATTCAAAATAATGAGAGAGTAAGATCAATTAGTACAGCACCCTAATTACGTAACACACTATTAATGACAATCTGAGTCATTTTGAAGGATACAACTAACCCATTGCTTCATGTGTTCGAAAAATTTATCTTCTCAACAACGTAAATAACGCAATGAACATTGTTGAGCTACATATAACAAAATTAAAGCCATTAATTACTATTTACAAACTTTTCAGAGAAAAAAGACGATCTGCAATCGTAGCAGGTAACCCGATAGCGAGAAACTTCATACAATCGCGCAATGATAGGTTCACTTCTGAAAAGTACCGCGGTAAAAAACTAAGAACCTTTACACTCTGTGGCGTGACGTTCGTACTAATTCGGAATCACAAAGATTATCGAAGCGCAAACTTTTTCTGGTTTACTTGTACGCATGGCTACACATAACCAGTATAAGCTAACTTCGGATTGTACGAAAAATCTACACAGTGCGAGGTCAGCCAAAACTGGAAATCTATAGCTTGATGTGCAGCCGTGTGTAACTAGATACTCTTCTACCAATAATGAAGCTAAATAAATTCAGAATTTACCGGTCCCGACAGATTGTAAGTCAACTGAAGAAATTGGGTTATTTTTACGAGTGCTCGCAAACTGTTTGCAGAATAAAATAATGTTTTCTTTAGGTACCTGCCACAAATACTTTTAGTTCAAGTCCGTTTGTCGTTTGTCCGTTTGCCGTATCCTTAGTAAGAAATAGGTTAAGATTTTACCTTACTGGTTGTTTTACCTACTGCAGAGCATTACTCTCAAAACGGTGAAGAAAAACGTCTAGAGGAAACCGACAGACATGTCCTGGAATGAAAACTTCAGATTGAAATAAAATGTTTATATCTGTAAGTGAATCTTTTGAAGACACGTTTAAACGTCAGTTTCGGCTAGTATTTTAAAACTAGATGGCGCCGGCTTTTCCTACCTGACTGATCCCTGAAACAACAACAACGCAGAGTTATGTCTAAAAGCGCCTTTTGAAGAAAAAGCCGTTGTAGGTTTGAGTTGACCTGTCCCGACAATTGGAATCAGTCATCGTGTAGCTCAACTCTATTTTAGGGAGCTCAACAACCCGTCACACGACGCTACTTGATCTAAATTCAGATCTAATCGAAGACATGTGATTCTATAAATCCGCACTGGGCCCTCGTTGTGGATTATGTCCCGTACTCTCTCACAGGGAAAAGACTTGTCTCCCAGCAGTCATTTATAAGTCAAATAGTGTATAGTTAAGCAGGCGTTAATCATTACTTAACTACATGTAAGCCTTAATATAATATAATATAATAAGCCAAAATGCCTTAAATAAATAACCTATTCAGAACTGTCAAAAACATTGTTACGAACATGAATATCTACGTTCAAGTTTATGTTCGTTTGACCTTTCCCTTTAAGAATTGTTTGACAGTTTGCTTGACTTTCTGCCGTAGGTATTCTTTAAGTTATGATGAACCTGTAAGCAAAGTTAATTTGTGGTGAGTTATTAATCAATAGTGATTTACTATCTCTACTAACTTTTTTGACTGGCTGGATTTTTACCACATTTTGGGGTATTCCCGAGGGCGTAAACAAAGTGACCCTCTATCATTGATAACGATGATGGAAATTTAGTCAGTCGAGATTGACATAGGCTACTGAAAAGCTTATGTCAAATGTTGAAAGTAGTTGTACAAATACGAAACGTTCTAAATTCTATTGTCGCTTGTCTAATGTCTAAGCCCTCTGGTAGATCGAACATTATTAATTATTCCTCGTTTCCTGAAGTCAATTAATTAGACGGTGGCTCATGCTCTGCGGTGCTCATACGGGTCACCGCATGATAACCATGATTTATACTAGTATAATTTACAGTATTCTGGGCACGTTTCCGGATGACAGCGATGCGGACGAGTGCTTCGACGCCTGAGTGACCAAAAAACAAAAGGATATTTTTGTATTTATTTGAATATTTAGTTAGACATTTAATTTAGTTTCTAGTGTAAATAGAAAGTTGCTTTATATAGGTATTGCATTACTAGAAATAAATAATTTTAAAAACCATTGAAAAAATATATAAACTAGTAGGTTTACATTAAGAGATTAGCCAATTTAATCCCGGCTGTCATTTGTAAATCTTTGACAGTTGTAACGGATCGTAAGAAGTCCGAAAGTCTGACAACCAGTCTTATCAAGAGGTATCGTATTACTCAGACACTGCGTTGTGGAGTTCAGATAAGCAGTCACTCTTTGTAAAATTCTGTATTCAGCTGCACCCGGTTAAAATGAAAGCTGACCCCATCATCAGCCAAAAGACGTCCACTGCTGGACATAGGCCTCCCCCAAGCACCTCCACTTCGACCGGTTCTGTGCTTCTCGCATCCAGCGGATTCCTGGGGCCTTCACAAGGTCCACCTTGTGGGAGGCCTTCCAACGCTACGTCTTCCGGTACGCGGTCGCCACTCCAGAACCTTTCGGCCCCATCAGCCATCTGTTTTGAGGGCAATGTGCCCTGCCCACTATCACTTTAGCTTGGCAATTAATAATAATAATAATATTTTATTCAGTATTAAATTGGTAAAATATTTACATAAAGTCTTAGAAATAACTTACAAAGGTATAATAAAGTTAGATGCCTGTACTAGGATTAACCTGTATCACAGCCGGCATGAGCATACTTCATAGTAATTGTAGGACAATTAATTTCTTAATAATATTTAACATTAGAAGTCTTGATGTAATGACAAAAATTTATTAATTAGTTATTTTATACTTAGTTTACTTAAATACTAATTAATTCTTCGGGCTATGTTGGGAACCTTGGTTTTCCTGCGGATCTCTTCATACGTCAATATAGTAGAGGGAAAAGGCTTGGCAAAAGATGATGTTGTTCAATATGTCCATCCGTATGTCCCTACATCCGAACCCCAGCAATTCGTCTTAGTAATCTCTAAATAGTGACGTCTAAAATATATGTCTGGTCCCACAATTTGATTCTGTAGAGATAATACGACAGACCCGAGCGACGAAGTTTTATTACTGACTCCGGATTTTTAATTATGAAGTGGAGAAACTTTGTAGCACACCCAAATGGATGATACAATTATATTATTATGTAAAGTTTGAAAGTCGGTAGTTCTTTTAGTTTTTTAGCATTTACAATATTGCGTAAGGGTGACATTTGTGGAAGTTGTAATGGCCCAAAGCTGTGTGCAAACTGAGTCAAGACTGTCTGAAGAGGCGGGTGTGGATCTCGGTGTGCCGACCGGATCAGTGTTTGGGCCAGTAGGTTATATAATGCACGTGAACAGTGTGTCGAATGTTGTGGAGGGGTGTCGAGTGTTTATGTATGCAGATGACATGTGTGTAGCTTATGCTTCGAAAGATATAATTGAGGCACGACAGTGCATACAAGAAGACTTCGAGCGTATCACCAAATGGGCACATGATAATGGAATAATTTTAAATCTGACTAAGACAAAATGCATGCATATACGCTCGCCACACAATCTACGAGCTAAAACTGTACAAAGAGAGGACCTTGATGTAATAGGACATACATACGAATGCCTACATAGCGATAAGGCTAACTGCGTATGTGTGAAATTGGATTATGTTAGCACATTTAAATATTTAGGCCTTAATATTGATTCAAATTTTAATTGGAAAACGCATGTAACTGACATATGTAACAAGTTGAGATCAGTATTGGGGAAGTTCTATCAGTTGAACAATGTGGTAAATAAACAGACGCTATTGATTGTATATTATGCACTTGCTGACTCACTAATCAGCTATGGACTGAGTATGTATGGGCGAACGTTTAAGACGTACTTGCAAGACATAAAAAAATTACAAATACGATTAATTAAGTTCCTAGTCAGCAAAAAGGTTAAGAAAAAATGTAACAAAGAATATGAAAACTTATTTCCCATTTGTAAAATCCTACCAATAGATAAGGAAGTCGATTATTTGATAAGCATCGAACACTATTACAGCGATGAGTTTAAAGTACCTGTTAAAAATAAATATAACACAAAAAGTGTAAGAGAGAAAAGACTAGTTCAACCGAAAATAACAAATTATTATGGGGAGAGAACTTCTAAATATTTAGTGCCAAAAGTGTTTAACAGAATAGATATGTTAAGACAAACCCCTAAATTGAGTAAAGGTATAATTAAATCTAAATTAAGGAGTGTGTTTCTCGGTAACGATGAATCTGCCTTTATCGAGAAGTAAATTCACACCATATACCTACCTAGCTATATTCAAATTTTTATTCATGTTTCAAATTGACGTTATTTCAGGTTAAGCGAATGTCAACTTTATTGTAATGGTATTTATGTTGATTTCGGAGTGACTGGCACTGTTAGGAAAGTTATAGGAATGTTTGAAGTTGTAGCGTGAACTGAACTTTAATGTGTAGGAATTAAAGTTAATTTTCCATAAACTCATGTTTGTTTACATTTTTGGCGAATATGTCGCGATTTAAATTTAAAGTAGTTATTTCGTTAATTTCTTTAATACCTTAAGCACACAAATGTACAGAGGCGAAGTTGTAAGTGTTAAAATGGTATTATTATTATTATCATGTGAATCAAGCTAGGGGTTTGGTCGGGCCGGCGCGGGCAGGTTGCGGATACTTGTGGATGTGGCTCCGGGCGCGGACTTCTCCAGATGGACACGCACTTAGAACCTGTCAGTGTCCGGTATGCACGGTTCGTCCGCAATCTGGCCGTGCCGGTGTGATTGATCCCTGAGTGAAATAGTGCAAAGTTGATAGTTTTAAAGGTTAGTTTTTTACTATATTATGTGTAAATATCTAACGGGCGCTTCTCGCCATCAAACTCGAAAGTTTGGCGAGTAAAATTGTAAAAACAACAAATTAATGTATTTTTGAGAATAATAATAAAAAATAAATAATAATAATAATTGTACAAATAATTTATTTAAATGAGAAAAAAATGTATACCTCAGACCTGTTAGAGAGGGAACGCATCTCACGCCTCAGCCGCCGCGGAAGACGCTCTGGGCGTCGGGAGCCGCGTGACGACTCCCGGCCACCGTAGGCGCGGGCCTGCGGGCGGAGAGTAATGGGTAACTCACCGTCCGATCAGGACCAGGCCCGTGCCGGACGGCGCGTATGTGTTCCACGCGCGCCTCAAAGAGATGTCTGCAGAAGTGACGGGGCCCGATAGGGCCGAAGCCTGCCAGGGTAGCGGGATCGTCCGAAAGGGTTACCGCTGCCCTGGAACATAAAGGGCTAAGGAAGGAACACGGGTGGGTTTTAGTCAGTAAGAGTCTGACACTCCCTTCCGCTCCACCCAGAGCGGGAGGGGTCATTTGATGATCTCCCATCCTCAAAAAAAAAAAGACCTGTTAGAGCTTCGTAATTTTTTTAAAAATATGGTTAATATTTAGTAGCTAAGATCCAGTACTGACAACCTTTGTTATATAAAACACACTTATCACATAATCAGCCTATAATGTTCCCACTAATGGGAAACAGGCTCTATGAAAACCATGCTGGCGTGTAGACTTAGCACGAACACGCGACGTAAACGAAGCGTAAATTTGTTCGTTTATTGAAAATACAACTATCCTATAGAATTTTAGTTTTACTTTTTACAACAAGCATAGAACTACTACCCATCATCTACCTAGTCTTTTTCCAACTATGTTGGGGTCGGCTTCCAGTCTAACCAGATGCAGCTCAGTATTTTACATGGAGCGTCTGCCTATCTGACCTCCACAACCTGTTACTGGATAATACGAAACCCCTTGGTAAGTCTGGTTGTCAGACTTTCGGGTTTCTGACGACCCGTAACGACTTTCAAAGATCCACGAATGACAGCCGGGGCCAACGACTCAGCGTGC
The DNA here is from genome assembly GCA_951799955.1 of Apamea anceps. Classification (NCBI taxonomy): domain Eukaryota; kingdom Metazoa; phylum Arthropoda; class Insecta; order Lepidoptera; family Noctuidae; genus Apamea; species Apamea anceps. Next base: position 5,425,261 of record OX637528.1, read on the forward strand.
TTTCCAAGGCACAGAGGGGTCTTTGTATGTAAAGACGGTCACACACCAACGGACTAACCGCGGCAAGCGTAGCTTAACTTGATCGATCGACCCGTACGGCTGTTATTACTTAGCCAAGCCCCTCTCCATCTAAAGCTAAGTAAACGTAAACATTATGTGCAAACCGAGTATTTTTTTTTTTAATCGAATTTACATTACATACGTTTACTCCGCGCATTCGTTCACTGGTAAACAAACAGTATCATGGTCAGAGTTTCTCAAATTGAATAACGTTTTGACACTAGATTTGACGAGACATACCATTCTGAGTGAACCTAAAGGTCGTGAGCTTGATTGCAATCCATTGCGTTGAAACCACTTCTACTAATGTAAATTCCAAATAGATCGATTTTAGTAATTCCTAAATCAAAATCAAAAGTCATTTATTCAAATTAGGCCGAGAATCAGCACTTTCCGAACGTCAAAATTACATAAGACAGTCCCCCAAAACACCCGCCCTTCACTATTTTAGCTGCCTTACAAAGACTGCCTAAATATTATATCGATTCTCGAACTATTAATCCTAAATCCTATTTCCTACTAATATTATACACGCGAAGTTTGTACGGATGGATGGATGTTTGTTACTCTTTCACGCAAAAACTACTGAACGGTTTTGGATGAAATTTGGTACCCAGATGGTTTATCCCGATATTTCCACGGGATCGAAACTTATGCGGATGAAACCTCAGGGCCCAGCTAGTAATAAATAAAAGAAAACATTTATACCGAAGCACATAACTATTGCATGTAACGCGAAGTGGTCCTGACTTAGTTCTTAATCTGCTTGAAGTGACCTCTTAGTGGGGAACTAAAAGATAAATTGGATCGTATTTATATACTTCAAAAGGAATGTTTCTGTTTGTATGGGTCTGGGGATAAAAATAAAACATTTCTTCCATTTTCGTGGGTGTCGCTAGGATCTAGTTTGCACTGTGGCAGCTAGTGGAAAGCATAATGTTTTTAGTCTTAGGTTCATACAAAGTTACTTTCTCACATCATTCATTCGCATTTATCACATAAGGAGTATGTATATTTAGTATTGTTTCCAAAGGCTGTGGGTTTTAACCTCAGTACGAGCTGCTTCTCACAAGGTCAACTGAACGTCACTTGCTCTCACTTCACTACGTCACTACGTCTGCTGAGACCAAAACTAAAAATGTACACAGTGTACAGGGAAGTTTAATAAAATGTGGCTTTATTTTAGTATATTGTGGTGTCTTACGACATCCACGCGCACGAAGTTGCGGACAGAAGCTAGTTCTCAATAAACTACAAACAGACCGTAATTTGCTACTCTATTAGTAGGTACATAAAAAGCATCCATTTTATTTCGTGATGACGTAAGCAGTACGGCGTTCTGTCAAAACAAGATTATTGATTGGCCCGATCGCCTGCAGATGTGTTAGTGAAGTAATTGAAGATTGGAGCGAATAATCTGTCAATAGCATGTTTATTATTTTTAGATTAACAATATAATACTAGATTAAAAGATTATTATATTACAGTAATTAATACTATATTGTGTCCCACAGCTGGGCAAAAGCCTCCCCTTTTACTTTCAAATATGCCTGTCTTGTGCTTCTTCTTGTATCTGTCAAAAGGTTGGCATGGCGCAGGCGCTTTACTATGTGTAAATAATTTCATCCCCATTGCTCTCAAAACCGTGAACTGGCACGTCCTAGAACCAACAATTTGAAGACATGTGACATCTATCAATCCACATTGGGCCCGGGTAGATTACAGCCCACTCTCTCTCGAAGAGACACCTGTGTCCCAGCAGTGGGAACATTATAGGCTGATGATGAATGTTTGTATATTTCTTTCTGGATTATCTATTTCCTTTTCAAAACCATTTCACTAGCCTTTTCCCCGATAAGCTTAAAGTAGGTTCCAATAACTAGATGATCTGACAAAGACGGCATTTGTTATCATGACTTTCTCAGACATACAAAGATCACTCGAATATACTTTTCTTAACCATAGTTTGAGGAAAGCAGTGATGGCCCAGTGGTAACGGCCGCGACTTACGAGTTGTAGGTCGTGGGTTCGAACCCAGGCAGGCGCTTTATTTTGTGTAATTAATTTCATCACCACCGCTCTTAAAACGGTGACGGAAACATCGTGAGGAAACCGGCATGTCCTAGAACCAAAAATTCGAATACATGTGACATCTACCAATCCGCACTGGGTCCGCGTGGTAGATTATGGCCCACACCTTCTCACAGGGATGAGGCCTGTGTCTCAGCAGTTGAAACATTATAGGCTGATTATGTATTCTGCAACCATAGATTATGTAGCAGGAAATTGCACACTTAACCAGAATTTTATACGACTCCAAAGCTGTTTTTCGTATCCGATTAAAATGGAATCCAAATCCTCTTACTGCCAGTACAAGCAATCTCAAACACGGAATTGATCAGAAAATTAAAATGTAACAGAACAGCTTTTGAAACTCATCCGCGATTTCGAGTTGGCGAAGTCAATAAAAGATGCAGTAGCTACTGTTGCTAATTGTGTAGTGTTTGGTTAACGGGAACCAAGTTTTTGCATAACTATATTAACTGAGAGTACTGTTGCGGCTGCCGTGGATGTTTGCGGATTATAATATTAATGGTTTTGTCGCCATTATGAGGAATAGATGCGCCTCCCTGATGACGCGTGTTTCCGGCAGCACTAACAGTATTCTCGGTGTGTTTGCAAATCGGTGGGGTTCCCTGGTGTTGCGGAGGTGGATGCAGCTCCACGCTGAGTTTTAATTGTATGTATATCTGTGTCTGAAATCTACTAACACTAGAAGCTAAGTAAAATTTTTACCAACCCTATGGACTCCTGTCTGAGATAAGTTTTATATTCTATTCTATTAACATCAACTTCAGCTTTATATAAAGTCCATCTATTCACACACGAATTATATTAAGAGAAACATCTGAATGTGCTAAATTTTAATAATAACAGCCACAGCCGCACAGGTCGATCGATCAGGTTAAGCTACGTTTGCCACGGTTGGTCTGTGAATGAGTGACCATTTTTACCACATTTAAACCATCGTCATCTGCCACGTCTATTACCAAATATCTTGAAGTCGGTTTCCAGTCTAACCGGATGCAGCTGAATACCAGTATTTTACATGGACTGACTGCCTATCTGACCTCCACAACCAAGTTACTGGATAATACGATACCCTTTGGTAAGACTTTCGGGCTTCTGACTACCCGTAACGACCCTCAGAGATCTACAAATGGTAGGAGGGACCAACGGCTTAACGTGCTTACTGAGGCACGGAGAAAGGTCTCAATATGTTATGGATTATGGTTACCCATCAACGAACCGACTGCGGCAAGCGTAGCTTTATCTTCAACCGACCCGTATGGCTGTAATTATTTAGCCACGAGCTCCTCGAAATAGGCCGATAATAGTCATACAAAAAAAAAAACGGAACAAAGAGACTATCATCAAGAAAGAAGAATATTTTTTGGTTGATTAGAAGAAAATCTGGTCTTCTTCTTAGCGTGTCGATGGCAAAAATAAACATAATGTTTCAAATTTGCTTGGCCCATAATTCAGCAACGCGAATACCATTCGTTGAGATGGCCATTAGGTCTTCACGTGTGCAGGTGACAGGGCATGTGATCCAAGATGAGAGTTGAGCCATTGTCTGTGGAGAGACACCGCAAACACACCGGAGGTCAGAGCCTTCCATGATCCCCCACTTGTGGAAGTTGTCCTTGCTGTACCCTACTTGGGAGCGAAATCTATTTAAGGTTTTCCAAGTAGGCAACGCTAACTTGTGCCTAGAAGCGAGGCTCTCCGATGGTTTTATAAAGAGATCAGGAGGCTTAGGCTGTTCTCTTAAATATAAGAAGATCAGGTAATCAAACAAAAATAACCCAGTATGATGAAAAAAAAATACATTTTTCCTTTGCAAACACGGCCAGAATATATTTTACGTGTCTGCCGTTCTACGTGGACTTAGCTTGAATAAGAAATTATATCTAAAACGCTACCGTGAGGTCTCAATTCTGTATTCCAGTTATCTTTACCTTCCTTCCGAATAATTAATGGACTGGCTCATAGATTAGGAGATAATATATGGCGGGTTTTGGCAAGAGGGAAGTTAGAAGCGAAATCTATTTGAGTTCGGTGGTGGTTAGAGAGCAACTCACACCTAAAAATAGTGGCCGGTACATCCAGTATGGAACAGACACTTGGATCTTTTTTATTATCACTTGGAATTATTAATTTCATCTTGTTTTTGTTCCCAGCTTGTTAGAAAAATGTAAAGCATTTTTAAATCTATAAACTGTATTTTCATTTAATATTTGCATAATTTTAATTTTATTATTTATTCAGTTTCAATCTTGATGGGGTCATGAATATAAATAGATTCATAGTTTTTTTATATTAATATTTATTTTATACTTTACAATTTTCTTGACAGGAAATTTTCAGTAGCAATCTCGATTTGTGCCCCATTAATGGCAATAAGCTCGTCTCTATTAGGTACAGACGCCAGCACAGCAAGCTACTACAATCTGTCAAATTTCTTTAATAGATTTTCAACTTTATTACTAAAGTATTAAGGTTCAAGGTTGATTGGGAAAATTTGACAGTTTCGGGTAGCTTGACCTTCTGGCGTCTGTACATTCATACATATGTACATAAACTCACACCTTGTTCCAATGGGACAGAAGCCATAGAACGCCACTACTATCATTACATACTTCTTTTGCTTTGTTTACGTTCATACACCAGAGGGGCAATTCTCGTAATTTTAGGAACGTTCACAGTCTGAGGGGCAATTCTGGTAAATTTAAGAACGTTCACAGGTGATCTCAGTCTTAAGCTGACCAAAATACGTCAAATTTCCCTATATTTTGACAAGTTTTCGACATTTTTTTGTCGCCGAGATGAGACTGCGACTAGATTTTGATCGTTTTGAATTACGAGAATTGGCCTGCTGTTCTGTCTCAATCTGTCAAAAATACCTCTAATTTCCCAACATTTTAATTTTTTACAAGATTTTGACACTGATTGTGGCTGAGATTAGATTGCGAATAGATTTTGAACGTTTTTAATTACGTAAATATTGGCCTTTAGGTCCTGGTTCGCACGCCGGGCGTCTTCTAAGCTGTGGGCTCCTACCGGTGTTTCCACTTAAATCTGCCTTACAGATATATTTTGCTAGACGCCTTTCATTCATCCTCTCAACATGATCAAACCACCGAAGCATACTCTTATCCTATTACTTACATGGGTTTTAAACTCAGGTCAAAGAGGTGCGGGATCCGCACCTCTTTGAAAAAAGAGGCGGGAAGAAATTCACTCACGCCGTTTATGTCAAGTAACTTGTGTGGACGTGTTTAAACTGGCGTAAATATTCAGGTGAATTCCTGATGGGAAATATTTAATTGATTCTTTAAAAAAAATTTTGCGCTTCTAATGATGCAAACTTTTTAAAATTATTTATCATCTAAACACTCTGCGCATCTAGTGATGCAAACAAATAATCAGTCTATAACGTTCCCACTGCTGGGACATAGGCCTCCTCTCTGTGAGAGGGAATGGACCGTAATACATCACGGGGGCCCGGTACGAGTTGGTAGTGATGCAATCTTTTATTAAATAACAGAGCGTCTTTTTCACTTTCTGGGCTTTTCTCACAGTTGGTCGAAGTAACTAAGTTAAATTACCTCGACCAAACGGGTAAGGTTTTGTTGGAACTATGACCAACCACGCGCAAGCTCAACTGGCTGTAGTAACTAAGCTAGAGCACTCCGACCGAATGGGTTAGGTTAGGTTAGCACTGTGACCAACCGCGTTGGTCGCAGTTACTTGGATATGTAGTATTTTTAAGAACCCCAAAATATATATTATTTGAGTTTCACAAATAGAGGCGCAATCATTATATTTAATTATGATTTAATCTTATTTAAGCTACACAGATTAATTACTATTTTTACAAGCTGACACTAATATATTACTATATACAATTATATGATACGAAAAAATATAAAAAAGGCAGGAGCTCATTGGGCATCAAAAAATTCGTCCGCATCACTGTCAATGGGATAAGTGCCCAAAAGGCTGGCAGCATTACCACGTTGGATGGCAATGCTGATTCTTTGGACTAAAAATAGGCCACTCTAATATCATTATATTAGAGGGTTGAATAATATTTTTACGAAAGCAAAATGGGAGTTAATTTAGTTTCAATTACATAAATACCATTCCTAAATACCATACCATACCATACCATACCATTCCTATTTTTTTTTTTTAATTCGCCTAATTTTGAGCACGCCTTGAAACGTTACTGGCGAGATGAGAGTATGCTTATATACCTCTGCTTAACCTTTTTGGAATAAAAGCGAGATATCATTTTTTTTTTCTTAAAAAGTATTTTCAAATTCACATAATGCTCATTGGAATATAAGCAAGTAAGCTTCGCGTATTTTTAATTCAATTAAAAACTTCACATTAATGAACAAAGGATTGTTTTCAGCTCAATTCGTGGCTAATAAAAGCAGGTTGTTTACCAGCCATTTTGATTCAGAGCACGTTCGGTTAGTTTAACGAGGCAATCCTATGAATGACCCAATGGCTGTGTCAGTCGTGTTGCTATTTTAGGTGACTGCTGTTTGGAAGCGCTGCTATTTTATTAAAGACAATAAAATCATAGCCTGTATCTATAATTGATAATATTTCAATTAAAATAAATGTGGTTCGTTGGTACTACATTTATTGCGCACCAATTGAGAATGGCTGGACAGATTTGTAATTTTTTTTTAAAGAAAAACAAATTGGGCATTTTCCCGGAAAAATTTTATATTCGGGAAAAGGTGATTGTCCTTTTTTATGGGATTAGTGTATGAATAATTATTGAAAAAGACAGGACAAGGTCTGTAAGGCCAGTTATAAAAAAAAAAAAAAAACAATAGACTCCCTATTAAAACAGTACGCAACGCCAGAAATAGCTTTAATTTCGGAAGTCGAAAGTACAAAACCAAAGACACTTTTTACGGGTTAAATGTCGTAACCCTTTATCTTAGACTTAGGTAAAACCAGGGAAATTATTTGTTTATCAAATTGACTAAAGTTCGTTTTTTAAACCCAGATTTAACAGGTGTAATGTCAAATTTCTATACTAAAAACACAAACACAAAATACTTTAATGTCAGATTAGTATCTGGGATTAAAAAAACGAACTTTAACAACATAAATTGCTCGTATATTGAAATCACAACTGTCAATATACGAGCAATTTACGACTACGAGATACGACTGACAAGGATGCCAGTCGTATGAAATTGCTATAACACGACAAATTGACGTAGTCTGTCAAATTTATAAAGAACTAGCTGTTGTCTGCGATTTTGTCTGTGATCCAGGATGATAAGAATTCTATGTCATTCTCCAGGTCATGGTACCAATACCAAGTACCAATTTACCAAATTTCATTCAAATCCGGTAAGTCGTTTTAGCATGAAAGCGTAACAAACAAACAAGCAAACTCACTTTCGCATTTATAATACATACATACATACATATTGTATGTATTAGTTATAGAATTAATGTATCTGAAGGTGGCTGGGGTAGACTGGATGCGGAAGGCGGGGGACAGGGTGTTCTGGCGCAGCAACAAGTTAATTTTTAAAAGCATAATTTTTCTCGTCATCATCAGTCGAAAGACGTCCACTGCTGGACATAGGCCTCCCCCAAGCACCTCCACTTCGACTGGTTCTATGCTTCTCGCATACAACGGGTTCCTGTGGCCTTCACAAAGGTCTACAGAACCACAGGATCCGCAGGAGAACCAAGGTAACCGACATAGCCCGAAGAATTGCCAAACTTAAGTGGCAGTGGGCAGGGCACATTGCTCGCAGAACAGATGGCAGATGGTATGGATGATACAAGGTTCTGGAGTGGCGGCCGCGTACCGTAGACCGTTAGAAGGCCTCCCACAAAGTGGATTTTTTCTCGTAACTAAATAAAACTCTAGACAAATTTCAGAGTATTCAACGCAGATGCCGGAGCCACTTAAATAATCACTCATAATGCTGTCATGCATTAAGATCGCTCGGAGAAGCAAATTTGAATGTTGTTTTATATCCACACAAGGCAAAAAATAAATTCATAAAATCTTTATCCGCCATCGTGTATGTAGGTATCTATTTCCTAATGTTTCCATACTTTTTTAGTGCTCGACGTTTTATCACGAACTCTCGACTTATCTGATTCAATCAGCGATAACGATGATGGAAAAATCAAAAACTTACAGGAGTATGTATAAGTATTGGACTGACGTAAGCTCCGGCTCACTATGGAGCGAGCTATGCTTGGAGTCTCTTTCAAGAATAAAATCAGGAATGAAATTATCCGTAAAAGAAATGGAGTTACCGACATAGCTTGCAGAGCAAGCAAACTGATCTGGCAGTGGGCTGGCCATGTTGGTGGAAAGATCGATGACCGGTGGAGCAGACGAGTCTTGGAGCGTAGACCGCGTATCGGCCGGGAACGGGTCGGGACGCCCCCCAGCTAGATGGACGAAATACCTAAAGAAGGTGACTGGGACGAACTGGACGAGGAAGGCAGAGGACAGGGTGTTGTGGCGCAGCCTGGGAGAAGCCTATGTCCAGCAGTGGACTGTAATAGGCTGAATTGAAGCTCCGGAAAGGTTTATGTCAATCTAGCGGGGTAATTGCGTAACAGACTAACAGTAGGAATAGCTTTCATTTTGACAGGTCGACAACATACATTGCGTTATTTACGTTGTCAAGCAAGTAATTTTTTCGAACATATGAAGCAATGGATTAGCAATAACCTTCAAAATGATTCAAATTGTGATTGATAGAGTATTACGCAATTAGGGTGCTGCTGAAAGTCGTTGAAGAAATACGGTACTTTTTTAATACGATTGTCACTTGTTTAGACACTTTTTTATTTTAGCATCTTTATTTTTTAGAAAAATTAAACAGCTGTTTTTCTAATATACACTCACCGGTAGTAAATGTGGCCGAAAGCAGAAACGCGAGTTTTTGAACAATCTAAACCTTTTCTCTGGTATTTATCAATCAGAATAGATGCAAAGTACGTTTACTATTCACTAAAAAGACCTACTTTATTTTATTTTAATTTTATTTCTTCAGGACAACAAACAATTGCGTAATAATGCTTAATGTATAGATAGATTATAGAACATTTAGGTAATAACGCAACCACTACCGTTATCCACATAATAATATAATAAAAACTTAATTAGGTACAAGCAAACTTAAACAACTAAAAGACTTACTGTTATAGGTGCACACAACACTTAGTAAAAGGTGAGACAAACTTTTAACAACCGACTTCGAAACTCATCATCAGATCTTAACAGAATTGAAATGCTAATTGGCGTCTATTCTCATTAAAAAATCCCAAAAAATAGGTTAGCTTTGTTCACGAATTCGCGTTTAGGGTTTGGGGCTACACATCTACAGTCGGTGAGCGTATATCAAAAAAAAAAAAAAAATATCTTTCTCAATCATTCATCAATCAGTAATTTCAAAACTGAGCAAGTTTAATTCGTCCATTACTAACTCCTAATCCACCAAAAAATCGACCTTTTATTTTATAAAATTATTCAAAAAACCTCAATTTCCGTCGAAAACTGCATACAGAATATTTTTTCCGTTAGGTACTAGCAGAGTGAGCCAAGATGGACGCCGTGTCGAAGCGATATGTTGCTAGTGTAGTTAGTTATTTACTGCAAAGCTTCACCGTATTGCATGCTATAAATTTTGTGGGTAGTTCTAAAAAGAGATTTTTTTAGTAAGGTACGTAGGTATCAAGTTAGGAAGGACAGATTGGCTAGCAGCCAGTCCTGAGGTGAATATAAAATATGGTCTACTAGCAGTGTCCCGCGGTTTCACCCGCATAAGTTTCGATCCCGTAAGAATATCGGGATAAAAAGTGTGTATATTTGTGTTAATCCTGGTTATAAACTACCTGTGTACCAAAAATTATCCAAATCCGTTCAATAGTTTTTGCGTGAAAGAGTAACAAACATCCATCCATCCTCACAAACTTTCGCGTTCATAATATTACTAGCTGCCTCCCGCGGTTTCACCCGCATAAGTTTCGATCTCGTGGGAATATCGGGATAATAACTATCCTATGTGTTAATCCTGGTTATAAACTATCTGTGCGAAAAATTTAATCCAAATCCGTGTAGTAGTTTCTGCGTGAAAGAGTAACAATCATCCATCCATCCTCACAAACTTTCGCGTTCACAATATTATATAGTAATATATAGTAGTATGGAAGGGCTATTGCCTCGTCTTCGTCTATTTTTTATACAAAAATCTAAGATGAAAGTGGCTTTTGTCCTTTTCCAGATCCTAGCCCACCTATCTGTCAAATTTCACAAAGATAGGTTACGATTGATCAGTTCAGTGGTTTACCCTGAACCGATCACGACGATTTTTATGCCTACTCTGCGTTGAAAGATAGCATACAGACTGATAGAGCAACTCTCACATTTTTATCTATCTCCTTTGAAAATGACCAATGTTTTCTTGAAATTTTCAGTCAAAATCTACGTAGGTACTTTTGTAATATATTTATCCATTTTTTTAACTCCAGCTATTGAATGTTTTCTCTTGTCGTCTTACAAGATAAAAGCTAGTAACAAAATATTTAGTGTTTCAATTTATTTAGTTAGGGTGACAATTTGTCGGGTACCCTAGCGGTTAAAGGGTTAACACTGACGTATCACTTGCAAACAGAAGTAGATTGCTGTGTGAGGGTTTATATGTCTAAGGCTAACGATATTTTAATACCTATAATACGTCTTCACTTACGATTTCTTTACTGTTATTCCTTAAAAAAAACTATCAGACGTTAATCATTAGGTATAATTATATCACCGTTAATCATCACCTGTTTACGTAATTACATAACATACATAAACAACATATAACGTTCCCACTGCTCTCGACTGCTGTTCGCATAGGGTTTTAGCATTATGCTGAGCGATGGCCGTTTTGCGTGGATGTGACGCATATTTTCCCCCAGTTTGTATTTTTTGTGTTTGTGTCCTTTCTTTGCGTCAAGTTTACCGCAAAAAAATGTATTTTCTTTCATTCTTTCCTTCAACTGTTAAGTTACAAAATATACACCGTGTTTTTCACGTTATCCATAAACTTTGGCAAATGATTCTATAGCGTTTACAAATCAAATCTAACAATGGCAGTAGTACTTAAAAAGGCTTCGTTACAAAGATATTTGTAATTTCATTTAATGAAATTTAATTGAGCTATGCAGTAAGAAAGGTTCTTAATTTGGCCTATGTTGCCGCTTAGTGCAATTAAAATGATAAATCTATCAAATGCTTCGGATAAAGAGATATAAAAAGGCATGCATATCGATATGGTATTTAGTTTGTATGAAAATTAATAAAAAATAAGAATGCATTAATAGAAAAAAGAAAGAGATAAAATACATTTATTTAGCACAGACTAACGTGTCCTTAATGAAAAATGCTTATTTCCATGGTCTGAACATCTGGTCGAAGTTTATATATATCGTCCAAAACACGGTGTATAAAAAAAACTTGCAATGATTTTCTACACTTCTTCACTAGCTAACTCACTTAGTAACAGCCTCTTCCATCAAGGTAATCTGTCGCGTTTCTAATCGGGTCTATAATTTAACCTTAATCCCTTTGGTCTTGTACGGGACATTTAATAAAATGGATAGCCACACAGTTGTAATGGTTTAGTAAGTTCTGTAGGTAAGATTTAATTTGGTTGTCATTTGAAGTTTCTGAAACGTAGTGTCCAATTTGTTCATTCGATAATTAAATTATCTTCTGGCTATCATGATGGTTGCTTAAAGTGTCTGGGGAGTTTTGAGCCTAGGATCGGGAACATTAATAATTGTAGCCAAATTAATTAAAATTCACCACTTTAACGCGTATAATATTTTTTTTTTTATTGTATACTAGCTTCTGCCCGCGGCTTCGCCCGCGTGGGTGTCGGAAATTATCCCACGGGAACGTGCTAACAGGATAAAATGTATGTGCTTCCCCAGGATGCCATCTATCTCGCGGGCCCTTTGTGGCTAATTACAATAGAAAACCAATTGTGTCTCATTAGTGGTGATTAAGAGGGTACCTATATGATATCCTTACCTAAGTACCTACATAATAAAAAAAAAAACTCAATAACAGAAAATAAAATACCTACCTACCTAAATAAACCTATTTCTGATGATAACTAAACTCAATAAATAAGCAAAATCCCTAAAAACTAATATCTATACGAATGACTAATCTTACCTAACAGTATTATAAAATAACCTACGGTCACTACGTACACTATCAAATATACTACCTATACTTTAAAATTAAAATCTATACCTACGACTTATAAAAATAAACCTAAATAACTCTAAAAACTAATAGAAATAAAAAAGGTCGCACTGAAAAACACGGTTTAGAATTGCAAGTTGCAGTTAAAATAAGAACGAACGCTCGCCACTCAACACGTCCGTTCAAATCAAAGTTCAAAAAATATCCTTATATACGGTAGCGATCCGTGGCGGCCGCGCGCCACGCGTGTGCTGCGAACGGTGCAAGCCAAATTCAACCTTCAGCACTACATTTAGAGCATAACTTTAGTGAACTCCACTGCGGGTAACGTAACCTACGACAAACTTATTATTTACGGTTGGTACAGTAATCGGGTCTAGGGATCGAACCGCAAAATTAAGTTTGTTTTTTATTGTATATACTTTTCCGGGATAAAAAGTACCCAGTGTGGTGCCCAGAATATTAAAGAATAATTATACCAAGTTTCATCGTAATCGAACCGGTAGTTTTTGCGTGATGCCTGAACAAACAGACAGACAGACAGACAGACAAAAATTTTTTTAATCACATTTTTGGGTTCGGTGTCGGTCTAGTAACACCCCCTGCTATTTATTTTTTTTATATTTTCAATGTACAGAATTTTCACTTCTACAGATTTATTATAAGTATAGATAAGATAAGTTAAAGTTAAATATTATTAAAACGAGAACACGTAATTTGGCTGAAAGAGATTACGAGAAAACTAAAGGTACAGACGCCAGCACATCAAGCTACTACAATCTGTAAAATTTCTTAAATAGAATTTCAACTTTATCGCTAAAGCATTAAGGTTCAAGGTAGATTCATATTTTTTTTTAATAAACTTTGCGCTACAGTAGGAATTAATCCTGTATCGTGGCTGCGCTTACAAACATTTAAACTCACATACACAAACAGCCAGACCCGAAACAATCCTGTAGGCAATACAAATATTTGTTCCGTGCGGGAATCGAACCCGCGACACGCAGCGCAGCAGTCGATCGCTAAGCCACTGCGCTAACCGTGTCGTCAGATATCATAGCATGGGTGGTGCATTACACTATGTAAATTACTTTTAACCACATTTGGTAAAAGTTTAGTCCAAAATTCCATTTTAAGTAACATAAAATGCTAAAAGTCACCTTACAAAAAAAAACTCCTACACTACCTTAGCATAATCTGCAACGCTGACCGCTTTTAGTTTGCATATAAAAATAGTCTAAGAGCGCGTATTGTTTTGCTTTATATATGTAAATAGGTGGGGCTAAACAAAGAGCTAGGTTCACACGTGACTGCCGAGATGTGAATGCAGAACTTAACACTAGAGCGGAGGGTTCGCAAAAAAAGTAATTAAAAATTTAAATTATTTTTATATTGTTCAAATAAAACTCGAGGCACAATATGGTTCTTTAGTTTATTATTTCGCGCAAAATCTCGAAAGCAATTTACGCGGAAAATTGAGATTTCAAAACAAACAACATTTTCACAAGTTTTTCATTTCAACAGTTGGAGAGTTAGTTAGTTTATTCCTTTAGTAATTTATAATTTTTTTATTTAATATAATAGATACAGAAACACATTTATAGTATATAGTAAACAACGAAAATAAATGACGACTACAGATTATTGCAGCTAAAACAAGATCACAACAACAAGTATTGTTCCTTCATGAGTATCATACAGCTAACGATTGCACGTTACCATACTGGTCGCAACCAAACTGACTAATAAGCGCAAAGCTTATTAGTCAGTTTGGTTGCGACCAACTATGGTACCAATCGATTGTATAATCGATCTCATAATTTCTTTACCATCCTAAGGTTGAATGTCACTTGTACGTCACAAAACTACGAGGTCTATTTTTCAATGTTACAGTTGCATAGTTTCAAGAAATACAAAAAGTTATTTTTTGTATTTGTGTTCTTTCTCTGCGTCATGTTTACTGCAAATAAACGTACTTTTTTCCTTCTTTCTTTTCTGTATTTTCAATTTACTGGGAGTTTTTGACAAAAATGCAGGCATTAAGTCAGCCTTTGTACCTTTTTGTGCGAAAAGTTTAAATAAATTAATAAAGTGGCCAATTAATTACAAGGTCGACTATCCTACTAATATTATAAATGTAAAAGTTTGTATGAATGGATGGATAGATGGATGGATGTTTGTTACTCTTTCACGCAAAAACTACCGAACGAATTTGGATGAAATTTGGCACACAGATGGTTTATAACCACGGTTAACATATAGGATACTTTTTATCCCGGTATTCTCATGGGATCAAAAGTTATGCGGGTGAAACCGCGTGGCGCCGCTAGTACTTACATATTATTTAAAGTGGTACAGTTAATATGAAATAAGGATCTGCTTAGTATAAAACTTATATTCAGCAGACAATACTCACAGGAAGACACGAAACATTCACGAAACAATTTTATTCACGTATAGCTGGAAATTATATAATAGTATTCATTATACCCAGCGTATTCCTGTAGGGTTTCAATGCAATTATGTATCTACATATAGAGAATAAAAACTTTTTGCTTGACTGTTCTAATTTGGTCAAAAGGATGTAAAGGTCATATCATGTGACATATACCAACCCGCATTGGGCCCACTCCCTCTCACAGAGAGCAGGCCTGTGTCCCAGTAGTGGGAACATTATACGTTGATTATGTATGTAAAGGTCAATGAATGGACTGTCAATATCATAATGTCATCATAAAACTCTTTGAGTTAAGTAATTTTATTTCGTAATATTGTTATGTTGGCAAAATGGCTGACGTCCAGATAGATAGAACCATTACACATACCATTCGCAAAAAAATTCTATACCATTGCTTGGATGCTGAACAATAGTTTCAGGTTTTGAAGTATTTGAACTAATCACACCTTACGAGATAAAATACAATTAGAAAACAAAATTCAAAATAAGTGAATATTTAAAAAATCAAAAAAAAAAAAAAAAAAAGTCATTTATTCAAATTAGGCTGAGAATCAGCACTTTTCATACGTCAAAATTACAAAAGACAGACTCCCAAAAACGCCCGCCCTTCATTACATTAAATTATATTAAACTATATAAAATGTACGGTCTATCCATATTTAAAAAAATGAAAAATAGCTTAGCAAGGTCATGAAATTACGGACATAATAATATAATAATAATAATAAATTTATTTTCAGAAAAAACACATTTAAGTCGAGGTTGTAGTACTTTTTAACTTTTTTAAACGTCTGTAAATCTAGCAAAATATTAATTTTGCGCAAAAGGAAAATATTTTAGGAAAGTTAAACATATTAAGAAGCGCTGTGTGAAGATAGAAATGTGAATTAAAATAATTGGCTCGATAAAAAAAAATCATGAAGATGACACTAAATCGCTATTTAAAACGTGTACCTTGAAGAGATTAAATCGTTAAACCGCGTAAGAGTTTTACCAAAAGATAAGCCTTATTGTTTTTTAGGGCTTCGTAAGAACACATTTTATAATTTCCTTATAATTTTTTTCTATGAAACAATTATACGCAAAATCTAGCATTCAAGAGCTCGCAACGGCCGGCCAGTGCCCGCCGAGACATCATCGAGGTTGAACGCACGCCGTTTGTTCCGTAAAAATTCCCCCCGCGTTTGCACTTTACAATAGGGTTTACTGTAAATAAATAAGTAGTAAGTAGATAACCTTCTTATTTACAGTAAATGATTTCGTTTCATGACGCAAAGTTCCAAACATTATTTACCTACAATCATTGCTTAGATGCGCCACAATACAAAAACCGGCCAAGTGCGAGTCGGACTCGCCCATGAAGGGTTCCGTTACGTTACGATTTATGACGTATTAAAAAAATACTACTCACTAGATCTCGTTCAAACCAATTTTCGGTGGAAGTTTATATGGTAATGTACATCATATATTTTTTTTAGTTTTATCATTCTCTTATTTTAGAAGTTACAGGGGGGGGACACACATTTTACCACTTTGGAAGTGTCTCTCGCGCAAACTATTCAGTTTAGAAAAAAATGATATTAGAAACCTCAATATCATTTTTGAAGACCTATCCATAGATACCCCACACGTAAGGGTTTGAAGAAAAAAAAAAAATTTGAGTTGCAGTTCTAAGTATGGGGACCCCCAAAATTTATTGTTTTTTTTCTATTTTTGTGTGAAAATCTTAATGCGGTTCACAGAATACATCTACTTACCAAGTTTCAACAGTATAGCTCTTATAGTTTCGGAAAAAAAGCGGCTGTGACATACGGACGGACAGACAGACAGACAGACAGACAGACAGACAGACAGACATGACGAATCCATAAGGGTTCCGTTGCCATTTGGCTACGGAACCCTAAAAAGTACAGAGGCCTTACCACGAGCTCTTAACGCGATCCAGTTTAGGCTGTTGGAAAGAGACAGAGCTATACAAGTCGTCTAGCGCCATCTCGATCCCTGAGCGTAAACTGGATCGCGTTAAGAGCTCGTGGTAAGGCCTCAGTAGGTAAGATTTACTGAACAGATTGAATTTGTTCAAACTATTATTTTGTTTGCTCAATAACTTTGACATAGCATATAGGATTATAAAATATCTTGTAAATTCTATGTATAATTTTAACGACATATAAATCATAATAAGTAAAAGGGTTATTTTATGTGTGATCCTTCAATTACATGATACCACAGTTTGCACATATAACTATATGGATAAAAATAAACGATAAATATAAAAATAGAGAAGTAATATATATCCCGATATATATATATATCATATCATATTTTTATCCCGATATTCCCACGGGATCGAAACTAATGCGGGAGAAACCGCGGGCGTAGTTAGTTTGACCATAAAGTCGTCGCCATTTTACCTCAGTTCAACGCCCTCTTTATGTCCAATAATAATAATAGCTGCGTTGGACATTATTGACACTTAAGACAATTTATGTTCGGTGGACTATCTAAGATAGGAACTAACTCAAGTGTAGATAGTTTTGAGTGTACTCCTCTATAGTTGAAGTATAGTTGAGCGCAATAGTATCCGATATAGCTATGCACTCAATTTATTGCACGTTTCCCGTAGAGAGTTTGCTGTGTAGTTAGGTACTAAATAATGCAAGTATTAAACTCCGGACAGTGCTGGGCCATGCCCCTCAATCTTTGACATGGTCTCTAGTCACAGAGCACAGAGCCTCTTCGGCGGCCGCTGCTAGAAGCGGCACTGTCAACACTTCCCATATAAATCAAGCGTGTCACCGTTTATTCGTACTATCCGCCCCGACCCTTGTTCGAGTCAGCCCGCGCCGCTGAGCCTGTAGTTTTAAATTCGTCCCTAAATAATTCTGATCCAGCCTGTCCCTTGCTGCCCTCTCCCAGCGACGCCCTAAGCCGACGTCCGTACCCCTTAGCGTGTAGTCGCTTAGGTTTTATTTTTTTTTTAAGCCCTGGCTGGAGGCCTTAATTTATTGAGGCATCCACAGGCAAGCCCGGTTAAGCAAACGACAAACTCGTAGGTAGAACTGCGAGAAGCCATTCATAAAAAAAAAAACTTTTACTTGCACTACGACACTTATGACGTATAGAAAATGACGATTTTGGAGGGGGTCTCAACGCATTTTCGGCGCCACGAGTTTTATTAGTACTGCCGACGCAACGATTTCGTGCTTTAGCAAAGTTTTCTGTTTCCAATTGGTAACTTTTCAATCATTATACGGAGTTTAATTCCGACCTATATCCGGTCATAAAAAAGTCCGCGGTAATATACTCCTTGTTTTTTACACCGATATTCTACTAAACATGTCAATGATTTCACCACTTCTTTTTAAAAATTAAATTTTCTATGAAAAGCTGGAAAAAAATCTTAAATAAATTATTAATTTTACACATCCGCCTTTTTTGCCAGCCCTACCCGATGACGTCACAGCCGGTGTCTCAGTTTATTCCGGCTGAATATTTCAGGCCGTAATTACAGCCTCTTTTCAGCCATTCACGGTCGTGGCTTGCCCTTAATTCGAGCCCAGGGTACACAGTATAAAATATTCAGTAGATCAACGCTGTGACACAGAATAATCTTTGTGAAAGTGGTTGCGAATTTATAAGGTTGTGTTTAATTTTGGTTGTTGCTTCTTTATTTTTATTGTGTTATATTATTTATAAGACTTGTAGGCAAGTGTTGGTACAGATAGGGTCAGTCAGAGAAATTAATTCTAAAGCAAGTTGACAAGCTACGTCAATTTGCCGTGCTAAAACCATTTAATACAACTGTCAAGGAATGACAGTTGATAAATGATTTTATTTTTGTAAGTAGGTTTACACAAACACTTTAACTCTTCAATCATATTTTTAAAAACTAGATGAGGTCAGCCTTTCCTATCTGAATACTCTAAGAAGAAAGGCCAAAATAAACTTAGAGGTCACAGTCTCGTTTAAAGTCCAGACATAATCTTGGTCAGATCATGTGAAGACCACGTAAATGGCTGTCTGAAATGGTATTTTAAGGAAAGAACCACGCAGACTGAGTGGACCTAAAAATTGAATTGAATATACGGACAATTTAAGTTTGCCGTCAATTTGCTGAGCAATGTATTCCCCTAACTTTAAAATATCTATATCAGACTTAATTAACTCTACGCTTTTAAATCTAATTGAGTTGTGACTCAATTACGCAATTTCAACAAAATTTTAACTAGACTTTCCAGAATGTAGTACCTAGAATATTATATTTCGAGGAACCCCGTACGT
This sequence comes from Apamea anceps, assembly GCA_951799955.1. NCBI lineage: Eukaryota > Metazoa > Arthropoda > Insecta > Lepidoptera > Noctuidae > Apamea > Apamea anceps. The sequence continues at coordinate 5,444,397 of OX637528.1, forward strand.
TGTTTAATGGCTTTGCCACATCCGTTCGGGTGTTTTATTTGGGTTTTCGAATCTGTTTTACTTACAGCAGAGCAGTGGTGTCCCAGTGGTAACGGTCGCAACTAACGAGTTGTAGGTCGTAGGTTCGAACCCAGACAGGCGCTTTATTTTGTGTAAATTATTTCATCACCACTGCTGCAAACATCGTGAGGAAACCGGCATGTCCTAGAAGCAAATATTCGAAGACATGTGACATCTACCAATGCGCACTGGGCCCACGTGGTAGATTATAGCCCACTCCCTCTCGAAGAAAAAAGACCTGTGTCCTAGCAGTGGGAAATAGACTGATTATGCTATGCTTATGCTAAAATCTGTATTGTAAAGCTAAAACAATAATATAACAACATTGCATATCTACAATGTATAACAATTAATTCAGAATCCAATAAATCTTCTTAATATACATAATTCTTCTGTACGTGTGTTTGTCACCTAACTTCTCCTAAACGGCTGGACCGATTTGGATAAAATTTTGTGTGTATAGGTATTTCAATGTGTTCCTGGATGATTTGAAAGCACAATTGGATCCGGTAGGTGGCGCTGGTTTTCCAGGCAGGACGACGTCTGCCGGATCCACTAGTTAAGTATATAAAATTCCGTCTAAAGATAAAAAGAATAGATCGTGTCCACTACACCCTACTTAGCTTACTTAGCTTTTGTGTTTAATTTGTGTTTAGATCAAGGAGTCTTCCACGATTTACTGAAATACAGTTAGGTCATTCCACTTTTTATATCTGGCGACAGCAAAGACACCAATATAATTAGTGTTGCCGGTATTCAGCAAAGTATTCAAGAAGGTAATGCTTAATCATTTTAACAACAACAAACACGGTCACACACACGACTTACACGATCAGGAATATGGTTTCACCAAAGAACGTTGTACAACTGTCACCTTATTGAAACACATTTATTTACAGCGTGGGAGGAAACCCAAGATGCCATAGGAATCTTTTGTGACCTCTCCAAGGCATTTGACTGTGTTAATCACCAAACCTTACTCTTGAAACTTGAGCATTATGGACTAGGTAAACTTGCGCTCAGTTTAGTAAAATCTTATTTACATGATAGACAACAAAAAGTTCAATTCACTTGGTTTACAAGTAAAAATGGGTGTTCCACAAGGCTCGATATTAGGTCCTTTCCTCTTTTTAGTATATATAAATGACCTACCCCATTTATTAAAAAAACCAACCACAAATGGTGTTATTTTCTGACGATACTTCATTAATTTTTAAGATAAATAGACGTGCATCAAATATTGACGACGTAAATAACGCAAGTGCAAAATTGGTTGACTGCTAATAATTTAGTATTAAATGGGTAGAAAAAAAACTAAATGCAGTAAGATTTGCTTGACCGAATGTTAAAAGTAGTGATTGTGACATAGTTTTGAATAAAGAGAAACTAGAAAATTTGTCGATAAAACTGTTTTCCTGGGGATCACGCTCCACTCAAGGCTGCAATGGGGTCCTCATTAAACATCGCTTGCAGGACGGCTAAGTTCAGCAGCATATGCTGTAAGAACAATCCATCAATTTAGTAATGTAGATACCGCGAGGCTAGTCTATTTCAGTTACTTTCATAGTATCATGTCTTACGGTATTTTACTATTGGGACGGGCTGCAGATATCGAGTCTATTTTATTCTGCAGAAAAGAGCCATCAGAGCAATATATGGCCTCCACAGACGCGATCCTCTAACGGTACTTTGTCAATATATCTATAAAAACGTCATGTACGTAAGTAAAAATTTAAATCTTTTCAGTAAAAGAGGTGACAGACACACCTATAGAACTAGAAATAGGGACCAATTAGTTCAACTAGGTTTCAGACTGGCTAAAGAATACCCTTCCTTTATGGGGTACTGCTTAAAATGTTACAATAAAATACCTCCCCACATACTCGCAACTCAATGACGTTTCATTGAGTTGCGAGTATGTGGGGAGGTATTTTATATTTAAATCTTACTTAAAACGCACACTAGGCAGCCAAGCATATTATAAGTTCAGGAATTACATCGCTGACAAAAATTCTTGGCTAAATGCTGATCCTGCTCCACAGGACGCATAAATAAATTGATTAGCGATTGAAAATACTTCACACACGCCTACCCTACCTACATAGGTACTGCTGGAGCTGCTGAAGATTTTAAAATACTATTTTTGCAATACATAAATTCAATCTCCTAGTATTGTATAATTACATAGCACATATGTGAGCACTATGCACATACTATAAAGCTACCATTTACTGGTTACGTCTTTCATTGACTTGAATGTGCCTTGGCGGCTGAGAGTATTTCATGCTCACTCTAATGTCTCGCTCTAATGTGGCGCATGTGTTGGATCAGTTCCCTTCAAAATGGTTGAGCTGAATGGTGCTAATATATGCGTCATGTTCGTGAACGGGCGCCGTCAGTAGAGATTGGTCAACTCTTTGCTGCCATGGCTTATTTTTATTTAATTTAATACTTATTTGAATTGTTTTTTTTTTCATCTTTTCATTACGGACGCTTTTACCGTTCTGCATCGTTCTCTCATGCATAATTTTTAACATGAATGATGTAACCAATACTTTGTAACCATATTATTGTGATTTAAAAGAGTGTCCATGGAGTTTCTTGCCCATTCTTATTCATAGGTACCTACTACGCTTTGGAATGGGCAACTAGCTTCATCTTTTTGACTGACCGACCCTTGACAATTCAAAAGTGCCTGTAATTGGTTTAGTTGAAATAAATAGTTTGAGTTTGAGTTACACCAACATTTTCAATACCTACTCACTCTCGTAACACTACAAAACGTAAACGATCAAAAAAAAACACTACCAATTTACTGTCCCAGATAAAATAACATTGTTCCGACGTCTAGTAATAGTCTACTCAAATAAAGGCTGTTGATCTACCTCGCATACAAACGAAGGAAAGATAAATATTATGGTCGTCCTTCAGACGTAAGTTGGCGTAGTTATGTAGGGGTAATTTTGGCGCTGGGATACATACATACATAAGCTCACACCTTCTTCCCATGAGGGTAGGCAAACTAAAGAAACTCAGCTGCTACGATCTTTACATACAACTTTTACGTTCCGACATCTGAAGGCCAACTTCGTAATTTTAAGAACGGTCACAGTCTGATCTGGGTTCAATCTCTCAGAAATACCTGTAATTTCCCTACATTTTTGACCAGGTTTTGACATTGATTGTCCCTGAGATGAGATTGCGACTTGAATTTGAACGTTTTTGGTTACGGGAATTGGCCTTCAGGTCATACAAGCACGCCGGTTGCGAGTGCTATGCATCTGACCTTACTGAAGAACATCAAAAATAAGGTCACACTATGTCCTTTTAGGGCGTTCCTTCCAAACGTTTCCACTTAAATCTGCTTTGTAAATACGTACCTTTTGTTAGTCGCTTTTCATAGGACCGTATATTTTATTGCACATCAATATATTACGACAGTTTGAGGCTAGAAAAAAAAATAACAAAATTCTGACTTGACCTACTGCTTAAAAAATACTGTGAAACCGACTTTTATAAACTTCAATTCAGTGTGATTTTCACTCATTGACTACCTGTCGCTTTTAATTAATCTTAGATTGGAAAAAACATGAAGATGGTACAAAAAATTTTGCTAATATTAAAAATAAAAACTTTTATGTTGGTAATTATTTTATCACCTCTTTACCATCGCTTCAGTGGTGGTGGCCCAGTTGTATCGGCCCCGACTTACGCGTTATAGGTCGTGGGTTCGAACCCAGGCAGGTTTAATAATATCATCGCCACAGCACCTCAACACCGTAACTATGGAGGTCGTGCTTAGGGAGCAGACTACCTGTATCATTGTTTATCACTTCTCAGAAACATAAAATTCCTCCACAGAAATCCGCTCAATTCCATTCTTTTATCGCACGACAAGACGCCATCCTAACACAATTTAACGGGTAGCATTCTTCCAATTTTCAAGGGTCGTATCGATTTGGACCCTAAAGCGTTACCCTTAAAGAGGTCAATTTCTGGGACCCTGAAGGTCCCAATAGATTCTATGATTGCTCGAATTATTTCGTGATCGTTCGATGATAATACGATTTCATTTTTGTTCGGATACCTACATCTCATCTTTGATTTTTTTTTACGTTATTAGGTATGATATTTTTTGAGTATTCACATACATTCTCATACATAAACCCACGCCTTTTTCCCATGAGGGTAGGCAGAAACTATAGAACGCAACCTGCTACGATCCTTACATACTCCTTTTGCTTCATTTACGTTATTATTTGGTTATAAACGAGAGAGTATTAAGTATTCAATTTCAAATTATTATTATGGATTGAATCGGTAACAAATGTGGTCAAAACAGGGTCAACAATTAATTTTAAAATACATTTTGAGGCTGTTCGCAAGAAAACAAGTAATTGCTTTTCAAGTTTTGACAATAATAACCACACAATTGAAAATTAACTAAGTTTGAAACTATGACATAGAAAAATATACCTTATCGTTTTATGACGTGCAAGTGACATTCAACCTTAGAGTGATAAAGGAATTACGAGGTCAACTCTACATATTGATTTTTTTTTTTTGTTCCCTTCAGTGATGGCCCGGTGGTAACGGCCGTGACTGACGAGTCGTAGGTCGTGGGTTCGAACTCAAACAGGCGCTTTACTTTTTGTAAATTAATCAATTACCACTACTCTCAAAACAGTGAAGGAAAACATCTTGAAGAAACCAACATGTCCTAGAACCAAAAATTCGAAGACAATTGAGATCCGCCAACCCGCACTGGGCCCGCGTCGAAGATTATGGCCCTCTCCCTCCCATAGAGAGGAGGCCTGTGTCCCAGCAGTGGGAACATTATATGCTGGTGTGTTATGCGTGAAATGATGTCAAAATAAATTATATTGATGAAAAGTCTTATTTCGCAATATTAAGAATATCGTTTTTTATGCTTAACTTGCACAAAATTCCTCAAAATATACTCAGTGAATTATGGGAGGAAGAAAAATGAGTTAAAGGGATCAAATTCAATTCGGGTAATTTATTTTCATGCTCCGTTTTCCTTGGGAAATAAGATAAAACTTACAGCAGAGTCGGTTTCTTTTTTATCGAACTATGAAGGCAGTTAGTTACAAAGAGTATTCAATGGTAGAAAATATCATACCATAAATATCTGCCTAGCCTTTTCGCAACCATCTGGGGTCTGCTTCCAGCTTAACCGGATGCACCTCAATACCAGTATTTTGATCAAATCAAAAATCATTTATTCAAACTAGGCTCAGAATCAGCACTTTTTGAACGTTAAATTACATGAGACAGGATCACACGACTGTCTCATGTAATTTGACGTTAAAAAAACATGCAATAAGTGTAACAGTGTGGTGTGTGTAATTCTATACGTGTGTGTATGTATGGTGAGCGTATTAGGGGACCCTAATACGCTCGCCCTTCAGCATTTAACTGGGAAGAAGAGGTACAAACTCCCCAGTTGCACAGCTGTCTTTTCGGTTAGAAGAACTTGATCCAAAGTTAGTAGTTTATATGGAGGGACTGCCTATCTGAGCTCCACAACCCAGTTACTGGGTGACACGATGCCCCAACCAAGACTGTAATGTAAATATGAATGACTGTTAATCTAGTCTTTACTTACAGACTGTAGAAGAAAACATTGTTAAGATGCTGGACTTGCAATTGTCTGAAATCACACACAGTGAGCAAACGTGGTTATTTGTGCTAACTCCTTCTATGTAGGTATAAGAAGATTTATTTACTCTACAGAAGGACAATGAAGGTTTGTAGAACTAAGGTTTCTTATAAGGGCGATAGCCGCCACATGTTTGTAAATATGTGAGCACCATGTATCCATCACAAAATTAATTTATATGTCATGGTTTCATTAATCCATTTTATTTATTTTACCTATTGTGGTATAGTGATTTTATTTTAGGTTCATCGTCCTCACATATTATTATATAATTAATGTATGCAAAATAATGATTGGAAAACATTTTAAAAGAGTAACGGTGGAGTTTCTTGCCCATTCTCCTCCATACGAAAACTACCTTTTGGAAGGGGCGACTAGAATCGATTCTATTTTAATGTAATTTTTGACGTTCAAAAGTGCCTTTTATGTGCCTGTAAATGATTTGACTTTGACTTTAACATCTGCAATTTACGAATGACGTCACTGAAACGGTATTTATGAAAGTAAATTGTTGTCTTTTCTTGGAGCGTTTTTTGACACCGTAAAGTCAAACAGCTATCATAATTTACACTACAGCCGCCTCTGCGGTCCTTATGTGGCGGTCACCGCTCTTACTCAAAACCGTAGCTTAACTAGTATTGACCATAATTTCTCAGGTTAATTTTTTTCGCTATCTTACTAATATTATAAACGCGAAAGTTTGTAGGAATGGATGGATGTTTGTTACTCATTCACGCAAAAACTACTGAACGGATTTGGAGATGGTTTATAACCAGGGTTAACACATAGGGTACTTATTATCCCGATATTTCCACGTGATCGAAACTTATAACGTAAACCACGGGGCCCAGCTCATACATATTTTTTTAATGAAAAATCCATTGTTATCGAATATAACATTTCTTTTGGCTTTCTAAATCTTGTATTACTCGCCAACTCTCTCGTAAAACAATATTATTCATCCCTTTTACAATTTCTGAAGCGGAACGAGAAAGGAAAAAATAATAAATTATCCTTCCTAGACTTGAATTATTAGATGTAAGTAAAGGCATTAATTTTAAAAGAACATTCGTAACAGCATCTGTTATTGCCGGCTAGAATAACAGTGAAGACTTAAAATATGCTAGAAAATAAACTAAGTATATCATTATTTGAATAGAAAGTTATTGTATTATAAGGTATGTCGCCGCGGAGATTACTCGGGCGTTAATTAAGTTGATTTGTGTTGTAATAACAGCACCTACCCATATTTAGAGAAGTTTTATGTTTGTTAATAAATAACCTCGGATTTGGTTTATTTGGTGATTTTGACAAGTCTTGTCAAAATCATCGTCATGATCTTGACATTGACACTTGGTGTCAATGTAACGATCTTGACATTGACACTTTGTGTCAATGTCAGGATCGTGACTAATTAAATCTGGTAATGCTGCTAAAATAGAATTCTGATTATTTTTAAATAACTTGAAATTTTGGAACATTGTTTTGTAAATAGTAATACCTAAAACTAACTCGCTTTTTAATGTAACGTTTAAAATGTCATCTGTTTATTCGGCGGTACTTTGTGATTGACGTTTGTCTCTGGTGAGGCGAACGAGTTAATAAAAGGCGCGACTTGAGCGCGGACCTCACTTTTGGCTGCCGTTCTTTGAAGAACAAACACTGTGAGTAAAATCTATGTCTGTTGGATTTAAAAAATATTGTTTTACCTACTTGTTTTGATTTAACTGAAATCTATGTGTTTGATTAAAAAAATATTATTGTAGTAATTTACCCACTTGTTTTTATTTTACTGAAATCCTTGAGTTTGCCTTATAAATCAACTGTAAAATTCATTGTGGCTATAAGCAGAACCGATGACCAGAATAAGGTCAACGGTTCTGCGTATTTTTAAAAATACCTACCCTGTCTCAATTTCGACAGGTATATGTTAGAGGAAACGCCGGAGAGACACACACACTAGAAGGACACATAGTAACCTTATTGGTGTGTTCTTCAGATTCTGGTAAATTTAAGAATGTTCACAGTCTGATCTCAGTCTCAATCTGTCAAAAAATCGTCAAATTTCCCTACATTTTGACAAGTTTTTGACATTTGTTTGTCGCCGAGATGAGACTGCGATTAGATTTTGATCGTTTTAAATTACGAGAATTGGCTTTCAGTTCTCTTTTTGTCATCTGTAATGTGTCTTGCCTTTTCCCAACTATGTTGGGATCGGCTTCCAGTCTAACCGGATGCAGCTGAATACCACTATTTTACATGGAGTGACTGCCTATCTGACCTCCACAACCCAGCTACTGAATAATACGATACACCTTGGTAAGACTGGTTGTCAGACTTTCGGGCTACTGACGACCTTTTTTTTTTTGTACTGACGACCTGTAACGACTGTTAAAAATCCACGAATGACAGCCGGGACCAACGGCTTAACGTGCTTTCCGAGGTATGAAGGGGTCTTGGTATGTGAAGATGGTCACCCATCCACGGACCAACCGCAGCAAACGTAGCTTAACCTGATCGATCGACTCGTGCGGCTGTTATTACTTAGCCACAAGCCCTGCAGTTCTCTTTCAGTATTTACTAAAATTCTCACAAAAGTCCATACGGTTCGTTATGTAGCTTGAAATGAGCTGTAATTCCATTTTATGCTGAGGATTGACACTTGACACTTCTGACAGCTCACCTTAAACTCACTTAAATTTCACTTTCAAGATCTCACGAATAGATTTTTACAAAAGAAATGTAAGTTTGTTAACCTCAGATTTCTAAAACCTAAGTATGATATCCAAGTACCAATACATAGGTTCCAAACGACATTGATAACCCGAAGTACATGCCGATAACACCTTTTCACCTAAAAGGGAGCTAATAGAAAGATAAGGAGCGAAAATATACGATATTCTTAGAGTAAATAGTATTTTAGAACACGTTACTGACAGTCAATGGTGTCAAGATAAAAATAACGGTCTGCCGACGCCATTTTGGATACGTGTGACGTAAATAGTTTGAAAATATTATGTGAGAAGTGTTAGATGGTTGTGATTTCTTTTGATATGTTTTATAAATAAAATGATCTTTTCTTTTTTGTGTGTGCGATTTCTTTAGTTTTAAACCCCGCATTTACACACATACACAAATTGTTATAAACATCTGGGTAATTGCGTAGCACACAGACAATGCCAATCAATCGCAATGTCTTTCATTGTGACATACCTACATTGCTTCATAGGTTTGGAAATTACATCTATACAACAACGTAAATAACGCAATGAACATGGCTGTGTGTTGCACAATTATCTCACAGGTCTTGTAAAATATGCGAAAACCTGTCGTGTATAATGCCGCGTTCTCACGGTGCCTTAACTGACGGGCCGCGCAAGGCAGTCCTATGCCTATTGAGGCCTGTCACGACCCGTCCTGAGTGTTTTCATACCAACAAAGCAAAAAGAAACGCCCGTACACACCGCGCAGGCACCCCCGAGCCGAGTCACGCCGCGCCTTTGGCCTCCCGACCGCTTAGACGAGCGTAGACGGGCCGACTTTGGCCTCATCGGTTGCGACGGATCCCACGACCTGTCAGCCTGGCCTAGCGTGTGGCGGCCTGTTATAAAGCGGGCCGTGGGAACGCGAGAACCCGTGTCTTTATGCAAGTAACCTAATGGTTCTCGGTAAACACAAGTTGGTACTGATCGTTGCGGGAAATAGAACCCCGTATTAACTTATGCGCTCAGGCATAAAAAATGGTAAAAAATTACTATCGTTTTCTGTAGATCAATCTGCAGCGATCTATACCGAACAATCCGTTCCCTATTGCATGTATCACACATGTATTGACGTTGTTTCAGACATGTTTTATTTTAATCTATTTTGTTCAACTTTTGACAATTTTTCTTACAACTACTCCTTACAACTTGTTTCAGGTGTAAACGATAAACGACAACAAAAGCCACAATATTTTAGAATACATGTTTTATAACTTTGTAAAAAAATATGTCGGAGATGGTATGTCTGTCTCTCGTTAGCATCAGGCATATTTTAATTACTGTGGGCGTACTATGGGTAGTGTTGGTTTTAGCACCATAGAAAAACGGTTTGCAGCTCAAATCAGATTATAATTTACGTACAAGTTAGTCACACTAGCGAATCACGCACTGTAGGTACACATTCAACGATACGGAACGCTGACAGTTTCTAAGCACATGTTGTTCGTACGATGTCCAATGTTTTGATGATCCCGAGAGCTCTGCTCACACCGTTCTTGTAGCTGTCACTCTCGTCCACCTCCACGAACTCAGGCTAGACTCTGTCTAGTGCCACGAGATGGCGCTAGCGTACTGAATAGTCAAACGAATGACTCCGACAAATATATATAAACATTCTAATTGAGAACCTCTTCCTTTTTTGAAGTTGGTTAAAAAACGCGCGGTAAGGAACGTAAATATTTTTTTTTCTAAATTAATAATCGTTTATTACCTAACATATTATATTATCTCATAATTACCTACTATATTTTATCGATGAAGGTATAATAATATGTACAAGGTATTATTCAAAATGTAATGGGAACGTTCAGAGGAAAATATTATTTAGTCATGTTACTTTTATTAAATTCCAGTGATTTTCCTGCTCCGTTACTAATGAAATCTCATACATACCGATACTATGTGTATGTATTTCTTCTTCAGAAATTTTCTACATAAAGCCGTAGAGACACGCTTTCTTCCCATAGGGAAGCACTACAGAACGAACACACATATTCCTTTTGCTTATATTCTATTACGTTCATACATTAGAAGGCCAATTCTCGTAATTAAAAACGTTCAAAATCTAGTCGCAATCTCATCTCAGCGACAATCAATACCAAAAACTTGTCCTTAATGTAGGGAAAGGAGGGGTATTTTTCACAGATTGAGACTGAGATCAGAGTGGCAATTCTCGTAATTTTACGAACGTTCACAGTCTGATCTCAGTCTCAATCTGTCAAAAATACTTCTAATTTCCCTACATTTTGACAAGTGTTTGACATTTGTTTGTCGCCGAGATGAGACTGCGACTAGATTTTGAACGTTTTAATTTACGAGAATCGGCCTTCAGATTGTGAACGTTCTTAAAATTACGAGAATTTCCCCTCTGATGTCACACGCCCGTCGGTTGCGACTACTATACACTAGAAATTTTCTAATACATACAATATATGCGATAAGGCCGCCCATTGTATATTTTGTAGTGTTTTATGTATTTTCTATGCTATGTATTTTTGTGGTGTACAATAAAGTATATATAAATAAATAATAAATAAGGGTATAAACTTTCGAAGTTATTTTCGAAAACAGAAAAAATGTCACAATGTATATGTATTGTATCTTTCATTTGCATAATCACTATACTTTGCAATTTAAATTACAAGTTTTCCAAAAGAGACATTTTTATGAAAATGTTCAGTTTAGAATAAATTATAAATGCGAAAGTAATTTGTTTGTTAACTTTTCACGCCTTTTTTAATACGTCTTTTTTGCACATATACGTCTTCTTTACTTCTAGAAAGAAAACTCTACTCTTCGGGAGGAAAAGAACAATAAATTTCCACGGTCACAATTGCTTTAGGACGATTATTCGAAAAACACGTAGTATCTAGATACTACGTGTTTTTCGAATAATGATTGAAATATGACCCGACTTTCCTAGCAGTATTTTAACAAAAAGTACTAGGCTTCCATGAATTCACGATAGTATTTCAATCATTAGTATTCTGCTTTTAATAGGATTTGGATGAAATTTGGCACACAGATAGTTTATTATAACACGCACACCTTTTTAAACCGGTAAATGGTTTCCATGGGATAATTTCCAACCTCCACGCGGGTGAAGCCGCGGGAAAAGTTAATAAGTAAGCTCAAACTCAAAGCATTTATTTTAAATAAACCAATTACTGATATTATACCGGATGCAGATCCGGTTAGACTGGAAGCCGACCCCAACATAGTTGGGAAAACGGCTAGGCAGATGATGATGATGATGAATTACAGATATTTTTGAATTGTCAAAGGGTCTGTTAGTCAGAAAGATGTAGCTCAAGCGATTCCAAAGCGTAGTAGGTACAGTCAACAGCAAAAGTAGATGATCAAAATCAGAAATTCGATATTAATGAACGGAGTTCGCGTCAAAACTGTGTGGCGTCGAAGTGTTTCAAAAGTATGTAATTGTAAATTATACCAAATATTTACTACTAGCACAGCTGCCATATAGCTGCGAACTCCGTTCATTAGTATTGAATTTCTGATTTTGATCATCTACTTTTGCTGTTGACTGTACCTATGAGGAAGAACGGGCAAGAAACTCCACGGACACTCTTTTAAATCATAAAACTGTTACAAAATATTGGTTACATCATTAATGTTAAAATTATACATGTGAGAACGATATAGAAAAACGTGCACGTTAAAAGCGTCCGTACTAAAATAAAGGTAAATAAAGATATCTATGAATATGTATTCGTGGTTCTTTTGACCACTTACTTCTTATGTAAGTTCACTTATCCATACATAATAGGTACAAGTCCTTCTGCCCTAACATAAAATTATTTCTTTTGTGACGTCACTTATGAGGAAAAACCTGGAAATAACTTTCCGGTTCCATTATTTATATTGTATCTTTAGATGGAAGCGATAATAATAGAAAAGATATTAAATCTAATTTGGCACTTGATTTTATTTATATCCCATCAGTGGGTAGGGCACATTGCTCGCAGAACAGATGGCCGATGGGGCCAAAAGGTTCTGGAGTGGCAACCGCGTACCGGAAGACGTAGCGTTGGAAGACCTCCCACAAGGTGGACCGACGACCTTGTGAAGCCCGTAGGAACCCGTTGGATGCGAGAAGTACAGAATCATTTTGAAGCAAATTGGTAATCCATTGCTTCATAAGTTCGAAAAATTGGTCTGCTCAACACGTAAATAACGCAATGAATGTTGTTGAACTGTCAAAATGAAACCGATTCCGATTGATCGTGTGTTACGCAATTAGGGTGCCGGTCGAAGTTGAGTTGCTTGGGGCCTATGTCAATGGACGTCTTTCAGCTAAAATTATGATAATGTTGAATACAGGGTGGCAGGGACATCGACGCGCAAACTGTAACCATGAATTCAGCACATGATTCTAGACGTAAAGAAGGAATTTTACGTCATTTAAAAAAAAAGCTGCTGTGTCAAGAAAAGTGTGATAACTTCGCATTCAAAATGTATGGAACAGTAATTTTTGAGCGTCGATATCCCTGCCATCCTGTATACATAAAAATGAAATATCGTTCGTTAGTATACGTATTAATTGACAATGGCTGGAATAAACTGTCTATAAAAATATTTAATAGTCTGAATTGGAGTCTTTTGGAAAGAAAAAATGGAAACGTTTCTCAGTAAAAATCAGAGGGTCAATTCTCGTAATTAAAAACGTTCAAAATCTAAAAAGGGTACCATTAGCACCCGCCATTTGCGGAACCCCTAAAAAAACAAAAGCATCACGGCTCAATGTTCAAAGCCGCCTTGTTATTACATAGTACAAACTGACGCGACCCTCATTTGTCATAGTCACTTGGAAAACAGGATTCTGGACGAAAATAAACAATGAATAGTATCGACTTCCCGTTTAGCAGGTTTGGACGTACTTATGTTAGTTTACATACAAAAATAGTCTACGCACTATTTGATTAACTCTTCTTTTGGGGCAAGATTAACAAAACGTACTTTGATTTTAACGTACAAATTATCAAACAGTCTTTACAACTTGTTTTTTTATTTATAAGGATACACCAACAGCTCCTGTGTATAATACTAGCTGCGCCCCGCGGTTTCACCCGCATAAGTTTGATCCCGTTGAAATATCGGGATAAAAAGCATTCTATATGTTAATCCTGTTTATAAACCATCTGTGTGCCAAATTTTATCAAATCTGTTCAGTAGTTTTTGCGTGAAAGAGTAACAAACATCTATCCATCCATCCATACAAACTTTCACGTTTATAAAATTAGTAGGATATTATCTTAAGTACTATAGGTAACAATAGCTTCGGACTTACATAGTCGCCAATTATAAGTTAACCAGCATAGGCAAACAGCATTTATCAGAACACATACACATATAATAATAATATATCAAAAGGCTCTAGAATTTAGAAATTATGGCAAAAAACTTCTAAAACTTAACAAAGACATCGATATAAAAATATTGCTTTAAGTGTAAACGATAAGCTATAACAGTAGACACAATGTCATCATCTACCTAGCCTTTTCCCAACTATGTTGGGGTCAGCTCCCAGTCTAACTGGATGCAGCTGAGTACCAGTATTTTACATAGAGCGCCTGCCTATCTGACCTGCACAACCCAGTTACTGGGTAATACGAAACCTCTTGGTAAGACTGGTTGTCAGACTTTCGGGCTTCTGACGACCCGTAATGACTGTCAAAGATCTACGAATGACAGCCGGGACCAAAGGCTTAACGTACTTTCCGAGGCACAGAGGGGACTTGGTATGTAAATATGGTCACCCATCCGCAGATCAACCGCGGCAAGCGTAGCTTAGCCTGATCAATCGCCGTGCGGCTGTTATTTCTTAGCCACAAGCCCCTTTAGTAGACACAATATGTAGTATGTACACAATAATGTAATCGCAAGGTACTAAGCTATATTATTGTGTACATACTACATATTGTGTCGCAAGGTACTAAGCTATAGCCGCGTGACGACTCCCGGCCACCGTAGGCGCGGGCCTGCGGGCGGTGAGTAATGGGTAACTCACCGTCCGATCAGGACCAGGCCCGTGCCGGACGGCGCGTATGTGTTCCACGCGCGCCTCAAAGAGATGTCAGCATGAGTGACGGGGCCCCATAGGGCCGAAGCCTGCCAGGGTAGCGGAATTGTCCGAAAGGGTTACCGCTGCCCTGGAACATAAAGGGCTAAGGAAGGAACACGGGTGGGTTTTAGTCAGTAAGAGTCTGACACTCCCTCCTGCTCCACCCAGAGCGGGAGGAGTCATTTGACGATTTCCCATCCTCAAAAAAAAAAAAAAAGAAAGGTACTAAGCTATTGTGAGAATTAGAGAAGACTGGTTTTCTCATAATTTAAATTGGCAGACAACCCTTTCATTCACAACACATAAAAATAGCAGCCGTTATAAAAACACAACAGCAAAAAATGATTCTAATTCAATTCCTCCAGTCAAATAAGTCCCTTATAAAAATAAGCCCTTTGGGATACTCGGAAGAATTAAATTGTTTGACTGAGAATATTATTCGTGTCATTCAATAGTTTAGTTTTATTTCGTTTTATTCAGTCAACCTTTATTTCCTAAGGGGATCATGAGTTCATAATGTCAGGTTTATTTTTGTATTATTTATGACGTATCATCACATTGGTTTTCCCTGAAGGATAAGGCAGATGTGAACAATAAACTCACATTTCGCCAGTATAAGTCCCATGTTGGTTCCTGAGGTGATTATGGGTCGACAGCTATGATGTCAGGTTTATTTTTGTATTATTTATAATATAATATCACGTTTGTGTTTCCCCAAAGGTTTCATCTGAGGTAAACAATAAACCCACAGTTTGTCAGTTATGTTTATTTTATTGAGCTCATTGTCATTGTTGGAGCACAAATACATACTCCGGTTTCTACTGAGAAATAGGCTAGATTCCTAAAAAATTCTAATTGGTCCGTCAGTTAGATTATCAAAAAATATAGTTGTCAAAAATGATGAAGATGTCGCCCATTAAAGTTCCGCGTGACGTCACGCCTTGCTACACTTATTAGCAAGGCGTGACATCACGCCCGGCTCCCAAATGACGCGCTTTATCTTTGTCATTTTTTGTTTGATTGACAAAAGAAGAAATATATGTCCATTATTTTTCGATAATCTAACTGACGGACTAAATATAATAATTATTTTTTTACCCAGGAAACTACCCTATTCCTGATGAGAAAGTTCAATAAAAGTGTTCTTACTAGCACACACAAACACATTCACACGAATAATTAGTACTTAAGATACCTTGGTGTCAAATTGGCCAGTTGTATTAACTTGTTTTATATAATATTGTGTAACTACCTACTTTTTTGCTTTGTTTACTACTGATCTCGTAAATTGTTGTTATTATTTTACTGGTTCTACATCTGCATTCCATTAGACGACGATTATTTTTATGTTAAAATTTAAATCCCATATAAGTGAACTGTATCTTGTTCTTATGAGAAATAGAGATTCATTAATCCTTCTTGATCACGCTCCGGGCGTTAAAAATAAATATTACAAAACTATATGTCGATGTAAGATACTTTATCATTCAAATATTATGTTACAAGTAAACCTTAACCTGTAAGTAGACCTTTGAAGACACTTTTTCACGTCAATATTTTGTAACTGTCTGGCTGATTCTTGAGAAGAAACGCCGAAACAAACCCAGAGGTCATGGTTTCTTTTAAAGTACAGACGCCAGCTCATCAAGCTACTACAATCTGTCAAATTTCTTTAATAGATTTTCGACTTTATCGCTAAAGCATTAAGGTTCAATGTTGATTGGAAAAATTTGACAGTTTCGGGTAGCTTGACCTGCTGGCGTCTGTACAAGTTTGAAGAAGCTCCTCCTCCTCTTTCCGTCGTATTCCTCATTATTATTTCTCCAACGTGTGTTATACGAACTAGATGGATATAAAACACGAATAAGATCCAATCTATGGGCCATATTATATAGGAGAGCCTTGAAGACATGCGAAAATAAAGTACGTCCGGCACACCCTATGCAGGCAGGCCAGCAGGCTAACTTGCTGACTTGCAATATTTTTTCCACAACATGAGCTATTTTCACATTTTATACTCTAGATGAGGCAAATCGTAGTGCGTCGTGAGGTATCATGTTACCTAGTAACTGGATTGTGGAGGTCAGATAGGCAGTTGCTCCATGTAAAATACTGATATTCAGCTGCATTCGGTAAGACTGGAAGCCGACCCCAACATAGTTGAGTAAAGGGAAGGAGATGATGCTCTTATGAAGAGACGAAAGAAAATAATACTAAGTAAAGTTGGGACAAAAAATAATTTGAATCATCGCCACGCTTAGTAATCTGATTGGTGATTAGTTATTAACGCACAAACGTACTCAATATACTCTAAACATCAAAAAAAACTTACAAAATTGTAAGGTGAAATCTTTTATTATACAAGGCTAAATATGTGCATTAATTTTTCGCGGTCAAAAACTTATAACTAAGTCAGAGATTTAAACCAATTATTCGTAATCTTACAGCAATTTAACTTCCTATCCTAAGTATTCTTTTATCAGATTAAAAGGACAATACAATTCGAATTTTATAATAAAAACTTGCTATATAATACTAAATTACTATTCCAACACCCATAAAAGTCAAAGTGCCTCTTACACAATGCAAATTTAACCTCTAAAATATCAAGAGACATCACACGAAATTGGCGTAGTGCCTCTACGCGGTTTCGTAGCGCCTCTACGAGATTTCGTAGCGTCCCGTAGCATCCCGCTACGCGCATCTACGGGCTTTAGTTACATTCCGAGTGTCGAAGCGACAGGGTGTTCCCGTTTTTTCTCTCGCTTTCAAAACTCTTCTTGTGAAAAAAAAGTCTTTCTCTATTCGTCTTGAAGCAAAAAATCGAGTTCGTTGTTAAGTGTCGTTTGTGCTATTTTTTTTTTTTAAATATTTTTTCAAACCGTTTGTTATCGTGTCTCCGTTTGTTATGTAATGAGTAAGTATATAAGTTTTGTTTATGTAAAATAACTTGGTGGCTCGTTTCATGTAGGTATGAAATGATGAGTATTTCCAGGTCATTTTTTGTGTAGCGAGAGTTTTTGCCCGAAAGTACTTTGTTTGATTAAATATTTAGGAGGAAGGTTTAAATTTTTCGGGTGCCTGTTTTAATGAGATTTTAGGGTGTTTGACTCATTTGTGCGTTTTTATATTAATGTTGTGCCATATACATTGTCGTATTTAGGAATTTAAAATTATTTTCGCGGATTTAATTTCGAAAATTCTCTTCGCACATAATTTGGTGAATAAATAGTAAGTGTTTAAATAAATTAATTCTACAATTTAAATGAAGCAATAAAAATTCCGAAAATAATTTGGACAAATTAATTTTATCAGGGGTTTGTCCCCTAGGGGCGCATCTGTGAAATTCTTGCGTACAACGATATACCAAATTACAAAATGACAAGTTTAACTTTCGAATTCACATCTGTCATAATTAACTTTTGTCATTTGAATTCAGTGACTTATTTTGTTGCATATCCAATTTGGGAAATTGACGGTGTCTGCAATACTGGCCAGTATTTCGTCCTGGCTGGGGACAAAGACCAGAGGGGCAATTCTCGTAATTTTAAGAACGTTCGCAGTCTGATCTCAGTCTCAATCTGTCAAAAATACATCTAATTTCCCTACATTTTGAGAAGTTTTTGACATTTGTTTGTCGCCGAGATGAGACTGCGACTAGATTTTGAACGTTTTAAATTACGAGAATTGGCATTCTGGATACCTATACTATTAGTACCACATGTGACTATTCATAAAATACCCCACGCTGCACAGTGGTCCGCGCGCCTTCGTAAGGCGGTAATAATTATTTAAACATTCAAAAGTTTGTTTTTTTCAATTGAAAATGCAATTAAAGTATATATAGTTATAGGATATTTTAATGAAAACATAATTTTAGGTTTATATCATGAAAAATGTATGTATAACAACAAAATAGGTAAATAAAAAATTAAAACTAATCAAAATAAAGTTAAATCTTCCATTCTTTGCTACTTAATACTATTTAATAAACTTATAACGCTACTAGACAATAGAGATTTCTTTGTTCGGGGCAATTTCCTGCTGGAAGTGATCAATGGATCTGAGTTCAGCAGAAGTCTGTTTATAAGGTCTGTGTTAGTGGAAACTCGTGACATTTTTCTTGTGTGGTTGAGCCTAAATGCCTTGATATTTTTATTAGTTGACTCTGCAGCTTCTTCAGCAAGGTCACCAATAGAAACTAATGCGTTATCAATTACTACGGCTCCGTGAACGAGCACTTTATGCACGGATGACGGTAAATTATACCACGGGTATTCTGTCACGAGTCGCCTGGCCGTACCTAAGGCATATTCTTCAAATTTTACTGTATTTATTTTGTAGCCAGATGACATGCACTCCAAGATGGTTCTACACCTTTCGATAAGGCATTGCTTAATACCGGTAATTTCAGCAGATATAGCCGGATTCTTGAAAAATTTTCGTGCAGTATTTCCATCATTTGATCTACCACTACCTCCGCTCCGAGGTTTGTCCACAATTAAACCTAATTTCTCCCGAAACTCGTTCTGGATCCTTTTCTTCGTTAGTTTCACAAGGTTTTTATCTTCATCTTCAGTAACGTCGGAGTTAGCAAAGTTTTGTTTGTATTCACTATGGCCAGTGCTACCATCAAAACCCCACTTCCCTATTAAAAATATATCACCTATTGATTCATGAGGGATGGCAGACAACACTTCTTTTTGAGATTCGATTATACGAGCCGCAGTATGATCCAGCAAACTTTGCAATTCCACCTCCGCTGTCGATTCGGTAACTCTGACAACTTCAGGATAGCATTTCTTCTTTGCTACTAATACTTTGTTGTACGAAGGTAAAATTGGATTGCTCTGAGAATTTATGAAGTTGCGTAGTAACAGGTATTGGTGCTTCGTAAGTTTAGCTTCTGTTATGAGAGATAGCACATCGTCGGTGTTTATTTCATTAGTACAGGGCTCTGATGTTTCCATTAGATTACTGACGGCTGACTCATCCAACTGAGATAGTGTTGCAAGTCTTCTTCGTTGTGACCGCTTACTGCAAGTTGCAAAATCTTTTTTTGGTCGCCCAACAGCAGCTGAGGTCCCCGATGATGATGATTGATCTAGAATATCGTGCGAAGTGTTTTCTATGACAGTTGATGTTCTCGGTAGATTGACCCTTTCTTTCTTACTCAGCCACGTAGAATGTTTATTGAGGACTGTGCTTTTCTTCCGATTACTTGATTTCCATAAAAAAGCAAGTCGTTCGCAGATATACTTCAGAACGTTCTCCAAATTGCTAACATCGATGTTATCTGCATCCGGCATCATGCCCATTAGTTGCTGCACCACTTGTCGGCGTCTTTCTATATCGGAACTACTGGTGGATAGCCACAGTTCAAATATCATCTGAAAAAAATTAAATTAACTTTTGCAATACTTTCGTAGCTTTCGCCTACGCAGGCGTAGCACGCTCATAACTATCGAATCCGCAAGTTTCCGCAGACAATAACTTAAGGCCGTTATTTTAGACAAATGTGGCTTTTTAATCAAGAAAAAGTTAGCGTTCAGTATGATTCAGCACATAGTTAAAAGTCTAAGTAAAGAATAATTCTACAGATTTTTAAAACAAATTTTGGTCGTCGCGTAGACACATCGTTATTTCAATATTATTCAGAAAAATGTCAAAACGAGTATACATATCAAAACAACATACCTGATTCTTAAAGCTCCATTGTTAAAAATTTCACTTAATTAACGGAATTCTTAGAAAACAGCCACTAATTACCGGTCACGTAATGAGTCACTGATAAGGATGCACGGGCAATGGGAGTTGTGTTCACTTTCGGGTTTCACTAAAGAATGAAAGTGATTAGCTATCGGGGATCTATTTGTACTTAATTATAGTATATGTATCGGCCAACCACATGACAGTGTTCAAGATTTGAAAATACAATTTGCGTTTTTTTGAATTTTGACCTCTAGCGGAACCATAGTGCGCTGATACAATTTTCGCTTTTTATAATAATGTTAATATTATTATTTAGGTCGGTTCCCCTATTTAATTTAAAATTATAGTATAATATTCTGTCTACCTTTAACAATTATTAAAATACACTTTTAAAACTAAGCCTCTATTTTATCATCTTTTAAACTTTATTTAAAACAGCAGCATATTTAATCTTTAACTACGAAAAATAAACATTCAAAACTAAGCCTTGATCAAAAACGATTTAAGAGTAAACAAGAATACTTTTTACTATGTACACCATATGAATTTAGAAATTGAGAAGGGTGCTGTGCCCGGTTAATGAAAATTGGCTCGTCTCTAATTACGTAGGACTTAAACACAACTGGTGAAATAAGGGTATACTATTAGGTAGGCCTCTGCCCATCCCTTCACATATTACAGGCGTGATAAGTATAGTATGCTTTTTCATTTACCTACTTACTTACTTACAGAAAAACTTCAATGGCATTTTTCATTTGTCAATCATAAGTAAAAAAAGATATTATTCGCGTATTGAAATTCGTTAACTACGAGTAGTAAGCATTTAAAATACATAATTATAGTCGAACTCATCATTCCTAAACCTCTTTTGGTAATAATTCCCAGTAAAATAAAACTTAACGAAGGTCGAAAATATGTAACAGACAATAGAAGAATATGCTGTCGTTTCGTGACGAGGAAGGGACATTAATTCAACCTTAGGTCATAACGCAATAATGACTATACTTACCTACTTAAAGTGAAATAACTAGTCACTGATTTTATTTATTTATTTATATACAGCACAAAAATACATATCATGAAAAACACATCAAACACTACAAAATATACAATGGGCGGCCTTATCACTTTCTGTGATCTCTTCCAGACAACATTGGAATGGACAGTGATTTTCCTGGACATAAAATGGGGCTGTCGTTGGTGCAAGTATTATATATACAATGCACTAAAATAGATACACACACAGATAAGACTAAAATAGCACTAAAATAGATACACACACGATAAGCAAAATAAACACACGATACACACACACACACGATAGCAAAATGAGAAAGTTAAAATCGTAATCACATTGATTTCTGGAGTCTTTACTTATGTATAAAAGGCCTGAGTTTTTTATAGCAAACTCAAGGATTTTCAATCATCATCATCCTGGCCTTTTCTTATGTTGGTCGGCTTCCAGTCTAACCAGTCGCTGCTGAATACGAATACTTTACGTGAAACGACTGCCTATCTGACTTACACAACCCAATAACTGAGGGGTAAGTCTCGTAATTTTACAGTCAATAATTCACAGTCTGATCTTAGTCTCAATCTGTCAAAAATACCTCAAATTTTCCTAAATTGTTGACAAGTTTATGACATTGATTGTCGCTGAGATGAGATTGCGACTAGATTTTGAATGTTTTGAATTACGGGAATCAGCCTACTGTTATATTCGATAAATCAAAAAAAAATATTACAAAGCTCAGTTATATCTAAATAAATCGCTTCTTTAGCCTAAAGTCTCTATCATTCTTAACACCCGCGACAAACACAATGCTTATTCAATACTCTCACAAAAAAGAATTGCTTACAGTAATATCTTTCTGCAAATCGTTGGCAAATGTATGTATCAATATTTTATTATTCCTCATTGATTGTATGAGACGCAAATACAAAATCGGCTTATTCTAGCTAGTTTTTGTTACTTTTCTTTGTATGTTATTTCGATAATACCGGTAACTTAACGTATGACATTGCAAAGTCAAAGTTAAATCATTTATTTCTAATAGGCACAAAAAAGGCACTTTTGAAAGTCAAAATTTACAAAAAATAGAATTGATTCTAGTCATTCTAGTTCTAGTCACATTTTGAGGCTAGCTTCCAGTTCGGGGTCGGCTTCTTGTCTAACTGGATGCAGCTGAATACCAGTATTTATATGGAGCGACTGTTTATTTGACCTTCACAACTCAGTTACTGGGTAATACGATACTCCTAGGTAAGCCTGGTTGTCACACTTACGGGCTTCTAACGACCCGTAACGACTGTCAAAATCCACGAATCACAGCCGGGACCAACGGCTTAACGTGCTTTCCGAGGCTCGGATTTGTCTTGGAATGTAAAGATGGTCCAAGAACCAACCGCGGCCAGCGTGGCTTAACCTGATCGATCGAGCCTTGCGGCTGTTGTTACTTAGCCACAAGCCCTTCATATACTGTAATGTTTTATTCATAATATCGTCCTGTAAACGATTATTATTGAATATTTTGCGGGTTTATCATTATTTTCCCTAGATATACCAATGGAACAAAGTTTCTTACCGCACACACAAAAAAAAAAAAAAATACGACAACTTTGCTATGGTATTTATTTTTCATTTAGTTACTTTGAAAATATCATGAGGAATGTTTTGGGTATGAATGTCGATGGCTATAAGAGTAGGGGAAGACCAAAGAAACGATGGATGGAAATTGTGAATGATGATATGGTTAGAAAGGTGACTACCGAGATGACGACTAATTGAAGAAAAAAAAAACATGTTATGCCGGACCCAAAATAAATTGGGATACGGACAGGAGAATCATGATTAATTTCATACGTAATGTAAAGCTCAAAGAACATTATTCCAACCGGGTGTCTACGACAGCTCTAGAGTTTTTTTATTGTTTATTTTCGGTTGGCACATTAGGTTCGTCTTTTACTTTCATACATCTCCATAATGTCATCATCTCGGTGTTCATTTCCATGGGGTAGTTGCATAACACACTGTCAGTAGCAACGGGTTTAATTTTGACAGTTCAACAACATTCATTGCGTTAATTACGTTGTTGAGCAGACAAATTTTTCGAACGTATGAAGCGATGGATTAGCAATATCCTTCAAAATAATTCAGATTAAGATTGATAGGGTATTACGTAAATAGGGTGCCAGTCCCTACCATATCGTCCAATGAGAAATAAAAATGGGAAATTGCCATAATTTCGCGTGTATAGTCACGAACAAAAGTATGTATACACTCGGCTTTATTCAAAAGCGATTTACTCCTTTATTTTTTAATGAAATTTTATGTTATTACGAACATAGCATTTTCGAACCCATAAGTTTATGTAATGAGTCGTATTTCAACGTTGCATTCGTTATTTCACGAAAAAATTACAATTGAAAGTTGCCAAGTGTTGACATATTGGTGCTCGTGACTGTACATAAATTTATGTCCACATAATTATGTTGTTGTTAGTAGACAGGAGGACGCTGTTGTTCATCTCCGTGACATAATCACTTACTCACGTTGTACAACGCCAAGAAATGAGGGTACAGTGTCAAGAAACCTGGTCATATAACGTTTCAATGAGCCATATTTTTATGTGCAAGACTTTGAAGATTTTATTCCCTAAACATTACTTTGAAATGCGAACGGTGTCTCGTCGTGAATCCGCGATGATTTAGTTTAAAAACAAATGTGTTCGCTTTCGAATTGCGTGCGGTCACTTGAGTGAGGTTCCAAGTGAACTAGTACTATTGAATTGGCTTAGGATATAGAGGCATGAGGAGCAGGGTGTGAAGTTCCCTCATCCTCCATAGAAAAGGGAGAATCCTCCGACCAGACGGGTGTATTGTCTGGCGGGCAATTGCCCTACGATTGATGTTGGGAAGTTTTTATATGTATATGCTAATTGCGCGGTAAACTCTGATTTTGCGTGACGACAGTATGATGCGTTGTTCGCATGTGGCGTTGTAGATACCGCTACAGGATTTCCTCTACCTGGACTTGATATTCTGAAATGACTGGGTTTTGGAGGTCAAATAGGCAGTTGCTCCATGTAAAATACTGGTATTTAGCTGCATCCGGTTAGACTGGAAGCTGACCCCAACATAGTTGGGAAAAGGCAAAGCAGATGACTACTGTTCTATTTTTTTTTTAGGACTATATTTTGGTCTCATGTAATGGAACTGAGCATCGAGAATGATTCATATCCCCACGTGATGGTGCGCAGTCATCAAAAATGTACTGTTTTTTATTATGTATGCGTGCTCGCGAGCCTATCTGTGGATATACATTTGAAATGGGCTTGGGACCCGCCTCGGAATTATTTGGGTTTTGGTATAAAAGTTGGTTATAAATCTGTAATAATTTTAGCCTTGTAACTGGATTATTTTTAATTCAGGAAAACAGATCATGACGTGTTTAAACCGTGTGGCTGTTTGTAATATCAAAATAAAAGCTTTTTACGAAACATGTGAAAGTATATTCTTAACATATTTTTTTTTAAATGATTGTCTGTCTGTCTGTCCGTTTGTCCCGGCTAATCTCCAAAACTGCTGGACCGATTTTTACGGGACTTTCACTGGCAGATAACTGATGTTATAGACTAACATATAGCTTTTTTTTTTGTACCGGTAGCACGTTTCCGTGGGATCATTTCCGACATCCAGGCGGGCGAAACTGCAGGCAGAAGCTATTATAAAATAAATAAACAAAAATAATCGCCAGCAGTATGCACGACAATCACGAAATTATTTTGTAACAGATAAAGAATTGTGTCTTTTTTCTAAACATTTACCAGTACCTAACCCCTTCAAATAGGTATTAATAATTTAACACATCGCCAATTATAATTATCAAAGTTAGTTCTAAAAACCTCTTTTCAAACATTCACATGAATTCTAAATCAATCCCACCCACAGTAGATACCGCAACTTTTCTTTTTATATTTAGATCAGTGGGAAGGGCTAAATAAAGGGATCGTTTGAACTCAAGGTCAATTTTGAGCTGTTTAGATAAACATCCGTTTGACCTATACAATATGTCTTTTCCGTGTGGAGAATTTGTTGTATTGTTTGTATTTCGGATGAGAACATAAAAAGTAAGTCGTTACGTCTGTTAATTACAAAGAGGCTCATTGCCTAAACTCGATTAGATGATTTCATTTTGAGTAGGGTATACCGTTTTACAATATATGCCCCCTAATCTCAAAAGTTAATTTACCACAAGCAATATACTTCTTTTCTTACCATAAAAATCTTATATTTCATCACCACTGCTCTCAAAACGGTGAAGGAAAACATCGTGAGGAAACCAGCATGTCCTAGAACTAAACATTCGAAGACATGTGACATCTACCAACCCGCACTTGGTCTGCGTGGTAGATTCTCTCTCGGAGAAGGAGGCCTGTGTCCCAGCAATGGGAACATTATATGCTGATTATGTAAGTTTTTGGTTGCAATGGAATTTGAACTTTGTTAAGTTTGAAGTTCCATAACTTGAAAATTATCTCAATTCAAATATACGTAGTCATACTTAAAAATACCAACAGATTTCTCACACCTCGTTGACGCCTCCAATGTGACATATTATAATGAAAATGTTTATATGTCATACTTTAATGTAAACAGTTTTGAGTGAGGGTTTACGGCGGTGGCTCCAATATTAGTTTTGTAAATATGATGTTAAGACTATAAGCTGTATGTTTGCCCTGTCTGCGGTTGTAAGTAAGAACTTTGCTTGTCAAGTGAATGTGAATTTATTTTACTTATTTTGACATTTACAGGATTGACCAATTTTCGTAATTTAAAACGTTCAAAATCTAGTCGTGGTCTCAGCTCGGCGACAAACAAATGTCAAAAACTTGTCAATAATGTAGGGAAATCAGAGGTATTTTAGATTGCGATCAGACTGTGAACGATCTTAAAATTACGAGAATTGCCGCTCCTTAATTACGATTAAAAATTATGATAATTTGAAACATAAAAATAGAAAACGGTCTCCCGCGTTTGACGGTTGTAAGCACCATGTATCAATACATAATTAATATACCTGTTTTATATTTACCTCTTTTTACCTTTTGTGGTATAGTAATTTTAATTCTAGGTGCATCATCTTCACGAATAATTATATAATTAATGTTAGTAAGAATATTTAATATTTTCAAAATATTGTAAAACATTTTGAAAAGAGTGACAGCAGAGTTTCTTACCCATTCTTCTCCATACGAAACTACCTTTTAGAAGGGGCAACTAGAATCAATTTTTTTTTTTTTTTTTTGTAAAGGACAATGCTCATCATGTATGGAATCCCGTAACCATTTAAATAAAAATTATATTCTATTTTATTCTAGTTATTTTTAATTAATGTAGAATCGGCAAAGAATAATTTTTTTACATGTTTTCTGAAAGACATGATCATGACTCTCTCAAAATTCGAGGTTATATTAATCATATCATTTGAAACGGAACGTAACGTAACGTAACAATACGTGTTTTACTTTAAATTAAATTTTCAGTTCAAAAATCAAATCCCAAGACGCGTAATGTAGTTAAAAATTATGAAAATAATTACTATAATAGGTTGATATTTTGGTACCACTTTTGGTCATTGTCATTTGCCGTTTAAATTTAGTTCTTATGTGCCTATTTCAAACAAATTATTTAGCTTTGACTTTGGTTTCTCATAGTCGGTACCTACGTGATATTGACACCTACAAAAACCCACGTGGAGGATTATGGCCCGCTCCCTCTCGCAAAGAGGAGGCCTGTGTGAACATTATAGCAGTGAGAACATTACAGGCTGATTATGCTAAATATGTAATACAAGACCAAATACACAATAATATTAAAATACCACCGAATTTGTCGCACCTCGTTGACGCGTCCAATGTTACTTATTATGAAAATATTATCACCCTTGAAGCGCTCGCTGGGCAATTTAGCTTGAGCTCAAATTGCGCGACAAAGCTAAGAAGTTAAGATTACATTCATAAATAAAAATAAATGAAGAATTCATGAAGGATTTTTTTGACAGTTTTAGTTAAAATTGTCTGGGTAATGTCATCATTAACATTGCCTCCGAAATGACGCTTCTTTTTCCTGTCTCGTGTAAGCATGAGGTATACGAAAATTTGCCTTGCTGAATAGCTATTATTTTTACCACGGCATCAGCTATTTTTATGTAAACACTTGTGTAAAAATACCCTGAACGAAGCCGAGAG
Organism: Apamea anceps; assembly: GCA_951799955.1. Taxonomy (NCBI): domain Eukaryota; kingdom Metazoa; phylum Arthropoda; class Insecta; order Lepidoptera; family Noctuidae; genus Apamea; species Apamea anceps. The sequence goes on from OX637528.1 coordinate 5,471,946, forward strand.
TCACTTGTTCTTCTGGTTACGGAGATATTGAAGGTCAAAGTTCCGTATTTTTTATATTTATTGCCAAAAAACGGATTAATACTTCCACTATCCTCGTACCGTTGCATGCGCACATAACCACAATGTTTCGTGCGTTACATTGCGTAGTATTATACGTATTTTTGAACTAAAAACAAATGTTTTTGCATAAAGTTCCCTAGTTTCATGTACAGAATGCGTAGATGTTGGCTTCGTGATGGGGTATTTTGCACCCTGTATGCCGTTTCAAATGAGTCATGTATTTTAGTGGATAGCGAGAATTAGGTTTTTTTTTATTGACTATGGGCTCACTCTTGACCTCAATGCAGCCCCGAGGCAGGGATGAGATCTACGGTGGAACGAGCTTGCCCAGAAGAAGCCTATTCACTCTCGCCTTGAAGAGATTCGGGTTGTATGAACTCGGGAATGCAGACGCAGGCAGACGATTCCACTTCTTAGCTGTGCGCATCAGAAAAGATGATGAGAAGCGCTTAGTGCGTGGGTACCTACATCAAAAAGTTCATGTTTCCACAAATTAATCAGAAAGCTTTTGATAAATAGGTATCTTATAAACTGTCCATTAGGTTAACCTTTTTTGACAGCTGTCTTAGAACGTAACTATTCCAGATAACGTAAAAGTTAACATTAAAATGTGTTATAAATAAATATATAAACTGCCTTATCTTATTGAATTATCTTATTTATGGCTTCTTACAGACATTATAATACCATACGTGTATCAATCAATGTATTGTGTGTTGCTGCAATCCATTCCATCTTTCAAAATACGGTTTTCATTCATTCATTCACTCACTGACAGACAACGCACGGCCTAAATCACTGGGTCTAGAAGCATGAAGCACAAGAGTTCCTTATGTAAGGAAAGTGAGAACTAAGAAAAAAATCATTAACACTAAATCTTTCGAAACAATTTAAAATAACTATACAGCTTCACTTTAACTTTCCTTCCTAGCACGGTGGGCTGTGCTGGGGCGGCTGCTGCAGGAGCAGAAAACCTTAAACGGCATAAATATAACAATCTTATTGGGAGCTATAAATGTTGTCGGGCCTTGGGGTCCGAGTGCTCATCTAATGTTTCGGGATATTGCCAAGCGGTTAGTTGACTCTTCACGTGTCCAGAGGGCTGGCCTATTTATCCAACGTGGTAATGCTGCCAGCCTTTTGGGCACTTATCCCATTGACAGCGATGTAGCCAAGTCTTTTGATGCCCAATGAGCTCCTCTCTTTTTATTTTATTTTATACTTGTATATATAATATTATATATTATTTAGTACTGTAGACTGTAAATTATTATAAAGGCTTCTTCACTTTTTACTTTACTCAAATTCTTTTACACCTCGTTGAACTTTAAAATGTAAATTATTTGCGCACCAAGTGTCTTGAAAATATGAGCGAGAATTAAATGGCGTGCGTCTTATGATTACAATGTTAGTAAAATATGAAGATTACGAGTGGTGACATGAGCAGGGCAATATGTTTGAAGAATTTGCATTTTGGATGAGCAGAATAATACGTTGTTGTTTCAAGAAAGAAAATGCTTTGGATGATTTAGCGATGACAATTTTATTTAACTAACTAAATGGTGCACAGACTTGGTCTTTGACTAACATTCAAAAGTTCAAACTCAAGGTCTGCCAACGAGAAATGGAGCGCAGTATACTAGGTGTTAAATTAACGGATCCTGTTCGTAACACAATACTACGCTCCAGAACAAAGATAGCAGACGTGGCTCAAAAGGCTGCCCAACTTAAGTGGGACTGGGCAGGATATGTCTGCCGCATGACAAACTATGGGCCCAACTAACACAGAACTGGTGCCCTGAAACAGTGAGGCGGGGTCGCGGCAGACCACGTAGGTTAGGTTTCATCAAACCTGGAGGAAGGACGCACGGGCTTGTGAAATATGGAAGGAGTGGAGGGAGTCTTTTGCCCAAGAGTGGGACAGCGTAGGCTAGAAAAAAAAAATTAAATGGTTGCCTAGAGATGACAAAAAATGTGTTATTGGAGGACCAATAGGTTTTTTTTACGCGTCGATGTCCCTGCCACCCTGTATAGGAATACAGGGTGGCAGGGACATCGACGCGCAAACTGTAACCATGGATTCAGCACATTAGTTCAGACCACATAGCGTCGAAATTTTTCGTCAACAAGAAATTAGAACGTAGGTTTTTGTCTGTATTTAATTAAAATGGTCACGTTAAAACTTGCTAGGATTTGCACCCGGAAGTTCGTTTAAATAGAAATTAACAAAAAGCGTAGGACCAGTTGCTTCCAAGCGACATAAATGTTGGCGTTAAGCCAGAAATATTATGACATGTGATATCATGCTGCATGTTTTTCTCTCACTATTACCGCTTTATCCCTTTGTAACAATAGGCTATTTTCCAAAAAAAATAATTAGTCCGTCAGTTAGATTATCAAAAAATATTGAACCCGTATTTTTTCTAATGTCAATTATATAAAAAAATATGAAGATATCGCCCGTTAGAGTTCCGCGTGACGTCACTTGCTTGCGACACTTGCAAGCAAGTGACTACTTCCAAATTTTGACGCGCTTTATCTTTGTCATTTTTTGTTTGATTAACAAAAGAAAAAATACATGTCCATTATTTTTCGATAATCTAACTGACGGACTAAATATAATAATTATTTTTTTACCCAGGCAACACCCTATCCTTCTAATATGTATTATTATAAACGCGAAAGTTTGTGACGATGGATGGATAGATGGATGTTTGTTACTCTTTCACGCAAAAACTACTGAACGGATTTTGATAAAATTTTACAGTAATAGCTTATATACATCAGAATAACACATGATACCTTTTATCCCGATATTCTCACGGGATCTATTACTTATGCGGGTGAAACCGCGGGGCGGTGCTAGTAGCTAAATAAATACGTAAAATTCCTATTCTTTCAACCCATTTACAAACGTCGCTGATTGGCTACTCTACTCTTCTACGGAATTTAAACCAATTTTGAATAACTCGTGTGAACAAGAGCTGAAAAAAATGAACCAATACACTAGTCACTATAGGGCCAAAGAGAAAGCAGACTTACGTATGTCTGTTACATTACATGTGATATAAACTCTTCTAAGAAACTACATTATAACTATTCTCCAGTCCGTTCAACCGGTTTTAACTTCTATTCCGTAGGCATAAGGATGTCATTAAAAACAAAAAAAGTGGTTAAAATACCAACTATTTACTGCAGCTGCCATTTGTCATGCCACCAACGCAATAAAAGTCAAAATCGGTTGAACAGACTGTAAAAAAGGTTTATTTAAATATCTAATCATATTCTGAATGCAGCATAGGGAGTCTTCAAGTCTCGAGTAAATAGGTTATTTCTAGTCATGCGTGTTTCATCGTCGACCGCATCTTTGCTTACTGTCAGCACCCTTATTGCGAAACACATTTTCAATCACGTTCTGAGTCATTTTGAAGGATTTTGCTAATTTATTGCTTCATAATACAAGCAGCTGTTGTTTTGCATCCTCATCAAATTTCAGGAGGCTGATATGAAAGACATAAATTATCAAATAAAATTACGTTCCCTGGTAAATAATGAATACATACTTGTTTTTTAGTTAAGTTTGACAAATTATTATTAGAAAACATCACTTTCAAAGAACAGATTCGCGTTATGGTATCGTATAAGCGGCCGTGTTTTTATGTGTGTGTAAGAGGGCAGTTACAGTGCGATCTGACACAGGCCGCGTTTTAAAATGCGTGTCCCACACAAGCCGATTTCCGAAAAAAAAAAAAAAAATACTTATTTAATTATTGATTCGTGTCGAGAATCAGTAGCATAGTTACCTCCTTGAATTCGACGAGCATGCAAAACGACACCTTGTATATTATGTTCGAAAAATTTGTCGTGCTAACAATGTAAATAACGTTGTTGAACTGTCAAAATTAATGCCATTGCTACTAATAGTGTGTTACGCAATTAACTCGCAGACATGTGAGATAGTGCTCAAACGCGAGCCTATCACACGTTAAAAAGGCATAAAGAGGTTTCCTGACTCTTATCTTTAACGTTAGCAAAGACCCCAGAGTTTTATTTCCATCAATATATTACATACAAACAGTATATTTCACTCTCAAGATACGAACTCCTGTCCTCGTTATGATAATTATGAACAAAGTGTAAGCGATCCTTCAGTGAAAACCTTCCCTTTGCCGACATCTTAACAATAATTATGCATGTTCTGACGTTATTCGAGCAACTTTACCGAGATGCATAAATTAAAACGAACTTCACAATGTAAAGGTTAAAGGGAAATTATTAACGATGATAGTTTCTTTTTTCCTTGGTAAATAGATAGATAGATACCTATGTCATCGCCTAGCCTTTTCCCAACTACATAATTTGGGGTCGGCTTCCAGTCTAACCAGCAACCTAATTGCGTAACACACAATCAATAGTAATCTGAATCATTTTGAAGCAAATTGCTAATACATTGCTTCATAAGTTCGAAAAATTTGTCTGCTCAACACGTACAAAATAACGCAATGAATGCTGTTGAACTGTCAAAATGAAACCGATTCCGAATAATTGTATGTTACGCAATTAGGGTGCTGATCCACCTGAATACCAATTTTTTACATGGAGCGACAGTAAATTGGGATATGGGCTGGAGAATGATGATTGTTCATTTTTTTTATTCGCTATAAGTATTGGCATGCACTACATGAGAATTAGGTCACGCCGTGGTAAATATTATAATATATCTAAATTAATATTATCGGCCCGTTCAAACCCAGGCAGCCACTTTGTGTATGTAATGTCATCACCACTGATCTCAAAACGGTGGAGGAAAACTACCTTAGGAAACCGGCATATCCTAGAACCAAAACATCGAAGACAAGTGACATTTATCCACCCGCAATGGGCCCGCGTGGTGGATTACGGCTCACTCCCTCTTTATAAGCTGATTTTGCTTAAGATGGCAACGGGACTAATAAATTTACCTCGGCATGTGACGAACGTATGTACGGTCACCAAAGCAGATATAGCCGACGACCCTGGTTACTTATCTCCTTTGGTGACTGTACGTATCGTCACTAGTGTAGGCTTTTATAAACACCCAGTTTTTTATTAAAATTTAAGTTCACGACTCAAGTGTGGGCCAAATTCTTACAGATAGTTTTTACTACAAATTCTTTTTGTATTAGAATTTTACTGGCATGTATCCAAACTTGTGATTTTGTGGTTATGCTCCACCAGGTGGATTAAACAGCAGGTGGCTGATTTTAGTAGATTTAGGTGCCTACTACCTACATCTAAATACAGGGTCAAATTAAATTAGCTAGCGAAATTCTGCAGACGTGATTGGTAGCGGTATGTAAACGTGATAAAACAACAAATAAATTAATTTGATGATTTTTTTTGTGAGGTCGTCGACCGCTATTAAAATTATAAACAATTCTTTAATTTAAATATACAATATAAGAATATACTTACATACCTACATACAAACTTCTAAAATAAATATCACTAAATATGTACATGTAAATATTTTGCAAAATTCTATTGTAGACCAATAATTGCTTTTTTTTCTGGAGTTTTGACTTTGGCAAAGTCAATTAGAAAGTCTTTACGCATGGTTGATGGATGCTATTCACAAAACAAAAACTAATATGTTTTACTTGTAAATAAACTTTTCAGACTTTAAAACATTTCCAATAACATTTTAGACGAATAAATCTATTATTTCCAGACAAACATAAACTTACATTTATGAAAAAACATTATCAATTCCTCACTACTCGAAAGTACAGATACGATTTCAAACTCACTGCGTAGGCATCAAGAGATTGATTACACAAAAAACATTATCATTTTCAATTCTAAAAGCGATAAGATTCGCAAATACATAAGGTACAAAATAGATTGTTACAGAAGGTCAGCTCGAAACGCTTCATTTACAACGAGTGCAAGTGCACTCGCGACCGGTATTCCTTTGTGATCGAACACTCCGTACAGTCTAGTTGGTCTTGTGGTCTTAAGCGCAAATGCTGTGTCGATTTTCAGGTCGGAAAAAGGGTTTACGGGCTTTTCCATGCCTAATTTCTCTCCGGATATGTCGGATTGCCGTCCCATTGGTCTATGAGACCGAGGGAAGAGAGAATTTACCTGAGTCTGGGCACACACTTGTGCAGTGTAATATCTCCTGCGACTATGACTCATCGCCGAATGGCCACCATGGCCAAAATTCTGTCTGAAGGAGGATTAATATGGAGCCAACCTTCTGTGCTGCACTATTTTGTGGTTCAGATTTTCTATTCTCCTAAAAGATTCGCCCGTCACTCACAGTCTACTTTTGTGGTAGACGTAAAAATTAATGGCACTATCTGCATTTTGGTGAGTGATTAATTAGGGCTTGTTAGAATTTGCGGTGTAGAGAGATAAGTAAATGGCATAGATTAGAGAAAGTTATAAATGTTTAAATTATATTATTCATGCAAATAAAATCACTAACGGCTGGTTTTTTGATCCGTAGTTAAACTCAACCAATTGTTAAAAATAGTAACTAGTGATAAAGTTTTATATATAAACTAAAAATTGATCAAAAAACACATTTTGCAAAAATGTTACCATAAGCTACCATTTTTAACAAATGGTTGAGTTTAACTACAGATCAAAAAACCGACCCTAAATTAACGTCACTAATCAATCATTAGCTACACATATTATTAATTAAAGTTCGTTTTTGGGCCTGCCTATGTGACTACGTTGTTCTTCTAAACTTCGCAACAGATTTTGGTGCGGTCCCACGACCCGCGGTTTTCACTGCCAATCAGAGAACTAATTCCAAAAGGATTATTTATTAAAATCTACATTATAACATATTTAACATACACAGATTAATTACTATTTTGACAAGCTAACACTAATATAATCTCGTACTACCTATATGTATACAATTATATAATACGAAAAAATATAGAAAAAGGCAGGAGCTCATTGGGCATCAAAAAATTCGTCCGCATCGCTGTCAGCGGGATAAGTGCCCAAAAGGCTGGCAGCATTACCACGTTGGATGGCAATGCTGATTCTTTGGGCTAAAAAAGTTTATTATACATATATGTCGGAGAAGGTATGTCTGTCTCTCGTTAACATCAGGCATATTTTAATTACTGTGGGCGTACTATGGGTAGTGTTGGTTATAGCACAATAGAAAAACGGTTTGCAGTTCAAATCAGATTATAATTTACGAACAAGTTAGTCACACTAGCGAATCACATTCTGTAGGTACACAACTCAACGGAACGCGACACAGTTTCTAAGCACATGTTGTTCGTACGATGTCCAATGTTTCGATCATCTCGAGAGCTCTGCTCACACCGCTTTTGTAGCTGTTGCTCTCGTCCCCCCACAAAGTCAGGCTAGACTCTGTCTAGCGCCACGAGATGGCGCTGGCGTTCTGAATAAACGTATAACTCCGACATATACATTAATATTAAACTTACATCATCATCATCATACGTCTGCTCTTATCCCAATATATTTGTGGTCGGCGCAATATGTCTTTTTCTTCCATACTCTTCTATTAGTCGCCATGTCGACAGTCACCCCCTCTCTAACCATATCATCATTCACACAGTCCATCCATCGTTTCTTTGGTCTTCCCCTACTCTTATAGCCATCGACATCCATACTCAAAACTCTTATCACGACGTTTTCCTCATTCCTCCATAACACATGGCCATACCATGACAACCGATTTCCACACAACTTTTCAGTTACCGGTGCCACTTTCAGACTTCCTCTTATGTACTCATTTCTTATTCTATCCATTCGTGTAACACCACACATCCCTCTCAGCATTCTCATCTTAGCTGCATGCAATTGCCTTTCATTCAGCCCTTTTGTGGCCCAAAATTCTGAATAATAAAGAAACCTCGTTGTTTTATCAACTTGTAAAACCAGTCGGTGTAGAAACGATGTCCGTCAAACATGATCGATTATGATCACGTCACCATATATGACAAATTAATTGACACCATTTCAAGTTTGTTGGCGGGCGTTACAATGTTGGTCCATTAAAGTTGGGTTTACTACCACACTTAAGTATGGCATGGTATGGTAGGTCAACCGTTCTAAGAGACATTTCTAAACATGGCAGTAAGTGAATTAAATACCTAAAAACTAAATAATTATTAAATTATTTGCAATGCACCAAGTTTATAACAGACTTTTTTAACCGACTTCTAAAAAAGGAGGAGGTTCTCAATTCGGATGTTTGTATTTTTTTTTTATGTTTGTACGCGCATAATTCCGTCGCTTGCTAACCGATTTGAAAAAATTTTTTTTGTTGGAAAGGGTATACTTCCCAAATGGTCCCATAGAAATTTCATCAAAAACGGTTCAGTAGTTTGGTTTTTAAACCAAAATTACTGGTAAAAATTACAACTTAAAAGTGAAAAAAATAAAAACTTTTTTTGCAAAAAAATACAACCGACTTCCAAAAACGACACTACAAAGTGAAAAATAACTTTAATTTCGGAAGTCGGTGGCAAACAACGAAAATGCGAACCCAACGACACCGACTTCCGAAATTAAAGTTATTTTTCACTTTGTAGTGTCGTTTTTGGAAGTCGGTTGTATTTTTTTGCAAAAAAAGTTTTTTTTCTGGGCAAGCTCGTTCCACCGTAGATCTCATCCCTGCCTCTGGACTGGATTGAGGTCAAGAGTGAGCCCATTGTCAATAAAAAAAGACTCATCATCTGTTTACCTCTTTTCCCAACAATGTTAGGTTCGGCTTCCAGTTTATCTGCATGCAGCTGAATACCAGTATTTAACGTGGAGCGACTGCCTATCTGCCCTCTACAACACAGTTACTGGGTAACTCGATACCCCTTGGCAAGGCGGGTTGACAGTCTTTCAGGCTTCTGATTACCAGTAAAAACTGTCCAAGATCCATTATTAAAATTAAAGCAAACTATCTCGACAAGAATACTCAATTCTTCCCATAATTTTCTTTAGACACAAAGGCTGTCTGCCATTGTCACTTAAGAACATAATTACTAAAACTATTCTATTGTTCTTTTTATACCAAGCTGCCTTTATCAATATAGTTCCCGAGATAATCACTCATGACAGGCTAAGGCCTCGTTTATGGTGAGAAGCTTTCGCGGTTGCTAAAGCGGGTGAAATAATAAACACTAGCATTCGTCCTCGTGGAAGTCAGCTGGGCGCCACCACCACCGCATTCTAACTTAAAGTATTTGTTTCAATGGAACCAATTACAGGCACTTTTCAGTTGTCATCGATTCGAGAAAGATGAAACTAGAAAGGAATATTATTTATTATGTACACCATAAATAGAGGGGCTCGTGGCTAAATAATAACAGCCGCACAGGTCGATCGGTCAGGTTAAGCTACGCTTGCCGCTGTTGGTCTGTGGATGGGTGACCATCTTTACACACCGAGACCCCTCCGTGCCTCGGAAAGCACGTTAAGCCGTTGGTCCCAGCTGTCATTCGTGGATCTTTGACAGTCGTTACGGGTAGTCAGAAGCCCGAAAGTCTGACAACCAGTCTTACCAAGGGGTATCGTATTACCCAGTAATTGGGTTGTGGAGGTCAGATAGGCAGTCGCTCCATGTAAAATACTGGTATTCAGCTGCATCCGGTTACACTGGAAGCCGACCCCAACATAGTTGGGAAAAGGCTCGGCAGATGATGAGATGATGTATACCATAAATAAAGCCAAACATAGCATGGCATGGTTTATTCAAAAGCGTAGTTGATTCTTATTGAGAAGAACGGCCAAGACACTTAATGGATACTCTTCTAAATCAAAGTACAACTCGTGATGCACTGCAGTGGGCACACAACTGCGTCCGCCGTCTTTACCACTCTATACCCAAGCTACCACGGAGACCTCACACAGGGTGAACGCCCGGTAGCGTTTACCCTAGATGAGGCCTAACTCCGTGGCCACGAGCTACATGCTCAAGCGACATGGGTCTTGTGACAGTTACCGCGGAAAAAACAAATGAAAGAAGTTGCTTAGAGCATATCTTTTTTTTTTGTTTTCGGGGGGAAACCTTCAATAGGCACCCGAACTCCGGGGAGTGACGTCGGTGAGTGCGGGATTTTTACCTCACTAAAACCAGCCCGGTGATCACCATCGTCCCAGTTCCTTTTAAAACCCCAATTCGGAACACCCCCTGCGCTACGCCTATAAGGCACATCGTGGGGAGTAAACGGGCCTCCCCTAAGCCTCGCTATGCATGTTTAGAGCATACCTAGTGTCATCGCGATGCGACTTGCGTGCGACGGGTGAAAACAAGTGACACGCGCGAGTGTCTCTTGATGCAAGTCGCGTCGCTTGAGGCCGTGAACGAGGCTTAAGTGATAGATCCCTTGAACAAGGGACTACAAAGACCTGTAGGAAGGTCGAGGGACCAGAGGGTATTGTTTAGGCGCGAGTAAGATTACGTTAATAGTTGATTAACTTCCCTCAGATAAGGGGTGTGTCTTGGGTTTGCTTGATGTGCCGTACTGACTCACTTGCTGACCGTATGTACGAGTACCTTGGAAGGAAAACTATTCGTCCTTTGGCAACGTTAATTCCTTTTTTTGGGACCGGAAAAATAAGTTTGTTTGTAACGAATATTTGCTGATTTCTCAAAAACTGTGTTAGTTAGTGGCATCGTTTTATTTCTCTTGTAAGAATCAACTTTATCCACTCCACATTAATACAACAAGTTAACATGAGATTGAGCAGTGGTAAAGTCGGCCACCGGTTCGAACCCAGACAGGGGCTTTACTTTGTGTAAATTATGTCATCACCACTTCTCTCAAAACGGTGAAGGAAAACATCGTGAGGAAACCGGCATGTCCTAGAACCTTTGAAATTTGAAGACATGTGTGACATCTAGCAACCCACACCGGGTCCGAGTGGTGGATTACGGCCCACTCCCTCTCACTGAGAGGAGGCCTGTGTCCCATCAGTCCAGTCCAGTCTGTGTATGGTCAGTTTGACCATAGATTTACTGATTGTGACCAGACCATACTATCAAAAGCCGGATATAACTCAGCTCTATTGTGTATCTAAACTTGTGATGCATAGTTTATCCATAACCCATACAAAAACACAACGTAAAACTACCAATATTTCAGAAATCTTTCAATTTCCGCACACCAAGCTGACACCCTTGACGCTCCGGATAGTCGTGACACTTCTTTCATTACTTTTGACATCAAAAGCGTCTGACAAACTGTTTCATGAAATTTAAAATTTTAGTCCGAGATTTGCCGTCGTATCGACGTCAAATAATATGAGAAACTCAGAAAGTGAGATATGAAATATGAAATGGCAGGGACTTCATTTATTGTGAAGATCTCACAAAATCATTATAATGTGAAAATCTGTTGGTATCTCTGTCAATGTGGATAATATTGTTAATTCTAAACACTAAGGTCTTCAATGAGTGCGTCCTGCCTGTCATGACTTACGGAGCCGAAACGTGGACACTCACGGTTCGGCTGGTCCATAAATTCAAGGTCACTCAGCGACCAACGTAAAAGACCATGCTTGGAATGTCTCTGAGGGATTGAATCCGGAACGAGGTAATTGGGCAGAATACCAAAGTCGTCGAAATAGCTTACTGAATAAGCTAGCTGACGTGGCAACGGACCGGCTATAGAAGCCGTTGACCGATGACCGTTAGGGTAGACATGTTCTTGAGCGGAGACAGCGAATCGGAAAACGTAAGGTAGAACGCCTTCAGGTTAGGTGGAGCGCCGATCTTCGCAGGGTGGCTGATAGCAGCTGGAAGAGAGTTACCGAGAATCAAGAAACCTATGTCCAGCAGTGGACCTCTATAGGACTGATGATGTTAATAAATTAATCAAGCATTTTGGAATGAAACGCAACACGGGTAGACCATGACATGATAGAATACTTTTTATTCCAATAAAACGTTTCCGTGGGATAATTTAAACGTTCTTTTTGTCAATTTCCGACCTCAACGCGAACGAAGCCGCAGGAATAAACTCGTCATAATAATATCTCTTTCGAGTTCATCTTTAAGGTGAAGTGGGGTATTAATATAAGTATGCATGTATATTTGTTGAGGTTTTAGAAAGCGATATAAATATCGGTTCTTAAATACCGGGTTAAGGGAGGAGGAAAATTGCGGGTTTGGGACGGTCTTTTTCTTTTATAAAGAAACAGATAATATATTTTATCGTTCTAATGTTTCGGTGAATTTCTTTTGAATTGGTATTTATTTAGCAACATTTGTTCGGTAAAGTTCACTAAGGGCCGATTGTTAAAAACGGTTGGTTAACGTTATATACATATTATTTGACGTAGGTACATATGTATGTATGTTCCGTACGTCAAATCCATAAATTTGTAATTGTAATTTGAAACAACGCTTTTTCTGGTTTGACGATGGTTAGCGCCATCTTTGACGTTTACGCGTGCGTCAAGTGGACGTGAAACAACCCGCCCTTAGAACCTTACCCAAGTGACTGCATTAGAAAGCGAACTCATTTGTTTTTAAAAGTAAATCATCGCGGATTCACAACGACAAACCGTTTGAATTTCGAAGTGATGTTTAGAGAATAACAGAACTTTTTTTTTAATTACACAAAGTTTAGTGGTCAAACAGCTCACAGATCCATCTGAAGCTAAGTTCTTAATCTTTTGTGACTAAAATGTACATTTAAATAAAAAAAAGATTCTAGGGTTTTAGCTGAAAACCGAATAAGGGACCTTAGCTTAATGCTGATGCTTGAACCTTTTGCTTCCGGTATTTTATATTTGTATATGTAGCTACTGCTACTAGTTATAATACTGGAGACCATAAACGTTTATTCCATTCTGTTCCATTCCATTCTAATCGAATATGGATTTTATTGGAAAACAGCAGGCTAATTACGAAACACCATCAATCTCAATCAGTGTGCAGGATATTGTTAATCCATTGCTTCAAAACTTCGTCTGCTCAACAACGTAAATAACGCAATGAATGTCGTTGACCTGTCAAAATGAAAGCCATTGCTACTGATAGTATGTTGTGTGAAGGCTAGAATCACTCTCTCACATACATATATTAAACGGGAGAAGTTACTCCATTTTTTAAGCTTCCGTCGCGTGTGCAACCTTAATGGTTAAAGCTACACAGAAATCATGTATGACGGAAATGTTCTCCTTAAAAAATATATAAAAAATATCCCACGACAACATCTGTCTATCTTTTATGGTTGACTCACAATAACACGTGTAACTCCCGATAGCTTAGCAGTTCGAAGCTTTCTGATTATATTTGTCTACTCTTACGTTTATAACACTCTCAGTCATCCCTAATTAAAAACGTTAACATTATTAACTATTCCATAAGAAAAGAATCATAGAAATCAGCATAGAAACACCAAAGTATGAAATACGCTAATAATGAGGCCAAAATTTAGCTACACGAATAAACGACTATACAGGTTAAAGTACTAGGTGCACATACACAGCTAGGAGATGCAGTGAACGGGTTTAATTATTCATGCGTAAACTGATGTGCATATTAGCGGATTGTCGACAAACAATTTTGTGCTAGACTTGTGCTTTGTAATCGAGTTATGCCGCTCTAGTACTATATTATTATGCATTTAGTTGGTTTTATGTACCATTGGCGCCGATTCCCTTGTTCACAAACTAAACTAAATTTAAGTTCAATGCATCTTTTTCTTTCTATTTAATTTAGAAAAGGACAGAAGATAAATATTAGTTTAGTCCTGTCAAACTAGTCAGCGCCTGACGTAAATTGACGTATTTTTAGCAGCCATGTTTTTAATCACGTCTAATCTGTCTATGGAGTATCTTAATTTGACAGGAGTAAACTAATATTTTATCTTCTGTCCTTTTCTTAATGAAATAGAAAGAAAAAAATGCACAGAACTTAAATTTAGTTTAGTTTGTGAACAAGGGAATCAGGGCCTTGTCAACTTATTGTTGACTATGTTGATGCCCACTACAGTGGATATTAACGCTGCATTAAGCCGAAAATAATATAAGCCGTGATTTTTCAGCAATTATTAGAATGAGAATCTAAAATTATAAACTAAAAAACGGGTGAAATTGATTGTGTATTTGTAAAAGATCTCTGCAAACATAGTAGTATAGTGGATTGCCAAAGGGGATTTTATTATAGTACTAGCTTCTGCCCGCGGCTTCGCCCGCGTGGATGTCGGAAATTACCCCACGGGAACGTGCTAACAGGATAAAATGTATGTGCTTCCCCAGGATGCCATCCATCTCGCGGGCCCTTTGTGGCTAATTACAATAGAAAACCAATTGTGTCTCATTAGTGGTGATTAAGAGGGTACCTATATGATATCTTTACCTAATTACCTACCTAATTAAAAAAAAATAACCTACCTAAATAAACCTATTTCTGATGATAACTAATCTAAACTCAATAAATAAGCAAAATCCCTAAAAACTAATATCTATACGAATGACTAATCCTACCTAACAGTATTATAAAATAACCTACGGTCACTACGTACACTATCAAATATACTACCTATACTTTAAAATTAAAATCTATACCTACGACTTATAAAATTAAACCTAAATAACTCTAAAAACTAAAAGGAATAAAAAGGTCGCACAGATGATACTGCGGGTGACGTAACCTACGACAAACTTATTATTTGCGGTTGGTACAGTAATCGGTCTAGGGATCGAACCGCAAAATTAAGTTTGTTTTTTATTGTATATACTTTTCCGGGATAAAAAGTACCCAGTGTGGTGCCCAGGATATTAAAGAATAATTATACCAAGTTTCATCGTAATCGAACCGGTAGTTTTTGCGTGATGCCTGAACAAACAGACAGACAGACAGACAGACAGACCGACAGACAGACAGACAAAAATTTTTGTAATCACATTTTTGGGTTCGGTGTCGGTCTAGTAACACCCCCTGCCATTTATTTTTTTGATATTTTCAATGTACAGAATTTTCACTTCTACAGATTTATTATAAGTATAGATAGTTAAATTCCACGTGGAAAAAGTCGCTAAAATATGCTAATTAATCCTACTTAATATCATAAACGCGAAAATTTTTGAGAGGATGGGTGGATGGATGGATGTTTGTTACTCTTTCACGCAAAATTACTAAACGGATTTGGATGAAATTTAGCACACCTACAGTTTTTAACCAGGATTAACACATAGGATACTTTTTATCCCAAGCCTCGATCCCGAAGAACGGGATCGAGGCTTATGCGGATGAAACCGCGGGGCGCTGCGCGGGGTACTACATATAAAGCCTAAAAATTCAACTAGAAAATTCCTTCCTATTTCCAGCGCTAGAACTGTATTGAAATTGAGCCTTTTTAATATTGGAAAATTTTACTGTTATTGTTAATTAAAATCCATCAGCTGCTGCAAGCCTTTTCTTTGATTTCCAAATTAAGACCCATGCTGGCCAAAAATAAAGAAATAGTTGTTAATATTCTAATTGAAATTCAACTTCCACGACGAAAACAATAACTCCTTTGTCAAAATTATTCGCTTCCAATACAAGCTAATATTCCCCTCAAATCCATCTAAACCTTTTCACTTGAGACCACTTCGTCTCAATTGCCACGATTGTCTTCGACGTCAAAATGGTAAACAGTCATTAATTTTGCACAAAAGATTATATTGACTCAATTCTGTTAAAGAATCGGCCGTTTTGGCTCTGTTTTGAATTTCAAAAGCGACTGGCAGCCTTGAATTTTTATTTTGGCATAATCGTATCGCAAATGTTCAAAGAAAAAAAGAAAGAAAGAAAAGAAAGAAAGAAAGAAAAATGCATTTATTGGCATTACACAAAATGACACCTTAAAACTACAAAAACAAAAACAAAGATTATAATGCCAAAAGGGCCTCAGCTCAGCATAATGTCAGATGACAACACAAGTGTACCACCTGACGCTGATTTCAATCCTGCGCTTTTATTATTTCTAACGTGACGGTATTACCGTGGACGTCCATATCTATAAAATGGAATCATTCCACTTTGCCCCACCGAGCCGCCTGACTGGTGGGGCAAAGTGGAATGCCTAAAATTTTGCAGTAGAATCTGCCCCACTAATTCGATTTGGTGGGGCAGATTCTACTTCTCTAAAATCTTGTTGGATTCTGCCTCACTAGGGCCTTAGTATAAAAGTACCTACAAAATAGTTGTTTGGAAATTTTTATTTCCTATTTATGTTAAGGAAACGGATTGTAAATCACAGATTAATCTGCCCCACTAAATCGAAATAGTCTACTATGCAAAGCAATGATGCTTCATTATTGATCAAGATACAAGAGTCTTTATTTTGACTATGTAATAACGTTCCGTAAATACGCTAGATGCCTAAAACAATCTATTTAATCCGTCAGTTAGATTATCAAAAAATATTGGACCCATATTTTTTCTTTTGTCAATTATATACTAAATTATGAAGATATCACCCATTAAAGTTCCGCGTGACGTCACGCCTTACTACACTTTTTAGTAAGGCGTGACGTCACGACCCCCTACTGCCAAATTTTGACGCGCTTTATCTTTGTCATTTTTTGTTTGATTGACAAAAGAAAAAATACGTGTCCATTATTTTTAGATAATGTAACTGACGGACTAAATATAATAATCATTTTTTTACCCAGGCAACTACCCTACAGGAATTGGCCATATATGCGAGGTTCCAAGTGAACTTTAACTCTGTTGAATTAACCCGGGATTTTTCTCACCTGCACTTATTATTACTATAAAAGCCTGTGATGTCACACTGCAGGGCTCTTTCCACTTCTTTCTGTTTAAAGCTTCTGAGGACCAGTTCTTGTTGAAGGAGACCAGCTCATCCCGCCATCTCCGTCTGGGCCTGCCGCAATGTCGCTTGCTATTAAGAGGGACCCATTGTGTCGTATGTTTGGCCCATTGGTCGTCTGACATGCGGCAGATATATCCAGCCCAATTCCATTTTAGCGTGGCAGCTTTCCTAATGACATCAGATATCTTTGTGATGGAACGGATCGTCGTATTCCTAACCCGGTCTGTTAGTTTGATACCCAGAAGACTCTGTTCCATAGCCCTCAAACCTCGAGGGTGGACCTCTGCTGATTTTTCAAAGACCATGTTTGTCCATCATATATGAGGATGGGATGACGTATGCACATGTCAATAAGCCTCTTCTTAAGGGACAACAGAAGATCACCCTTCATAACCGCATTATCTTTCATGGCCCAATAGCTGTTCCAGGCATTTTCGGTGCGTCTTGCAACTTATTTGTTTTGTCTTGCCTGGAAAGAGACTATTTGACCAAGATACTCATCAACCAATTCGATCTCCCCACCCGCCACAGTGGATCTGGACTAAATACTCTGAAATCACTAACGCACACAGAGCAAGCTTGGTAATCAATGCTCGCTCCATCTCTGTACGAGAACAGGCCTTTGTCCTGATGTAGAACAATAACGTACAGGCTGATATTATTGTATGAATATTAAGCTTCGCCTGAAGCTGAGCTCGAAACAAAAAGCTAATGAAGCGTCCTACAGAGCTATTAAAAACACCAATTTATTAAAAATAAATCGTCGACAATCGAAAATGTATTGGCAATATTGAATGTATTAAAATGTGACCCAGATAAGATAATATCTTTATATGAATATTTTGATAGGAATTTTATTTCAGTCAGTAAAATCGTGAACTCGTAATTTTTATTTATCTTTCAGTTTTCTTTTAATTGTCTTCAAAAAAGGAGGTTAAATGTTCGTATGAATGTATTTTTTTATATATTTTCATTGTTATTTTCCCCAATTCATCATCGTCTGCCTAGCCGTTTCCCAACTATGTTGGGGTCGGCTTCCAGTCTAACCGGATGCAGCTGGATACCAGTATTTTACATGGAGCGACTGCCTATCTGACCTCCACAACCCAGTTACTGGGTAATACGACACCCCTCGGTAAGACTAGTTGTCAGATTTTCGGGCTCCTGACTACCCGTAACGACTGTCAAAGATCCACGAATGACAGCCGGGACCAACGGCTTAACGTGCTT
This sequence comes from Apamea anceps, assembly GCA_951799955.1. NCBI lineage: Eukaryota > Metazoa > Arthropoda > Insecta > Lepidoptera > Noctuidae > Apamea > Apamea anceps. The sequence continues at coordinate 5,490,050 of OX637528.1, forward strand.
TCCGAGGCACGGAGGGGTCTCGGTATGTAAAGATAGTCACCCATCGACAGACTTAACCTGATCGATAGACCTGTACGGCTGTTGTTATGTAGCCAATTGTGAACCGATTTTAAATATTCTTCTTCGAGATTCTCGAGATTCTCAATGTAAAATACTATTTTACATGAAGCCACTATTTATCTGATCTCCACAACCCAGTTACCAACTGGTATCCCTTGATAAGACTAGTTGCCAGACTTTCTGACTAGATTTTAAATGAATCTCAATGAACTACTCTACGTGAGCATTCTCGTGTTACCACTAACATACATATCCCAGTACGGAATGAACTTCCATGATAGTTGAATTGAGTTCACGATTTGCATGCAATTTTCATCCGTAACTCGTTGTAATGGTGGCAATCAAGTGTCAATTTTCTCTGCATGCTGTGCATTGAATTCTTGTCTTTTGAGGCTTCGTTTCCACACCTTGGCTGCATGGATAATAAAGGTTGAGGACAAAAGCTTATTGCAACTTGTCGGGATATTAACCAAATGAGAATGGCATACATTCTTTCGTGCGTCTGAAACTTCAAACTATGCTAAAACAGCCTTTTACGCTCTTTGACTTAGATATCAAAATACAAACATACACTCACAGTTCTTTTTATGGAGGTAGGCTTCTGCCTACCTCCATAAAAAGACTACAGTACGCCACCTACAACGATCCTTAATTATAATAAGAACTGTATTTACTCAAGCAAAAAAATAATAACTAAAAATGAAAAATGTAAACAAAAACTTAACACCCAAATAAAAGCATCCAGGCATAAAGGGCGTGACAGTTTACATACGCAAAGCTGGGTTATGTTCACATAGCTGTCACTCTCTGTGAGTGTGTGGGCCGTAATCCACCGCAAGGGCCCAGTGCGGGTTTTTAGACGTCAAATATCTTCGACTTTAACCAAGACACTATACAAAAATAGAGACATAAAACCTAAACTTACCTTCATACCTTTTTATGGCCCCATAAAGAACTTTCAACACCGACAAAAGTCCTTACAGTGGCCCTAACTATGGTCATTTATACTCGTGTGTATCTGAAACAATAAAACGAAAACAAGGCAGTGCCGGGGTCAATTAGACCCGACAACGTTGCGTAACAGCCATTGGGTACGTGGACTGATCGTCTGTGACGTGGAGGAGGTAGTAGATGGAGTACCTAGACAGGTTATTTAATGGGCTTTCAGTAAAAAAAAAAAGATGTGGCCGGAAAGGAAAGTGCCACTCGAGCCCAATAAAAAAAAAAACATTTTTTTACTAAATAACTATTGTCTAAACATTAAAACCTAGAAAATTATTAATACTTCAATTAAACGTGGTTTCAAGACTCTTACGGCTAGAAGATTTATACGCTATTCTTCAAGACACGAGTGATGATAATAATCATAAATCACTCAGTAGGTTGGAATTGGGTTAAGGTCAATGTAGATGATATAAACTACAGCACAGTTTTCTGTCTGTCACACAAAATGTTGACTCACCCTTAACATCTCTAATCAAATGCTTTTAATTAATCAGAAAAGTTAAAAGTTGAATTAATTAAAGTTAGGATATAATTTTGTTATTTTTATTTATCAATTAGGTATTAGTTGTTATTTACTTAATTATTATTTTAATTTACAGAAATAAATATAATGAAACTTAACATACATATTAACGTTCTGTCTGTCACAGTGACATACCCAGTATTAAATTTAATCACGTCATTATTACCCTGAAAGGAGTATGTAAGGATCGAAGCAGGCGGCGTTCTGTAGTATCTGCCTATCGTTATTGCCATAAGGGCCTTCTCTCCAGAATGCGTGAGTTTATGAATGTATTACTCCATTAGCTCACTACTCTAGGGTCTTGACCATTAAGCCGAAATAAGGGAAATACAATGGCCGTACAGCAGAATATATTTTATCCAATAGCCAAAGTTAATGTTTTGCCTTCATTAATTGAAGAAAAAGAAAAATATAAGTGAGATTAGTATTCTACGAATGTTGCTCGAGTTCGGGCAAGAGTGTCTGAAACCGGATGGGAATTAGGTTTCGCGGGAAATGGTATTGGGGCCATTGTGTTTATGGTTATGGAGGAAGTCAAGCAGGATTTTTTAAGACGTATATAATAAGTTATTGTTGGGTCAATATTGGAAAACGTTTAAAGAATAGCGCGATATTATAACAACATCATTATATCAGCTGAAAGACGTCCACTGCTGGACATAGGCCTCCCCCAAGCACCTCCACTTCGACCGGTTCTGTGCGTCTCGCATCCCACGGGTCCCCGCGGCCTTCACAAGATCGTCGGTCCACCTTGTGATAGCACCTTGTTATAACAACATAGTAACATCTTATTAACAAAGTTAGTGCTCATACACACGAGCGACACGCGTCAACGGCAGAGGCAACTGTGAATGAGCACTTACTTCCTACTATCAAATTAATATAATAAGCACGAAAATTTGTATGCATGGATGGATGTTTGTTACTCATTCACGCAAAAACTACTGAACGGATTTGGATGAAATTTGGCACACAGATAGTTTATAACCAGGATTAATACATAGAATACTTTTTATTCCGATATTCTCACGGGATCGACTACTTATGAGGGTGAAACCGAGGGGCGCTGCTAATTAATAAGATGTTACAAGGTTTTTTTGATACAATTACGGACCTAGCTGGGTACTGCAAGAACTAAAGAATAAAATAAAATGAAAAATAAATAAGAACAATTTTTAGATACGAATAATTAAAAGCAATTATTAAGTGGTCAAACAGTAGTCGAAACAGTAAAGGAAAACATCGTGAGGAAATTGGCATTTCTTAGAACCAAAAAAAAAAATCGAAGACATGTGACAAGTACCGGGTTCTTGTTGACAGACCTACGCTGTCCTCCCATACCAACTGTAATTTGAAAACATTGTAAAAGCCAATTATTTTTTATTAGCGTGCGGAGTGCGCGCGTCAGGGGCGCCTCCCTCAAAAGGTTGGTCCGAGCGCGCGGTTCCACTAGCAGTGGCGGCTGCCGTCGTCGCCATACGTACCTGTCCGGAACACACAGACTCACCAGCTCTAAAATAACTGCATTATGCACCTTCCCTCCCAGTCACTTAAATATATATGATGTGAGTGCAAGATCCCTCCTAACCCTCAGCTCATTGTATCCATACCATAAGTGCCATGTAGGTTTAAATATTTAGATATTTGATTTTGACCTCTACCAAGCCGCACTAGGTCCGCGTTGAAGATTACGGGCCCCTCCCTCTTACCGAGAGGAGGTCTGCGTCTGTTCCCAGCAGTAGGAACATTAAACGCTGATTATGCTAAATACTTAATCAAAGTCATGATTCAATTAATATTCAGACTACTTGAATACGAAATTAACTCTATTAAGTCCTTGCAAATTATGAAAATCAGTCTAGATATATCATTCATATTGTCATTATTTAGTTAGAGCGTTTGATATTAAACCGTCTTATCTAAGTCATCATCTGCCAAGCCTTTTCCCAACTATGTTGGGGTCGGCTTCCAGTCTAACCGGATGCAGCTGAATACCAGTATTTTACATAGAGCGGCTGCCTATCTGACCTCCACAACCTGGTTACTAGGTAATACGATACCCCTTGGTAAGACTGGTTGTCAGATTTTCGAGCTTCTGATGAGCCGTAACGACTGTCAAAGATCCACGAATGACAGCCGGGAGCAACGGCTTAACGTGCTTTCCGAGGCACGGATGGGTCTTGGTATGTAAAGATGGTCACTCATCCTCGCACCAACCGCGGCAAGCGTAGCTTAACCTGATCGATCGACCCGTGCGGCTGTTATGACTTAACCATAAGTATGGACATAATATTCGAAAGAGCTTAATGCTATTCTGTAAAGTTCACTGCTCACCTCACTCAAGTGAGCGCACACAATTCGAAAGCGATTTCATTTGTTTTTAAAGTAAATCATCGCGGATTCACAACGAAACACCGTTCGAATTTCGAAGTGTTGTTTAGGGAATGGCAAACTGAAAATAGAATTAGCATTTCCAACTGAATTTATAACACGAACTTTAAATGAACGCAATATGAATTAGGTCAATGATGTTTTTAACTATTTGTAATATTATTCGTAGAATGTTATAACATTATAACAAACAGCTTCTGTCCGCGACTTTGTCCGCGTGAAATTTCTTGTTCAGCCCGCTCGTGCTGTCACTATGTTTTCGCTTAGCGATCTTTTTTTTTTAACCCCCCTAGTCTTGCCGTCGACCAGTGCACCTGTTATTACCGTTCAAATTTCGCAGCGACGTTTATAGAGCTGCAACCTAATTTGAGGTGCTGATATCTTAACTGAATCTTAGCTATACGTGTAGCTGTTGGCGTATCGCCAATGTACCGACATTTAGCTTTTAGAACGAATTGCTGGTCGACTCATTAGCAATTCCTACCGCGTCAGGGCATAACTCTAAAATGTTAAATTAGTAATTATGTAATTGAATTCTATTAATTAAATTAAATGAGGACTGCTTCGTTGGTCTAATGGTCGCGTTACTGCTGAGCATGAGGTCCTAGGTTCGATTCTCGGGCCGGGCAAAATGTTATTGGGTTTTTTCACCAGGAATTTTTCAGTAACAGCCCGGAGTCTGGCCTTGTGGCCGGTTGATGGCAATGGGCTAGCCCCTATAACCTTTCTATCTTATAACTAACTTATAATAAAGCGGAAGAGTTTGTTTGTTTGAACGCGCTAATCTCTGATCTGACCAGTCAGATTTAAAAAAAATATTTTTGCATTTATGAGCCTAATTCTTGAGGAAGGCTATAGGCTACTTTACATCACGCTACGACTATTAGGAGGCGAGCAAAAAGAAAAAGACAGAAAGACCGCTAAGTTAAAACGAAGTAATAGCGCGGGTAGGCGATGCGATGCAATGGGGTGGGTCAGGTGACAAGAATTTCTCGCGGTCAAACTCGCAGGCATAAGTTAGTTATAACATTACTATTAACTTCTGCCTGCGAGTACTATGTATACACGCCTACCTTACCCTTTACGGATAAGAGCCGTGATGTTATGTTTATCCTCGTCCACTCATTAGTAAATCCTTCCATGTCTGGGCTTGGCTCTAAAACGTTGAATGGGTTATTTTTTTTTTTATTAGCCTTTAATGTCCCACTGCTGGGCAAAAGCCTCCCTACTCGCCATCAACCTATCTCTGTCCAGAGCTGCCAAGGACCAATCTTTATGAAAGGAGTCCAGCTCATCCCGCCATCTCCCTCTGGGCCTGCCGCGATGTCGTTTGCCATTAAGAGGGAACCACTGGGTCGTAAGTTTGGCCCATTGATCGTCTGACATGCGGTAGATGTGTCCAGCCCAATTCCATTTAAGCGTGGCAGCATTCCGAGTGACATCAGTTATTTTAGTGATGGAATGGATTGTTGTATTCTTAATCCTGTCCACAAGTTGGTACACAGAATACTCCGTTCCATAGCTCTCTGGCAAACCTCGAGGGTGGACATCTGCTGGATTGTCAAAATGGGTAATTAAGTAATTGAATTTTATTCAATAAATTGATTGAAAAAAGGTAATCAATGTATTTTATTAGCCTTAACGTTCGTAAAACTGATTACGAACGCTTTTGGTGTCGTATCTACTACGTGTTACGGCTTCGACGTAAATCCAATATTAATTGAAAGGCAACAAAGATAATTATTCAGAATAATTAACAATAGTCATAATCATTGTTAAAGGCAATAAATAACACATGTAGGTATAATTAAAATCTGTATTCATACCACGTAGAAATAATTAATAATACTATAGAGGTATGAGGAACAGGGTGTAAAGTTCACTCATCCTCCATAGAAAAGGGAGGATCCTCCACCCAGACGGGTGTTGTCGGCGGGCAACTGCCCAACGACTGATGTCAGTAGTTTTTGCGTGAAAAAGTAACAAACATCCATCCATCCATCCATCCATACAAACTTTCACGTTTATAATATTAGTAGGATTATAGTATGGATGATTCTATTCTGTTTTTTTTTTACTAGCCTACACTATCTCACTCCTGGGCAAAGTCTTCCATTCGTTCCAACTTCACGAGTCCACGCGTCCTCCTTCCAGTTTTAACGGAACCTATCCAGCTCGTCCCATCATCTCCTACGTGGTCTGCCGCGACCCTGCGGACTCAGGGCACCAAATCTGTGCCATTTTAGGCCCACAGTTTGTCCGGCATGCGACAGACATGTCCTGCCCAGTCCCATTTCAGTTGGGCAGCCTTTTGAGCCACGTCTGCTATATTTGTTTTGGGGCGCAGTATTGTGTTTAACGTTAACCCAACAGATATAAGTCGGATAGTACAGGCGCCAGCACATCAAGCTACTACAATCTGTCAAATTTTCAACTTTAGCGCTAAAACTTTAAGGTTCAAGGTTGATTGGGAAAATTTGACAGTTTCGGGTAGCTTGACCTGCTGGCGTCTGTACCTCCCCTGAAGCTGTGAAACAGGCTTTTAGTAGGTACCTACCCATAACTTTTGATTTGCCTGCACCCTCAAACGTTATTCTGTATGCTAATTTAATTTTGACCCCAACTTTTGCTGTAAATCAATCCTAATAGGTGTTTTAAAATTCTGAAACCTTACAACGCAAAAAGGGTTAGGTTTTATGTCACAGCAGATATTTATTTTACTCTAGTCCTAAGTAAATATTTATATTCTGACGTGATTTATTGAATTGTTTTGTGTAAGAACTAGATTTTAGATACGATATTGTAACCATACTTTTTTTGTCTATGTTTGTGATAGGTAATAGACAAACAATCTTAGCAAGACACAACAAGGACAACGGGGGTTTCGTATTAGCCAGTAGCTGGGTTGTGGAGGTTTTCAGCTGTAACCGGTAAGACTGAAAGCCGACCCCTACACACTTGAGAAAAGGCTAGGCAGATTCATTGTGATAATTAGTAGAAAAATATTACGGTAAAAAATAAAACAACATACTAGGGTAGGTACAATAGTGTATAGTCAAACTCGTAATGGCTTTGTCACCGTAAGGTCGATGACATTTGCATGTCATAAAACGACAAGGTTTATTTGTCTGTGACAGTTAGATAGTCTGAATCTTAGTAAGAAGGAGAGGCAGTGGTGGCTCAGTGGTAAGGGCTCCGATTTACGAGTTGTAGGGCGTGAGTTCGAACTCAGACAGGCGCTTTACTTTGTGTAAATTATTTCATCATCACTGCTCTCAAAACGGTAAAGGAAAACATCGTGAGGAAACCGGCATGTCCTAGAACAAACAAAATTCCAATTCGCTCTGTGCTCGCGTGGTAGATTACAGCCCCACTCCTGTAATGTTCCCACTGTGTCCCAGCAGTGGGAACATTATAGGCAATAAATTACTGGCAATCGTTGCCAAAAGTTGTCAGGCAATTACTAGATCTACCATAATATATTTGCTGTCTCACTCACACCTTTGCAGTTATCTCTTTCACACAATCATGTATTCATCATCACGTTCCATTCCTACATGTAGGGTAGGGCGGGGCTAATAGTCCCAATTTTCACTCTAAGACCCATATGTCTTAAAATCGAGTACTTATTGACAACAAAAAATGTTGTATGAAACCTTACACAATTCAGCTTAACGCTGAAATAGTCGGAAGTCTGAATATTTATTTCATTTCCGAAAACTTTAGCAACAAATGCAAAATGGAATTCTGTACTTTTTACCCCGCTCACGGGATAAAAAGTCCCAGGTTTGGGGTAAGAAGTCCATACATCCTAATGGCTAGCTAATTAGTATTTGTGATCAATTATTAGGTTAAATCAAAATGCATTATTTTAAAATAAATATCTAATAACATTTCTGTTTATTAAAATATCAATATAATCAACAAATCTTAATATTTTAGTATAATCAACATGAAATGGACACAGGTAGAACGGCTATAGGGGAAAATACTGCTTTACATGTTGAAGATTGAGGAGATATTGCTCTCGGTTGTTGTATCGTTTGTGCTGGCTGATTGTGCTGCTCTTCAATCGTGCAATAAACCTTTTAAGACAATTCCTGCAGATATTGTAATCTTTCGCTGCTTGACATAGTATTTTTTTCATCCTTATTGACCTTACCTACAGCCAATTTCATAATATGTAGTGGTGTAGTCCCTCTATCTGTCCTTCTTTTATAATTACGCATCCTTTAAAAGAAAAAAATACACCATTTATTAAACATATCACTTCAATAAAACATTGGGTAAAAAGTTCTCTAGCGGGACAAGAAGTCCCATTGGTGTACTTCTTGCCCCATACCTATGTTCAGTGATTTGCAAGGTTATAAAATAAAAACGGTTAACAACAAGAACATTTTATTACCATGCATTACTTACGGGTATATTAAGACTGCAATATGAACTTACCTTAATCTTTTCTTTACAGTTAATGTAGATCTATGAAAGAAACGAGAACCAACACTTTTTTTACTTTTAGGCGCGAAAAAATTCCGATAGCTGTATTAATCGCATGTGTGCTCCGCGAAGACTGACGGCTCGCGGCTTCGTCGTCGCCCCTCACCCCGCTTCAGGTCACCTAGACCGTCTGTTTCTAGCGCGGATAGATACTGTGATATGTATGTTGGGACTTCTTACCCACCGGACTTCTAGCCCCGCCCTACCCTACTACACGTATTTTGTACATGCCTTTTCTCGTTCCACGAGTCGGAACGTACTTGCATTTCGACCATACCTACCTACCTACTTCTCATGAATTTTTATACTACAGGAATGACTGGACATTTTTATAAACTCTTATACCGCTTTCGTTAAAAGTGTATTATCATCGCTAGATCCATTATGGTGGGGTGAAGATACTTAATCAAAAAATATAAAATCACGCCAGGTTTTCCTAATGGGGTAGGTAGGAGCATTTCTTGATTTAAACATCCCGTGTTAAAGGACCTAGTGTCATTAACTGAGTATGATTTTTTAAAAGAGAAACCCAATGATACTTTACCGGGCCTATGTATAGACGCCAGCAGGTCAAGCTACCTGAAACTGTCAAATTTTCCCAATCAACCTTGAACCTTAATACATTAACAAGAAAGTTGAAAATCTGTTAAAGAAATTTGACAGATTGTAGTAGCTTGATGTGCTGGCGTCTGTACCACCAAACCCAGGACACTCGGCAGTTGCTTTTGCGACCACGAGATAAACGAGGCAGTAATTTTATCATTTTACAGATTTTGCAGAACCTGTAATTTTTTTTTGCGCGTTATTTAATATTGCCATGCTTTACTTTAATGTAGATACATGCGAGATCAATAATTACGATAGTGGGTTGATGCTATATATAAATAGATCTACTGGGGCCTTTATACAATTAAGGGCTGATTTTTCAATCGAGAGATAATTTTTATTCGTAATAATATAAATAACAATGATGAATACGCGCAATGATTGTTGACATAACCGTCCCGCATGATGAGAACCTCGTGAAAGCCGAGAAAGATAAACAAATCAAGTATCTTGACTTGGCTTGCGAGGTTGTCGACATGTGGGATGTAGACTCAGCGATCATTGTGCCGATAGTCGTGACAGCCAATGGCTTAATAGCCAAGAGCCTCGACCGACACCTGAGGAGGCTCTCGTTGGGCAGCTGGATCAAGGGCTTGATTCAGAAAGCGGTACTTCTGGACACGGCTCGCATTGTCAGGAGGTTCCTCTCTCTGGAGCCCTGACCGCCGGTAGTTTGGACCCTGTTCCCGATACCGGTGGGCTACTATATTTTTATATTTTTAAATGTTTTTTTTTTATCTTTTTGTTTATAAAAATATTTAAAAATGTAATTTATAAGTACAGTAGAACCCGTTTAAGACGATCACGCTTATTACGATTTCTCGCATAATACGCCGCTTTACGCCAGTCCCTGCAACTTGAGATATATTTTCATATATTTCTTAACGCTCAATACGATTCGTCATCCCGTTTAATACGCCCGAGTTGCCGATCGTCATTTGTTGACTTGACATGTTGTGTCGCGCGCGCGCTCTGATTCTTTTGTAATAGTGTATCATCAAGACTGATACATCGCTATCTTCAAGAAATGGAAGACCCTGACAGCAAACGACCCTTGACTGTGCATGATGTGATTCTAAACATTGCAGCGGCATGGGAAGCAATTAAGCCTGAAACCATTCAAAATTGTTTCAAGAAAGCAGGTTTCAGAAATAACGTGGTTGACGTCGTGTTGGATGAAGAAGAACCCGAGATACTGCAGGGTTTTCCTGGATATTCTTCCATTGATGACAATGTAGCACCGTACGAAATTCAATCAATTGAAGATCTTATTGAGAATGTGAATAACACACAAACCGAGGCCCTAAGTGATAATGATGAGAAGAACATGAGTCAACTCCGGTTTTGTCAAACGCCCAGGCATTATCAGCTGTTAATGATTTAAGTCGCTATATATGTAGCTTCTTTGGATCAAAGCGAAGACGCACTGCAAAAGTTGAATTATGTTGAAAATCTTTTAATTGCTAATGCATCAAAATCTTTCTGTGAAACCAAACTAAGTGATTATTTTAAATAATGTAATTATAATTACACTACGTATTTAATGTAATTTATAAATGTATAATTTAATACTTATATATACCAAAATTAGAACATAATACGTAATAATATGTAGTACCTACGTTTTATTTTCCCTATCCCGCATAATACGCTTTCTCGCTTAAGACGCGTTTTTGGTAGGGTTCCTGAGAAATCGTCTTAAGCGGGTTTTACTGTACTTAAATGAAATAAAGGAAATAAATAATAAAATTGACGTCTGACAGATTTTGTACGAAAGAACTATCAAAAATTGAAAATTATTACTCGGATAAAATTATCTGGCGTTGGAAAAATCAGTCTTAATAATTATACTTAAGTTAGGTAGATCTTTACAGTTAATTCGATAATGCTCATTACAAAATTCAACTGAATTCATCAAATGTATCTCAAAGTGCCATTTAAAACCGAAACACAATAAAACGACTGAATACAATATCTACAATAAAATTTAAAGTTTATTCTCTAAAGATTTATTCAAAGATAAAGTATGGAATATCACACAAAATTATCATTAGCTATTGTTTTGTATTATCTCTACGGTTATTACAATAGGCTTATGACATTCTTTTGTTTCGAACAGACCTTTAATAATTTCAGCATGAAAATTACTGTCCCACAGCAAACTAATCCACACTGGGGGATCCCACGCCCTCTCACAGAGAGGTGACCTGTGTCACACCAGTTGGAACGTTATAGGCTTATTATGTGTGCAGAACGAACGCTTCTTCTTATTCAGAGAAAGAACGAATATTAATCACAATGGTGTCACCATGCTGGCTCATTGTTTGATGGCGATTTCAGACTGTTTAAAAAGGTTTACTCATAATTAATTTTTATTCTCTAAAGTCAAGTATACGTTATTTACTACGACGTAGCTCCTAAAACATTTATTTAATTTATTTATTGTATTTGCCAGAAACATGGTATGTTATAAAGGTGTTCATAATTGCATAGTGCTACATGTCTCATCGTTTTAACGGTATGCAAAATCAATTTATAATTACACGAATTTACAATTAACATTACATTCATTTTCAATTAACATTAATCACATTACAATAATAATATATACGTTGATTTTTAATTCATCTATAATATATAAAAATCAATGCCACTTTTCGTTGTAATTTTATAACTCAAGAACGGGCTCACCTATCCAAACCAAATGTTTAGGCTTTGTTCGGACTATTTAGTATATGGTTTATGTGAAGTTTGCACAGAATCGGTAGAGCGGTTCTTCATTTATCACATTTTTTGTAACAAATGAATTCCATAAATGGCGGATCATTTTGTTAAAGTAGGGTAGGAGTAGGGTACGAGTAGGGTAGGAGTAGGTTAGGAGTAGGGTAGAAGTAGAGTAGAAGTAGGGCAGGAGTAGGGTGGGAGTAGTGTAGGAGTAGGGTAGGAGTACGGTAGGGGGTAAGACACCACGCGAACGAACTAGCGCCGGGCAGCTAGAAATAATTTATATCGCAAAACAACGTTTGCCGGGTCAGCTAGTAATACATACTTTTTCACACACATTACATTACTTTCAATTCCCATTAGTTAAATTACATTAATAAATAATTGTATATTATTTCAATTATTATATTGCACAAACTTCTGTTTTAACCATATTATAAAATTAAAATTAAATTCAACATAATAAAATACAATTAACTCAAATAATTATTTATGCCTATATTTGGATGCCAGATCAAGAAAAAGAATTTACAGGGACATTTTACATTACGCTGGCTACGCGAGCTATTTCGTAGCAATAGCTAAATTCATTTTAAATATTAATCTTCTTTAATAGATTCCGTCCAAAGTATGCAAATAGCGTGTTACTCTCGTTCATATTCTCTGAAAATCACTTCGAAATTCGAACGGTGTCTCGTGAATCCGCGATGATTTACTTTAAAAACAAATAAGTTCGCTTTCGAATTGTGTGCGCTCACTTGAGTGAGTGAACTTTACAGAGGAGCGCTATCTTCTATAATGATGCAGTAACCTATTCTATCGTGTCTTTGTCTCCCGGATTTTCGCTTCCAAACTGTAATTTCACGACACTAGTTTCGTGAGCTAGCGTTAACTTCATTCGTAGACAGGAACACGAGTCTCAAGAGGTTTCCTCATCCTTTGCGACACATTTTGAATCTGCGTACATGTATAGAGCATAGTCACAAAACAGATAGGCACAGAAGTTCAGCTCAATACAACGATCGAAAACGCCCGCACACATAGAAACGCTTTACATACGGCGAGTTCAAGCGCAATCACAACCGGCATTTGTTTGAGGTCGCCGTATGGCTCATTTTCAATAAGTCGATCGAAAGACAGCATGTTCCCCGTAGGTGGCATAATGACTAATGGAAGTCAGTCGATGACTCGGTTGGCACACTATTTGCGGGGAATCCCCGCAGCACTCAGCGGATCTCAGCGATCAATGAAACTCATCGGTCAGTAAAAACCGTGCGGAGATCCACACTCAATCAAAATGAGCCTTCAAAGGAACAGCCAAACGAGCGGTGCAGGTTCTCCGTATAACGCAATCCTTCCCTATCGACTAATGAAAACACTTCCCCAAATACAGGCCCTATGGCATGCGTTACAAAAATCTATAGCACCCTCGCATACGACCCCTATCAAGCAAAGAAAATGAGCCTTTAAGTACGCTTCTATATGTGCATGCGTTTGTTTTCTCTCGTTGCACGGCGCCAACCTTTTTTTTTTTGGTTGGGAAATCATCACATGACCTCTCCCGCTCTGGGCTGAGCGGAAGGGCGTGTCAGACTTTTACTGAATAAAGCCCACCTGTGTTCCTTCAGTTGCCTGTGCCAGGGGCCACGGTATCTCTTTCGAACAACCCGCAGCCCCGGCGGCATCGGCCGACATCTCTTTGAGGCGCGCGTGGAACACAACGCGCCGTCGACCCGGGCCTGGTCCTTACCAGGCGGCGAGCTGCCCATTGCTCGCCGCCCGCAAGCCAGCGCCTACGGTGGCCGGGAGTCGGCTGTTGACTCCCGTCCAGGGCGTCTCCTGCAGCGGCTAGGGGCGTGAGGGCGCAGAGATTGCCTCTCCCTCACGCGCTCTGCCTCCTCCTTCGCGAGCATTAATGCTTCGCTGCACGAGGCCAACCTTCTGTGATATTATATGACATAGCTTTGCGTGTTCTATATACAGAGATACATAATAAAGTAGATACCTAAGTAGGACAACTTTGCGACGGCAGTAAGTTATTTATACGATGCGTGTTGTTACCTGCAAGATGGAGAATGTTCCGTATAAGCTAGCCTTTATAGTATTATTTATGGGGATTCCTTACACAAGGTTTGTAAAAGCTTGAACACTTTATGCCAAGCCTTTCTCAACTATGTCGGGGTCCACTTCCAGTCTTACAGGATGCAGCTGAATACCAGTATTTTACACGGAGCGGTTGCCTATCTGACCTGCATCACTCAGTTACTGGGTGACACGATACCCCTTGGTAAGACTGGTTGTCAGACTATCGGGCTTCTGATTAGCTGTAACAACTGGCGAGCCGGAACCGACGGCTTGACCTGGATTTTCGTATAATTTTATAGGATATTATAATATATTTTATCTAGAATGTGTTACCCTGGGATGTGAGTGAAATCCCGGGGAAAATCTAGTCTATAATTAAACTAAAGTAGACAGTCTGTAAGGAGATACATTATATTTTATTCAATTTGTCAGTTTGACACACTTTCTGACGAAGCCAATGTCAACATTATCTGACTATCCTTTTTTCAACTATGTTGGGGTCGGTTTCCATTCCAAACTGATGCATTTGAATACCAGAATTTAACATGGAGGTTGTAGGTTCGAATCCAGTTAGGCGCTTTACTTTGTGGAAATTATTTCATCACCAATACTCTCAAAACGGCGAAGGAAAACCTTGTGAGGAAACCCAAGTCCCAAGACCAAAAATTCGAAGACACGTGACATATCTCCCTACGGCCCACGCGGTGGCCTGTTACGGCGTACTCCTGCTCACCGAGAACCCCCTCTCAGTGTGACCCAGCAGTGGGAACCTCATAGACTGACTATGATGGCTGCCTATCTGACCTCACAGCTCCTTTACACAACCCGACAAAGCCAAAAATAATCCAATTATTAATCCATACAATTTTCTCTGTCCATGAATTCACTTAGCGAACAACACGGAACCAAATAATTGCATTTTGCAATAAAGCTTGACCCAAATTAATTCGATACGAGGTAAATGACCTCTGTTTCGAAACGGATATTATTGGATGGTAACTATTTACTATTAACGTCATGGATACGGCTTTATTTTTTGATTTCGCTGGGTAATTGACACACTAAAAGTAGCAAGGGCTTTCATTTTGACAGTTCAACATTATTCATTGCGTTATTTACGTTGTTGACCAGAGAAATTTGTCGAACATATGGAGCAATGGATTAGTAATATCATGCAGATTGTTATTGAAAATGTGTTACGCATTAGCGGAACTGCTAATGGCTACCTGGCTAATGGTTCTGGATTTGATTACCAGGTCGGGCAAACTGTTGATGGCAATAGACCATCCTATAATTTTTTTTTCTGTTTAGCCCATACTTTCCCACTGGTGGGCAAAAGCCTCCCCAAGTCCTTTCAGGAATTCTTCTCCCTCGCCCTACCTCGAATTACGCGTCGAGGTCATCTCGCCACCGCACCGCTTCCTGAGCCGACCTCAGCGGCGATAATATGGGACTTAAATTAGACTGGAAAATGGAAATGTGGGTGTAATATACCTCTCCTTCACGAGCAGAAGCAAGTAATATTACTAGCCCGCCTCTGTGTCTCTTAAAAAAAAAACACTTGATCCATACATTATGTCGAGTTATGCGAATGTAAATCTATGGATCAACTGATTTTTTTTTCACGATTTCAGGGTTGGTCCCGTTGTAAAAGTTGTTCATAATGATGAGTAATAATGTTGAGTACAATGACCCCTTTTAAGGATTAAAACGATCAAAATTTAATAGTGTATACATTTGGATTTGAGCCTTTCAATAAAGTTATACGAACCCTAAATATTTTCGCAATACAACTCCACTTCACTCAAATTTTAGAACGAAAATAAAATGAAATTGCGAAATACACCGCTAACCTCTCGACCTGACGTCACTTCAATGACGTCACACATCCTGACGGGTACTGCAATAACTGACCAATAAGCACTCGACCCATATACAGCGTATTCCGAAACAGAAGCATATACAGCGCGTTTACTTAGAGCATGTTGCATCAATTTGGGTCAGGCTTTTATTGCAGAATGCAATTAAATGGTACAGTGGTGTTAGAGTATAGATGTAATAAAGTTTAGTGAGTCGTAAATGAAGGACTGTGTGATTTATTTCATTATAAATACCACCCGAACTATCGGGTGGCTTGGATTATCAATCTCAGTCTCTGACAAAATCAGTAGATGTGGCGGCATCTACATCGCCACATGCGAACTACGCATCGCACTGACGTCTAGTAAAATCCTGCATCGCGCAAGCAGAGTTTACCGTACAAGTCCAAGGAGGATGAGTTTACTTTAGTTTTTTGTAAGTAGATAAGGCACGGTCATGCTTGCTTCAACTAGTAACAAAATCATTATTATCTAAACTAATCTTATAACTTGCGAAATGTGGTTGTATTTTAGGTACACCGCTGCTAAAAGTGGCACCGACTTACGAGATCGATCGGTCGATCCAAGCTTAAGCTACGCTTGCCGCGGTTGGTTCGTGGATGGGTGTCCAACCTATACATATCAAGATCCTCCGTGTCTAGGAAAGCGTTAAGCCTTTCATCAGGTATACAAGCGCTTTACTGTTTATAAATAATTTCAACACCATTGCTCTCAAAACGGTGAAGGAAAACATCGTGAGGAAACCAGCATGTCCTAAAACCTGAAGGAGGCCTGTTTCCCAGCAGTGGAAAGATTATAGACTGATTATGATAGTAATTATAAAAAGGTAAATTGGTTGTTAAAAGGCAATTAAAGTACTGATCCGATTATTATTTCATTGATAGAAAGCTACGCTATTACCGAATGTCATAGGGTATATTTTACGTTAACACGCGGACGAAGCTGGTCTTATCAAAGGTGCTGTAATTTTAATCTGCAATCTGCTATTATTGTGCACATTAATAGCGAGTGCGCCGATCCAATTTTGGTTAAACAACGGTTTAGTTAAATGGACAGATTCAACGGTGCGTGCGGGCTGTGGTCGGCAACCCGTTTACCAGAGCTGTGACTAGTAATGGTAAATGCCCAAGAATGTTCTCATATCGAGAACTTTGCTGTTAAGTTCTCAAGAATATTCTTTTGGAATTGTATCGCTGAATTTTAGTATAGTTATGAATAGTAATAGTTATGAATGTATATGAACCCAGAATCCATGCGAACAGGTTGCGCGTCGATGTCCTTGCCACCCTGTACAAAAATATCATAGGAAAGTTAAATACCTCATTAAAAACAAAAAAATAACAATCACACTAATACTCAAACTGTAATTATGTTGTATTTCTATGTATTTTACTGGGTTACTGGTTACGGTTAGCCCCATGACTTCCATCTTTTTTTTTTTTTTTATATATACACTTTGACATTAATGAATTTGATCTATGACATTTACTTACTTTGTAAAGTATTCTATTATTTTAATTATTGTGCACGTGAAGACTATGTGGGTCCTTTTATTTTTTATTTTTCTCTCTGTTCTGTTAGTTTTTGTCATGGTCTGGCAGTTTGAGTAATTAATGTGGCCTACCCAAGTGTCCTTTCTTTGGTATTGTTCGTCGAATCGTTGAGCTCATTAAGTTTTGAGTTGAGCTGCACGATTTCTGACATATGCGTGCACTGACTGGACAGGTCCTCTCAATCTGTGTGGTTCTTTCCTCAAAAGACCATCTCAGACATCGACCTACATGGTCTTCATATGATCTGACCAAGATTATGTCTGGACTTTAAAAGAGACTGTGACGTCTGAGTTTGTTTCGGCCTTTCTTCTCAGGCTAGTCAGATAGGAAACGTCGACCTCATCTAGTTTTAAAATATGATTGACGTGTAAAAGTGTTTGTACAAACCTACTTACAAAATAAAATCATTTATCATTTATCTCTTTCGATCCAGGGTTATAGTGAACCGCCGGTCGTTTGGTCTAGCTCATCCCGTCATTTTCTACGGGATCTGTCGCGACGCCTTTTAAATGTTTCAGAGTTCCACGTGGTGGTTATTTTGGCACAACTCGTCGGGCATACGGCAGACGTGGCCAGCCCAGTCCCACTACAGCTGAGCGGTTTTTTGAGCATAAATAAACAATGAAATACATAAATAAATCATAATTTCTTTGGACAGACTTTATTTTTTAATGCAACACGTTTTTGGTAGTTTATATTTATTGCCTCCTGTCCGTCATAACTAGAGCTTTTAAATTATTTTAATTTCTAATTCTCCATGTTCCGAGGTTTTTTTCCGTCGGCATAAATATTGTAGAATATTTTCAATCGGAGAACATTTACCGACAGAGAATGTTCTTTGGACCCATCACTAGCTGTGACTATAGTACACACGCAAGTAGTCATTCAGGACTGTGATTTTCCCACTGCCTGTAACAAAGGCCCCTAAATCAGTTTCTGACTTTTACAAGCTAGCACTAAAATATATATACAATTATATACAAGCAAAAGAATCATAGGGCATTAAAAAATTGGTCCGCATCGCTGTCAACAGGAACAGGGCCCAAAAGGCTGGCAGCATTATGATAAGTTTAGTCTATAAAAAACAAAGTTTGACTTTGATGCAGCATGGTACGGAATTCCATATAGCCATGAGCATTGTCCTTTCGATGTTATTACATCAGTACATTGCATTGCGAAGCAGAGACGACATAACTGGCAATATTAGGTAGTACGTACTATTCACTTCTGGCTACCCCCTCGCCGATTACAGCCATGATGTTATGTTACAAGTTAAATCTCTGACTTAGTTCCCTAACTATCCTTAGATAAGTAATCATGTATTCCCAGGTACGAGCTAAGTAAGTTTTCATACAAACTTGTTAATTGTAGTAAGTAAAGTTGTTGTAAGTACTTATGTAGGTAAGTAAATACACAATGGCCTGCATTGTGTAACATTATTACGTATGTATATGTAGAAGGCAAAATCCGTGTATTCCCGTTAAACTTCTTGTACTAGATGTACCGACAATTATAGGAAATACTTCTACCGCCGCATCGCATCGCCCGTGCGCGTTATTAGTTCGTTATTGCTAAGCGTTCTTCTTTTTGCTCGGCTCCTAAGGATCTTAGCGTGATGTTAAAGCCTTTCTTAAGAATTGGGCAGTCAAATAACAAAAGATTTTGTTAATTTCGACTGGCAGTTCCAGAGATTAGCGCGCACAAATAAACAAACAAACTCTTCAGCTTTATTATTAGTATAGAGTTAACTGATCCCCCAAAAACTATTTGCGCTTCAAATGATGCACACTTTTTTTTAATAATTGAGCCTCTTTTTTAAGTTTTTGACCTTTTCTCACAGTTGGTCGCAGTAACAAAGTTGGGGTACCCCGACCAAACCGAGTTAGGTTATGTTGGAACTGTGCCGTGGCAGCGGCCGGTAAGCGCTATAGCGCTTACCGGCCTAACACAACTTTGATATATATATCAAAGTTGGTCGCAGTTATTTGGCTATAACTATATAGTATTTTTAGGATTAACAAAATAAGAATTATTTGAGGTATATAAAAAAATTTTATGTACATAAAAAGGGGCACAATCATTAGGTATATGAAAGTGTTCAATAATATTTTTTGGAGCGCAAAATGTGAGTTACTAGAGGTTCGATTAAACACATGCCCTAAAATATTTATTAAACAAGTTCGTATAGTAGCTTTTCTTGATTGAAATTTTTGAAAATGAAATTAGTTTTAATTTAAGTATATTTATTTAGAAACACCGTCGAATTGAACTCGTGGCTTAGTAGCTAAATAGCCCAACAAATAAATAAATCTGCAAGGTTACGCTAGGCTTACAACGTTTTGTCCATGGTAACAAAGAACTTCAGAACTTGTTGTGTTCACTTTGAACACAACCCACGTGACGGGGAATTCAAACGTTCAAAAGCGTAAAACAAACGTAATTCACATCACTTCGAAATTCGGACGGTGCACGGTGTCTCGCTGTGAATCCGCGATGATTTACTTTAAAAACAAATGAGTTCTCTTTCGAATTGTGTGCGCTCACTTGAGTGAGGTGAGCAGTGAAATTTACACAGAATAGCACAAATTTCTAGGTAATTGTAGTTTCGAAAAAGGCCTACCTACTTATCGACACAGATTGTACTTCGGCAAGTAACGCGAACGTGATCAATCAGAGAGTATGTGTCAATGGCTGACTGTCGACTGCAGAAAATACGACTGTTGAGTCCCGATTGATGTCGGGAGAATGGGACAAACGCCAAACATTATAGAAGTAAAAATAGCCAGTCAGTCTGTTAGCCAATGTTTCGGAAAAAAAGCTTAATTTTTATGCTAAAATACTGAATTTACTTGAACAACAACGAGATTTTTTTTTGTGTTAGCAGAAATCTGAAGTGAGCAGGTGTGCAATGATGGCCCAGTGGTAACGGCCGTGACTTATGAATTCTAGGTCGTAGGTTGGAACCCAGCCACGATCTTTAATTTGTGTACATAATTACCACCACTCCTCTCAAAGCGGTGATGGAGAACGGTGGGAAAACCGGCTTGTCCTACAACCAAAAATTCGAAGACATGTGACCACCTGCACTCCGCGTGGTGGATTATGGCCCACTTCCTCTTACAGAGTGGAGGCCTGTGTTCCAGCAGTGGGAACACTAAAAGCTGATTATGGCGTATCAAAAACTAAAGCATCCGCTCTCTTTTCAGATACTTAAAAAGCTTGCCCGATTATGGTTTTAAAAATTGTAAATTAGACTTGGTTATTCAGCTTACCAATGCCATCTATTTCCAAGCTTTCGAATTGTGTGCGGTCACTTAAGCGAGGTTAGAATTTCAGCTTTACAACATAATAAATATCTATAGGTACAAAACCAATGTCCTTGTACATACCACAAACTAATATCATGAGCGTCGAAGCAAAACCACGCAGCTCGGTCAAACAAGCTGTTACCTAGTGTTTATGGGCATAACAACTGGTAAACGCGTTCTGTATAAACGTTTAGTGGTTTGGCTATATTTACTAGGTATCTATATAGGAAATACTTGGGCCCAGTATGTGCCCACGTTAATCCCGGCATGACGATGGCGTTTTAATATTGTGATGAGAAAATAAATTTTATTTATTATTATTATATGTCGTCTAAAGTGAAAATGTAGGGACACTTTGGACACCAGTAAGCGGGCCATGGTCTGGTCAGGTGTACTAAATATGTATAAGGTATGTTGAATCTGTTTGTACTGACCCTAAATGATCATTAGAAAACCAGCGTCAGAAAGCATATGTCTGGCATTAATGCAGAAATGAATCTTGACGCAGTCATGAGGAACACACTATTGTTATTAAAACATTATTATAATAAGCTCAAACATTATTATTATTGTCTTACTGTAGGGCAAAAGCCTCCCTTTTCCCTAACTTTTCCTAGTCTACTGTGATTGTGAGCCAATCCTTAAAACTTTTTTGCAAAAAAAATCAACCGACTTAATTTTATTTTTTATTTTTCACTTTTAAGTTGTAATTTTTACCAGTAATTTTGGTTTAAAAACCAAACTACTGAACCGTTTTTGATTAAATTTCTATGGGACCATTTGGGAAATATAACCTTTCCAACAAAAAAAGAATTTTTCAAATCGGTTGGCAAGCGACGGTGTAATGCGCGAACAAAAAAAAAAAATACAAACATCCAAATTGAGAACCTCCTCCTTTTTTAGAAGTCGGTTAAAAACGACATTATTTTCACTTTTTTTATTTTATTTTGTATTTCAGGAATTGTGTCCAAATAAACGTTAGAAAACGGTACACCAAGCGATTATTATAACGCGTTATTAAAGAAAGAAAGAAAGAAAAAGTATTTATTGCGACTCGTACAGGATCATAAAACTAAACTAAACAGAGTTAAAAATAAAAAATAAAACAAATTGTATAAAAAGTAACAAAAGAAAAAAAAAAATAAACAGAAAGTCCTATACGAGGCCAAAAGGCTCCTATCTCAGCATGATGCTTCGACATTTAAAAAATAAATGTCGAAGCGCTGGTATTCTGATAGGGCCCGCTGTGATGTCACGGGCAATCACAGTAATAAATAAATAATAAAATAGATATAATATTATGTAAACTATTAGCAATAAAATATATATTATTTATTTTTAATCCGCGCTAGACGTAACCTCATTACTTGTCTATGCCCTGAGTGTCAGAAGCACTCTGTGGCATTGTTGTGATTAACTAGTTTGTAGATTGGTTGCGTCGTGTACGAACCGCCATTGAAATACTAGTGCTCATTGGTGATTTCAGTTTGTTTTGGGTAACTAATTTTGAGTACCGTCGTGGACGACAGGCCTTACCATTTCAAGAATGAGTGACGTCAGCAAAAACAATTGGATGTAATAACCAGTTTCCTGTACATTGGCTTTTATTATTTGTTTACGTACAGCGCTCTTGTTTTTATTGTCCGAGATAAGGATAGGTCGGATCGTAAGCGGAGCGGGGAGCAGGAGCGGTAGGAAACTCCCGAAATAAAAAATTAAGTCAGAATTAAACATAAAAAAGATAGTCGCTCCACGTAAAACACTAGTACTCAGTTGTACCCGGTTAGATTTGAAGCTGACCCCAACTTTGTTGGGAAAAAAGCTACTCCGAAGATGATGGAAAAAGATTCTAAAAAAAACCGGCCAAGTGCGAGTCGGACTCGCCCATGAAGGGTTCCGTTACGTTACGATTTATGACGTATTAAAAAAAAACTACTCACTAGATCTCGTTCAAACCAATTTTCGGTGGAAGTTTATATGGTAATGTACATCATATATTTTTTTTAGTTTTATCATTCTCTTATTTTAGAAGTTACAGGGGGGGGACACACATTTTACCACTTTGGAAGTGTCTCTCGCGCAAACTATTCAGTTTAGAAAAAAATGATATTAGAAACCTCAATATCATTTTTGAAGACCTATCCATAGATACCCCACACGTATGGGTTTGATGAACCCAAAATTTATTGTTTTTTTTTCTATTTTTGTGTGAAAATCTTAATGCGGTTCACAGAATACATCTACTTACCAAGTTTCAACAGTATAGCTCTTATAGTTTCGGAAAAAAGCGGCTGTGACATACGGACGGACAGACAGACAGACAGACATGACGAATCCATAAGGGTTCCGTTGCCATTTGGCTACGGAACCCTAAAAATTACAACCTCATACTAGAATGAGGTTGTAATATAAGTAAGTTTTAAAAATAAGTTTTACTGAATGTATCTTGTCTGTTCTCATGTGAGTGGCGTTTTTGTCTTTATGAGAATAAATGATTTAAACCTAATATTTTAGAATCTTTTTTATGTACCTAGTAATTTTTGGGTTTTTGTTTTATGTAGCTAGGTACATATTGAATAGTCTAAGAAAGAAACAGCGGCCTGTTACGTTACGTATGCGTCTCTAGAATAACGATTTACCCTCCACCGCGTTTTTTCGGTTTCAAACCTTCGTATCATGAAATGAGATCTTCTCGTACAGTTGTTTCATTTATTTTCGCAAATCTAGCAATGTGTGAGCAAAAGATCGTTTTAAGTTGTTTTCCAAACTAAATATGCTTGAGACAAAACTTGGTTTACCTAGATATGCCATCGGGCGGAGTTTTAACTCTCTTTTGTATCACTCAAGTGAGCGCACACAATTCGAAAGCGAACTCATTTGTTTACAGTAAATCATCGCGGATTCACAACGAGACACCGTTCGAATTTCGAAGTGATTTCGAAGTGATGTTTAGAGAATAAAGCTACGATTTCCTATGACAGCGGTTGCTAGCGGCCGCAATGATGGCTGTCATGTCAAATGATTGAGATGCGGGATTTGACTTTATAGTGTCAAAAAACATCCTCTAGGAAAACACACTAACTTACTTTCATAAATAACGTTTCAGTGACGTCATTTGCCGGTAAATTGCGAACGCTGACGGCCACCGCAGTCTTAGAAAACCCTCGCTTTAGAGACTGTTTTGCGGGGTAATTGTGTTACACACTATCAGTAACGGCTTTTATTTTGACAGTTCAACAACATTCATTGCGTTATTTACGTTGTTGAGCAGACGAATTTTTCAAACATTTGAAGCGATGGATTAGCAATATCCTTCAAAATGATTCAAATTGAGATTGTTAGTGTGTTACACAATTGAGGGGCTTGTGGCTAAGTAATAACAGCCCCACGGGTCGATCGATCAAATTAAGCTACGCATGCCGCGGTTGGTCCGTGGATGGCTGACCATCTTTACATACCAAGATCCCTTCGTGTCTCGGAAAGAACGTTAAGCCGTTGGTCCTGGCTGTCATTCGTGGATCTTTGACAGTCGTTACAGGTCGTCAGAAGCCCGAAAGTCTGACAACTAATCTTACTAAGGGATTTCGTGTTACCCAGTAACTGGGTTGTGGAGGTCAGATAGGAAGTTGCTCCATGTAAAATACTGGTACTCAGCTGCATTCGGTTAGACTGGAAGCCGACCCCAACATAGTTGGGAAAAGGCCAGGCAGATGATGAGTGTCTTGCGTAATAAGGATGCTGTTCTTCGCTATCGCTTCCTCTTACAATATAGCTCAGGCCCAAAAGTGAAGGATTAGTGGGGGTCACTTACTTTTATTGTAAGAAAATGTGTGTCAATGGCGCTTTTGTTTTCTATATTCCCGTGCTTAGCCTGGGGGCGAAGTCCTATAACAAAACGTTGTTTACTCTTTACTTGTACAGTTGGAATCTAGGCTGCAAATAGTTTGGCGTAGCTTTTTTTTTGCCTTTTTCTTGTTGTTTTCTTGGAGTTAAGATTAAATGGGTTTGTTTTGCAGTGGCGTTTTGTAAATAAACATCGACGGAGATTACTTTTTTCTTTCATGCTCTTTATATAATAGTTTTATGAAATCACAGGCGAAACTGGAATGAACGAAATTTAACACGCTCAGCGCCAAGCCCCATATGCCAATACCACTACACCAGGAAAATTCCTAGGCCAGGGCAACATTTTTTGTGTACAAAATGTATGGAAAGTGTGCGCGTTAGCGATACACGGCGCTTAGACTGGAATGGTGCTTGTGTATCAAAAAGGATACACAAGTGTTTAGACAGTGTGTATCGCAAAAGATACACATGGCGCTGAGCGTGTTAAAGGCATGCATTTAATCGAAGCATTCCTATATTGTTTTCCTATAAATATGATTGAACACTCTAATATCTCTCTAATTAATTCTATTTCGGAGTCCTAAAAATAATAAATAGCCAAGCAACGCGATTGGTCACAAATAAAGCTGAAGAGTTTGTTTGTTAGAACGCGCTAAATTCTGGAACTACAAGAGAGATTTTTAAAAAAATTTGAATTTGATAGCCTAATTTTTGAGGAAGGCTGTAAGCTGTAAGGCTTATAGCATTACGCTAGGAGTCTTAAGAGCTAAGCATAAATAATGTAAGAAAAAACGCGAAAACCGAACTAATATTTAAATTAAATTGTTTTGTTACCTACTCATCAGTTGTAAACTATTCCTAAATTGTCATCCTATTTTTGTAACAGACTGTACCACTTTTTACGAAATAAATAATTATTATTAATATCGCAGATGCGGTGCGACGGGGTGGGTAGGGGAGCGAAAAATTTTACGCGGACAGCAGCTAGTACAGTCCAAAAGATGAACTATTCCCAAATCCTTTGTTAAAATCTAGCAATATTCTAACAACAGAACCCAAAGAATATATAAAACTAGATCCAATTAAGTTAACCTTTTTGACAATAAGACCAACATCCCAGAACTCGAAAGGGATAGAATAATAAATTGGCTTAAAGTAAACGATTGGCCTGAAAATAGGCGGAATCTGAAATATATGTAAGTGGCCTCGACAAGTCTTTCTTTCTTGATTATGGACTAGGAAAAATCTTTTATACAAGTTCAAGCAGTTTCAAAGCTTTTCTAAGTTATTCGTTCTTCACGAAATCGACTGACAAAAGAAGGTGTTTACCTTCTATTATGAGCAAGGTCTTCGGTATCGGAAAGCGTATTACGGGCCTCAAATGTGGTTGGGCAGGACACCTGGCAAGGCGTAATGATGACAGGTGGAGTCAGTCTGTGACGGAGTGGCGTCCAAAGACTGGAAGACGAGATGTCAGTCGCCGGGCGGTGAGACAGGCAGACGACATTGCTGCCATCGCGGGAGAAACCTAGATGAGACTGGCACAGGATCGTGGTGATTGGCACATGAAAAGTGAGTCCTATGCCCAGCGGTGGGTGAAGTCGGGCTGTGGATGATGATGAGCAAGCGTGGTCAACATTACATAGTTCCAGCTGCGTAAAAAATGTTTTCAAAAGTATTTCAAACAACACTACAGAAATTCGTTTACCCCTATAGCATTTTTATCTCGCGCGCTTTACTTGTGGTAACCAAGTGTATGTACATTTGGTCACTACAAGAAAAGCGCGGGTCGCTTCGTGACGAAAAAAATACTAAACCACAGTATTGACTGTGGCACTACATGCTATGTAAATATACGAACATCGTCAACATACGGCTGCATCTGTCATGGCATAATGCAGTTCCGTAGCTTCCCTAAAAACAAAGCTGACTTGTCTCCATGTGGCTGTAATTACACCCAGCATCCCTTCCCATCAAACTGAAACTCAGCAACGTTACCTATTTGGGTACGAACTACAGTCCAGCCGTCGAGAGAATGCGATGCTGTTAGTTTCGTATAAACGAATACGTGTTTTGCCAATTTGATCTTTATTAGTTACTAGAACTGCCGCACTGATAGGTGTCAGGAACGCTCGTCTGGACTGTATACCCTGACCATTAGGTTAACCGTTTTTTGACAGCTCTCCTAAAACGTACATATTCCAGATTACGTAAAAGTTAACTTTAAAATGTGTAATAAAATAAATATATAAACTGCCTTATCTTATTGAATTACCTTATTTATGGCTTCTTACAGACATTTTATACCGTACGTGTATCAATCAAACTACGAGTATTGTGTGTTGCTGCAATCACTAGTTCCATTCGTCAAAAAACGGTTTACCAAATGGACAGGGTTATAGCCTATAAGTAGCGTTACCAGGCGTCCGGATAAAGCCGGACATAGGTAGGCTTTTTGATTGGGTGTCCGGCCAAAATAAACGGTGTCTGGCTTGTCCGGCTTTTGTTAGGCTTTTTACATTTCGCAAACGAGCGACCGCCGATGACTGATTATGACAATAATCAAAAAGCTTGATTTTACATACAATTTTTTTGTCGTACCTATTAATACTGGGACACAAAATCCTCAATAATGTAGGGTGTCCGGCCTTTCTACCCAAATGTCCGGCCAAACTGGCTGGTCTGTCCGGCTATTAGGTTTGGCGACCTGGCAACCCTACCTATAAGTATAATAGAACTTCCAACGTACTCATCAATAAAGTAGATATAATAGTACGTCCTTGAACTATCTCAGAAAAGCCTCAATTGCTACAATTTTTTTAAGTTTTAAAAAGAATTCACCCCTTCATGGAAACTACAAATGAAAAATGTTGTTTCCATTTTGTAAAGAAATTCCAAGTCATTTTTATCTATGTTAATAACGCTACGGGGAACGGAATGTTGTTTCGAAGTCTGCTTTACATAACTGCCGCCATGTTTTCGAATCCGAAACCTTTTAGGGCTGACGCAGACTTGGCGAGGCGTAGTGATAAATGAGGATAAATGATATTTACTTCTGTAAATTAAGTATTGTAAGGCAATCAAAACCATAAAGGTAAATTTTTTGCTGTCTCAAAATATTTACATCATTTAAAAGCTAACCGTCTTCAATGTGTTGTACAAGTATGTTATAAAAGAGAAAGAATCATAGGGCATCAAAAAAATCGTCCGCAACGCTGTCAACAGGACAAGTGCCAAAACGCCTGGCAAGGCGTTTCATGGCAATGCTGATTCTTTGGCCAAAAAATAGGCCATCCCTCTGGTGACGTGAAAAGCTGAAGAGTTGACCAACCGCTTGGCAATGTCTCGAAAAACTTTTTCTGTAAATTGATTTAATGTTCTACGAACAATGTGCCTTGCCCACTGCCACTTAAGTTTGGCAATTCTTCGGGCTATATCGGTTACCTTGGTACTCCTGCGGATCTCTTCATTTCTGATTCGATCACGCAGGGAAATTCTAAGCATAGCCCTCTCCATTATCCTTTGGGTGACAAGACTACCTGCGGTCCAAAAAAAAAAAATTAAATCATGTTTAGACATCAATACCCTTCAAGTCTTTTGAGTTTCATTGGCTACTTTAATTTTAACCTTATTTATTTAATTCTATTCCAACTTCCGCAAGATATTTGCTTGTGTAGTGAAATCCTCGCTGCTCTTCGCTTCGCAAGGTCTGCATTTACCCTTAGTAGAATAGAAAATTTATGTTGTTTTCAAGGACCGTAAATTTTGCGGTTTGGGCCGGCAGAGTTTCAAGTAGGGTAGTAGCTCTGAAGGAGGGCTAAATTAATCATCGTTTAAATGATGCTGGCAGTATTTGGGTAGGGAGATGCATCTGGATATAAGAGCTTTTTAATTTAGTATGTTTTAGGGTTCCGTATCGAAATGGTAAAAACGGTTATTGCTGAACATTTTTGAGATCCCTTTTCTGAAAAGAATCATGGTGACAAACCGACAAACATGTTTTTTTGACACTAGGATTTTTCTGAAATGATGTCGGTCGGTTTTCCTGTCTTGGATATTTCACAGACCCAGAAGGGTAGTGTCATACTATTACTAATGGTTACGGGCCTTCGATGGTTATCTATCCGTCACAGAGTTATTTCTCAGTAACGGTAAAAATCTTGAAGTTTTTTTTTTGGGTATCAAAAAATGTTGAAAGTTCAATGAATATGAAAATCTCAAATACCGTGTTTATTTGAAAAATAACTGTAGGTATTAACTGTTAAAAATTCTTCTCAGCCAAAACAAAATTCAACAATTATCTTTACCTACCTACTTGTTTCATTTTAGGGATTACCTTTATATTGAAGAAGGGCGGGCGTTTTTGGGGACTGTCTTTTGTAATTTTGACGTTCGAAAAGTGCTGATTCTCAGCCTAATTTGAATAAATGACTTTTGATTTGATTTGATTGAAGCAACAAATATATTTTACATCACTAAAATTAAAAATAAGATACTTATTTTAATTTGCATATTTATATATTCAGCCATACTTTAGCAATGGGCATGCACGAGTTACAAAAATAAAAACGAATTCACTAAACTTTAACAAACTGGACCTTAATTCACTATGACCACTTAACGATTCCTCACTTCGAAACCACATCAGTATCACAATAATCACGGCATTTCCTATTAACATATTCTCTATGACACAAAGAACGAAACCGACCGAAACGAACGCGAAGTTGGCGTGGTTTTAACTGTCAAATTCATGTTGTACAGAACAAAAAACAACACAAAACCAAACATAATTCCTATTTTAAACATTACTTAAACTTAAATTTCTTTGTTTTTTTTTCAGGCAAGAATTCTAATACGCTATAGTATGCTTTGACTGTCAAAAAGCTTCAAAAATGTACAAATTTATCAAAGTATGGAACCCTCACCTTATTTTCCACAGCCATAATCACACATGGCAACCCATGTCACATTTTAATCATGTTTCAAAACATTGGCCAAAGTTCTCACAAGTTAAAGGGCTTGCGTAAATATTATTATACCAGTAAAAAGGGACAAAAGGGTTCTACTTCAGTATGCATCTTGACCTGACACCCTTTTGGAATAACATGAAAGAATTTATCTGTAGTCACGATTCCGCTTGTGTGTCGAATTTTGATTTTTCTAGGTCTATTAGAGAGGTCTTTCTATAGAGTAGGGGGTTTGCCTTACAGTGGGACATCGCAGGCTTTTTAAATATTATTTTAGGTCTCTTTGCCCGCTTTCATTAACATTAGGCAACACTAAAGTACCTAAGTAAAAGCGCTGTTGGATTTTATATCTTTTGCTCAAATATTCTGAGAAATCGATTTATACAACGTGTTTTTTTTTATATCCCATAACTCTAGGGGGTCATTGTACTCATCATTATGAACAACTTTTACTATGGGAACAAACCTGAAAGCGCGGAAAAAAGCTGTTCCCGACATTCATGTTCGTATGACTCGTCAAAATGTAGGGAACACAAGATTTTGGTTTCGCGATTTTGAAATGAAACTAGCTCGTCCATGTAGATAAATATTCTGCGATATAGTGTATTTCTTGCCGTCGACGTAACTTTAGTCTTTGACCAATTCATATTTACTCAACAATACGAAAAAAAAATATGCTCCAATTTTCATCATCTTCATCTACAGTCCGACTCCACCCACCGCTGATCATCTTATCTTGTGCTAATTTCCACGCTCCTGTGCCAGCCTCATCCAGGTTCTACCCGCGATGGCAACAATATCGTCTGCCCATCTCGCCGCCGGACGATCGACACTTCGTCTTCCAGTCCTTGAACGCCACTCGATCACTGCCTTACTCCACCGGCCATCACTGCACCTTGACAGGTATCCTGTCCAACTCCATTTGAATTCCATAACTCGGTCGTCGACTCGTCGCCCCAATTTTAGCTTGCCTTAAATAATGAAACAGTACGCTGAAACGTTAGTCCTAATACATTCATTAGTTTTTAGCTTTTATGAGAGCCCGCAATATAGTCTGAATGCCCCTCCCTCATGGAGCTGCGGGGTGATTGAGCAACATGCTAAAATGGAAATGACATTCATTTTGACAGTTCAACCACATTCATTGAGTAATTTACAATGTCGAGCAGACGAATTTCTAAGCAAATCAAGCGATGGATTATAGCGTGGTAAAACTAACACGCTATGGGCCGTTGACGCCTGATAATAAACGATTTTTATTTTTATTTTTATTATGAGTTTTTATTCAGTGTCCTTCAATTAGGGTAGAAAGTGTTACGTAATTAGGGTGCCGTTTTTTTTTACTAGCCTACTCTCCTCCCGTGGCTAAATAATAACAGCCGCACAGGTCGATCGGTCAGGTTAAGCTACGCTTGCCGCGGTTGGTCTGTGGATGGGTGACCATCTTTACATACCGAGACCCCCCCGTGCCTCGGAAAGCACGTTAAGCCGTTGGTCCCGGCTGTCTTTGACAGTCGTTACGGGTAATCAGAAGCCCGAAAGTCTGACAACCAGTCTTACCAAGGGGTATCGTATTACCCAGTAACTGGGTTGTGGAGGTCAGATAGGCAGTCGCTTCATGTAAAATACTGGTATTCAGCTGCATCCGGTTAGACTGGAAGCCGACCCCAACATAGTTGGGAAAAGGCAAGGCAGATGATGACTCTCTCCTTGGTAAAAGTCTCCCTCCACTTCTTCCTTCTTATGCGAGCCTACACGTCCTCTTACCAGCCATGAATTCAGCATATGATTAGCGTAGACCCCCTAGCGTAGAAATTTCTCACAATATTTGATAACCAACGAAAACTTTCTACGCTAGGGATCTAAAATTATATGCTGAACTCATGGTTACAGTTTGCGCATTGGTTAAAATTTTATCCTGTATAATAAAGAGAAGTCTTGATAATTTGTCACGTCACAAAAACTATGCTTAGCAGGGGCGAGTCGCCAGTTTAGGTATCAAAACTATAGCAGTGAACCATTCCCTACGTTACCTCCATCAGTGTCCTACTGCGGATTCAATTGGGTCCCGAGAGACTCATTATCCCAACGATTACTTCAAATCATATCAGGCTATAACATTAGGCCTAACTGTACGTGGTTGTAACTAGGGTCTACAGGCCTGAAATATTGCTTAATCATAGCGACATGTAAAACCATTGTCTATTTCGATGAAAAGTAGCTTTTACCTGAGACTTGTGTGAGTCTTTGTGCGTGCGTATATGATAGCCCGCAGGTTTGCACGTTGTACTGCTGATGTAAAGGTGACGCTCTACATAGCAATCTGTTCTACCTTCTACACGTGCAGTTTGTGGGAGGCATATTCGCCGGCGTCGTATCTAATTTAATAACGCATTCAGAAAACTGATGGGCTTGCCATGGGGTTGCAGTGCGTCTGAAATGTTTGCGGCGGCGCGTGTACACTGTTTTTAAACAATAATGCGCAAACGCATAGCGTCGATGGTGGCTCGAGACAATGCCAGTCCCAACAGGGTTCTGAAAATGATTGCTGACAGAGTGGGCTGTCCGTATAATGATTCACTGTTGTCAGTTACATGTGCCATCGTATCGTGTTGTTTACTAACACTAGTTGTAAGGACAATGTTACTAACCCAATAGGAGTCTGCGCTCGAATTAAATTTTTTGAATTTGAATTGAATACAAAATTGAAGTGTCTGTTTGCAATGTCAAAATAACAGTTTTTTTAACAAAAAAACTTTCTTTTTTTTTGTCGTTTTGTTCCGGCTAATCTCAGATAGCTGATGTTAGGAGTAATTTAGGCTACTTTTATTTTGGAAAAATAATTATAGTTCCGTGCAAAAAAATTAAAACCCATAAAATCCTATTTGCTTTCCGACAAGCACGCGAACGATGTCGCAGGCACAGCTATTTGGATAGGAATTTATTAGTTGATTTTACAAAACAAACATCAAAAACCCGTTTCACCCCTTTTTAGGGGTTGTAACCAAAGTCCTGAAATACGTGTTCTAACTTCAATGTTAATACGATATGAAACTGTTTCCCTAGAAAACACGGTGTTACAACTTTGAAATGTTTTCTAGGAAGTCAATTATAAATTATACCCCTTATTAGAGATTGTAAAAAGGGTTGTATGAAACCTGAATAATGTCGTGTGTTAATTAATTAAAGAAAACATTATAACATACACACAAGGTACACGATCTAAAGTACAAATGATAAAGCTAAAGAAATACTCTCAGCCGCCAAGGCACAGAACCAGAACAGAACCAGTCGAAGCGACGATTCTATGTCCAGCAGTGGCTGTCTTTCAGCTGATGATGATGATCCAGAGGCCAGCTGATATTGGTTTTGTAACAACCCACGTGCAGCCTATCTTCCCCACGTAAGTAAGTTATAACTAGGGTGTGAAATATGGCTCAATCGTAACACCGAGTGAGCTCATTGTCTAGTTTCATATGAAGGAACACGTATTTCAAACGATGCTCACGTTTTTACACGTACGTGACGATTTTCTTCTTTTTTCTTGGGTTTAGATATTGTTTCATAATGTTACTTTTGTGCGATATTTTTTTTCTTTTAGCTGTTATTAAAGGCCTGTTGTTTGAGTTGTGGGGTCAGCGATTTTGGTCTTTATTTATGTGTCAAAATTTATGAAAAGGAATGATTTATGTGTGACTGTTGGCCACTTCAAAATATTATATTTATTTTGACACCAGCACATGGTTCGGGCTACTTTGAAACACTTAAATTCTCTATTCGATGGGAAACAAACTGGGGACAAGTAACGCCGGACTCGTCGAATGCAATAATTCAACAAAATCTAAAGAAACCTGACTAGATTTTGTTTATATTAAAAAAAAAAAATTAACACGTACGGAACAATTATTTGTATTGCCTACAGGTAGTAGTTCTGGGTCTGGCTGTTTGTGTATGTGAGCTTAAATGTTTGTAAACGCAGCCACGATACAGGAGTATTTCCTAGAGTGGAGTAATGTTTAAAAAAAAAAACGATTTCTAATGCTAGTGCATCATCTGGCCACACCATAAGTGACGCAAAACCCAAACGATCCCTTAAAAAAATTGAGAAATTATACAAAAACAATCAGATAACATGTAAATTACGTCACGCCGTATTGTTAAGATTTAGTTTGAAGACTATTTGTGAGACCTTTCAATATTGTCTGTTTAGTAGCCTCTAGGTACTTGTAATCAGGTAATTATTAGCCTAATTGCTAACATATCAATATTTAATTTCTACGTAACAGATGACGTGTTTGGTATTTTTTAGCAAAAGTGCAGAGGGACAATTCTCGTAATTTTAAGAACGTTCACAGTCCGATCTCGTTCTCAATCTGTCAAAAATACGTCCAATTTCTCTACATTTTGACAAGTGTTTGACATTTGTTTGTCGCCGAGATGAGACTGTGACTAGATTTTGAACGTTTTAAATTACGAGAATTGGCCTTCAGGTGACCTACCTGATGGTCACCGTTGCCTATGAGATATTTGCAATACCAACTGGACCTAGACCAGTGACAATCCCTAACAAAGTGTTTCTTATTTATTTAACGACTTTCAACACGATTGACAAAACTTTAGACGTCCACTGCTGGACATAGGCCTCCCCCAAGCACCTTCACTTCGACCGGTTCTGTGCTTCTCGCATACAACGGGTTCCTGCGGCTTAAGCAAGGTCGTCGGTCCATCTTGTGGAAGGCCACGCTACGTCTTCCGGTACGCGGTCACCACTCCAAAACCTTTCGGCCCCATCGCCCATCTGTTCTGCGAGCAATGTGCCCTGCTCACTGCCAGTTAGGTTTGGCAATTCTTCGGGCTATGTCGGTTACCTTGGTTCACCTGCGGATCTCTTAATTTCTGATTCAATCACGCAGGGAAACTGCAAGCATAGGTTGGTTTGGTAGCTTATATCAATCGAATACATTCAAGACTTTTCCATCACCATTTTCGCTGATAGAACGTCCCTTCGTCTAGACCCTCAAAGGCATCGTAAACTTGCTATTCCGTGCAACTAGAATTATATACAACGTCCCGAGATCAGTTGTTGGGCAGTTGCCCGCCAGACACAACATTACGTCTGGTCGGAGGATCCTCCCTTTTCTATGGAGGATGAGTGAACTTTACACCCTGTTCCTCATACCTCTATACTGGTGACCCTAAACATGAACAACAATAACATGTAATTATGCCGGATACCCTTCACCCCGGAACACAGCAACGCTGCTTAGCTAATACTCATAAAGGTACCCATTAGTACAGTCACCAAAGGAGATAAGTAACCAGGGTCGTCAGATATAGTTGAAGATAAATAAAAAACCGATGGACGTTTTCGTACAAAATTTTATTTAAGTAATAGAAAACAAACAGTTAAATTATCAAATTAAATTTCATTCGAAAACATCAATCGGTTTGTAAACTTCAACTATATCCGACGACCCTGGTTAGTTATCTCCTTTGGTGACCGTACATTCACAAAGATGGGGCTGTTAGCTTCCGTTACCTAAGTGACTTAATGTAACCATTTTGAACCGGAAACGGAAATCGTTGTTCAAAGTAGAGAGATTTCAGCCCATTTCATTGGGCAAAAGTGGTGCTAATGGTTTAAATAAATTGAGTTTGAATTAGAAACTTGCTTTTGGAGGTTGAATTTGAGACCTAGAATCTTTATTTTTTTTTTCGATTTTTTTTTATCATCTGCTCATTATTTACTGGGCAGCTGCATACCAGAATTTTCAAACTCGAACTCGAAGTATTTATTTAACTATCAAGGAGTCGTTCAGTCAAAAATATAAAGCTAGTTGCCCATTCCAAAGTGTAGTAGGTACCTATGGAGATGAACAGGCAAGACACTCCATGGATTTCAGACTTCTATTATCTGTATTACTTTCTGCAGAAATCAGCATCACTCTGTCCGTCTAGTCTTTTCCCAACTATGTTGCCGTTGGCTTCCAGTTTAACTGGATGCAGCAGAATACCAGTATTTTATATGGTACAACTGCCTATCTGACCTCCACCACCTAAGTACTGGGTAACACGTGATATCCTTTAGTAAGATTGCTTATCAGACTTTTGGGCTTCTGATTTGTACGACTGAGTTTTAAAATAAGGGTTGAAAAGTTTTATAGTAGGCAAGGCTACAGTCGTAAATGTACGTGTACATCTCAAAAATAACACAACATAAATATTATTTCCCTTTTAACAGTAAAAGCCGAAAGTAATATCTTTAATACAAAGTTATTTTTATCTCTATTGTGACTGAACTAAAGTCTATATTAAGATGACAAAGTAACCCCTCAAGAAAATTGGCAATGGACTGGAATGGCACACTGAAACTGGGTCTTTTTAGGCCCCAAACAATTGTGACTTTTTTAATTTCTTTAGGAAACTGGGAGTCATTCTGCAAAAGGAAAAATGCGATAATGTTTGAATTATTTCTTTATAACTTAATGTACTCGGATAAAATCATCCTATGACTAAGTATGTATTTAGTTATATATAGCATATATTGCTAAATCATTGCATCATAATGTCCGAAAAATTTATCTTGAATATCGTTGAACTGTCAAAATAAAAGCCATTGTAACTTTTAGTGTATTACGCAAATACCCCACTGCTCTCCTAAGAAACGTTAACGCCCTGAACTGATGGAAGGTTTATTTCGAATAAAATTAACCGCTCATGGTTTGTATGTCAGTTTCTTTCTTTTTTTTATGAGAAAGAAAAATAAAGAAATAGCCTTGATTTATCTTTTTTTTTATTATTTTTTTTTTTTTTCTTTTTTTCATTTAGTTCGTGCACAACAGAATAAGGACAATATTATCTCAAAATAAACATCCTCACCAAATAAAGTTATCAGTAAGTTATACCACAATACCCGTAGTTAAAAACGTTCAAAATCTATTCGCAATCTCATCAAAGCGACAATCAACATCAAAAACTGGTCAAACCTGCAGGGAAATTAGAGGTATTTTTGACAGATTGAGACTGAGATCAGACTGTGAACGTTCTTATAATTACGAAATTGTTTCAAAAAATCATCCAGTATAAAATGTATGCCTTTAAAGTAAACTTCGTTTAAAATAAGCTCCCATTACCCATTCAAATCAATTCCGTTCAATGGAAGCCTCCACCATTTCTACAGTAATTGTCAATTTATTACTCCAAACGGAAAAACGTGAGTGCCAGCTTCCATTTACTGCGAAAACATGAGCATTTACTTTGAAAACATTAGCTTTAAGGCTTTTAAGTGACGTTGAGATGCGGTTGGCTCTGAACGCTTCAATTTATAAAGAAAGGAACTGTTTAATTAAATCTTTTTTGTGTATTTTACGATGAATCAGAATCAATGCAGGTTCCTTTTCTTTGCGGACATAGATATGGTTTTCTCTGCTGTGTATGAATTAAAAGCTGACGTAGAAAAGCAAATTATGTTGTTTTTATAATAGCAAGCGACATCGCGGCAGGCCCAGACGGAGATGGCGGGATGAGCTGTACTCCTTCAACAAGAACTTGCTCTTGACCTCGATTACGCCTGATGGAAAGCGATAGATGAATTTTCATCCATTGTGTTAAAAATATTACAGCGGTGATAAATAAAATAATAATAAGAAACAAAAAACAAAATTAAGTAGGCATGTTATTTTTGAACCCAATTTCAGTGAGTTTAGTCATCGGCGACTCGCTGGCGATTTCAGAATATGTTGTCAACTCAACAGAGATTAACCAGGTACGCAGGAGATATTATTGTGCACAAGTGTGAGCGCAAACACAGGAGCATTCTCCGTTCCTTTACTCTCAAAGTCCGATGGGACGGTAATCCGACACGGGAGAGATCAGACGCAGGCCCAACGGGTTTACGTGTTTTCCGAGGCACGGGGGTATTAAACCGTCAACTTCCGAACTCCAAACTGGTACTAAGAAATTCCTAATGAAAAACCCAATGATATGTTGTCTGACCTGGAAATCGAACTCAGAACTAGCAGTCGCGTTTGCAACCATGAGACTGGACATTAGAAAGCATTTTAAAAGAGTAACGGTGGTGTTTTTTGCCCATTCTTCTCTATACGAAAACTACCTTTTGGAAGGGGCAATTTCAATTCTATTTTATTGTAATTTTTAACTTTCAAAACTGCCTTTTATGTAGCTATTTGAAATAAATTATTTCACTTTTATAGGGTTGCTTGTTGTGAAATGAAAGCCCCGTTGAACTTGATGATATTTTATTGGCAACTTAACTTATTTTACGTTACACGTTACAATTTATATATATCATGAGGTAGCCCTAAGTGGAGGGATGAAAGGGACTGCGTGGCTATCTCCCTTCAGACCTCCCCTAGCTGGCTAGTTTCCTGAAGACTGCTAGGCTATCAAAGCAGGGAACTAGTCGTACTAAAGATCAGAGCTGGCTGCGTGGCTACCGAGCTCAGAAACCTCTAGCTAGTGACTGACGATTTGTTCGATGACAGCTCTGCTTTTAAAAGCGGATTGGCTGTACATGTGTGTACAATCTGTACACGTAGTCATCTGTAGTGGTAGTGCAGATTACTTGCGGGGTGGCGCTTGCGCAGATTGATGCACACGAAGATTGTAGATGGCGTCACTTTCTACAGAAATAGTTTGTAGTTGCCGTCTTCTAGTTTATGATGCCGCTCAATATAGTGCTTTGGATAATTTACACTAGATGGCGCTGTATGTATGTTAGACTTTGACTTAGACCAAACTGAGCCGTAGTAACCTCAGCTACAAAACAACATTTTTAACCACCCTCATACCAATTATGCATACCCAGGTACAAAGTTTTCACGTGAACTTCTAAATTAGGTCACCAGCGAAGTTGACGTTTTAGTTCAAAAACACTTGGTTGCTAATTTATATTGAATGCGAGGTGAAGCTAGTTTGTGCTGACTTGTTGAAACTTGCTCTTTAGTACGGGATTGGTCACACGTGTGAGTTATTTTGGCTCGTAAATTCTGAATTGTTCTAATGATATTAATTTGAAGTGACCACGGTGAAGTTTAATAGGCTGGGCGTTCATGTAAGGCTCAGACCTGTGTATTAGGTATGTTGCAATTATGTGTAGGTACTCCCCGTCACTTTTACCTAAAGGTTCATTAGAGAATCAGCGTCAGACAGCATCTGTCTGGGATTAATGCCGAAATGAACCATTTTGACGCAACCACGAGGCACACACTACTGTTGTTTGAAACATTATTTTTATTTTGTCACGAACTGTGTCCAAATAAACTATATTCTTCTTTCTTTCTTTCTCCGGTGTATATATGGTGTCTTTCCTCCGACAATAGCTTACCTCGCCATCTTGCACCGCATGCCCTGTCACCTGCACACGTGAGGACCTAATGGCCGCGTCAGCAAATGCTCTTCGCGTTGCTGAATTTAAGGCCAAACAAATTTAAAAAACTGTTTATTTTTTTCTATTTTTGCCATCGACATGCTAACAGAGAAGAGAGAGGCTACATAGAAGCGCATGACTTAATTATTCCAGTCAATCGGTAAGGATAAGCAGCGGTTGACACATGTGGATGGGTGACCGTTTCCTCGAAACCGTATAATGACATACATATAATATCACGCTTTTTTCTTTGGTACGCAGTGGAAATCCTCACGGACTTCGTGGGGGTGACAGAGGGGCATGCCGGACTCCGGCTCCGGCTTACCGGCTAAAACCACCGCGCTGTTCCACCTCTGCCTCCGCTCCCCCGACAGGCCTCGAGGCCTTCCCCGTGCGGCCACTTCCCATAACGGCCGCACACAATCTCTCCACAATCTCATAGATCATCATCTGCCTAGCCTTTTCCAACTATATTGGGGTTGGCTTCCAGTCCAACCGGAAGCAGCTGAATACCAGTATTTTACATGGAACTACTGCCTATCTCATCTCCACAACCCATTTATTGGGTAATACGATACCCCTTGGTAAGACAGGTTGCAGACTTTCGGGCTTCTGACGACCCCTAACAACTGTCAAAGATCTACGAATGACAGCCGGGACCAACAGCTTAACGTGCTTTCCGATGCACGGGGGGGGGGTCTTGGTATGTAAAGATGGTCACTTATGCACGGACCAACCGCGGCAAGCGTACCTTAACCTGATCCATCGAACCGTGTGGCTATTATTTCTTAGCCACAAGCCCCTCAATATCATAGAATCATCATAAAATAAAAACAGCATAGGAAAACGAATAACTGTTAACATTTCCGTCGCAATGTAATTTAAAAAAAAAAACATAAAGGTAAAAATAAAAAAAATATAAGCACAAAATATTGTTTGTAGGGCTACGTCGAAAGCGTACAATCACTGAGTATGTGACATCATTTTAGTAATTATGCCAGGCTTATGTCACATGAGTGGGGAGTGGTTTTAATGATAAGCGCGAGCGGTTATGGTATGATGGATAGCGATAAACTGAGAGTTCATCATCATCATCTTCCTAGCCTTTCCCCAACTATGTTAGAGTTGGCTTCCAGTCTAACCGGATGCAGCTGAATACCAGTATTTTATATGGAGCGACGGCCTATCTGACTTCCGCAACCCAGTTACTGGGTAATACGAAACCCCTTGGTAAGACTGGTTGTCAGACTTTCGGGCTTTTGACGACCCGTAACGACTGTCAAAGATCCGCTTAGCGTGCTTTCCGAGGCACAGAGGGGTCTTGGTATGTAAAGATGGTCACCCATCCACGGATCAACCGCGGAAAGCGTAGTTTATCCTGATCGATCGACTCGTGCGGCTGTTATTACTTAGCCACAAGCAAGCAAAATCTGTCAGACGTCAATTTCATTCATCGAATAAAAAAAATTTGTCGATTGAAAAATTAACTCTAAATGGTGCGACATTTCTCCCCACAGTCATATTACTCGCTACAGCCTATCACTGTGTCGACACCCAAATGTCAAAGGTCTTTAAATAATGAGCTCGAATCACTGCACACGACGTTTCATGAGTTCGGTCTGTTTATCAACACGCTTCCTACTT
Organism: Apamea anceps; assembly: GCA_951799955.1. Classification (NCBI taxonomy): domain Eukaryota; kingdom Metazoa; phylum Arthropoda; class Insecta; order Lepidoptera; family Noctuidae; genus Apamea; species Apamea anceps. The sequence goes on from OX637528.1 coordinate 5,530,530, forward strand.
GAAATGGGGTTAACAGGATCATCAGCCAAGCTCCTGAAAATTCACTTCATTACACGCCTTTTAAGACACATAATGAATAAAATATAAATAATATAGGCTGACATCAGAGATAAATCTAAGCAGAATTTGAAATTATAAGTAAAGTCAGTGATAACACTCTGACATTGACTTTGACAGCACCTTTATGTCGCAGCAGTAAGGACGATTTTCGTAGATTAAGTGAATTGTCGTGCGGTCGAAAGTACGAAAAGATTTTTGAAACTTACTTCTTAATTCTTCACTTTTCACAACAAAAGTCGATATTATCCAACCGACTACGGTTTCAAATCAAAATTATATATTAAATCAGACTCGCACATGTCAAAAAGCCGAAAAAAAAACACGTTTTTTGTATGTGATTGTGACCCTTTTTTATAAAATTTTAAACATTATTTTATTATTTGTTATTATAGCGGCAATAGAAATACAATCACTCTGTGAAAACTTTAACTGTCTGCCTAATACGGTTCATGAGATACAGCTCGCTGACAGACAGACGGAAAGCGAAAGCTTAGTAATAGGGTCCCCTATTACTATGCCTTCGCTATGCGTCTGTTGTTACCTTATGAGTACGGAACTCTAAAAACCAAACAAAATACAAAAAGCACTCTTAAACAAATTGTCAACACCTTCCAACGTCTATTAATTTATTTCAATTCACGCACCAGATATTCGTCTCCATAAATAATCAAACGAAGTACTTTTGGGAAATGTCCTAGAGTGAGCAAATGAATAAGAAAACCTTCTTTTTCAGGTCTGTGAAAAACATTCAGCCAACTGTTATGAAAGCTGTATTTTAAAACAAAAACATCGAGATACCGTGTCTGTGATAAAAAGAGAGAATTCTTTAAAACAAAAACCTTTTTGTTGACAATTAAAAAAAAAAAAACATTTTTTCGCGTGTTATCTGTTGCGATTTAATAAAAATTACGTTCGATGTTGGGTTCTCAATTTAAAAAGTAAGTGTTGCTATTCCAATTACAAATATTCCTCATTCAAATCAGTGTTCTTTTTTGAAGTGAAATAAAAACTCTTTTGGTTTTTTCGTTGGAATATTGTTAGTTGTTGTTATAAAAAAGTGTTGCCAGTGTTTATAATTTAATTTGTGTGTGGTTTTGTGTGACAATAGTGACGTCACAAGAATCGACAATGACGAAGAACTTTTTGACCGTGACCAACATTGTGAACGAAGGTATCAAAGGGAGCAAGATCTCTAAGCTTGGGCTGTCCAAGTACCTCTCTCAGTCTCTGTAAGTACCTAGGATAAGTTTGTTACAAACTTTTTTTTGTTCACCTTGTATAAAATCTTCAGTTAGAATTTTTGCTGATCCCCATAACTCAATACCATAATATGTTAAAAACTTGTGATTTAAAAAAAAATGTTATTGTGTTATATGAAAGGCATATTTACTTTAAAGTGTGATCGACAAATTATAATAGTGCTATAAAATAATCAATACTAGAAAAAAAAACTTTTAAAGGTCTAAAGAGTCCGGTATACGCGGACACTGAGGGTCAATCCTTTTATTGTTTGTAAAAACACACAACTGTCATCGTTTCGGAGAAAGAATCATGTGTCAGACAGACATTCAGATCATCATTATGTTTCATTTGTGTAAACTTTGTTTTGTCTACATTATAATTTGTTAGCTATTTAATTTTCATGGTACTTTCCATCCATACTTATACATACATTATTATTTTAAAATGTCTTTGACACATCTCGGGAACCTCGGGCCCCGAACCTTTTGAAGGCGTACGAGAGGACAAAGCCAACTTCCCGAGGCCCCTTAGACAATTTTAAATGGAGGCACAAAGAAAAACAAAACATATTGGGCTATGGGTTTGGGTGGTCATAATGGATTGGTTACCTTGAACTATGGAAGAACCATGTCCCCTGCCTGACCAAGTACATACATACATAATTATTATACTCTTAAAATAGCCATTAACGAAACCTTCTAACTAAGACACAGAAAGCAAAAAATTCAAAAAATCGACTAAAAATTCTGCTCAATAAACCCAGAATTCACGAAGTGAATCAAACGAGCTGTACTAGAAATGGAACCTTTACGTCAAAAGCATTTTTGTTATAACTCGTCCGGCGTAAAATATCGACGATTCGACATAGTTGTAGGAAATAGCGGCCTCGATACTTTCAGCGATAAATCTGATGTTGAACGTTGGAGTTACAAAACATTAAGGTTGTTAGCAGTGTATCAAAAGTATGGCTTCAGAATTGACTGCACTTTTGATCGCATTGATGGGCTGTATATTTTTCAATCTAGGGAGACATTTTTGATAGATTTCCACTTAACCATATGAGACATAACAAAAAAATTAAACCGCCGAAAAAAACTGAAAAGCAAAAAATAATTAACCTTTTTTATTTAACCTTAATAACTAAGTTCTTAAAATAATGTAAGTATACCTAAATAATTTCGAGTCGGCGCCAAACAATCAATAAACAAAGATCACTAAATTGCCTTAAATTTAAACGCGCGGCGATACAAAGTTATTTAGGATACTTACATTAGTTAAAGAACAGGCCGATTACATATTACTTTGGTGTCAGATGGCACATTGTATAGCAAAACAATAGCTTTTCAGACAGCCGATTTGTTAGGTTCAAGTATGTGATTCTAGAGCCCTAGTGTAGAAAATTTTCATTGGTTACAAAAAAACTTAGGGTCCAAAGTTTTTTTTAAATTCCGAAAACCTGGAATCGGTCTATGCAAATAATTTTTTCAAGATTTTCCACAGGAGATAAAATTAGGGAAATGGTCCGTATATTCAAATCACACTTGCCATTCTATGTATAAAACGGCTAAAACAAATTAGCGTATGTATCAATTTAGTAAACAATCAAAATCCTTGACTATAGCAATCGAGTTGTGGAAGTCAGATGACAGATGTTCCATATTTTAAAGTCATCATAGTCACAAATTCCTTTTAAAATGAGACACTAACTTTAAGTAACCAGGTTGATGGCCTTTAAAGTCTTTTACAATTACTTGCCATTAATAGAGACCATTTTTCCTCCAGACAGATGCATCTACCTAAGTCCTAAGTCATTTAACAAAAACGTACCTATTCCAAAAGACAATTTCACAAATCATTAGATTGCTATCTTTTTTAGGGTTCCGTAGCCGAATGACAAATCGGCACCCTTATAATTTCATCATATCCAGTTGTACGTCTGTCAACCTAAATGTTAACTAATGTTTTTCATCCATATACCTGAATATGTAATTGTATTAGGTACCTGGAAATAAATATAGTTCCATTTCTATCTGTACGGATATCACAGTCATTTTACTCGGAAACCTTTTTCATTATGTAGATGAAAATTGGAAAGAAGGGGTATAAATGTGCACCGCTAAACAATGATTAATAAGATTATGAAAAAAAAAAATATTAGGGTTAACACTCCCATTATATTAGACAGAGGGATGAAAAAAATGCACATAAGTGTGTGGGGTATTGTTGGACCATGATGTTTCTAATTACTCACTTATTTAATTTTTTCACTCTTTTTTACTGTTCATGATTCATCTCTATTACGGAACCCTTCACTGAGCGTGGTCCAACCTGCGCTTGGCTGCTTTTTCTACTATTTCGAAGGGTTCGTCCTTTGCGTGTGTCCCAGCAAATTGTTGGCCATTTTATTAAATTGGATGAAATTTGCGTTGAAAATAGTTCGTTAGCTATTATTACAAGTGTTGGTATTTGAAGACTTGTTCATTTAAGTTTTATGGTGATTATTAAAGTTGACTTGAAGCTTGAGTGCAATAAAAATAACAGTTACTAAGGGACCTCAGAAAGTACGTTAGGCCGTTGGTCCTGGCTGTCATTCGTGGATCTTTGGCAGTCGTTACGGTTCACCAGAAGCCCGAAAGTCTGACAACCAGTCTTACCAAGGGGTATCGTATTAACCAATAAGTGGGTTGTGGAGGTGAGATAGGCAGTAGCTCCATGTAAAATGCTGGTATTCAGCTGCATCCGGTTGGACTGGAAGCCAACCCCAACATAGTTGGAAAAAGCTAGGCAGATGATTTATGAGATTGTGGAATCTTTAATTACGATACTGTAGTTCGTATAAAGGACCGATGACACCAATCATACATTTTGTAGATACCTCGTATTAACGTGAAAATAGTGTGCTTTTACAACACTTGTTCTCGAGCTTACATTGATAAAAGGGTTCTGTTTGTCACTGGGTTGTGGAGGTCAGATAGGCAGTCGCTCCATGTAAAATACTGGTATTCAGCTGCATCCTTGAAAGCTGACTCCAACATGTTGATGATGATGAGTTACCCAACAAGCGACTTGCTATTCGACTTTCTCGCTCAAGAAACGTACAGAAAGAACTACACTCCGATCACTTTGGAACTTATATAAGTTCCAAAGAGATTGGAGTGTTGTTTATTTCGGCTCGAAGATATGTTCGAGCCGTTTGGGGTTGAAACACTAGGCCCATGGGGTCCAAGTGCCCACTTAGTATTTCGAGACATCGTCAAGCGGGTAGTTGACTCTTCACGTGACCAGAGGGCTGACCTATTTTTTAGCCAAAACATCAGCATTGCCATGTTGTATGGCAATGCTACCAGCTTTTTGGGCACGTTTCCTATTGACAGCGATGCGGACGAATTTTTTTAATACCCTTTGATTGTTTCCCCTATTCTTTCTTTCTTTAAATTATGTAAATATTACATAAATGAAGAGGTTCGTTGAACGCAACTGTTGTTTGTCTTGCTCCTTCAACACAGTCACAAATTAAGTACGTTCAAGGACCGGTAAGTGCCTTTTTGTGAACATCCGCTTGTAATAAGCATTTAGTTTCGAGTATTTGAGCGTTGGGAACGTTCTACCCCACTTTACAAATCATTTATTTGGCGTATTCATTTCTGAAGCTCGTGGCTAAGTAATAACAGCCGCACGGGTTGATCGATCAGATAAAGCTACGCTTGCCTCGCCAGGTGTGTGGATGGGTGACCATCGTTACACACCGAGACCCCTCCGTGCCTCGTAAAGCACCACCAAACCACACAGTCGTTATGGGTCGTTAGAGACCTGAAAGTCTGACAACCAGTCTTACCATGGGGTATCGTACCAAATAACTGGATGGTGGAGGTCAGATAGGCGGTCGCTCCAAGTATTGGTATCCAGCAGTATCTGGTTTGACTGGAAGACAACCCTAACATAGTTGGGAAAAGGCTTGGCAGATTGATAGAGTAAATTCGGAAATATAGCGTAATATAGCTAGATAAATTAAAATTTTATTTGTTTCAAGTTGACGTTATTTCAAATTAAACAAATATCAACTTTATTTTAATTACAATTAAGTTGATTTCAGAGTGACTAGGACTATTGAAAAAGTTATAGAAATTTTTGAAGTTGTAGCGTAAACTAAACTTTATCGGGTAGGAGTTAAATTTATTTATTTAAGGACTTTGGAAGACTTACTTACTTATTTTTCCATAAACTCATATTTGTTTACATTTTTGTCGAATATGTCGCGAATGCAGATTAGATAGATGATGATGAACTTGGATAGTAACAAACTAAACTTTCTGAAAGTGGCTGACATGTATCCCGAAATAAACGTTAAAGTGGCTCCAAAATTAAATGAGTCTAACTGCCAATCGAGCCACTGTCGTACAATACAATACAATGTGACAACTCAAAACTCAAGTGTAATTGGACATACGCGTGTGTAGCTTCCCAGAATCCTCTTGTTCTGAAATTCGAAAGTATTATGTTACCAATTGGACTCTCCACACTGAGTAGTGTCACTATTAATTTTTGGTATTAAACCGAAAAAACGATTTTGAAGGCTCCTTTTGTACTATTTCATATTATACACGTGACTTGACGCTGCGCACGAGCAAAATGGCTGGTCGTTTTACTGAATTCAACCACCCAGTTACTGGGTAACACGGTACCCCTTGGTGAGACTGGTTGTCAAACTTTCGGGCTTATGACTACTCGTAACGATTGTCAAAGATCACAATTGGATACACTGTCGCCAAGACCAACATCCTTTCCGAGGCCCGGAGGCAATAAAAGCTGTCCTATCTGAACCTATGTATAGAATAATATTAAAGAAGAAATTTTTGCTGGTATTTCGATTAACCCTTCTCAGCAACATGAAAACGAGCCGGAAACGATACCCGGGTAGGTGTTAACCGACTTTCAAGATAGCAGTTACGTTGAGGCGGGTACTAACCACGCCTGGTCGTATTAATTACTTGGCCTAATTGTTTTACCTCTTCATCATAGCTTGTTGAGGCTCAAAGTATGGGTGATAGCGATTTACGCTTGAAGCGGAAATTAAAATTAATTAAATTAAATTAATTAATTTATATTCTATTCTATTTCATTCTATACATAAAAACACTTCTTCGTCTTCCCTTAAGGATCGGTAAAACCTACAGAACGACACCTGCTACGATCCTTACATACTCCTTTTACTTGTTTATGTTCATACAAATCGCACCTTTAGAATTACAATGACATATGTAAGTGCAAATACTATACACTCGAGAAAAATGCATTTGAAACTTTATTTTTACTCTATCCTCAATATCTTTGTTTACGATAATATTTATAGATAATTAATATTATACAAATACCTGGTTATATATTTTTTAACATAATATCTTTGTATTTTGTAGTTTAATTAATACAAATTTTCGAAATACAATCAGGCGTTGTTTTGCTCAATTTGACGGTGACGCTACTTCCATCTAGCGGTATTTATTGTAATTACAAAAGAGTCAATGTTCCTTAAGATAGTTTGTCACTTTTTACAGCGTTCGTAATACCTAACTAATTTTAACGATATTTTGCACTTGCGTCATTGTAATTCTAAAGGTCCGATATAGTCATACACGCATGCAGTTGCGATTCCATTCTATTCACTTCCACAAATAAAATAAATTGAGTAATTTTTTTTTTATTTTCATAGTCTTTTTGAAATAATTTCTTTGACTATAATGTCAGTAGGCTTATTGATTCTGCTAAAACGTACTACAGTACTCAAATCGGGCTATTAAACTGTATTATTCAGATTTTTCACCTTTGATGTAGCATAATATTTCTGTTTTTGAGTGGCTTATAATTTTGACATCATCAAACTTTAGGCTTTTTTCTTTATTTCGTGTTGGCACGAAATATTACAAGAATAGCTATGTCTGAGCAAAAAATTGCGAAGTGGTAGCGGAACTCGGAACTACATATATGCCAATTGGTGTTTGTCGGTTCAAATATCCTTCAGTGCGTTAACACGTTGTTGTTCTGGTGAATCGCTGACACCTCTTCACTTGCACCACACAAAACTTAAAGGTCCCTCATGAATCGCTCTTATTTTAATGAAGTTGGGGGCTGGGCAGCGGTTGTGTTACCTGAGGGCTTATTAATGACTGAAATTTGACTTATTATTCATATGGAACTTTTAATTTATCGAGTGTTATGCTGTTAGATGGTTTTAAAAGAGGTTACCAGGAAAGGTTGCTTCCGATAATTTTTTGATGACCCTTGGGATTGTTAGCAAATTAATAATTATTATACTAGCCCGCATCCTTACCTCTGCTACGCTTTCATCATTTTCTGTTAAAATAGTGAATGGCAAGTTAGTCTGACTTATGTATATTTTACTATTTTTACAAGTGATATGCTATCAATGGATCTCTGCTACCGTTTTCTGGACAAAGCTCAAATGCATAAGCAAGTCCGCCTGTGTGCTGCTGTAAAATATGTGTGTAAAGTTTTTGATTGTTTGCTTGTTTAGTTATAGGTAATGTTTAGCGGTAAATGTATTATTTAGAAAATATAAAATTGTATATGGGAGCTACATCTGTCAACAAACTGCTCTGCAGTTTGGCAGAAGTAAAATTTGTTTGGAAAATTTAGTCTGTCACCACGAATAAACGCTTTTTCTTTCTTTCAAAGTCAAAGTCAAATCATTTATTTCAAATAGGCACATAAAAGGCACTTTTGAAGGTCAAAAATAAAATAAATTTCTTCTTCTTCTCTAGCATAATCAGCCGATAGCGTTCCCACTGCTGGGTAACAGGCCTTCTCTCTATGAGAGGGTGTGGACCGCAATCCACCACACGGGCCCAGTGCGGGTTGCCAGATGTCCTGTCTTCAAATTTTTCTAGGACATGCCGGTTTCCTCACAATATTTTCCTTCACCGTTTTGAGAGCAGCGGTGATGAAATAATTTACACAAAGTAAAGCTAGCTAAGTTTACCCAGTAACCGTACTGGGTAACACGATACCCTTTGGGTAACACTGGCTGTCAGACTTTAGGGCTTCTGACTATCCGTCACGATTGTCAAAGATCTACAAATATCTGGGACAAACGGCTTAACGTACTATCCGAGGCACGGGCGGAGGGGTCTCGATATGTATATGTAATGGATGGTCTGACAGATTCACGAACCAAGAGCGACAAGCGAAGCTTAACCTTGGATCGACCCGAGCGACTGTCATCTTTTAGGCCCCGACGAGCCCCTATTGGTCCGATATCTTCACTTACCCATTATGTCTGGCTTTTTCCCCAACTATTTTTGAGGTTGGCTTACAGTACCAGTATATCTTGACCTACTATACTATTGGATATTTTCGTGTGTGAACCGTAGTCCCTGGAAGGTACCACGGGGAATTTCTTTACCCGTATCAAAGAAATACAATGTTGCCGAATTAAAATGGTAGTTTCTGCCGTAGCCCCTTTTGCCTGAGCATATCAGAGACTGGGAATTTACCATGAATGCCTATAGATTTTAAGAAAGAAAGAAAGAAAAAGTAAAAAAAAATATAATATATAAAATTTTAAATTAAAAAAAAAAACAGGAAATACAAAAAGTAACTTAAAGTAAGTAACAAAGTTACAACCTGAAAAAAAAACTTATGCGAGGCCAAAAAGGCTCCTACCTCAGCATAATGCTGCGATATTTAAAAAAGAAATACCGCAGCGCTGGTATTCTGATTTACGTGTTTGACATTGAGACAATAGTCAGACAAACACACGTTATACAAAAGTAATTTAATTTAAACCCTGTGAACTCTTGAACATTTAAACACACGTGTGTTTGTACTCATTTAAATTAAAGGTATTCTTCAGTGACTTTTGTAATTCGAAACCGTCGTTCGTCTAGTATACATTCACTTTGAAATTTTATTTCGTGATAAGGAAATAAATTAATATTTCAGAAATGCTGCTGGTTGCAAAGGATGTCTTAATTTTTTTTTCCTATTAGAACATCAGGGACTTTGATTTATTAAAGAAATAATATAACAGATGATGTCAATGAGGGGCCTATGGCTAAATAATAACAGCCGCAAAGGTCGATCGATCAGGTTAAGCTACGCTTGCCGCGGTTGATTTGTGGATGGGTGACCATCCTTACATACCGAGGCCGAAACCCCTCCGTACCTCGGAAAGCACGTTAAGCCGTTGGTCCCGGCTGTTAATCGTGGATCTTTTACAGCTGTTACGGGTAGTCAGGAACCCGAAAGTCTGACAACCAGTCTTACTAAGGGATTTCGTATTACCCAGTAACTGGGTTGTGGAATTCAGATAGGCAGTCGCTCCATGTAAAATACTAGTATTCAGCTGCATCCGGTTAGACTAGAAGCCGACCCCAGCATAATTGGGAAAAGGCTAGGCAGATGATGATGGTGTTAAAATGTGTTTGTAAATCCTAATGACATAGTATTTTATAGATCTTTTTTGGGGAATATATAAAAGACTACCGATACGTCATCTCTCGTCAATTAAAACATACCGACAGAAACTCACACCTTCTTCCATTGGGGGTAGTCAGAAACTACGTAACGCCACCTGCAATGATCATACCTCCTTTTACTCCATTTACCTTTAGTATACACGCACGTCAGTAAATGAGAGTATTACACACCTGACCTTTCTGAAGAACATCACCGATAACATTTTTTACCTACAAAAAATTTCAACACAGGGGTGTCCTGAATTTATGAGTATTGAATTCATGGTAACGGGTTGCACGATGCCACCCTGTATAATAAAGTCTCTTTAGTTAAGTTACTTGATAAATCTTGAACGTACTGTCACCAAAAGAGATAAGTAACCAGGGCGTCGGATATAGTTGAAGTTTAGTAAGAAACCTATGGATGTTTTTGAATGAAATTTTATTTGATAAATAAACTGTTTGTTTTCTATTATTAAAAATAAATTTCCTTCGAAAACATCTATCGGTTTCTTACTAAACTTCAACTATATCCGACGACCCTGGTTACTTATCTCCTTTGGCGACTGTACACCCGTAATCTTTTATTTTTTAGTAGCCATTACTGTCCCACTGCTGGGCAAAAGCTTCTCTACTTTCATATCTCTCTGTCCGTAATCTTAGCTAAAAAATTAATTAGACCTTATATCGACTGAATTACCGCAAAAACAAACTACTTTAATTCACGATACTCGTATTCCATTAGCTTTAGTAAACAATTACCATTTTTAAGATAAAGTATAACGTTAAACAAGCGACAAAGATCTGGAACTGTATCCCTTATTTATTAGCCTCTTCGAACATTGAATAAACTCCTGTAAAAACGGGCCAAAGAAACATAAAATATTTCAAACATTCTCAGGACACCCATTTGGTCGTGCAAATCCAACAACATCGACGTACATCGACACTAACCACTACAGTGCGATTCTGTAACCATCTCACCGTGAAAACTTAGGTGAAATGAGCGTGGAGTGAGCTGTCATTCCAACTAATGCTAAGGATTGACACTATTGTCAGCTCACTCTAAGCTCACTTCAACTAACTTTTCACGGTGAGATTTTTACAGAATCGATCGGCTGTTGTTTATCGTCGAGCATCGTTCCTGACCTTGGCAGGATGTTCAGCCAAATGGACCGTCAATAAATAGGATACCTTAGCCATCGTGAGGTCGCGGTCATAATGTATGGAACAGCAAATTTTTTATTTTTATTACCAGACGATAAATTTTACCGCTTCACGATATTTCATTAACTTAAGTAAACAATTACCATTTTTAAGATAAAATTTTACGTTAAACAAGCGGCAAGGATATGGAACTGTATACATTATTTGTTAGCCTTATAGAGGTATGAAGTACAGGGTGTAAAGTTCACCCATCCTCCATAGAAAAGGGAGGATCCTCCGACCAGACGGGTGTTGTGGTGGGCAACTGCCCCACGGTTGATATTGGTGTTCGTATTTATGCTAATTGCACGGTAAACTCTGCTTGCGAGATGCAGGATTTGCGTGACGTCAGTATGCCGCGTTGTTCGCATGTGGCGTTTGTAGATACCGCTACAGCCTCTTCGAACATTGAATAAACTCGTGTAAAAACAAGCCTGAGAGACTACAGTATAAAATATTTCAAATATTCTCAGGACACCCATTTAAAATAATGGCACAGGCTATCCTTACCCCAGATCTTAAGGCTGAACTACAATAATAAGTACCTGAATTCAAGGTCTTCAACTCAACGCTTACACCTGGGCCTAGTTAATTATTATGCTCAGCTTTCTTAGCGTAGCCTGTTATAATTTTCAAGCCATTTTTGTTAAAAGTTACAAAACTGTGCGTTCCACAGAGTGATGAAAATTATACAGGATCAAATTTAATTAGTTAGCGAAACTCCGACGTGAAGGGAAAAATTAAGGTATATTTTTCATTTAGGAATTGATCTGAGGTAAACCATAAAATTGAGTTCATTCATGATCTATACTCCAGTAGGTATATCAGACGGATTTTGGGCAGTCCCGCTATCAACTTATTCACAACGTGATGAGCTGTTCCAGTTTATTTCGAGCGAACACAACAGAAATATAAAACCTTGAAGTATCGTCTATCTTTTTAGACAGTCTGTGGGCACATTCACAATTTTGTATCTCCTACTTATTTCTTTAACAGACGATCCGCGAGGTTTTTGTATGCAAATTCAGCCATTTTGAAGAATAAAAGAAACATTTTTTTGTTCAGTTTCGTTTAGTTTGCCCTTTTTTCCTTATGCCGAAGGCTTGAAGTCACGTAGTATGGATTACCATACTACGTGACTTCATGTGCAAAAACCACAATAGTTTAATAATAATAGTAACTTTATTTCGGGTGACATAAACTCATAGAAAACTTAACCTAGTACACATTAAATATTACATAAACTTATATAATTTGCCATGACTCGCCACACCTACACACTACAATGGCACGGTTGGCGCATTGGTTAAGCGATTGACTGCTGCGCTGCGTGTCGCGGGTTCGATTCCCGCACACAAGTAGATGTTCTGGGTCTGGCTGTTTGTGTATGTGAGTTTTAATGTTTGTAAACGCACCCACGATAAGTTTTAATGTTTGTAAACGCACCCACGATACAGGAGAAATTCCTAGTGTGGGGCTACGGTTTCTAAAAAAACATAAATAAAAAAAAACTAGCTTAATAGCTATGCTATTGTGGTTTTTGCACATAAGAGATCGTGGTTATATGTTTTCTAGGGTAGAAAATAAGTCGGAGTAATCTGTTTTGGATAGGTTCCGTCCAAACAAGAAGCGCACGCGCGGGGTCGCAATTTATGGAAGGAGTGGAGGATTGCCTTTGTCGAGGAATGAGATACTGCAGGCTGAAAAAAAAACATTTTTGGGTGTTATAAAGATGATGTAAGCGATTTAAAAAAAATAAGGTAGGTAGTGTAGCGGTACGATCTACAACGTATCTACAACGCCACATGCGAACAACGCGGCATACTGACGTCACGCAAATCCTGCATCTCACAAGCAGAGTTTACCGCGCAATTAGCATAGATACAATTTCCCAACATCAATCGTGGGGCATTTGCCCGTCAGACACAACACTCGTCTGGTCGGAGGATCCTCCCTTTTCTATGGAGTATGAGTGAACTTTACACCCTGTTCCTCATACCTCTAAAGTAGCATCGTTTACTATTTTTATGTAACATAGCACGCGTGCTTTCCCCGCCGGGTTAGCCAAAGGTGTATATAGTACACGTATATTTCGCCAGTCACATGTGCCATTTCATAAGGTACAAAGGCCGACTTAATGCCTTAGGCATCCTCTACCAGTCAACCAAGGGTGGTGAAGAGATTAGATGGCAGGTGCTTTTGTTGAGAGGGACAGTGATAAAAAAAAAACTTAAAACTAGGTACACAAATAGATAAATAGGTTATATAATACACTTATACGTATACTATTACTATAATATATACTTATATGTATATATATACAAAATCAAGGGAGAGAGGTGTTGAGATGACCCTACGCTATTTTTTCAAAATTTGTTTTGAAAAAATAACTCTGCAATTTCCGCTTAAATGCATACCGACTGGTGGCCGTCCTGATATCAAGAGGATGCGCGTTCAAAGAAGAATGGACTGAATATGAAAAGAAGAATGAACAAAGTCATCAGTTATTTTGCCATAGAGGTACCGCATTCGGGCAGGTACTGAGATATTCCTTACGACGAACGAAAAGTTTTTATCGGCGGAGTATCAATTTTTGTAAAAAATTCTCAAAAGTGGTAATTAATCAGAGTTTTCTGTAGTTTGGGTATTTAAGGACTCTATCAGTATTAGCCGGGTAATTGCGTAACACTTTGATAGTAGGAATGGATTTAATTTTGACAGTTCAATAATATTGATTGCGTTATTTACGTTGTTGAGCAGACAAATTTTTCGAACATATGAAGCAATGGATTACCAATATCCTTCAAAATGATTCAGATTCTGATTGATAGTCTATTACGCAATTAGGGTGCAGTAACCACTTGTCGTTATTAGAGTCTTCATCATTATCGTCATTTCAGCTAAATGACGTCATATAAGCCATAGACCTCCGCCAAGCACCGCCACTTCGACTGCTTCTGTGCTTCCCGCATCCAGCGGATTCGTGCGGCCTTCACAAGGTCATCGGTCCATCTTGTGGGAGGCCTTCCAACACTGCGTCTTCCGGTATGCGATCACCACTCCAACACCATGAGCCTACATAAAAATAATAAAACCAAAACTTATAATCTCTCACCAAAATTCATCAGTATATATTTTATATCGGCAAACTTGTTGACTCTGGCAATCTGCCAGTCGCTGGCAAATTACTTCGGCCATATTTCACGGCATTTGACTCGTGTAGTGTTACTAATGCGATCTACTTACTTTTTTGATGCTTCAGTGTGTTTTAGGACATTATATCACATATTGCCAACATTTATCTTCTTAATTATGGAAGCAGCTTCTCTTAAATAAGCGACTCATCATCTACCTAGCCTTTTCCCAACTACATATGTTGGGGTCAGCTTCCAGTTTAACGGGATGCAACTGAATACCAATATTTTACATGGAGCGACTGCCTATCCGACCTCCACAACCCAGTGACAAACAGAACCCTTTTTAACCGACTTCTAAAAAAGGAGGAGGTTCTCAATTCGGATGTTTGTATTTTTTTTTTTTTTATGTTTGTTCGCGCATAACTCCGTCGCTTGCCAACCGATTTGATAAATTCTTTTTTTGTTGGAAAGGGTATAATTCCCAAATGGTCCCATAGAAATTTTATCAAAAACGGTTCAGTAGTTTGGTTTTAAAAATAAAATTACTGGTAAAAATTACAACTTAAGAGTGAAAAATAAAAAAATAACTTTAATTTCGGAAGTCGGTGTCGTTGGGTTCACATTTTCGTTGTTTGCCACCGACTTCCAAAATTAAAGTTATTTTTTTCTTTGTAGTGTCGTTTTTGGAAGTCAGTTGATTTTTTTTTGCAAAAAAGTTTTTTATCAATGTAAGCTCGAGAACAAGTGTTGTAAAAGCACACTATTTTTACATTAATAGGTATCTACAAAATGTATTTTACAACACAATTTTCTGCTACAAGTTCGGAACCCGGAAAATTGAGCACCTCCCCTGAGAACATTTGGGAGCAATCTTGCCTTCATAATAGATTGTTCTTAGAGCTTGCACGTGTTTCAATATAAAAGTTATCAGTAGACAAAATAATACTAAAAGTGCCAGCTTCTCATATATAACATAAGATGCTGCTTTTCCTGCAGTACGATTACGGTTTCGATCCCGTAGGAATATCGGGATAAAACGTATCCTATTTATTAATCCTGATTATAAGCCATTTGTGTGCCAAATTTCATCCAAATCCGTTCAGTAGTTTTTGCGTGAAAGAGTAAGAAACATCCATCCGTGCATCCATCCATCCATCCATCCATACAAACTTTCACGTTTATAATATTAGTAGGATTAGTCAATCTACCTAGCCTTTACCTAACTATCTTGGGGTCGGCTTCCAGTCTAACCGGACGCAGCTGAATACGAGTACCAGTATTTAACATGGAGCGACTGCCTATCAGTCTGACCTCGTAACTGCATACACATTTGTGAGACCAGTGGCCAGACTTTTGCGGCTTCTGACTACTGTCAAAGATCTATGAATGACAGTCGGAACCAATGGCTTAACGTGCTTTTCGAAGCAAGGAGGGGTTTCAATATGAAATGGATGATCACCCATCCACGACTCGCGGCAAGCACAACTTAACTTTCGATCGACCCGGGCGGCTGTTATTATGTAGCCACAAGCCCTGGATAGCATTAAAAGCAATTTCTCACCTCCTACGATCTTACATAAACTTTCAGTCCTACAAAACTTGACACTACAACAGGCTACAAACTTCGACACGGTACAGGGTTACCAAATGACACTTTTTTCTTGGTAGGTACTTAGAAAGAAAGACTTTGTAACAGTTTACGTGATTTATATTGTAAAGAGGCTGCTGTTATTATACTTTTTTTCTTTTGAAGAATAAGGTTCTACTATTCCCGTATCGGCATGTAATATCTAACATAATGTAGCGCGCCATAATTAATGCCTGGTACATGGTGACATTAGTTACCACTAGCGCCATCTAGTATCGAGTAGCAGAACTAATAGAGTCAAGATCCTTCTAGAGATTTCTATGCTAGAACTTACTAGAACTATCGACATCTGGTCAGTCGGGGCCGGTATGTACTCGAACCTTCTAGATGTTTCTACAATAGCAGGTTCTAGAACTATCTGCAGCACTATACATATAAGGCCGGGATAAGCCACGACCGGGCAGAGTTGGATAAGCGATACAAGCGAATACATTGAAAGCGATCTTCAAGTGCGACTTAAGTGCAATTGTGTTTTATAATTAGTGTGTTTGAGTTGTTATTAGTGTTGTTCAATTAAAGTGTAATTTTTGGTAATTTATATCAGCTGTTGCAGTTGTCACGAACCCCGAAGCTCGTAACAATAACATCACGCTTATAATCCCCGAAGAGAGAGGCAAAAGAGAACCCATAGTAAACCCACATTTCGCCAGTTATGTACCAGTCCCATGTAATAGGAGCAAGCATATTGCCATCAATCGGACACGAAGTCAGATTACGGGCTGATACTGAGAAATTCCTGAAGGAAAAACCCAATAGCACGTTTCCCGACCTGGGGATGGCCAGGGACCCTAGTATCTACTGTCGTGATAAAAAAAAAGTACCCTGGCGACAATATGCATAATTATACACATCGAGTCAAAGAGACTACACGTATGAGTGACAGAGATGACGCTGTACAAACTCGAACTTTGTCTAAAACTCGATAAGCTATTGTTACGAGCTTCGGGTTCGTGACAATTAAAAATGCCGATAAAAATTACCAAAAGTTACACTTTAATTAATCAACACTAACAACAATTCAAAACACACACTAATTATAAAACACAATCACTCTTAAGTCGCACTTGAAGATCGCTTTCGATGTATTCGCTTGTGTCGCAAAACCAAGTCTGATTGCTCGCGGCTATTCACGGCCTTATATAGTGCCGCAGATAGTTCCAGAACCTTCTATTGTAGAACCGTCTAGAATGTTCGAGTACATACCGGCCCCGACTGACTAGATGACGATAGTTCTAGTAAGTTCTAGCTTCGTCATATCTACTCGTCAATAGATGGCGCTAGTATTAGTTCTACCATTCCACAATAGTTGGCGACTCTATCAGTTCCGCTATTCCACAATAGATGGCGACAGTGGTAACTAATGTCACCATGTATCAGGCATAATAACGCGCCAGTCGATCCACATGGACGATCTTTGGAGTACCTCTTGCACCTTTCCGTATCCGGTAGGTTACGTCATTGATCTTTGTCACAATCCGGTACGGTCCATCCCATTTAGCTTAAAGCTTAGGAGATTTCCCTTTGCTGCGCACTGGATTGTGCAACCACACTAGTGAGCCTTCGTCGAACCCTTTACTGTTCATTTTGCGGTCATAACGGGTTTTCATCTTTTCAGACATTTGCTGGCCCGATTGTCTGACGTGCTCACAAATGTCATTCATTTTGTTCCGCAAGTTATTCGCGTAATCCGTTATACTGCATGGGGCATCAGGTGGTGTTCCGGTGATCAGGTCTGCAGGAGCCGTAATTCTCTTCCAAAGTTTGCGAAAGCTGGTGTCACCGATGTACTTTCGTGAACAGCGCTTCGATATGACAACAAAAACGGTTGTATGTGCTTGTCCCAATCTCGTTGCCGATTTTCCACAACTTTTGCTAGGTACCTCTCCAGTGTCTGATTAAATCGTTCCACCATTCCATCCGATTGTGGGTGGTAAGAAGTTGTTCTTGTTTTATGAGTACCCATAACTCGACAAGTTTCCTGGAATATTTGGGACTCAAAATTCCTTCCTTGATCACTGTGAATCTCTAGTGGAACTCCAAAACGACAGAAGACTTCATAAACTAATTTATCTGCAACTGTCGAAGCTTCTTGATTTGGAATGGCGAAGACTTCCGGCCACTTAGTGAAGTAATCCATCACAACCATGAAATACTTGTTACCACTTTCACTTTCCGGAAACGGCCCCGCAACATCGAGGGCTATCCTCTCCCATGGTGCGCCAACATTGTACAATTTCAATACACCTCTACTACGAGTCTGAGGTCCCTTTACAGCTGCACAACTTGTACATTTGCGACACCAGTCCTCGACATCGTCCCGACAGTGGACCCAGTAAAACCGTTCTCGTATCTTCAGTAGAGTCCGTTTTACTCCCAGATGACCTCCTGAACAACCATTATGGTACAGCTGTAGCACCTCCGGTACTTGAGCTTTAGGGACAACCATTTGCAAATGACAGCTGTCTCCCCGAGCATTTTCCCATTTACGGCACAGGACTCCATCCTGAATCACCAAGCTGTCCCATTGGGCCCAATAGCTTTTTGTGATCGAACTCATCGCTGAGACGTCGCTCCACCTGGGCTTAGGAGCTCTAGCCTTCATCCACTTCAGAATCGGCTTGATGTCCGAATCTTCCTGCTGTGCACGTTGTACGCTTTCCTTCCACTCGTTGCTGAGGTCTGTCTTGAGCATCCTCACAGGTACAACTTCTTTACTCTCTTGCCTAGTCTTCAAGGCGGCCGTCTCATCCTTCCGCTGGTTGACATAAGTACGGTCCTGTTCGGACCGCGCATGCGCTTCGCGTCGCACTCGCTCCAACTTTTTCTGTTCCATGTCAACCGCGCGCTTCAATTCTTCTAAACGTTCTAGAAGGGCTTGCTGTTCCTGGTGAGCCATAAGCAACGCCTTCTGCTGGTGCTGAAAGTCCTGGGTGGTGCTGTTAGCTGCACTGCCCTCTGGAGATCGGCCGTCTTCCCTTTCTGCAGTTCGCTTAGGGCAACTGGATCGAAGGTGGCCCCTTTCCCCACAGCCGTAGCACCTAGGGCTGTACCCTTTATTGCGGTCGCGAACTGTAGCCGCTGCAACCTCCCTGACGCGATGGGAACGATGATCCTGCCGCACGGCTTCCACCTCCAGTGCATGGGCCAAGGCGTCCTTAAGCGTCCCGTGGTGCCCGAGCCTCACAGCAGCTCTAACTTCAAGGTCGCGGATGCCGTCAATGAATGCCTGCACCAGGTTAACATCAATAAGCGCAGGTACGGACTGGTAAGCTTTACGCACCAGCTTCTCCACTTCAAGGGCCCACTGCTGCAGGTTTTCATTACTGCGTTGCACGCGATCCTTGAGCTGCGCACGAAACACGTGTTCCAGGTGAGCATCGCCATACCGAGCCTCCAATGCCTCAAGGAGCTGCTCGTAAGTCACTTCCTTACCGAGAGCTTCCAGAACAGTTAAGGCCTGGTCGCGCAGGCCTAGGGTGAGGGCAGTCATAGCCTGACTATTATTCCAACCATTCGCCTTTATGACAGCCTCAAACTGGATTTTGTAGGCCGACCAGGAAGAAGTTCCGTCGAACGGTGGCACTTTGAATCCACGTAGCGAAGGTGTTGTAGCTACGGGAGCTGCGATTCCATCCCCAAGTTTAAGGTAATCCAGCGTTTTCTTTACGTCAGCCATCACGGTTTTCTTTACGTCAGCCACCACGTTGTCCACCCGATCATTCACTTGGTCGATCCGGATTTCAGCTTCCGTCAGGCGGTTGTCACATTGAGCAACCTTATCCTTCATCTCCTTCATGTCTTTCCCGAAGGTAGCGTGAAGATCCTTCATAAGGAGCATCTGCTCTTCCTGGCGGCGCGCTTGCTCCTCCTGGCGGCGCGCTTGCTCCTCCTTATCGCGTTGGAGCTGTTCTTCCAACCGGCGAGCCTGTTCCTCCTGTCGGCGGGACTGCTCCTGCAGCATCATCATCAGAGCAGCAAAGTCTGGTGCTGATGATGCTGGAGCTGCTGCGGACGGGTCGGCCTCCGTGGTTGGTAGCTGGCCCTCCGACCTCTGTGGCGCAGCTCCACCAAAACGCCTCTGGTCCGTCTCCTGTTGGCGTTGACTCCGGGTACGGATACCCTCCGTGTCGTCTTTAGGTAAAATCGGCATGATTTTAATCCTTGCTTCTGACACCAATTGTTACGAGCTTCGGGTTCGTGACAATTAAAAATGCCGATAAAAATTACCAAAAGTTACACTTTAATTAATCAACACTAACAACAATTCAAAACACACACTAATTATAAAACACAATCACTCTTAAGTCGCACTTGAAGATCGCTTTCGATGTATTCGCTTGTGTCGCAAAACCAAGTCTGATTGCTCGCGGCTATTCACGGCCTTATATAGTGCCGCAGATAGTTCCAGAACCTTCTATTGTAGAACCGTCTAGAATGTTCGAGTACATACCGGCCCCGACTGACTAGATGACGATAGTTCTAGTAAGTTCTAGCTTCGTCATATCTACTCGTCAATAGATGGCGCTAGTATTAGTTCTACCATTCCACAATAGTTGGCGACTCTATCAGTTCCGCTATTCCACAATAGATGGCGACAGTGGTAACTAATGTCACCATGTATCAGGCATTAATTGCGGCGCGTAACACTATATTACAGGCAGGTATGTAGGTAGTTGCAGGATGGTAGCGTGGCTAAATACTTGCCCAGGATTGGTGGTCTCTTTCTGGACTCTCGAAAAAAGTATTTATTTTGTAAACAGAATTTGAGCCTCTCTTGCTCAATTCTAAGGTTTAAAATCGAGTGGATTTAGCTTGCCAGTCGTAATATTATTTGAAATGTTTTTCATGGTTTTCAAAATACATACGTAATTTTGGGAACAATTTCACGAATAACTTATTGAAATACGTTTTTCTTAGTCAAATATTTTTTTTTACAATATGTGTTGAAACATTAAAATATGACATGAATAGAAACTGGAAAGTCTTCTCAGAAAGAAAACACTTACAAACAGTATTTTTGTGAAGATATTTTCCTTTTAAAAAGTAACGACCAAGTATAGTCGGTCGCAAAAGAGTTAGTGAGTTTAAACTTGAGAATGACAAAATTTGCGTTCATTATAACTGAAAATATTTTACAGCATTGTGTCTGAAAATATTCTTAAAAAAATATACCCATTTTGTTGAACTACGAAAGAAGTTAAGTTTATTTTTTCGTACAAAAGAAAACTAGTTTTTCCGCAAAGAATTTTTGTCGTTTTACTGCCTTACAAAATTTTAATCAAAACAGTAAAAAAGAACTGGCCAAGTACAAGTCGGACTAGCACACGAAGGGTTCCGTTCCACCGTTGCGATTTAATTTCTACTTATTACAGTTCAAAAGATACAGCCCTGTGCCAGAGACCGACGGATGACGGAGTCTTAGTAATTGGAGTTAGCACCCGTTAGAAAAGGAACCTTAAAAAATAGTATAAAAAGTGTAGCTCACTTTTATAAAATTATTCTTGAGATGTTGAGCCAAAATGTCTGTCATTTGTCAAACATTATTTGGCCATTAATATATGCTATGAAAGAATTTAAAAATGTAGGTAGGTACTGAAGCCAAGTCATATTAATTTGCCCTAAAATTTCTTGAGCTCGCTTTTTAAGCACCACGTATTGGGGTTATGAGCAAGTCCAATTATAACTTGTGTGACTTTTTCTGCCGTGACTTAGGTAGGTAGATACTGTATTTCAAATCAGATTTTATTAATGGTGGAATCTGCAGCGTTTGATGCTATCATAGTATTTACCTACGTGGTAGCAATGGTGGCCTAGTGGTAACGCCCCCGAATTACAAGTTGTAGGTCGTAGGTTCAAGCCTAGACAGGCGCTTTACTTAGTGTAAATAATTTCATCACTTCTGCTCTTAAAACAAATAATAAAAACGGAAAACGCGAAAAAAAATTATCTGTTCCCTACATTTATGTTCGTATAACTCGTTAAAATGTAGGGAACACCAGATTTTTGTTACGCGATTTTGGGTTTGGTCCCATAGTATAAGTTGTTCATAATGATGAGTACAATGACCCCCTAGAGTTATGGGATTGTAGCGGTAGCTACAAAGCCACATGCGAACAACGCGTCATACTGACGTCACGCAAATCCTGCATCTCGCAAGCAGAGTTTAGCGTGCAATTAGCATATATACAAACTTCCCTACATAAATCGTTGGACAAATGCCCGCCAGACACAACACCCGTCTGGTCGGAGGATCCTCGCGCCCTAATTGCGTAATACAATTTTAATCGCAATCTTTCATCAATTTGAAGGATAACGCAATGAATGTTATTGAACTGTCAATATGAAAGCCTTTGCTAGTGATATTGTGTTACACAATTATCCTGCAGGTGTAATGATGTTATGTAAAGATTCTTCAAAAATGTAAGTAAAATAGACAGGCTATAAACAACCTACTCTCCATACCTCGTGCTTTGTCACCGTTTCGATACAATAATACCGAGATACCGGTTTAATTCCCGAAGGCGCCAACTTCACACTAAGTTACAAGCGGTAAGCAGACTTGTCTACTTGGCAATACTTGGCAATATGCCCGCCACTTGGCAGGAATTAATTGCCAAGTCGGCCAAGCTTGGCGAGTTTGTATTCAAGATGTTTCCTATTGTGTTTTCTTGATGTGTTGTTTTAATTAGATTTGAATAAAGTTTAAAGATATCTGAGGCTAGAAAAGTGGCTATCGCTTTTAAAGCGTTTCATATTTCTATAACGACTTTCAACAGGATGATTATGATTCAGGAGGAACGGTTAACGACGGAGGAAAAGTAAAAAAATAAGTTTGACATGACAAGAAGCTTATGTCAAAGCTTTTTGTCGTACCAAACTTATTTTTTCACTTTTCTTTCGTCGTTAATCGTTGATAGAATTAATTTTTGTCTAGGCTCTCTCTAGCGAAGCTCATAGGCTGTAGTTTTTTTTTCAGAATTATATTAAAACTTTACGTATTTCCCGAAGGGATAGATATTTACAGTCGCAGTCGCTTCATGTAAAATACTGATATTCAGCTGCATCCGGTTAGACTGGAAGCCGACCCCAACATAGTTGGGAAAAGGCTAGGCAGATGATGATGATGATAGATATTTACAGTATCATCATCATCATCAGTCTGCAGCAGTCCACTGCTGGACATAAGCCTCTCCTATTGCACGCCATTCAACTCGATTTTCGGCTACTCTCATCCAGCTGCTACCAGTCATCCTGCGAAGATCGTCGCTCCACCTTGCCTGAGGGCGTTCCACTTTACGTTTACCGTTTCGCGGTCTCCAGTCAAGAACACGTCTACCCCAAAGATCATCGGTTCTATGGCTAATATGGTCAGCCCATTGCCACTTCAGCGTACTTATTCTGTGAGCTCTGTCGACAACTTTGGTTCTCTGCCGGATCACTTCGTTGCGGATACGATCCCTCAGAGAGACTCCTCAGAAAAGCTCTTTACAGTATGTATAGCCGTATTTCGTCAGATATGTTCAAGTTGTAAAAGTCTTGTTTATGATTAAAGGCATAGAGAGTGTTATAAATTTTAAAAATGCTTTACAGTAAAACAGAATTGATGATAGATGACATGTTATAACTGGCTAGAGATTTACTATACCCTGTCCAGTAGGCTAACCGTTTTTTGACAGCTGTCTTAGAACGTACATATTCCAGATTAAATAAAAGTTAACTTTATAACGCGTAGTAAAATAAATGTATAAACTGCCTAATCTTATTGAATTATCTTATTTATGGCTTCTTTCAGACATTATCAAACAGTACGTGTATCAATCAATGTGTTGTGTGTTGCTGCAGTCACTAGTTCCATCTGTCAAAAAACGGTTTACCAAATGGACAAAAATGCAAGTCCCTTAATTTGTTGGCTGTACCATTTTCCTTACCATCATTTCAAAAGACCTCCCACCTCCCTAACCTCTTCCCTCCCACCTCCTCCTAAAAAAACATGGTCAACAGTGTAGATACACTGTTGACCATGTTTTTTTACCATTACAAAAAATGGCCCTGGCGTGACCCTTGCTACTAACTCGTCCCTGTCTTTGTAACCGTGTCCAAATTAATCAGAAGCGGAAAAGGTGTACTTTTCCTTTGAGTAAAAAGAAACAACAAAATATAACCTGCGATCCGGAAATAAAAAAAAATAAAAAATTTGCTCGACTATATATTGTGACCGCGTTGGTATTGCACATTTCTATGTTAAAGCAGATTTATTTTTTGATAACTAACGAAAAATTTCTACGCTAGAATCACGTCTAGAATCATGTGCTGAATTCATGGTTTCAGTTTGCGCACCGATGCCCCTGCCACCCTGTATAATTTAATTTAAAGCTAACATGAAGTAGTGGACTCCCTTGCATACTTTCACTCACAGAACACCAGACATATACGCATAATTTTGCTCCATTCATCCGCAAACATCACTTTCACGGTTGGCAGCCAGAAGTACCCTTCTGGCTGCCAACCCTGAAAGTAATGTTTTAATTATAACTAGATATTCTTGTAAATTGGATTCAATTTGATTCGATACCTACTCTAAACATTTGAGGACAGGGTTTCAGATCAACTATTTTGTGCTATCGAAATTCACTAAGATACTTCAAAGTGTAGATCTTGCCTCGAGAGACATGATACGTGTTTCAAACTATATAGTAGGTACACCCGAAACCAAGGTCTACTGCTAATTAAAATGACCAGACCCTACCCTAAAACAATCTTGGGTCGTGACTTAATAGTCGCAAGTGGGCAAGTAGTTAGATGTTAGTTTAAGTAGTAGGTACCTGTACTTACCTACAACAACGGAAGACAAAAGACGCGAATCATTGATATTGCCGTCGATATTTTTTGTATACTAGACCATACCTATATCAGAAAGAAAGAATAAAATTTATAGATTGGACACAGTTCGTGAAACACAAAATACAAAATTAAC
Organism: Apamea anceps; assembly: GCA_951799955.1. NCBI lineage: Eukaryota > Metazoa > Arthropoda > Insecta > Lepidoptera > Noctuidae > Apamea > Apamea anceps. The sequence goes on from OX637528.1 coordinate 5,555,268, forward strand.
AAACTAAAAATAATGTTGCAAACAACAAAAGCGTGTGCCTCAAGGGTGCACCAAAAAGGTTCATTTCAGCATTAATGCCAGATAGGTGATATAGAGGTATGAGGAATAGGGTATAAAGTTCACTCATCCTCCATAGGAAGGGGAGGATCCTCCGACCAGACGGGTGTTGTGTCTGGTAGGCTACTTCCCGACTAATTAACGTCGGGACATTGTATATACGCTAGTTACGCGGCAAACTCTGCTTGCGCGATGCAGAATTTTGTGACGTCAATGTGATGTGTTGTTCGCATGTGGTGATGTAGTAGAAGTGCGCTACTCGCTACGCAGTATCTCACCCCTCACCCCTGCTGACACGTGAATTTGTTACTGGGCAGCGACTCGCCTCATGTTCCGAGCCACCATAAAGTTTAAATCGGACTGTATCTGGGTTCCGCGTAAAATGCCTTATCTGGACATAACATGCTCTGAGGTTATCTGGATTAAATTTCTTATTACTAAACAGCTAGACGTGTTTCCCCTGGAGAAATCAGTGTGCCACTTTTTCTTCCCAGCTATAACACTAGAAAGTAGCGAAAGTTTCGCATTTTTGGGGACTTTGGGTTAATTTTTTACGTACAAAACGTTGGGCGCCACTACCAAGTTATTTCAGGGTGTGTGTTGGGTCTATTTAAATTATTGAAACCCACGTTTAACAGTAAAAGTATAATTATAATTATAAAACACAGTATAAGGGCACAAACAGGAAAAATGGGTAAATACAAAAACAATCAAAACTAAGTGGACGAAAGAACGGTTCTGATTTTTCAGCCGAGTTTGAATAAACGATTTCGTTTGTGATGGTGATTTTTGATTGTGTTCAGCTCCTTAGGTTACCAAACTCAACACTGTTGAAAAATACGCTTAAATTACAGGAGTTTTTATAAATATTTTTCGAAGGTATTTCAATATACTTTATCTCGATTTCCAATAACGGAAAAATTCGTGGAAACGTACAGGAGGCACTAAATAAAACTACTTCATGCGTACACACAGTTTTCCTGCAAAAAATTCAATTCACAGCTTCCAGCTTTCAGTACTGAAATTGCTACTGAAAAACCTGAACATTGCCTACATTGCAAACTGTTAATCAAACATTCCTGAAACCCTGATTTTTACTTTTTCAGAAGCGTTTGGAAAACTATCCATTTATTTGTTATTTTGATGTTCCCTGTAATTTTGATTCTCATGTTGATCAACGTCCTGTTTCACATTTGACTTACGTAAGAAATTAAAGAAAATACATTTATTTGCGGCAAGCATGACGCATAAAAAGAATACAAACACAAAAAAAAAAATACAAGTTGGGGGTAAACATGCGTCACATCCACGTAAAACAGTCATCGCTTAGCATAATGCTAATACCATATATGGGGCAGAGCCCCAGCGCTGGTTTTCAGCGACAACCGGCGTCGATGGGATGACGTCAACCAGTGCAGCATACGATTAGAATTCCTTTTTTAATTTCTACACAGTCTGAGGGATAAAATTATCTTCAAAATGCCAAGTTTATATCTTAGAAGTTTAGGTAGGTTGTATGATGTCTGTTTGTCATACACCAAATCTTAATAATTCCGTTTTTTTTTTATCAAAAATTTTCACTGATTTATAAGAAAGAAAGAAAAGATAAAAAGTTTATTTGGACACAGTTCGTGAAACACAAAATACAAAAAAATCAGGTTTTAAAAAGTTGTGAAAGATTTTTGATTTTCTTACAATATAGCAGAATAATATCGGCACTACTGTGTAAACAGTAGTGCCGATATTATTGTTGAGTTACACTTTTGCCGTCCCATCTGGGCGAAGACCTTTCCTAAGTTCGGCCACAACACTCGGTTCTCTGCCTTCTGTATCCAGTCATACTCGATAATTACTAACTAAGTTTCTGTAATGAAGCTATCAATACTTATAAAAAGAAAAGTCCAGACTCACTCTCTGATGGACTCATCAACACCTAGGCCAAACTCTTGGACAGAGAAAGCTGAAATTTTGCACAGAGGTTCCCTTTACGACGAAAACAATTAATAAAGGATTTTTCGAAATTCTTACAGGACCGTGTTCCGGACGATATACATAAACATCGACGAGATGTACGAGTCGCAATAAATACTTTTTCTTTCTTTCTTTCTATGTTCAGACCATGGAAATAAGCATTTTTCATTATCGACACATTAATTAATTCTTATTTTTTGTTAATTTTCACACAAACTAAATACCTTGACGTAAATCACCCGATATGCATGCCACTTTATCTCTTTATCCGAAGCATTTGATAGATTTATCATTTTAATTTCACTTAGCAACAACTTTCTTACTGCATAGCTGAATTAAATTTCATAAAATGAAATTAGAAATATCTTTGTAACGAAGCCTTTTTAAGTACTAGGTACTTTCTTTGTTAGATTTTATTTGTAAAAGCTATAGAAGCGTTTGCCAAAGTTTATTAATATAACGTAAAAAATAATATAACGGATAGCGTGAAAAACACGGTGTATTATATAAGGCAGACAAATTCACTGAAATAGTTGGCACTCTGCTAGTGACCTTGAAACTAGCGTTTAAGTATAAAGAAGAAACCATGAAAAAAAAACAATGTTTATTAAAAACAACGCAAAAAAAAAAACAGTTTTGTCTCAATAATATCCACCTAAACAAGACTACTTCGTATTTTAAGCAATTTTCGTCAATCTAACTTGTTGATAGCTTGGCTCTCTGCCAACCCTCATAGCCGTTGGAGGATGTTGATAGTGGAAGATGGTAAGTTTCCGTTAGAATTGGGGGGGGGGGGTGCGGAGCTTGGAATTGGGAGTGGGGGGAGGGGTGAATCTTACGTGATTACGGTATCCAAATTAATTGCAAAGTCTGAAAGTAACTTTATATGTTTGTTACGCTTTCACGGCTAAACCGATTTTGATGAAAGTTCTAATGGAGATAGTTTGAGCCCTGAGAATTGAAACTAGGTATTCTTATAAAAACTTAAGTCCTAAAAGAGTGATGTGTTGGAATGTTGAAGTTGCATGGGATAGTCGCCGACAGAAAGCTAGGCTATTTAGGTTTTCTTTACAAAAACACTTGTTTATCAGAAGGGACGAACGTTGATCGCCACGTCATGTTCATGAACAGGCGCCGTTGGAACTGGTTATCTCTTTCGCTCGCTGCCACGGCTCATTTTAGTTTTTATTTTATTTATTACGGACGATTTTAACCTGTACGTCTTTCTAAATCGTTCTTATATTGTATAATTTTAACACGAATGATGTAACTAATATTTTGTATCAATATTATGATTTAATTTCTTGCCCATTCTTCTCCATAGGAAACCGCTACGCTTTGGTATGTGCAACTAGCTTCATCTTTTTGACTAACCAACCCCTTGTCAATTCAAAAGTGCCTGTAATATTCGTTTATTTGAAATAAATGCTTTGAGTTTGAGTTTGACGCTTGCTGACTGCGTTTTTGTAATTTCCATTCAGTCTAAGTTTCCATAGCTAGATGTTTTTTCAGAGAAAATTAACTTAGGAAATTGCAGAGCCTAAATCTAAGAAATAGTTCTGGCATTGTTTCCTAAAACGGCCCAATTGTGCGAATAGTTAGATTGTTCGGGTTTGAACGTAAGACAGTTTTACGGAATGTCGTAAAAACAAATGAGACTTCCATTAATGATTGCTAACTGCAGCCCTTTGTTAACCAATGAAGTCAGAAATAGTTTTATATGAAAAAGTATAGGTACTTTCTTCAATATTTTTTATAATTTTCATTTTTATGGTAGGTTCTGCATTTTCTTTACAATCGTCACCATCATCATCGAAAGCCCGACTTCATTCACTGCTGTGCGTAGGCCTCTCTTTCATGTGCCAATATTGCACATACCATATATATGCACCAAGCGCTTCTCAACATCTTTTCTGATGCGCACAGCTAAGCAGTGGAATTGTCTGCCTGCGTCTGCATTCCCGAGTTCATACAACCCGAATCTCTTCAGGGCGAGAGTGAATAGGCTTCTTCTGGGCAAGCTCGTTCCACCGTAAATCTCATCCCGGCCTCTGGGCTAGATTGAGGTCAAGAGTGAACCCATCGTCAAAAAAAAAAAAAATTAATTGCCTCATGTTCCTGTGCCAGGGGCATCCTGGTTCTACCCGCGATCTTAATAACGCCGCCCGCCTATCTCGCCGCCAGACGACCGACACTGCTTCTCACAGTCCTTGGATGCCACTCGGTCACTGTGATACTCCAGTCCTGTCATCTTTACAATAGTCATCTGTATTATATTTTAAACTGTAGTGGTATCTACAACGCCACATGCGAACAAAGCGTCATACTGACGTCACGCAAATCCTGCATCTCGCAAGCAGAGTTTACCGCGCAATTAGCCAATTAGCAATTTTAATTAAAAAAAAAAAAAAATTGGCAGACAAACTTCCGACATCAGTCGTTGGGCAATTGCCCGCCAAACACAACAGCCGTCTGGTCGGAGGGAAGGAACTTTACACCCTGTTCCTCATACCTCCAAAAACCAAAATCTTAGAAAATTATGAAATCTGTTTCTTCATTGTCAAGGAATTAGCATTGCCATCCAACGCGGCAACGCTGCCAGCCTTTTGGGCACTTTTTCCACCGACAACGATGCAGACGAATTTTTTGATTGCCAATGACTTCTTCCCATTTTTTTTTCTTTATATACTTGTACATAATAGTCATATATTTTAGTTTTAGATTGTATTTAAGATTTTAAAATTTAATGCTGTTAGAAACCTCATCAAAACAATAACATGATAAAAATTAATAAAAAATACGAGTTAATAAAACGCACCTATAAATTATTTCCCAGCACTTTGATCACATTGCCACGAAACATAATTTAAAATTAATTGCAGACAGCGCAAACGTTAATTATTATTTTTGGAGCAAACTTTCATTAGTACCAGTCAATTTGACTTGAATTACGAGCGTGGCGAGCGAAACTTTTTGAATTAATTAAGCATTATGAGCTTCTGGTGAACATCCGAAAGCCAAAGGACCGATTTTCGGCATCGGATTCTCTTGAAATCTATGGTGTCATTCTCTAAACATCACTTCGAAATTCGAACAGTTGCTCATTGTGAATCCGCGATGATTTACTTTAAAAACAAATGAGTTCGCTTTCGAATTGTGTGCGCTCACTTGAGTGAGGTGGCAGTGAACTTTACAGAATAGTGCTAGCTGTTAGTTGACCCTTTCACTTCAGTGGGAAAGTTATGTACATTATGGTTTATGTTCATTATTCGCAGCAATGAAGATTATAACTGTGGCTTCTCAAACATCTCCCTCCTGCAGATTAAGTTGTACAACAGCATAGAGTTGTGAAGAACAGGGTTTCAAGTTTACTCATACTTCATAGAAAAGGAAGAACCCTTCAACCAGACGGGTGTCGTATCTGGTGGGCAACTGCCCGACAACTGGTGTCGAGACGTTGTATATACGCCAGTTGCGCGGTAAACTTCACTTGTGCGATGCAGGATTTTGCGTGACGTCAGTATGATGCATGGTTCGCTTGTGGCGATGTAGATGTCGCCGCAAGTCTGCAGAAAAGCTTCCAACGACTAAAAAGCCCGTCGGATAGCTGTAGACACAACTTAGTCAGGGGGGAGTACTCCGATGAGCCCCAGTGTGACTGTGGAGTCACATCACAGACCTCACCTCTTGTCCTGTACGCTGTGTAATAACACCTATTCTAGTTGTAGTCTATTTAGTAAAAATATCATTGTGAAAACTTGGGAGAAGTGAGTTTGAAGTGAGTGTCAATCCCTAGAATTAAGTGAAATAAAGGCACACTTCATCTAAGTTTGCACGGTGAGATTTTTACACATCAGACCGGCTGCACTATGGAAGACCTTTGCGTGGCCAACGATAACCCTGTCGCAGTGGCCGAATACTGATCGAAGCTTATTTAAAACATACAAAATGGAACATCGATACGACGAAGAAGCCATTAAGACTGCTTATTGAATGATTTGACTTAAAACTTGAAACCTTGACAGCAATATCCCAGGAAACCATCAACTTTGCCAATAATCCTTTGATAAACTTCGTAATGAAGGTAACTGAAAGTTATCAAAGAAGCTATTTTGTCATGCGCTAGTACCTTCTAATTAAAACTTAACAAAAGAAAATTATATTAATATAATCATGAGTCCATAAAAAAATAGTTGAAGCAGATAATTATTTTCCTTCAGAGAACCTTCAAAATCGGAAGACAGCAGCGTTGTTTAGTGTCAGAAATAGATATGGTGACGTCTTCTTCGGATAAGCAGTGGTTGTCAAGTGGTAATGGTCGCGGCCTACCACCTGCCACTCAAAACAAAATGTGAAATACCTACAATACCTAATTAATTATTTCATCACCACTACTCTCAAAATAGTGAAGGAAAATATCGTGAGGAAACCGGTAGGTCCTAGAACCAAAAATACGAAGACATGTGAGATCCACCAACTCCCGCTGGTCCCGCGTGGTGGATTACGCCCCAGTCCCTCTCACAAAGACGAGGTTTATGTCCCAACAGTTCGAATGACTATAAACGTATATAGACTATAGGCATATACAGGGTTATTTTTCAAAGACCAGCCAAATTGAAGGATGTGGTACAGACCATCAAACTGAACAACTTTCTCCATGGGCCCAACATCGTAATCGCGAATAAAAATTCAGCCATCCCATATATTTAGGTCGAGTATTCATATTCATATTTATTTATTTGCGTAAAACATGGTATACAAAGGTGTTACATGAGTTAGGGATAAGATCATACATGTTTTGCGTAAGACTAAAGCATGCAAATTGGTTAACACAACTTATGTTCAAAGTATTCCTTATTGCTATAAAAATTATTATCATTTAGCCATTTAAACAAGTGAATTTTAAACAGTCTGCCATTTAGTAATTTAAGTTTACATGGTAATTTATTATATATACGTACAGCCATAGCTAAACAGCTTTTACTATATTTTGTTGATCGAGGGAATTCGTCTAAAACAAGTCTAAATTTGTCACGCCGATTCCTAGAGCTTACATCTGCTGCTGTTCTGAATAGGTATTTGTGTTTCCGTACAAACATACATGTTTCATATACATATAGTGAGGGTAGTGGTAGCAGACCGAGTCTTTTAAATAATGGTCGACAAGATACGTCCGGTGGAATTCCCTGAATAGCTCGAACACATTTCTTTTGAGCGATAAATGCTCTATTATGGTCGGTACTATTTCCCCATACAATTAGTCCATATCGCAGCGAGGACTCCACATAAGCAGAGTAGCTATTGAAGTTTTCTATGGGACAGTTGATAAAATTTTCGCGATTACGCTTTACTCTTACAACTCGTGCCAAAACAAGAGAAGATCAGATTTATGTATAAAATCTACTATTCAGTGTCCCAAGATCGAGTTACATAACAAAGTCATCATCTATCTGCACTAGCTTTTTCCCAACTATCTTTGTTGTAAGTGCAACTCAAACTCACACTTACACTTTTGGAGCAGGACCAGTGTTGGGCCAAGCATTTTTGTCAGTGATGTACTTCTCCAACTTATAATATGCTTGGCTGCAAAAGGAATATGTGGAGAGGTATTTTATTATAACATTTTAAACAGTACTTTACAATCGGCTTCCAGTGTAACCAGATGCAGCCGGATACCAGTATTTTACATGGAGTGACTATCTATCTGCCCTCTACAACCCAGTTACTGAGTAACATGATACCCTGGTAGCCTGGTAGGTTACATAACAAGATATAAATCAATTTCGTGCAATAATTCAAGGCTCACTCCTTCTCTCGATGGCGTCATAAATTTGAGCAGGAAATTGATATTTTATTGCGCAAGCGAAGGGAATGGATAACACGACTTGTTATTCTGGTGGTGGAATTTTATGTTTATGTGATTATGTTAAAATCATATAAAGAAAACACGAAAAAAAATTTTTTTGGGGCACGCATGAAAACAATCTATAAAAAAACAACATTAATACTTTTATGGGCTGATTTTTCCAACGCCAGATAATTTTGTCCGGGGAATAATTTTGAATTTTTGACTGTTCTTCCATGAAAAATCTGTCAGACGACAATTTTATTCTGCGAATAAAAATTATCAGTCTATTGAAAAATCAGCTTGAAGTTAATCTAATACTTATACCAGAATAGTGCAAAAAAAAACAGAAGAAGACCTGTACAAGGCCAAAAAAGCTCCTGTCTCAGCATGATTCATTCATTCGGGGTTATTAACGATCTACACGTGAAGATCGATGTATTTACATGCCATTTGAGTGAATGTTACAAAAATACTGATGTTTTTTTTATGTTACAGTGTAGATTAGAATAGGCTATATTTTGTGTTTTTATTGTATTAGGGAACTTAGTAAAGTAGTTATTATTTTTCAGGGCCTACTAGTTTTAACGTTTTTCGTAGTTTTTAATTGTAAGTAAGTTAATTTTAAGACTATCGCATTAGGTACACCTGTAATGATAGTAATTAAAGATTTTCCTATAATATTATAAATGCGAAAGTTTGTATGGATGGATGGATGGTTGGATGGATGGATGGATGTTTGTTACTCTTTCACGCCAAAACTTCTGAACGGATTTGGATGAAATTTGGCATACGGATAGTTTAGAACCAGGATTAATACATAGGATTTTTATCCCGATATTCCCAAGAGATCGAAACTTATGCGGGTAAAACCGCGGGGCGCAGCTAGGTAGTCATAAATAAATGATGCTGTGATATTTGAAAAATAAAAACCGCAGCTCTGCTATTTTGATGCGGTCCGGGATCTGTTATGTTTATATAACATAACGCCTGCACGCCTGCTTTCTTGAAAGGTAATGAAGATAGTGTACACAAATTACGCCCGTAATTCTTAAGTTCCATATATGGAAGGCGAGCCTATTGTCACCAATCAATCAACCAAATCAGCTTATCGCAGTCCACTGCTGGACATAGGCCTCTCCCGGGCTGCGCCACAACACCCTGTCCTCCGCCTTCCGCATCCAGTCCGTCCCAGCAACCTTCTTTAGGTCGTCCGTCCATCTAGTTGGGGGGCGTCCCAAACTACGCTTGCCGATACGCGGTCTCCACTCCAGGACTTGTCTGCTCCATCGGCCATCGGTCCTTTCTTATTGTCATCAACCGGGCTAAAATCCAGCTGTTATGAGGTGGTTACTTAGAATTTTTTAATGAAAAAAAAAATTTTTTTTCATTAAAAAATTCTGTGAAAAAAAAAATGTTTTTTTAAATCATCATTATCATCCACAGCCCAGATTTCAACCACTGCTGACCATAGGCCTCTCTTTTCTTGTGCCATTGTGCCACACTCCTGGGCCAGCTTCATCCAGCACCGTAATTGCGTAACACACGATCAATCGGAATCGGTTTCATTTTGACAGTTCAACAACATTCATCGCGTAATTTAAGTGTTGAGCAAACAAATTTTTCGAACTTATGAAGCAATGGATTTGCTTCAAAATGATTCAGATTCCGATTGATCGTGTGTTACGCAATTAGGGTACTAGTCTTGCCCTCGATGGCAACAAATGTCGTCTGCCCATCTCAATATTTAGAATAATTAATAGTAATTATTAATATACATACTTCACTAAGGGCTGATTTATCCTTCGCCAGATAATTTTTTATCGAGGAATAAAATTGACGTTTGACAGTTTTGATATGAAATAACTGTCAAAATTTTAAAATTATTCTTCTGATGAATGAGAAATCAGCCCTTAGTCGAATTAATTTCGACACACTTAATAGGAAAGAAAGAAAGAAAAGAAAGAAAAATATTTTATTTATAAAATATTTTGTTAAGCTTGCGACTGAAACTGGAATTTATATTAATCTAATATATGTACCTATTGTGACTTTGAAGTTTCATAATGAATATAATTATTAGACTTAGATAGAATTTCTAAGCCGATAATTACATTAGATTCTGACTCCAGTGACTTCACCAAAGTTTGGCGCTTCTAGTATGAGACAGTTAATTTCATTATTCAAAAATATCAGCCTATAATTTGCCAATAATAACTGAAAGAGAATACATTATAATCTGCAAATACTGTTACTGTTAGCCCGCTTCCTCCCACAGCTGCGCAAAGGCCCCTCCCGTGACTTCCAGCTCTTTCGATCCAGGCTAAAGTGGACCACTGGTCGTTGGTTTCCTCCAGCTCGTCCCACCATCTTCTGCGGGGTCTGCCGCGATGCCATCTTCTCCACGTAGTTATTTTGGCCCACAGCTCATTAGACATACGGCAGACGTGGCCAGCCTAGTCCCACTTCCACTTAAGCTGAAAATGAAAAGTGCAAAATACGTTGTAAAAGCAGGAATATGTGCCTCATGACTGCGCAAATAAATAGGCAAGTTCAGCAAAAATGCCACAAGTGCCTGACGCTGGAAAAGCAAAAACACGCCTTCTTCCGATGGGGGAAGGCAGAAACTACAGAGCATCACCTGCTACGGTCCTTACATACATCTGAAGGCCAATTCTCGTATTTTTTTTTATTACAAAACGTTGCCCCGCACTAGGAATTTCTCCTGTATCGTGGATGCGTTTACAAACATTAAAACTCACATACACAAACAGCCAGACCCGGAACAACTACTTGTAGGCCATACAAATATTTATTCCGTGCGGAATTCGAACTCGCGACACGCAGCGCAGCAGTCAATCGCTTAACCACTGCGCCAACCGTGCCGTCAAATTTAAAACGTTCAAAATGTAATCGCAGTCTCTTCTCGGCGACAAACAAATGTCAAAAACTTGTCAAAATGTAGGGAAATTAGAGGTATTTTTGACAGATTGAGACTGAGATCAGACTGTGAACGTTCTTAAAATTACGAGAATTCTCTGGTCATACGCACACGCTGGTTGTGAGCACTACGCACAGCTGACCTTTCTGAAGAACATTACCAATAAGGTCACTAATGTTCTCCTAGTGTGTCCTCCCGACGTTACCACTCACATCCGCCTCGTAAATACTTTTTGTTAGTCGCCTTTCACTCATCCTCTAGATGACCAAACCAAACACAACAAACCACCATACATACAGGTCGCGTCATGTAAAAAGAACGCTAGAAGACAGTGGAGGGGGTTTGTTTGCGCATGGGTACACTCGCACACGAAAGTACTAGGCATATTGTTTTATTTTTGAACTAGCCTTTCGCTGGCAAGCATGCGGCGCGTCACTCGCCCGTCCCGCGCCGCACATCATACCACCAAATAGACCGATATATCGCCTAAGCGCAGCTTGACCGCCAGCGTTCTTTTTACATGACGCGACCTGTACCACCACCACCGTCACCGCCACCGCCGCCACCGCCGCCGCCATGTTCTTTTCTATCTTTGTCGCTACATCTGCAGCTCTTAAACCGCACCGTTGCATTATATACACCATAGCCACACCAGACATGCCTCGCAAGCCAAAACCAAAAACTCTAATTGGAACATTAGTTTCACGAACATAATTCTTGCAATCTACGAACCACTTTGCTAAGCTCGTCATTATGACATAATTACCTCGGGAAGCCCAATCGCTCTATTAGAACGCTAATGTTCAGTAGTTAACGTTAATAGTCTGATAATAACATTACCTTGTGTGGTTATAACTGTCATTGTTGGATCATTCATAGACTGGCGTATTGTGGGGTACTTTCAATGAATATAGGAGATTTTATAGTAAGCAGTTGGTACTAAGAGAGACGGTAATAAAGGCTACCGTAAAATAACAGGATACACTTTTAGTTTTATTTCTACCATTAATTCTGAAAAGTTCACGTCGAAGCGCACACAATTAGAAAGCGAACTCATTTGTTTTTAAAGTAAATCATCGCGAATTCACAACGAGACACTGTTCGAATTTTCGAAGTAATGTTTATTGAATAACCAATAAGTTTTTCCTTTCATGAATAATAAGTAGTAAGTATACAGGCTAGTAAATGTATGGAAAAGTTTTTTGCATGTTGTGGCTTTTTTAGTACCCATGTGTGTTTCAGTTTCAAACCCGCAAAAGTTAACTTGAAACTTAGCTCGGATGACGTAAGCACGTGATGCTGAGGCGTAGATGGCGAGAGCGGTAACGCGGGGCTCGGGAGGGGTCGCTGGGGTCTAAAGTTAACTCTTGCGGGTTTTGATATAGAAGAGTAGGTATTTCAATCCTTATGCGTTACTGCATCGATTTGCTTCATAAAATTAAATGAGAAAACTGAAGTTTTTCTAGCTGGTCGTACCAATTTTTCAAAATCCGTTAAAGCAATTAGCAATTACTCGAAAAATTAAACACAAACTGTTTAATTTTTTGAGTACCTAATTTCTACTTAAGAACGTTAACCTGTAGTTACAACGGCCATTTGTAAACCGCGCTACCGGTATTGCTGACTGGTTGGTTAATCTTGTTGCAACAAGTATCGCTTATGTCTTTCTGTTACCATGTTAGTCAAGCTGTTGCCATAGCTCACAGAATAAGCAAGCTGAAGTGGTAATGGGCCGGCCATATTAGCCGTAGAACCGATGACCGTTGGGGTAGACGTGTTCTTGAGTGGAAACCACGAATCGGTAAACGTAAGGTGTGACGCCCTCAGGCTAGGTGGAGCGATGATCTTAGCAGGCTGGCTGGCAGCAACTGGATGAGAGTTGCTGAAAATCGAGTTGAATGGCGTGCAATAGGAGAAGCCTATGTTCAGCAGTAGACTGCTGCAGACTGATGATGATGATGACCATGCTAGCCTTATCCCAATTTGACAGAAGAAACTATAAAATAACATACAATATTAAAAGCTAGCTTTACACCGCGGCTTCGCTCGCGTGGAGGTCGGAACACCACAGGAACGTACTACCAGAATAAAAAAATAAAATAAAAAATGTGTTTATTGCATTATCTTAAATAACTTATTCTAGTTACAATGGGGAGAATCCATTTAAGCACTTAGTTTGCTTGCTACGCCCTTCCCCAGGTTATAAATTGTTATTTAAAATGTTTAAAATTTTATTTATTTAAATTAATAATAATAATAATATCCCTGGACATTTCACACAGCGCCATCTAGTCCCAAGCTAAGCAACTAATAATAATAAGACGAGAGATAGACGACGACGAGTCGATAATTAAAAGTATCTTATGTCCTATCCTACGTTATAAACTATCTGTGTACCAAATTTCGTCCAATGTTTACACGGCACATGGTAAAGCTGACCATGTCGGAAAATTTGGATTAGTTAGATTTATTCCGACATCTTTAGCAATAGGGATGATGACAGTAAACAAAAGTCACTAAAGTAATGCATCTATGTAATGAAATGTAAATTATGGATTGCAAAAAACGTATTTATTATTTAATTATGAGTGAGATTATTTAATATTTTAATAAAATAAAACCACAAAATACGACAATCCGCCATGTTATGTTGAACGCCAATCAGAGCGAATTACGTCACGTTCGACTACAATGACAGCTCTTCTTAGTTTCCCTCTATAGCGAGTGGATAATTTGGTTTGTTTTCATAAATATATTAAATAAAATAGAAAGTGAAAATACAAAAATGGAACCAGGATTTACAAAGGCAACCAGCACAAATTTGCCAAGAGTCGACTTGTTGATTCTAGGAGCGTTTCTAGGGTCAAATAAAGACTTTTGTTCGTCAGAATTTAGGAATGTAAAAACATCCATGTAAGTACAAATCATACAATGAAATCACTTATAAATGAATAAACATAAGACAAAATGTTTCAAAATATTATGTATACTTTCTGTTTCTGTAAGCGTATCTGTGACACTGATCCCATCAAGTGATACTGCATATAGTTTTCCATATCATTCGGTAACTGAAATTTAAATAAAACTTAAGTATTCTGTGATAAAACATAGAAAAAAATATGAAAGGTGAAACCTAGCCTCAAAGTTTAAATATTGAACAGCGTTATATTTATAATGGTTTGGAAACTATGTGGAATCTACAAATATAAGTAAATACTTACGTTAAAGTGATCTTCACAGAAATAAAGCTGAGTATTAGGCAATATTCCTTTTATATCACGTCTTGCAAGTTTAAGCCACTTATTTCGTATTGTTTTATCATAGGGAACGAATATAAATAACTTGTCCGGGCTTTTTATAGTTGTATTACACAGAGGCACTGCACAACACCTATATGGTCTCGAACTCATATTTTAGAACTTTTAAAACACAAACAATGCAAAATTAATACTGTAGCCGTACTAGCCGTCAATGTTTACGTCGAACGTGACGTCACAAGCGACGCCATGACAGATTGAAGCGTTTTGGCGGAAATGAAAAAAATTTAAAGTAAAATGTATTTTATTTCATATTGATTCCTCATTTTAAGCAGAAATTTGATATACATTGTATATAATATTTATTTCTGAACCTGAAAAACCAGTTTTTCAAAATTTGTCATCATGCCTATTATCGTAATATTTCAACGCCATTACACAATACCTCAATGGATTATACACTTGTACCTTCCTCATGAATCATCCCGTCCATTGGTTCAATTTCACAGAGATCCGTTTAGCGGACAGAATTATTTTCGTATTTATTATATTATATTGGCATGATGAATAATACTATCTAATAACAAGACAGAACAGCATCATCATCTGCCTAGGCTTTTCCCAACTATGCTGGCGTCAGCTTCCATTCTAACCGGATGCAGCTGAATACCAGTATTTAACATGGAGCGACTACCTATCTGACCTCCACAACTCAGTTACTACACTTATTCACAATAACAAAATTCAAAAACTCAAAAGTCCAATCGAAAATAGATTTCACCCACAAAGCATACTTGACGTAACAAGTACAATATCACAAAAAAAGACTCGGTTAACATCCATCACGAAGTTACGGCAAAGTTATCGTAATAGCCGCTCGGAATCGATCGGGAACTTTCCGATCATGCGAATTCAGCTCTAATATATCTGGGTGTTGTTTGTAGGGTACCGGAAAAAGTATCGATAACTGAGTAGCATCGATACTTTTGTTACATTGCATTTATTGGTATATTGGCGTGGCTAGCTGACATATGGCAAATGGTTTAATGTAATGTTCTGTGTCTCGTAATGTTAATTACTTCGCAAACCTACTATTGTATAAGAGGTTGACTTGTAGGTAACTAATAAAAGCCGCATGGGTTGATCGATTCGGTCGTCAGAAGTCCGAAAGTCTGACAACCAGTCTTACCAAGGGGTATCGTATTACCCAGTAACGGGGTTGTGAAGTTCAGATAAGCAGTCGCTCCATGTAAATATTGCTATTCAGCTGCGTCCGGTTAGACTGGAAACCAACCTCAACATCCTCCTCAACCACCTCAACACATGATGATGACCGACTATTGTATAGAAGCAAGTGTTCCTAACCTAAATGTTCCTAAGCCATAAAAATCGTTTGGTAAAAACTCGATTCGTAAGTATCGATACATTTATTCGGATCCTAGTTGCGTATATCGATACTATACCTTCCCTAGTTATTGAAAGGCTTGACGCCTGACCCGATTTGACCTTAAATAATATTCATGAAGATTTTCAGTACATAACTGAAGGAATGAATTTGACAAAATGTTGACTTTTCTTTGATGTTAGAAGGTCAATTCTCGTAATTTAAAACGTTCAAATTTAAGTCGCAATTTCATCTTAGCGACAACCAAATGTCAAAAACTTGTCATAAACGTAAGGAAATTAGAGGTATTTCTGACAGATTGAGACTGAGATCTGACTGTGAACGTTCTTAAAATTACGTGAATTGATGAAGTGTTAAATTAGCAAGATTTTGAAAGTGTTTTTGAATGAAAACGAATTATGTAAAGAATGAATTAAAAGGAAAATAAAACCTTTATAAGTATAATAATACTAATACATTTTTTGAGCTCGACTGTCATTGTGTCGATGGTCGTATCGGCCAATGGCCTGATGGCCAAAAGCCTCGATCAACATCTCTCGAGGCTCTTGTTAGGCGGTTGGATCAAGGTCTGATTCAGAAGGCAGTACTCCAGCAAACACAACTCGCATTGTGTGAAGGTTCCTGTCTTTGGAGCCCTAACCACCTAACTACTATTTTTTATATCTTTGTTTTTTTCGTGATTTTTATAAAAATATATTTATTAAGTAAGTGAATAAATAAACGGAATAAGTCACTAAGTTTCTTAATAATTATCACTTTCTTGTCCGTCTATCTCAAAGGTTATTCACGATATCTATGCAAGGTAGGAATTTGAATTTTTGCATGATGTTAGGTCACGATGTCGAAGTAATAGTCAAAGAGGGGCTTGTAGCTAAGTAATAACAGCCACACGGGTCGATCGAGCAGGTTAAGCTACCTACTCTTGCCGCGGTTGATCCGTGGATGTGTGACTATCTTTACATACCAAAACCCCTCTGTGGCTTGGAAAGAATATTAACCCGTTGGTCCCGGCTGTCATTCGTAGATCTTTAACAGTCGTTACGGTTAGTCAAAAGCCCGAAAATCTGACAACCAATCTTACCAAGGGGTATCGTATTACCCACAACCGGCAGGCAGTCGCTCCATGTAAAATATTGGTATTCAGCTGCATCCGGTTAGACTGGAGGCCGACCCCAACATAGTTGGAAAAAGGCTAGACAGCTGATGATAATGTTAGGTCACGGTGTCGTGTACCACGGATAGCCAGCCAAAGATATTTTTTTATTTTTTTATTAGTGTTAATTCACAACAGAAAACCAGTCGATGTGGATATGCTCTGTAGAGGCCCATGCCCAGCAGTGGGCGTCATTGGGCTTAATAATAAGAGTAACATTAATTTATCAAAACGTAAGAATACAATTACTTAACACTAGCTGCGCCCCGCGGTTTCACCCGCATAAGTTTCGATCACGTGGGAATATCGGAATAAAAGTATCCTATATGTTAATCCTGATTATAAACCATCTGTGTGCAAAATTTCATCCAAATCCGTTCAGCAGTTTTTGCGTGAAAGAGTAACAAACATCCATCCATCTGTAGCGACCATAGCGACACGATTGCTGAATCGCATTTTTGATATAGTAAAGGAACTCGAGCGCTGTGCTCGCCAGTCGCTTACATACCATCGCCCTGCCACGTCCACATATACTAAATAAGTCATCAGAGTTAGGTTTAACCTTTATTAAATATATTACACCTCATCTTCCAGTCCTTGGACGCAGCCCGGTCACTGCCTGCACCCTAATTGCGTAACACACAATCAATAGTAATCTGAATCATTTTGAAGCAAATTGCTAACCCATTGCTTTATAAGTTCGAAAAATTTGTCTGCTCAACACGTAAATAACGCAATGGATGTTGTTGAACTGTCAAAATGAAACCGATTCCGATTAATTGTGTGTTACGCAATTAGGGTGCTGATCTACCAGCCATCACTGCACCTGGCCATATGTCCGTCCAACTCTATTTCAGTTCCATAACCTCGCGCTTAGTTACATAACCCTTTTCCGTACCTACCTTAGTAAGTCTTCGTATCTCGACGTTTGGAGTTCGGTCTATAAGCCCTATGGCAAGCAAGGAACCCTCCAGGGCTCTCTGTGCCACTCTCTCCCTATCCACAGCCTTAGCACCATACGTCATGGTGTTCAGAATACACCGGTTATACATATACAATAAAGGCGGGATTTCCGACATGGTGGAATTTTGGCTGATTTCAGAATGTCGTCCAATTTACTAAATGCGGCCTACCCAAGCTGTTAGCTAAATATACAGTGTATTACGTGTCATAACGATCGATTCGCTGTTCGATTCAATTTTCTTAATTATTAATAACCAAGGCCTCCTCATTAAAATTGTATTTATCTACTTATCTGAAGCAAAGAAGCATCAATTTCCACCAAATTCCAATATCCATACAGTTCTAAAACACAAAGATAACTTTTCGTTCAGAAAGCAGTTTTGGAACTCATTTGAGATTCATGAGTACTCTGAAGTTAGATCTTATGATAAGTGACTTTTATCATCAAAGTATTGGTATCTTTAGTAAGAAGGAAATTATCTTCGTATGCTTCAAAGTCAGTTGCGCTATTCTGTAAAGTTCATTGCTCACCTCACTCAAGTGAGCGCACACAATTCGAAAGCGAACTCATTTGTTTTTAAGTAAATCATCCCGGATTCACAACGAGACACCGTTCGAAAATATATCGCTTGATATGTCGTCGGGTACGTACAATGTAGAACTATGTCAGCTCATCCCTTTGTGACACTAAGGCAAAGTTGGCGAGCTAATACAAAATGAAGTTGTTTCACGCCTGTTCTAACTAGCCGAGTTGCGGTGGTGTCAGCAGTTTTGTATGGTAGTTTTGGTGGGTATTTTTAAATGAAAGTTGCAGGCAGTAGCGTATTTTTGTTGGTTTTTAACGAGTGTCTTTTAGTTCTGGAAAATGATAAAAAATGGGTGGCCCAGAGGGAACTATTATTATTATTATTTATTTCAGACAACAAGATCTATTTTAACGGTAACGGTCCTGACTTACGAGTTTGTAGATCGTGGGTTCAAACCCAGACAAGCTCTTTACATTGTGTCATTTATTTCATCACCACTGCTCTCAAAACGGTGAAGGAAAACATCGTGAGAAAACCGGCATGTCCTAGAACCAAAAATTCGAAGACATGTGACTTTTACCAACCCGCACTAGGCCCGCGTGGTGGATTACGGCCCACTCCCTCTCACAGAGAGGTAACAGATTGCGCATCGATATCCCTACCACCTTGTAGATTAATAATGCACATGCCAGGATTAAAAAAAAATATCACAACATCATGCTAAGATGAGCCGTTTTGGCCTCGCAAAGGTCTTTTTTTGTTTTTTTCTCATCCCATTGGTTTTAATCTTTAATGAACATTATAATATTATTATATTAGATTAATTTAAAAGTTCTAATGTTCTTTTTAGGGTTCCGTACCTCGAAAGGGAACCCTTATAGGATCACTTTGTTGTCCGTCCGTCCGTCTGTCTGTCTGTCAAGGCCCTTTTTCTCAAGAACGCGTGGAGGTATCAAGCTGGAATTTATATCAAATACTCAGGTCTATTGACCCTTGGAGCTGTGAAAAAATCAAACTTTTAAGCCAACGCAATCAAAAGATACAGCCGTTTATGCCGCAAATTTCCGCAAATTTTCGACACTCGCAAGGGACTCAAAACCTACAGGATACTTCCCGTGAACTCAGAATCTTGAAATTTGGTGCAAAGCAACGTCTTATAACACAGATAAAGGCAAAATTGCGAAAACCGTAAATTTTTAGTTACATACCTACAAATTTGTACGGAACCTTTGGTGCGCGAGTCCGACTAGCAATAGACCGGCTTTTTATTTTTTGTTGTCTTCATGATTTTATTAAATTTAATGTTTTGTGCGTGTCCTAAATAAAATCTGTTTCTTACTTTTTTTCTTTCTGTGTTTATTACAACATGATAAACGCAATTAGATTAACACAATAAACACACCTATTTTAGTACTGCACAGTCATCATCATCTGCCTAGCCTTTTCCCAACTATGTTGGGGTCGGCTTCCAGTCTAACCGGATGCAGCTGAATACCAGTATTTTACATGGAGCCACTGCCTATCTGACCTCCACAACCCAGTTGCTGGGTAATACGATACCCCTTGGTAAGACTGGTTGTCAGACTTTCGGGCTTCAACTACCCGTAACGACTGCCAAAGATCCACGAATGACAGCCGGGAACAACGGCTTAACGTGCTTTTCGAGGCACGGAGGGGTTTCGGTATGTAAAGATGGTCACCCATCCACAGACCAACCGCGGCAAGCGTAGCTTAACCTGACCGATCGACCCGTGCGGCTGTTATTATTTAGCCACGGGCCCCTCAGTACTGCACAGTCTCACATTTAATTGTGCTTTGGACTGAGATAGGCTGTTTAAACAATATACACACACAGATATACCAGCACGGTTTGCAGAGATATGACAATAAACACACGCGCTTGTCAGCTATCTAGCTGTAGTTTAATTAGGTGCGATGCATGTAATCTGCATGATACAGGGTCTGTGTAGGTATAGTTCATCTTGTTATTGCGTTGTCACCGTAGGCCTGCACGTCACTACCATGACATAAAAAGCAAAAGTTGACAATTGTCAATGTTATAGTCCTCCATACAAAGGGCCTTGTGGCTAAATAATAACAGCCGAACGAGTCGATCGATTAGGTTAAGCTACGCTTGCCGCGGTTGGCCCGTGGATGGGTGGCCATCTTAACATACCAAGACCCCTCCGTGCTTCGGAAAGCACTTTAAGTCGTTGGTCCCGGCTGTCATTTGTGGATCTTTGACAGTCGTTACGGGTAGTCAGAAGCCAGAAAGTCTAACAACCAGTCTTACCAAGGGGTATCGTATAACCAGTGACTGGGTTTTTGGAGGTCAGATAGGTAGTCGCTCCATGTAAAATACTGGTACTAAGTTGCATCCGGTTAGACTGGAAGCCGACCCCAACGTAGTTGGTAAAAGGATGATGTAATACCATATCCTATAACTATCACATAGTTACTACCTTTACTTGTACTTACCTGTCTCATTAACCTGTTTATACAGTATGTTTACTCGTCAAATAGGGCGAATAGGGGTGTTCTGCAAACATAAGGGGCTTGCAGCGGCGTAGGTACGGAAAAGGTAAGAACGTTTTCCTTCGCAAGAATATTAGGTAAATGACAAATCGAACGAGAAGTTTTCGGGAGAATTGATTTTTGTTTTTATGGTGATCTCTTGTCTCTGGTGGCATAGAGAGAGAGACAGTTGGTAAAATACCCTGTGGTAGGTACAGTCACGAGCACCAATATGTCAACACTTTGCAACTTTCATTTGCGATTTTTTCGTGACATAACGAATGCAACGTTGAAATACGACACATCACATAAATCTATGGGTTCGAAAAAGCTATGTTCGTAACGACATAAAATTCCATTAAAAAATAAAGGAATAAATCGCTTTTGAATAAAGCTGAGTGTATATATACTTTTGCTCGTGACTGTACAGTCAGCAAGTCCTTGGTAACAATTATACTTTACAGCACCTTTATTACGTAACAGTAAGGGTGATTTTTGTAGTTCTAGTGTTACTATTGTCTGGTGATTAACCTTTATCGTAGGAATTTATATGACTTAAAAGTGCCAAAAAGAGAATTCACAAAATATACTCTAGGAGTACACATAAACACAACATATTTCATATTTTTTTCGGAAATTATATGGTGGACATAAGTAATAAAGAGTATTCTATACTACAGGGTGGCAGGGACATCGACGCGCAAACTGTAACCATGGATTCAGCACATGAGTTTAGACCCCATAGCGTCGAAATATATCGTCGGTTTAAAAAAAAATATATTGCTGTTCCATACGTTTTGACCGCGTAGGTCACTCACTCTCACTCTCTCTTTTCTATGAAACAAAAGATTTTTTTTTGATAACCGACGAAAAGTTTTACGCTATGGGGTCTAAACTCATGTGCTGAATCCATTGTTACAGTTTACGCGTCGATGTCCCTGCCACCCTGTATATTTAACGATATTTGGCCAGATTTTCCAGCCAGATATGAGCCACTTTATTCTAATTTAAACTAACCTGATTTCTTATTGTTTATATATTAAACAAAGCATACATTAATTAATCATGTAAAACAAAAGCCGGTTGATTAAACACGGAAACATAACCTCGGCAACGGTCAGTCCTTTGCATATCTCTGGGGAAACTCAAATCTTATGTAGTTAGCGTAAGGTTTAAATTACCCCTATGGTACAAGGATCGTATTGTAAGGATCGTTTTAACCAGCATTCACGTATTTGTTCGTTATCAAAGGAGTTCGTAGAGCAAATATTTAGCGTTGGGTTTAGCCTGTGATATTTATTTAGCTCGGCTAAAAGGTACTTCAACGCCTTTATGATGTTTCATTTAAGGATCAACATGGCCATGACGAAGATTATGACAAAACATCTTCAGCAATCCAAATCCTTCTGTTAAAGTCGAAAATAAATTTTTGCAATCATCATCATCAGCCTATAGCCCACTGCTGGACATAGGGAGAGGCCTATGTCCAGCATTATATTGCACGCCATTCAACTCGATTTTCGGCAACTCTCATCCAGCTGCTACCAGCCATCCTACGAAGATCGTCGCTCCACCTAGCCTGAGGGCGTCCCACCTTACGTTTACCGATTCGCGGGAAATTTTGCAATAGTTAACCAGTACGTTTATCTTGGCCATAATGTTTAATTTGACAAAGAGCATCAACAAACAGAGATATCGGGAAGAATGCAGCTTGGGTGGGCCGCATTTAGAAAATTGGACGACATTCTGAAATCAGCTAAAATTCCACTTTGTCTGAAATCCCACCTCTATAACCAGTGTGTTCTGCCCAACATGACGTACGGTGCTGAGACGTTGCTCATGCAGGAGGCTGTGTACAGGGTGAGAGCCACACAGAGAGTCATGGAGCGTCCCATGCTTGTAATGTTGTCTGTAATCTTAAAAAGATGCTTTTACTCGTAATTGAACTAGAACATCAAGCAACTGTTTCTTCGCCTAATATCCTAAAATGAGGAAAAACACATCAATTCGATATAAATGCCAGTAAGGGTAGGTTTTTCGGGACTGTAGGCCTTTGAAACGCTACCTCCGCCTCCCCCAAATGCAACGCGACGTGTTTATTTACGACGCGCCGTCGACCATTTCGCAGAAAATTCATGTCACAGTATAAAATATTTGCAGTTGATCAACTGAATTATTTTTCTTACGTTGGATATTTTTTCCTTTTTTCATCAAGGAAATAACAATTTATCGTGTTTTGAACCGTTGATTTCCCTAAAACAAGGATCTAAATTTTTTTTCAGTAAAGTCCTAAATACTCGTAGACTAATAAAATTAAACCATTTTAAATTGTTCTATAACAGGCAAATTCCAACAGTCACGTTAAATATCGCTAAGATCGCTCCTTCAAATAATTCTTACAAAAATTCAAAACCGATTACAGAATCTTTACTTGCCAATCCATGAAAATATCCAAGAAAAGAAGATAAATTTTCAATCCGATTAGTAAAAACGAAACATCTCCAAAAGGTACTTAAAAAAGCAATAATACCTACATCTTTTTAGGACTGGGATATCTCTCGACAAATCCTTTCGGCCTCAATAAGGCTGCATGCCCATTGGGGCGGTTAGTAAGCGGAGCGAGCGAGCAAAGCAGAGCATTGAACGAACATAGCACAGTTTTGACTTGATTGTCATAGAAACGCTATTTAATAATGTGTGAGCTCACTCTCCTCATTACGGACAATTCTTCGCGTGACTAAGTATGGTGAGGTAAAATAATCTAGCAATTTAAATGTTTGGGCAGCAGGGTTTGACTTTACAGTGTCATAAACGCTGTCTAGGAAAACACACCAACTTACTTTCATAGATAACGTTTCAGTGATGTCATTATTATCATCTTTTAAGCCCGTAGAAAGTCGAAAATAAAGTAAAGTCGCAGGAAAAACCTAGATGAGAGACGCACAGAACAGGGAAGTATGGCAGAAGAAAGGGGAGTCATATACCCAGCAGTGGGCGCTTTTGAACGGCCCCGGTTTCTTTGACCTGACCTTGGCCACCATTCGGTCACAGCTTTACTCCATCTGCCATCCCTTCGTCTAGCTAGATGTCCTGCGCAACTCTACTTGAGACGCACCGCCCTGTTCTCGACGTCGTAGACTTTCGACCGACTAAGGATCTCAGTGATACGCACTCGGTCTAGTAGTAGTGACGTCATTCACCGGTAAATTCCGGACAATAAGACGGGCAGTGTTCGCTCTTCTAGCAAACCGTAGCTTTAAAAGCCACACTGCACCGCTCCAATGGATAGGTAGCCTAATGCTTCCGAAAAAGGCAAGAACTTTATCGGGAACTGACCTCGAATTTGAAACATTTGGGTAACATTGTGGCGAGCAATTTTATCTTTTACTTTAAGATTTTCGTAAGGTGTGAATTTCTTGGTCGAAGTTTCTTTTGTACGATGGATTTGGTT
Organism: Apamea anceps; assembly: GCA_951799955.1. Taxonomy (NCBI): domain Eukaryota; kingdom Metazoa; phylum Arthropoda; class Insecta; order Lepidoptera; family Noctuidae; genus Apamea; species Apamea anceps. The sequence goes on from OX637528.1 coordinate 5,579,352, forward strand.
TTTTAAGACAGTTTTCGGTAGTTATAAATTCTTTCTAAAGTTCCTCTTTTTATTCAAGTAGAAGCTGTATTAAGTAGAAGCTTATTCACACAAATATACCTATACACCTACAGTGGCCTATTTCATATGTTTCTATTTATTTTTTGCCATGAATAGTGACCTTATTGGCGATGTTCTTTAGAAAGGTCAGATGCGTAGTATACACGCAACCGACGGCGGTGTGCGTGTATAATCAGATGTATGAACAGAAACGAAGCAAAAGGAGTATGTATGTGGTATCGTAGCAGGTGAGGTGGCGTTATTTATTTATATATACTTTACTGTACACCACAAAAATACATAACATATAAAATACATCGAACACTACAAAATATACAATTTGCGGTCTTGTCGTTCTACATATAGTTACTGCCTAGCCATATGGGAAGAACAGTGGTAGCCCAGTGGTAACGGCCGCGACTTACGAGTTGTAGGTCGTAGGTTTGAACCCAGATAGGCGATTTACTTTGTATAAATTATTTCATCACCACTGCTCTCAAAAAAGTGAAGGAAGACATCGTGAGAAAACCGGCACGTCTTAGAACCAGAAATTCGAAGACATGTAACATCTGACAACCGGCACTGGGCCCGCTCATCGCGAGGAGCCTTGTGTCCCAGCAGTGGGAACATTATAAGCTGATTATGCTTAAGGGAAAAAGGCAGGAGTTTATGTACGTGTGTAAACTGTTTTAAAGGAACTCTGCTATGGCCGTACTACGAAGTACGAACACACCTAGCTCTGCCGCCGAGCGGCGTTGTTATATTCGGGTTTGAAAGGTATGGATGCCACTGTAATAATAATAATAATCGACATCCAACATCTATCGAGGCTCTCGTTAGGCGGTTGGATCAAGGGCCTGATTCAGAAGGCAGTACTCCTCGATACGGCTCGCATTGTGAGGAGGTTTCTGTCTCTGGAGCCCTAACCACCGGTAGCTTGGACCCTGCTCCCGACACCGGTGGATCACTATTTTTTTATATTTTTAAATGTTTTTTTTTTATAATAATATTTAAAAATGTAATAAAATAAGAAAATTAAATAAATAAACGACATAATAATAATAACATTTTATTTCAGGTAATAACCCATAGCAATTACAATTAATACAAATAATAAAATCAACACAAAAAATCTTCAACAAAATTAAAATCAGAATTTAAATCAAAATTAAAACCAAAATGGACATCAAAATTAAAATTAAATCATAACATAAAAACACAATTAAAACAAAAATTGAAATTATAAAATATAAAATAAACAATGTCAAAAAAAAAATAAAAAAAAATAGCAATCAGAAGTTAAAAAACACAGAGATCAACACATTAAAAACCAAGCCTCACAACATAAGGTACACTAATTCCGGTCTTAATAGGTATACACAATTAAATATTTCAGTTACTACAAGATTATCACATGCACACAGTCGAGTAATTACAGGCACATGAAGCATTTCAGCTTTGTCTTTATACTGCTCTGGTTTTGCAAAAACCAAAGGTGACGGTAAATACTTACCATCAGGCTCCATCCGCTTTCGGCAGCGGCCTAGGGGCGTACGTGGTCCGACCAGATAGATCCGAGTTGGCACCGCAGCGTTAAACGCGGGCCGCTCGAGAGTGGGTGCGACTATTGTGGGAATGGCTGCACGGGGAGGTGGGGCCCGCTGAGGTACAGCGGGTTGAGGCCTGTCGGGGGAGCGGTGAATGCTTATGCGAATCCCGCACCCCCATCTGTGGGCAGAAGTGGAACACCGCGGTGGTTTTAGCCGGTAAGAGCCCGACATGCCCCTCTGTCACCCCCACGATGGAGGAAGTCCATGAGAATTTCAATCAAGTAGCAAAAAAAAACTCCACCCGCTTTGCCCGACCCGGGAATCGAACTCAGGACCTCATGACTAGCAGTAGCACTTGCAACTACAACACCAATGAAGCAGTCGAAACTTCAAAAATAAAATTATTACTCAAAAATGAAGTTTAAAAAAAAATATCAGTCTTAATAACTTGAACTAACTTAACAGATGTTTGGAGTAGTTAAGAATTAAATGGATTAATTAAAATAATCCCTAAGCTCAGAATTAAGTCAAGTTACATTAATTAAGTTAAACGCCTCACTTAAGCTCTTAAGTTAAATAACTTTATTTACTAATGGATATGACTCTAGTATTTATTTGAATTGTTAAATTAGGTTATGTGAGGGCTTGGACTCTTTCGGTACGGAATCCTTTATTTATTTAGGATCTCCAACAGTGGATACATAGATACAATAGAAAAAGGTTCTTTTACGTGTGTTCCTTCAATTATAGGAGACCACAGCATGTGTACATATAACTAGGTTTAAAATCTAGCCGTTTCCCCCAAGCTATTATGAATTTAGAAACTGCCTTTTACCGTGCCAATAAGTTAGTTTTAATTAGGCTTTTCCTAAGTAACAGTTGCCAAGTATGACGCAAACGAAAGTGAACTTTAAAATTATATTCTTAAAATCTATTAAACAAGCCTGCAAGCCGTTTCTTCAGTCTGTATACAATGCTTTTATTGGGTGATAATCGTCTATTTTATACATAGTTTCTGGCAGCTATCCAGCAGATTATCAAAGTGATTTGGCAACCAGAAACGTAGTGTTACGAAGTCTGGAATCTGGATTAAGAAGTCTGGGTGACGATTTATTAAGTCTGCTTTAAAGTTTTGTTTGACTGACCCAGTTATTATGTCTAGAAACGTCACTATGTGGCGTTTACCCCAACTATAGCCATCCAAATTCATACTTACTACTTTCCTCAAGATTTTTTTATTTATTTTTGTTATTAAAAAAAACGTTGCCCCACACTAGGAATTTCTCCTGTATCGTGGGTGCGTTTACAAACATTTAAACTCACATACACAAACAACCAGACCCGGAACAAATACTTGTAGGTCATACAAATATTTGTTCCGTGCGGAAATCGAACCCTCGGCACGCAGCGCAGCAGTCAATCGCTTAACCACTGCGCCAACCGTGCCGTCAGATATGGTCTTCATCAAATTCAAATTCATTTACTAAAACTTACACATACTTAGATCACAAACATACGAGTCTAACCAACATATAGTTCTAACCAACAGAAAACTAAGACTGATTTAACAGCGGGTCCCAAACTAGGAACAGCCTGTATCTTGATGATCACATGCCTTTACCGTGATGTAAAGGAGCTCCATACATCTTGACTATGATCTAGGAATTTCTCAGTGGCACTCGAAGCCTGGACTTTGGGCTTGGTCAATAGGCTTGAAAATAGGCTATAAGCTCGCCCTTGTCTTGAACATAATCGGCGAAATGTGGGTAACATTACTACACCCCTTAACCCTTCAGAAAATGCAGGCGTAATTTTACAATCAGTACATTTACCAAGTTGAGTGGCAATGGGCCGGCCATATTAGCCGTAAAACCGATGATCGTTGGGGCCGACGTGTTCTTGAGTGGAGACCGCGTATCGGCAAACGTACGGTAGAACGCCATCGGGCTAGGTGGAGCGAGGATCTTCGCAGGGTGGCTGGTAGCAACTGTATGAGAGTTGCTGGGAATCGATCTGAATGGCGTGCAATTGGAGAGTCGTATGCCCAGCAGTGCTGTATGCTGATCATGATGATGACATGTAGCATGTAAATCTTGTCGTTGTGGCTATATATAGTTGGGGGAGGCCTATGTCCAGCAGTGGACATCTTACAGCTAAATGATGATCATGTGAAAAGTTTATTCAGCCCACCACGTAAGTCTCCTTACAATTTGTAATCTCAGAAAGTGTTGAACGGATTTTATTAAGGTTTTGATAGAGTGACTCTAGGAGAAGGTTTTATGTGTATAATTAACACATATTGTGTAGTTTATTAGCTAAGCTGTAAAGGTTTATGTCAAGGAAGTAATAAAACCAGTCCGCGTGAAGCTGAGCCGGGTAAACAGGCAAATAAAAACTAAACATGTTACTTTTAAAATAGTAGGTATTTTAGCAACATGTTTAGTTTTTATTTGGTAGTTTGCCCCGGCTATATTTAAATTAAGCGGTAATTTTCAAGTCATAACTTGAAAATTACCGCTTAAGTATGACATTCAGTTTGTTGTTCCATAGAACAACAAACTGAATGTCATACTTAACACAGTTCAAATTCTATTGCAACTAAAAACTTATTAGGGACCTTTTTGTAACAAATGGTCACTCAAAAATCAACCTACAATACATTTCACTAAAGTAAATAACTGATTAAGTGGCGATTGAATGTAAATTATCTGAGATTATGAACACTGCTATACACATCATGTGCTTTTTCACCAACTGTATTGGGCTCGGCTTCCAGTTGAAATAATTCTTTAATTTTTTTTTTGCATGAACACAGACTGACTTTAGAGCTGGGTTAACCTGTATTTCAGGAGATGGCGACTTCTCCCAGTAAGGTTACATTTCAGCAAGTTTGCATAAAACATAAAAACTCACACATCCATATTATTGTTAGTAAGTAGCACAAAAATACTTACTTAACAGCAAAAAGCGAAAAATCACGCAAAAATGAAGTCATGTTTAAAAATAAAATTATAATTAAAACAAATTAAATAAATCCAGTTAAATACCAGTGTTTTATATGGAGCGACAGCCTGTCTGACCTCTACAGCCCAGTTACTGGGTAGTACGATACACGTTGATTGGTTGTCAGTATTTATTTAAACTTTTCACACAAACGGAGACGCGGGGCGTCGCGCGTCGCGTGCGGCGTGGCGTCTTGCGGCGCGTCGTTCGATTTTCTATTTACGGAGCGGCGGCGCGTTAAGCGGCACTTATCATCGCACGCGTAAACACAAACGTATGGCAATATAAGACGTTGTTCATAGAGACGCGGGGCGGGAAGCGTGGCGGTGCCCGCCGCTGCGCCCGCGGCGAATCCTCAAGCGTGTAGCAAAGCCCGCGGCGGGCAACGCTGCGGCGCACGCGGGATACTCAATCAAACCGACCAGTTTTAGGTTAGCGGAAGACAGAAGCGCAAATTAAATTAATTAGTAATTACTAATAATTAAATAATTGCGTTCTGCAATTTCCAATTAGTGCAGAAGTGTGAAGTGCGGGCCGCGCCGCACGACGCGACGCGCAACGCCCCGCGTCTCCGTAAATGAGCACCATTCTCTACCAGTCAACCAAGGGTGGTGAAGAGATTAGATGGCAGGCGCTTTGGATGAAAGGAACAATGGTAAAAAACCGTCTTAGGCTTTCGGGTCCTTGACTACTCCTAACGACAAAATAAGTATTATTTTTAGGCTAAACGAGCGACATTGCTCCCAGAACAGATGGCCGATAGGGCTGAAAGGTTCTGGAGTGGCGACCGCGTACCGGAAGACGTAGCTTTGGAAAGACTCACACAAGGTAGACCCATGGACTTGTGAAGGCCGCAGGAATCAGCTGGATGCGGGAAACAGAACGGTCGAAGTGAAGGTGCTTGGGGGACGCCTATATCCAGCAGTAAACGTGTTGCGACTAAAATCATGATGAAACGAGTGGTTAGCTAGTAAATCAGTTTAGAAATTAAGCGACTAAGTTAATTTTTCCTTCACTGAAATATTTCCATTTATTTTCGCAATCACATTCAATTATTTCCATTTTTCCTTAAGGCTCCTTCCAATTTTACCGTAATGCTCTTTTCAAATTTTCCATTTTCCTTATGGCACCTACTTTGGCTTAAATAGCTTCCTTACTTTCGTGAAAACAGATCTTACGAAGCGGTTTTCTTCAGTGGTCCTAGAAATGTGGAGGTAAAGGTATCGTATCGAAAGTTTTTTTTGCTAGGCCCCTCGCCCACGGTGACTTTTTGTAGCGATGCTGTCGCGCGTTTACGAAACGCTACTAACGCGCGTTAGTCGCATTTGCAACGCGCTACAGAAGCGATGCCAACACGCTACAGCATCGCGACTGTATCGATGCAAACGCGCGACCGTGTCGGACGACATCGAGGAGAGAACGGAGGAAGAGTGGCGCGTGTGAGTGGAGAACCGAGCATCGGTGCAACTTGCATCGCGACAAAAGCACGACGTATCGCGTTTGCTTTACGACTCGTGGTGTGGGCGAGGGTAAACAGCTAGCGACTTTATCGATGCGAACCTGCGACAGCATCGCTACAAAAACTCGCGTGGGCTTAGCCATCATCGTGTGCCACTGCTGGGCTTAGGCGTTCTTCCTTTCCTTCCAAGCCTCATTATTTTGTTCGATCTCAGTACAGGTTTTCGGATTTTTTTAACCAACGTGTATTGTTCCTCTGTTTATTTTTTTAGAGCAGTGGCAGCCCAGTGTTAACGGCCGCGACTTACGAGTTGTAGGTCGTAGCTTCGAACCCAGACAGGCGCTTTACTTTGTGTAATTATTTCATCACAATCCGCACTGGGCCCGCGTGGTGGATTACAGCCCACTCCCTCTCGAAGAGAGGAGACCTACATATGTCCCAGCAGTGGGAATGAAAAAAGGCTGATTATGTATTGTGCCACTGCTAGGCAAAAGTCTCCCGCACAGCTTTCCACCCTACCCTGTGTATTGCCTTCTCCAGCAATATCATCTCTCATAAGCACCTCTAAGTCATCACGCCATCGAAAGTGTTTCCCGGTTCTCCCGCCCGTAAGTAATTTATTGCATTATAAATCTCTCCTGGAATTATGATCTTCACGTACACATAACAATGAACAGGGTGCCTTTGGAGAACCCTGTTCAGTTTTCAGTCAACGTTATCTATTGTCTCAGTAAAAACTTTACCTAGAAATAATCTATAAAACAATAATATTACTTACTACTGCTTACTTCGTGCCTCGGAAAGCAAGTTAAGCCGTTGGTCCCAGCTGTCATTCATAGATAAAGATCTATGAATGACAGACTGTCAAAGGACAGTCGTTACAGGTCGTCAGAAGCTCGAAAGTCTGACAACCAGTCTTACCAAGGGGTTTCGTATTACCCAGTGACTGGGTTGTGGAGGTCAGATAGGCACTCGCTTCATGTAAAATACTGGTACTCAGCTGCATCCGGTTAGACTGGAAGCCGACCCGAACATAGTTGGGAAAAGGTTAGGCAGATGATGATGCAATAAGAAAACAACGCATTATTTAAAATAATACTGTATTTGAAAACATGTGTGTGTTATTCTGTAAAGTTCACTGTAAGTTCACTGCTCACCTCACTCAAGTAAGCGCACAAAATTCGAAAGCGAACTCATTTGTTTTTAAAGTAAATAATCGCGAATTCACAACGAGACACCGTTCGAATTTCTAAGTGATGTTTAGAGAATAACTTTGCTGGCTTATCTTATATAACCATGAAGATTTTCTATTTATATCAGACCTGTTTGCGCAAAAATCATCAATTTAAACTAGGTCGGGTCGACCGCACAGGCTTCTTTGGTAACAAAATAGAAATGGTAATGTGAACCCATTGTCCAAAGGGTGAGAATTGCTTCTAAGAAAGGATGAAAACTACCTTTTTGCTGATATTTTTGTAGAAAAATATGAGGTGTATTTTCGTGTATTCGCAATATTTTTCTTATAATGTCAGCAGATCTGCTTTATTTGATTTATATTACGTGTTTTTGGTTATTATAAGTAAACCTGGTTATTATTTCTAGATTTATGAACATAAACGAAACCAAGGAGTATGTAAGGATCGTGGTAGGTGGCGTTCTGTATTTTCTGTCTACCCCCATAGGAAAAAGTCATGAATTTATGTATGTGCCTATGTATTTTGTAATTAATCATGTTTTTTTTCTTATTACAGGTAAGTTTGGACACAGTTTCTTACTGGTATGATAAGGTAATTTAAGATAAATATTTTAAAAAAATGGTTTTAATATAAGTATTTTTTTTTAAAATCAGACTACCTGTTTGTTTACCAATACTTACAATATTTAAAAGTTTCCTAAAGCTGTTCTTCGATTTTATGTAGCGATTTAAAGACATCAAAAAATGAAATAAAAATAATGACATTGCTTAAAATAAAAAGGAGGGCCTTTTTATAATTAAATTACCTAAAAATATTATACTTTCTTCCTGGAAAATTCCTTTCTAGTTGAATTGCAAAAATATAATTTTGTTTCAAAGAAAATAATTATTAAAATCAACGTCTCAAATATATAAAACACAGAATCTCTATTCAAGAAACTTCTTTAGGATAAAAAGATATAATAAAACGAAATAAAAATATTATATCAGAAAACGCTATGACCTATTCCTACCCATAAAAAGCAAACGAAACGATTCAGTAAAAGATTTCAGGCGTAATTAGGGCCTGCAAATAAAGTGTTGGTCTCGCTAAAATTCGGAGGCCGGGCCTTCAATTATAAAAGCTATAAAAACAAAATTAAGAGTAACGGAATTCGGAGAAATAACCGAATTAGGAGAAAATATTTTTGAGGCCTTTTCAGAGTTCCATTTGTATGTATTTCTGTTTTTATTGGGAGAAAAGGGGGACTTGATTAACCCTTTCATTTTTGGGCGTAGGTAATAAATTTTGTTGGTGACAGATGGTTGTCAAATAATTGAATTATCAACTGGATTCTCGATAGCCAATGAAAAACATACTGACTACCAGCTGCGTCCCGCGGTTTCACCCGCATAAGTTTTGATCTCGTGGGAATATCGGGATAAAAAGTATCCTGTATGTTAATCCTGGTTATACTTAAACCATCTGTGTCCAAATTTCATCCAAATCCGTTCAGTAGTTTTTGCGTGAAAGAGTAACAAACATCCATCCATCCATACAAACTTTTACGTTTATAATATTAGCAGGATAGAAAAGGTTTATTTTTAGGCATCTATTAGCATACCTTTTTAGGGCATTATTATTTATCTTAAAACATGACTTTGGAATTCGAACGGCATCTCGTTCTGAATCCGCAATGATTTACTTTAAAAACAAATGAGTTCGATTTCAAATTGTGTTCTTACTTAACTTTACAGAATAGTACTACAGTAAATATCTTTTGACAAATGTTATTCTTTCAGTAATACATTGAGTAAGTAATACATTAATACATTGCCAATGAGCTGTGGGCCAAAATCCACATGGAGCCCTGACACAGCTAGAAGGCGTCGCGGCAGACCCCGTAGACGAGCGCGGGACGAGCTGGACAAAACAAACGACCAGTGGTCTACTTTAGCCCTGGATCGAAAGAGCTGGAAGTCATGGGGAGCGGCCTTTGTCCAGCTGTGGGATAATGCAGGCTAACAGTAACAGTAATACATTTGGCGAAAATCTACCCTAAAGACAGAACGAGCTAACATAACAGCACGCCTGTGTTTCTCGAAGTTGAGCAGAGGTGTACCTTATAGAGGTGAACCTTACTAAGAACACTAACATTTTGCCAGTAATGTTTAAGTCTCATGTAAAAAGGGGCGAGCTAATTGCCATCAACTGGCACAAATGCAGACTCCGCGTACTGAGAAATTCCAGATGGAAAATCACAACTTGAAACAAATTCCGACCTTGGAGTCGAACTCAAGAGCTAGCAGTAACACTTGTGTCCCATCGAGACAATCAGCTCAAATATTGATCTTTAAAAACAAGTCCGCTTACATTGCTTCCTCTTCCAATGAAGGCTTTTTAGGGTTCCGTAGGTACCTCGAAAGGAAAAAAACGGAACCATTATAGGATCACTTTGTTGTCCGTCCGTCCGTCTGTCTGTCAAGACCCTTATTCTCAGGAACGCGTGGAGGTATCAAGCTGGAATTTATATCAAATACTCAGGTCTACTGACACTTGGAGCTGTGAAAAAATCAAACTTCTAAGCCATCGTAATAAAAAAATACAGCCGTTTATGCCGTAAATTTTCGACACTCGCAAGGGAATCAAAACCTACAGGGTACTTCCCGTGAACTCAGAATCTTGAAATTTGGTACGAAGTCTTATAGCTTAGATAAAGGAAAAATTGCGAAAACCGTAAATTTGTAGTTACATACCTACAAATTCGTACGGAACCCTCGGTACGCGAGTCCGACTCGCACTTGACCGTTTTTTTTTTTTAATAAAGATAAGTTGACAAACCCACCTACCCAGAAAAAAGAATAAAACTTTTAAATAAAAAGTTAAAAACCAAATACATTTTCTCCTCAAGATAAATATGTAAATACGTACCGAAACGCGCTCTACAATAGAGATTGGAACAAATTGAAAGGACTCTACAAACGGCTATTGAAAGTAGAGCTCTCTTTTAAATGTTCTCGTTAAAACTCTGGGTGCCTTTTTAAAAGCTCGCCGCTTGCTGTGACCATGATTTGAGTTTTAAAATTTTAATTCAATTTAGATTTTAAATTTTAAACTTCAGTTTTCGACATTGGTTTTTTAAAAGGTAGAGATTATTTTTGCAAGCTTCATGTTATTTTTTAAAAACATGTTGATAGGTTTTCTAAAATGCTTTTGAGGTAAATATAATCGAAGAAAACATTGTTTTTGCTGCTTGAAAATACTGTTTGACCATTTTTTGACAATAAAGTTGTGTTAAAAGACTTTAAGGATCGCTACGTAGGTGTTTTTTTTTTTTAATGAAGATAGTTTATTTTTCTTCAGTACCTACACAATAACACAATTTACATTTGTCTCAGTTCCAGCCCGGAGTCTGAATTTGTACCCGGTTGATAGCAATAGGCTCGCCCCTTATTAAATAGGGGCTTAAACATATTATGTAACTTATGAAATGTGGGTGCACAATAGACACAACTCTGCCTAACTCTTTGGGAAATTCAGATGTGATTTTATAATGTGTTCTGTTGTAACATTTCTTTTTAGTTTTTCGCTGTCAAAAATACTTATAATATAACATAATACATATAAGAATGAATAAAAAATCGTGTTATCTTTCAAATAATACAATACATTAATTACTAGCCCCGAAACACGCAACATAAGGCAATCAATTACATTCACAAAATCTCTCTCATTTAATGAACACGAGACAATCTCTTGTAATCAAGTCAAGTCATAAAATAACACTAGCGTACTATTTCTCCACTAATAGCATTAGGCTGGCAGTCCATTGTAGCAAAGTAATTAAGGTAGACACCGTATTGGTACATATTACAAGCCAGATTTTTTTCGTCGCATAATTCTCAAAATTTTGAGCGTAAACTATTATATTTTATATTATTATAATAAAGGGAATTCAATCAACTAAAGAAATACCTAAAATTTATTCCACTCAGCCGTGCATTCTTTTTTTTATTTAATTAAAACTGCAAAATTTGTTTAGTTTTTGTGGTCATTCGAATCAACAAACATCAAACGCATTGCTATTTGGAACCTTATTTGTAGCCGCGATGCGCCATTGTCAACTACCTAAAAATTTTCTTCTTACCTCGCCTTAAGCGGAAGAAGCCTCGGCGCTCCAAAGCGGAGATGTACGAAAGGGTGGGGTGTCGAAAACAACCAATAGGATTCCGTTGTTTAATTATCTCCGCTTAGCTTTGCTTCAATGGACTCGGGTCAAACGTAGGCGAGAGGAAAGGCGAGCGGTGTGCGACTAACAGCCAGCATCGTTCATCTCCGCTCGAACCAAAACACATCTTCATTCAACTTCGGTGGATACAGCCTAGTTGATAAAGCCTCCCCTCTTCTCTTTACTCCGCTTAGTTGGATACCGGACTGGCCCCAACCGGTCTGCGAAGCAAGTAAGCAGAGAAAAGCGAAATAGCAATGTAGTGGAGTGTTCTTATCCGCTGAAGCGGAGCGGCACGAACAGATACCTTTGAAACGGAGAAATCAAGCGGAAACAGCATTTCGTAGTTGAAATTAAAAATAATTTCCACTTCACTTTAATCATGATCATTCAAGCATGGCAAAGTGGAACACGTGAATTTTGTGTGCATACACACGAGCGGCAACGACGGAGGCATCTGCAACCATCGACTACATGTCGCTCGTGTACCGAGGACCGCACTCAAATAAACGAGCGACATTATCTGCCGCCGACACGTGTCGACGGTGACAGTTGCCTCTGTCGTCCACGCGTGTCGTTCTTGTATATGCTCACTAATACCCTGTCCAGTAGGTAACCCGTTTTTTGACAGATGGATAAGTATGCATAACATTTTTTTTTTTTTGTCGTATCTAATACACGTACGGTATTATAACGTCTGGTAAGAAGTCATAAATAACATACTTAATTCAATAAGATAAAGCAGTTTATGTATTTATTTTATCACGCATTTTGAAGTTAACTTTTACGTAATCTGGAATAGTTATGTTTTAGGAGAGCTGTCAAAAAACGGTTCACATACTGGACAAGGTATAGTGGAATTCTATGTTTTCCTAGCTCATCAAGTCTCCGTTCTAATGGACAGGCGGCCTTACTACGTCATTTTCTTTATCACCGAACAAAGTTACTTTACTACTAGTAATAAAATCTAATAGACGACGGAGTTTTACCGAACTAGTTTCCCGGAGTTATTTCTTACGACAATATTCATACGGTTTATGTCCGAGAATAATCATAGACGTTATTATTGTTCTACTAGGGTATTGTAATGTCAGACCATTATTAGACGATTATTAATATCTTGAAGTCTTGTAGACTTATTTACATTTTGTTCGATATAGAGGGGCTTGCGGCTAAGTAATACCAGCCGCACGGGTCCATTAATCAGGTTAAGCTACGCTTGCCGCGGTTGGTCCGTGGATGGGTGACCATTTTCATATACCAAGAACTCTCTGTGCCTCGAAAATCAAGTTGTTGCTGTTGGCCCCGACTGTCATTCGTGGATCTTTGACAGTCGTTACGGGACGTCAGAAGCCCGTCTGACTACCAGTTTTTACCCAGTAACTGGGTTGTGAGGTCAGATAGGCAGTTTCTTCATGTAAAATACTGGTATTCAGCTGCATCCGAACCCAACATAGTTGGGAAAAGGCAAGGCATATGATGAGTTAATTTCGTATAAGCAGTTCATCTAATTCCAATAAAATTATTCAAACAACTGAATCCTCACCTCCCGCATAATATTCAGTCCGGGATGATAATAAATCAGTGTCACCCCACTATTTGCGGGTGAAATTAAATTCTTTTCCCAACACGGCTCAGCGTAATGTAAAAATACTTCGGAATCATATTTATACGTTAAGAGATCTTTTTCTCGGTAAAATATTTATGCTTTCTCGGTAAAACGATTGTGGTTTTTCGGTAAATTTGTGTGTAGGAAGGATAAATTGGTACGATTACTTGCTGTCACGGTGAATAATTTATTGTCTTTGTCGAAAGCGTAGGCCGGTTTTATAGTTTCCTTATAAGCACCAGAAAATAGACCAGAAAAATAAAACACTTTTTGTCTGAAATTTTGTCGGATATTCATATGTTCGAAAAAAAAATCTGCTCAACAACGTAAACAACGCAATGAATGTTGTTGAACTGTCAAAAATACTTTGTAAAGCTTTTTTTATTATTTTGATGATTGTGAATGTGATAATGAGTTAATTATTTTCTTTTGTATTTATTTTTTCTCAGTTAGTTTTAGTTATGGTCTGGCATCTTGAGTAACTTATGCGGCATGCCCAAATGTCCTTTCTTTGGTATTGTTCGTCGAATCGTTGAGCTCCTTAAGTTTTGAGTTGAGCTGCATGATTACTGACAATTATACGTGCACTGACTGGACAGTTCCACTCAATCTGTGTGGGTCTTTCCTCAAAAGACCATTTCAGACACCAATCTACATGGTCTTCACATGATCTGACCAAGATTATGTCTGGACTTTAAAAGAGACTGCGACCTCTGAGTTTGTTTCGGCCTTTCTTCTTAGAGTAGTCAGATAGGAAACGCCGACCTCATCCAGTTTTTAAAAATATGATTGACTTGTAAAAATGTTTGTAGGTATACAAACTTACTTAAATAAATTAAATCATTTATCATTTAATAAAAGCCATTCCTACTATTAGTTTGTTACGCAATTACCCCGATGATAGGTATGTTAACTAAAATCTATACAGTGGGGCAGGGACATTGACGTGCAAACTATAACCAGCACATGATATTAGACCCAATAGTCGGAATTTTCGGAAAAAAAAAAAAAATCTTCTGTTTCATAGAAAAGTGCAATACCTACGCGGTCAAAATGTATGGAACAGCAAATTTTTTTTTTTAATAACCGACGAAAAATGTCGTCGCTATGGGTCTAAACTCGTGTGCTGAATCCATGGTTGCAGTTTGCTCGTCGATGTCCTTGCCACCCTGTATAGAGGCGGTGATGTAGGCCTAGAAATAAATATTTTTTCTTACTTTTCTTTCCTTTAAAGTTAAGTTGGCAAGTCTTTCTGCTAAAAACAGTCAACTGCTATCACCAAGGTTGAGCAGCCCTTTAACTGCAGTTCGCTATAGAAATCATTGGAAAGCAATTGTACAATTTATACTCTATCTCAAACGGGTTTTCTTAATAGAAAATTTCCTGTCCAATTCTATCAGGCAAGCCATATAAAATACTATGCCATTTTATCAGCAATATAAACGAAGCGAGTCAGAGCTCGACACGTGCCGACATACGGTTTTCAATATATTTTGCACTCTCTAATTTTGTTTTAAGGCTTCACTGACTTGCCCTTGGACGGGAGTCAACAGTCGACTCCCTATTATCGCTAGCACGATATGAGCAAGCGTGACGATCATGGTTCGTTCCTGTATGAGAAAAAAAAGATGAAAAAGTGTTTTCCCTCCGAAGGGAAAATAAGTTTTATTTACATGCTGACTTTGAGTTCTTTCGCAATCTTTATGGGGGTAAAAGAATTATGGGACCAACTCTGAAATAGCCAATGAAAGCATTTCTGCTTTTTACAGTTTGGCTGAAATAGCAGACCATATTTTAGATCTTGGTCACATAATAATATTTATATTTAACTGTTTTTTTTTTTTTGTTAACATATTTGAAAATGTATTGAATAAGTAACGAAAGACCAAAAGACGCAGCATTGGAAGGCCTCCCACAAGGTGGACCTACGAAATTGTGAAGGCCGCAGGAACCCGTTGTATGCGAGAAGCACAGAACCGGTCGACGTGGAGGTGCTTGGGGGAGGCCTATGTCCAGCAGTGGACGTCTTTCGGCTGAAATGATGATGATGATGAAGTAAGAAAATGAATAAACGAGAAAATTACTTTATTTTCAAGCAACTAAGGCCCATAGACAAAACACACAAAAAACTCTTACAAAATACACAGTAAAACTAAAAGTTGGTTGGTTTGGTAGTGTAAGTAAAATTGTTGTTGTTGCTGTGCTGTTTTATTCTGGTTGTTGTTTGTATTTATTGTATATGGTATACCGCAGACTATCTGCAGCATTGTCTCTCCTTCTCCTTCTAAATCCATCCAAAGGTTGTCTTTTAAAGATCGCTCTTAGCGATAAGACCGCCCATTGTGTCACCCTTTGTAAAATTTTAAATTTATATCTGTAATTCATATGCTGTACATAATAAAGAGTATTCTATTCTACTCTATGCTTTCTTTCAGTCCCTAGAGGAGGCTCGTATATTTTTTTATTTAAAAACAAAACATTATTACATAATCAAAGTCAGACCACACAAATAAGCTCTTAACCAAGATTAATTCCCGAAATATGACTGTCACAATTCCTTTCAAGTTTACTGAAGTAATATTACATTATTTCAGCAACAATAGCCATTCTGATAGTGTAATGAAACCCATGTAATGTTTGAGTGTTCATTATTCATTTAATGTTGGGAGCACTGCTTTTGTTTCATACCGAGACCTCGAAAAGCTCATCAAGCTGTCGGTCCCAGCTGTCATTTGTACATCTTTGACAGTTGTTATGGGTAGTTAAAAGCCCGAAAACCTGTCAACCGGTCTGCGACGGAATATCAGATTCTATCTAAAAAAAAAAATGCTCTAAACATCACTTTGAAATTCGAATCTTGTTGTGAATCCGCGATGATTTACTTTAAAAACAAATGAGTTCCCTTTTCGATTGCATATCGTGTGACTGATTGCCAGACTTTCGGGATTCTGACTGTCCATAGCGACTGTCAAACATCCGCGAATGACAGCCGGGACCAACGGCTTAACGTGCTTTTGGATGCACGGAGGGGTCTCGGTATGTAAAGATGGTCATCCATCCACAGACCAACTGCGGCAAGCGTAGTTTAACCTGATCGATCGGCCTGTGTAGCTGTTATTATTTAGCCACGGGCCCCTAGGATGATGAATGGGTAGGTAATCATTCTTTTCAATGATTCTGATGCATTTTAAAAGCTGTTATTAAACAAAAGCCAGTTTCAAAAATAACTTACAAGCCCAATTCCGTTCATTGTTCATCTACTGACAATGGTATTCCCCCGGAAGGTAACTTTACCCTAAACCGCAGGCATCTTTGTGTGACGCTAAATTCCGGAAAACTGAGGGTAGTCCCACGAAAGGTTGTGGACAAATAAATTCCTGGACGTATTGTTTGCTACAATATGTCTGGAAAACATAATGAATCTCACTCTAGGATTGATAGTTTTATCACATTGAATTAACTGTTATAAATCTTGAAATATGTATGTAGATTTGGATAGCTAATCACAACCACTCACATACGCTTCCGTACCGTTTTGTACAGACGCCAGCAGGTCAAGCTACCCGAAAATGTCAAATTTTCCCCAACAACCTTGAACCTTAATACTTTAGCGATAAAGTTGAAAATCTATTAAAGAAATTTGACAGATTGTAGCAGCTTGATGTGCTGGCGTCTGTACATCAATCAATGTTATCGTAGGAATTCTCTAAACGTTGTTCAGTGTAAATCAAATAAACAACCGTTATTTTTCCAACTGCTGTTTGCTGTCGGAGGCAAGGCAAATCAGGTTATCGAAATATGTTTGTATCATTTTTGCCTGTCAGATGGTTGTGAATAGCTTTGCTGTTGTGTTATAATTAAATATATTGAAAGTGCCATTGAATACGTAACAGAGAAACCGATTGGTCAGCCAATGTGCGCTTTTGTGGACGTCCACGGTATCTATATATAAGCTAGTTGCATGGTAAACTCTTCTTGCGCGATGCAGGATTTTGCGTGACATCAGTGTGATGCGTAGTTCGCATGTGGCGATGTAGATGCCGCCACAAAGCAACTGCCTATCTGATCTCCACAACCAATTTACTGTGTAACACATCTTGAAAGGACTTTTAGTTGGTGGTATAATTGAACCCGGTTTATCTGGAAGGGCACCCCGATAAAGTTGGAAAGGCTACTCAGATGATCAGGATGTAACTTATTATAAGTTCTATAATACCGCTCCGCTCATCGCTCCGCTTTCTCTGCTTTCAGACCACAGCTTTACCCTGTCTAAAGCGTCGAACAAAATGCCTCAAGTTCCTGACCTCTACAAAAATATTTCAAGAATTGTTTACAAAGAAAACTTTGTAAAGTTCCCTCTGTGGAGCAAAGACGGTTGGAATATGTTAAATTGGTAATAAGTTACGGATAACAGTATTGAATGATGGGACGTTTTAAGTATTTTTTTAGGAAATTGAAGGAAAACAGCTGTTTTTCTTTCTTTAGTGGGGTTGAAAACTGGAAATATTTCATAATGATTATGCGGGCTTTAGTGGGACCTAATCGATGGTTCTCATAGCCCATTTATCATCTGACATTTACCAGATATGTCCCACTTAAGTTCGTGGCAGGCCGAGATGAAGATGGCAGGACAAGCTTGACTCCTACCGAAAAGACTGGCCGGCACTCGCAAAAGACAGAATAGGCTAGTTTCCAAAAAAAATCTAATTAGTCCGTCAGTTAGATTATCAAAAAATATTGGACCCGTATTTATTCTTTTGTCAATTATATAAAAAATTATGAAGATATCGCCCGTTAAAGTTCCGCGTGACGTCACTTGCCTGCCTTGCCTTGCTACACTTTTGGCTACTTGTTACACTGGCGTGACGTCACCTCCCACTCTCAAATTATGACGCGCTTTATCTTTGTCATTTTTAGTTTGATTGACAAAAGAAAAAATACATGTCCACTAATTTTCGATAATCTAACTGACGGACTGAATATAATAATTCTTTTTTACCCAGGAAACTACCCTTTTGCGTGGAAAAGGAAGAGGGAGACTTGTCCTACAGTGGGACAATACAGGCTAGTTAGATAGATAGATAGATGCGGGCCTTACATAGGTGACTAATGTACTGTCTAAATGTCAATTCGGCTAGGGAAGTGACTAAAATCGCAAGTTCCAAAGTAGAGTAGGTGCTTTTGTCGTGCGGCGACTGGTCGCATGCGGCAGGTGAATAAAATCGACCGAGAAAACGCTCAGTCGCAGGCGACCGCCTGCCGCATGAAGGTAAACATTTGCGATTTTTATCGACCTGTAGTGTGGCGATTCGGCTTGTGGGGCGATTTGGTAAGCGATCAGCCGCACGATGAAAATTGACCTAGTGTAAATCCCCCATTAACTTATGAACGTTTATGAGATACTCAATTGTAGTGTAGACTCAAAGCGGGTTGAGGTTGTGTCAAAAGGAATTGGTCTTTTTTAGGAGCAATTCTCAACCTTTGCAAAGTGGGTTGACATTTCCATTTCTATTTTGTTACTTATAAAATACTATACGGTCGAGCCAACCTTGTTTAAATTGATGATTTTTACGCAAACAGGTCCAATAGAAACGAAAACCTTCATTGTTAGAATTCTAGCTGGTAGTGTTATTCTCTAAACATCGCTTTGAAATTCGAACGGTGTCTCGTTGTGAATCCGCGATGATTTACTTTAAAAACAAATGAGTTCGATTTCGAATTGTGTGCGCTCACTTGAGTGAGGTGAGCAGTGAACTTCATTCATAGATTATTTTACACTGTGGACAAACTTTAGCTAAAGTCATGATATTATTCTAAGTCACGTAACAATACTAACTTAGAAATGCACTTACTGTATTCAATTAAGTGAACCTGTAATTCGGTTAGTGCGCTACTGCGGTTGAACCAGGTGGCAGAAAGTTATAAATAACCACAGTTAAGCCCCCACCGACTAAAATAAACGGTTTAAACGATT
This sequence comes from Apamea anceps, assembly GCA_951799955.1. NCBI lineage: Eukaryota > Metazoa > Arthropoda > Insecta > Lepidoptera > Noctuidae > Apamea > Apamea anceps. Next base: position 5,598,389 of record OX637528.1, read on the forward strand.
TGCATACGGCTTTGGGCACACAAATGGGAGGAATATAATTTGTTAAATTATTTTGGATGTGATAAATTAAAAATAATTACAGTAAATGAGATATTTGAGGGAATAAAATCCTGACGTACACTACTCGCAAAACTTTTCTGTCTGTAAGTCCATTAATGATCATAGATGATGATTTTTTTTCTTTAGTACAGGTACTGACATACACTCTTTTCTGTAATAAATCAAAATAAATAATCCAATTAGTAATCAGTATTTTTCTGAAAAAAAAAATTATTCATATCATCATTATCATCATCATCTGCCTAGCCTTTTCCCAACTATGTTGGGGTCGGCTGAATACCAGTATTTTACATGGAGCGACTGCCTATCTGACCTCCACAACCCAGTTACTGGGTAATACGATACCCCTTGATAAGACTGGTTGTCAGACTTTCGGGCTTTTGCCTACCCGTAACGACTGTCAAAGATCCACGAATGACAGCCGGGACCAACGGCTTAACGTGCTTTCCGAGGCACGGAGGGGTCTCGGTATGCAAAGATGGTCACCCATTCACAGACTTATTATATATGACTCAGAATTATTATTATTATTATTAAAAGCCTGCAAACATGCATGTCCCCCTTCAGGGTAAATGCCTCTCTACTATATTTCCACTTCTCTCTGTTGAAAGCATCTGAGGACCAGTTCTTTTTGAAGGATTCCAGCTTATCCTGCCAGATGGCAGGATGAGCTGGAATGGCAAGCGACGTCGCGGCAGGCCCAGATGGAGATCCGTCTGGGCCTGCCGCGATGTCGCTTGGCATTAAGAGGTTAATAACTCGGAAACAAAACAAAACATATATATTTTTATTTTATTTATTAAGGGATAATAAACAACTACAACATATGTAACAAATAAGGTTAACAAAACTTTAGGAAGTAATGTTGCAGTCCACTGCATTATCCGCAGATAGGACATATTAAGAGATCAGAGGTTGCCACTAGACGAGATAGATTTCCATGTAGATACTCGTTTCATTTTATTCAGAGGACTATGCAGTCACTGAGTCACTGTGACAGATATGCAAACCGTTAAAAGTATGGGCTTGTGATGTTAAAATCCCACTAGAGAATCTCAAAAATATTAAAAAAACGGTTTTTAAATGATTCTGGAACATTTAAAATGGTTCTCCTGTGTATTTGGAACAAAACACTGAAAAGGAAAATAAACTGCCTTATTGTCACAGAACCACGTGCATATAAAATAAACGTCAACTTGAATAGATTATGTTAAGTACTTAAAACAAGCTAGATACATAATTATTATTACTACCTGAAGTGCATCTCTTTAATATATTTATGTAACACTGTCTCATACGCACACGTGACTGACAGTTGACATTAGTGACAGCTATCTCACGTCATCATCATCATCATTTCAGCCGAAAGACGTCCATTTCTAGACATAGGCCTCCCCCAAGCACCTCCACTTCGACCGGTTCTGTGTTTCTCGTATCCAACGGGTTCCTGCGGCCTTCACAAGGCCGTCGGTCCACCTTGTGGGCTTTCCAAACCTACGTCTTCCGGTACGCGGTCGTCACTCCAGAACCTTTCGGCGCCATCGGCCGTCTGTTCGCGAGCAATGTGCCCTGCCTACTGCCAATTAAGTTTGGCAACTCTTCGGGCTATCTCACGTAGCTGTCACTAATGTCAGCTGTCATTCACCACAAATGGCGGGAAAACGGTTGAAAGGGACGAGTTGAGTGCTCGAAATGTGTGGTGATGAGTGAATTACGTGATATAATAATACCTTTTTTTTCTTACGCACTTATTACTCATTTAACTAATAATATGATCTAAAGTAAAACTATTGTAACATTTTTTTTTTCTGTTTATTTATTTAATTTATTATTATTTATTTATTTATTTAATTACAGAACAGTCTCTATTAGAATAACAGAGGGGCACTTCTCGTAACTTTAAGAACGTTCACAGTCTGATTTCAGTCTAAATCTGTCAAAAATGCCCCTAATTTCTCTACACTTTTCACAAGTTTTTGACATTTTTGTTTGTCGCCAAGATGAGACGGCGCCTAGATTTTGAACGTTTTAAATTACGAGAATTGGTCTTCTGTTATCCTATCGATAGCGGGATATAATCAACTTCAATATGGGATCAACAGGATTCTACACTACCAATTAAAAATTCACTTAGGGTGTGCTTCGAGTAGGTACTTGTATAGACGTTATACATCAAATAGCATCAAGAGAAAAAAAAAACCGACCATAATTTTAATGATCGTCCACAAATTAATTGACGTTTTAATTGATTTTACGGGTCACAGTCGAGCACCTGTCATTGGCAGATTAACGTCAAGTGAAATGAATTACCCTACGTCCATATTATTGTGGTTTATGAGCTTTTAATCCTAATAATATTATAAACGTGAAAGTTTGTATGGATGGATGTTTGTAACTCCTTTACGCCAAAACTACTGAACGGATTTGGATGAAATTTTGCACACAGATGGCTTATAACCAGGATTAACATATAGAATACTTTTTATCCCGATATTCCCACGGTATCGAAACTTATGCGGGTGAAACCGCGAGGCGCAGTTAGCTTTTATTAAAAACCAGACTACTGAAAAATAACATCCTAAAAAGTCATTATCTGCCAACCTTTTCCCAACTATATCGGGTCGGCTTCCAGTTTAACCGGATGCAGCTGAATACCAGTATTTTACATGGAGCGACTGCCTATCTGACAGGGTGTTGTGGCGTAGCCTATATCCAGCAGAGGACTGCGATAGGCTGACTTGAGTTTGATTGATTGATTGTTCAACACACCCTCACAGACATGTATGTCTTGTGACATGCATGTATGGGAGGGTGTGTGTGTGTTTTTATTTGATTTTTATTTGCTTTTTTATATAATATTTATTTTATTATCTTTATTTATTATAACGGACACACGCTTTCCTTTGTGTTTATTATTCTAGCGTATGGCCTGCGTGGTTGATTACGGCCCACTCCCTCTCACCGAGAGGAGGCCTGTGCCCCAGCAGTGGGAACATTATAGGATGATTATGTATTATGTATGTATGTATGGCAAGTTGGCAATTCATGGGTTGCAGCTGAAAATCAGCGTCAGGTGGTACACCTTGTGTTGTCATCTGATTTGATGCTGAGCTGAAGCACTTTTGGTAAACATTGTTTTCTTTTTTTTTTATAGTTTTAAGGTTTTTTTTTTTTGCTGTAATGCCGATAAACGCAGTTTTCTTGCTTTGATCAATACGTGTTCACTTTTAATTGCTTATTAAATAAAAAAATCCTGCAGAAAATATAAGCGAGCATTTTTGACAAAAAAAAAAAAACGTCACTTCATGTTTTTCGTAAAAAATGTATTAATATCGCTCCCAATAGGTCTCTAAAATAATAATTGCTAACTCTTAATTATTGCTGTTTATTCATTAGCTAGCGAATCCAAAACCATAAATTTTAAGCGAGGTGCGTAATTCACATGCAAACACTAATTAATTGGTATTTGTGCGTTGATTTATAATATACAGCTGAGGGCTGATAGGCGCTGCCAGGGTCGCGGGTTGTTCGAAAGAGTTACCGTGGCCCCTCGCACAGCCAACTGAAGGAACACGGGTGGGTTGCAGTCAGTAAAAGTCTGACATGTCCTGGGAGCTCCGCCCAGAGTGGGAAAAGTTATTTGATGATTTCCCACCAAAAAAAAAAAACATGACTGAGACAGCGGTTTTATAAATATCCCAATTTAGGGTTATTTAAGATCAAGTTATATACAGTTATAGTTAGTTTTATGCTATGTATTTTTGTGGTGTACAATAAAGTATATATATATAAATAAATAAATAAATAAGTTACATAGTTTCTTACCTCTTTTTTAACCGATTCCAAAAAAAGAAAAGGCTGCTTTCACTGAGATTCTTTGGCCGCTTTACGTTATTATTTTTCCGCTTGAAGGAAAAAAGCTCTCGAATTTTCTTAAACAAAGTTATGCTGAATATCTACGAGTAAGTCTTTGACATCGTTACCTACCCGATAAAGTCCTAATCATATTCCTGCCCTTGCCAATGATTAAAAAAAAAATCGATTAAAATTCTATTCTAATTCTAACTACCAATTTCATAGTTTACAGTTCATAACCGTGTTCTAGTCCAACCACGATCTAAGTACTAGCCTCAAATGTTAATCCTAAGTTACCTGTATTCTACAAATCTGCTTTTCGCTACCGCCCGTACCATAATCACAACCTAATCTTAATGATCCTTTGCATAATTTCCTAGGTATTACCAGCTTTATAATCCTATCGTTTGCCATCGAGTCTTATCTCGTTTTAACTCGTTCCATCTCTTTCTTACTTGACGTTATGAGGTATGTAGGTCAGTAGGATGAAGTTTTGAACTTGGTAGGTATAGAGTAGTATTTATAGGAGTTAGCTTATTGGAAAATGGTGGTGTAGTTATTGCAAAGCCCTGTTCCTCGTATCCACATGGGACAGGCACGGCTCATTGGAGGCATAACAGGCTAGTTGACAGTATTAAAAATACCTTATGAATTTTGTATTCTTCTGACCTTTTTTTTCGTGTTGAAGTCCTCATGGATACCGTTCCGGTCCGTTCTCCCAAGACGGAGGGTTATTACATACTCCTACCGACTAAAACCCTGCTGTTCTTACTCCTAACATCTGACCTAAAAATATATCAATACTCAAATGAATTTTGTAATGACTTTTAGTTAAATACATAATTTTTTTGAGAAATATTTGCGTAAAAATAATCTGAAAAAATGACATTGAAAGAAATCCAGAGTGAAAATCATTATTTTCACTCTGGATCTCCAGCGTTGTTCCTTTCAAGACCATTGATCTTGAAAGGAACAACGCTGATTGGTAGTGCGTCCTTCCCGCACAATGTAGCCCCCTGTTCACTAATCCACTAAATTAGTAAATCATTCCACTTAGAGTATCTTATTGTGTTGAAAGTTCTCTCAAATTACATAGTGAGATCGGTTTCGGGATAGGCTTCTAACAAAATGATGATTGGTTGAATGTTCCAATGTATCTGTAATTAATAACTACTACGCTTAATAAATAAATTGGTGTTTATTTTCTGCTTTACATTTTATTCATCATCATTGTTTTGAGATTTAAATGCCAGCACACATGAATTAAAATTTATTTATTTGTTTACGTAGGTGTAATGTAGTGGTACAGTCACGAGCACCAATATGTCAACACTTGGCAACTTTCAATTTCGATTTTTTCGTGAAATTACGAATGTAACGTTGAAATACGACACATTACATAAACCTATGGGTTCGAAAATGCTATATTCGTAACAACATAAAATTTCATTAAAAAATAAAGGAGTAAATCGCTTTTGAATAAAGCCGAGTGTGTACATACTTTTGCTCGTGACTGTACATTATGGTATAAAATAAAAATTTTGTTACGTCACTATGTGCTGCCTTGCAAAGCGTACAAATATTTCTTACACTGTAGGTAATGGGCTTACAGGTCTATATAATTATAAAAATACTGCTATGTACAGTCACGAGCAAAAGCATGTATTACACTCGGCTTTATTCAAAAGCGATTTACTGCTTTGTTTTTGAATGAAATTTCATGTTGTTACGAACATAGCATTTTTGAACCCATAGGTTTATGTAATGTATCGTATTTTAACGTTGCATTCGTTATTTCACGAAAAAATCGCATTTGAAAGTTGCCAAGTGTTGACATATTGGTGCTCGTGACTGTACTCGTAACAGTCTTAAATTTAGCAATAACATAAACAAAGAAAATAGTTTAAATTAAGGTAACAAATATTATTAACTAAACTTATTAACGAAAGTAAGAAAGTATGTTATTAATAAATCTGAGAAAATGGTATTACTGATTTTGTATTTCTTCTAAATATTCATTTATTTAATATGTCTTCTGTATCAAGAACCTATGAAGTGTGTTTGGAAGCTTTTATCGATTTAGGTAGTTTGTTGAATATTTTTGGAGCGAACCTAGGAAACTTTTCGAGAATAGGGCGGTAAACTCTGAGACGTTCTCGTTGTGTGGCTAGAACCAATATTAAATAGGGTAAAATGTTTTGGAAATACATTAATGCTGTCTCAATTTATTTACAATGGTCTGAGGGGCCTTTGCTTCACACACCTTTCAAAGGTCGCAATAAACAGATAAGAAATAAATGATAATAATGTAGACACAATTTGAGGGCCTTGTGGCTAAGAAATAACAGCCGCACGGGTCGTTCGATCAGGTTCAGCTACGCTTGCCGCGGTTGGTCCGTGGATGAGTGACCATCTTTACATACCAAGACCCCTCCATGCTTCGGAAAGCGCGTTAAACAGTAGGTCCCGGATGTCATTCGTAAATCTTTGACAGTCGTTACGGGTCGTCAGAAGCCTGAAAGTCTGACAACCAGTCTTAGCAAGGGGTATCGTATTACCCCATAAGTGGGTTATGGAGGTCAGATAGGTAGTCGATTCATGTAAAATACTTGTATTTAGCTGCATTTGGTTAGACTGGAAGCTGACCCCAACATTGTTGGGAAATGGCTAGGCAGATGATGAATCTAGACACCAATTCGCTGCTTTGCCTATAAATGGAAATGTCCAGCAATAACAATGAATTACTAATCAAAATGATGGTCGCAAAAACTTTTATATGACGGACCTACTACACAAACAAAATGTCACGGACAAAACAATTATCTTTTATTACTTTCCTCCCCAAATATAATAAAAAACTTCAAACGTCAATTTGTAAATGTTTGGTTACAATTCCTTATCTTATAACAGTCGAAAAACCTATAAAAACTTGCCAATCTCTTGTATATTTATAATGGCAAAATATATGAGTACGGAAAATATGTCAGGACACCAATTCAATAAAATAATCACCCTATGTGCCAAATGATAAAGTGCATTTTTAAATGTCAACAAGATCGGCATTAGTGTTTACAATTTTATGCCTAATTTAAACCCTAATCTTCTATACATAAGGTGTACTTTCTAATGACGTCAAGGTCACGTTCAATCTACAGACTTCTCATTGGGAAGTTACGTAATAATCAACGTTCACACTTTCACGTCAAATATAAACCTTAATTCTCTCTAAGTAAGGTGTATATTCCATTAACGTTAATTCCACTTTCAGTTTTCAAAACTTTCCTTTTATGAACCTTATTTGGTATTACGTTAAGGTATGTTTTCGTATGTAATGCGGTCTTCTCTATATTTGCATGGCAATCAGGGGGAGTAAAAACACATCGATTGTAGGTGCTTGTCATTCAATGCAGGTTGAGTTGACTAATTAGGGGATTACCTATCTCACGCGGCTTGGAGTTACCTTCTCATAAATAAGTTTAAGGGTCAGTAGGTAGAGTTTAGATAATCAATACTTATCAGAATATTACCGAGGTAACCGACATGGTCAGAAAAATTTCCAAATTTAAGTGGCAACAGGCACTGGCATTTCTGCGAGCAATGTGGTACCTTGCTCATAGAACAGACGGCCGATGGGGCTGAAAGGTTTTTGGAGTGGCGACCGCGTACCGGAAGACGTAGCGTTGGAAAGATGGACCGATGACCTTGTGAAGGGCGTAGGAATCCGCTGGATGCGAGAAGCACAGAAGCGGTCGATGTGGCGGTGCTTGGAAGGAAGAGGGTTGATGTTCGTTATTCATGACTTGTATTGGTCAAACTTTCTTTCAATACGCTAGTTAGAAGAAACAAAACATTGATACCGCTCCTAGATTTTATGATGAGGCCATGACATTATGAACCGATCTTTGAAAGACACTAGACTGGGCTTGCATAATTAGCCAATAACGTTCCCACTGCTGGGACGCAGGCTGCCTCTCTGTGAGAGAGAGAGGGCCGTAATCCACCACATGGGCACAGTACAGGGGGTTGGTTCTTGTTCCTCTTGGTGTTTTCCTTCATCGTTTTGAAAGCAGTGGCGATGATACAAATTACACACAGTGAAGTGTCTGACTACGATTATTGAACATACGACCTTCGTACTTGTTAATTGATGACGTTATCACTGGGCCTTCATAACTTTCAGCTGTAGACTGGCTTAGAACTAGTAAATGTGGTGTAAAGAAGGAAGCCTTTCCTCATCAGTAAGTTGTATGCCAAAAAACCTAAACAGTAAACAGTTACTAATTGGTTTAATATACCACCCAACATAAAATACTGTGTTTTGGCGTAGCTTGCATGTTGTATTGGCGTAGCACTATTGGCTACGGCGTAGCAATCCTCTACGGCGTAGCACATGCTTAGTTACGGCGTAGTGCTAGTTTGCTATGGCGTAGCTCGCTTTTGCGACAAATAAGGGCCCGTATTCCCGTAATTTAAAACGTTCAAAATCTAGTCGCAGTCTCATCTCGGCGACAAACAAATGTCAAAAACTTGTCATTAAGTAGCGGAATTAGAAGTATTTTTTGACAGATTGAGACTGAAATCAGACTGTGAACGTTCTTAAAATTACGAGGATTACCCCTAAGGTCGTTTTTCCTCCAGAACTTTTAAAAATATTATTTCTGTGATAAATTCTCACTGTTTAGTCACATTTCCTAGACACCTTCTAAGACCAATTTATCATTCCATCCAAATATGCAGACGCCTACTATGCATGTTCGTATGTTTGCACAGTCAGCGATACATCACCGTCGGAAGACGTAGCACTGCCCTAAATTAACCTAACTGACCTACATTCAAATACACACACACACACATACAGAGTGAGATTTTGAAGAGTAGTGTTATTCTCTAAGCATCACTTTGAAATTCGAACGGTGTCTCGTTCTGAATCCGCGATGATTTACTTTGAAGAAACAAATGAGTTCGGTTTCCAATTGTGTGCACTCAGTTAAGTGAGGTGAGAGTTACAGAATTATCCAAAAAAAAAATATATATATACACCTTTTGTATTGATAAACGCGGACTTTCTGAAATCTTTTTTTTTAATAGAAATAAAATCTTGAATCTTTTTTTTTTTTTATTTATGTTGGATGCCGGGTCAGCTTGGTCTGTCCTCAACATGGGGGCAGCAAGCCCTGACGCAACATATGTTCAGCGCGCTTGGGACGACGTCACGTCCAAGCTGATCCAGGAACAGATGTTGGTGGGTTCCTCGGGGGCTGATTTAGCCAGACTCAGGGCTGTATCGCAGCCGGAATCGGGGGCATGGTTGCACGCGCTTCCTTCACCTCACCTGGGCACGTTGCTTGATGACAACTCTTTGCGTGTGGCGGTGGCCTTCCGCCTGGGCTGCAAGGTGTGTGAACCCCACAGATGCACCTGCGGTTCCATGGTGGAGGCCGACGGCCATCACGCTTTGAGTTGTCGTCGTTGCTCGGGGAGGTTCCCGCGTCACCATGCGCTCAATGATATTGTTCGGAGGGCTTTTGTGTCGGCTGATATCCCCTGCCTGTTGGAGCCTCCGGGTCTGTGCAGGACTGACGGCAAGAGGCCGGACGGGCTGACCCTGGTGCCTTGGAGGAACGGCAAGTGCCTAATTTGGGACGCAACTTGCGTCAGCACTGTTGCTGCCAGCCACCTTGGTCGCACCGTCCACTCTTCGTCAGCAGCAGCGGAAGACGCCGCTGAGAGGAAGAGGGTGAAGTACGCACCGTTGCTGGACCGCTATCATTTTGTGCCCATTGCCGTGGAGACCATGGGTGCTTGGGGCACTGAGGCCAGGAAGCTCATTAGTGAGATAGGGCGCAAGCTCCGTGACAAAACAGGTGACTCCCGCTCCGGCTTGTTCTTGGTGCAAAGGTTAGCCATTGCAATCCAACGTGGCAATGCAGCAAGCGTTTTGGGCACCTTTGCGCCGGGAACAGTTCGGGGCGGGTTATTTGACTAGGCGGACGTGTTGTTCTTGTCCTTATATTATATTTGAGTTTATAATTTGTAATAGATATATGTGTATCTTTATTTAATTTTTAAACTAATGTAAACATAGAAATAAAATAGTTTCTGTTTGATTTTTATACAAGATGATTTATTGGACATAGTTTTCTAACATCATAATATTGTCCTATTGGAATAACTACCATAATGATCTCCCTTCATAACCTATTTACATATTTAACACATTTTGGCACACAGTGTCACTTAACTTCAAAAACTTGTGCCAAGTTAAATTGTCATATGCCAAAGTTTAAACATTAACATCTTTTCTTTTCTCATCGGTGGCAACTGTTATATATGTTAACTGTTAAATATTAGACATTGAAAACTTAGTATTTTAATAAAAAATGGTGAAAGAGTAACGCGCGCGTTTAATACGCACGGTCGGGCTGGTCCACAAATTCAGGGTTGCTCAGCGCGCTATGGAGCGAGCTATGCTCGGTGTCTCTTTGAAGGATAAAATCAGGAATGAAATTATCCGGAAAAGAACCGGATTTACCGACATCGCTTGCAAAGTAAGCAAAATGAAGTAGCAGTGGACTGGCAATGTCTGTCGAAGGACCGATGGCCGGTGGAGCAGACGAGTCTAGAGTGGAGACCGCGTATCGGCAAGCGTAGTGTGGGACGCCCCCCAGCTATATAGATGGACGACATTACGAAGGTGGCTGGGACGGACTGGATGGGGAAGGCGGAGGACAGGGAGTTGTGGCGCTGCCTGGGAGAGGCCTATGTCCAGCAGTGGACTGCGGTAGGCTGAGTTGATTGATCAGTTTGCTTTTTATGCCACACAAATATAGCCAGCTCACTGCCGTGTCAGCTTGCTTACTGCAACTGCTAGCTACGTCGAGTGATACGAATCTAATAACAAAACTCGATAATTCTATTTAGTTCAAGACACTGCCGACGTAAGTTTCAAGCGTCTAAGACCCAATCAATACTAGATTGAAATAGTTTATTAGTCAATTAACTATGAATAGTTCTGTAAACTCATTGATTGAAGATGCGAATCAATGGGAGTGGATTATGTCTGATTTAATTGATTCCTCGATGGGATGCGGCGTATCTTGGTGTGCCCTTTGTGTTTTGAGAAGGTTGGGTAGATGTGTGAGATGCGTTCATGAATGACTCTCGGAAAGCTGCCACATCTGCGGCATATCAGACGATCAGTGGGCCAAACTTACGACACAGTGGGTCCCGCTTAATTGCAAAGGACATCGCGGCAGGCCCAGACGGAACTGGCAGGATGAGCTGGACTCCTTTGATTGTGGTTGGTTCTTGCCAGCTCTGGACCAAAAGATGGAAAGTGCCCAACAGTGGGACATTAATGACTGATAAATAAATAGGTGACCTATTTATCGATTGACGGTGAGGACTGCAATGATGCTGTATTTGGTTACTAAAACTATTAACAAAAATGCCAATTGACTTAAAAAAACTTGCGAATATGAACAGAAAAGAAAAGTCTTCCAGTTTTGTGTGGTTTTGAAAGAGGTGTTAGGTGTTACAAATTATTAGCTTGTATTCAGTTACTTCAAAAACCGCTACTAATGTTAATATTTTGCTAACTTTACTTTGTCTCATAACTATTTATTTTATTATTTATATACACACAGTAAAATACATAGGGATATGGCATAACTATATTTGACATCACGGCAATAATTTTAACACAATGTGTTGCGTTAAGAAATGAATAACTTATGACTTTTTATGAAACCTTCAGTCTATTTCTACCAAATGAAAAAAAGTATCACGTAAATTGGCCCATAAATCACGAGGAAACTGGTGCCCATACATAATGAGACTCCGAATACACAACCTCTTTTCTAAAGTCATACACGTGTCGCGGAAGCAACCTTGAGCGCGCGACAATATTCTGCCGGATTTTCAAATCCATCGTGGACACATCTCACAGTCTCCTCCAAGCAATCATTATTTGCCACGAGTATGTTTACTGTGCAAGTTTACTGATTGCCAATTATGACATAGATCACTTCTGATAATTTTGTCTCTAGAAATAGGTTACTAATTAAAACACACGTTGCGTGATAGGTGATCCGCTCCTAGTAAACCAACGCATGGTTTAACTATTGCAATGGCTTCAATGGCGCTTTATGCTCATTGCTTAATCAGCCTATAATGTTCTCACTGTTGGGACACAGGCCTTCTCAAATCGGCTGTAATCTACCACACGGACCCAGTGCAGGTTGGTAGATGTCATATATTATGTCTTCGAATTTTTGGTTCTACGACATGACGGATGTTGTGTCTGGTGGGAAACTGCCCAACGATTGATGTGGGGACGTTGTTGCGTGTCTGTATGCGCGATGATTTTGGGTGACGTCAGTTGGATGGTTGACGTCGTCAACTTGTTTTGCTTCTACACGGCCAATAACTCCACATCACACAAGAAATACACAAAACATTTTCAATATAAAAGAGATACGTCTGAATTTCAATTTCCAGTTCAAAAGAAACTAAGTACATTATCCTAACTTGTAAGTAACGTAAGTTTAAGTTAACCGTGTGAGCGTGTACTTTAAACATTGTTTGAACTCTTTACAAAGGGAAAAGTTTTGTGGGGCTCAACCATGTACTGACAAGCATTATGCAGAAAAATGTAGAAGTCTTACGGTAACGGTTGTCAAAACACAGCGTAAATGTGCACGTAGATTCTGAAATTTCATGAGTGAACTAAATAAAATATATTTTAAATTAGATTTTAAACAAAGCACATGCTTCCCAATGCACAGTCGTCTCACAAAAACATGATCCTGCCAAAATCGGAGCAAATAGTTACCAATCGTGGCCGATTTTTGTCGTCCTCCAAATCTAACGAAAAAATCGCCACCCTCAAAAAGCTTGACTACGTTTAAATTTCAGTCTAATAACTTAACACTTTTAGGATCTTGTTTTTACAGGTCACTCAAAAATCAAATTAGAATAAGTACATTAAACTAAAGTAGATAGTTGAGTAAATAGCGATGGAATGTCAAGTATTTAAGGGGCAATTCTCGTACTTTTAACAACATTCACAGTCTCAGTCTGCCAAAAATACCTCTGATTTTTCTACATTTTTGACAAAAAATTTAATTTTTTTTTTGTCACCTAGATCAGACTGCGACTACATTTTGAACGTTCTAAATTACAAGAATTCTTTTAATCTTCTGAGATTATGAATTCATGTTTCGCAATTTTCCAGGGTAAAAACAAATTAAGATCCCCAATTCTTTACGAATGGCCAAGTACAAAGGCGTAGTAAAATGGAGCTTCTGTATTCAATTATTTCGTGACACTACGCCACGGGGTATGCAGAGTACGCCGTACGAAAATACACTTTGTGGGTGAAACGCGACGAATTTCACGTGATGATGAAATACGAGTTTCATTTCAGCAGGAGCAGTTGTTGTTTTTGGGCAGTGTAAAACGCAACAGAGTTTAAAATTAGATCGTATGTGTTCACACAGGAATAAATGGGGATGTTAGATGGTTATGCAATTGAGTTGGGAAATGTGCCGGGAACTCAATTGGTTTGTGGCTATATTTCTTTCTTCAGTAGCATCTGGCTTATTTTTCGTATGAATTTTCTCATCATAATTAGTCTACAATGTTCCCACTGTTGGGACACAGGCCTCCTCTCTTTGAGAGGGAGTGGGCTATAATCCATCACGCGGGCCCAGTGCGGGTTGGTAGATGTCTCATATCTTCGAGTTTTTTGGTAGGTCTAGGACATGCCCGTTTCCTCACGATGTTTTTTCTTTCACCGTTTTGAGAGCAGTGGTGATGGAATAATTTACACTAAGTTAAGCACCTGCTTGGGTTCGAACCTACGACCTACAACTCGTAAGTCGCGGCCGTTACCATAGGGCTAACACAGATCTCCTCGAATTTTCTCATAATTAACCTCAATACTGAAGAATGTGGAAGTTTACGAGTATGATAGGTTAGGATGAGCTACTTGCTGGTAGTTTTCTGCGTAATTATAGTGGTATTCTCAGTCCATCACTTTGATTTTGAACGGCGTCTCATTGTGAATTTGCGATGATTTACTTTAAAAACAAATAAGTTCGCTTTCGAATTGTGTGCGCTCACTTGAGTGAGGTGAGCATTGAAAACCACAAAACTAATAAATTCTCATTAAAACTCAAACTCAAAGCATATATGTAGTTTAAATAAACCAATTGCAGGCACTTTTGAATTGTGAAGGGGTCGGTAATTTAGAAAGATGAAGATAGTTATCCGTTACAAAGCGTAGTAGGTACCTATGGTGAAAAATGGGCAAGAAACTCCGTGGACACTCTTTTAAATCAAAATAATATGGTTACATGTCAACCTATATAATGAATTATTTGTTGACGCTTTGGTCAGTCGATCTCAACAGCTAACATAAGATTAAGCGATAGATTTATTGTTCAGTCTTGATTACATTTTGTAGGGGTTCGTGGCTAAATAATAACAGCCGCACGGGTCGATCGATCAGTTTAAGCTACGCTTGCCGCGGTTGGTCCGTGGATGGGTGACCACGTTTACATACCAAGACCCCTCCGTGCCTCGGAAAGCCCGTTAAACCGTTGGTCCCGGCTGTTATTCGAGGATGTTTGACAGTCGTTACGGGTGGTCAGAAGCCCGAAAGTCTGACAACCAGTCTTACCAAGGGGTATCGTATTACCTAGTAATTGGGTTATGGAGGTCAGATAGGCAGTCGCTCCATGTAAAATACTGGTATTCAGCTGCTTCCAGTCAGACTGGAAGCTGACCCCAACATAGTTGGGTATAAGCTAGGCAGATGATGACTTGATTACATTTTCAAAATCTGTAGACTAATTCAATGCAATTTCCAAATTATATATGTATTAATTACAGGCACATAAAACATTTATGGTTTGTCTCTGGGACAGCAACGCTTCTGCTATGCCTCTAGTATTTCAGACGTCCACAGGCAGTGGTGACTATTTACCAGCAGGATGCTTGCTAAACTGCCATTCAAGAACAATAGAAAGCCTGCTGAATACATTTTTCGTTTGTTGAAAACTTTTGGCGTACTTTGCGCTCTTTCTGAACAGTTGAAAGTAACTGACAGTCACGCTCAGAGGGGCAATTCTCGTAATTTATAAGAACGTTCACAGTCTGAGGGACAATTCTGGTAAATTTAAGAACGTTCACAGTCTGATGTCAGTCTCAATCTGTCAAAAATAAGTCAAATTTTCCTACATTTTGACAAGTTTTTGACATTTGTTTGTCGCCGAGATGAGACTGCGGCTAGATTTTGAACGTTTTAAATTACAAGAATTGGCCTTCAGGTCGGTGACGCCGAATCGGGTAATATACTCGGTTCGAGTCGGTCAGTACCGCTGAATGGAGTAAACTCGGCTCCAGTTGTAAGTTTTTACTTCGTGTGGTAATAAGCACAGAGGGTGTGCTTTTTTATCCAGTTTTACAAACTCCTTTTACAAACCAAACCTTCATTCCCCTTCTATCGCTCTCTTTTGCCTTTAGCACGTGCAATAACTTCTCTGTACAAACATTTGCCTACCACCACTTCTGCCCATCCTCTTCCATATATATCCATGACGACAATACACTCGAGTGTGCTCACAAAACAAAACGGTGTGCTATTGACAGTGAATTTGACCCAGTTTCGGACAAAGACCATCGAATGCTAGCTGTATATGCATTATTGGAGAAATTTGCAAATAGTAGACGGTATTTAGGTTTCAAGCTGAATAAATATTAGGCGGATTTTGCTAGTACTACTGAGAAATACATCCCAATATGGTTATCGTAGTACCTATATAATTCAATAAAGAATAAGTGACGGCACGGTTGGCGCACTGGTTAAGCGATTGACTGCTGCGCTGCGTGTGTCGCGGGTTCGATTCCCGCACGGAACAAATATTTGTATGGCCTACAAGTGTTCTGGGTCTGGCTGTTTGTGTATGTGAGTTTAAATGTTTGTAAACGCACCCACGATACAGGAGAAATTCCTAATGTGGGCAACGTTTAAAAAAAAAAGCACGTAAACGATATGGTAACGTAAATGATATGGCTAAAAAGGGGGTGACTACCGAGATATAAGAAAGAAAGAAAGCAAAAAAGAACATAAAAACAAATAAAGAAAAAAAAAACAATAAGAAATGGTTGACATGCGTCACATCCACGCAAAACGGCTATCGCTCAGCATTATGCTGCGACCCTATGCAAGACAGAGCCCCAGCGCTGGTTTTCAGCGACAGCCGGCGCTGACGTAATGACGTCGTCCGGTGCAGCAAACAATTATTCATCAACAAGTATTAAAACAATTATTTTTATTTTTAAAGATGACATAATTATGACAGATGACGACTAATAGAGGAAGAAGTATGGAAGAGAAACACATGTTGCGGTGCCCCCAAATAAGTTGGGATGTAGGCAGGAGAATGATGACGAGATGTTATTGTGATTACAAGGATATTACGAATTTCAACTTAGTCTCTGAGTCGCGTCTACTATCTGTGGGACAATTCTCGTAATTTTAAGAACGCTCACAGTCTGATCTCAGTCTCAATCTATCAAGATCAAGAATACCTCTAATTTCCCTACATTTTGACATTTGTTGGTCGCCGAGATGAGACTGCGACTAGATTTTGATCGTTTTAAATTACGAAAATTGCCCCTCTGGTATAAATTGCAGATTTCCATAAATGGGGTGGCAGGTGGACCCGCTTGCTTGTTTTTCGTTGCTCAAAAAGATTAAAATAACGGTTTGTTTATTTTTTGTGTGTGTAATGTTATTTTTAACCCCCGACGCAAAAACGACGGGGTGTTATAAGTTTGACGTGTCTGTGTTTGTTTTAAGTACCATCCGAGGACGTGCGTATGAATACACAAGGCACGACCGAGGACCTTTTCAAAGCGAGGACCTTTTCGAGGGTCCTCGGTTTGACTTGACCAAAGATTCGTATTCTGCAAGCGATTTTGAGTCTTTCTATATACTTATTACGAAAAAGTTGTTTGAACCTCGGTTTGATCAAGAAAATTCATAATCTTACACAAATATTGTGTATCCACCAGATGGCCACTCTCGCCTCATACACAGGCTCTTTACACTTATTTCACGTTTGTTGTATTATCCGAGGACCTATGTGTTAACTTTAACACAAAAGACCTCGGTTAGGTAGCTTTTCCAGACAATGTGTATTAAGACCTCGGTTTGCTAGATTTTCCGAACAGTGTGTATTCTAGTCCTCGTTTTAACAGTTTTCCTCGTGTGTAGAAGACGAATTATGTGCTATCATTTAAATAAAATTATGAAGGAGAAAAGCGAAGGTAGACTGAATCCTTAAACAAATCGTTAGTAGCTAATAGGTGCACGAGAAATAATCAGGCTTCTTCTGCAATGTGTACTAAGTAGGTACTTAGTACACATTGCAGAAGAAGCCTGATTATTTATCTAAGCAGGCCTAGGTAGGCCTGCTTAGATTATGCAACATTATGATTTGCACCATACAATATTGTATTGGCATGAGCTGAATACGTGTGCTCTTCGTAAAGAACCTAATAGAGTAAGATCCCAGGGCCACCAGACATCACGTATTTTCTGACGAACGAAATGTGTATGATTGAATAGTGTTAGTATGTAATATGAGCGCATGCCTACCTGCTAGCTTGCTGAGACGACTAATTCTCAGGTATCAGGTAATCAAGGTACAAAAAACATTACTTACCTCACGTAAATTCTCCAAGCTGATTATCACGTATATTTTAGGCAATATCCTTAAAAATAAGTCGCCAATACTCCCAGACACTTTCCGTCGGCCGTATTGCTTTGCAGACGCTTTAAAGCTCCCAAAATAATTAGGTAGGTACTTCACGTAAATTCTGATGCTCCATTTTTATATATGTCCACCAGACAACTATTTTAAAACCTTTTACAAGAAGACAGACCGATCCAAGGGCCAATCATCCCCTAAACTCAATTTTAATACCTCTGTGGGTAGGAGCGCGTTGGCATTATCCACGCGCATGAGACTGAGTGAGACATGTATTAGGATATATTGACTTCTCTCTCTCTCACACGCTCGTACAGTTTACTCATATCAATTAATTATTAATATTTTTTTTAAATCAGCCAAAAATTAAAAAAACAGGTAAATAATTAAAGATTAACTTGTTAAAAATGCTCCACATGACCACAATAATTCTAGAATTTTATTCTGCAAGCTGTTTTGATAAATTCGAATTAACTTCAATTTTTTTTTTTTTATTATTTGTTTATTGGGAATTAATCATAAAAAAACAAAGTAGAAAAATATTAATCTCTCAACATTGCTGAGTAGTGCCTCTAATCTTCATTATCATTGTCATTGAAATTGATATGCCCTCGCGCTCCTACCCACAGAGGCATTAAAATTGAGTTTAGGGGATGATTGGCCCTTTGGATCGGTCTGTCTTCTTGTAAAGGGTTTTAAAATAGTTGTCTGGTGGACATATACAGGATAATTTTTTATTCAGTGCGTAAATTTTCACAGGGTGTTCTACCCATGAATATGAACAACTTTCACTATGGGACCATCTCTGAAATCACAAAAAAAAAAATCAGCTGTTTCTTATAAAAGTTCAATACCTACTCGACCAAAATGTATGAATCTGCTGATTTTTTTTTCGTGATTTCAGATGGTCCCATAGTGAATGTTGTTCATATTCATGGGTAGAACACCCTGTAAAAATTTACGCACTGAATAAAAAATTATCCTGTATAAAAATGGAGCATCAGAATTTACGTGAAGTTAAGTACCTAATTATTTTGGGAGCTTTAAAGCGTCTAGAAAGCAATACGGCCGATGGAAAGTGTCTGGGAGTATTGGCGACTTATTTTTAAGGATATTGCCTAAAATATACGTGAAAATTTCCGTGAGGTAAGTAATGTTTTTATGTACCTTGATTACCTGATACCTGAGAATTGACCGTCTCAGCAAGCTAGCAGGCATGCGTTCTTAGTATGTACATACTAACACTACTCAATCGTCAACATTTCGTTCGTCAGAAAATACGTGACGTCTGGTGGCCCTGGGATCTTACTCTATTAGGTTCTTTATGAAGAGCACACGTATTCAGCTCATGCCAATACAATATTTTATGGTGCAAATCATAATGTTGTATAATCTAAGCAGGCCTAGGTACTTAGCACATACTACAGAAGAAGCCTATAATCAATACCAGCATCTTTGTGATCTAGAATTTAGACGTCAGTTTTCTCTTCTTTATCCCGGCTTATCTGAAAGAAACTAAATAATAACTTGATATTGTATTGAATATCATGAAACTGAAGTTTCTGAATTCTGATTTATCTACTCATTTTAAACCTGAATTCTAGTTTTACTTTATTTTCGTAAGCTAAATTTGAAGACGATGCTACCAACTATTGAGGAATTCCCCCATAAAGAAACGACCCTGGCTGCAGCATCAGCACAAACTGGTAATTATTTTAGTTTTACGACTTAAACCTAACGCGTATGCTAAATTTCAAGACGATGCTATCAACTGTTGAGGAGTTCTCTCATGAAGAAATGACCCTGGCTGCAGCATCAGCACAAACTGGTAATCATTTTAGTGTTACTAGATAAACCTAATGCGTATGCCAATTTTGAAGACGATGCTATCAAGTGCTAAGGAGTACCGTCATGAAGAGACGACCCTGGCTGCAGCATCAGCACAAACTGGTAATCATTTTAGTGTTACTAGATAAACCTAATGCGTATGCCAATTTTGAAGACGATGCTATCAAGTGCTAAGGAGTACCGCCATGAAGAGACGACCCTGGCTGCAACATCTGATACTATAATAATAAACTCATTTTAAAGTTGTTTATATAAAATTAAATTACCTTTCCTCCACAGTGATTACACCCTTCTTATTCGCGGTCCACATCAACGGCAAACGTAAAAACATCGACTCGTCCTCGCTTGGTACTTCATTTTAGAAAAAGTGTGTAAGAAATAAGTCGGAACATTTTACTTACATTGATATAATTATTATCTTACACGTAAAATATTGTAGGTAGGTAGATTTTCCAGGTCCTCGGTTTGTACAAATTCTACGCGAAAAACTGTCCTCGGTTTAGTGATATAAAGTCTAACACAACGTCCGCACTTTGTACAAGCTATAAGAAATTTTGTGTAAAAATACGTCCTCGGAAGGACGTCGCAGGGCTTACGTAAGAGGTCCTCGGTTGGCTTACACAAAGTCCTCGTATGTGCATCGCTGGTCACATTTTGCTGTGTATTTCAGGTCCTCAGTATGATAGCCGAAATTCATACAGAAAAATGTTGAGATAGCATTATCCCAATAAGCTCATCACTATAGATTTATTCACCTGTCTCTTTCTATCTTATTCTAAAAAGCCAACGAGGTGTTTAAACCAGTTTTTTGGAGGGTCCTCGGTACGTTCTAGGACTAACAAGGTCCTCGTAAGGGTGTCTGTACAAACAGGGGTGTGTGTGTGTGTGTGTGTGTGTGTGTGTGTGTGTATGTCTGTCTGTGGCATCGTAGCTCCCGAACGGATGAACCGATTTTAATTTTGTTTTTTTTGTTTGAAAGATGAATTTGTCGGGAGTGTTCTTAGCTATGTTTGATGAAAATCGGTCCAAGATGGCCGCCGCTACAAAATGGCGGATTACATATTTTTTCACAACTCCCTCAATATGGGTATCAAATGAAAGGGCTTGACTAGTAGAATACTATACACTATGATAAATTTCAAATCCAAGATGGCCGCCACCACAAAATGGCGAATTACATTTTTTTTTTCACAACTCCCTCAATATGGGTATCAAATGAAAGGGCTTGACTAGTAGAATACTATACACTATGACAAATTTCAAATCCAAGGTGGACACCACCACAAAATGGCGAATTACAAAAAACCTGATTGAATACCAGATTACCTGAATCTTAAAACGCAAGAAAATAAAAGAAAATAAATAATAAGGAGTCCCTACAAAAAGCATGAAATAAAAAATTAAATTAAAAATTTAAAAAACCCCCGACTACGAGAAACCCTATAAAAAGAAAAAAATAACCTTGAAATTATGACCCTTGAAATATTGTCCTGTCGGGGGACCGCTACTATTTTAATCTTTAACAGAACGTTAGGCTAATAATTAGAGCGGTCCCCCGACAGGACAATATTTCAAGGGTCATAATTTCAAGGTTATTTTTTTCTTTTTATAGGGTTTCTCGTAGTCGGGGGTTTTTTAAATTTTGTATAACTATCTAGCATTATAAAACGAATTCGAATTATTATTTTTAAAAGTTTACTAACGTCGGGGTCATTCGTTCGACTATTCGGAACGCGTCGTCCGGTGGTGCTCGACAGAGTCTAGCTTGAGTTCGTGGGGTTGGGAGGGAACTAAAACTACAAGAGCGGTGTAGCGCAGTTCTCTCTTGGACATTGGACATCGTAAGGACAACATGAGCTCAGAAACTGTCTCGCGTTCCGTGTCGTTGAGTTATGTACCTACAGTGTGTGCTTCGCTAGTGTGACTCTTGTTCGTAAATTATAATCTGATTTGAAGTGCAAACCGTTTTTCTACTGCGCAATAACCAACACTACCCATAGTACGCCCACAGTAATTAAAATATGGCTGATGATAACGAGAGAGACGTACCTTCTCCGTCAAATAAAACGTCTCAATTCAATACAATCGTCTTATTTTCTTCTTTATTATGAAGCTACAAAGCAACCGTAAGGAAATGCCGTATTTGTGATCTATATACTTATAATAAATCTGTAGAAGTGAAAATTCTGTACATTGAAAATATCAAAAAAATAAATGGCAGGGGGTGTTACTAGACCGACACCGAACCCAAAAATGTGATTAAAAAAATTTTTGTCTGTCTGTCTGTCTGTCTGTCTGTCTGTCTGTTTGTTCAGGCATCACGCAAAAACTACCGGTTCGATTACGTTGAAACTTGGTATAATTATTCTTTAATATCCTGGGCACCACACTGGGTACTTTTTATCCCGGAAAAGTATATACAATAAAAAACAAACTTAATTTTGCGGTTCGATCCCTAGACCCGATTACTGCACCAACCGCAAATAATAAGTTTGTCGTAGGTTAAGTCACCCGCAATGGAGTTCATTTTTATTCCTTTTAGTTTTTAGAGTTATTTAGGTTTATTTTTATATAAGTTTTAGGTATAGATTTTAATTTTAAAGTATAGGTAGTATATTTGATAGTGTACGTAGTGACCGTAGGTTATTTTATAATACTGTTAGGTAGGATTAGTCATTCGTATAGATATTAGTTTTTAGGGATTTTGCTTATTTATTGAGTTTAGATTAGTTATCATCAGAAATAGGTTTATTTAGGTAGGTAGGTATTTAATTTTCTGTTATTGAGTTTTTTTTTTAATTAGATAGGTACTTAGGTAAAGATATCATATAGGTACCCTCTTAATTACCCCTAATGAGACACAATTAGTTTTCTATTGTAATTAGCCACAAAGGGCCCGCGAGATAGATGGCATTCTGGGGAAGCACATAGGTACATTTTATCCTGTTAGCACGTTCCCGTGGGATAATTTCCGACATCCACGCGGGCGAAGCCGCGGGCAGAAGCTAGTCTGAAATAAAAAGACTCACCCATTGGATCAGATGTTTCCCATCGGAGGCTGTAAAAATCAATGCGGGGTAAAACAAGAATAGGATAAGAATTCTAAAGGCATTTGGAAATACGTATATTTCATTGTAATGGCATAACATATGTAGATACAAACAAAATTGATGGAAAAGATTCAGATACATGCATAGAGTGTGCTATTCTGTACAGTTCACTGCTCACCTCACTCAAGTGAGCGCACACAATTCGAGAGCGAACTCATTTGTTTTTAAAGTAAATCATCGCGGATTCAGAACGAGACACCGTTCGAATTTCAAAGTGATGTTATTATAGTTTGAAAAAAACATTAACATTCTTTTGTTTTTAGAAGATTTTAAATAAAGCAATTTTGTTCGTGACTTTCTATAGCAATTCTGTTCGTGATTTTCTATCATAATCAGCCTATAATGTTCCCACTGCTGGGACACAGGAGAGGGAGTGGGCTGTAATTCACCACGCGGGCCCAGTGCGGGTTGGTAGATGTCACATGTCTTCGAATTTTTGGTTCTCGGACATGTCGGTTTCCTCACGATGTTTTCTTTCACCGTTTTGAGAGCAGTGGTGATGAAATTATTATTTACACAAAGAAATGCGTTTGCCTGGGTTCGAACCCATGATCTACAACTCGTAAGGCCACCACTGGGCCACCACTGCTCTCACTTTCTATACAACTTTATTTACTTTTAGTACAACTTTCTATACAACAACATAATTATATAGATAAGCTTAAAATAGAAACATTTTGCAATTGTAACAACCTGTAACCAACTATCTGTTGTTTATGTCTCCCATATGAATGTCAAGCAGACGAGGGTCAGAATGACCCGCACTTGTGACCCGCAATTTGTCAATGTCCGCGGACATGTTAAAGTGATCCGCTGGGAGATTGTTCTTGGGTGACAATACTTTGAGGACAACAAAAGTTTATAATAACGTAATACCTAATCCTATAGATAGATCACTATAAATGGGACTTAAACATAATTGGCAAAATGTACGTACTATTGGTATCTAGGTACAGTCACGAGTTTTAAAACCTTACGAATATGTTTCAAGATTCAAAAACGAATTTTATCTAAAGTATCGTTAGATATTTTATGGTGTCACGAACATAATATTCGAAGCCGTTTAATTGGAAGGCTGGGCAGTTGACTAAACGGCTAATTGAACCAGTTGGCGGCGACATCTACATCTCTCTATCTATTGTCCTGACGCTGGAAGAGATTTCTTATGAAACAAGCATCACCTCTGTACCTATTTTTCTGTTCTGTTTTTTTCTTGTCTTTTTATATATGTGTGTACATAAATGGTTAAATAAATATTATAGAAACCATACTAGCATCAAATAACCTGCGCCACAGGCATGATGTTACATATGTATTTAATAGTTAGGATATACTTAAGACATAGACTGACTGTAGGTGCAGGAACCGCTGGCCCCACTGCCCTCTAGTAAACATGTAAATATACTATACGAAATGACAGTTGTTTTTTGTGCCTATTTCTAGCTCGAGCGTTTTAGGAACTAAAATTGACACAGTGTTGCGAATGGTCGTCGTGTTGTTTTATACGTCTCTGATGATGATGACTTAGGTCTTATATGACTTGTTTGTGTATTTTGTGTTTACTATGTGATATTTAGAACATTTTGATCATGAGAGTAGGAGCATTTTGTAAAACTTACTCATCATCATCATTTGCCTAGCCTTTTCCCAACTATGTTGGGGTCGGCTTCCAGTCTAACCGGATGCAGCTGAATACCATTATTTTACATGGAGTGACTGCCTATTTGAGCTCCACAACCCAGTGACTGGGTAATACGATACCCCTTAGTAAGACTGGTTGTCAGACTTTCGGGGTACTGACGACCCGTAACGACTGTCAAAGATCCACGAATGACAGCAGCGACCAACGGCTTAACGTGCTTTCCGAGGCACGGAGGGGTCTTGGTTTTTGTGAATGTGAAAATGGTCACCCATCCACGGACCACCCGCGGCAAGCGTAGCTTAACCTGATCGATTGACCCGTGCGGCTGTTATTACTTAGCCACAAGCCCTCCTTATTAAGCCTCCTTATTTTGTAAAACTTACTATCAAACAAATTTGATTGATCCACGGACGCTCACGTTGTTACCAGCGCCAAAAAATGGCGAAAATCAAATGTCTTTGTTTTGTCATCGATAGTATGATGTCCAGCGTAGGTACTTGTATAATATAGATCAGTGGCTGGGCCTTTTTACGTAGCCGCACATTCAAAACTCTTTTAATAAACTTCAAACACCAGTATAACAACTCAAACAAGACATAATCTTAACAAAAAATTGCGAAACAAAACACTGCCTCTCCTGCCCTCAACAAAGTTATGAAGTTTATGATACAGACACACCCTCGTTGTTTCAGGGCACGGCCCATTATCATTTCTTACCATTCCGTCAAGGTAGGGACAATATTGGCGAATTGAGGAAGAAAATTCTGCGATGTAGGTATTTTCTTCATCATAATACAATTTAGTAGTAGGAAACAGACCTCATAGAAAAAAATAATAATTATATTTAGTCCGTCAGTTATATTTTCGAAAAATAATGGACACGTTTTTTTTTTTTTTGTCAGTCAAACAAAAAATGACCAAAATAAAGCGCGTCAAAATTTGGGAGTGGGGGCTCGTGACGTCACTTGCTTGCAAAAGTTTCGCAAGCAAGAGATGTCAAGCGGAACTTTAACGGGTGATATCTTCATCATTTTTTATATAATTGACAGAAGAAAAAATACGGGTTCAATATTTTTTGATAATCTAACTAACGGACTAATTAGATTTTCTTAGGAAAATAGCCTATTACATAACCATACCAATTTCTGCCCATCGTATTACGCATGGGTATCGTATTACCCAGTAACTGGATTGTGGAGGTAAGATAAGCGGTCGCTCCATGTAAAATACTGGTATTCAGCTGCATCCGGTTAGACTGAAAGCCGACCCCAACATAGTTGGAAAAAGGCAAGGCAGATGATGGTGTGAAGACGATGCACCTAGAATAAAATTACTGTACCACAGTAGGTAAAGGAATTTAAAATGAAGTAATAATAGGTAAATTAATTATGTGATAGATATGTACATGGTGCTCACAAATATTATTTACAAATATTGTAAAAGTAGACGATTTTCCTGTTTTTTTTTTCATGGGAAAGTCCTCAGGGATACCCTCCGTCTGGATAAACGGAGTCTATGTCATTAAAATAATAAATTTTACTATTAAATTAGCGACCAATTTGATTTGGGACGAAGGTGGTGCATATGGAACTGCAATGCCAGCGGTGACCATCAGTTAAAATTCGAACGGTGTCTCGTGAATCCGCGATGATTTACTTTAAAAACAAATGAGTTCGCATTCGAATTGTGTGCGCTCACTTGAGTGAGGTGAGCAGTTAACTTTACAGATCACTACAGGTTTTATTTATTTGATAAGGTTGCGAATGTTTATCACCTAAATAGAGAAACATACAGTTACTAACCCCGTGAACAATAACATTTAATCTTCATTCCTTCTCGCCTCAACGGTTAAAAACTACCATAGTAAATCTAATCCCCCGTAATAAACCCTTAGGTTTTATGGTCCGTCCAACTTTGTGGGCGTGGGTGGAGAGTCCGATATCCTTTTGATAGTGATATTTGGATGCTACCAATCCATCCTCAGAAATCAGCTTCAAGTTTTGTTCTATTCTAATAATATATAATTATATTCGAATAATCGAAATCGGTTTTTTTTTTCAAACAAAATAAATAGCTTAAAAATTGGCACGAAATAAATCACACTTGATAATAAGACATTAGACACGCGCGTCACAAAGTTGATGATGTTGTACAAAAAAGAAAAAACATTAATTTGACAAACACTTTTTTTTTAAATATCATCAGTTTAATGTTGTTAAATACTCAAAAAAGGTCCCACAGCTAGAATGATGATAGTTATTAATTATTTTAATTGTGTAGGTTTAAAATACGTAATGTAGAATACGTGGGTTCAGTTAATGTGATAACCTAATCACCACACTGTATAGGGCTGCAACTCCGACCTAAACTCACACAGTAACCATCTTCAAAACACAAGAATCTCTGGGATTTTCAGTGGCACACAATAATCGTATTCCTGTACGTGTTTCGCTTTTGACACGTCTCAGGGGAAACTAAGACATTTCCCCCAAATACCCCCTTAAATGGGCTTAACACATTAATGCGACGAATAGGGGTATAATCTTGGTCAATTTCAACATTTTACTACACATATAATTATATAGTTAATTAATTTTGACGATCTGCCTAGCTTTTTCCAACTTTGTTGGGGTCGGCTTCCAGTCTAACCGGATGCAGACGAATACCAGTATTTTGCATGGAGTGACTGCCTATCGGACCTCCACAACCCAATACGATACCCCTTAGTAAGACTGGTTGTCAGACTTTCGGCTTCTGACAACCCGTAACGACTAGCGACTGTCAAAGATCAACGAATGATAGCCAGGATCAATGGCCTAACGTGCTTTCCAAGACACGTACGGGTCTCAGTATGTACCCCTTCATGTCTCGGAGTTAATTAACTTTGTAACAATTATTATCCTACCTAAACAATAAACAATGAGTAAATTCAGAACTTAATTGTTCAGAAGGCCAATTCTCGTAATTTAAAACGTTCAAAATCTAGTCGCAGTCTCATCTCAGCGACAAACAAATGTCAAAAACTTGTCAAAATGTAGCGAAATTAGAGGTATTTTTGACAGAATGAGACTGAGATCAGACTGTGAACGTTTTTAAAATTACTAGAATTGCCCCTCTGAGCGAGTTCGGCTTAAAGACATTTATTTTCTCAAAGAACATACAGTTCACTTATAGAGAAACTTAACTAAATTAACAATATGTTGTAGGTTACATTACGACGTGGAGCCATCCACTAAAGTGAGCACCATATAATACCTATACCTATTATCTTTTACCAAAAAAAAAGTATTTGGTTAGGTATAACTAAAATACAAAGCAGTTCACGCTAAACATAAGTCTAATAAAAATAAGAACTAATCTTATGGTGTCTAACAAATGATTCCTTAGGCATTTTTTAAATGTTGATATGCTTGTACACACACGCATTTTAAAACTAGTTATTAAACAAACATTTTGCAAAGTAAACACAGGGCCGGTTGCATCATCACAATGCCAAGCCATTAATTAAAAATAGCGCTAATGGGCTGGCATATTACCTCGGTATTTATTATTAACTAGCTTCTGCCCAAGGCTTCGCCTACGTGGATGTCGGAAATTATCCAACGGGAACGTGTTACCGGGACAAAAAGTAGCCTATGTCCTTCCCCAGGATGCCATCTATGGGATCCCTTCTTTTCGCATAATATTCTTTTTCTTAATATACTTTGGCATAACGATTTTGGTATAATTTGTTTTGCCATAATAATACTTTGCCACATTTTTTTTTGGCATACAGTTTATTTTGGCATAATTATCTTGAAGACTAATTTGTTTTGGCATAAATTTAATTCGCATAACGTTACTAGGCCTAATGATTATTAGCATAGTAGTATTTAGGCATACAGTTATTAGGTATGATGTTTCTTGATATTCACTACTGTTATTGAATCATATGGGTTAGGTTAGGTTAGAACAGTGATCATTAACGCGCGAAGGCGAGCGAGCGAAGCGAGCGTGCCACAGCAGCGGCCGCCGAGCGCCAGATCCCCTCTATTGTTGGTGTTGTGGGTTGTGGTTTGGGTTACGAGTATAACAGTATGAGGTTTCCTGATATTTACTCATTACAGAATTTAGTTTTTTTTTAAATGATTAAATTATAACTTTGCAATATTACACTTAGTGACACAACAGGTTTATGATACCGTCCACTTAGAAAAAATAAAAACGATTGGTTTTACCTACAATGCAAAGTGCCTACAAATTTCATTAGAGCAATATTGTATAAAAATGTGTATTAAAGTATGGCCATTTTAATAGGTAACATTTGACGTCTGTCAGTTTTATCTTCATAGTGAGGTGACCTGTTTAAAAACATCGATTAAAGTGAATGAATCGATACGGACTTGCAACATATGTGAATTTTAAAAATCATCAGGCGAATCCCTGTCCGATTATTATTTTATGCCCGCCGTTATAAGGTTACATTGTTGAATTTTTATGAATTGTCAAATGTTACCTATTAAAATGGCCATACTGTAGTGTCTAACATTTTAGAAGTTAATTATTATGCTTATTTGTCATACCTATAAAGATATATTTTAATATCATTTTGCGTAAATAAATTTATGCTTTAGAATGTTATGCTTAATCATTATTATGATTAGAGAAATTATGCTTAAAACATTATACGTAAACTGTTATGCGTAAATAATGTTTTGCGAAAATATAATTCGGAGAAACAAAAGTATGCCAACTTAAATTAGGTCTTAAAATTTTATGCAAATGGATAGGGAACCGCCATCTATTTCCTTGCCAAATTTTGTCGAAATCCGTTCAGTGGTTTAGACGTGAAAACGTAAACGTAACCTATTCCTTCATTCGTTCATTCCATACATCATAGTCACCCTTACATTCAATCAGCTGTCAATCCGTCACCAATGTTCATTCCTACATACATACTACTTACAGCTAAATTTAATAAGATCGGATTAAATCATCCATAAAAAAGCTAAATTACAGGAATAAATTAGTAAAATTAGTAGTAGTTAGTAACATTAAAATGTGGAAGTCGTCAGCGAATGCTATTATAGAGAAGAAAAAAAGCCCCGCGTACTTAAATGTTTTCACATTATTTGTTACGTCACTGATTCATAATCTTTCATACAAAGTCTGAACTTCATGTCGGTATCAGAGGGGCAATTCTCGTAATTTTAAGACCGTTCACAGTCTGATCTCAGTTTCAATCTTTCAAAAAATACTTCTAATTTCCCTACATTTTGACAAGTTTTTGACATTTGTCTGTCGCTGAGATGAGACTGCGACTAGATTTTGAACGTTTTAAATTACGAGAATTGACCTTCAGTTAACGTGGTGGACGTAAAATATAATATCACAAACGAAAGCATGTCTCTTAACGAACGTTAAATACCGCCGCTTTATAAAAGATCCAAGTTTGTTCTCTGTATTTACCTACGTAACTAGGTAGGCGTGTCTATGACACTCATTCAAGGTATTTTTCTGCTTTCACACGATGACGTAACAACCATTGAGAATACAGGAGGTTTTCTTATTAATGTTGCTATGTTAGATGCTCAAAAAGTATAGAAAACTTTATTAGGCAATGGAGCATCAGTCTGCAACGTGTAAATAAATAGAAGAAATCTAGCATGATCAGAATATAATTTTTCGACTGCTGGGACTCAGGCCTCCTCCCTTCGAGAGAGAGTGGGCTGTAATCTACCACGCGGGCCCAGTAAGGATTGGTAGATGTCACATGTCTTCGAATTTTTTATTCAAAGACATGCCGGTTTCCTCACGATGTTTTTCTTCACCGTTTTGAGAGCAGTGGTGATGAAATTATTTACACAAAGTAAAGCGCCTGTCTAGGTTCGAACCTACGACCTACAACTTGTAAGTCGCGGCCGTTACCACTGGGCCACCACTACACCACTGCTCACTAGAAAACGAAAACCTAGATTAATTTATTGATAAAATAATTTATCCTTAAGTAGAGTAAGTTTTAGCAAACACAAGTAATCATTACAAGTCTGATTTTATCATTACTTAGGGTCCATAGAATCGTCACCCAATATTTTTAGGAAAAGCCGTCATTGGTAAAAAATTCAGTTTGTATATATAAATCTACAAAATAACGTTTTTATTTATTTATTGAATACTTCAAGCAAATAAATGTGCAGAGGTGGGCTTAGTGACATAGACATTTTCTACTAGTCAAACTTTGTAAGGGTAGGTGCAATCATGAAAATTGAGAAATAAATATTTAAAATATAAAGATACGCGTAAACCTTATTTTGAACCCACTTTATTGTCTCTTTGTTTTATATAAATTACAAAATCAATTTTAACATCTAGGTACCAGAAACCTATATAAGCCAGACGTGTTAAGATAATCCTATATCTCCAATTACTCCCCAGGCCGAAATGCAGGGAAGCGTATAAACCAACTGGAGGGTCAGCAAATTGACAAATTCAATGTACCTCTAGGCATGTCAAGGGATATTGAATTTGAGGCGAACCTTACCTGGAATTTCTGAAAAGTTAGATTAGTGAAATCTACCTTTATTAAGAATGACAAACAGCGGTGCCTACGGTTGAATGGAAGGGTTGCAAGGCATTAAATACTTTTTTTACCCAATTAATGTATTTCACGAGTTACGGGAAAAATCATGCGAATTAGGCTTGCACCCTAATGGCGTAAAACACTATCAATCTGACTGTACTCGCACTGGGCCCGCGTGGTCGATTACGGCCCATTCCCTCTCACGGAGAGGAGGCCTGTGTCCCAGCAGTGGGAACGTCATAGGCTGATGAAGCTATGCTATCAATCTGAATAATTTTGAAGGATATTGCTAATCTACTTCTTCTTCCTAGCGATAGCACTAGGAAGTGGCGAAGGGCGGGCGTTTTTGGGGGACTGTCTTTTGTAATTTTGACGTTCGAAAAGTGCTGATTCCCAGCCAAATTTGAATAAATGACTTTTGATTTGATTTGAATCCGTTGCTTCATAATTTATTATATTCGAAAATGTTGACTGCTCAACGACGTAAATAACGCAATTAAGAGAATAAAATACTCTTTATTATGTACAATGCCTGGTAGGGCACATCCCTGGGGCACTGTAAAGGGGTCTCCCCAAAACCTAGCTGTGCAATTGTGCAAGGCCGCATGTGAGTACTGTGCAACATCTGTCCTGAGATCACTCGGTGGGGGGATAGAGTCCCCACTCTAAACGCCCGTGACCCCTCTTAAATTCCTACTAGCATAAGCATAAATAATTAGTCTATAAAGTTCCCACTTGATAATAATCATTACCTCCCTAGCCGTTTCCCAACTATGTTTGGGTCGGCTTGTAGTCTGACCAGATGCAGCTAAATACCAATATTTCACATGGAGTCGCTCCATGTGAAATATATAGTATAATAGCCTATCTGACCTCAACAACTCAAATTGCTGAGTAACAGGATAAGACTGCCTGTCAGACTTTTAGGCTACTGACTATGACTACCCACAACGACTGTCTAATCTACATTAAAGATCCATACAAGAATAGTACAGATTTATAAAAAAACCCTCTCGCTAAAAAAGCTAAAGAGACATTTTCACAAACAACGTAATAATGTATTAAATACGCTGCTCGTCACGGGAGGACCGGATGACGGAAAGAGCCGAGCGGCTCCGAAGTTAGCCGAAACAAAATCAATATAAATACACGTTCGTAACTTGTAGACTTTGTGTCTGTTTGTTGAGTAGGGATGTGATCGTGTGACGTGGTTGGGTGACAGGTTTTGGTTGGACAACCAGATTGGGTGCTGGAATGAAAATGAAAATATTTTACTTTTCCTTTTAGGAAAAATATAATGAGGCTTTTAAAAAACAGTTGGATCCTTTTTATTTTGCGCGACCTACTGCCGGTTCACACTAGTCAATTTTTATGACCTGGTTTTTCTCCCGGATCTAGGTTTTTTGAGATTACACAGAAAAACAAAAACGATAAGTACTACATAACAACTTTAGGATATGGCAATATCATTTCTTGCTCTCTTCGTATCGATAGTTCATCTATATTATACTGTTTGGGCCCAATAGGTGACAACGTTTAAAACATCAGAAGCGTTGTCACTGAAAAAAAAAACGAATCATAAATGCAACATCATGTAAGAGCTCTTTAACCGACTTCTAAAAAAGGAGGAGGTTCAAACTCAAACTCAAACTCAAATCATTTATTTCAATTAAACCATTTACAGGCACTTTTGAATTGTCAAAATTAAATAGTCGGTCAGTTAGTCAGAAAGTTGAAGCTAGTTGCCCATTCCAAAGCGTAGATCTCTATGGAGAAGAACGGGCAAGAAACTCCATGGACACTCTTTTAAATCAAGACATTTTTACAAAATCCTGGTTACATTATTCTTATTGTTCTCAATTCGGATGTTTGTATTTTTTTTTTTTTATGTTTGTTCGCGCATAACTCCGTCGATTGCCAACCGATTTCAAAAATTCTTTTTTTGTGTGAAAGGGTATACTTCCCAAATGATCCCATAGAAATTTCATCAAAAACGGTTCAGTAGTTTGGTTTTTAAACCAAAATTACTGGTAAAAATTACAACTTAAAAGTGAAAAATAAAAATTTTTTTGGCAAACAACGAAAATGCGAACCCAACGACACCAACTTCCGAAATTAAAGTTATTTTTCACTTTGTAGTGTCGTTTTTGGAAGTCGGTTGTTTTTTTTTGCAAAAAAGTTATTTGTTAAGTAGAAAAAGTATGAAAGTCGTAATTCCCCAGATACGCGTCCGGGACTTACTACTACCATACCTTTTTTGCCGCCAAGCAGCATTTTAATTCTAAATTTAAAAAGTATAAATGCTAGCAAAATGGAGAAGGACTATGGTTATATGAACTTACTAGCTGCGCTCCGCGGTTTCACCCACGTAAGTTTCGATCCCGTAGGAATATCGGGATAAAAAGTATCCTATGTTTTAATCCTGGTTATAAATCATCTGTGTGCCAAATTTCATCCAAATCCGTTCAGTAGTTTTTGCGTGAAAGAGTAACAAACATCCATCCATACATTCATACAAACTTTCGCATTTTATTCACTGAAACCACACAATGGCCATCTTTCGCACATTTCGCACAGAGCTTCTAGAATTATAAAAACCTCTTCCATAAACTATGTTACAATAGCAAACACATGCATAATGTCGTTCACCCTTCAAAAGGGTCCTAGTTATTAACGATCTTACAAGCTGACAGGCTAACTTGAACTACAGGCTAACTTTGAACTGCCTAAGTTAATATTTGTATGGTCTTTGGCAGAAGTTGGATTGATTTATGCTTTTAGTGAAGTAAATAATAATGTAATGTGTGTGGAAATTAATCAATAGTCATTTGCTTAACATTTTCCTAACTATGCTGGGGTTGGCTTCCAGTCTAACCGGATGCAGCTGAATACCAGTATTTTTATTACCCAGTAACTGGGATGTGGAGGTCAGATAGGCATCTGACCTCCACAACCCAGTTACTGGGTAATACGATACTTCTTGGTAAGACTGTTTGTCAGACTTTCGGACTCCAGACTACCCGTAACGACTTTCAAATGTAAAGATGGTCATCCATCCACAGACCAATCGCGGCAAGCGTAGCTTAACCTGATCTGCTGTTATTATTTAGCCACGGGTCCTTCTCATTTCTACCTTGTATATGCTTACAAAATTCACACTACCACAAAGTAGGTGGTTCTTAAAGCCAGATCTCCCATTATAATTATAAAGTAAACTCTTTAAAAGTCAGACTTTAGTCTGCCTTTCATCACAAAGTGGAACTCATGAGCAGTTTGGGAGTTGAGAACAGTGTAGTTAGGGCGTGCACATACTTGAGTCACTACGACATTTTCGGTCTGGTTGGTTTGTTTATACATAAGTACAGACGCTAGCACATCAAACTACTACAATCTGTCAAATTTCTTTCTATTAAAGTTTGACAGATTGTAGTAGCTTGATGTGCTGGCGTCGGCGTTGAAAATCTATTATTTTAAAGTTTATCGCTTAAGCATTAAGGTTCAAGGTTGATTGGGAAAATTTGACAATTTCGGGTAGCTTGACCTGCTGGCGTCTGAACTTTTGCGAACTTGTAACAGACAAGAAACTTTAAAAATAAGAAGTTGGTTTTCGTATCAGAAGCCAAGTCCAATTTTGAGATACTGCACCAGACTTGTCCCAAGGCATTTCGTTGATTCGTACGTTGACGTAGTGTTTGAAGACCTCCCACAAGTTGGACCGACGACCTTGTGAAGCCTGCAGGAACCCGTTGGATGCGAGAAGCACAGAAACGGTCGAATGGAGGTGCTTGGGGGAGGCCTATGTCCAGCAGTGGACGTCTTTTAGCTGAAATGATGATGATGATGATTTCGTTGATGGGTCTTAGTACCATCTGTGGTCACGTCACTATTTTAATGGGTGGGTACAGTAGTAGGCAAATCAGTGATAACAATTGAACTTTATTGGTTTTACATAAAGGTGCTATTACATGCTTTATATATTTCACAAAATAGATGTTTTTGTGTAATATACAAAGTGACTTTGACAGAATGCCAAGATTTTACCCACAGCATCATTCTAACCACCATTATAGACTGCTCCGTGTCTCGGAAAGCACGTTAAGCCGTTGGTCCCGGCTGTCACGCGCAGATCTTTGATAGTCGTTACGGGTCGTCAAAAGCTCGAAAGTCTGACAACCAGTCTTACCAAGAAGGGGTATCGTATTACCCAGTAACTGGGTTGTGGAGGTCAGATAAGCAGTCGCTCCATGTGAAATACTGGTATTCAGCTGCATCCGGTTAGACTGGAAGCCGACCCCAACATAGTTGGGAAAAGGCTAGGCAGTTGATTAAAAATTAAAATAATTATATTGACACTTTCAAAGCAGTTTTTCACCGTGCAAGTTATTTAAGTATCGAGTTGCGAGTATCCGCATTTTCAAGCGCAGAAAGCCTAGCTTTTACTCACAACATCATTCAGTTCTATTCTAGTCACCATTTTAGTCGTCATTAAATTGCGCGTCGCTAATATGAACCAACCCTTACCCAGAGGCAGCGAAGTAATATTTTTTATGAGACAAAAGAGCTGTCTTGTTTAGAAGAAGTGTAAAGGAGGGGGCCATGAAAAGAGCGAACTTTCTGTTTATATTCCGAGATCAACTTTTTGACAAAGAAATGTGTTATTGTCTACTCCTTGCCGGTTGTTTGATAGTAAATGTAGCTTGAATGAACGGTTTTAAAGGAGAGATCAATTTAATTCAAATTGCGATCAAATAGATTGGTATTTGGAAATCTTAACAGCTTTTATTGATTCCCATTCAGCTTAGAAATTGGATTGAGAAATGAAAATTAAACATACTTAATGAACCACTTCTAGGCTATTTTCATATTACTATTTGCAACTTCAAAATTCAATTCGTTGAAATAATTAAATACGTTTATAATACGTTTTAATTACGTTTATTTGTGGCAACTAAGGTAGGTGTTACAAGATTAATAATGTGTGTTTGTGAGAACGCACAAATCTCTGGAACTACCTGGAACTACTAGGGAATTGAAAAATTCTTTTTGCATTTAACATCACGCCCACATCGGGCCCACGAAGCCGCATGTGCAGAAGGAACTGCCAAACTACCTTTTCTTCAATCCATTTTGAAAAATTGAAAATAAAACAAAATTAATTAATTTAATTATAAATATTATATTAAAATTAATTTAATTAATTGAAATTGATTTTTTGTTGAAAAGTGAACTTTTCTACAAAAAATACCAATACATCCACAATGAAATACAAAACAGAAAAAACGAAAAAAGTCTCACAATTTTTTGTAAAAATTCAGAAATCCTGTTATTATAGCGACGACCCGTTGCATAATCATTCATCTCCGATTCTCCCAACCAACAAACCCATTTTTCATTTCAACAAAAATTTTTTGAACACACAATGGACCTTTTTTATAACGACAAAAGCAACAAATGTGTCTATCAGTATGCTAAAATACAGTTATAAATTATCTGGTCCGTCACAAGGCCTGTCTGGTTAATCGATCATGCGGTGAGTGATATGCGGAGCTGTTTAGTCACACATAATCCCTTACGTAGACTAAACAAAAGGGATAAATACATACATGGACAGGTACACATACCGCTTATTAATGGATTTTGTTCAGGTAAACTACAATGCCTTTATAAACCATTTTTGCTGGTGGTTATTGTGCTATTAAAAGAAAGAAAAATATTTTATTTCAGACACGCACAGGAAATACATACAAATAAATAGTAAAAAAGAAGCATTTAAAACTAATGTTACGAGCTTCGGAGTTCGTGACAATTAAAACTGCCGATATAAATTACCAAAAATTACACTTTAATTAAATATCACTAGTAACAACTCAAACACACTAAATAAAAAACACAATTGCACTTAAGTCGCACTTGAAGATCGCTTTTGATGTATTCGCTTGTATCGTTTATCCGACTCTTCCTGGTCGTGGCTAATCTAACTCCTGAATAACCATTATGGTACAGCTGTAACACATCCGGTACTTGAGCTTTAGGGACAACCATTTGCAAATGACAGCTGTCTCCCCGAGCATTTTCCCATTTACGGCACAGGACTCCATCCTGAATTACCAAGCTGACCCATTGGGCCCAATAGCTTTTTGTGATCGAACTCATCGCTGAGACGTCGATCCACCTGGGCTTAGGAGCTCTGGCCTTCATCCACTCCAGAATCGGCTTGATGTCCGAATCTTCCTGCTGTGCACGTTGTAGGCTTTCCTTCCACTCGTTGCTGAGGTCTGTCTTAAGCATCCTCACAGGTACGTGGCGCGCAACACTAACAAAGTTACATTAAAAACAACCAAAAACAAGACCTGTGCGTCAGAAAGGGTCCGATCTCAGCATAATATTGCTATATTAATAATAATAATAATATCCCTGGACATTTCACACAGCGCCATCTAGTCCCAAGCTAAGCAACCTAATGCTTGTGTTATGGTAACAAGATGGCTGATAAACTACTTATATACATTTTTTTTTTGTAAATACATACATATTATAGATAGAAAAACACCCAGACTCGGAACAAATACATGTAGGACTTACAAATATTTGTTCTGTGCGGGAATCGAACCCGCGACACGCAGCGCAGCAGTCCGATCGCTCAGCCACTGCGCTAACCGTGTTGTCAAAAAATATTATGTAGAAAAAAAATACCACAGCGTTGGTATTCTGATAGGGCCCGCGCGTAATTATGTACTATTCTGTAAAGTTCACTGCTCACCTCACTCAAGTGAGCGTACACAATTCGAAAGCGAACTCATTTGTTTTTAAAGTAAATCATCGCGGATTCACAACGAGGCACCGTTCGAATGTCAAAGTTTATAATAAACTAACCTGCCCCAGCAGTCCCGACATTCATAGGGATCGCTTTACGACCGAATTCGGTCGCAAAGTCCTGTCACTCCATACATTTCACCTGTCAATTCGGGACTTTTACTAGTGGAGAAGAAAGTGCAAGAAACTCCACAGACACTTTCTCAAATCAAACCTATTAATCAAAACTACTTCATACCTACGAATACAATAAAGACTCTTCTACATAGCCTTTTTGCAACTATGTTGGGGTCGGCTTCCAACCTAACCAGATGCAGCTGAATACCAGTATTTTCCATGGAGCGACAGCCTATTTGCCGTCCACAACCCAGTTGGTAAGACCGGTAGTCAGACTATCGGGCTTGTGACAACCCGTAACGACTGTCAAAGATCCACGAAAGACAGCCGGGACCAACAGCTTAACGTGCTTTCCGAGGCATGGAGGGGTCTCGATTTGTAAAGACGGTCACCCATCCACAGACTAACGTAGCAAACGTGGCAAGCGTAGCTTAACCAGATCGATCGACCCATGCGGCTGTTATTATTTGGCCACTGAGCCCCCACTACAATAAAGACTATCTTAGCTTAATTTTCCTAACCGTGGCTCTACGTAACATCGCCTGTCGTATTCACTCGGCATTGATTACTTAATCCGCTGTAAGCAGCGTCTTCAGCTCGGTTGACATTGAGACATTGATTAATCCTAGATAATGCTCAAAACTACCACAGTCTACCTATTTTAGCTTTTTGCAGTCCTTCGCGTAGCAGCTTTTTATGCTATTGAGTGGTATTCAATGGAAAAAAAAGGCAAATAGAATAGTTGGTCGCCCTAATTAACTCAAGACAATGTTCATGTTCTTTCTCCAGAATTATTTATTTATTTTACTTCGATGGTCCTAGTCTATCATCTGTGACTTCAAGTGACAGCTATGTGACCAGCAATGCATAAATATGTAAGCTGTCACGTCCTTTATGCCTGGAGGCTTTTATTTAGGTAGTAAGTTTTTATTTACATTTTAATTTTAATTAATTATTTTTCAGCTTGAGTACGTATAGTCTTTATTATGTTTCTTGGAATATTGGCGTGGCTAGCTGACGTATGGCAAGTAATTTAATTTTATGTTCTGTGCCTTGTAATACTTAACACCTAGTATTGTATACAATCAAGTATCAAGTATTTTATAACTGAACAGACAGCTGTGCTACTGGGGAGTTTGTTGCGCCACTTCTTCTTCCCATCGATAGCACTAGGAAGTGGTGAAGGGCGGGCGTTTTTGGGGGACTGTCTTTTGTAATTTTGACGTTCGAAAAGTGCTGATTCTCAGCTTTTGATTTTGAAATGATCTATGTGCATAATCAGCCTATAATGTTCCTATTGCTGGGGCACAGGCCTCTCTCTATGAAAAGGAGTGAGCCGAAATCCACCACGCGGGCCCAGTACGGGTTGGTAGATGTCACATGTCTTCAAATTGGTTTTAGGACATGCCGGTTTCCTCACGATGTTTTCCTTCACCGTTTTTAGAGTAGTGGTATTACAAACTTGCTTCGTCGTATCCAGCAGTATTGATTACACAGTGTTTTCAACTCGGTTGACATTGAGACTGATTAATCCTTGTTAACGCTCAGTTTTACCATAGTCTATCTAGCTTAGCCTTTTGCAGTCCTTCGCGTAGCAGCTTTATATGTTATTGAGTGGCATATACATAGGTTCTCAAGAGTAGGGCACAAAATCTCGAGCCGAGATTGACCATTTGAGATCTCGTTCGGCAATCAGGCGGTCGGCACCTAGGCGAGATCTCGTTTTCGAAATCTAGGTAATAATCAAATTAATCTTTATTTCAGATAATGTCACACGTTATAATGTACCGTCCATATTATCAGGATAAGACATATTATATAGAGAGAGAGAAAAAGATTGTCTGAACGACATTGAATCTCGAAAATAGGCTCGAGATCTCGCGGGATACGAGATCGTCATCTTGTATCTGACGAGGTTGCATTCTCTAATCTAGCGGTCCGTCAGATAGTAAGTGTTCACCACTACTAATAGACATTATGCAGTATCGAAGACATGGCAGGCGTATGCCATCTCACAGATAAAACTGAGATGTCTCATGTTCCTGTAATTACACTGGCACCTAAACCCTTCAAACCGGAACAAAGCAACACTGCTTTTTGGAGACAGATAACTTTGCCGAAATACGAAAGTAACTCTGTCTGCCTGTTTGTTACTTTTCATGCCTAACGGCTGAACGTATTTGGATGAAAGGCACACGGATGGACCGTGACCTGAGTTAAGACATAGGATATCTTATTATCCCGGTAGTATGTTTCCAGCAGGTAAAACTGCTTGCAAAAGCTAGTTGATTACATAATCCGCAATTAGCAGTGTTTAGCTCGATTGACATTAAGGTACTGATTAATCCTAGATAAAGCTCAGTTCTGCTGATACTGTGTGGTACTGCAGTGAAGTACCACACAGTATCAGGTGATACTGATGATGATGAAACAGAACTTGAACACATAATCCTACTTCTATTCTACAGGTGTAGAATAGAAGTAGGATTATGTGTTCAAGTTCTGTTTCATATTGAGCCAAAACTAAAAAATTCAACGTCACTTTATTCTTATTAAAGCTCTTTTTCGACCTGTTTATTTGGTGGTTCTGCCGATCTATTTTGTAAAAATCTCACCGTGAAAAATTTGGTGACGTGAGCTGCCACTAGTGTCAATTCCTAGCATCAATTGTAATTAACTGGGATCACGGACGGCTCAGGTCTCAAGTGCGTATGCGGCACCTCCCCACAGACATTGGCCCACCTGATGGTCCACTTGATGGTCTTATGACTGCGTAAACTCAGCCTAAGGCAGTCCACTGCTGGACATAGGCTTCTCCCAGGCTGTGCCACAACACCCTGTCCTCTGCCTTCCGCATCCAGTCTGCCCCAGCCACCTTCTTTCGGTCGTCCGTACATCTAGCTGGCGGGCGTCCCACACTACGCTAGCCGACACGCGGTCTCCACTCCAGGACTCGTCTGCTAACATGGCCAGCCCACTGCCACTTCAGTTTGCTTACTCTGCAAGCTATGTCGTTAACTCAGGAGCGGAATTAGCACAGCTGAATTTTGGGCTAAAAATATTTAAACTTTTTGCCATCTATGCGCTAAGAAGAACTGCAATGAAAGCTCACTTGACGTAAGTTTTCACGCGTTTCAGCATTGAGTTTGAGGTCGGGTAATGTGGGGTTTTCTATCAGGAATTTGGAACCTGGAGTCTTGAGTTCATGCCCGATTGATGGCAATAGAATATAACTAGAACTTAAATATAACTGGTTAAATGTGGGTGTACTTTATGTACCTCTGCCTAACGCTTCGCGGATAACAGGTGTGATAATATTACTGTTGAAATTAATTCAAAATAATTATGTTTGAATTAATTTAACGCTAAACTCTATCGATGCATGCCACATTTAGCGCACTCGCGCCTGATTAACGGCTTTATTGAAATGTCAGTTCACTAATTTATGACACTTCAGCTCAATGCGCCCGCCTGCATCTGATTGGTCAATTGACTGATCTATAATTTGTGATTTAGGTAAACAAAATTATTAGCATGTATTAAATACAGTGAGAGGTCATATTAAAATAGCCTCCACACGAGTGCTAAATTTAATACACGAAGCAAATATATGAGTGGCTCATGGCTTAACGATAGTCGATCCAAGTTCAAGCTACGATTGCCATGGTAGGTTCGTGAATGGGTGACCATCCATTCATCTTCTTCTGAAACTCAAAGCATTCTTCTTTTCGTGTCAATGATACTGTTCTTCGATATTTTAATAGTTTTTGAGCCCAGTAGGTGGCGAGGTTGATTGCGGCATCAGTGGCATTCATTAAGTCATCCAAGGTGCAGGTGAACGGGCACTTAGGGCACTCCAGTAAGTGGGATATG
Organism: Apamea anceps; assembly: GCA_951799955.1. Classification (NCBI taxonomy): domain Eukaryota; kingdom Metazoa; phylum Arthropoda; class Insecta; order Lepidoptera; family Noctuidae; genus Apamea; species Apamea anceps. Next base: position 5,640,047 of record OX637528.1, read on the forward strand.
GTCTGATTAGAGCACTCGCACTGGGTATTGGATGGGTCAGTAATTCCCCACTTTGACAGATTGTGTCTGCAGCGCTCTGCCTGGGTATGTAATCGATTGACGGCTTTCCATATAGGCTACTGCAGATCACGGCCGAGAGGCAAATGTTGGATGCTTTTCTTCCCACAATTTGCTTCTCTCATAAGATGGTTTGTTATGGATGGCCTGCATGAGCTGTTACGACTTTTAAACCTACCCGGGGTCGTTGTGTAATCGTAGAGAGGATGTCGGGAATTGGATACCTGGTTCTGTTTTTTCCAGCGCGAAGGCAACATCGGCAATCCATTACATATTCCTTACATATCCCCCCTGGCTATCATTCATAGATCTTTGGCATCATCTTTACGAAGTTTAAGAAGGCCAACAAGAGCTGGAATAATGATAATAATATATAGTAAATTTTTAACTAGTGTGCAAACTGTAACCATAAATTCAGCATATGATTCTGAACCCTATGCGTTGAAATTTTTGGCCGGTTATTTAAAAAAAACCGCTTTTCTACGGGCCAAACTTTCAAGTTTATGACAAATCACCCGTCCTCTATATTGGAAAAGCAGTAAGTATCCGTCCCTTACTTGCTATAGTTTCAGCAAAATATTCATGTCTAGTTGAAATAAATCATGTCCATGAATTGATAGAATAGAAGAGAAAAAGTTGCGGCAAATGGAATAGAAATAATTTGCTCGTTTAGTAATACTGACTTTGAGAAGTTGTCTGGTTTGACAATAGTAACATTCTTGTTCATAACATTACGCTTGAATTCCCCGAAGGGAGAGGCAGAGGGGTTATTTTGGGAGCAGCTTTCATCTATCCACATACCAGTAAATCCAAGGTGGCAGTGGGCAGGGCACATTGCTCGCAGAACAGATTAGGCCGAAACGTTCTGGAATGGCGACCGCGAAGACTCCGTTGGAAGGAATCCCATTAAGTGAACCGATGACCTGGTGATGATCGCAGGAATCCGCTGGATGCGAAAAGCACAGAACCGGTCGAAGTGGCGATGCATGGGGGAGAGGTATGTCCAGCAGTGGACGTCTTTCGGCTAAAATGATGACGATGATGAATTCCTCAGAAGTCATGACTGCTTCAAAACTTTACAAGGTGCTTGGGATTACTAGACCAAAGGGAGCAGGTTGGTCTTGTACAAGGGGTTTCTTAACCCTCCATCATTTTGCCAGTGTTAATCCCGTGTGCCGTGTCCAGTGACCGTAGTTTGAAGACCAATTACCAGGTAGGATGACCCACTGAAGATTGCAAGGAATACCTGGAGTGGATAAAACCGGAGTTAACGACATAGCTTGCAGAGTAAGCAAACTGAAGTGGCAGTGGGCTGGCCATGTTTGTCGAAGGCCCGATAGCTGGTGGAACACACGAGTCCTGGAGTGGAGATCGTGTGTCCGCAAGCGTAGTTTGGTACGCCCCCCAGCTAGATGGACGGACGACCTAAAGAAGATGGCTGGGACGGACTGGATGCGGAAGGCGGAGGACAGGGTGTTGTGGCGCAGCCTGGGCGAGGCCTATGTTCAGCAATGGACTGCGATAGGCTGAGTTGATTGAGGTGGAACAAGAAAGAAAGAAAGAAAAAACATTTATTTAGCACAGACCAAAAGACACACAATACACCAGATACATACATCAGATAACAACTAATAAAAAACAAATAGAAAGTGTAAAGACCGACGCAAGAAATTAGCAGGTAAGTGTGCCTCACGGCTGCACCAAAAAGGTCCAGTTCAGCAAAAATGCCAGACGATAGTGCCTGACGCTGGTTTTCAACTGAACCTGATGTGTGAGGTGGCGGATGTAAATCAGTTTTAAACTGCAACGTGACGAGACTCAAGACTCCCAATGATGATAATGAAGAACCCCACACTTATCTCAAAAGGTCAGGCGCCTTTTGAAAGTTTCCTCCCGAAAATAAAAAAAACTATTATTTATACAACAAAGTACAATCTCCGACATAATTACCGAATCATTCCTATATGTTACGAATGGTAACGTATGTCGGTGTTTTCCGGCGCCAGATAAACATATTTCACGGCTCATAGCAGCAGATAGCTGAGGCAACAACTCATGGCGCCTATATACGTCCGCTCAATGATTTATATAACAAATGTTTTGGATATTCCTTTATTTATTTCTAGTTCAGTCAACGAATGGCCCAAAAGGGGGTTTAGAGTGTGTGAGCAGGGACGTAAGCGATTCCTTCAGAAACTTGTTCAGGGTGCTTAGGTGAACATACTTAAAGTTCTCATGTCTAGGAGATTAGAGGGAGGTCTCACTCACTTGTCACTTTTCCGAAGCGTGTAGCTAGAAAACGTTTAAAAAGCGGAAAAAGTTTATTATTAGTTTAATATTAGATTATTTTTCCCTACGACGCATCATTTTTGAGATATTATGCGCAAAACCCAAATTAATGTATATTTGAAGTAAACGAACTTTGTATCCATCCCACTCCGGGTATTATGAGGAAACCAGCATTTATCCAAAAATCAAAAATTCCTTCATTGGGCCCGCATGGTGGATTACGGCCCACACCCTCACATAGAAAGGAAACCTGAGTCCCAGCAGTGGGAACATTATAGGCTGATTATTTAGCGACAGGAAGAAGAAGAAAAATGTCGCAATGAAGATCATGTGGTACAAATTGCACTAAATCTGCCAGAGCAAAAGAGAGGCAGAGGCCGCCCACCATTGACCTTTTGGTCAAATATAAAAAGAGACCTCAAAAAAGCCCAATTGCCTGAACCAACTACCCAAGACACAATAACTTGGCGCAGACAAGTGAGGACCCCAAATAACGGGACCACGGACGAAGATAGTAGAAAAGCTCTTTGTGAATTATTTTGTGCAATAAACTTATTTATTACTAGCTTCTGCCCGCGGCTTCGCCCGCGTGGATGTCGGCAATTATCCCACGGGAACGTGCTAACAGGATAAAATGTATGTGCTTCCCCAGGATGCCATCTATCTCGCGGGCCCTTTGTGGCTAATTACAATAGAAAACCAATTGTGTCTCATTAGTGGTGATTAAGAGGGTACCTATATGATATCCTTACCTAAGTACCTACCTAATAAAAAAAAATAAACTCAATAACAGAAAATAAAATACCTACCTACCTAAATAAACCTATTTCTGATGATAACTAAACTCAATAAATAAGCAAAATCCCTGAAAACTAATATCTATACGAATGACTAATCCTACCTAACAGTATTATAAAATAACCTACGGTCACTACGTACACTATCAAATATACCACCTATACTTTAAAATTAAAATCTATACCTACGACTTATAAAAATAAACCTAAATAACTCTAAAAACTAATAGGAATAAAAAGGTCGCACTGAAAAACACGGTTTAGAATTGCAAGTAGCAGTTAAAATAAGAACGAACGCTCGCCACTCAACACGTCCGTTCAAATCAAAGTTCAAAAAATGTCCTTATATACGGTAGCGATCCGTGGCGACCGCGCGCCACGCGTGTGCTGCGAACGGTGCAAGCCAAATTCAACCTTCAGCACTACATTTAGAGCATAACCTTAGTGAACTCCACTGCGAGTGACGTAAACTACGACAAACTTATTATTTGCGGTTGGTACAGTAATCGGGTCTAGGGATCGAACCGCAAAATTAAGTTTGTTTTTTATTGTATATACTTTTCCGGGATAAAAAGTACCCAGTGTGGTGCCCAGGATATTAAAGAATAATTATACCTAGTTTCATCGTAATCGAACCGGTAGTTTCTGCGTGATGCCTGAACAAACAGACAGACAGACAAAAAATTTTTTAATCACATTTTTGGGTTCGGTGTCGGTCTAGTAACACCCCCTGCCATTTATTTTTTTGATATTTTCAATGTACAGAATTTTCACTTCTACAGATTTATTATAAGTATATAGAGTATAGATTTATTTATTTTACCATTTATGTACAGACAAGAAAAACAGAATGGAATAAATAGGTAGAGAGGTGTTGCTTATTTCACAAGAAATCTCTTCCAGTACACCCGAGACAGGACAATAGATACAGAGATGTAGACAGCGTGTGAAATAGTAAAGGAGACAAAAAAATAATACATACATACAATCAAAAACAATTCACTTAAAACACTAAACAAAAATTACGAGAATACACTAACATACATACAATTAAACGTACATACATACTTCTAAAATAAATATCACTAGAATGATAACAATTATTATCATGCTCAAAATAATAAAAGTGGTAAAACCATTAATTATTATATTACGAGAGATTCATAAAAATACTCTTGAATTAAATATGAAAATTAAAGTAAATCATAAATCAAATCATAAACAAGTAAATAAGATACAAATTAAATAATAATAATGGATTTGAAAATTAGATTAGATTAAATATCGTGATCAACAATTCAAATTTTGATGATCAAACCGAGCACTTCACTTCACCAAAACAAACAAACACAAACACAAAAAAAAAACACAAACACAAACAAAAAAAACACAAACACACACACACAAACAAAACACAAACATAGTCCAAATATAGTCCTGAGAGCTTGTTAATGTTTTTTACCAATAACTCCGTAAAGCAGCTATTGTGCAAAATTGCATGCTTCTAAACCACATGCATGCATTTAGACTGTGCGTTGTCTGTCAGTGACTTTAAGATTTATTAAGTATACTGAAAGTGAGCATATGTGCTCACTTTCAATATACTTAAATAAATCTCAAACGGATTTTTAAAAATTCACGCTTTAAAGGAGTTCAATAGGAAATGAAAATTTGTATGGAAGTTCGTCATATTAGCCGATGGGAAATATCATCGGGTCATAGCTTGTCGTTAAGCTGCTTCATTCGTAAATTTTGGCTGTTCCAACTACTGACGTGAACAATATATCCGCACGAGAACAGATAGCCTTGTTCACGGTAAAAGCCTATATATGTTCGCCGAATGATTTGTATGTCGGTTTAGTGTTTTTACGTCGATTCAAAATATTTGGCCTAACCCTTCGGAAATTATATGCGAGATTTTACGTTATGTAAATAAACATATTTCACGGCTCATAGCAGCAGATCGCTGAGGCAACAACTCATGGCGCCTATATACATCCGCTCAATGATTTATACATATAGCAAATGTTTTGGGTATTTCTCTGTTTATTTCTCTGGCCTCCTCTCTGTAAGAGGGAGTGGGCCGTAATCCACCACGCGGGCCCAGTGCGGGTTGGTGGATGTCACGTGTCTTCGAATTTTTAGTTCTAGGACATGCCGGTTTCCTCACGATGTTTTTCCTTCACCGTTTTGAGAGCATTGTTATTTCTCTAGAGTTAACTTAACAACCAAATCAAATCAAACCAAAAGTAATTTATTCAACTTAGGCTGAGAATCAGCATTTTTCGAACGTCAAAATTACAAAAGACAGTCCCCCAAAAACGCCCGCCCTTCACCACTTCCTAGTGCTATCGCTGGGAAGAAGAAGTGCCGCAACAAACTCCCCAGCAGCACAGCTGTCTGTTCAGTTAGAAAATACTTGATTGTAATACTAGATATGCGAAGTAATTAAACATTACATGACACAGAACATCAAATTAAATTATTTGCCAATGTCAGCTAGCCACGCCATTTTCCTTTATATATGTTCCTTTTTACTGCTGCGTGTATAAGACTGCGTCATTGGTCTACTGACAGCAAGCGCTGCGGAGCAGGAGGTCCTAGGTTCGATTCCCAGGTCGAGCAAAGTGTTATTGGGATTTTTAGCAGCCCCGAGTTTGGATTTGTGCCCGATTGATGGCTACAACAGGATACATTTTTAACCAGTGCGCAAACTGAAACCATGAATTCAGTACATGATTCTGAAAACGCTTGCGTTGAAATTTACCGCCTGTTATTAAAAAAAAAAATGATCTGCCATATATTTTGGACGCGTCGGTATTGCACTTTTCTATGAAAGAGTTGTTTTTTTTTATAACCGATTAAATATTTCTACGCTAGGGGGTGTAGAATCATGTGCTGAATTCATTGTTACAGTTTGCGCACTGGCTAAAAAGGTATCCTGTATAGTGTATGTACCTCTTCAGGTAAAAGGGGTGTGATGTTGTGTTTCATTCGTAAATTATTGTAGCCATTTCGACCACAAGCATGAAATTTATCCGCACGTGAACGGGGAGCCTCGTTCTCATGACGCTTATATGCGTCTGTCGAGTGATTTGTAATTCGGTTTAATGCTTTTTATTTGGATTGATTATAGTTTGAAATACAGGTAGTGGTTTTATCATCTATTATCAACGACCGTGTGTCACAGCAGGGATCCAGCAGAATATCAGCGTCAGGTACATTTGCCATAATGCTGAGCTGGACTCCCATTTGGTGCAACCTTGAGACGCACACCGCACTGTGTATGTTTCGCTATTAATTTTATTCGTCACTAGCTTCTGCCCGCGGCTTCGCCCGCGTGGATGTCGGAAATTATCCCACGGGAACGTGCTAACAGGATAAAATGTATGTGCTTCCCCAGAATGCCATCTATCTCGCGGGCCCTTTGTGGCTAATTACAATAGAAAACCAATTGTGTCTCATTAGTGGTGATTAAGAGGGTACCTATATGATATCTTTACCTAAGTACCTACCTAATTAAAAAAAAAAAACTCAATAACAGAAAATTAAATACCTACCTACTAAATAAACCTATTTCTGATGATAACTAATCTAAACTCAATAAATAAGCAAAATCCCTAAAAACTAATATCTATACGAATGACTAATCCTAACTAACAGTATTATAAAATAACCTACGGTCATTACGTACACTATCAATTATAGTACCTATACTTTAAAATTAAAATCTATACCTACGACTTATATAAAAATAAATCTAAATAACTCTAAAAACTAAAAGGAATAAAAATGAACTCCACTGCGGGTAACGTAACCTACGACAAACTTATTATTTGCGGTTGGTACAGTAATTAGGTCTAGGTATCGAACCGCAAAATTAAGTTTGTTTTTTATTGTATATACTTTTCCGGGATAAAAAGTACCCAGTGTGGTGCCCAGGATATTAAAGAATAATTATACCAAGTTTCATCGTAATCGAACCGGTAGTTTTTGCGTGATGCCTGAACAAACAGACAGACAGACAGACAGACAGACAGACCGACAGACAGTCAGACAGACAAAAAATTTTTTAATCACATTTTTGGGTTCGGTGTCGGTCTAGTAACACCCCCTGCCATTTATTTTTTTGATATTTTCAATGTACAGAATTTTTACTTCTACAGATTTATTATAAGTATAGATAGATAGTGTGTTTCGATATTTGTGTTTTTCATTTTGTTTTTTTTATCGGCACGTTGTTTTTATATTATAATCATGTGGGTAGTTTGGTTATCATCTAATAGTGTACTTTTGTGGGTTGTGCTGTCTTTTTTGTGTGCGCCAAATAAATGGTGTATCTATCTATTTGACTATGGGCAGTTTTTTAACAGGTCAAAGTGAAAATCTAGGAGTCCACTTAATGACGGCGAAAATCTGCTGCTTAGATTTTTCTAAATCATCTTATATCTGTTCAGTATCACTCGTGGAATCAAGACGAATCTGATAATCCGTTCGCTCGTTTAGTATCTAGGGGAGAATAATCAGCCTATAATGTTCCCACTGCTGGGACACAGGCCTCCTCTCTTTGAGAGGGAGTGGGATATAATCCACCGCGTGGGCAGGTTGTATATGTCACAAGTCTTCGAATTTTTGGTTCTAGGGCATAACGGTTTCCTCGCGACATTTTCCTTCACCGTAGTTGTGTATATAGATAAAATGGGTGCTCAATGTAATTTTTACTGTCAGTACTGCTAACATTTCCATATTCTGATTCAAAAACCCTGATATACCTACCCGTAAGATATAAAGGTAACATTTCATCAAAGCAATAAAAACGTCCACCAATGATTTGTATGCGCAAAGTCGCTGTTACGCAACAGCCGAAACAAACCTTTATTCAAAAAATTGAATACAAACGGCTTATGTCCAATTAGGATAATGTGTTTGCTTTTCCCAATTTGAGGTATGCGTTAATTAAAAACCGGGGTAGACAAAAAACGTCTATTTTTGTTCATAAAAGCAATGTTGGTTATCAGAAAATATGATACTGAAATTGTTGAAAGTGTTGTTACCATGGAGTATTTTAATTTGCTCGTACATAGAAATCTGTTTTTTGGAACGGGCTACATGATTAATAAAATTAATAATAATGGAGGACGGTCCTTCGCTATCCAGGATGTCGAAATATCCAGAGGAATAGCGAGCCAATAAGGATCGAGCGAGGCATATTCCAGGGCGACAGCTTGATTCCGCTTTGGTTCTGCTTAGCCTTGAATCCTCTAAGCACGCTGCTAGAAGATTCAGGTCTAGGCTATCGGCTGAAGAGAGGTGGTCAGGTTATATCTCACCTCCTCTACATGGATGACCTAAAACTCTTTGCCCCCAACAATTTGCAACTGATGGAGCTATTGAAAATTACTAGAACTTTCAGTAGCGCCATCAGGATGGAATTTGGTGTGGACAAATGTGCGGTCATGCATGTAAAGCGAGGGGAGATTTTGAAATCCGTGGGAACCCTACTCTCGGATTCCACAAACCTTAGAGCCCTCTCCGTAGCCGAAACCTATAAGTATTTGGGTATGTCGGAAGCGTTGGGCATCAATGTAACTGACATAAAGCAATCGTTGAAGGAGCGCTTCTTTGGCCGCCTGAAAAAAGTATTTAATAGTCTTTTATCAGGCGGAAACAAGGTGCGCGCCTTTAACAGTTGGGTCATGCCGGTTTTGATGTAATCTTTCGGCATACTCAAATGGACTCAAACCAAACTCGACGCCTTGGATAGGAGGGTCCGTACGCTGATGACTGCAAATCAAATGCATCACGCACGGTCATCGGTAATGAGGCTATATATCCGGCATTTACCCATGGCACATACCTGTAGTACGGCACCTCTAATTCCACAAGGTTGTATTTCAGAGTAAGTTGAGTCAGAGAGATAATACCTATGCCTGATTGATTCCCCCGGCCGGTAGCATGCCCTAGAACCAAAAATTCGAAGACATGAAACAACTACCAACCCGCAATGGGCCCGCGTGGTGGATTACGGCCCACTCCCTCTCACTGAGGGGAGGCCTGTGTCCCAGCAGAGGAAACGTTATAGGCTGATCATGTCCAGCTCAACATCAAAATTACGGAGCTCAAAATTGGCAATTATCATTATAATTTCTCGAGAAAAGAATCATAAACGGGCATGGGTAAGGAACTTTGAAACTGGAATCTATTGCTATTTAAACCAACGTCTAACTTAGCCCAGATGATAGGGAAAGTTAGTCAATAATTCATTATCATATCCAAACTCTAACTGTTATTGTAAATTTGTTGGAATTATCTTTGAGAAACAGGTAATAAGGACAAAAGGAAATAGTGGTGTACGTTAATCCAACTCGGATATCTCCGCCGCTTGATTATTCGAATATCCGCTAAAGAACCGAAACGGATTTATGCTTAGCTTTTCTGGATTAAGAGATTTTTGTACCGTGTAAATGTACGAAATGAAGTATATACCTAATGAATATAGAGTCCGTGAGCTGTTTTACGATGTAAGAAAGAAGGATCTAGACGTTGTAATGTTAGGTTTAGGTTTGCGCATTGCGTCTTTTTGCGTACGTGAATTTTGACAACGTTTTGGTCGTAAACTACGACAGTTTCTATGCTTAAATAGAATATTAACGACCAGTATTTAAACGTGACTCTAATCATTTCCATACTGCGCTCCTAAAAATATTATTGAACACTCAAATATAATGATTGCGCCTCTTATTCTTACGACTTATTTATTTATTTATTCATTTATTTCAGATGAGGCCCATATAAACACATACAATATAATTTTTGTATAACTTAAAAATACTATAAATACATACATCATTACACTAAAAACTAACTAACGCACACGAAGGGCGCTTATGAGTTGTAGGTCGTACGTGCGAACCCAGACAGGCGCTTAACTTTGTGTAAATGATTTCATCACCGCTGCTCTCAAAACGGTGAAGGAAAACATCGTGAGGAAACCGGTCTATGTCCTAGAACCAAAAATTCGAAGACATGTGACATCTACCAACACGCACTGGGACCGCGTGGTGGATTACAGCCCACAGAGAGGAGGCCTGTGTCCCAGCAGTGGGAACATTATAGGCTGATTATGCCTCTTTTTCTGAACCTCAAATAATTAATAATTTCTATTATGGGGTCTTAAAAATACTAAACAGCTAAGTCACTGCGACCAACTTGGATATAGTGTGGTTAGTCACAGTTGTAACTTAACCTAACCCATTTGGTCGAGGTACTCTCCGGTCGTGTTGGATTGCCGTCCCATCGGACTATGAGAGTGAGGGATGAGGGAGTGCACCTGTGTTGCGACCACTATAATATCTTCCGCACCGAAGGCTAGTCTCCGTTGAGATTAGCAGCCGGGGCCGAAATACGGTCTGGAGGACTTTTAATTATTTATTGGCTAGAAACTTCGATCAATAATAGTACTAGATTTTATCAGGAACAAAAATCAGTCGCTCAAGTGGCCACGTTTGCATACACGTAAACGTCTACATTTCTTAGAAAAAAGTTTAATAATATAACAACAACAACAACAACAACTTCAGTTTATTATCAACCTTAATGCTTAAATATAAAGTTTAATTACCATTGCAAAATATATTTAAGATGTCGCTTGAAAATAAAATCATTCTATTTTTAAATTTTCAGTCATTTATTCTAAAATGAAACTTAAAGTCTCAGTAATAAGGTTAAAAATATACTAATTTGAAATAAGACCACAAAAGTATTTGTGGTCTTATTTTTCGGGCCGTTTTTGAAGCGCTTATCGGGAATCTAGTACTATTATTGATCGAAGGTTAGAAAGTTAAAAAGAGGCTTCATTATTAAAAAAAAAAATCAACGGGTTGCACTCCGGGAGTGCCGGCAGAATTGAAAACTTGAATATTAACGTTGTGCATTTTTGATATTTTGGAATGCGGTTTATTCTCCCTCCGTCTTACAAATTTTCGATCAGGTCACGTGTCCTGACGCGAGATTAACATTTTTTACCCATCACAAACAAAAGTGCACAACGCCGCTAAAGAAGTTTTCACTTCAAAAGTGTTCATCATTAGTAGCTCAATAAGTTTTTAGAGGATCAGTCAAATATTTCCCATAGAATATTAACTTACTGTGTCCAATATTGGTGACCAACATTTTTTAAGCCATTGTATAATAAAGTTCAGTAACAATTATGGGCTCCCCATAAATTCAAGCGTATTTTAAATGAAAAAAAGAAGTATAATTTGTTAATTGGGTACCATTCTAACACATTTTTGGCAACATCTGGAGTTCCGCAGGGTTCAATATTGGGGCCTTTGTTATTTATTATTTATATTAATAATATCGGTAATTTCTTTCGAAACAGTAACTTTTTGTTATACGCCGATGACCTTAAAATTTTTAAGAAAATTTTATCGATTTACGATTGTCATCTTCTTCAATCCGATTTAAATAGATTGTCAAATTACCTACTGTACCAAAAATAATCTAAAATTAAGCATCGACAAATGTAAATACCTTTACCAAAAACAAAAACATAATTCACTACAATTATTGTCTCTGCGACGAACTCCTTCTTAAAGAAAATGAAATTTGTGATCTGCGTGTACTTTTGGATTGCAAACTTCACCTTAATTTACACATTGAAAAGATAATAGCTAAAGCTTTCCAAATGTACAATTTTGTTATGAGATCGTCATCAGATTTCAAACGCCCAGTCACATATCTACATCTTTTCAACTTATTATTACGACCGCAAGTTGAGTACCTATGCGTGTATGATGGGACCCTTAATAAGCAAAATATGATCAAGCATTAGAAAAAATTCAGCGTAAGTACTTGAAAACAATACAGTTTAAGTGTCACATGGAGCGTCTGCCGTACGAGGAGTCGTTGCAGAAATTTAAGCTACTAACATTACATTCAAGGCGTCTGTTACTCCAAACCATGATGCTCCGTGGACTGACTGGTACACAAAAAGTTTGATTGCCCTAAACTTGTGAATAATATATTTTATATCGTGCCCAGAACTGTAATAAGGCGAGAGGCGCGCGTTTACCCACTCTTTGCTACGACTTCTAGTCGTACAAATGCGGGTCAACGAGCGCCTCTTCACAGATTACCCATTTTGTTAAAATAGACAAATTTACGGTAGCTCATAATGTATTTAAAAAGAATTAGTTAATGCACTAAAAACTTAATAATTAAGTATCATATTAAAATAAGCCCTACCTTTCTTCCGTACTGTATGTAAGTAAATTAATACATAAAGTAATATGTGGAGACGTTGTTGATTGTACGTTAACCCACTTTATTGTATACTTAGATGTAAGACAAAATGTTTGTTTTCCCTAATAAAATAAAATAAAATAAAATAAAAATAATGTATAATATCGTGTATCTTTAATATAGCATGTCCATCTTTACCATACCGAGATCTCTCCTCACCTTGAGAAGCACGTTAAGTCGTTGTTCCCGGCTGTCATTCGTGGATCTTTGACAGTCGTTACGGGTCGTCAGAAACCCGAAAGTCTGACAACGAGCCTTACCAAGGGGTATCAAATTACCCAGTAACTTGGTTGCGAAGTCAGAAAGGCAGTCGCTCCATGTAAAATACTGGTATTCAGCTGCATCTGGTTAGACTGGAACCCAACATATTTGGGAAAAGGCTAGGCAGATGATGATCTTTAACATAGCATCACGCCCGCATTTCCCGAAGGGTAAGGCACAGGTATACCTATTGTACGCTTACACTGCGCCAGTTATGTTCAAGATCAGACATAAATTCCGGTCAAATGGAAACTCTCAATAACACTTTGCCCGACCTAGGAATCGAACCCAGGACCTCATGCTCAGCAGTAGCGCAAAGACTACTAAACCAACGAGGCAGTTTATTTTTAAACCTATTCCATAAATCACGACAAATAAGATTTGGGCAAATTATTGTGAAGGACAATCACGGCAAGCTCGTAAATTGACACTATCAACCCAGCTCTAGATTCTCATTACACAAACGAGACCTCATTCCTCGGATCAGTATCTGACTTTAACGGATACAATTCCCATCACAGACATTTCTTTAAATCCTAGCAAATCTCAACATCCTATTTTAGCGTCTGTATCCGCATTTCAAAGTCGATATCCGCGGCTTTCTAAGCTTATATCCGCCAAAGCCCATCACTATTGCTAACAATGCAAGATAATCGTGTTAACGAGTGTTGGTTCCTAAAGGGAGGGGAGGGAGGGAGAAAGCAGTTATTTTCTCATCTCCCCTTTTACAGTTCCTCTTTTGTTTTCAGAGATAGATTGTTGTTGTTTACGTAATTCAGAAATTGTTCACGCGGATTCTGAGTGTCGGATATTTGAGTTGATTTCGGATACAAATCGCTTTGTTTACACTACTTATCGGGCTTTATCAAGTTGTGTTATTATATGATTCCATTGAAAGTAAATACCATGAGAATTTCGCAGGCTGTATTTAACAAAGGACCATCATCAGCATCAGCCTATAGCACTTCACTGCTGGACATAAGCCTCTCGTATTGCACGCCATTCAACTCGATTTTCGGCAACTCTCATCCAACTGCTACCAGCCATCCTGCGAAGATCGTCGCTCTACATAGCCTGAGGGCGTCCCACCTTACGTTTACCGATTCGCGGTCTCCACTCAAGAACACGTCTACACCAACGGTCATCGGTTCTACGGCTAATATGGCCGGCCCATTGCTACTTCAGTTTTCTTATTTTGTGAGCTATGTCGACAACTTTGGTTCTCTGCCGGATCACCTCGTTGCGGATTCGACCCCCAGATAGACTCCAAGTAGCCTGTTCCATAGCTCGCTAAGCGAACTTGAATTTATGGACCAGCCTTACCGTGAATGTCCATGTTTCGGCTCCGTAAGTCATAACACAGGACCAGGGTATATCTAAAGTAAAAACTTCTTTAGGCGCGTTGACCGAGCGATTTTTGGTGGGGAAAATCTTATGGGTTTGTGTCACCGACATGATAATGTCAACAGTATATCTGTAGCTGCCTCAAAGAGATGTCAGCACGAACTGACGGGGCCCGCTAGGGCCGATGCCGCCAGGGCTGCGGGTTGTTCGAAAGAGATACCGTGGCCCTTGGCACAGGCAACTGAAGGAACACGGGTGGGTTTTAGTCAGTAAAAGTCTGACACTCCCTTCCGCTCCGCCCAGGGCGGGAGGGGTCATTTGATGAAATCCCACCCAAAAAAAAAAAAAAAAGTATATCTGTAGGTATAGGAGTGACGTATTGTGCAAAATTGGTGTCTGTGTTTTTTTTTTTTTGTTATTAGCCTTCAAAGTCCCACTGCTGGGCAAAGGGCTCCCTACTGGCTTTCCACCTCTTTTTGTCCAGAGCTGCCAAGGATCAATCTTTATCAAACGAGTCCAGCTCATCCCGCCATCTCCGTCTGAACCTGCCGCGATATCGCTTGCCATTAAGAGGGACCTATATTCTAGATTCATAAAAATATGTTGGGTTAGGCTTCCATTGATTGCAACTGAATATCTATCAGGCAGTGTTTCATTCGAAGCGTTTGACATCGTAGCTCCACAACCCAATTAGGTACTAGGAAATACCAACGTTCAAACTGCCTGCTCAAAATGGCCGTCACAGGTTTATAGATAGATAGAATAAATGCTTTATTGGACAGTAAAACTGTATACAGGTAGGTATACTGCTTTCGTGTTGTAGTTTCCAGACATGTAAACAAATGTGTGTTTGGAAAATCAACTTTAATACAATACAGTAATGATGATGATGGTTGATGGTAATAGGCTCGCTCCCTATAACATGGGACTTACACATAACTGCTGGGATATTATACCATAGATACAACTCTGCCTAACCCTTCAGGGAATTCATGCACGATGTTATGTTATGTTAACTTTAATACCCATATTTAATACAGTTCAGGTTGCACACTACAAGCTTATTATTTTTTATGGCTTTTTCAATAATACTAGTCATTCCGAAATCAACTTAACTTACATTAAGATAAAGTTAATATTCGTTTAAATGGAAATAACATCAATTGGAAATAAGGATTTGAATAGAGTTTAGGTATAACGTCTGACAACCGTAACTGACAGTTTGATTTTCTCTCCGAACAGGATGGTTTTAGTTTGTTGGTACTGGTCAAACTAAATACAGGTATAAATAATGTTGGTACTGGGTTGTAGAGGTCAGATATGCAGTCCCTCTATGTAAAATACTGGTATTCAGCTGCATCCAGTTTGACTGGAAGCTTTGGGAGAAGGCTAGGCAGATGATGATGAACAGCAGTCAAATATCACTAGAATTTTGAACGTTTTTAGGGTTCTGTACTTCGAAAGTAAAAAACGGAACCTTTATAGGATCACTTTGTTGTCCGTCCGTCTGTCTGTTTGTTAAGACAAGTCAAGAGGTATCAAGCTGGAATTTATATCAAATACTCAGGTCTACTGACCCTTGGAGCTGTGAAAAAATCAAACTTCTAAGCCAACACAATCAAAAGATACAGCCGTTTATGCCGCAAATTTCCGCAAATTTTCGACACTCGCAAGGGAATCAAAACCTACAGGGTACTTCCCGTGAACTCAGAATCTTGTTTGGTACGAAGCAACGTCTTATAGCACGAAAAATTGCGAAAACCGTAAATTTTTTGTTACATACCTACAAATTTGCGCCAGTCCGACTCGCACTTGACTGGTTTTTTTTTAATAACGGGAATTGCCTTATTTAAAAACTTTCAAAATCTAGTCGCAATCTCACCTCAGCGACAATCAATATAAAAAATGTAGGAGATTAAAAGTATTTTTGACAGACTGAGATCAATCTGTGCATATTTTAGCAATTTTCTTATGTTGAACTTTTCAGGAACGACTAGAAGATTAATATATATCTAAAATTACTTAGCGGTTAAGTATTCGAGTGTAATAAAAAATGTTTTGCCAAAATGCTAGGTCAAAAACTAGATGCAAGCTTGGATACAGAATGCAGCACCGCCCGGGCCCGCAAAATTAATTTGCATTTGCAGAAGAGGCGATAAAAATATAATGCAACATACAACCCAAACCATTACTCGACACGTGTTTCTCCCCTCTACGGGGCATCCGCAGGAGATGTTGACTCGTCACAGCCGCAGTCACCATCTCCTCGTCTACTTTTTTACGGAATTAAAATAAAATATTGAAACTGCGTAATTTTTATGTATAGGATTTTGACAACGTAACGCCTGATTCTGCACGATCAATTTAAATTAGCTAGCGACACTCCACAAACGTGATGCATCTATATCTAATTTAATTTGTTCGCATATAGATAACTTATCTTATTCAGGTGTAAAACTTTGCTTTCCTAGAAAACCGGTTCCGTTGTATTATAACGGTCGTCATGAAAATCTGTCATTTACACCAGTATTTGACATTAAGTCACACTCGTCAAAGATTTAAATCGGTAGATTTTCTCTCACCGTACTTAGTCACGCGAAAACGTATCCATACTGAGAAGAGTGAGCACACACATGATTAAATAGCGTTTCAATGACAATGAAGTCAAGTCACTGCATCATTGTGTCACAGGTGTCAAAACGAAACAGAAGAGCGACTATCTTTTGACACGGTCGGGTGAATCTAACGATTTATCTTTGTCGCTGTCATCCTCTTAGGATATCTGGGATATCATATGCTGGAGAGCAGAAGGGCATGTGACCAGGTAGGCGTTATGCTCAAAGTATGGAAGGGTATGACGAATGCTGGTTTTTTTTTGTTTGGTTAATCATCAAATTACTTCGCGCCCTCCCGCTCTGGGCAGAACGGGAGGGCGAGTCTGACTTTTACTGACAAAAGCCCACCCGTGTTCCTTCAGTTGCCTGTGGCAGGGTCCACAGTATCTCTTTCGAACAACCCGTGGCCCTGGCAGGCATCGGTCCTAGCGGACCCCGTCACTTTGTGCTGATATTTTTTTAAGGTGCGCGTGAAACACAACGCGCCGTCGACCCGGGCCTGGTCCTTACCGGGCCGCAAGCTACCCATTGCTCACCGCCCGCAAGCCCGCGCCTACGGTGGTCGGAAATCGGCTCTCGACTCTCGACGCCCAAGACGTTTCCTGTGGCGACTAGGGGCGTGAGGGCGCAGAAATTGTCTCTCCCTCACGCGCTCCGCCTCCTCCTTCGCGACGGATGCTCCTGACATCCATAATGAGCTGATTCGACTCTACACACCCAATAATTATCTCAGTGGTAAAAGACGTCGACTGTTAGGCATGCCTTCGTGTCGGACTGCGGCGCGTGCTCGTGTGCGTCTCCTGTACCGCACGTGTTGACCGTACTAAATAAGCTCGTGGAAGCCAACCCGGACTGCGATCTGTTCGCTAATAAATTCACGAATTTAATGGTTGTGTGCCCACATTTTTATGAGAATAATAGTATTTAATTGTTGTTATTAGTTTATGTATTACTTACTAGCTGTGCCCCGCGGTTTCACCCGCATTGGTTTCGATCCCATGGAAATATCGGATTAAAAAGTATCCTATATGTTAATCCTTGTTATAAACTATCTGTGTGCCTAATTTCATCCAAATCCATTCAGTAGTTTTTGCGTGAAAGAGTAACAAACATCCATCTATCCATCCAGTCATCCATACAAACATTCGCATTTATAATAATATTAGTAGGAAGGATGTTGGTACTTATTATATTTATTCATAGATATACTTTGATTTATGTAATTGGTTCTTAAGCCTGTAAATTAAATAAATGAATAAATAAAATTATTTTCATGGCGGCCGTTTAGTGTGGCCTACGCTCTTCAAGGAAAACGTAGATTAAGTCATGTAATTCTATCATTTTGCTCCTTATGTCCTTGTGGCTAAGTAATAACAGCCGCACGGATCGATAGATCAACAGCTACGCTGGCCCGGTAGGTCCGTTGATGGGTGACCATCTTCACATGCCAAGACCCCTCCGTTCCTCGGAAAGCACTTTAAGCCGTTGGTCCCAGCTGTCATTTGTGGATCTTTGACAGTCGTTAAGGATCGCCAGAAGCCCGAAAGTCTGACAACCAGTCTTACCAAGTGGTATCGTATTACCAGTAACTGGGTTGTGGAGGTCAGATAGGCAGTCGCTTCATGTAAAATACTGGTATCCAGCTGCATCCGGTTAGACTGGAATCCGACCCTAACATAGTTGGGAAAAGGCTAGCCAATGTGATGATGTCCTTTCAAGGAAATAACGGTCCAATTTCATTAAAACCTTTTGTCAGAAACCATCACCACATTTCATAACTTCTAAACGCTTTAATATCTCCGAGAATGGCCTTTCGAGAACAATAATTAAGCTAACGACTCAACCGGAAGTGACGCCATCTTGCGGCCCGCCGCGTAAACACTCATTTCCGGGGCCAACTGACAATAGACTTAATTCTTTGGAGTATTTTTTATTGTTTTAGAACTCGAAACTTATATTTAATGGGCTGAAAGTTAATTAGTGCTTTATGGAATGATTTCATTAAGTTTTAGAATTCATTACAGGTAGTTGAAGTTTTCATTGTTTTTAATTAGGTACTTCTGCTGAATATTAGGGCTTTGATCGCGACGATAGGTCGGGGTGGAGCAAAATAATCACTTTCATGCACAGCTGCGCTTGCGCGTTTTATAAATTACCACTTAATATCGTATTTACATTTTTTAATCGACCGTTGTTATTTAATTTCTTTTCTATTTTTCGTTGTACTTCTGGTTATACAGTCGCTATCCTTTCATTTTGATCTACCACGACTTATCGTTGCGATCAGGCTTTTACATACATAAATAACCTCACGCTTTCTTCCCATAAGGGTAGGCAGAAACTAGAGAAGGCCACCTGCTACAATCCATGCATACTACTTTTGCTTTTTTTGTTTGGATGAAAGTAGACCATAATTTGGATTATTTATTTTATTGGAACGAAGTTCCTTATCGCACGTAGCGAAAGGGGGCTAGACGGAAAAAATTAAGACCAAAAGTTGGAACGACACTTTTTGCTATAGTTGTAAGCCGTGCGGCGTGCGCGTGTTTCTCTGTCTCTCTCTCTCTCTCTCTCTCTCTCTCTTATAGAAAACTTCGTTCCATCCGGGTGTCCCTTGACACCTCTCAAGTTTTTTTACAGTTTTTGGAAAACTTATAGCTAAACACTTTTGCACAAAAACTCTTTTGACAAACTGCAACGCAGTTTGGCAGGTTTATAAAATGTATGCACGTATTTGGTTCAAAATTTTTTTTTTTTTTTACAATTATTGAGAGTAACAAAACAGACAGGACATAAGATACTTTTTATCCCAGGATGGAGCCCTATGCGGGTGAAACCGCGAGGCGCAGATAGTTTTTTACATTGTTTGAGCCCAGTGGTCACGTTGATTTCGGCATCAGTGGCATTATTTTGGTCATCCCAGGTTCAAGTGAACTTAGGATACTCCAGCAAGTAGGACATGGTCTGATTAGAAGCACCACACTCCTACTGGGTGTTGGATGGATAATTTTTCCTGTGTGAGAGAGAAACGGAGCTACACATTATCGATAGCATCATCCCTTTTTCATAACGGAATCATGTGGGCACTAATACGGCTGTAATGCAGCGACCCTGTGATGGGTTAGAGCAATATACACGGTTGGCGCAGTGGCTGAGCGATCTACTACTGCGCTGCGTGTCGCGGGTTCGATTCCCGCACGGAACAAATATTTGTATTGCCTACAGGTAGTTGTTCCGGGTCTGGCTGTTTGTGTATGTGAGTTTAAATGTTTGTAAACGCACCCACGATACAGGAGTAATTCCCAGTATGGGGCAACGATTATTAAAAAAAAAAAAAAAATTGCTCCCTTGACCTAAACATACAGCTTACTTGCAAAATCATCATTCTCCTGTCCTTATTACCCAATTTATTAGGGTCGGCGCAACATTTTTTTTTCCATACTTCCCTATCTCGGCAGTTACTAGGGTGTGGTTCTGGCCAAAACATCTTTTACACAGTCCATTCATCGTTTCTTTGATCTTCCCCTACTCCTAAAGCACATTTATACTCAACAAATTTCCTCATGCCATTTTCCTCAATTAGGAACTTGCAAAATATGGGTATATGAATAGGTACATCTCTGCAGATCCCCACGCAAACAGGCATGATACTATTATGTTTAATTATTTACCGAAGAAAATCAACTCATGAGGGCAGGCAGAAATTACTTCGTTTACATTTATACATCAGCACCCCAATTGTTTACCATATTATCAATCAGAATCTGAATCCTTTAAGAAATATAGAAAGAAAAGAAATTAATTGCGACTCGTACAGAAAAATCATAAACTAAACTAAACCCAGTTATATAAAAAAAAGTAACAAAAAGAAAAATGAAACAGAAAGTCTTATACGAGGACAAAAGGCAGCTATCTCAGCAAGATGAATCCATTGCTTCATATGTGAAAAAATTGTCTGCTCAACAACTTTTTGGAGGTATGAGGAATAGGGTGTAAAGTTCACTCATCCTCCATAGAAAAGGGAGGATCTTCCGACCAGACGGGTGTTGTGTCTGCCGGGCAATTGCCCCACGACTGATGTCGGGAAGTTTGAATGTATGCTAATTGCGCGGTAAACTCTGCTTGCGAGATGCAGGATTTGCGTGACGTCAATATGATGCGTTGTTCGCATGTGTCGTAGTAGATACCGCTACAACTTACGTAACGCAATGAATGTTGTTTAACTTTAAAGCCATTCATGTTAGTGTGTTACGCAACTACCCCGCTAGCCATACACACACACCGGTTACAATTATTACCAGTTGACACTAAAACCACAAACGTATTTCACGCAATATTAAACCCACGTCAATAAAGACCAAGCAAAACCGCACATCTATATCTGTATAGCACAGATTAATGCGCACTACAGATGCCTCAAATGGGCGGCTACCACAACGGGTGCTTCTGGATTCTGTAATTACTCTGTGTTCCATTTGGATTGCCGGAGTAGAGGCTCGCTTTAGCCTGGGTTTCAGCCTGTGTTTTAGAGGTTTAGACGTTTAGGTGATTATCTTTGATGTGTTTAAAACGGAAGTAGCTTTTAAGGGGAGTGATACATTGTGTTTGCTGACGTCACTTACTTCTGGAAACTGTTTTTATATGGGTAGATAATTATTGTACCTATAACCATCCTGCTCCAGAGGGCAAATGCCCATCAGTTAGTCAGTCTTCGTTCGGCAAACTTAGATAAAAGTATCACCATGCTTAAAAAGATGCGCCTGTATTTAACTCTTTTGGTAGCAAATCTTGAAGGGTTATTGTAATTTTTGAGAGGTTGTGGGCAGCCTGGGGTATGTCTGTGTCCAGTAGTAGGCTGCAATAGGTTGAGTTGGTTGATGTGATTCTTAACAATTAAAAGATCACGACCTGTGTAGTGGGCTGTAAATCTACCACGTGGGCCCAGCGCGGGTTGGTAGATATCATATGTTTTCGAAGTTTTGGTTCTAGGTCATGCCGGTTTTCTCACGTTGTTTTCCTTCACCGTTTCGAGAGCAGCGGTGATGAAATTATTTACACAAAGTACAGTACCTTGACTTCGAACACAAGACTTATATCTTGTACCCACTGCTCCTAATGATATTAAAAACACAAAAAAAGAGTAGTTTAAATAAACTAAAAAACACGCTTTTATCACGCATTAAAAAGCATTCATTAGTCGTGGCCCCATACTCGAGGGGTTTACTAGTAGCCACTGAAGAGTTCCACTATCCTAATTCTGGCTCCATCATCAGATCAGCTTCAAGATACGAAATTATAGTATTGTCATCCGAACTACATATACGTACAAAGTTTCATTTCAATACGACTATTAGAAGTATGTTAAAATTTACTTTAAGATTTTTTTACATTGTTCGTTAGTTACAAGTGAAGCTCATAAAATCGTGTTAAAAAGAAGATGAACAGCAGTGTCCTCCAGCCTATCAATAACAAGTAATTGTGATCATCGCATCTAGCAAGTAAGTGGTGATTATGGTTTATTGGAAAACTATAGCTCGCGACGCTATTTGGAGTAATTTCTTGTATTGATAGGCATCTTGTTGTTGGACAACATTGATAAACAAAGAAGATATTTGTTTTAAAGACACTGATTTAAAGATGCAGTTGTAAATAGCGGTTTTGGTAATTTAAAAATTATAAATGGCACGTTTAATAACCAGTTCAGCAGGTGAAACTAAGCAGTAAAGTAAACAAAAATGAGTAATAAAAAATAATGAAATGGATCAGTGAATATATAATTGAGCAGGAAAATAATTAAATAGGCGGTAAAAATTATTGAACGAGCGATTACGTGTGGGCATATATTTAAAATGTTTGGTTTTGTATTCAAAAATATGTTTCTGGCACTCGCCGGCCGCTGCCGCGGCACCGCTCGCTTCGCTCGCTCGGCTCGTGCGTTGTGAGTTCACAGTTCTAACATCCATTAAATTAAATAACTGCTCAATATGTTTTTCAACTAATCATAATAACATCTCGAATATTTAATATGTATTGTCTTCCTCAATTAAAATAACAGCTCAAAAAATTAGTTCCCATTTATTATTATTATGAGCCTGTCTTGTCCCACTGTAGGGTTTGCCCTGTAGTGACCTTCCCTCCCTCCTTCTACATTTCCCAGTCTACTGCGATTGTGGGCCAACCCTTTGAGAAGGAGTCCAGCTCACCCCGCCATCTCTTTCTGGGCCTGCCGCGCTGTCGTTTCCTGCCATTTGGGATCCACTGAGTGGTGGTTTTTGCATATTGCTGCTCCGACATGCGACAGATATGGCCAGCCCAGTTCCACTTTAGTCCAGCAGCTGTGCGGCCTGCTTCTGCTATTTGTGTTTTGGAACGAAGTATATAGATCTTAATGCGGTCTGTGAGTTTGACACCTATTATACGAGTATGTACTTCGTTCCATAACCCGTTGGCAGACTCCAAGTGTGGACTTTTGACGCTTTATAAGAGACCATTTTTGCGCTCCGTAGGTGAGGGTGGGAAGAATGCACATGTCCATGAGCTTTCGTTTTAGTGAAAGCGGGAGAGTTCCTTTTATGAGATGTTTCATCGGCCAAAAGTTCTTCCAGGCGTTTTCTGTGCGTTCATAATACTTACCATTTCCTGGTGAACGGTTTTGTTGAGGTATGAGGAACGTGCGGTAAACTCTGCTTGCGCGATACAGGGTTTTGCGTGTCGTAGTTTGCATGTGGCGATGTAAATGCCGCCATAGTTTCATTAAATTCTTCCCAAGGGATCTAGAAGACTTCTTGAAATTAAATTCTGTCTTTCT
The DNA here is from genome assembly GCA_951799955.1 of Apamea anceps. Lineage (NCBI taxonomy): Eukaryota > Metazoa > Arthropoda > Insecta > Lepidoptera > Noctuidae > Apamea > Apamea anceps. Next base: position 5,663,524 of record OX637528.1, read on the forward strand.
TGTAGTTTACTAAACTAGACTAGTGCCTCAGGACAGGAAACTTAATTAATGCCTAATGATAGCCTAATGTCGAATAGGCATAACTAATTGCATTAGATAAGACTAATTAGATAACTCAAAATAATAAAAAATTGTAAATCTAGTCTGGGGAAAAAACAAAAACTGACTATCATTCATGATTTTGTTACCCACCAACCACGATTTTTGAATTAACTATTTCAAATATAGTTTGACCAAAACCGCTGTACCGCGCCTTCGGTATGTGTGCAGCGCGACGGGGGGCAGTGCAGGCCGCTCATCCGTCATCGCTCACGGAGTCAGCCCCCCGCCTCGCCGCGCATTCCTAAGGCACATTACAGCAGTTTCGGTCAAACTATAGTCCAAACAAGTTTAACCAATATGAAAAGTAATAATCAACCAATCAGCCAACAGTTTTCACCAACCAAGGGGCATTAGGATCAATCGTTTTCGGTCCTAATACTCTTTGGAAAACAAGTTTGGCCTAAGCTTAGCCGTTTAGTCCAAGGGAGCTGTCTTGGCCTTGGACCAAACTTTGCTAGTCTAAACGAAAATTAGATATGATCAATAACATTGGTAATACAGGGTGCCATGGACATTTTCGCCCAATCTGATACCATGGATTCAGTACATGATTCTGAAACCCCTTGCGTTTAAATCTTTCGAAAATTATAAAAAAAAAAGGTAGCTTAAAGTCCATACATTTTTACCGCGTAGGTATTGCACTTTTCTATAAAACAGCTGATATTTTTTTTTAAACTGACGAAAAAATTTTACGCAAATCATGTGCTGAATTTGTGGTTACAATTGAATATTTACGTGACCCCAAGATGATTATAATTTACTTATCGTCTATCACCAAGAAACTAATCATACCCCGTTTAATTGCAGTGATGAACTCATCTTAACATACAAAGTGCTAGCGCTAAATAAGAGCTCAACATAAAAAGCCTTTGTTCTTAAAATATGTGTCTACTCCCCAAATCCGACCTACAGAATTTTTAAGAACAAACTAACACACTTGGATTTGCTAAAACTACCTTTATTGTTTCGTTCATAAGGTTGGTGTGAGATGAAAATGTAAAATTGTAATTCAAAACCATGTTTCATCTGTAACCCGCTCCATAAATTGTTAGTAAATGCCAAAAATAGAAGAATTTTGCCCATAAACAACAGTTATTTAGCAAATTTGGAGGAAATTCTAGGTTAAATTTACATTTTCAGGCATTTTCTCGGAAGTCGAAACAATTTGAGAATAGAATTTGGCTTTGGTCATTTCAATTGACCGAACGCTATCACGATTTTTGGGAACTTGAAAGTTCAATCTTTCCTATTCAATTTATATTTTCGCTGGTTATTCAGATTTAGATGGGATTGGAATAGTAATGAGGTAATAAAAGGAAGAAAGATTTTTTTTTTTTTTATTTGAAAAAGTAAAAAAAGGAGCGCTTAAAACTAACAAAGTTACACTAAAAAGAACCAGAAAAAAAAATAAACCAAAAAAAGACCTTTGTGATCTTTGAATGGTGTCTTAAAAAGACCTTGGACTACAACCAGTGGAGTGTTTGTGATGCCTATGTCCAGGAGTGAACTGCTCTAGCCTGATGATGATGAGACTTTTAACAATACGGTTCTTCGTGATTTGCCAAGAATAACCAAGTACAATAGAAGCTGCCTAGCAATGAGTGTGCGTATTTATAACCACATGCCAAGCCACCTTAAGTCTCTAGGTATAAGGTTGTTAAAGCTTAAATTGTGTAAGTGGTTAAGCGAACGTAGTTATTATAATTTGAAAGAGTTTATGGATAGTAAATGTTGATAAGTTTCTTTATTGTTACAAATTATTTGCCAAATTTTTGCATGCTATAACATAGCAAAACATGTTTGTACTTTTTATTTTATTTAACACCATTTTTATACCATGTTTTATGCAAATAAATGATTTATTATTAAAAAAACAAAAAAATACAGCTCAACTTGTGCGATTTTTCTGCCATAATGAGACCTAAAGCTGTGGGGTTTTTTACACAAAATTAAATAAGGTTATTTTCTGTACAATAAAACTATACCACTTTAAAAGCCCTCTGGAACTTATATATATTGCAAATAAATTGATTTGATTTGATTTGATAAACCTTAGGCAGATGGTAACGGTTAAAGAGAAAATCATCAACCTATATAAAAATTGCGACACATTCGCCAAAAATATAAACACATAAATGAGTTTATGGAAAAACAACTTTAATTCCTACACAATAAAGTTCAGTTTACGCTACAACTTCAATCATTTTTATAACTTCTTCAATAGTGCTAGTCACTCTGAAATCAACTTAATTACGGGTAAAATAAAGTTGATATTGGTTTAACTTGACATTACGTCAATTTGAAACAAATAAAATTTGAATGTAGGTGTTTATTTCAGTTTCTGGAAAACGGTCTGAACATCTCCTGAAGAAATTTTAACGCAATCCAATGATACTATTAGAGGAACCCTGAAAACAAGAAAATTGGTTCTAAAAACCTTGACCTTGAAAATCCAAAATCATCATGATCACCTGCCTAGCCTTTTCCCAACTTTGTTGAAGTCGGCTTCTAGTCTAACCGGATGCAGCTGAATACCAGTATTTTACTTGTAGCCACTGCCTATCTGACCTACACACCCCAGTTACTGGATAATACGATACCCCTTGGTAAAATTGGTTGTCAGGCTTTTGGGCTTCGGATTACCAATATCTATATCTATACTTATAATAAATCTGTAGAAGTGAAAATTCTGTACATTGAAAATATCAAAAAAATAAATAGCAGGGGGTGTTACTAGACCGACACCGAACCCAAAAATGTGATTAAAAAAATTTTTGTCTGTCTGTCTGTCTGTCTGTCTGTCTGTCTGTCTGTCTGTCTGTCTGTCTGTTTGTTCAGGCATCACGCAAAAACTACCGGTTCGATTACGTTGAAACTTGGTATAATTATTCTTTAATATCCTGGGCACCACACTGGGTACTTTTTATTCCGGAAAAGTATATACAATAAAAAACAAACTTAATTTTGCGGTTCGATCCCTAGACTCGATTACTGCACCAACCGCAAATAATAAGTTTGTCGTAGGTTAAGTCACCCGCAATGGAGTTCATTTTTATTCCTTTTAGTTTTTAGAGTTATTTAGGTTTATTTTTATATAAGTCGTAGGTAGGTATAGATTTTAATTTTAAAGTATAGGTAGTATATTTGATAGTGTACGTAGTGACCGTAGGTTATTTTATAATACTGTTAGGTAGGATTAGTCATTCTATAGATATTAGTTTTTAGGGATTTTGCTTATTTATTGAGTTTAGATTAGTTATCATTAGAAATAGGTTTATTTAAGTAGGTAGGTATTTAATTTTCTGTTATTGAGGTTTTTTTTTAAAATTAGGTTGGTACTTATGTAAAGGTATCATATAGGTACCCTCTTAATCACCACTAATGAGACACAATTGGTTTTCTATTGTAATCAGCCACAAAGGGCCCGCGAGATGGATGGCATTCTGGGGAAGCACATGGGTACATTTTATCCTGTTGGCACGTTCCCGTGGGATAATTTCCGACATCCACGCGGGCGAAGCCGCGGGCAGAAGCTAGTACTGAATATAATTATATATATACAAACATAAACTCACCCGTTCTTCCCATAGGGGCAGGCAGAAACTACAGGACGTCACCTGCTACGATCCTAACATACTCCTTTTGCGTCGTTTACGTTCACGGCACGGTTGGCGATTGACTGCTGCGCTGCGTGTCGCGGCTTCAATTCCCGCACGGAACAAATATTTGTATGGCCTACAAGTAGTTGTTCTGGGTCTGGCTGTTTGTGTATGTGAGTTTAAATGTTTGTAAGCACACCCAAGATACCTACAGGAGAAATTCCTAGTGTAGGGCAACGTTTTTTTATAAAATATACATCTGGATAGACACATGCCGCTTGCGAGTACTACCCTACTGACTTTTTTGAAGAACATCACCAATAAGGTCACTATATGTATGTGTGTGTGTATGTTGGCGTGTGGGCAATATACTGAATATAATAATACTGAACATCCAAAAATAATCAAACAAGTAAGCCTCGCCATTTTCCTCGCAAAAGTAATATTTCCTGTAAACAGCAGGAACTCTCCCAATATCTGTAGACAGCATTAATTCAGTCCACGGAGTCAATTTGGTGTGAAACACAACCTTTTCTGACAAACCTGCGTGTTACGCACTCAATATTGTGAAGAGATACATTGTAAGGACGCGGGAATTTTTTTAAGAAGTATTTCGCAGATTTTTCAAACTTTTTTTGCCATTTTGGCTGAGGTAAATGTGCAGAAGTTGTTGATTTTGAAACCAAAGAGAAACTTAGCATGGGTGTTAATCCTGGGAAGGAGTAAACGCTGCAATAACATTGCGTAGACTGTGCGTAGACGGTACGTAGACGACGCGCAGTTGCCACGTTGACGCTTGGTGACTTCCCAATATCTATGTAAGTTATAAAAAAGTTTTAAAAACTCAATATGATTCAATATTACATATAGTCACGAGTTCATGACAGTTGTCTGTTACAATATAAACCTCCAAAATTAGTTCTTCTATATAGCTTTCCAACCGACTTCAAAAAAAGGAGGAGGTTCTCAATTCGGATGTCTATTATTAGTTTCTTTTGTTCAGTGTGAAATAACCTTTTGTGACAAACTTGCATGTGTCGTACGCACTCAATATTGTGAAGAGATAGATTGTAAAGACGCGGGAAAAATTGTAAGAAGTATTTCGCAGATTTGTTAAAGTTTTTTTTTTTCATTTTGGTTGAAGTAAATGCTGAGGTTGATGCTGTTGTATGAGTTGTTGATTATGAAGCCAAAGAGAATCTTAGCATGGGGTGTTAATGCTGGTAAGGAGTAGACGCTGCATTAACAGTGCGTAGACTGCGCGCAGACGGTACTAAGACGACGCGTAGTTGCCACGTTGATGCTACGAGTAGATGACTTACCGGTATTTATAATAGTGACTAAAAACTTTGAAAAACTCAATATGATTCAATATTATAGTCACGAGTTCATGACAGTTGTCTGTTACAATATAAACCTCCAAAATTAGTTCTTCCATATAGTTTTTTATTATTCTTCTTTTGTTCAGTGTGAAACAACCTTTTCTGACTAACCTGCGTGTGTTACGTACTTAATAGTGTGAAGTCATACATTGCAAGATCGCGGAAATATTTTTAAGAAGTATTTCGCAGATTTGTTGAGGCTTTTTTTTTGTCATATTCTTGTTAAAAATGTAGCTAGTGTGTAGCTGGTGTGGTGTAAAGTTTACTTGGAACCTCACTCAAATCGGCGGATAAAATAAAAAATTAACTCATTTGTTTTTAAAGTAAATCATCGCGGATTCACAACGAGACACCGTTTCCGAGGTGATGTTTAGAGAATAATGCTTTTAAATGTAGGTGATACGTGCTAGACTTCTTGAAAAGGATTAATGAAATAGCTGCTTACATACTGTTCAACGAGAGAGAAAATGTTGAAGATCTAAATAATATTACTGCAGTAGGGCATTTCTACCAATTTCAAAATTAAGCTCTATTCGTTGTGCCTTTTACTGTCCTGTTGTGATAATGCTCATGAAATATTTAAACCTTGTCTCTAAAATGAGAACGCTTTGTGAATTGTAGCAGTTATTTCAGGTTTTCAGCAATGAAAATTTCACCACACGTGATTGTAACCACAATTAACCGACAGACTGCGAATACATATTATATCAAAAAGCTAAACTACCTCACCTCCACAACCTGCGGTAAAATTTTAATAAACACTTTTTAAAAATACCTTTTACCTCTCACACATTCACTAATTAAGCATTCACACAACAGGCACAGGTTTACAAAAAAAAAGTGTAAACAAAAAAATAAACAATTGTAAACAATGGTGGACAACTTTTTTACAAAACGCCCTCGGAGTGCCGTGAAGTGGGCTTAATCGGAAATCGTCGCTTGTTACCGGAAGCCGACAATCATCCCCCCTTCCCCCACCACTGTCCACCCAGTTTCCGGTTCAGATGACTCGCCTCTTTGTGTTCGTATTTTCTGCGTTGATACAAATATTATGTGTCAGGAATTTTTAATACTGAAGCAAATGGGTAAATGAGTGTGCAGTAATTATTATAAAGTAGTCAGTAGGTAATGCTATTCTGTACAGTTCACTGCTCACATCACTCAAGTGAGCGCACACAATTCTAAAGCGAACTCATTTGTTTTTAAAGTAAATCATCGCGGATTCACAACGGAATAACACGACCTTTCTGTATTTTTTCGTGGCAAATAAAAAAGTGCTGAGAAATTATCAGTAGCTTCCTGGATTCTGATTTTGTGTTCAGTTGAAGACTCGCCTTTTTTGTCGTTGGTAGTTGTGCTTATGTTTTGAATGATGTCAATATTTACTAATCTAATTCTATGGACTTCAACGTCTGCAAATAAATGATTATTATTATGATTATTATAAAATAATTTGTACGGCCGATTTTTTTGAGTAGGTACGATATACCTCCTACCGCTTCGAAAAATACTGTCGTGATGTTATGCACGCCTTCATAAATACATCATGTTGATATAATGCTCTATCTTATAAGCTTAAATAAAGAAAAATGTGAAATCAAAAAAATGACAAGTGCCAGCAAAATAGTAGGTACATTACGATACGTGTAACCTAAACCCCACAGTCTGTTTAAAAATGGAATATTTAATTCAACGAAAAGCGTGACTTAAGGTTTCAAACTCAAACTCAAAGCATTTATTTCAAACAGACCAATTAAAGGCACTTTTGAATTGTTTAGGTCACACAATGCTATAAAAATATTTATAAAATATGTCCACCTCATTTGCGTAGTTAGGTAGAAACAATATTTCATCGCGAAATCGAGAGTGTGTACTTTACCTTAATTGTCTCGCTCGTTAGTGGCATTTATTTACGTTTACAGTATTTAGGAAAGCGACACAGGACGATTGTTTATTTTTAGATAATGGCTATTAGTTAATAGGCGCTGTTATTTTATTATGAGTGTTTTAATCATTAAGAATAATGGTATAACCGTGGCTTTTTATGGAGAGATATAATATCTAGGGGCTCGTGGCTAAGTGTCACGTGCACGGGTCGAAACGTTTGCTGGTATCTCGGAAAATACGTTAAGCCGTTGGGCTCGGCTGTCATTCGTAGATGTTTGACAGTCGTTAAGGAGGAACCCGAAAGCCTGGTAACCAGTCCTACTAAGGGGTATTGTTACCTAGTATCTAGGTTGCGGAGGATAGACAGGTAGTCGCTCCATGTAAAATACTGGTATTCAGCTGTATCCAGTTAAACTGGAAGCTGATCCTAACATATATCGAAAGCAGAGTTTACCTTGCAACTATCATATATACAACGGCCCGACATGAATCATCGGGCAGTTTTTTCAACCAGACACATCACCCGTCTGGTCGGAGGATCCTCACTTTTCTATCGAGGATAAGTGAACTGTTCCTCATACTTAGAGCGACCTAGGAAGTTATATAACGACCTTTTTGATTGAAAAAATAGCTGCCATTATAACATAGTTCTTCCTCATTTCTCGGTACGACTTCCCACATATTTTGCGCGCCACTGAAGCCAGCCTTTTTATTTAAAACTCGGAGCTAAAGAATGGAATGGTCCTAGGAATTTCTCATGCAGTCTGCTAGTATTTTACACTTTTTTTTTCTCACATTATACTTTTTTACATTATTTTAACCGATTGGGATAATTTTTATTCTATGTACAGTGTTTTTTCTTCGTGGTTCTTTCTGAGATGCTGCGGAAAAGTAACTTGAATTATTTTATATTATTAGAAAACATTGCTTTTTACGATGTTTTGTGTGAATATTTTTGTGCTACTGGCATCCTCTGAAATCTTAACTTTTTTTGCACATTTCTACGACACATTAATTATCAAATTATGTAAAGTATATAAGCTCGCGTTTGACCACTCTCTCACCTGACGCCCTAAGCCGAGGTACCCCACAAGGGGTGCCCTTAGTTTATAAAAATTTTATTCATTAGTTTATTCGTTTTTTATCCTGCCTGGAGGCCTTAATTTATTCAGGCATCCACAGGAAAACCCGGGTAAGCAGCCGCCAACCTCCAGGTTGATCTGTGAGTTGTCATTAATTTTTTTTTATCTCACCTCATGAGATAGTTTAAGCGATGTTGCAACGAATATAGAATACGCTCGCCTAAAATAAATTATTTCACTAAAGACTTGAAGATTTCTAGGTTATATTTACCAGGAAACACAGACTTTTTATAGTTCTTACTAAATCACGCTAAGCCGTTGGTCTTGGCCGTCATTGGTGGATCTTTGCCAGTCGTTACGGGTAGTCAGAAGCCCGAAAGTCTGACAACCAGTCTTACCAAGGGGTATCGTATTACCTAATCACTGGGTTGTGGAGGTCAGATAGGAAGTCGCTCCATGTAAAATACTATAAGTACTCAGCTGAATCCGGTTAGATTGGAAGCCGACCCTAACATAGTTGGGAAAAGCTAGGCAGACGACTAGTCTTAAAAATAGATGTCCTTTTATACGAGGACAATAAGGTCATTGTGGCTAGCTTACTTAGTCCAATATACCATTTTATTAATCCTAAAACAATTATTATGGTACTTTTGCCATTCATACCGCCTGCCATTGCCCTGTCTTTATGGCTCACCACACTAAAAGCTGACCTTAATGATACCTTTAACAAAACGTCGCGTTTTTATATTTATTATTTAATAAACGGAAGTAGGAAAGGTGTAATTTTGAGCTAAATGGATGTTTTATTTCGGTAATAGAAAATAAGGGATCGTAAATGTGTTGAAAGCTAGTTGATTGTCCCATTCCTATTTCTTACCGATCGTTGTTGAAAAGTTTATTACGATAATAATGTTTTGTTCCAAAAACAGTGTCAAAGTTATTTTCCCACCAGTTATAAGCAGAGTGGAGGCCCAGCGGTAACGGCCGCGACTTACGAGTTGTAGATCGTAGGTTCGAAGCCGGACAGGCGCATTACTTTGTGTAAATTATTTCATCACCACTGCTCTCAAAACGGTGAAGGAAAACATCGTGAGGATATCGATATATTCTAGAACCAAAAATTCGAATATATATGACATCTATCAATCCACACTGGGCCCGCGTGGTGGATCATGGCCCACTCCCTCTCACAGAGAGGAGGCCTGTGTTCCAACAGTGGGAAATGTGGCTGATTATGATGATGTGAACGTAAAGGTACAAGCTTTTCTTCCCTGAAAACGTTTATTTTTACAGAATGTACAGAAACACTGGCAGCTTTCGTACTGAAAACAATTCATCAATCATGAAGCATTAGGTACTTACTGTCAGTCAATTATAACTCCTGCTTGTCATAAGGTGCTATGAGTAGGCAGGATTATACAATAGGATTATCGCACGCGACGGAATGGTGCGTGCGATATATTTTAACACATACGGATGGCTTGAATGGAAATCAGAAAAGCGATTTGTAAAAATACAATTGTTAGGCATTGCCATTCAACGTGGCAATACTGCCAGTCTTCTGAGCACGTTTCCGGATGACAGCGGGCGAGTACTTTGACTAGTGTCCTTTGTTTTTGTATTATTTGTGTGGTAAGTCAGCTAGTCATTTAATTTAGTATCTAGTGTAAATCTAAAAAGTGTTGAATCCAATTAAAATTCTAAATTACTATTAATTTCAGAATAAAAATATTGTTAACATGTGGATTTACTTTTGAAAAACTCAATTTTACTCGACTTTGCCCAGCGGTGATCTGATATGTGCTGGGGAAATTATGTCTGATTTAATTTAGTATATAAATTGTATTGTGAAATATTACATAATGATAATGTTTTGTTTTTATTGTTTCAGGTAAGTTTCAAGCCGTCTTTTGAAAATAAGACGTAAGTTGAATCGTCAAAGTAATCCGTGGTCGCCCGTATCGCGGTCATCCGGAACTGGCCCCAAAAGACAGGCAGCATTGCCACGTTCAATGGCAATGCTAATAGGGTAGTTGTCTGGGTAAAAAAATAATTATTATATTTAGGCCGTCAGTTAGATTATCGAAAAATAAAGGACACGTATTTTTTCTTTTGTCAATCAAACAAAAAATGACAAAGATAAAGCGCGTCAAAATTTGGGACGACGATTTGGGTGACATCACTTGCTTGCAAAAGTGTCGCAAGCAAGTGACGTCACGCGGAATTTTAACGGGCGATATCTTCATAATTTTTTATATAATTGACAAAACGAAAAATACGGGTTCAACATTTTTTGATAATCTAACTGACGGACTAATTAGATTTTTTTAGGAAAATAGCCTATTCTTTGGCCAACAAACTTTAAAAAAAGGAGGAGTTGTCAATGCGGTTGATTTTTTTATATTTGCTACCTCAGAACTTCGTTATATAAAAGCAGATTTGCAAAAACTATTTTACAAAAAAAAAAAAAACAGAGAGGAGGGGGGGAGGGGAGGGGATAGATGTATGAGGAACAGGGTGTAAAGTTCACTCATCCTCCATAGAAAAGGGAGGATCCTCTGACCAGACGGGCGTTGTTTTGGCGGGCAACTGCCCAATGACTGATGTCGGGAAGTTTGTATGTTAATTGCGAGGTAAACTCTGCTTGCGAGATGCAGGATTTGCGTGACGTCAGTATGACGCGTTGCGTGAACGTCAGTATGAACCTTGAACCATAATACTTTAGCGATAAAGTTGAAAATCAATTAAAGAAATTTGACAGATTGTAGTAGCTTGATGTGCTGGCGTCTGTACTTGTTTAAGGTTCCACTAGTCGATGGTTCGAACTCGATGGTGGGTGTAGCTAATATGGATGCTATTAGTTTATTTATTTATACCGACCGACGACCTAAAGAAGGCGACTGGGACAGACTGGATGCGGAAGGCAGAGAACAGGGTGTTGTGGCATAACCTGGGAGAGGCCCACGTCCAGCAGTGGACTGCGATAGTAGAGTATAGTAGAATTGATTGATAGATCTTATCTTAACATTAAAACAGGAATCAAATAATTTTGTTTTTAACCCGACTGCTTAGAATTCCATTCCTGTTAACAGTTTTTATGAGTCATCCAGAGTCTGAGAGCAGTGGTAATGGCCGCGACTTACGAGTTGTAGGTCGTGGGTTCGTACCCAGGCAGGCGCTTTACTTTGTGTAAATTATTTCATCACCACCGCTCTCAAAATGGTGAAGGAAAACATTGTGAGGAAACCCGCATGTCCTAGGACCAAAAATTCGAAAATATTTGACATCTATCAACCCGCACTGCGCCCTCGTGGTGGATTACAGCCCACTTCTCGAAGAGAGGAGGCCTGTGTCCCAGCAGTGGGAACGTTAAAGACTGATTATGTATACACTGTGTAACTGAATTAATGCACATTGTGAAAGTAGTTTGTTCAGAATCGTTTACTGAATCGATTTCCTGTCCTTTTTAATATCGATAATTTTTCATCCCAAAAATAATTTAATCTGCGTAAATTACTGTCACACTTTCGCTGTACAGTCAAAACAACCAAAATGGGTGCTACGCTACTTACTATGTACTACGCTAGACCCTTATACGTGTGCGACTGTGTGCGTGCGTAGATTTGTAATGTGACCACAATTTTCTCCCACAATCAGTATGACTAATTTAATAGAGAGAGATGAGTACCTTGATGATAAGCGACAATCGTAATAATTATTATCGTTCTGGTTATAATTTATAATAATATATTTTTATATAATTTATTATAGTTGTTATAATTTATTGAATGGAATTAATTTGAAATGGCATGGTGACATTATTATTCTGAAATTTTTTACACTTCATATTGTTTATTTTTATTATTTTTTTTTATTGTCTTTTTGTTTTGTTTTTATTATTGTATTTATTCCTCATATAGATTATTAAATGACATCTTATGTTAAGTAAAATTTCTACACAATGTATATTGTTTTGAAATAAATGACTTTATGACTTAATAAAAAAACAATGTTTTATACATAATAATAAAAGTACAGTGTATGTACATATTGTGAGTATAACATAATATTCTAATTGGGGTTTTTGGTGCTGTGCGTTAATTCCGGGACGTGTTGGTTAAAAGCCATCCTCTAAAATGTTAGATAGCCTTTTATCAGTAACCCTTAAACTTCGTGTCATTTGTGACAACCGACGTAAAAGTTACTACTGCCATTTTATTTGACATTCACGTTTTACAACACTCACAGGTCAACAAACTGTAAGATCCGACCGCGACGTTACGAAATTTGCCAAAGATGTAAACAACAATGGCCGCTCGAAATGGTCTATGTTTTAGTGATGTGGCAGTATAAATTTTGGCGCTGTCGATGTTTTTTTTGTCGTTTTTGCTTTTATTGATAAATATAATAGCGCCCCGCGGTTTCACCCGCATAAGTCGGAATATCGGGATAAAAAGTATCTTATGTGTTAATCCTACTAATATTATAAAAGCGAAAGTTTGTATGGGTGGATGGATGAATGTTCACGCCAAAACTATTGAATGAATTTGGATGAAATTTGGCACACAGATAGTTTATAACCAGGATTAACACATAAGATTTGGTTTTTTAGAAATGATTCAGATTGAGAATGAGAGCAATTAGGGCACAGTTTAGGCAGGTAAATCTCAATATGAAACATTTTGAAGGATATTGCTAATCCATAATGTCCGAAAAATGTGTCTGCTCAACAACGTAAATAACGCAATGGATGTTGTTGAGCTGTCAAAAAGACACCTATTGCTACTGGGGGCCTAAAAAGGCCACTTTAAGCAATACCTCTAAAAGCTATTCATTTCCTGAATTCCCAGCAGCTCATTAGCAAATCCTCTAATTTTCGTAAAATTTCATTTCATATTTGGTCTAAACATTGCTGCATGAAAAAAATAAGAACCGTAATTTTATCGGTAAATTCATTACATTTTTTATTAATCTAATTGTTTTTTTTTATTTTTTATTTCTACAGTTTACATGTTATTTCATTGCGATATGAATTGTACACAGATCATATTATGAATTGTCAGTTTGTGACCATTTTACGATTTTTAATATGATTCATATTGTTATCCTAATAAGATTCTGACAAAGTGGCCTTTTTAGGGCCCCCTGATAGTGTGTTACGAAATTACGTCGCTGGCCCTAGTCATAATAAACTTAAAACATAATTTTAATTAAATCCTTCACAAAAACAAACTCATACGCTCCATTGTTAGAATTTCAGAAGTTCCGACCTTTTTGACTTCAGGACCCTTTTCATTTAAAGAACGCTGTAATTCACAAGTCCTTGAAATTAATGAGAAATTAATTGCGTAGGTAATTATTAAAAATGGGGTTTTTTTAACAATACAGGTGAATACCAAAATAGGGACTGGACATTAAACCTTGTTTTTATGTTTGAATAAAACAATTTTACGGGTGACAGTTGACAGTATTTTTTTATAGTAAGGACGAGAATACGAAACGGACGGGACGGAAGGTGGGAGAGAGATAGATCTGTCAAGGTTTTAATTTCAGACAAAACACGAAAAAATTGGAGTAAAATGGATGGCCAAATGATAACATGAATGAACAACATGGCCAGAGATCGCACAAAACAGGGAGGTTTGGAAGAAACAAGGGGAGGCCTTTGCCCAGCAGCAGAACTCAATGAGGCTTTAACAAAAAAAAAAAAATTGTTTTGTACAATTTTTTCCAGCAGACCTGCGAAAGGAAGAGCAAAAAAAAATGTAGACGTGAGAACAAGATGAGAAAAATATGAATGTGTGAAGTCTAAAACTAAAATATTAAATATACCTACACATATAATGCAAAACAAAACATAAGTACCTATACATAAATAAATATATAGTACAAAAATATATAAACTCATAAATATATATATATACAGTTTATATATCAGTAGTAATAGTTTTTAAATCACGAATGCTCTTCTTAAAATCTTACAGCAGTAGTTTAAAATAACTCTCAATTTAAGTCTGTTGCAGATTATAATATCTTATACTGATCGCATTGAAAGTGGTCATCAACTTACCGACCCCTGACTGAATTTAGAGACAATTATAATTCCAAAACAAAGATAGCTGACGTGGCTTAAAAGGTTGCCCAACTTAAAAGGGACTGGGCAGGACATGTCTGCCGCATAACAAACTGTGGGCTCAATTAACACAGAACTAGTGAACTGAGACAGTGAGGCGGGGTCGCGGAAAACCACGTAGAAGACGGCGGGACGAGCTGGATAGGTTCCGTCAAAACTGGAAGGAAGACGCGTGGACTCGCGAACGGTGGAAGGAGTGGAAGAAGACCTTTGCCTAGGAGTAGGACAGCGAGGGCTAGTAAAAAAAAAGCGGCCAAGTGCGAGTCGGACTCGCCCATGAAGGATTCCGTTTTACGATTTATGACGTATTAAAAAAAACTACTTACTAGATCTCGTTCAAATCAATTTTCGGTGGAAGTTTACATGGCGTACATCATATATTTTTTTTAGTTTTATCATTCTCTTATTTTAGAAGTTGGGGGGGGGGCACACATTTTAACACTTTAGAAGTGTCTCTCGCGCAAACTATTCAGTTTAGAAAAAAATGATATTAAAAACCTCAGTATCATTTTTGAAGACCTATCCATAGATACCCCACACGTATAGGTATGATGAAAAAAAAAATTCTGAGTTTCAGTTCTAAGTATGGGGAACCCCCAAAATTTTTCGTTTTTTTCTATTTTTGTGTGAAAATCTTAATGCTGTTCACAGAATACATCTACTTACCAAGTTTCAACAGTATAGTTCTTATAGTTTCGGAAAAAAGTGGCTGTGACAATACGGACGGACAGACAGACAGGCAGACAGACATGACGAATCCATAAGGGCTCCATGCCATTTGGCTACGAAACCCTAAAAAACGAATTGAAATCCTTGAAATTGATTTGAAAGAGATCTTCTGATAAGGAATAGACAAACATCTGATCCTAAATATTTTAGAGAATCAAATTTGCAATTATAGCATTAAACTTCAGGGTATGTCTTCCACTATATCCTTAATCACTATAATAATAATAATATCCCTGGACATTTCACACAGCGCCATCTAGTCCCAAGCTAACAAGCTAAGCAACCTAATGCTTGTGTTATGGTAACAAGATGGCTGATAAACTACTTATATACATTTTTTTTTGTAAATACATACAAATTATAGATAGAAAAACACCCAGACTCGGAACAAATACATGTAGGTCATACAAATATTTGTTCCGTGCGGGAATCGAACCCGCGACACTAATGCTTTCCCGATCATCCTCCATCTGTCGCCTGCCACTAAGAGGTTCCCTAATGGCACCTTTAGTGACAAATTCTGCAAGATCAGTAGGCCTCGTTAGATGTGACCACAAGAGTGTTTTACCCACTATTTATCCTTAAGCGATCCACTGTCGATGTTAACGATGTATTTACCTGTATGTGTCTAGCCGATAGCACATTTTTATATATACAAGGAAATCTAGTATTTTGCCATTTGTTTAAAGCCTTTCAACCAAGTCAAAAATCTTCTTCGATAGGTAATTTGATATTTCTACAAACATTGATATTTTAATTCTGGTAGTAACTTTTTGGATCTCAATCACCCTGCCAAGTCTTTTCCCAACTATGACAACCAGTATTTACATGGAGCCACTGCCTACCTGACCTCCACAACCCAGTTGCTGGGTAACACGATACCCGTAAGACTGATCGTCCGATTTTCGGAGTTTCCGGCTTCCGACGACCCGTACTGACTGTCAAAGACCCATTAATGACAGCCGGGACCAACGGCTTAACGTGCTTTCCGAGACACAGAGGGCTAGTATGTAGAGATGGTCACCCATCCCAGGACCAACCGCGGCGAGCGTAGCTTAACCTGAGGGGCAATTCTCGTAATTTTAAGAACGTTCACAGTCTGATCTCAGTCTCAATCTGTCAAAAATACCTATAATTTCCCTACATTTTGACAAGTTTTTGACATTGGCTTGTTGCCGAGATGAGACTGCGACTAGATTTTTAACGTTTTAAATTACGAGAATTGGCCTTCTGATCTGAAAATTACAAATTAGATGGTTCCACATGTATTTACAATCTATTCAGAATATGTAGCCGTACAAAATTATTTCTTCTATGACACCTGAAAACACATACCTTTATAACAACCACCATTAGGGACAAACCTAATAAAATAAACATAACATAAGGAACACTATCCCTCGACGTTCACTAAGTAAGTTAACACAAACGGCCACTCACAGCCTTACTGACGTGAGCAAACTAGTAACTTTACCCGTCCTCACATATTAGACAAGCAGTTTAATAAAACTGTCTTACTTTACCGGCTTAGTAAAGTAAAAGGCGGTAAATAGTGGTAAAGTCTTTATAAGTTAATATTTCGCTTGGATTACTTGAAGGGACAGGAGGGGATGACTCGGATTGTGATGAAAGAGCGTAACGCACATTGACATACAGCCTTTTGGTAGCTTATGTCAATTCAATATATTTTTGACTTTTCCATGATCGTCATCGGGCAACATAGCATAATCAGCCGAGAATACTCCCACAGCTGGGACACACGCCTCCTCTTTGCGTGAGGGAGTGGCTCATAATCCACCACGCGGGACCAGTGCGGGTTGGCGGATGTCACATGTCTTCGAATTTTTTTGTTCTAGGACATGCCGGTTTCCTCACGACGTTTTCCTTCACCGATTTGAGAGCAATAATGGTGATGTAATAAATACACAAAGTAAAGTGCCTGCCTGGGTTAGAACTCATGACTCGTAAGTCAGGGCCCATACCACTTGGCCACCACTCATCATAATCAGCCTATAATGTTCCCACTGCTGGGACACAGGCCTCCTCTCTTCGAAAGGGATCGAGTGGGCTATAATCTACCACGTGGGCCGAGTGTGGGTTTGTAGATGTCACATGTCTTCAAATTTCACTTGACCACCACTGCTCTATTGCTGTTACCTACTTCTGATTTCAGGAAGCTACTGAAGCTAAAGTAATTCAAATTAACCTCAAAGGTTTAGAGTCAACTAGAACGTGAAAAATAATCAGAAATTAACTTTCAAACAAAACTTGTAGGTAAGTAATTGAATTATTTATCAAAAGAAGTCGCAAACTCAATTAATATATTAAAACTTGGTAACAAGATGTCAAAGTTTCATGAAAGTTGTTTTAATGAAAATATTATGAACGTATAGGTAGGCAATCTATTTATTGCCACAATTTTACATTTAAACGGTGAAGAAAAACATCGTAAAGAAACCGTTATGTCCTAGAACCGAAAATTCGTAGACATATGTGTCATCTACCAATCTGCACTGGCCCCGCGTGGTAGATTGATTGATTTGATTTTTCAAGGTCTTTATTACTACAAAGGTGTTACAATAGTGTTTACAAATGATTTTATTCTATTTGTACACAGATCGTGATTAATTTTTGTTACATTGGCTATATTATTATTTCGCATTTACAAACATTAAAACATGTTTATTTATTTTGAGTTGACATGAATTGACTTATAATGTACAATATTTAACTAGGTATGTGCATGTCTTAGTATGGACCCATAATAACATTTAATGTTTATGTTACAAAAGGTACGGTTTATTATAATATGTTTTAGGGTCTGTTTCACAATCAATAAGTAAAGGTATAAGTAGTTACTCAACGAGTTAATTACTTATAGGTTAAATCCTTTCATTAGCTTTCTTTGCGTTTCACAATCATCCAATCAATAAATTATAGTGAAGATTAACTAATTAATACTTACAAATAAGTGTGCTGGCAACTTTAGAGTTTAACGTTTCGTTTCAAGTGAAGAGTAATTTATGTGTTTCTATGAAGTATAATAATCACAGAATTATCATTAAAAATATTTTTCGTTATGATTATCAAGTATAATAAAGATAAATTCATACAAAAAAAAAAAATAGTACACTGCAATGTAAAAGAGTGATTTCACCTTTTCTAAAGTCAATGTTTCTGTAAGAATGGAACGCAGCGAGACGCGTTCAATTTTGCATTTACCATGGCTTGAACATGAAATGAAAAAAATGACTTTCTATTTATAAAATTTCTGCATTTTTTCCACCTAAAAATAAAAAGATGTAGGTTTAATTACATTACTCAATTTAAATTTACCTGATTGAGAGGGATTTACAATTTAATAGGAACAGGTACGAATAATTGAAAACAGATTTTTATTAATTAAGTATGTACCTACCTATACCTATCATTACTATTATTTTTTTTATCATATTTTTTAAATGCAAAAACTATATTTTTTTACCTGGAGACTTGATAGATATGTGTGTACAATCAATAGCAGCTATAACTCTAGGAAATCTTGCGATTTCTTGATAGAAATCTTCCTGCAGTTGATCCTTGTTTGCAGGAAATTTTATAAATTGTGACCGTAGCTGTGCAATCGCATGTGAAACTAATTTAACAATTCGACAAGCACATGCCTTGCTTAAACCAGTGAAGTCACCAACTACGTTAAGAAAACTTCCTGTTGCATAATATCTTTGTGTTAATAATAGTCGATCCATAGGTTTAACTGCATAATTCCTGGAACAAGACATAATACATTAGAGAGTAAGTAGATGCATAAGATATTGAAAAGTGTAAATTTAAACTTACATTACCTACATAGATGTAGGAATGCCTAGTTTAAATAACAACTTACCTCGACGTAGGAGTACTTATTGATTGCTCTATTAGAGAAAAAACATGATAAACAGCCTCTTTAGAAAGTCGGAATCTCATCTTGAAGTCAGTATCGTCATATTTTTCCATATTATTTATACGATACCGAAATATTGGTTCTCTACGCGGTTCCGTCATGCGTTGGAAAAAATCATCAAATTCATCTTCAATAAGATCAAAAACGTCCATTTTAAATTAAAAACAATATTGTTATTGATGAAAATCTGGAAATGTCGTATTTAAGTTTATGTTTCCATAAATTTACTTGTCCGGTAAACAGTTACTTGGCAGTGCATCCGATGATTAACTTAATGAGCAGATAAAGTGGTGATTAACCCTACTCAAGGATTGTGAAACGTAAAGAATTGTTTACTGAGCAGATAAGTTCGAATTAGCTTACTTAGAACTTTACTCAGCGATTGTGAAACAGGCC
Organism: Apamea anceps; assembly: GCA_951799955.1. NCBI lineage: Eukaryota > Metazoa > Arthropoda > Insecta > Lepidoptera > Noctuidae > Apamea > Apamea anceps. Next base: position 5,682,774 of record OX637528.1, read on the forward strand.
CTTAATAAAATAAGTTAAGTAACGGGTAGTCCGCGCAAAGATACACGGCCGAGTGATGGATTACTCTCGCCGAGTGGAGGCATGTGTCCCAGCAGTAGGAACATTATAGGTTGATTATGCGTATGCCATACCCTCCAATCCTGAACGCAACAACGCTATTTGGCTTCAGAAACGATGAGTTCATCGTTTACGCCATTGGACAGTCTCTTGGGAAACAAAGTCGTTACCCCCACTACTTGTACAGTGCACGACAGCACGTGACCACTCCGCGCCCCCGTTGTCTCAAGGGAAGTGGACGTGACAGTTCACAACAGGTGGGCTATCTGCTCGCTACGACAGAAGCAATAAAAAATATAGGAAAATGAAAGAAAAACAAGTTTTAATTTATTGTCGTGTTGTCGTCTCCACCTTGTTCAGGGTTTCAATAGCAAACGGGTATATGTGAATTGAAATAAAAGAACTTTGATTGTTTACGATCCGTACATCTTCATTTCAGCCGAAAGACGTCCACTGCTGAACATAGGCCCCCCCCAAGCACCTCCACTTCGACCAGTTCTGTGCTTCTCGCATCTAACGGGTTCCTGCGGCCTTCACAACAATCCGTACTATATATAATATTATAAATTCGAAAGTAACTCTGTCTGTATGCCTTTTCACGCCTAAACCACTGAATGCATTTACACAATTATTTGTCTATCTTATACCTTTTCACTCCTTAAAGGTTGAACGGATTTGGATTAAAGACGGATAGGCCATCATTTGGGTTAGGACACAGGATACTTTTATCCCGGTGGTACGTTATTATTTTAATGGTGGCTAGACAGAGCATGACTAGCGAGATGACGATTAATAGAGAAGTATGGATGAAAAAGACATGTTGCTCCGACCAAAATAAATCGGGTTATGGGCAGGAGACTGGCGAATTACAGGGGACAAAACAGTCTGATAATGTTTGTTTATTAAAGAAACTAAGACATAAATTACAAGATATTTTAACAGGCTAATTTGGAATAATTATAAATGGTATAGTCATCTGTAGTCGAACTAGGCAGAGCCTGTATTTCGACTATCAGCGCCAAACCCCTCGAGTATTATATAATATATATTATAGCCAGTAAAATAATGTTGAGAAGAAGACAAACCAATCAAACTGAGGGCACATCGAGTAATTATATTAATGGAATGAACAAATAAAACAATATGGTTTTCCTCAAACCACTCTGTTGGCAATTACATTTGGAAAAGCTTTTTGACTAAAATAATAGATTAAATAAGTTACTGTTAATGCCGTCGTTTCAATGGAAATATTAAAACAATTTTATTGAATGAAAGGAATACATTAACGGTTTTAGTATTCATATTTCGGAAAGGAGAATTGTTTTTATAAATTCGGAAATGAAATTTGCTTATGTTATTTGAAAAACATCATAATTGTTTTACTGTAGAACAAATGCCTCTTCTTAGGATAATTATTAATTACATGCCGAACATGTTTGACTGCGATACCTCGCGATCGCGATAGCTCGCTACCTCGGTGTCACCTCCATGTAAAACAAATGCATGCTAATAGACACACACGCACATGCCGAAGGATACCTCACTGTATTACATCGCGGGCTGCTTGGGGGTTTAAATCGATGCGTGGCATGTGCGAGCGTGTCTATCAGCATGCATTTGTTTTACATGGAGGTGATATGGATGGTATCCGCGATCGCGAGGTATCGCAGTGAGGCATATTCGTCATGTAGACAGAGTAGGAACGATCATTGATCATCATGTTGGCTGTAGTTGATGTTTCCTTACGATATTTACACCGAATGTCATAATTTTCTTTTAAAATTTCCATGGTCTAAAGTTCCATGGTACTTATTAAAAAAATATTGTGTACAACATAAAATTTCAAAACTGTAGTTTTTTATTTAAAAAAAATCTTGCATAAAATATTATTTCATGTTTTACGTCACAATACAGTTTTTCTGACTGCAATAAGTTGCTATCAAAACTGGCTGTTAGAAATAAGACCGGTCAATCGCAAAGTAAGCATCTTTGCATAAAAGAAAAAATAATTCCTTCGACATAAATCTCTAGGTTGCAATAAAGAGAATTCAATATTCCATTCTATTTTCTCGCAGACGATATCAATTCCATCTTCCGCTAGCAAGTCTTAAATCTATAGCAACTTCAGAAGCATGAAACTGGATGTCTAGCCACGGAATAGATAGTTACAGAAGGTTAGCTCCATACAGCCAGTGTAATCGCACGCACACATAGACACGCTTCACGTATCTACAGCGAGTATGAGCGCACTTGCGACTGGCATTTGTTTGAGATGAGGCTTGGTTACACGGCGCGAGTAGCTGATCTGACAATTGACAGCTTCTGCCTCTTATGTATTTACATGGCTGTAGCTAAGCTTGGATTCATAGGTCACACGATAAGAGTAGCTGCCTTGACCACAAACACGAGTAACTTCTTGAGAAACTAGAGTTGCTGCATTGTGACATAGCAAGGGAAGGTGCAGATGAAGATAAGATAAGATATTTTTTATTTCTCCAACACATAAGTATACACACACGTGGCATGCAAGATGTCACATCAAATTATCTGACAGTCATGTTTGCCTGAACGGCGTACAAATATAAGACGTAGGACGCTACATGGCATCAAGTAATTTTAAATTCGTCCACTAGCTTAATGTAGCAATTAAAAATCCAATTTAGACCATAACTTAAAACTAAAAGGTACAATAAAATATTGTCATAAGCTCATCATAGTAAATAATACAAATAAAAAAATCTAATGTTAAAGCAATCTATACTTATAATAAATCTGTAGAAGTGAAAATTCTGTACATTGAAAATATCAAAAAAATAAATGGCAGGGGGTGTTACTAGACCGACACCGAACCCAAAAATGTGATTACAAAAATTTTTGTCTGTCTGTCGGTCTGTCTGTCTGTCTGTCTGTCTGTCTGTTTGTTCAGGCATCACGCAAAAACTACCGGTTCGATTACGATGAAACTTGGTATAATTACTCTTTAATATCCTGGGCACCACACTGGGTACTTTTTATCCCGGAAAAGTATATACAATAAAAAACAAACTTAATTTTGCGGTTCGATCCCTAGACCGATTACTGTACCAACCGCAAATAATAAGTTTGTCGAAGGTTACGTCACCCGCAGTATTATCTGTGCGACCTTTTTATTCCTTTTAGTGTTTAGAGTTATTTAGGTTTAATTTTATAAGTCGTAGGTATAGATTTTAATTTTATAGTATAGGTAGTATATTTGTTAGTGTACGTAGTGACCGTAGGTTATTTTATAATACTGTTAGGTAGGATTAGTCATTCGTATAGATATTAGTTTTTAGGGATTTTGCTTATTTATTGAGTTTAGATTAATTACCATCAGAAATAGGTTTATTTAGGTAGGGTATTTTTTTTAATTAGGTAGGTACTTAGGTAAAGATATCATATAGGTACCCTCTTAATCACCACTAATGAGACACAATTGGTTTTCTATTGTAATTAGCCACAAAGGGCCCGCGAGATGGATGGCATCCTGGGGAAGCACATACATTTTATCCTTTTAGCACGTTCCCGTGGGATAATTTCCGACATCCACGCGGGCGAAGCCGCGGGCAGAAGCTATTATTAATAAAATTAGGATGGTATTATACAAGTCAAATTAATGAGTGTGAAGTGTGTCTATGAATTAATGAGTGTGAAGTGTGTGTATGAAGAAGTGAAGAGTTACGAGTAAAAAAAAAGCGTTGTAGTAACTCGGATGCGAGCTACTGGCCGACTCGTACATGTCAATAACTCGCATGATGCGGTCACTCGATATGAGTAGTTGCACTGCAGTAACTGCCTGGGCCAACTCGCATACTAGCTCGCGTTTTATTACCAAACCTATATCGTTTGAGATCTCCATACGTAAAAAAAGCAAGAGTTTTGTTCTGCACAAATAAGACGTGCCTGCTTCCGCTCGTTGTATACGTAAAGTCGAGCTACTGTGTCACTATCTACTCCGTGGTCTAGCGAACACGAAGTACAGTCACACACAAAGTCAAAGTAGGTCAACTGTGGTACACTCATTATGCGAGGCGATGCCGCTGTTTTTAATTTTCTAGACTAAGATATTTTTATGCTGGCTTCGATTTTTTACTTGGCTGTACTTTTAGTTTATAAGTGATTAAAAGGTGGGTGTTTTGGTACGTTGTAATTTTTTTTAAGCAACCCTGTGCTTACAAAATATCGATTGCGTGACTGAAAGGTTGTTAGTATGTCTGTCTGTCCAGTGGATATTAAAGTTAATATTATATAAACGTAAACAGCCAGATTTTTTCAGTCTGGAACTATCAGATAGGTTGCATAATACTCATTAGTATATGCAGCATGTTATAAAGTATCTACATCATGGTAAGCACATTTAATTTTACTGTAGTCTTTCGGTGATTTGAATTTCTAGCAGAGTTGAAATTGTGTCTTTATAGTAAATAAAATCAGCCTGCAATTAGCGGCGTTTTTCCTACTGCAGCACAGATGCCTCTATTCACACACTAACTGTTTAAAATCTGTTTTATTTAGTTGTAAGAAATCTTCCAGAGAATAAAAATAAATAAAAAAACTATTTTCAGTTTTCCAACGATGTTTTCTTTCACTATAAATTAGCTGTATTTTAAACCGATCAGGTTAAGCTACGCTTGCCGCGGTTAGTCCGTGGTTGGGTAACCATCTTTACATACCAAGAACCCTCCGTGAGGTAGAAAGCAAGTTAAGCTGTTGGTCCCGGCTGTCATTCGTGGATCTTTGGCAGTCTTTACGGGTCGTCAGAAGTCCGAAAGTCTGACAACCAGTCTTACCATGGCGTACCGTATTACCCAGTAACTGGGTTGTGGAGGTCTGATAGGCAACCGCTCCATGTAAAATACTGGTATTCAGCTGCATACGGTTAGACTGGAAACCGACCCCAATATAGTTGAGAAATGGCTATCATTGCAGGGCCTTCCGTCTTTCTACTTTTCACAATCTACTGCGATTGTTAATAAACCCAACTAAAATATGTAGTTAACAAAGAAATCTTTCCGAAGCAGCGAAAATATCCTGTAGTTAACAAGTTAACTGTCAAGTTAGCACGCAGCCCTGCATAATAATATTAAACTGGTCCTGAAGCGGACATGTTTGAACTTATCATAAACAAAGTTATGGAATGTCTGCGTTGGAGTTTAAACCTTTAATAGTTTGCAGAAGCTAAACCTTTTAGTTATAGAGATTAATGACTTGAACTTAGGGAATTTTGTATTCTTCTGCCCACTGGCGCCGACTCCATTAAGCCTTGGGGTGCCCGAGGCCACCCAATTCACAAGATAAATTTTTAAACTTGCTTTTTTGAACATACATTTTATACAACGTGTTTTTTTATATCCCATTATTCTAAGGGGTCATTGTACTCATCATTATGAACAACTTTTACTGTGGTACAAAACCCGAAATCGCGAAACAAAAATCTGGTGTTCCCTACATTTTGACGAGTTAGACGAACATAAATGTAGGTAACAGCTGATTTTGTTTCGCGCTTTCAGGTTTGGTCCCATAGTAAAAGTTGTTCATAATGATGAGTACAATGCCCCCCTAGAGTTATGGGATATAAAAAAAACACGTGGTATAAAAAAAAATGTGATAGTAATGGCAATCATATCAATTGGTGTTAATCAGTTTTAATATATTATTTTTTATTTATCTTTTCGATAGATTCTTTTATATTTTGTATATGAGGAATTTGTAGGCCTTGTAGACTTTAGATCTGTAGACCATTTTTTATTTTATCAAGTACCTGATACTTGTTGACAGGCCTACGCTGTCCTCCCATACCTACTGTAATTTGAATACATTGTAAAAGCCACTTATTTTTAAAAGAGTAACCGTGGAGTTTCTTGCCGGCTCTCCATAGGAATCGACCTATTGGAACCGTGCACATAGCTACTAACGTTTCATAAGTGCCCATGTAGGTTTATGTGTAAAGACTTATACATTATGAAATTTCATTTTGTTAAGAGGAAGAAACCCTTCAAAAAATAGAAAAGTATTTTTTAAAGCCACACAAAAAATTCTACGACCTAATGAAGTACCTGGGGACTGAAAGTACTCAGTCAGTTATGGGTGTGCGTCTCAAATTCTCCGAGTAATATAATACGGAGAGAGTGACAGGCATTTTAAATAAACTGGTTAGGTTTATTATTCCGTTGTATTTAGTTGGCTTCAAGGGGAATTCATTTCATTTATTCATTCATTTATTTATTCACAAACAATTCCTACTAATATTATAAACGTGAAAGTTTGTATGGATGGATGGATGGATAGATGGATGTTTGTTACTCTTTCACGCAAAAACTACTGAACGGATTTTGATGAAATAACATTTATGATTAACTTATAGGATACTCTTTATCCCGGCAATACGTTTCCGCGGGATGATTTCCGACTTTTTATCCCGATATTCCTATGAGATCAAAACTTATGCGGGCGAAACCGCGGGGCGCAGCTAGTTATCCATAATCGTAACTTGGCAAGCTTGGTAGAGGGTTAGAATAAACAAAAAAATAACAGCCTATCACTGTCCCACTGTAAGCAAAAGTATTCTTTTCATACAGAGAAGTCACGAGCATTGATGACCACGATTGCTCAAGACGGGTTGGCGATTTCAGACTTTTATTCACATACGCGTACCAACAATACAAATAAATAAAAAATAATAATTAAAAAACGCGCCTGCCATGTCAAAAAGTAAGTCCAAAAATTGAATTAAAAAATTAAAAACAAGCTAAATGATTTTAGTGTTGAAAGGGCACAAGGTAAATACTAAATATGTTATAATATTTACTGTGCAATTAAACCGCCATTGTGCCCAAAAGTGAAAAATTGAAAACCAATCTTTTCAGCGAAGTCGGGGGACCTGTAAAGAACTGTTCCGAGGAACTGTCCCCCGCCTGCAATAATCGCCGCGCTGCGTTCACCGCGAATCGGTAAACGTAAGGTAGGACGCCCTCAAGCTAGATGGAGCGACAATCCTCGCAAGGTGGCTAGTAGCAGCTGGATAAGAGTTGCCGAGAAACGAGTTAAACGGCGTGCTATTGGAGAGGCTTATGTCCAGCAGTGGACTGCTGTGATGTGCTTCTCACATCCAGTGGATTTCTGCAGACTTAATAATAATAATAATATCCCTGGACATTTCACACAGCGCCATCTAGTCCCAAGCTAAGCAACCTAATGCTTGTGTTATGGTAACAAGATGGCTGATAAACTACTTACATATTTTTTTTTTTTTTGTAAATACATACTTATTATAGATAGAAAAACACCCAGACACGGAACAAATACATGTAGGTCATACAAATATTTGTTCTGTGCGGGAATCGAACCCGCGACACGCAGCGCAGCAGTACCTAAATCGCTTAACCACTGCTCCAACCGTGCCGTCACACGATCATCGGTCCACCGAAACCGGTCTAAAGTATAAGGAAATTCTAATAAATTAATCCTCACAGCTAAAATCTTTTTTCCCTCAGTAAAAAAACTATCAAACGGAACTAAATTAAATACGAAAGGCTAATAAAAGCCTGGCATAAAACCGGGCATTTAAGAACACGTGGTCTTCAACTAGCCTATAATTCGGTTACGGTTCGGTTCCGGGGGCCGGTTCGGCGGCCATCTTGTATCCGGTCCGGCCTCCATATCCGTTGAGACGTGATGTGATGTAATAATCGAGTGGGTGGGATTTTACGTTTCTTTTTTTTTTGGGAGTAAAGTAGGTTTAGGAAATGTTTATAGCTTTGTTTTGGTTTTGTCAAGGTTTCGGTAAACGCACCTTTAAGCAAGAAGGGGTAAAACAAATCGTTAAGAAATTAATGTAGGTACAGTCAGCAACAAAAGTCAATGAACACTGTTGCTTTTACAAATCATCTAAATTGATACAAAATGATGCGATACATTGGTTTTCTCTATTTCATGTAATAGCAAAGAGTTAATTATTCTTAAATATTCTATTACTATATGTTTTTTAAGTATATTTTTCCCAATAATTAAGATTTAAACAACTAAAGTGTTAACCGACTTTTGTTGCTGACCGTACAAGGTACAGACGCCAGCACATCAAGCTACTACAATCTGTCAAATTTCTTTAATAGATTTTCAATTTTATCGCTAAAGTATTAGGTTCAAGGTTGATTGGGAAAATTTGACAGTTTCGGGTAGCTTGATGTGCTGGCGTCTGTACGTAAAAAAGAAAGAAAGAATAACATTTCTTGGTCACAATTCGTGAAACATACATATTCAGCCTATAATGTTCCCACTGCTGGGACACAGGCCTCCTCTCTGTGAGAGGGAGTGGGCCGCAATCCACCACGCGGGCCCAGTGCGGGTTGGTAGATGTCACATGTCTTCGAACTTTTGGTTCTAGGACATGCCGGTTTCCTCACGATGTTTTTCTTCGCCCTTTTGAGAGCAGTGTTGATGATATTTATAATTTACACAAAGTAAAGCGCCTGACTGGGTTCGAACCTACGACCTGAAACTCGTAAGTGGCGGCCGCCATCACTGGGCCACCACTGGTTTCATAGTAGCATCTCCTTAATATCATAAAACGTATAAAAACGGAACTTCTGTTCTTATCTAGTTAGGAGCCCACCTCACTTCGTAACAGGATAAGGTAAGGTAAGGATTATGTTGATGTGATCCTCTGCAAGCTATCAATTGTCGTTTAGCGCTAGCTTTTGATCGCTTTTGGTAGTAAAGTAACTGATAAAGGTGCTGATTCTAATTACAGGCAGTTTAAATCTTTATATATTTATTTCATTACCCATTTTAATGTTAATCTTTACGTAATTTGGAATATGTATATTCTAAGACAGCTGTCAAAAAACGGTTAACCTCATGGACCTTTCAACCGTGTAGTAAAAAAATGACGATCAATTTGTCCTCTTTTTTTAATCGACTTCTAAAAAAGGAGGAGGTTCTCAATTCGGATGTTTGTATTTTTTTTTTTTTTATGTTTGTTCGCGCATAACTCCGTCGGTTACCAACCGATTTGAAAAATTCCTTCTTGTTGGAAAGGGTATACTTCCCAAATGGTCCCATAGAAACTTCATCAAAAACGGTTCAGTAGTTTGGTTTTTAAACCAAAATTACTGGTAAAAATTACAACGAAAAAGTGAAAAATAAAAACTTTTTTGCAAAAAAAAAAACAACCGACTTCCAAAAACGACACTACAAAGTGAAAAATAACTTTAATTTCGGAAGTCGGTGGCAAACAACGAAAATGCGAACCCAACGACACCGACTTCCGAAATTAAAGTTATTTTTCACTTTGTAGTGTCGTTTTTGGAAGTCGGTTGTTTTTTTTTGCAAAAAAGTTTTTATTTTTCACTTTTTAATCTACGCATAGCATGATCATATCTATTCATATCCACTTATCGTTGTATCCACGTCAACACACTTAAGGGAAGGTGAAAGGGGAGCGCTATCATCCCTTCTCGAAGAGTTACGAGGAAACTAGCGGGGTGAAGTGTAGATAAGAGCCATTTTCGAGGGATGACGCGAATTCTGATACGCGGCTTTTAATGGTGTAAGGTCAGTGTACGCCGCGGTTTTATATGTAGACGTTAAGAAAAAACTTGCTACAAAAGTGTTCAAAGTGAAATGTTTTAAGTGTATGACAAACACATCATCATCTGCCCAGAGTTCTCCCAACTATGTTGAGGTCGGCTTCCAATGTTACCGGAGCTAATATTAACAGTATTTTACATGGAGCGACTGCCTATCTGACCTCCACAACCCGTTTACTGGGTAACACGATACTCCTGGGTAAGACTGGTGTTTATAGCTATGTACCATCGTAATCATTTCAGTACCGTAAAGTTCACTGCTGGATATGGGCCTCCCCCGAGCTACGCCTGTGGGTAATAAGGGGTGAGCATATGGCCATCAATCGGTTACAAATATTGTCTTCGGGCTGTCTCAGACAGTTTAAGGTTTCCGGAAGGGAAACCTAATAAAATGATGAATCTCAGGATCGAACCCAGGACTCAAAGTTCCGCAGTTATGTTTGTTACCAACGAGGAAATACTATTACAATTAATGTTTACCCAGTAATTGGTTGTGAGGGTCAGATAGGAAAGAAAAAATATGTATTCTGCACAGACATGTAAATAAAAATAGACAAAATACGATACGGCCACGACTCACGATTTCAGGTCTCACGTCACGTCTCACGACGACAGGTGATTTACTTTGTGTAATTTCATCACCACTGCTCTCTCAAAACGGTGAAGGAAAACATCGTGAGGAAACCGGCATGTTCTAGAACCAAAAATTCGAAGACATGTGACATCTACCAACCCGCACTGGGCCCGCGTGAGGGTTTACAGTCCAGTCCAGTTTTTAGAGTCCCAGCAGTGGGATGTGAAAGGCTGATTATGTAGATAACATACGTACACTAATACAAAGTAACCAAAAGCCTCGCATTTAAAACTTTAAATGTTAAAAGTTTGTCCATTCCTTGATGTCAAGGATTGGCTGTCGCTGTCCATGTCCATACTGGTATCAGCTGTTCAAATTAACCTTTTTGGCGCAGCCGTGAGGCACACACTATTGTTGTCAGAAACATTATTCTTTATTTTATTAATTTTGTATTTTGTGTTTCACGAACTGTGTCCTAATAAAATTTTTCTTTCTTTCTTTCTTTCATCCGGTTAGACTGGAAGCGGACACCATTGAGAAAAGATTAAGCGTATGATAATGATCATGATACTATTTCTCTACATTTTCAAGATAGAAAAAACTTAAAAAACACTATTATAAATATTGCAGTACCTACCTAATTAGATAACTTACTGCATTTTCCATTTTAGCTTTTAGTACCACATTACTTTCAGACTTTATGAGCAGACTAAGCACAGATAAGTTTCCTTTTAACTTACTTTGTGTTTAATAAAATAAGGATACTATCTTTTTAATAAGTTAAGTTACAAGAAAGAAAAGGTGCTACTTTACACTAACAAGCAGAGTGAGAACATTAGAGTTTGTGTGTCTTTCCCAGGAACTAATACAATATAAAGAAAATACGTATATATGCGGCAAACATGACGCAAAGAAAGAACACAAAACACAGAAAAGAACAACATATGGGGAAATTACAATTATTTTTCTTCACGGATCACGTCGCACAGGTGTGGTGAAGCCAGTCTAGCCAGTATGCATCATCATGATTTCGGCTGAAAGACGTCCACTACTGGACATAGAAAGAAAGAAAGAAATAAAGAAAGAAGAAGTATTTATTGCGACTCGCACAGGAAGATCATAAAACTAAACTAAACATAATCAAAAAAAACAAATAATATAAAATAAAAAAAAACATAAAGTAACTAAAAGAAAAATGAAACGGAAAGTCCTGTACGAGGCCAAAAGGCTCGTATCTCAGCATGATGCTACGACATTTAAAAAATAAATGTCGTAGCGCTGGTATTCTGATAGGGCCCGCTGTGATGTCACATAGGCCCCCAAGCATTGCCACGTAGACCTGTGCTTCTCGCATCTAGCGGATTCTTGCGAGGTCATCGGTCTACCGTAGGAGGCCTTTGAACACTACAACTTCCGTCACGCAGTCACGACGAAGAACGAAGCTTTAGGCCCCATGAAATATTCGTTCTAGTTCGAGGCATGCGCCCTAACCACTGCCAGCCTTATTGTCAACAAAAGAATTATATAGTAAACATTATCTTCCAAAATCTATCAAAATACATATATAAAAATGACGCCTTCTTCCCATTAGGGGAGGCAGAAACTATAGCACCCTAATTACGTAACACACGATCAATCGGAATCTGAATCATTTTGAAGCAAATTGCTAATCCATTGCTTCATAAGTTCGAAAAAAATTTCTGCTCAACACGTAAATAACGCAATGAATGTTGTTGAACTGTCAAAATGAAACCGATTCTGATTGATTGTGTGTTACGCAATTAGGGTGCAGAACGTGCTGCTACGATTCTTTTTAATCTTTTTGCGTCGTTTACATTCAGTCAACTGGTCATACATGGAGGCTGGTTGCGCGTACTACGCACCTGTGGGGTAGTTGCGTAACACACTATCGGTAGGTAGCAATGGATTTCATTTTGACAGTTCAACAACATTCATTGCGTTATTTCCGTTGTTGATTGAGCAGAAATATTTTTCCAACATATGAAGCGAAGGATTAGCAATATCCTTCAAAATGGGTCGGTTTGAGATTGACACTGGGTACGCGATTAGTGTGCTGTCCTCTCTGAAGAACGTCATCAATAAGGTAGACAGATAGATAGATAAAACGTTTATTCAGTGCAACAAAAGACACAATACACTTAATAAAAAAAAACATCAAAAAAAGGTGAAACAAACAAAATATAAACAAAGATTAAAAAGATGAATTGACCCATAAACACCTCGTATAAGTAAATCTATGGGTGGTGTGTGTCTCATAGGTAAGGTCACTATGTGTCCTGGTCCCCTCCTGGCGTTTCAGTTTTCATCTGCCTTGTACCTTTTGTTAGTCGCCATTCATTCAGCCTCTCAACATAACCAAACCACTAAGCATACTTTTTCAATTTATGTCACTACATTTACAAAATCCTCACAAAAAACCGGCCTCTAAGAAAAAGGTTTTAAAAAGCTAAGAGAGAGGGGTTCCACACTACTCGATACACTCTTAAGTACCATTTAGTGCCACTTGAGCCCGTCTGGCTTTCCTACTTACAGACACTTTGTTGGGAACCCACTTTACATGGTTATGAGCTAAATATTACACCCATTTTGGGTGAAAAACGAGTTTTTGATGACTTTGCTAATTAGATTTTTTATTCAAAAATATACAACACTGAAATGAAATGAAATTGTTTATTCTGTTAATGGGATATCGGAACCACTTTTACACGTCATATTTGTAAAAAAAAAATAAGTTAGATGGAGTCGATACTTCCTATCTGACTACCCATCATCTGCCTAGCCTGGTCCCAACCATGTTGGGGCCGGGCCAGTCTAACCGGATTCAGCTGATACCAGTATTTTGCATGGAGCGACTGCCTATCTGACCTCCACAACCTAGTTACTGGGTAATACAATACCCCTTGGTAAGACTGGTTGTCAGACTTTCGGGCTTCTGACTACCCGTAACGACTATCAAAGATCCACGAATGACAGCCGCCCTCTGTGCCTCGGAAAGCACGTTAAGCCGTTGGTCCCGACTGTCATTCGTGACTCTTTTGCAGTCGTTACGGGTTGTCAGAAGCCCGAAAGTCTGACAGCCAGTTTTACCTAGGGGCAGTACCTAACTGGGTTGTGGGGGTAAGATAATCAGTCGCTCCATATAAAACACTGGTGTTCAACTGCATCCGGTTGGACTGAAACCCACAACTTGTGCACACACTATTGCACTATGATATCTCCGCTGCCAAAGACTGGTCTCCAGCGAGATTGGTTGCCATTGCCGAAATTTGGCCTGGAAGACTATTTTATTACATCTTTCCACTTCTCTGTAAAAATACCCTCATTGCCCCTCCTTTGGCACAACGTAAACAATTTATTTTTCTGAATAATATTTTGTAATGCCAACGACATTTTAATTCGGTACGTGATCCTTCTCTCCGTGACGTCATTAACATAAAAAAGTAAACATATTTTCAGTTATTTCTTGAGAGGAACATTCACAAATTGGATTGTCAAAGATTTTTTTTTTTAAATGGAAATAAGTAGTTGTTTTAGGTAGAAAATAATACAGGGTGGCTGGGACATCGACGCGCAAACTGTAACCATGGATTCAGCACATGAGTTTAGACCCCATAGCGTCGAAATTTTTCGTAGGTTACTAAAAAAAAAAAATTTTGCTGTTCCATACATTTTGACCGCGTAGGTATTGCACTTTTTTATGACACAGAAGATTTTTTTTTTGATAACCAACGAAAAATTTCTACGCTATGGGGTCTAAGCTCATGTGCTGAATTCATGGTCGATGTCCCTGCCACCCTGTATAATGTTGTTAAGTTAATAGAAATTATTGGAAGAAATTAGGTGTTAAACTTCGTTGGAAAAGTCAAGACTTTATCTTCGTCAGTGTTCAAATTCTTCTGTTCGTAATGTCAAAATAACAGCTTTTTATTAAATGCATGAAAGTCATCTTCTGCCTAGCCATTTCCCAACTATGTTGGGTTCAGCTTCCAGTCTAACCAGATTCAGCTGATACCAGTATTTTACATGGAGCGACTACCTATCTGACCTCCACAACCCAGTTACTGGGTAATACAATACCCCTTGGTAAGATTGTCAGACTTTCGGGCTTCTGACTACCCGTAACGACTGTCAAAGATCTACAAATGACAGCCGGGACCAACGGTATAACGTGCTTTCCGAGGCACGGTCCCCCATCCGCAGACCAACCGCGGCAAGCGTAGCTTAACCTGACCGATCGATCCGTGCGGCTGTTATTGTTTAGCCACGGGCCCCTCTAAATGCATATGAAAGTATATACATAATTATATGTATATATATATACATAATTTTTGTCTCAAATAAAGAGACAGATAGTCTCTTTGTTCCGGCTAATCTCCGAAACGGCTGGACCGATTTTGGCGGGACTTTGACTGCCAGATAGCTGATGTTATATGGAGTAATATAAGCTTCGGCTAGGATTTTTATTTTAAAAAATAATTAGTAAAGAGACATACTATTGTTTTCCAACATCCAAGCGAAGTGGGCACAGCTTGTAAGAAATAATAATGTCACTACACTGCAGTCCCCCAGTCAATAATTTACACTACAAATACCAACTTAAACATGTGTTGGCTGAGCTTAGCCTAGCTAAACGAGTATGTCAACCTGTCGTCCCTAACTATTTATAAAAGTCACCTAAAGAAAAGGGTTTCGCAATTTATTTCACAACCACAATAGTCTGGAGTGGGCTAGGACGATTGAGGTTGTAGATTAAAGTAGTAGGTCATCTAATTTATTGGCCAGCACATTTGGCCAATAAATTAGATGACCATTGAATATTTATGTCATTGTATACAGGGTGGCATGGACATCGGCGCGCAAACTGTAACCATGGATTCAGCACATGAGTTTAGACCCCATAGCGTAGAAATTTTTCGTAGGTTATCAAAAAAAAAATCTTCTGTTTCATAGAAAAGTGTAATACCTACGCGGTCAAAACGTATGGAACAGCAATATTTTTTTTTGAATAACCGGCGAAAAGTTTCGACGCTATGGGGTCTACTCGTAAACTCATGTGCTGAATCCATGGTTACAGTTTGCGCGTTGATGTCCTTTTATGAATTATGATGATGAATGAATACTGATTTTATAAGAGAGGCTTGTGGCTAAGTAATAACAGCCGCACAGGTCGATCGATCAGGTTAGGTTACGCTTGTCGCTGCTGGTCCATGGATGGGTGACAATCTTTACATATCAAGATTCCTCCGTGTCTCGGAAGGCACGTTAAGCCGTTGGTCCCGGCTGTCATTCGTGGATCTTTGACAGTCGTTACGGGTAGTCAAAAGTTCGAAACTCTAACAACAAATCTTACCAAGGGGTATCGTATAACCCAGTAACTGGGTTGTGGAGGTCAGATAGGCAGTCTTCATGTAAAATACTGGTATTCAGCTGTATCCGGTTAGACTGGAAGCTGACCCCAACATAGTTAAAAAAGGCTAGGCAGATGAAATACTGATTGTATAAATAGAGAGCAATCGTGGACTAGTAGTAACGGCCGTGACTTACGAGTTGTAGGTCGTGGGTTCGACCCCAGCTAGGCAAGCGGTTTACTTTGTGTAAATAATGTCATCACTACTGCTCTAAAGAAGGTGAAGGAAAACGGCGTGAGAAAACCAGCATGTCCTGAAATCAAAATTTCGAATACATGTAACATCTACTAACCCGCACTGGGCCCGCGTGGTAGATTACTACCCACTCCTTCTCGAAGAGAGGAGGCCTGTGTCCCAGTCCCAGCAGAGGATATAATATAGGCTGATTATTTGGGTCTGTCCCTCTAGTCCCATTGACCTAGTCCCATGATGGGACAAGTGCGATTATATGTCCCACAAGTCCAATGGGACAACTGATACTAAAATATTTTTAAAATTGCGTCCTACTAGTCCCATGGGACAACTGATACTAACATATTTTTTAAATTGTGTCCCATTAGTCCCATGGGACAGACAACTGATACTAACATATTTTTAAAATCATGTCCCACTAGTCCCATGGGACAACTGATAATAACATATTTTTAAAATTGTGTCCCACTAATCCCATGGGACAACTGATACTACCATATTTATAAGATTGTGTCCCATTACTCCCATGGGACAGACAACTGATACTAACATATTTTTAAAATCATGTCCCACTAGTTCTTAGTAATCGATTACAATCTAGCCTAACAGACTAATAAGAAATTTAACTCTAACTTAATATTTTACGAGATAGATTATGTAATGTAAATGATGATAAATACTAATTTTATAAATGCGAGAGTAACTCTGTCTTACGCTTTAACGGCTGAACGCACTTTTTATCCCAGAGGTACGTTCCCGTGGGATAATAATTTTCGACCTTGCTTGTGGAAGAAGCCGTGGAAAAAAGTTAGTCTCTTAATATTTTATAGCAGGGAGAGTTGCCAGCTTAAGCAGGGTTAAGTTGTGACTTGGCCGGCCAGTTGAAATTCCATCTATGTTCCAAATTGAGATTTCGTGAGACATCCTTTATTCGGTCGAGTTTTAATGAGTTTATATATAGAGGTAGAGGAACAGGATGTAAAGTTCACTCATCCAACATAGAAAAGAGAGGATCCTCCGACCAGACGGGTGTTGTGTCTGGTGGCCAACTGCCCAACGATTGATGTCGGGACGTCGTATATATGCTAGTTGCGCGGTAAACTATTGTTACGCGCCAAAATTAATGCCTGATACATGGTCACATTAGTTACCACTAGCGCCATCTGGTTTCGAGTGAAGGAACTGATAGAGTCACTGGCGCCATCTATTATCGAGTAGAGATGTCGATGCCAGAACTTACTAGAACTATCGACATCTGGTCAGTCGGGGCCGGTATGTACTCGAACATTCTAGATGTTTCTACAATAGAAGGTTCTGGAACTATCTGCGGCACTATATAAGGCCGGGACTAGCCGCGACCAGTCAGACTTGGTTCTGCGACAGAAGCGAATACATCGAAAGTGATCTTCAAGTGCGACTTAAGAGCGATTGTGTTTTATAATTAGTGTGTTTGAGTTGTTATTAAAGTTGTTTAATTAAAATGTAACTTTTGGTAATTTTTATCGGCAGTTTTTACTGACACGAACCCGAAGCTCGTAACACTATGCTTGCGCGATGCAGGATTTTTGCGTGACGTCAGTATGACACGTTGTTCGCATGTGGCGTTGTAGAAACCGCTATAAGTTTTACTGACTTTTGGATCCCTTTTACCCAAACTTCGAGCATTAAGCAATAAAAAAAGTATATATCAGCTTAGCAACAGCACATTTTAAAACAAAGTTAACCCACTTGGGCACTGACGTAAAAATATCGCGGTGGGATTTTATTGCGCACTGAATTTTCAACTCTTGGTGTTGAGCCGAAAGTTGAGAATTCAACAGAGTGCATCCCAGCGCGTCAAGAAAACACACTGTTGTATTTTCACCTCTAGGCGGTTAGCAGAGCGTTGAAAATCCAGTGCGATGAAAAAAATCGCAGCGGGAAAAACGCGCCCGTGTGTGGGTGAGCTTACATTCTCTTAACTGACCAACCAATTTAACGATTTTTCAGTATGTTACGAGCTTATTACGTTTATTTCGATGGCTTTAAGAGTAGGAGAAGACCAAAAAAACGATGGATGGATGTGTGAGTGATGATATGGTTAGAAAGGGGGTGACTGCCGAGATGACGACTAATAGAGAAGTATGGAAGAAAAAGACATGTTGCGCCGACATCAAATATATTGGGATAAGTTTATTACGTATCGATAATTTCACGATCCTTTTTAGGGTTCCGTAGCCAAATGGCAACGGAACCCTTATGGATTCGTCATGTCTGTCTGTCTGTCTGTCTGTCTGTCTGTCTGTCTGTCTGTCCGTCCGTATGTCACAGCCGCTTTTTTCCGAAACTATAAGAGCTATACTGTTGAAACTTGGTAAGTAGATGTATTCTGTGAACCGCATTAAGATTTTCACACAAAAATAGAAAAAAAACAATAAATTTTGGGGGTCCCCATACTTAGAACTGAAACTCAAAAATTTTTTTTTCATCAAACCCATACGTGTGGGGTATCTATGGATAGGTCTTCAAAAATGATATTGAGGTTTCTAATATCATTTTTTTCTAAACTGAATAGTTTGCGCGAGAGACTCTTCCAAAGTGGTAAAATGTGTGTCCCCCCCCCCTGTAACTTCTAAAATAAGAGAATGATAAAACTAAAAAAAATATATGATGTACATTACCATATAAACTTCCATTGAAAATTGGTTTGAATGAGATCTAGTGAGTAGTTTTTTTTTAATACGTCATAAATCGTAACGTAACGGAACCCTTCATGGGCGAGTCCGACTCGCACTTGGCCGGTTTTTTTTATTACGATAAGCCGATTTTTATCAGCGAGAACGCTCTTGAGATGATTAAAATCGTCACTGGAGTTAATCCAATCATGTGAAACCTAGCAAGTACCGATATGGTTTGACTGAGCTAATCTAAGAACTCACTGACTTACTAACGATGTAGGCAGAAATCGTGAAAAAAACTCTTGAATCAATGATATAAAATTGTCCACAAGCTGTGAACAAGAGTGTGACGATTAAGGGACTAACCACACTTATTCAGCTCTGGGGCCTTACCACGAGCTCTTAACGCGATCCAGTTTAGGCTGTTGGAAAGAGACAGAGCTATACAAGTCGTCTAGCGCCATCTCGATCCCTGAGCGTAAATTGAATCGCGTTAAGAGCTCGTGGTAAGGCCCCTGTTCAGTTTTTGTCCATAGAAAACAACGATTTTGTATGGAATGAAAGAAAAAAAAAGTATTTATTGCGACTCGTACAGAAGGATCACAAACTAAACTAAATCAAAAATAAAAAACTAAATTAGAAACAGAAAAAATGTAGCAAAAAATGAAACAGAAAGTCCTATACGAGGCCAAAAGGCTCCTGTCTCAGCATGATGATGCGACATTTAAAAAAATAAATGTCACAGCTCTGTCCAGCTTTTGTCCATACAAAATCGTTGTTTTCTGTGGACAAAAGCTGAACAGAGCTGAATAAGTGTGGTTAGTCCCTAACGCTCGTTCCTTCTCTGTAGCAGAAGAAGCCGTTTCCCAGTTACGGATCTCTTTATAAAGAGTTTGTTTGAGTGCACCGTGCACGGATCAATCTCATCTACATAGATTGATCGAGAAAAACAGGTTTTGCTGTGACTTTGTTGATTTGTTTTTTTTTTTCTTATCTGTATTTGTAATGATATGTACGTGATTACTAGTTTATTTATTTATTTATAAGTATGTATTAGGTATGTTGAAACTGTGTGTACTCCCCGACACTTTTCCCTAAAGGTTCATTAGAAAACCAGCGTCAGACAGCATCTGTCTGGCATTAATGCTGAAATGAACCTTTTTGGCGCAGCCGTGAGGCACACACTATTCTTGTCTGGAACATTATTATTTATTTTTATTAATTTTGTATTTCACGAACTGTGTCCAAATAAACTTTTTTTTCTTTCTTTCTTTCTTTCTATTGGAACACAATTCTTTCTTCTTCCGAATTTCTCTTCTCAATTTTTGACGACGCCTGCCCTGCATATCCAGGGGGGCAATTCTCGTAATTTTGAGAACGTTCACAGTCTGATCTCAGTCTCAATCTGTCAAAAAATACTTCTAACTTCCCTACATTTTGACAAGTTTTTATTGACATTTGTTTATCGCCGAGATGAGACTGCGACTAGATTTTAAACGTTTTAATTTACGGGAATTGGCCTTCAGATCTTCACACCATCTATGCCGCGGTCGACGTCGACTTCTTTTCATTGTTGTCCACCTATCCATTGATACTGACGAGCGAACAACACTTTACTTGGGACAGGCTGGTGGGCAAGGCTAATACTAATCTTCCTTCTTCTTTTGCCAAGAGCCTCGACCAACACCTGAGGAGGCTCTCGTTGGGCAGCTGGATCAAGGGCTTTTTTTTTTCAGGATGGGAAATCATAAAATGACTCCTCCCGCTCTGGGTGGAGCAGGAGGGAGTGTCAGACTCTTACTGACTAAAACCCACCCGTGTTCCTTCCTTAGCCCTTTATGTTCCAGGGCAACGGTAACCCTTTCGGACGATCCCGCTACCCTGGCAGGCTTCGGCCCTATCGGGCCCCTTCACTTCTGCTGACATCTCTTTGAGGCGCACGTGGAACACATACGCGCCGTCCGGCACGGGCCTGGTCCTGATCAAACGGTGAGTTCAAGGAGTGATCAAGGGCTTGATTCAGAAAGCGGTACCATTGCTCGCATTGTTAGGAGGACATAATTGGGAAGATGTAAGTCCAATCTGGTAAAGTGGGGTTACTTTGACGGAACGGCAGTAGGGTGTGGTTGTGGAGCTATGTCACAAACCGTGGTCCACCTCCTATCCTGCCCTCTATGACCCAAAACATGCAGTCAAAGTGACCTCTGCTCTGCCACCGACAACGCCGTGGAAGTGGCAATGTTTTGGGAAAATAAGATTTAAACAGTCGTACCGGCGACACGAAGAAAAATAATTTTTAGGTTTCTCTCTTTGGATCCCTGACCGTCGGTAGCTTGAGCTTGTTTTCGACACCGGTGGGCTACTATTTTTAATTTTTTTTTTTCAATAAAAATATTTTAAAATGTAATTTATAAGTATTAAAATGAAATAAAGGAGATAATTATCTTGTTTTTCCATCAACTTGGATGTTTAGCAACATTGATGTTATTCAAATCTCTACATCAAAAAGTCTACTCGCGGCCGGACCAACCTGCTCGGTAAAGCACCTTTACCCAGCAGCAGCCTTTACTCAACGAAATCGCGGAAAGGGTGGATTTATTTACCTGTTCTCTTCATTCAGAGAACAGGTAAATAAATCCACCCTTTCCAAAACAAACCATTTCCACCAGTTCACAAAAATTACTTTACATTAAGCTGTACGTAATGGAAAAAATATTGTTTAATACCACGCCACCGATTTGGGGCGATTTGGAATAATAAATAATAATAATAATTACTTAGCTAAATAGGAGAGCAAAAAACAGTTTACTTTAAAATAACTTCCAACATAACATTTCTCTACACTCTACATAGAGACGCTTTGTTATAACTTGTTCAGGAAATGTAGAGACTGTGAAAACTTTGAAACATGTTTGCTAGAGACACAAGTTTAGACCGCGTTATCTCTGTGAACTTCTAGATTTTCATCGTTGGGTTGGTCTCTATGTAGAGTTTAAAGTTTGACTGTCTGTAATTTAATGAAAATGTCTACGTGATGTTGGCTAATCAAGTTAATTTATTATCACGGTTCTGTGGCCCGGAGGGGTTGGCAGAGGTGAGAGGTACAGCCATTTCGCTTACTGTGTTTTGTCCCGTGTAATAAGGGTTACCAATACTTAACTAGGTATAAATTCTAGATTAAATCAGAATAAAATTATCCAGAAAATAAAACCGGAGTTAACGACATAGCTTGCAGAGTAAGCAAACTGAAGTGGCAGTGGGCTGGCCATGTTTGTCGAAGGACCGATGGCCGGTGGAGCAGACGAGTCCTGGAGTGGAGACCGCGTATCGGCAAGCGTAGTGTGGGACGCCCCCCGGTTAGATGGACCGACGACCTTAAGAAGGTGGCTGGGAAAGACTGGATGCGGAAGACAGGGAGAGGCTCATGCCCAACAGTGGACTGTGCTAGGCTGAGTTGATTGCGTATAAATCCAGACTTCAGGCTGTTACTGAGGTCTTTATTGTTTAAGCACATTAAGAGTAATAGCTAACCCATAAAGTTAAATCTTGCATAATTAACAGCCCATTTATCTGCACGATTTGACGCGAAAAAACAAACTGAACTACCCACATTTGTAGGTACAGCCAACCTTACGTCCATGGCAACATTAACATACCAATTTGACCCTTACAGCGCCTATATTTCGTAGCAGTAAAGGTCGTTTTCGTAGTTTCTTTATTTCGTAGGTTGACTGTACCTACATACATTGTTGGATATTTTTTACGGTCAAACTTTTACGTTTATAGCCAGATATAAAGTTTATTGATAACCATTGGTTTTGATAACTGTTGTATTAATTCGGAACTTTTATAGGAATGTATAAAACCTTTTTGGATCAGTGGGTTAAGTCAATGAGTATAACCTCAAAATACTTAAACGACTTTTAAACTTTAAGATACTACAATAATAATAATTTATTAAGTGTACATAAAGGTTTTGTAGTACTTGGGGCTTGTGGCTAAGTAATAACAGGTCGATCGATCAGGTTAAGCTACACTTGCCGCGGTTGGTCCATGGATGGGTGACCATCTTTACACATCAAGACCCCTCCGTGCCTCGGAAAGTCCCGGCTATCCCTGCTGTGAAAAACCTTGCCAAGTTACGTGGCGGCAGACGGGACTTTCTGTCCAACCCTTCGGGAAATAAAGCCGTGATGTTATATTAGATAATGTGATACATACAAAAAAACAACATAACAAAATCCGCCTATAATGTTCCCACTGCTAGAACACAGGCTTCCTCTAGGTGAGGGGGAACGGGCCGTAATCCACCACGCGGGCCCAGAGCAGGTTAGTAGATCTCACATGTCTTCGAATTTTTAGTTCGAGGACGTGCCGGTTTCCTCACGATATTATCCTTCACCGTTTTGTGAGCAGCGGTGATGAAATAATTTACACAAAGTAATGGGCCTGTCCTGGATTCGAACTTACGACCTACATCTCGTAAGTCGCGGCCGTTACCACTTGGCGACCACTGCTCTACATACAAGACATTTTGGCTAAATACATGTATAGTTACCAACGTCAATAGATCGCTAAGTGGTACAAGGACAAATAGTGGGACAAACACTCTTGTGGTCACCTCTAACGAGGCCGACTGATCTTGTAGAATTTGTCACTAAAGGTGCCATTAGGGAACCTCTTAGTGGCAGGCGACAGATGGAGATTAATCGGGAAAGCGTTAGTGATTAAGGAAATCGTTGTAGGAAAACCCTGAAGTTGAATGATATCTCTGAAGTTTGATTCTCTCAAACATTTGGGATTCGATGTTTGTCTATTACTTATCAAATATCGCTTTCAAAACAGTCAGTGTATCATCGAGTTGTGAATGATCATTTAAAATTCGGCCAGCATAAGGTATTATAATCTACAATAAACTTAACTTGAAGGGCTTGTGGCTAAGTAATAACAGCGGCGGAAGGGGCGATCGATCAGGTTAAGCTACGCTTGCCGCGGTTGGTCCGTGGATGGGTGACCATATTTACATACCACTACCACTGTGTTATGGAGGACAGATATTTAGTCACTCCATCTAAAATACTGGTATTCAGCTGCATCCAGTTAGACTGGAAGCCAACCCCAACATAGTTGGGAAAAGGCTCGGCAGATGATGAATAAACTTAACTTGAGAGTAATTTTAAATTAACGTAATCAGTCTATAATGTTCCCACTGCTGGGACACAGACCTACTCTCATTGAGAGAGAGTGGGATATAATCTACCACGCGGGCCTAATGCGGGTTGGTGGATGTCACATGTCTTCAAAATTTTGGTTCTAGGACATACCGGTTCTTTAACCGTTTTGAGAGCATTGGTGATGAAATACACTGCACAAAGTAACGCGCCTGTTTGAGTCCGAACCCACGACCATCAACTCGGTAATTCGGGGCTTGTTTTGAAAATTAATTTACCAAATATCTAACTATCTTAGTTTAAAAACTTCCATTTTGTTCCTGTTTTGTCTGAAATTAAAACCTTGACAGATCTATCTCTCTCCCACATTCTGTGCCGTCCGTTTAGTATTTTCGTCTTTATATTAGCCTATAATTTTCCCACTGCTGGGACACAGGCCTCCTCTCGGTGTGGAGTGGGCCGTAACCACCACTCGGGCCTAGCGCGGATTGGTAGATGTCACATATCTTCGAATTTTTGGTTCTAGGATAGGCCGGTTTCCTCACGATGTTTTCCGGGTTTTGTCTGCGGTTTCACCCGCATAAGTTTCGATCCCATAGGAATATGGGGATCAAAAGTATCCTATGTGTTAATCGTGGTAATAAACTATATGTGTGCCAAATTTCATCCAAATCCGTTCATTAGTTTTGGCGTAAAAGAGTAACAAACCTCCATCCATCCATCCATACAAACTTTCACATTTATAATATTAGTAGGAAGTAAGACTAGCTTCCGCCCTGACTTCGTCCGCGTGAAATTTCTTGTCCGCCGACCCACCCAGTCCGCGGTATTCCTTTCATTTTTGCTTAGCGTTCTTCCTGACGTTTTTTTTTTCTTTTTGCTCGGCTCCTCAGAATCTTAGCGTGATGTTAAATAGCATATATCCCTTTTCAAGAATTATACTATCAAATGCAAAAAGAATTTTCCACATCCGACTGGCACTTCCAGAGATAAGTGCTTTTAGACAAACAAATAAACTCTCCAGGTTTATTATTAATTACCACATAGATGACTCCGTCAGTAAAAATACACGGATGTCAAATTTTCGAAATCCCATAACTCTTTTCCTGTCTGACGATAACCAAATACTCCTAATTTTCGTACGATAAGGAAACGAAATTTCCTATACATACGGAAGGAAAGAATTTAGATCATTTTCCCTCGATAAAATATTCAAATAAAATGAAAGCTCAAGTATATGTCATTCCGTTCCCTTCTCTCGATAAATGGTAAATACGTAATTTGTATTCTTTGGGGGTAAGCAAAATATTTGTTGTGTAGGTTGTGACGGAGTTGACTTTTTTAGTATAGAGAGACACCTAATATTTTCTGATAGTTTTGATTAGATTGCGGTCGTTACGGAAATATATAATATGTATATATCGGAAATGCGTTGGTCTGTCGTTTGACTGATCGGAACGCCAGTGCCGCCAGTTGGCGCTCGACGGAGTCTAGCCTGAGTTCGTGCGAGCCTCTCTTGGTCATCAGACACCGTACGGACTACATGTGCTCAGAAACTGTCTCGCGTTCCGTATCGTCGTGTCGTGTACAGTTAATTTGTTCGTAAAGTTATAATTTAATTTGAACTGCAAACGGATTTTCTATTGCGCAAACGCAATAACCAATACTACCCATAGTATGCCACTTGGACACTTTTTATCCCGATATTCCCACGGGATCGAAACTTATGCGGGTGAAACCGCGGGGCGCAGCTAGTCCACCTATATTGGTCCCACTGCTGGAACACAGGCCTCCTCTCTGTGAGAGGAGTGGGCCGTAATCTAACACGCGGGCCCAGTGCGGGTTGGTAGATGTCGCATGTCTTCGAATTTTTGGTTCTAGGATATGCCGGTTTCCTCACGATGTTTTCCCTCACCGGTTTGTTAGCAGTGTTGATGAAATAATTTACACAAAGTAAAGCGCCTGTCTGGGGTCGAACTTACGACCTACAAACTCGTAAGTCGCGGTCGCTATCACTGAAATAAACAAAGTAGGTAGGTGTACGTAGAGGCGTGGACTTTTGCCTGATCACCAAAGATCGGCAACGTTATTGGTGATCGTAACTAGTTAGCTCGCACCCTCTTATTTATTTGTCAGTCACGTAGACGAGAGAAATCTTTAGCAAAAACTTCAATAATGTTGACGTATCTGAGGAGTCTAAAAAATATTCAAAGTGCCCTAAAAATCTAAAAACTACAGATATCTTTTAACAGCCTACTTTCTTCGTTTTTAGTATCTTAAAGTCCCAATGCCAGAAATTGTCTTTTAAAACCGGTTTATGGCCCCTAAACCGGTTCGGTTGGGTTTACGACCGTAACGTTACGGAGTAGGTAAATGGGATATATTTGACCGAGATGTAGTACGTGTAGCAAGTTTAGATACTTAGATAGTTGTTGAGAGGAGAAAGTTTAGGGATATTTGGTACTAATTTTAAGTAATAAAAAAACCGGTCAATTCGAGTCGGACTCGCGCACCGATGGTTCCGTACAAACTTGTAGGTAGTATTCAAATAGTTTATCACGCGAATCGTGTCTCGAATGTTTTTCCTGATTTTTTTTTTTTTGTTTTTTGTGATATAACAAAGTTATGGTTTTCGGATTTTTTCCTTTACTTGTGCTACATGACATTGCTTCTTGCCAAATTTCATGATTCTAAGTCAACGGGAAGTACCCTATAGGTTTTGATTCCCTTGCGATTGTCAAAATATGTGGCATAAACGGAACAAAAACGCCCGTATCTTTTGATTGCGTTGACTTAGAAGTTTGTTTTTTTCACTGCTTCAAGGGATTGCAGCCCTGAGTATTTGATATTAATTTCAATTTGATAACTCAACGCGTTCCTGAGAAACAGGGTCTCTATCTATCTAGTGACCCTTGGAGCTGTGAAAAAATCAAACTTCTAAGCCAACGCAATCAAAAGATACAGCCGTTTATGCCGCTTTCCGCAAATTTTCGACACTCACAAGGGAATCAAAACCTACAGGGTACTTCCCGCGAACTCAGAATCTTGAAATTTGGTACGAAGCAACGTCTTATAGCACAGATAAAGGAAACATTGCGAAAACCGTAAATTTTTAGTTACGTACCTACAAATTTGTACGAAACCCTCGGTGTGCGAGTCCGACTTGCACTTGACCGGTTTTTTATTATCTCTTTTTGTTTTTTTTTTTTCCACGAACCAACGTTACAGTTGTAATTTTGCACTTTCTTAAACGTTTTCACTAGTTAAGATAAAAGTTCAATTTAATATTAATTTAATTATTGTAACACTTTTTTTTTTCCTTTAATATACCTAGTTCTTAAGCAATTTGTATTACTAACCAAATATGGACATTGTCCGAAATAAATAATATTATTATTATCTCCTTTATTTCATTTAAATACTTACAAAATACATTTTTAAATATTTTTATAAACAAAAGGATAAAAAAACATTTAAAAATATAAAAAGTAGTAGCCCACCGGTATCGGGAACAGACACCACCACTATATCGGGCTTATTGGCAACAATAGTCTTGTCAGTGATTATTATTATTATTATTAATAGGGATCGAGCCTATATTACCATCAACCCGGAACAAAATCAAACACCCGACCCGGGAATCAAACCCACCCAGGATGCTAAGTTCGCCCGTCGTGCTTCGTCGTGCATTAATGAAGCAGTACCCTTTACGATATGAAATGTCAAAAACTTGAAAATAGTCTCACAATTTCTTAAAATCCAATACACAATCTTTTATCGCTTTAAAATGGCGCGAAATACGAAATACGAAACAAAGGAGTCACGTCTGTCGATATAGAGTGAGAGGGAAATAATTCCAAATTCAAAACGAGGAGCCACTTATCATTGTCGAACAATAGCTGTATGGAATAAATATGTTTAGGTTACGTTATGTTAAGAATGTCAAATACAAATACTTATAACAGGTAGGTCAGAGGAACAAGAAGTTACACGCGATGCCACGAACGAGAAGAAGCAAGTTACCAATAAAACATGACTGGTAAAAGTAAAAAAATAAAAATAAATAGACTGTTCACTTACATCAGCTACAATTATTATTCTCTCGTCTTACACCGAAATCAAAATAAATACACCCACATTTCTACCAGCTTTACCTATCATTTACGTTCATAATACAACAATTTGCTGAGGGATGGCTGGGGGGAGGGGGGCAACCATTCCCCAGCAGATCGACGCTCCGTTAATGCATTGAGCGTAAACCCTCATTAGTATCGAGCTTTATAATTAAGTTATTAGCCGTCGGTACACGTTAATTACGATTATTATATCATGCAGATAGCGGCAAGTGACGTAAAATGTTACGTACGTAATATTTTATGCCATGTATTATTTTGAAACTGTGTAAGTTAATGATAAGCTTTCAGTTCCAAACAAATGCCCAAAAGGAATCGATATAAAAAGTACCGTCGTAAAGTAATCGAGGAAATTCAGTTTGTTATCAATTTGTTTTCATCGGTTATATCGTTGCTATTAATACAGGCTGCAGGTAGGGACATCAATGTACAATTGTACATTGATGTCTCTACCTAGTACATGATTCTGGACCCCGCTGCGTTGAAATATTTTATCCTTTATTAAAAAAAATCTTATGTTTCCTACAACCTACGCGGTCAAAATGAATGGAGCAACGAATTTTGAAAATAAAACCTTTTCTCTTTGTAATAATAGGTATTAGTATTATTTTGTATTATTATTTTAGTTAAGAAACATCTTTTACAAGATTCAACCCATGGTCTCCTAAGTATTTTATTGGCATTCGCCCCATTTATCTCAGTTCACTGTTGGGCTAAACTCTCCCAAGTTGGTACCTTATCTCCCAGTTTTCCGCCTCACCGAAACAGTTAACTAAAACGGATTGTGCTAGTTTTTAACTACGGCTATTCTTAATATTTATTGTTTCTATCTCACTTCACAAATTTCGCCGTTTAATTTTTTTTTGTTTAGTTTTTTTTTTATTCTTTGTTTTCTAAAGCGGTTTTTGTTCATACGAATATGCCAGACCCATTATACCTTATCCACTATTGAACTTTAATTGAGATTGAAAAAATATACACAATATATTTCAGTTTTTTGTAATTGAATGTACGTTAGAACGTATTTACCAGTAGGCACAGACGCTTGCATTAATTGGATATCTCACCAAGCATACTTGCGTTTACACAAAAACGTACTGACAAGTCATCCATCCAGTATTCGCCTAAAATCATTTACCGTCCATTACCATTGTTAGTCAGAGCCGTTCGTACATCCAGCCTACGTAACACAACGCAACGTAAGCTAGGAATGTCATCAATGCATCGGTACCTTCAGTTCGAAATACAAACTCGACGAACAAACAATCTGACGATTTGAATTCTGGGAACGTTCGAAATACTGGCAGCCGGTACCATGGAGTTTTAAGTCAAACTTACTTACACAGTTATTTTACCTCTGATTTTGCATCACTGTCCAAATCACAGTGATCTTTATTTTCATTCAAATAAGGTCGTTGTTATGTTGCTGCCACTGACATGTCTTGTCAAAATTATTGTGATCATAGACTACTATTTAATATGATTGTGATCTTTATACTTGTTACAATAAGGTCGCTGTTATGTTGCTGCTGTCAGAGGTAAAATAACTGTGAACGGACGGGCTGTTTCTCCCGTGTCATCATGGCAGATGATTTCAAACAAATTCTGCTACATTTTTGTAGTGAGTGAGTATTACTTATAGTATTTGAATTTTGGATAGGTTTTGAATCGTAATCAGCCAATAATGTTCCCACTGCTGGGACACAGGCCTCCTCTCTTCGAGAAGAAGTGGGCTATAAACTACCACGCGGGCCCGGTACGGGTTGGTAGATGTCACATGTCTTCGAATTTTTGGCTATGGGACATGCCGGTTTCCTCACAATATTTTCCTTCACCGTTTTGATGAAATTATTTGGTTTTGAATAGTGTTGATATTTTTTTAAAGTATTTTAGTGATATTGCAAGAAAATTGTAAGTTAGGGATTCCAAGATTAGGGCCCGTATTTAATTATATAATCACAACGCTTGTTAAAGGGATCAGCGATTACTGTATGTTATTATTATGAACAGTGGGTCTAATCTGTAAAAATCTCACCGAGAAAAGTTAAGTGAAGTGAGCAGTGAGCTATCAATAGTGTCAATCCCTAGCATTAGTTGCAATGACAGCTCACCCCACGCTCACTTCACCTAAGTTTCACGATAAGATGGTTACAGAATCGCACTGCTGATACTAGAGATTGACACTGTTGACAGCTCGCTCTCGAGGATTAGGTACGTCACGATCAGTAGCTAGCTTTAAGGTCACCTTGGCGCTGACATGCGTACCGCTTGCAGGCATTTCTTCGCCGGGAAGCGGCTTGCTTGCTTGAAGCGCGTGGTCATAGTATAAAGAGGGGAAGTAGCCTATCTCCGGCCCAATCCGCGATATAACTACCTACTGTCACAGGGTTGTCACTTTTAGCTAAATTTTAATTCAGTGCCTATGAATTGGCAAGGGTCAGGAAGTTGTATTTTTTACTTGTATTGTCTGGGTACAGGGTTTGTGAGGTCGGTTTTACCTACACGATGATGAAACCTTTCACGATGAAAGAAAGAGCGACGGGCTAGCAGACGGGCGGCGCGGGGCAGTGATGAGCACGAGTATACGGTAGGTTACTGATAGTACTGTCACCAATTCATTAGTTTAAATCCCGACCCTTGCCAAAGATAATATATATCTGTATAACTAATTCAGTGATCATTAGTCAATAAAGTTCAACAATTCCACCGCGGTGTTCCTCAGCGGGTCCCACCTCCCCGTGCGGCCATTTTCATAATGGTCGCACCCACTCTCGAGTGGCGCGCGTGAAACACTGCGGCGCCAACCCGGGCCTGCTTGGTCGGACAACTGTTATAATGAGTGATGACCAGTGATAGGAATAGGTAGTGCCTATTTGCCTAAACTTCGAAGAACAGAGACAAGAAACGGAGACTTCCTTAGGACTAAATTTTTTCAGTTAGTAGTTCACTATTAAAACGGATTGTCCTAAATATTATACTTCAAAGGTTAATTTGTACTTTGATTTGAGTTAATATTGCATCCCTCAACGTCAGTAAAATAAATATGACATAGATAGATAAATATTTTGTAACTTAAGTTTTTTTCCGTCTGTAAATTTTGTTTCATGCTTTCCAATTACGTCATATTTAAAAAATAATATAAATATACATATATTTGTTACAACAATATTCTATGTGTTTTATTTTTCCTTTAGAGCCCATAGAGGATAAGTTATTATTATGGAGTTATAAATTATAAATGTTATGTCTAGTCGCAAACTTTAGGTAAATAAAGACGAATTACTTATTCCAAATAACATATTTTTTTAATGTATTTAAAAGTGTTGTCCCGAATTTCAGGACAGATGTCCCGGAAAAAATGTAGTCCTAAGGAAGTCTCCGTTTCTTGTCTCTGTTCTTCGAAGTTTAGGCAAATAGGCACTACCTATTCCTATCACTGGTGATGACCTTCCCATCCCAAGAAAGCAAAAAGTTTGTCTATTTTGTGTACAACGCCCCAATACTCGAAATTCCCTTAAAATTGTGAGTCTAGCAACTCCAAAGTGAGTTTCAAAAGTAACTTCCGACTATTGCTATTCCGTGGACTGCAATATACGGAAGTTTGAGCCACGAAGCGAAAACCAGCCGCAGAGATACTGGATACCTGATTTTATTGGAAACTGACACTAGGAGTTGATTCTGTTGTGTATAGATTGGGCTGAAATAGGAATAGCTGCTATTTTTGCTCAGGTCGAATCAAATATGAATGCGTCTTATTTCGCATACGTGGTTCCTGGTCATGTCAAAATCTTACAAATAATTATTTTTATTTTTTAAGAGGAACAGCAAACAGTTACATTATGAAGACTTAAAACTAGTATAACAATATTTGCATTTTGCTAAGAATGTGACCCATAACACTGTCCACGGGTTATCATAATAATATTAAAAAAAAAAACAATAATCGCCAGGGGTGAGAAAAAAAAAGTAAAAAATAATATTATCTATACATATAATAAAATCGTAGGAAAGTCAAAACTGTACATTGAATATTTTTTTTAAATAATACTTGGGGCGTGATCTACAATCGATATCGAAGCCAAAAATATAGTTTTTAGAATTTTTGTCTGTTTGTCTGTTTATCTGTTTGTCTGTTTGTCTGTATGTATGTCCGGGATAAACTCAAAAAGTACTGCATAGATTTACTTCAAATTTTGCATGAATATTACTAAGAGGTCGGGTCAACATATAGGCTACATATAATCACGCTATCACCTACGGGGGAGGAGCTGTGAATCTTTATTTTTCTTACGCATTCTGTGACAGCGTGTAATCTAACGACGCATATTTAAATGTTGTTTTTGAGTAAGCCATGCTATTATCTAGCTTTACACTATAAAAACTACGCCATTTAAGTAACTTGGGCAGAGAAACATATTTAAATGAATGTTATAGTAGTATAAAGACAATTTGAAACAGCGCCATCTATGAGATTTCATAAAAATCAAATCAAGTTACGTGTTAATACTTTTTGGAAATTAATAATTTAAATTTGATCATGTTGGCGAGGTTAGTAGTTAGTTATTCTTAAAATTCATAGATGGTTATGTGCATTTTCTTCATAAAAGTTGTATCGTATAGTTCATTTTGACAAATTCAAGTTCCAACAAAACCCTCAAAATCTTGAGCAGAGTTGAGGAAGACAATTTAAAAAAAATGCGGTGTTAAGTATTACAAAAAAGTTATGTTCAGTGATGATGATCATCTCTTCATCAATTTCATGTTGTTAGTCCAAAATAAACATTGACTGTTAATACTTTTGTTCGCGTTGGGCAAAACCAGGGTAAAACGTTTTTCTTGGATGCTCCTGGTGGAACAGGAAACACATTTGTTACCACTGGCATACTTGCAGAGGTCAGGAGGCAAGGCAAAATTGCTATTACTGTAGCGTCGTCGGGAATCGCTGCCACACTGCTTCCGGGTGGCAAAACAGCACATGCCATGTTTAAAATTCCCATCGATTTAGAGAGCGCCGAAACGCCTGTTTGTGGTGTGTCACGTAACAGCGATAAGGGACAAGTGCTAAGGATTGCTCTCTTATCGTATAGGATGAGTGTACGATGGCCAATAGGAAGGCAGTTGAGGCCGTGGACAGAACCCTGCAGGACATCCGCAGGACCGAACATTTGATGGGTGGTGTCACAGTTCTGTTCAGTGGCGATTTCCGGCAAACGCTTCCCGTGGTGACGCGGGGATCGAGGGCTGACGAGGTGAATGCTTCGTTGAAATGATCTTCGTTGTGGTCACGAGTTCGTACGCTGCGCTTGACGATTAATATGAGAGCTCGGCTCGGCGGCAATGCATGTGCTCAAGAATTCTCCGATGTGCTTCTAAGTCTTGGCGAAGGCACTCTACCAGAAGAGAGAGGTGGACAGGTGGTGCTTCCAGAGTCTCTCGGTAGAGTGGTATCCAGCTTAGAAGAACTCATTCGCTGTGTGTACGGGGACATCAGTCGTATACCGCACCAGCAGAATTCTTGGGTGTGTGAGCGGGGCATTTTGACGCCCTAAAATGATCAGGCTGCAGCAATTAACGAATGCAATCTCTCGGAAATTGAGGGGAACGAAGTGGTCTACACCTCGATAAACACTGTTGTTGAGCAAGATGACGCCACACATTATCCCGTGGAATTTCTGAACTCCCTGTCAGCCAGTAGACTTTCAGCGCATACCATCAAGCTGTAGGTCGGTGTCCCGATTATGCTTCTTCGGAACCTATCTCCTCCGAGGTTACGTAACGGGACCCGCCTTAAAGCCATCTCGCTCCACAGACACATCATTGAGGCGGAAATTCTTACGGGTTGTGGCGTCGGCGAGGCAGTATTTATACCACGCATTCCCCTTATACCTCATAACTTCCCGTTCCAGTTCAAGCGCGTACAGTTCCCCGTGAGTGTTTGCTTCGCGATGACCATCAATAAGTCGCAGGGGCAGACACTGAGGGCAGCGGGTGTCAACCTCAGGACGAGTTGCTTCTCACACAGGCAACTGTACGTCGCTTGCTCCGCGTCACCAGTCCTGACTCTCTTTACATTTTGGCTCCTGGCAGCATAACTACCAACGTAGTTTATAGGGAAGTGTTGTAAGGTATAATAACTTTGTAGGTCCGTATTTTTACTCTTTTGTGTCCTGGAATGTATTCCTGGATTATTTTCTCTATTTCCTTCAGTCACATCTTATGACTGAACTCAGCAGGATTCCCATATAACTCTCTTCACTTGCTTCGCTTGCAAAAAAAACATATTTTAATGCTATTTTAAAAGTTGTTTACTTATAATGCTATAGCGACACTGGCATCTTACGTATTTTTGGTGCTGTAGAGCCTTCACGCAGACGAAGTCGCGGGCAGCAGCTAGTAACAAAATAAATAACGGAAAGATGACAAATAAAAAGTATACAACCAAGACAGATTTAAAACAATGGTGTGAAGATTACATATCTAGATATGTATTAATTTTCAAGAGTTTTCAAGATAAGACCTATGAATTTTCCAACTGGGCTCTTGAAAATGTCAATATTTACAAAAGTTTTATTGTACGAGAATTATAATACAGGGGGCTTACTCCGAAGTAGTATCGGCCGAATGTTCGGCCGTTTCCTGCTACAAAGTTACTATTTGGTTCGGTCGGTTCCGATCCTACACTCCTACACTCTTTCGAATATTGCCTATGGTCCCGACCCAACTGAGCCGATCCGAACTTTTTTCGCATTTTTAGTTAGTTTAGAGTAGGCCCCCTGGATCGTCGGATATACTTGAAGTTTAGTAGGAAATCGATGGATGTTTACGAATGAAATTTAGTTTGTTAAATCAACTGTTTGTTTTCTATTTATTAAATAAAATTTTATCCGAAAACATCAATCCGTTTCTTACTAAACTTCTACTATATCAGACGATCCTGGTTACTTATCTCCTTTGGTGACCGTACCTCTGTGAGTATTTTCCTAAAGTCTCGATATTAAAATATCTTTATCAACCAATTCATAACCACGGCGAGTTTGCCAGTAAATAGTCGATCAGGTTCAATCCCAAAGTAGATAACTCAGACTTGCGTCTGGCAACACCGACAGAGTTTATTCCGCTTTATTGGTATCGGACTGTTTGAATAGTAGCTATTGGTGGGTTGGTTAGTAGAATAAGACGGTAGTTTGAAATTCTGTGTTGGTAGTTAGGAATTGAGTTTAGCAGGATTTCTTGTTGAATTGATCGCGTGTACTTCAACTGAGAATGAAGGTACAGTACCCGGCCTTCAATATTACCTAACTACTAGCTGTTGTCCGTGAATTTGTCTGCGATCCAGGATGGAAAGTAGCCTATTTACTTATCCAGGTTATTGTCTGTCTGTGTGCTAAATTTCATAATAATAAAAAATGAGCTACACGATGACAGATGCATGCATGCCGTCTGTTGGGACAGGTCAAAGCTGCATTGGCTCTTTGTACAAAAGGCCCTTCCAGACATGGCTCTGCACCCTAATTGCGTGACTCACTGTCTACCACAATCTGAATAATTTTCAATGATATTGCTAATCCAATGCTTCATATGTTCAAAAATGTTGTCTGCTCAATAACGTACAGACGCCAGCACATCAAGCTACTACAATCTGTCTAAATTCTTTAATAGATTTTCAACTTTATCGCTTAAGCATTAAGGTTCAAGGTTGATTGGGAAAATTTGACAGTTTCGGGTAGTCTGACCTGCTGGCGTCTGTACATAAATAGGGCAATGAATGTTGTTGAACTGTCAAAATGAAATCCATTGCTACTGATAGTAGGTTATGCAATTACCCCGCTGGCCATTAAAAACCTGCACCCTAAGTGCGTAACACACAATCAATCGGAATCAGAATCATTTTGAGCAAATTGCTAATCCATTGCTTCATAAGTTCGAAAAATTTGTCTGCCCAACACGTAAATAACGCAATGAATGTTGTTGAACTGTCAAAATGAAACCAATTCCGACTGATCGTGTGTTACGCAATTAGGGTGCTGTTTGTCATATCAATAAATAATATAAAACGTTTATTTTCTCTACACAAGTTATGAACATAATGCTATAGTTTGACAAGTAGTGCACGAACATGGAGCTAACTTTGTGAGACTGGAGCCTGAGATAGGTTTATATAAAAACAATAGTTCTGTTCTGTAAATATTTTATTTTGTTAATGAAAAAAAAAAAAAACAACATCAGGAACTTTACTGGTAAAAATCATTTTGTAATTTTACAAACTTTCGAGTTTTATAATAGACCCAGCATGTAATTTAGTACACCTAACATGCATGTACAGACGCCAGCAGGTCAAGCTACCCGAAACTGTCAAATTTTTCCAATCAACCTTGAACCTTAATGCTTTAGCGATAAAGTTGAAAATCTATTAAAGAAATTTGACAGTTTGTAGTAGCTTGATGTGCTGGCGTCTGTACATAATAAGGGGCAAAACTATTGCCATCAACCGTGAAGCACGACGGCACGGCACGGTTGGCGCAGTGGTTAAGCGATTGACTGCTGCGCTGCGTGTCGCGGGTTCGATTCCCGCACGGAACAAATATTTGTATGATCTACAAGTAATTGTTCCGGGTCTGGCTGTTTGTGTATGTGAGTTTAAATGTTTGTAAACGCACCCACGATACGTTTTATAAAAAAAGAAGAAAGAGAAGCAGGAAGCTCAGACTCCAGGCTGCTACCGAATTATTCCAGAAGGAAAAACTCAATAACACTTTGTCCGACCTGGAAATTGAACTCAGGACTTCATGCTTAGCAGTAGTGCTTGCGAACACTACACCAACGACACAGTTAAAAGTCATTACTTTCGATCTCGTTGGTGTAGTATTTAGGAGGGTATTTGCAATCCGGTGCGGCCCGCCCAAATCCACGTCAGCCATTTTAAACGTCTAAAACACCAATTTCCATTCCTCAATAGCATGATAAGCGAAAACATAACATAATTACAAATTCATACGTATCATCCATTTGCGAAATCACTTAACCTGATTTTCGCTTCGGCCATCTTCGTGGTAATTCGGGCCCAATCGGGTTTCATGGCCGCCCGCTTAGGTATGCGAATATTCGAATAATAACCGTTGAGATATACGGAATGCATTCCGGAATATCGGATGCCGGAACTCCGGTATACAGCGGAATAAATACCGGTTTGAGTATATAGGTATTGGTCATCAATATTGTAGTTAAATGGGAGAAAATGTCGACTTTATTTTATACGTTGTCATTTCCGTGGGTTTATGTTATTCAGAACTGAAGCTTAAATGTCAATGGGGAAAGATTATTCAGCATTTAGTACGTTGTCCGAGGATATAAAATTACAAAGTGTTTTTGAAATAAACAGCAATTTATTGTAACAGTATTTTTTTGTTTTTTATCGAGGATTTTCTTGAAATGTAACTGAAATCCAGTGTGGTCAATTGTGTATTAGTATACACAATTCACCACACTGGATTTCAGTGGAAACTAAACGGCGTAAAGAAAAACTACAACAAAGTTCAACATTAAAATTTTATTATTTAAGTAGGTCCTAAAAAATGATTTTTTTTTTTGCTTCTTTTTGCTGTCACGTCTTAGGTCTTCCATAATACTTATGTTGTACTGGTCACAAAGAATGGAAAACTCATTGTCAACCATTTAATATTGTAAAAAAGATTAATAAATAGAAATTTTTTGGCATCTCTATGTTTTTTTTTTTTTACAGATTACGGTCAACGCAGACTTATTTTGGGACTTTAATAATTTCTCATCTTTAAAACTTGTAGTAAATAATATTATCATAATACTCGAAAATCACAAAATGATTTTTACGTGTAAAGTTTCTGATGGTTTTCGTTAAGAAAATAAAATATTTACCGTACAGAACTATTTTAATGAAAAACAGCGGGGTATTTGCGTAACACACTAACAGTAGGAATGGCTTTCATTTTGACAGTTCAACAACATTCATTGCGTTATTTAAGTTGTTGAGCAGACAAAATGCTCGAACATATGAAGCAATGGATTAGCAATATCCTATGGATGAGATTTATAGTGTGTTACGCAATTAGAGTGCTGGTTACCAATGGCCTGTTATTACATCACAACTCGAAGAATAAAAACAATGTCGGCCTTCCGCTTTCCGTTTCAAAAGAAAATGTCATCGTAACGAAAAGAATTTTCCCGCGCTCCGGATAAAGGTAGCTTATATGCTTCGCTGTGACAACGGCTTTCTTTCCAGATATCTAGCCTAGCGTAGAATTTTCTTTAGAAATATTATTACCGTGCAGATACTCGGCATTAGGTAGGTACCTATTGGGGTTTTCTTTAGAATCAAATCATCTGCCTAGCCTTTTCCATCCATTTATTTCAGGCACTAAGGCCCTAAACACATACAATATAATATTAATATAACTTAAAAATACTATAAATACATACAACATTATAATTACACTAAAAACTAACTAACACACACGAAGTATCTGCGTCGTGTTTCGCTGATTGGTGTTATGTAGCCAGCCACGAAACCGGTGGTACACAACACCCTTCGGCCAGAACTCTTCCTTGAGGAACTTCTCGAGATAATGTGTCAGAACACGCACCACGAACGACTTGAAATTCGTGTTGTGACGCGACTCCAACTTCTCGATCCTCAAAGTCCAGTTGGTCTTCACACGCATGTACACTCCACGATCTCCTCAACCTTCGTGGAGTGGTGCAATCTGGACACGTACAGCTGCGACGTCGGGATTGCTGGACGCAGCAGCATGTTGGGTCCTGCCGGCGCGGTACCACACTGGTTCTGACAAGGAGGCTTCTTCTTCTTCCCAACTATGTTGGAGTCGGCTCCCAGTCTAACCAGATGCAGCTGAATGCAAGTACTTTACATGGAGCGACTGCCTATCTGACCTCCATAACCCAGTTATTGGGTAACACGATACCCCTTGGCAAGACTGGTTAAAAAACCATCAGAATCCTGAAAGTCTGACGACTTTCGGGCTTCTGACGACCGTAACGACTGTCAAAGATCCACGAATGACAGCCAAGACCAACGGCTTAACGTGGCTTTCCAAAGCTTCACCACCAACCCATCCACGGACCAACAGTGACAAGCATAGCTTAACGTGATTGGTCGACTCGTGTGGCTGTTATTACTTAGCCAAAAGCCACCTTTCTTTAGGATCAACCCGTGTTTAAATGTGGAAAACTATAATATGTTGTCGTTAACCGTATTAATAATGTTGGACATAAAACAAATTATTAATAAACTTAGATTTGCTAAAAATGGTCACCCATTTTCGACTGACCGCGGTGACTTCAGCTCAACCTCGTAATTTATTCACACCGCGGCTTGTTTCGCCAGAAGCCCACACACGACCCCTTCTTTATGATTTAAGAAACATGACACGTCACTGACAAAATACACATTAAAATGAGTACTTGAAGGCGTTATAATATTAATAATACGCCACTTAATTTAAAAATGTTTTACTTACATATCTCAAAATAAATGACCAACCAATTTTCACGGCTTCACCCAACCAAAAATAAAATTTTCCTTTTACAAAAATCCGTAGGAGCGAAACTGCAGAATCATCGGAAACCGGTGAGGCTCACAAAATGTCGGTGTTTCAGCGAATGGAACGAATATTAGGTGTTAGTTGGACTCCTCCAGTCACAGAGTAGTACAGTACAAAAGGCCGGCTGAATACAATGAGCTAAAACAGGCGTACGCACTCATGGACGCATACGTACAACGATTCCCAACAAATGCCGGTCGCGAGTGCGCTTGGCGTGGGGCTTGTTCATAAATAATGACAGCCGCACAGATCGATGGAAATTTAATTTACGCTTGCCGCGGTCGGGTCGTGAATGGGTGACCATCCATTACATATCGAGACCCCATTTTGCCTTGGAAAGCACGTCAAGCCGTTGGTCCCGGCTGTCATTCGTAGATTTTTGACCGGAAGCCCAGAAGTTTGACAACCATTCTTACCAAAGGGTAACATGCGTTACCCAGTAACTAGGTTGTGGAGGTCGGTCAGGCAGTCGCTCCGTGTTATGTAGACTACTGGTATTCAGCTGCATCCGGTTAGACTGTAAGCCGATCCTAACATAGTTAGGCAGATTTATTGATTGTTTGAGTTCGCTGGCACTTGCTGTACGTGAAGCAAGTCTATGTGTGCGTGCGCCATCACTCGATGTATGGAGCCGGCCTTCTGTACATATCTATTCTGTGATCCTGTGCTGCGGAAATAGGTCAGGGATATTCCGGTAAAGTCTTTTTGTGACGTCAAAATAGAATTACTTGGGATGCGGAGACATTTTCGAACTGGATTAAAAGTTTTTCTTGGAATGCTTGTCTAAGCTACAGTTTGTTTTAGTTTTATTCTTCTGTGCCTAATCTGGGTAAGGCTGAGGGTTCCTAAGAAAGCGGTGAACGGTCATACAATAACGGTTGTCAAAATACAGAACGTTTCTTGACATCTTTGATCAACAGCTCATCCTATCGCAGTCCACTGCTGGACATAAGCCTCTCCCTGGCTGCGCCACAACACTCTGTCCTCCGCCTTCTGCATCTAGTCCGTCCCACCACCTTTTTAAGGTCATCGTTAGGGTTCACGTAGCTGGGGGGTGTCCCACACTATGCTTACCGATACGCGGACACCTTTATCTACACATAAATAATAAATCTGAAGAGTTTATTTTATTGCTTGAACGCGCTTATCTCAGGAACTGTAGCCTACTTTGAAAAAAACCGTGCGGGATGAGAGACTCGTGTCGATTATTTATAAGATATCACGCATCTATTCGGAGAATATTGGAAGCAGTTTTGGCCCTGTGGTAACAACCGCGAATTAAGGCTGACCCACACAGGCGCTTTAAATTCTTTCATCACCACTGCTCTCAAAACGGTGAGGAAAAAAAAAATGAGGAATACGGAATCAAATCCTAGAACCAATAATTCGAAGACACGTGACATCTACCAACACGCACTGGACCTGGGTGGTAGATGATTAGCCCACTCCCTTCCGAAGAGAGAATGCCTGTCTCACTGGGAACATTATAAGCTGATTATGATGATGCGAATATTAGCGCCAGTTTGAACATCTCCACGCAAGTTAGTTAACACAATCGGCACGAACGAATTTCGTCAAGCATTACACGCGGGACTCGCTTAGTTCATCAGAGTTTTAGAGTTCCGTCTTGGCTTCGCAGTACAATTTATAGTATCCAATTTATTGTGTCCGATTGTCTGTCACAGGTGATTTGTCTTTGAAACTACAAGCTCAGAGGTAATTTACTAAGACGTAGTGGCCATTGTAAAATGTTTTAGATATATTAATGAACTACCCTGCGAGAGCAGTGGTGTCTCTGTGGTAACAACCGCGAATTAAGGTTTGAACCCAGACAGGCGCTTTACTTTATATACATTTTTTCATCACCACTGCTCTCAAAACGGTGATGGGAAACGTCGTGAGGAAACCGGCTTGTCCTAGAACCAAAAATTTGAAGACGTGTGATATCAACTAACCCGCATTGGGCCCGCGTGGTGGATTACGGCTGGTTATGTATGTTTATGCTATCACCCTGAATCTTGTCTTGCCCTGAATTTTTCTGAATTGAAAATTTAAAGTCGAGAAGTTGTCAAACTACTTTAGTATTACGGTGATTTCATTCAGCAAAAAATATTTTCATAATATAAACTAACAAACTTAAAATAATAATATGTACATGTATATGAAAAAATTTGTATTACACCTTGTAATTATATTTAGTCCGTCAGTTAGATTATCAAAAAATATTGAACCCGTATTTTTTTCTTTTGTCGATTATATAAAAAAAAACTTTTGAAAAAAAAAACAACCGTCTTCCAAAAACGACACTACAAAGTGAAAAATAACTTTAATTTCGGAAGTCGGTGTCGTTGGGTTCGCATTTTCGTTGTTTGCCACCGACTTCCTAAATTAAAGTTATTTTTCACTTTGTAGTGTCGTTTTTGGAGTCCTTTTTTTTTCAAAAAAGTTTTATTTTTCACTTTTAAGTTGTATTTTTTTATTTTATTTTTTATTTTTTATTTTTATGGGACCATTTGGGAAGAATACCCTTTCCAAAAAAAAAAAGAATTTTTCAAATCGGTTGGCAAGCGACGGAGTTATGCGCGAACAAACATAAAAAAACAAACGCCCTTTGAAACATCAAAAAAATAATTTACTAAATCAGTCGATGCCTACTGCTACTACTACTACTACTACTGTTAAGGAGTTGTACCTTCCATCATCAGCTCAGCTACATGAGATAATGATTCCCATACGCAAGTACTTAAATTACTTCATAAGATTTGCGAAAAACGATGTGTGGGACTATAAAATTTGAGGGTTGCCCTCGATTTCTCCAGGATCCAATCATCAGATCCTGTCTTGGTGACTATGGAACCACTTCAGAAGTATCTCCTTTCGAACAAAAAAAGAATTTTGGAAATCGGTCCACAATTGGAGGAGTAATCGCGTAACAAACACACAAAAAAAACATACCGTCGAATTGAGAACCACCTCCTTTTTTGAAGTCGGTTAAAAATGATGAAGATATCGCCCGTTAAAGTTCCGCGTGACGTC
This sequence comes from Apamea anceps, assembly GCA_951799955.1. Classification (NCBI taxonomy): domain Eukaryota; kingdom Metazoa; phylum Arthropoda; class Insecta; order Lepidoptera; family Noctuidae; genus Apamea; species Apamea anceps. The sequence goes on from OX637528.1 coordinate 5,725,222, forward strand.
ACTTGCTTGCGACACTTTTGCAAGCAAGTGACGTAACGAACTCCCAATTTTTGACGCGCTTGATCTTTGTCATTATTTATTTGATTGACAAAAGAAAAAATACGTATCCATTATTTTTCGAAAATCTAACTGACGGACTAAATATAATTATTATTTTTTTACCCAGGCAACTACCCTATTATGATCTAATTATAAGTTTACCACTTAAGAATCCACCACCACAAGTTTACCACTTACATGAATGGAATAAAAGTATTGAGTATTTGGGGTCGGCACTTTTTCTTCCAAACTTTCCAAAAATATTAAAAAAAAAAAAAACTTTCCACATGGTATTTATTCCTCAGACAAAGTAACAAGGTCAAGCCAATACATATACCCAGTTTCTGAATTGAGAATTTGAAGTTGAGAACGTCTTAATCTGTACTTAAGTTTAACTTAAACATTTTTCCGTTTCTGAATTAAGTTTTTTTAAACTCTAATCAAGATTTGAGTAATTTAACATCATTTACTCAAATTTGACAGAAAGCATGCTTAACTCATGCTTAAAGTCGTCAGTTGCGTTTTTGAACTAAGAAAAACGTGTTTGACCATACTCAAAGCATTATCAACGTCAAGATAAGCAGTTGAAAGTTGACACACCAATTTCGGCTACTCAAACTGTAATCAGCAGTATATCAGTGTAACTGTATCAGTCTCCGCTGGATAGATTGCTTGTTCTAGCTATGTATTTTTCTCAGGCATTCTTTTCTTACGGCGGCCATGACAGGCCCCTTATTGTCATGCATTGCAATACGGACATACTCGTAATACTGGCTCTTATTTATTGAGAGGGGGTTTGACCTCTTCGATAGTATTAATATGTTAAAAAAAAAAACGGGAAAACTGGTTAGGTTACCTTTACTTATATTATAAAGAGGTAAAGTTTGTATGTTTGTAGAATTGGGCTATCAATTTAGCCCAATTCCTGAGACAGAATGCGAAGAATCCGACGCGACCAGAGAGAGATAAAATGCAGGACCAAAGATTTAACGCGCTTTTCGAGCCACGGTATCACACCGCCAACTTCCAAACTTCGGGCTAAGAAATTCCTGATAGATAAAGTCAATAACACTTAGCCCGACCCGGGAATCAAATCTAGCACCCCACGCTCAGTAGTCGCGCTTGCGACCACAAAACAATACAAAGAAAGAAAGAAAAAAGTTTATTTGGACACAGTTCGTGAAACACAAAATACAAAATTAATAAAATAAAAAATAATGTTTCAGACAACAATAGTGCGCTGCCACCTCACGGCTGCGCCAAAAAGGTTCATTTCAGCATTAATGCCAGACAGATGCTGTCTGACGCTGGTTTTCTAATGAACCACAGCACAACCATACACCATACAAGTGTTCTAAATACGTACGTACTACCGCCAAAATCTATATCTGACCACCGTAACGACTATTCCTGCTTGCAGCGCATATTATTAGTCGACCTAAAAGGGACCCTCTTTTTTTTTTTTTTTGAGGATGGGAAATCATCAAATGACTCCTCCCGCTCTGGGTGGAGCAGGAGGGAGTGTCAGACTCTTACTGACTAAAACCCACCCGTGTTCCTTCCTTAGCCCTTTATGTTCCAGGGCAGCGGTAACCCCCTTTCGGACAATCCCGCTACCCTGGCAGGCTACGGCCCTATGGGGCCCCGTCTCTCATGCTGACATCTCTTTGAGGCGCGCGTGGAACACAACACGCCGTCCGGCACGGGCCTGGTCCTGATCGGACGGTGAGTTACCCATTACTCACCGCCCGCAGGCCCGCGCCTACGGCGGCCGGGAGTCGTCACGCGGCTCCCGACGCCCGGAGCGTCTCCCGCGGCGGCTGAGGCGTGAGGTGCGTTCCCTCGCCTACCCCGCCACCTCCTTCGCTAGCATGACTGCTTCGCAGAAGGAGGTGACTGCCTCCCACTCCCTCTCGCCCCGGACCATGGCTTGAACCAGGGAAAGGGACCCTCTTTGGTTTTACTTACGGATGCAGCTGTGGTCATCATGTGCACGGGATTTTGTTTTCAAAATGGTCATAAAAGGCTTTCGCGATAGTACGTGTCTATCTGTTTTCGCTCTTTGTAAGGAGACTACATTCTAGTTTCTATTTAGTTTCTGACCCATTGTCCGGTTTTAAACGTTGGCTGATGTCTTTACCGATATTGTCCGGGGGTAGTGACGCGTTTTATGAAGTCTCATACAATATTGAAGGGTGTACAATATTGTTATAAAACGGTGCGGACACAATAGCGTTATCAGTTACTGTTGGGTCCTTTTGGATGATTTATTGTGGCTATTTTTTCGTTAGACTTCTTTTGGTTATATATATTTATGAAGTATTCCGTAAAGGTATGGACTTTGAGGCTCAAGGTTAGATCAATCATGTTGGTGGTATCTACTGCTGTCAAGTCTTCAACATGTAACTGTTTTTTTTTTTTGCCTATTCATCGAACTAATTCCGATCCAGCCTGTCCCTTGCTGCCTCTTCCAGTGACGCCCTAAGCCGAGGCCCTTCGGGAGGAGACGCCCGGGTGTCACCACTGTCAGGATCGCCCAGAGGACACGGTGGAGCATACGGTGGAGGTCTGCCCTGCTTGGGCAGAGCACCGCCGTGTCCTCGTAGAGGCGATCGGCAGCGGCGGCGACCTCTCGCGTCCGGCCCTGGTTCAAGCCATGGTCCGGGGCGAGAGGGAGTGGGAGGCAGTCACCTCCTTCTGCGAAGCAGTCATGCTAGCGAAGGAGGTGGCGGGGTGGGCGAGGGAACGCACCTCACGCCTCAGCCGCCGCGGGAGACGCTCCGGGCGTCGGGAGCCGCGTGACGACTCCCGGCCACCGTAGGCGCGGGCCTGCGGGCGGTGAGTAATGGGTAACTCACCGTCCGATCAGGACCAGGCCCGTGCCGGACGGCGTGTATGTGTTCCACGCGCGCCTCAAAGAGATGTCAGCATGAGTGACGGGGCCCGATAGGGCCGAAGCCTGCCAGGGTAGCGGGATTGTCCGAAAGGGTTACCGCTGCCCTGGAACATAAAGGGCTAAGGAAGGAACACGGGTGGGTTTTAGTCAGTAAGAGTCTGACACTCCCTTCTGCTCCACCCAGAGCGGGAGGGGTCATTTGATGATTTCCCATCCTCAAAAAAAAAAAAAAGCCGAGGCCCTTACCCCACAGGGGGTGTTCTTACGTTTAGTCGCTTAGTTTTAAAGTTTTTTAAGCCCTGGCTGGAGCCCTTAATTTACTGAGGCAACCATAGGCAAGTCCGGATAAGCAGACGTCAACCTCCTAAGTTGAACTGAGAGATGCCAATCAAAACTGTTCGTCGAACACGGAGAGAGGCACAATAAAGAAGTGGCACAGTGCTAACGGCTCCGAATTACGAATTGTAGTAGGTACTTGAATTCGAACTCAGGTAGACATTCCACTTTGTGTTATTTATTTTATTTATTTCTTTACCACTGCTTTCAAAACGGTGGCGAAAAACGATGTTAGGAAACCGGCATGTCCTAGAAGCAAAAATTCATAGACATTGTGACATCTACCAACGCGCACTGGGCCCGCGTGGTGGCTACGGCCCACTTCATCTCACCGTGAGGAGGCCTGTGTCCCAGCAGTGGGAACGTTATTAGACTGATTGTATTTTACGGGGCACTTTTGATAACATTGATTTATGTTCGATTCGGTACGGAAGCGTGTCAAACGGTTGTGAATAGCTAGCCGATTATCAGCAGCAAAAGAAAATAATCGTAAAAATACAGTTTGCATACAGAGAATGTTTTTAAACCACCGTCGAGAGCTTTAGTAATTTTCAGTTCTGCAATCGTCTTTTATGACTGAAAAGGTAAAAAAACTGAGTATATTTTTATTTCTTTGCGGAGAAATGCTTTCTCATTATACTTCTGCTGTTGGAGGTTTTTAGAGCTTTAATTTTTTTTTTTTTTTAATATACTTATATTAACGTAACATTAAGATCGCCTGTTTCCCACGAAGGGTTAGGCAGAAGTGTACCTAAAGTCTATCCGAACTAAAATTTCAAATTGATATTATTTCAAGATAAAAAAAATATCAACTTTATTTTAATGGAAATTAAGTTGATTTCAGTGACTAGCACTTTTGAAAAAGTAATAAAAAATTTTGAAGTTGTAGCGTAAACTGAACTTTATTGTGTAGGTATTAAAGTTATTTGTCCATTAGCTCATAATATATTTGTTTAGATTTTTGGCAAATAAATCGCGAATGCAGTTTACACAGTACACTCACATTTCGATAGAATTTTATTAATTAGTTTGAGGTTTTGGGTTCGATGCCCAGGTCGGGCGAAAGTGTTTATAGGTTTTTCTCAACAGGAATTTCTCAGTAGCAGCGTTTAGTCTAGATTTGTGCCCAGTTGATGGCATACTACATGGATCTAAACCTAATTCGCGAAATTTGGGTGTAATATAGTGTAGCGGTATCTACAACGCCACATGCGAACACCGCGTCATACTGGCGTCACGCAAATCCTGCATCTCGCAAGCAGAGTTTACCGCGCCAGTATAGAGGTATGAGGAACGGGGTGTAAAGTTCACTCATCCTCTATTATAGAAAAGGGTGGATCCTCCGACCAGACGGGTGTTGTGTCTGGCGGGCAATTGCCCTACGATTGATGTTGGGAAGTTTGTATATATGCTAATTGCGTGGTAAACTGGATTGCGCGGATTTCAAATGGAGTGACTGCCTATCTAACCTCCACAACCCAGTTACTGCGTAATACGATACCCCTTGGTAAGACTGGTTGTCAGACTTTCGGGCTTCTGACGACCCGTAATGACGGTCAAAGATCTACGAATGACAGCCGGGACCAACGGCTTAACGTGCTTTCCGATTAATGCTCGTTTCTCTGAACGAAAAGAGCCACCTTCTTATCCCTACAACACACAAAAATACTTTGGTTGTCGCTAGTTAATGGTCCATTAACATGCTGTGAAAGCGCCAATAAGCCCTTTTACGACATCCAAAATGAATGGAACAGCAGTAAGAAAGCCATTTTCAACCGGAATCAGCGCAATGTTGATCCAAACATTTCAAAACTTATTTTGCTTAAAGAATATTCCAAGCATTTTAAAACCTAGCGGAAGAAATTTTAAACAAATGCTTAAAAGCACTCAACAGAAGTTTCAAAGAGATCTTAGATAGATAAGAAGCATTTAATTTTGTTGCCTTTTATTTTAAAAGACGACCGCTGAAATTCTGAAGAAGGTACTGAAAAAAAACTTATGTAGGTACAAGTAAAATGAAAAAACGAAAGAAAATACGTTTAGGTATTTACGGCAAACATGACGCATAAAATCAAGACAAACACAAAAAAAATATACAACAAGGTGGGGGAAAACATGCGTCAGATCCACGCAAAACGGCCATCTCTCAGTATAATGCATGAAATCATGAAAAAAAACAGTTGATCCATACATTATGTCGAGTTATGCGAACATAAATATATGGATCAACTGATTTTTTTTTTCACGATTTCAGGGTTGGTCCTGTAGTAAAAATTGTTCATAATGAAGAGTACATACAATTACCCCTTTTAAGGATTAAAACGATCAAAATTTAACGGTGTATAAAGAACTCCTGTGCAACATTTCATGCTCCTAGCCCCAGCGGTTAAGGCTTTGCGTTGTCTGCCAGTGAATTAAAGATTTTTATTAAGGTGGATGCTCCAAGGTAGCCCGCGAAATTCAAATTTTCTTACGTTTTTTGCAATTTACTGGTCAGTACTAAGTTGTACGTTGATTAAAATATGATTCGCGGGCGTAACAAATATGTATTTACAGAATTATAATCATAAGAATCAGTAATACAACTTGTTAAGTTAGCATAATCCTAAAATGTGAAGATTTCATTAAATGGTCATTCAGTAGGATTACTTGATCTTAGAGAGTTGTGTTAATGACATTAATGATTATAATTCTGTAAATACATATTTGTTACGGCCGCGAATCATATTTCAATCAACGTACAACTTAGTACTGACCAGTAAATTGCAAAAAACGTAAGAAAATTTGAATTTCGCGCGGCTACTTTGGAGCATCCACCTTAAGTAGATTCCCATACAACATATTATTAGAGGTTGACTGACGTTTGCCAATTACACATAAGATATTATTTTGAGCTTTGACACTGATTATTATCAACAACAAAATTAAAATATTTTATTTTACAAAAACCTACATGGGCACATATGAAACGTCAGAAGCTAGGTGCACGGTTCCAATTGGTCGTTTCCTATGGAGAAGAGCAGGCAAGAAACTTCACGGTTACTATTTAAAAAATTTGTGACTTTTAAAATGTTTTCAAATTACAGTAGGTTTGGGAGGACAGCGTAGGCCTGTCAACAAGTACCAGGTACCTACTTGATAAAATAAATAATGGTCTACAGATCTAAAGTCTACAAGGCCTACAAAGTCCTCATATTTACAAAATATAAAGGAATCTATGAAAAAGATAAATAACATTTATAAACCTATTAAAACATATGTCCTCATAGGTTCAAAAGTCTTATACTTAAGGAGCTTTCACGAATTTTATTCTTAATTTTTCTTTTATTGCGCCATTTTTTGAGTATTATAAATATATATTTTATATACATTACATTATACATTCGTATTATCATTTATTATTACATATGTACATCTTAAACACGAGAGTTAATTTAATAACTTAAAAATTGTATTTGTATCCTTAGCGATTGTTTCACTGTACTGTATCCTATGGTTAATCTGTGAACAGCATTGTGGGCTGCAATATTGTCTATACATTCGGTGTTTTTCTTGTTTCTGTGTTTTATATTGTAGCTGTTTGTTGTTCCTCTTGAATAAATATAAAATAAAACTAAATGATATGATTGCCATAACAACCACTAATAAAAAGTTGAAATTAAAATTGTCTGTAGGTATATAACGAATCTGCAATGCCGGAATTGCAGTCGTCTATAATAGGACCACTTACCCAGCAGCATTTGGGGGAGACCTTTGTCCAACGGTGGACATCTTTCCGCTGAAATGATGATGATACATCCTTATTCCCATGGGGTTACGAATCCTTACATACATACTCCTTTTGCTGATGAAGCTGATGATGAAGATTGTGATGTCCATTTGGACATGGCTTGTTTGCCATGCTATAACATAAACAAATCTTTAAAAAAAAACTCAAATACCTACTTGATTTTGGTAAAATAAAGTAGTATTTTTATATGTAGGATATTCGACTCAAGACGCCAAAAGCCTCCGTAAGGATATTGTAATAAAGTATCCAAATTCTAGTTTCTCATCCGGTTATAGACATAAGCTTCTTAGATTTGATAGAAACATATCCGCCTAAGCTTTTCTTAACTGCGTTGAGGCCGGATTCCAACCTAACTCTATAAGGCTGAATATCAGAATATATATTTCAGATGGGGTATCACAGTTCAGCATCTATTTTACATCGAGTAGTTTTCAATGACAGACAAGGGGTGTCCACTGAATGGGTTGTGGGGTCAGATTGTCAGTTACTGGTATTCAACAGCACCTGGGTTTATGGAAGGCTCAGATCTTAAGTGCGTCTGCGGCACCTCTCCATAGACAATGTCCCAACTTCCATCCTGTGCCCTGTCACCTGTGCACTTTATGATCTTATGACTGCGTCAGTGAGCGGAGTTCGCAGAGCTAAATTTTGGGCCATGTTTGAGCTTTTTGCCATCGATACGAAATCGCTAAAAAGAAAAGCATCATCTAATTAGACCGGGGCCAACCCTAACTGTGATGGACCGCTCCGGACCGGTTAAGACAGTCAACATTTCGGAGTTCTGGTACAGGTAGTCCTGTAGCGGTTGTCATAGCTTAGAGTATTAGTTCATGTTACAGCTAGAGTGGTTAAAGCCTATTTTGTTTTTTATATATAAAACGTTGCCCCACGCTAGGAATTACTCCTGTATCGTGAGTGCGTTTATAAACATTTCAACTCACATACACAAACAGCCAGACCCGGAACAACTACCTGTAGGCAATACAAATATTTGTTCCGTGCGGGAATCGAACCCAAGACATGCAGCGCAGCAGTCGATCGCTCAGCCACTGCGCCAACCGTGCCGATGATATTGATTATTGATGCCAAGTTGTTACCAAACCGACTAAAACAGTATAAACAGCATGTGTATTCATTAAAATCCGGTTCAACACCCAGTTTTCAACTGTAAATGCACCACTGTCACAGGCTCAAAGGAAAAATGAGCTAAAAATGGGGTTCTCCAAATATGAACCCCATTGACACTGTGTACCTACTTGAGCACAGTTATTTGACTAACCTCACAGAAAAACTAGACCAACGTGTTCTTATTTCAACGGACTCCTTTATTCTACACAGTAGGGGTTTAAAAAATATCAATTCTGGTTTTTATAACGGGAGCAAAGACAACTAGTATATTTTTTTATAGTAAAACATCGCGTTCATTTGTTTGCTTCATTTCTTTGGTTCTAAAGAAACTTCACAGAAAAAAAAGCCGTATTTGTAACAAATCCGAGAAACCTGCTGCAGAACTTTAAGCTTTTAAAACAAAAATTTTTATCTAAAGAAAAATACAAAATTGTGCCATAACCAAGACTTGGGTAAAAGCGGCCACAAATATAGCCCGGGATCGTTGGAATTCATAGCCCGTTTCCCGGGGGAGGGCAATGTCAAAGCCTCTTTATAAATGCTGTTGGAAAAGTCGAAATATTCCGGTACGAAATTACCCAAACGTGTCTAGATATATTTCAACTGTTTGTTACACCTCTGGTGGCAGAATTTGGAACCACTAGAGTTTGAAATAGCGCCATCTGCTGCTTTTTTAAAGCAACTGTTGGTTGAGAGACGGTACTGTCACATACTTCAGCGTTTGACGTGAAATGTCCCTAGATGGCGGTTCTTTGTAACAAACCGTTTAGTTCTTTAACTATCCGTTAGATGTCGCTGCTAGTACTTGGAACTTTCTGTTTTAATTTGATAAACTAGAGACAGATGGCGTTGTCTACTGGTTCTTAAAAATGTCTATAGATGGCAACAATTTTCTGGACAGAGGCGCTTTTCACTTTTCCCGCTAGTTAGTAATTACTTTCTTCAAACTCCCACTAGATGGCAGCATTGGAGTGTGCAAAGCTTCCACAACCAGCGCTTTTCTTTCTATAATTTTCCGTTTGTTTTCTTGTAATAAACGATAGATAGCAGTCTTTAAAGACCAGGGTGCTACAAATTGGCTACACGCTGTTTCCTTATCGCCCGTTCAATATTATTTATTAGTATTTTGTATTGCAATATTTTTAAAGGAAACGCTTTAAGTAAATTGGTTAATATTTTCCTTACTTTCTAATATTAGTTTTCAGTACCACGTTGTTTTGATAACAAATCTTTAAACGTGTCCTATGACATTCTTTACTAGTCTATGTCTGTAACTTTTCTAAAAGCCGCACAGGTCAGGGTTAAGCTACGCTTGCCGCGGTTGGTCTGTGGATGGATGAACATCTTTCCGTGCCTCGGAAAGCATGTTAAGCCTTTGGTCACGGCTGTGATTCGTGAATTTTTGACAGTCGTTACCTAGGCTTTGCCAATTTGGCAACTTTGAGTCTGCTTCCAGTCTAACCAGTATTTTACATGGACCGACTGCCGATCTGACCTCCACAACCCAGTTACTGGGCAGCACGATAACCCTTGGTAAGACTAGTTGTCAGATTTTCGGGCTCCTGACTACCCGTAACGACTGTCAAAGATCCACGAATGACTACCGGGACCAACGGCTTAACGTGCTTTCCGAGGCACGGAGGGGTCTTGGGTTTTCTGGGCAAATTCATGTGAAGAGCATGATATCTTTAAAGCACAAAAGAGGTGCATTAGCACCCTAATTGCGTAACACACAATCAATAGTAATCTGAATCATTTTGAAGCAAATTGCTAATCCATTGCTTCATAAGTTCGAAACATTTGTCTGCTCAACACGTAAATAACGAAATGAATGTTGTTGAACTGTCAAAATGAAACCGATGCCGATTAATTGTGTGTTACACAATTAGGGTGCTGATTTCGATTGATTGTGTGTTACGCAATTAGGGTGCCGGTCTATATGCAATCTTAAATCAATAGAAAGTTGCAAACCACATTTTACTTCCCTCAAAATACTAACGCTGCCTTGTATTTACATTTACGAGACCGCATTGTTAGTAAAAAAAAACGGTCATTTATTTAAAAAAGCTTCAGAGCAAAGTTATCGATCTGTAAGACCAACATACCGTCATGAATTATGCCTGAGAAGATAAAAAACCGCCCTTATGTAAAAGAGCATACTTTGCATGGCTCCAAAATTTTTTAATAAGCTACCAAATGACACAAAAGATTTAAACTTGACTCAATTTAAACGCACCCAAAATAATTTTTTAATAGACATATGCTATTGGGTATACCATTGACGAATTTCTTGCTGACAAAATTTCTTGTGACTGATCCCGTATTTATGATTTATAATGTAATATTCCTATTTGAAGACTTTTAATTTATTTGAATTGTATCGTATATAATGTTTTATTTAATTTCTAATATTTTTAAATGAATGGAAGGGTAGATTTTTGAGTTTCCATAAAATATCTGTAAGACCTGATAAATCACCAAAAATCGCACTAATAAATACTTTGACTTTTGACTTTGTCTATGTAAAGATGGTCACCCATCCACGGACCAACCTGATCGATCGACCCGTGCGGCTGTTATTACTAAGCCACGAGGGGCTCGTGGCTAAGTAGGTACTACATAGGTAGCTATTTCCATAAACAACAAACCTGTTCAATTACCTAACCACAGTTACGTAAACTTCTCATATTTTGTTATTGTAATTTCAAGCACCCTGTTTACAAAAACCAAAATAACAACATTTATTTACAAAAATGTTGTTTCACAAAAAATGAGGTCACGAACAAGACAAGCTATATCTACATATTATATGTAGTTTACTTATCTAACTAAAAAAATCTTCGCAACCAATTTTTTTAGAGGAGGATTTCAAACGCTGGCTATCAAAACTATACAGGATCCAATTATAATATTACGTGATGGGAATCAATACCTAAACATGATAGAACAAAATACGTATATATACAAGGTGTGTCTATTAATATACGAAATATCTAAAGGGGTCTTTGTATTAATCATTACGAACAACTTTTGGTATAGGACTAAAACTGAAATCGCGAAAAAAAAATCAGCTGTTCCCTACATTTATGTTCGCTCGTCAAAATGTAGGGAACAGCTGATTTTTTTTAGACTAGATGGGGTCAGCGTTTCCTATCTGACTACTCTGAGAAGAAAGGCCGAAACAAACTCAGAGGTCAGTCTTTTAAAGTTCAGACAAATAATCTTGGTCAGATCATGTGAAGACCATGTAGATTGGTGTCTGAAATGGTATTTTGAGGAAAGAACCAAACAGTTTGAGAGGACCTGTCCACGTTTCATCATCTGCCTAGCCTTTTCCCAACTATGTTGGGGTCGGCTTCCAGTCTAACCGGATGCAGCTGAATACCAGTATTTTACATGGAGCGACTGCCTATCTGACCTCCACAACCCAGTTACTGGGTAAGTAATACGATACCCCTTGGTGAGACTGGTTGTCAGACTTTCGGGCTTCAGACTACCCGTAACGACTGTCAAAGATCCACGAATGACAGCCGGGACCAACGGCTTAACGTGCTTTCCGAAGCACGGAGGGGTCTCGGTATGTAAAGATGGTCGCCCATCCACAGACCAACCGCGGCAAGCGTAGCTTAACCTGACCGATCGACCTGTGCGGCTGTTATTATTTAGCCACGGGCCCCTCAGGACCTGTCCACGTTTATTATAATATAATTTTAAATTAATTTTCAAGCCCTTAATTACTCCAATTAATAACCACAATACTCTACCGTAGCATGTAGGTATGTTTTGAAATATAATTAATTAACCAGCTACACAAAAGTTCTGTAACAGGAAATTGCCAGTTAAAAAATAAATTGTTGTATTACGGCTGCTAAAATGGCCACTCCATATTTTGTACTGGACATTTTATGACCCATTTTGTGTGATGTTATTTTGTTGTAAGTTTTATTTCTTGTTTTTATTGTATTACTTCAAGCCACAAGTAGGCTTAGTATGTTATTTCAGGGGCATGTTTTTTATCGAACTGCAATTAATTCCCAAGTTAAAGTTGGTTCATTTAGTTAGTTAGGTATGAGCCCGTGTTGTACTACTGTAAAGCAAAGGCCTGCCTTCCCTCCTTTCACTTTTCTGGTCTACTGCGATTGTGGGCCAACCCTTTAAGAAGGAGCCCAGCTCATCCCGCCATCTCTTTTTAACCGACTTCAAAAAAGGAGGAGGTTCTCAATTCGACGGTATGTTTTTTTTTTAGTGTGTTTGTTACGCGTTTACTCCGCCAATTGTGGACCGATTTTCAAAATTCTTTTTTTTTTCGAAAGGAGATACTTCTGAAATGGTCCCATAGAAATTTCATCAAAAACCGTTCAGTAGTTTGGTTTTTAAACGAAAATTACAACTTAAAAGTGAATAATAAAAACTTTTTAAATAAAAAAAAAAACAACCGACTTCCAAAAACGACACTACAAAGTGAAAAATAACTTTAATTTCGGAAGTCGGTGACAAACAACGAAAATGCGAACCCAACGACACCGACTTCCGAAATTAAAGTTATTTTTCACTTTGTAGTGTTTGTCTTCGTTTTTGGAAGTCGGTTGTTTTTTTGGGCCTTGCGGTCGTTTCCTGCCATTTGGGATCCACTGTGTGGTGTCCTTTGCATATTGCTGCTCGGACATGCGACAGATATGGCCAATCCAGTTCCACTTTAGCCCAGCAGCTGTGCGGCCAGGGTCCGCTATTTATGTTTTGGAACAAAGTATAGAGTTGTAGCGCTCCTAAAAATGTTATTGAATAGTCTAATAAAATGATTGCGCCTCTTTTTGTGAACTGCAAATAATTCCTATTTCGGAGTCCTTAAAGTACTAAATAGCCAATTAACTGCAGACAAACTTGGATGTAGTAGCGGTTGGTCACATTTGTAACCTAAACTTACCCATTTGGGTACCTTAGCTTAGATACTGCTACCAACTGTGATAAAAGGTTAGAAATTTAAAAAGACGCTCATTGATTTCTGCCAAGGTCGCGGGTTGTCTGCCAGGGTTGCGGGTTGTTTGAAAGAGATACCGTGGCCCCTGGTAGAGGCAATTGAAGGAACACGGGTGGGTCTTAGTCAGTAAAAGTCTGACACGCCCTCCCGCGGGAAAAGTCATTTGATGATTTTAAAACCAAAAAAAAAGCATTTTAAAATTTCGCATCATTATAAACGCAAAATATTTTAGAGGTTCAATCATTAAAAAAAAAATGTACATTTTTTTTCTTCTAATTCTTCTAATGTACAACATTCGAAGCGCAAAAATTTTGTCGGGGATCAGTTAAATATTTCCCTATTTCAGGGCATCCTTATGCTCATACAAAGACAGTAGGTATCCATTGAGATTTTATTGAAGACTTTGCACCTATTAATTACTAATTTTCTTTGTTTCAGGTAAGTTAAACATTATATTATTGTGCGACCAAGAATCTTCCTTCAGGACTTAAGAAGAATTGTATTTTTTTTCTACTTTTATTTAAGTTTGCGACCATATCAAGAATATAGATATCGGGTAACAAAACACTTCATTTCATTTTGAGGCTAATTTACGTCAAGTAATTCAGATGCTCCGTATTGAATTCGAAGCAAGACGAAAAGCACTATTAACCTATCGAAACTCCACTCAAACGATACAACTTTTAATAATATTTTCACTAAAATTCAACAAATATTGTAATTACTCCATGTATAATACATAAGGACACTAACATTTAAACGATTCCAATTCAAACTACCAAAACAGAAAAACTGCATTCATAAAATAAATAAAATTACGACGAAATATCAAGAAATTCCGCCTATATCCAGATTATTAACCACTATTATTTATGTAATCCCGTAACTTCGGAGGGCGGTCATCCCAAGGGAAATTACCTTTTACATGGTGGTCATAATATTTAATAGTTATTATTTATACTTTCGTACTATTTATTATGTTATAAGGGCCGGCTTACTGACTGTGGCATACCTACATAACTGAAACTCAAACTCAAAGCATGTAAAGAAAAGAAAGAAAAAAACATTTATTTGCGGTAAACATGACGCATAAAAAGTACACAAACACAAAAAAAAATAAGTCAGGGGAAATCATTCAACATGTAGTTCAATGAAACCATTTACAGGCACTTTTGAATTGTCCAGGAGACGGTTAGTTAGTCAAAAAGTTAAAGCTAGTTGCCTATTCCAAAACGTAGATCTTTATGAAGAACACCGAACAAGAAATTGCTAAGACACCCTGATAAGTCAAGATGCTAATTACAAAATCCTGGGTAAATTATTCATAACATCACACCGACGTATATTCCTCAAAGGGGTAGCATCTGGCGAAATGTGGGTAGTCTATAGGTTCACTAATCCTTTTCCTGAACCCTTCCGTGAAATAGGTGTCATGAGTTCTCCCACATATCATCAATTATGTTTAAGTTCCCATGTAACAGGCGTCGACCCTCAACTCAATAACGCTTCGCTTGACGGAGCGAACCCAAGACCTCATACAACGTATATCAGCAATACCTGAAGCATAGAATATCATCATCTGCCTCGCCTTTTCCCCAGCTACGTTGGGGTCCCCTTCCAGTCTAAACAGATGCAGCTGAATACCAGTATTTTACATGGAGCGACTGCCTATCTGACCTCCACAACCCAGACCATCTTTACATACTAAGACTCCTCCGTGCCTCGGAAAGCACGTTAAGCCGTTGGTCCAGGATGTCATTTGTGGATCTTTGACAGTCGTTACAGGTCGCAGAAGCCTAAAGTCTGACAAGCAGTCTTGCTGAGGGGTTTCGCATTACCCAGTAACTGGGTTGTGGGCACGGGCACAAAAACAAAACAATCAAAACTCGGAGGCTAGGTGCACGATTCCAATTGGTCGTTTCCTATGGAGAAGAGCCGGCAAGAAACTCCACGGTCTCTCTATTAAAAACATTGTGCTACTACAAACTTTTTTCTTTTCGACCTAGATCGACATGAAAGTGGCAGTCAATTACTATCTGTCTTATATCTGACAATCGTTCGACAGTCGGATAGTTACTGTTGGAAAGGTCAGCAATTCTGTCTGAACTTCGACTCATTGAGATGAAATTTTTCTTTGAAGAGGTTGACCTATGGAAGTATAGAGTTAAGTACGGCACATTTCTCCAGGGGCTTAGTAACTGTGTTGACCTGTATTCTACGTCTAACAAGAAAGGACAGTGAACACAAGCCATGCTAGTATGTACAGTTCACTTGGAATCTCACTCAAGTGAACTCATTTGCTTTTAAAGCATATATCATAGCAGATTCACGACGACCGAGATATCGTTTGAATTTTGAAGCGACGTTTAGAAAATAACACTACTGATGTAGCTGATAATTTATCTTATGTTGGTGATGCTTTAAAAGAGTCAGTGTTTCCTGGGCAGTTAGGCTGCTTTTACACCAGATATGTACTATGCTACGTTGCTCTGGATGCGTTTGATACCCACCAATCATATTCATTAATCCACATAGCACTGGTGGAAACGAGTTCAACTAAGCTATGTTTTGTACATGGAAGGATGCGTGCTATGGATGCGCGAGTAGCTATGTGCAGAGCAAAGTACCAACAGTAGGCGCGCGTTTGTTACCGAAAGTATAGGTACATGCCATCGTGGAAGCAAAACGTTTTCACCTCTCCCCTCACCGCGCCGCAGACGCTTCCGTGCCTTCCCTACTGTCGATGCATCGCATACCTCGAGCTGCGCATCTTCCTCGCACAGCTACCTCGCGGCGGCGCATCTTCATAGCACATCTTACTCGCTCCATTACACAGCTTAGCATTAGTGGAAAGGGTAACATAGCTCCCGACGCCCGGAGCGTCTCCCGCGGCGGCGGGAGACGCTCCGGGCGTGAGGCGTGAGGTGCGCAAGGCGCGTTCTCTCGCCCACCCCGCCACCTCCTTCGCTAGCATGACTGCTTCGCAGAAGGAGGTGACTGCCTCCCACTCCCTCTCGCCCCGGACCATGGCTTGAACCAGGGCCGGACGCGAGAGGTCGCCGCCGCTGCCGATCGCCTCTACGAGGACACGGCGATGCATCGCATAGCTCGAGCTGCGCATCGTCCTCGCACAGCTACCTCGCGGCGGCGCATCTTCATAGCACATCTTACTCGCTCCGCTACACAGCTTAGCATTAGTGGAAAGGGTCACATAGTTTCGTAGCATAGCTTTCACATCTTCGCAGCTGCATATCACATTTAATTTTCTCGCTGCTCTCTAAGTAGATAGATAGATAGATAAATCATTTATTTGGCGCACACAAAAAAGACAGCACAACACAGAAAAGTACATTAAGTCGGAATTTCGAATCATTTTATGAGACAACTAATCAGTCTGATTTCCTAATTCATCAATGGCATTTGATTGAGCGAAACCTCCATTTTTGAAATCGGTTAATCCATCTACCCACCACTACATAATTATTACACATTGAATAAGACAGGTAAATAATGTTTTTCCCTATCTTTTGTTTTCCCAGCCTATTGTCCATTTTTCTCATCATAGAATATTTTCTTGCTTTTGTTTTACTGATAGGAAATAGCCGTATTTCGAAGATGGGAAGAAGTTATTTACTTCATTAATTCTTTGGTATTACTGGAATAACCATTTTTATAGGTTTTCAAAAATAAATGGATTTTGTAATCCAAATCATTAAGTCCAATTTTTTTGACGATCTGTCTTACTGAACCTGTGATATATTGAGTTTACTGAAATGATTAATATGGAGGTATGAGGAACAGGGTGTAAAGTTCACTCATCCTTCATAGAAAAATTTTATTATGTTTGTAAAAGATATGGAACTTATAGGTACATAGTTGAGAACAAGTTCCATCTGACTGGTTAGAACTGTGGTAGCCCAGTGGTAACGGCCTTGACTTACGAGTTGTAGGTCGTAGGTTCGAACCCAGATAGGCGCTTTACTTTGTGTAAATTATTGCATCACCACTGTTCCCAAAACGGTGAAGGAAAACATCGTGAGGAAATCGGCATGCTCTAGAACAAAAAAAAATAATCCAAGACATGTGACATCTACCAACCCGCACTGGGCCCGCGTGGTCGATTATAGCCCACTCCCTCTCACCGTGAGGATGCCTGTGTCCCAGCAGTGGGAACATTATAGGCTGATTATTATTAGATTAATGATTATGGTTGGCCTATAATAGGCAAGTTTCCTAAAAAATTCTAATTAGTCCGTCAGTTACATTATCAAAAAATATTGGACCCGTATTTTTTTGTCAATTATATTTAAAAATGATGAAGATATCGCCCAATAAAGTTCCGCGTGACGTCACGCCTTGCTACACTTTTTAGCATGGCGTGACGTCACGACCCCCCACTCCCAATGACGCGCTTTATCTTTGTCATTTTTTGTTTGATTGACAAAAGAAAAAATACGTGTCCATTATTTTTCGATAATCTTACTGACGGACTAATTATAATAATCATTTTTTTACCCAAGCAACTACCCTATTATTAAAAAGTTGCTAAGACAGGAAGTGGACTCTCTGAACATCACTTAGGGTGAGTTGCATCAAAAGCTCCGCTATAGTTATGTCAAAGGTAATTTTAATTTTAACAATAAGTATGACCATAGAATCTAACTATCTGTTGTTGCACCATCATGTAAAATATAAAAAGTTAAAGTTAAAAGGGTGACAAGTGATAAGACGTCTTATTTCCTCAAAATGTTCGTGGGTAATTTTTTTGACAGGAACAACACTTCAAGCTTGTTGTCATCAAACTTTCAAAAATAACCAAGAACAAACTTATTTTCATTAAACGCAACGTGTTTTCAAATATGAAAACATATGTCACAGTCTGAGGTGGTGACCAAAACTGTTTTTATTAAGTAATAAAATAAATAATAGTAATATTATCATCCATATTCATAATATATATATATATTTTTGTTAGCCTATGCTGTCCCACTGCTGGGCAAAGGCCTCCCTCAAATCTTTCCAGGAACTCTTTTCGTTAAAGTTGGGTAATTTTTTTGACAAGGGCAACACTTCAAGCTTGTTGTCATCACGCTTTCTTTTGTTGGCTCTAGTGATGTTACTCAGTCTTATATGGACTCGATGTCTCGATTATGTAATTCGAAAACTCAATTCAAGTTGGTTGTTGCTTCGTACGTTTGAAACGCACACAAAAAAAACTTCATCACTATCTGACACTGTCAGAAAGACAAGACGTGTCAAGTGACAATAAAATTAATTATATTTTTCCGTTTCTTTCGAATTGCATGAAATTGATATTTCTGTTTTCCTGTATGTAATTGAAGGATTGCGTTATTGGAAGATGCATTACAGTATAAGAGCATTTACTCCAGAAGGATGTTGTGTTAATTTTATTGTTCAGTAAGATTTCAACGCAATGTGCGAAGACATTGCCCGAGACTGCTGCAGATGTGCCGATTGTTCTATGTGGATTTTCACAACAAACGCATACTGTGCCTGATGATTGCGGGAAAGAACATTATTTTGCAGTGGATTCCAGCACACCAAAAAGAACAATAATAATATTAGTTAGAATACGTTTATATCGATCGATAACATCAATTTCTAACAGCAAGCTGCTCTTGCTGGATAACTGTTTGGTGGGCAGACGTTGGTACTGTTGGCTGTTGTGCACATGTAATGTGGAGCGTGCGGTATTTAAGTTTTTATCGGTGGAGCGACCTGCATCTTCTTTAGATGAAATATTACCTACTTCTAACTCGTCTGGCGTTGAAATTAATATAAGTACTTACAGTAATAAAAATGCTTTGTTATATATACTACGTGATGTTTGATTTTAGACCATTCAAAACACCCTTTAATCGCTGAGCACTGGCGGCTCCGTTGTAACAGCTGCGACTTACAGCTTGAAGATCGTAGGTTCAAACCCAGAGAGGCACTTTACTTTGTGTAAATTGTTTCATCACCATTACTCTCAAAACGGTTAAGTAAAACATTGTGAGGAAACCGGCGTGTCCTAGAGCTAAAAATCGAAGACGTGATATCTACCAACCCAACCCGCAGTGGGCCCGCGTGGTGGATTACGTTGCGGCCAGTGGGCCGCAATGTAATCCACCACGCGGGCCCAGTGCGGCCCACTGCTGTGACACAGGCTTCTTCTCGATGGGCGGGAGTGCCCTCCCACAGCCACTGCCTGTGTCACAGCAGTGGAAACAATAAAGGCTGATTGTGCTTATGGAACAAATATGATCATTGCACTGAGGTGTTAATTTTAGCAACGTAGAAGTTACTAGATTACAAATCTTTGCAGAAAAACACATTTTTGTTGTGCGAAGAACAGACGAGACTAGCACAAAACACCAAAAAAACAAGCATGGGACAACATTGAAAAGGAATTCAATGCCAAACTCCAAAAAAATGGTGACACAAACCGTAACTATAGCCCTTAACCGCCCGAAGTTGGGCGATTAATGTTATAGTTATTTGTGACGTTTTTTTGACAATTGTGACAATTGTCAAAATAATGCAACCCGAATTTCGCTTAACCGGAGATTTGACGGCTGTCAAAGCAGTGATTATCGTTATAATTGCTTGTTATAGTTATTTATGACGTCATTATAACAATTGTCAAAATGATGCAACCTGAATTTCGCTTAATCGGAGTTTTGAAGGCTGTCAAAACATTGGTTATGGCTATAGTTAGTTGATGCAACTCACTCTTAGACATTTGAACGGTGTCTCGTTGTGAATCCGCGATGATTTACTTTAAAAACAAATGAGTTCGCTTTCGAATTGTGTGCGCTCACTTGAGTGAGGTGAGCAGTAAACTTTATAGAATAGCAGTACTGCTTTGAAACGACCTCTATTCTATTGATTGTCTTAGACAATTATTATATTCCCTTGTCTCACATATTGTATAGATATATGTTACTTATGTCAAGAGTTAATTGGAGCAGGTTAACTTACTTAGTCAACCGTAGCTCGCTGTGATTGACTGTTAGCTCAGCCAACCAGCGCCAACTGTTCTGATGAGTGACGTTTTCTAGACTTTGATGAAGGTTCTCTATCTATGATAATGCTGGAATATGTTTTGGAAGAGTTTCAGTGTAACTAGTACTCGTAGTCATGTTATCATCACTTCAGCCGAAAAACCTCCACTCCTGGAAATAGGCCTCCTTAAGCACCGCCACTTCGACCAGTTCTGTGCATCTCGTACCCAGGGTCCACCTAGTGGGAGACCTTCCAACGCTACGTCTTCCGGTACGCGGTATACACTCCAGAGCCTTTCGGCCCCAGTAGTGCTAAAACTCAACTCGAAATTAAAGCATTTATTTCAATTATACCAATTACAGCCACTTTTGAATTGTCAAGGGGCCGGTTAGTCAGAGAGATGAACCAAGTGAAAAGAAATTAAATTAAATTGTTTACTCTGTTAACAATTTCACCAGAAATTGGTTTATTGGAATCACTTTAACACGCCATATAAATAAATAAAAAATAAGCTTGATGGAATAGACAGTTCGTGTCTGACTAACCCCTGAGAAGAAATGGTGAAACAAACTCGGGGGGCCTACTCCGAAGTGCAAAGTGCAAATGCTCGGATCGGACCGACACATGGCCGAACCGAATTATATTGAAAAAGGCGAAAAAATTTTGGATCGGCTCAGTTGGGTCAGGACCATAGTCAATATTCGAAAGAGTGTAGGAGTGTAGGATCGGAACCGACCGAACCAAATAGTAACTTCGTAGCAGGAAACGGCCGAACATTCGGCCTATACTACTTCGGAGTAGACCCCCAGGTTAGTAGGTCCCTATTTCAAAACGTGGTAGGTTCCTATTATGGAGAAGAATGGGAAATAAACTCCAAAGACATTATTAAATCAAAATATTGGTTACATTCACGAACACCAATATCTCTACACTTGGCAACTTTCAATTGCGATTTTTTCGTGAAATAACGAATGCAACGTTGAAATACGACACAGTACATAAACCTATGGGTTCGAAAATGCTGTGTACGTAACAACATAAAATTTCATTAAAAAATAAAGGAGTAAATCGCTTTTCAATAAAGCCGAGTGTATACATACTTTTGTTCGTGACTGTACATCATTTAAGGCCCCGATTCTGTATAATAATTATTATTCCCCGCGTAATCTTTTTGTCTTCTTTTTAAATGTTTGATGTAAATTGATGGCCTGAAACACAGGTTTTTCATAAGTAAACCTAGATCAGGCAGGTCTACATTACAGTTAGAATGTAACTTTCCTCGATTGTAATTAACGTAAATCATATTTTTACTTTACACTTGAATAAAAATAAAAATAAATATTTATTTTAATCATACTACGTGCAAACCACGTACGGTTGTCAATCGTGGTATTTTGACAAACCACGCCGTTCTTACACAACTTCGAGTTCGTTTCACGCGGTTTCGTTCAATGTGTCATAGAGAATACGTTATTAGCAGATGTCGTGATAAGCTAAGGAATTAACGTGGTTTCAGAGTAAGGAATGATTAACTGATCATCGTGAATTAGGGCCCTGTAAAGTGTAAAGTTCACTGCTCGAGTGAACGCACACAATTCGAAAGCGAACTCATTTGTTTTTAAAGTAAATCATCGCGAACTCAAAACGAGACACCGTTCGAATTTTGAAGTGATTTTTAAAGAATACGACAATACAAATTTTCCTTTGAGTAGATGTCAATAACGCAAACGGTGAAGACATTTAGACAACTTGTCATTTTTATCTATTTTTTTCCAACAAAGCGAAAAGGTTCTCCTATGTCGAGCTTCCTTCACGAAATATTTGATACAAGGTCGAGTTACAAACAGCGGAATTAAAATGAGTAAAAATTCAAAAGGTTCACAAATAACTTTCTTTTGAAATATAACGGGTAGGTCCAATTTGATCCTTCTTACAACATTTTTTTTATCCTCATTTTACGATCGAACTTGAAGAAATTGGTCTTGCCTAGGTAACCGGACTGTGCTATGTTTGAATTTTATTCCTAGGTAGTTTATTTTTCTTTTTCGGGAAAATTATTGACTTACACTAAGAATTTCTCCTATACCTATCGATGATTGTGCATTAAATTTATTAGATACAAATCTAACATACACAAAGAGATACCGTATAGATTATTTTCTGAACTTCACTTCGAAATTCGCACGTTGTCTCGTTGTGAATCCACTATATTTTACTTTAAAAACAAATGAGTTCCCTTTCGAATTGTGTGCGCTCACTTGAGTGAGGTGAGCAGTAAATTTTACAAAACAGCACCCGTGATTTTTTTGAATGACAGCTCACTTCGCCAAGGTTTTCACGGTGTAAATTTTAGAGAATAGACTGGCTGATTTGGTAAAAATACTACTATAATTGTTTTATTTAAGCAACAAAACTGCATAAAGAAACAAACGCAACATAACTTCCACGCATTCTAAGCAACTTGAAACTGAGCAAATATTTAACGAAAACCAGAATAGCGGTTTTCGCATTGTACACAAACAAACAGACAAAGCTTTTGATGTGGTGGTTAAACAATCTCAACTTTGTGGATTTAGTGAAATAACTTTTATGCTAAAGGGTACCTACCTAATAAAATAATATGAAGTGCACTTCAAAGCAAGGGTGAACAGGCATCTTCTGAGCACGCTCGTTGGATTATAGACCTCATCCATCGCTTTCCATCAGGCGTCATTCGAGGTCAAAAGCAAGCAAAAGGGGACTTTTCTAAAATATGAATCAATGAATCAGGAATTTCCCTCAAAGTCGTTCGGATTTTGATAGACAGTGCGTAACGAAATTGGGCGATAGAAATAAGCTGCACCCTAATTGCGTAACACACGATCAATCGGAATCGGTTTCATTTTGACAGTTCAACAACATTCATTGTGTTATTTACGTGTTGAGCAGACAAATTTTTCGAATTTATGAAGCAATGGATTAGCAATTTGCTTCAAAATGATTCTGATTCCAATTAATTGTGTGTTACGCAATTAGGGTGTTGTTCTATGTAACATCCCTATAAAAAGACGTTAGTTTTAATATGAAGCTTATCTTCACTGTTATAATGTATAAATAAGGTGCCCATAATATCGTGGAGGTCCACGGAAGTAAAATGTATTTAAATATATGAAGACGCTTTTAAATTTCCGTCCACGATAACGTTATAATAATTCATTTTTTATTTTATTTTTTTACTTTCAGGATAATAAACAAAATAAAAAAAAGAATTATTTTTGTGTGTTATAACTTGCACATATTTTATACATTTCTTTACGTGAATGTAGACGACCACGTTAATAGCGTCACATTAGAAAAAACAAATGCCCACATTAGCTTGATAATTGTTTTTACCAAGCAAAGTAATCCCTAATGCTACATCACATAATATACAAGTATGGACCAAATTTTACATAACCCATGCAAGGATTGAACGCTTTCAACAATATGTATGCTACCACCGTAATTTCGGCACGACTCGACTCAATTAATCACTGTGCCAAACTCCGGCCGGTCCTAATCTGTAGTCCGACCCTAAGACCAGCTCCTAAGTGCACTTCGTTAATTTGACAGGTCTCCGCTGTCTGTTAACCAAGGGAGGATTGACAGGTGATTAGGATGGTCCTTTTAAAGGGAAACAAGTTTAAGGAGAAAAGAGATGGAAACCTTTAAAAAGCTATTATAGCCTTTGCATGCAGATCCTGCCGATCGATTCTGTAAAAATCTCACCGTGAAAAGTAAGGTGAAGTGAGCTTAGAGTGAGCTGTCAATAGTGCCAATCCCTAGCATTAGTTGGAATAATAGCTCACTCCACGCTCACTTCACCTAAGTTATCACGGTGAGATGGTTACAGAATCGCACTGCAGATCCTGGTCAAGTGGTCACTCGTGTATAATCAAAATCAAAAGTCATTTATTCAAATTAATATTCACCACTTCCTAGTGTTATCGCTGGGCAGAAGAAGTGGGGCAACAAACTCCCCAGCAGCACAGCTGTCTGTATAATGTTTTTCCTTTCTCCAAATTAGTGCAATGCTCATTATCATACAATTTTTGAGCAGAAAGCACAGCTTTTAACCTCTCTGTGTATTCTCTAAACATCACTTTGATATTCGAGCGGTGTCTTGTTGTGAATCCGCGATGATTTACTATAAAAACAAATGAATTCTCTTTCGAATTTTGTTCGCTCACTTGAGTGAGGTACAAAGTGAATTTTACAGAATAAAACTGCTTGCATCATGAAGTACTGCTATTCTATAAAAGTCACAATTCATGATCCCTTTGACCATGACCTTTAATTGATACTTCACTATAACACTTTATATAATAAGACTAAGCTCTCTGTTAATGGTGAATTAATCGTTGGAGTGCCTTAATAAATAAATAAATGATCAAATAGAAAATTTTTGTGAAAATATTATGTAATTTTCATCAGTGAAAGTTTTTAATAAGAACCTTCTGGCAAATAGACCTACTTCCAGATTCCAATATATAATATTATCCCGCTGAAAGGCAATTTCAATAAGTATTCCTTTCAGTTTCACACAGGTAGCCGAATAAATAACCCTCGGAACACTTATGTTTCACACCCAATAAGACACAAATTGCCTCAATACCTGTAATATAGAGAAATTTATGATCAGTTACTTATATGTTTTTCATTTTTTGCAGTCGGCGGGCTGTGCTTCTTTTTTTTTCGTTGATGTATAACAGCTAACGATGTTAGGTAATACAATATTTCAGGTTATATTATTATCAGAAGCTTGGTCATTAATATCTCTATAATAGGTCTATCGCAAATATAGGGTGGCAGGGATATCGACGCACAGCCGGTTACCATGGGTTCAGTACATGATTCTGGAACCCCTGCGATGATTTTTTTCGAATGTTATTCAAAAAAAAAAATTATCAGTCCCATACATTTTGAAGAGAGGAGGCCTTCTTTTTTGAGAAGCAACGAAAAATGTCTACGCTGTAGCGTAGAATTGTTTCGTTGTCTCTGTCGGTCAAGAATCATGTGCTGAATTCATGATAACCATGTATCTTTAACTTTTTCTCTTCACAAAGATTCACATAGTTATAAGCATGGAGACAAGAATGCGTTTTGTCAACAATGCACTAAATCCTTTGTGCGAGACTAGCGTCCATGCTAGGATACCCTGTGTGACGGATCACCAGGCTTTTCAAACTCCAGACAATTTTTTTTTTATGTTTTAAAAAAACGTTGCCCCACACTAGGAATTTCTCCTGTATCGTGGGTGCGTTTACAAACATTTAAACTCACATACACAAACACCCAGACCCCGAACAACTACTTGTAGGCCATACAAATATTAGTTCAAAGCGAGAATCGAACCCGCGACATGCAGCGCAGCAGTCAATCGCTGAACCACTGCGCCAACCGTGCCGTCAAATTATTTCATCATCATCATCATCATCAGCCTACAGCAGTCCACTGCTGGACATAGGCCTCTCCTATTGCACACCATTCAACTCGATTTTCGACAACTCATCCAGCTGCTATATATTATTTATTGTTATGATATAACAAGTAAGGTCACCCACCGAAGGCCTGAACTGGGCCTTTTTGGTGCTGCAGTGAGGCATACTCGTACTTTCCTGCTAATTTCTTACATCGGTCTTTTAAATTTTTACTTTTGTTAGGGCTGTATTCACGTCAGATATTTTTTATCCGTGGAACAAAATTGACGTCTGACAGTTTTAGTATGGAAAAACTGTCAAAAATTCAAAATTTATTCTCATGATAAGACTTAATCTAGGTATAAAATTTTGGTGAAATTGGCCCTTCGTGATATAGTTTTTATCTGAAGAGCAATTCTCGTAATTTAAAACGTTCAAAATCTAGTCGCAGTCTCATCTCGGCGACAGAAAAATGTCAAATACTTGTCAAAATGTAGGGAAATTAGAGGTATTTTTGACAGATTGAGACTGAGATCAGACTGTGAACGTTCTTAAAATTACGAGAATTGCCCCTCTGATTGCTCTTAAAACTGTGAAGGAAAACATCCTGAGAAAACCGGCATGTCCTAAAACCAAAAATTCGAAGACAAATGACATCTACCAACCCACACCGGGCCCACGTGGTAGATTATAGCCCACTCCCTCTCACAGAGAGGAGGCCTGTGGCCCAGCAGTGGGAACATTATAGGCTGATTATAATATTGTGTGCCTTTTAGTCTTTGGTAATAAATACATTTTCTTTCTTTCTTTCGTGGACTGACTGCGCCAAGCAGTTTAACTTCACATGGTTACTTAGCCATGATCACCTTTGTGTGGCTACACCTGAAAATAAGAACTAGAAAATGGAATGGACGTTAGCTTTTAAAAACCAAAAAAGAACAGCACCCTAATTGCGTAACACACGATCAATCGGAATCGGTTTCATTTTGACAGTTCAACAACATTCATTGCGTTATTTACGTGTTGAGCAGACAAATTTTTCGAACTTATGAAGCAATGGATTAGCAATTTGCTTCAAAAGTAACAAATTATTATTTATTATTTCAAGTTAAACAAATATCAACTAACACTAATATACACTCTATACAATTATATACAAGTATATAATACGAAAAAATATAGAAAAAGGCAGGAGCTCATTAAGCATCAAAAAATTCGTCCACATCACTGTCAATGGGATAATGCTGATTCTTTGGGCTAAAAATAGGCCAGCCTTCTGGTCACGTGAAGAGTCAACCAACCGCTTGGCGATGTCACGAAAAATTTGATGAGCATTCGGACCCCAAGGCCCTAGTGTTTCAACCCCAAACGGCTCAAACATATAGCTCCCAATAAGGTTGTTATATTTGCGCCGTTTGAGGTTTTCTGCTTCAAAATGATTCAGATTCCGATTGATCGTGTGTTACGCAATTAGGGCGCAGGTATAAAAATGTCTGTAAAAAATATTTATCATACCCTCAAGAGCTGTTAATTTTATTTTATTCCAGAAAAATATTGTAAGAAAAAATAAAATTTACGTTTATGATTATGGTTTCGCTCAAAATCCGATGATATTGGGATGAAAATTGTATATTTATTACTTTCGGGATGAATTTAATTTAATTTATAGGAACATTATTGCTTTATGTCATTTTTATATCACCTCAGCTTTATATAATCCAGAGGCTTTTCAAATCATATTATTTGAATTAAATTATTATTTAAAAAAAATAAAATGAATGTATGAAGATTAGTAAAAAGTCGAGTTGACTTTTCATTTTGATATTATTTATGTTAAACGTACGCTTCAATTTTCTTCATTCTATTTGCATATCAATGAAATAGGAAATTCATAAAAAAACTTTTAATACCTACTTATTGAAAAGCAATCTTATCTATTACAAATATTAATATTATATTTTTTTCAAAAGCATAATTATTATGTTACATAACACATAGAAAACAGTCAAAAAACCACAACACACAATATCAAAAGTGATTTTCAATTTAAAAAAAAAACCGCTTTGCAAGCACCATTTCGAATAATAACCGTGCAAAAAGGACAGACTTACACGCTTACAATAAAGTGCAAGCGAGAGAGGCAAGGCTGTATCACCAATCGATCAGGTTGCCATGGTTACCATACAGTTTACAACACAAGTTTGAAGCCAGATACAGTTGGTAGCAAATGTTTTACAGGTGGAATCTTAACGGTAGGTTGTATAGTAATCGGGGTGATATAAAGCACTCGGATTAGAACATGGCTTCACCCGTATTTTCCCTGAAATATGACAATACTTTTATTTTATGCTTGAAATATGACTTAAATGATAATTTAAGAAATAATTGTCATTGTTTTGTGACATTTACTTTTCAGGACAATGATATGGTGATGTGGTAGATTTTTATATAATAGGTGAGCAAGCACGTTTAAGCTGTCGGCCGTGATAATAATAGATCTTTGGCAATCGTTACGGGTAGTTAGAAGCTTGAAAGTATGATAAACAACACGACCAAGGGGTATGGTGTTACCCAGTAAATGAGTTGTGGAGGTCCGATAGAAAGTCCCTCCATGTAAAATACCGGTGTTCAGATGCAACCGGTTAGAATGGAAGCCGACCTCAACATAACTATTGGGAAAAAGCTCAAATAGTTATCGGCCTAATTACTCATTAAGCCAATAATCAACGACAATAATTATTTTCAAACTCAAACTCAAATCATTTATTTCAATTAAACCATTTACAGGCACTTTTGAATTGTCAAAATTAAATAGTCGGTCAGTTAGTCAGAAAGTTGAAGCTAGTTGCCCATTCCAAAGTGTAGATCTCTATGGAGAAGAACGGGCAAGAAACTCCATGGACACTCTTTTAAATCAAGACATTTTTTATTTTATAATGTAACGACAAGGCGATTTCCAATGCATTTTTCACCTCTAAGAATTTCAAGATAAGTGCATGGGCAATATACAGGATGGCAGTGATATCGACGCACATCCTGTTACCATAGATTTTGCAAATGATTCTGGAACCCCCTGCGTTACTTTTCTATGAAACAGCTTTTTTTTATAATCGATATCGAAAAATTTCTACGCGTCTAGCGTCAACGCGTCGATGTCCCTGCCGCACTGTATTAAAAAAACATACTTTTGGCCAAGAATATCAATTACTACCATAAATATTTCCGAAGATTTCTGACATGAAATTATAGCATTCTCTTTGCAACGCATTAAAATAATCACCAATCATTCACAAAAAGGCATTGTTTCCGCCCGGGATCGAACCGGGGGCCTTGTGCGTGTGAAGCACACGTGATAACCGCTACACTACGGAAACTTGATAATAAGTAGCGAAATAACTGGTCTGTTGGTCGTTGGTAAGCAAGCTGTGGTAGCATTATCTCCGTGACAAGAAAGCCACTAATCGTACTTTCCAAGTTAATGTTTTTAATTTGTCATACTTGTGTTTGACTGACACTTCCAATTTTCCAATATGCTTGTCAGTCAAACATTATACTTAATTGATTATGATTACACCCCAATCATTTAATAAATTATTATTGATTGAATATCATTATTAAATTGTACTTAATTGAAAAATCATCAACAAAAATTTTGGTTACAAAATTATGAAACATTAAAAATGGGTTTAATAATTCAATTTGTAAGTGGCACTACAAATTCACATTTACAGGTAATTTTCCTGATCCGATTGTTTACATTGTCATCAGATACTTTTTGAACAGATCATAGTTGCCTTCAACGTCTAAAATCACCAACACGCAGATAGCAAACGTGGTTATATGTTCGTTCCTTCTCTGTATGAGAAGTAGTCTTTAATCCGTAGTGTGACAATGAATAAATACTGTTTTTATTATTGCTAGAGTAGCGAAACTAACTTAATCTTTAATGTACATATGCCAGCACATCAAGCTACTACAATATGTCAAATTTACTTAATAAATTTTCAACTTTATTGCTAAAGCATTAGGTTCAAAGTTGATTGAGAAAATTTGACAGTTTCGGGTAGTTTGACCTGACTGGCGTCTGTACAGTGAGGGAAATTATTAGCTAAGAAAATTTACACCCTCTTCAACTTACCTTGTAAAAGACATTTCATACAACTGTCAATAAATGACAGTCTGTACTGATTTGAACATACCTACGAACAGTTAAAGTAGGAAGTGTCCTTGACGTCACATCGGCACACCTACACAGCACACCGCGATCGCGGCGTTCTCCCCGCCATTCCCTCGCTCGCCGTCTCCTTGAGCGTACGTAGTACGTATAATTTTTAATGAGACGACCAATGTATACCTATGGTACACAACACACATTGTACCTAATCTGTACCCAAGAAATACAGTAATTTCATCGAAACGAAGTAGTTTTATTAAGTCAAGGCACATCTGCAGCACACTTTGCATGTGCAGTCAGGGAAATCTTAAGGAAATAAAAAAAATCTCACTACCACCTTGCTGGCTACCTAATATTTTTACCACGACATAACCTATTCTCTAACTAGTACCATTTCAAAAGATCATGAAGATTTGATTGCTGTAAATAATCTATTGATAGCAATTTGTGGCTGTTTGTGTATGTGAGTTCAAATGTTTGTAAACGCACCCACGATACAGGAGAAATTCCTAGTGTGGGGCAATGTTTAAAAATAATAATTATAAATTAACGCTTTTATTCAAAACTAGCTTAATTCCTGCCTTAACTGCAAAGTTATCAAAGACTTTGAAAGACAACTTTTAGTAGAAACGGTAGACAATTAGTTGCCTTCTGTCAAAGTTGCGAGAGATTTGGAAACTTCTGGAAACAATTTTAAGTTTGAATTAAACGCTTATATTTCGATTTTAATAGCGATGAACAGTCTTCGTTAAGGTCAAAAAAATTATAAAATACTAGCTTTAGCCACTATCTGTGTGCCAAATATCATCCAAATCCTATTAAAAGCAGTCGTTATCTCGGTAGTCACCTTTCTAACCATATCATCATTCACACAGTCCATCCATCGTTTCTTTGGTCTTCCCCTACTCTTATAGCCATCGACGTTTATACTCAAAACTTTCCTCACGACATTTTCCTCAATCCTGCGTATCACAGCCAATACCATGACAACCGATTTTCACACAACTTATAACGGATTATATCAGGTCGATATTATACACAATCAGTCCCGGCATAAAATTAGGTACAATGAGCTTAAGTGTATTGTCTAGGGACACATTTTGGTGTTGCGTCAATTTTCAACCTGATTGGTTTAATATCGAAGTAGGTGCGAATTTGGCGATAAAATATTTTGATCGTGTCGTGAAAAGGTGTCGATGATTTTATTATCAATTTGAGGTGGTTGGAAATTGGTGGGATTTGAGCTAAAAAGATTTTATGCCGGAATTGTTTCAGATGAAGAACACACAATCACAATCAGCACCCTAATTGCGTAACACACGATCAATCGGAATCGGTTTCATTTTGACAGTTCAACAATTATTATTACGTATTGTTATTTACGTGTTGAGCAGAAAAAATATTCGAACTTATGAAGCAATGGATTAGCAATTTGCTTCAAAATGATTCTGATTCCGATTGATTGTGTGTTACGCAATTAGAGTGCTGAATCATTTTTAAGGATATTGCTAATCCTTCATAATGTTCGAAAAATTTAGATGCTCAAAAATGTAAACATGCAATGACAGTTTTTGAACTGTCATCATGAAAGCCATTGCCACTGTTAGTGTGATACACTACCCCGCTGCTTTATTCATAAACATTACTTAGAAATCCGAACGTTGTCTCGTTGTGAATTCGCGATGATTTATTTGAAAAAATACCGGTCAAGTGCGAGTCGGACTCGCGCACCGAGGGTTCCGTAAATTTGTCGGTATGTAACTAAAAATTTACGGTTTTCGCAATTTTTCCTTTATCTGTGCTATAAGACGTTGCTTCGTACCAAATTTCAAGATTCTGAGCTCACGGGTAGTACCCTGTAGTTTTTGATTCCCTTGCGAGTGTCGAAAATTTGCGGCATAAACGGCTGTATCTTTTGATTGCGTTGGCTTAGAAGTTTGATTTTTCACAGCTCTACGGGTCAGTAGACTTGAGTATTTAATATAAATTTCAGCTAGATATCTCCACGCGTTCCTGAGAAAAAGGTTCTTGACAGACAGACGGACGGATGGACAACAAAGTGATCCTATAAGGCTTCCGTTTTTTTCCTTTTAGGTACGGAACCCTAAAAACAAATGAGTTCGCTTTCGAATTGTGTGCGCTCAGTTGAGTGAGGTGAGCAGTGAACTTTACAGACTAACTCTACAGGGTTAATCTCTAAACTATGGGGAAAGATGTCGAAGGAGTTATGAGGCCAATCCAGTTTTTATGCAGCCAATTTTCTGGCTTACCAAGTTCCCTATAAACTGTAGTTACCTAATATATTTTATCAATAAAGTAATATCCGCTAGATGAAAAGTAGGGTAGTCTAAACGAAAGTTTCATGTGTGTGACAGGAAAGACATCAAAACAATGTCACAAATATAATGTACCACATATCTAATACCTGTTTGAGACATCCAAAATTCCTTTTCATGTTATCAAGGTAAAAGAAAACATCGTGCGGAAACCGACATATCTTAGAACAAAAAATTGTACAATAGATTAAAAAAAGATAAAAAGATTCTTAAATTGGTGACTGAAGAGAATGCTATACAGTAGGTATTCGGATGAAGGATGTCATAACTCACCACTTCAAATTGCATTTGTTTCAAAGAAAAATATTACTTTAGGATATTATACCTCTCGAAAAGATTTTTCAAAGAATTTAGGACAACAATTCGAGACATGTCAAATTGTCAAGTATCTTTCAAAAAAAAATTGCATAGATATCTGTGAACCTAACTTTGCGCTAAATAATATGAACAAGGGATTGCGCACAATTTTTAGAATCTTTGTCTGTACCAATATTATTATTATTGACTAGCTTCTGCCCGCGGCTTCGCCCGCGTGGATGTCGGAAATTATCCCACGGGAACGTGCCAACAGGATAAAATGTACCCATGTGCTTCCCCAGAATGCCATCCATCTCGCGGGCCCTTTGTGGCTAATCAAAATCAAAATCAAAATCAACCTATTTCTGATGATAACTAATCTAAACTCAATAAATAAGCAAAATCCCTAAAAACTAATATCTATACGAATGACTAATCCTACCTAACAGTATTATAAAATAACCTACGGTCACTACGTACACTATCAAACATACTACCTATACTTTAAAATTAAAATCTATACCTACCTACGACTTATATAAAAATAAACCTAAATAACTCTAAAAACTAAAAGGAATAAAAATGAACTCCTTTGCGGGTGAATTAACCTACGACAAACTTATTATTTGCGGTTGGTGCTGTAATCGAGTCTAGGGATCGAACCGCAAAATTAAGTTTGTTTTTTATTGTATATACTTTTCCGGGATAAAAAGTACCCAGTGTGGTGCCCAGGATATTAAAGAATAATTATACCAAGTTTCAACGTAATCGAACCGGTAGTTTTTGCGTGATGCCTGAACAAACAGACAGACAGACAGACAGACAGACAGACAGACCGACAGACAGACAGACAAAAATTTTTTTAATCACATTTTTGGGTTCGGTGTCGGTCTAGTAACACCCCCTGCCATTTATTTTTTTGATATTTTCAATGTACAGAATTTTCACTTCTACAGATTTATTATAAGTATAGATAACAACAACCGGCACCCTAATTGCGTAACATACGATCAATCGGAATCGGTTTCATTTTAACAGTTCAACAACATTCATTGCGTTATTTACGTGTTGTGCAGACAAATTTTTCGAACTTATGAAGCAATGGATTAGCAATTTGCTTCAAAATGATTCTGATTTCGATTGATTGTGTGTTACGCAATTAGGGTGCAGTATTACCAAGGGGTATCGTATTACCCAGAAACTGGGTTGTGGAGGTCAGATAGGCAGTTGCTCCATGTTAAATTCTTGTACTCAGCTGCATCCGGTTAGACAGGAAGCCGACCCCAACTTAGTTGGGAAAAGGTAGATGATGATGATTTGACATCC
The DNA here is from genome assembly GCA_951799955.1 of Apamea anceps. Lineage (NCBI taxonomy): Eukaryota > Metazoa > Arthropoda > Insecta > Lepidoptera > Noctuidae > Apamea > Apamea anceps. The sequence goes on from OX637528.1 coordinate 5,758,968, forward strand.
ACCGACCCGCACTGTGCTCGCGTAGTGGATTGGGACCCGCTCCCTCTCACAGAGAAGAGGACTGTGTCCCAGCAGTGGGCACTTTATCAGCTGAATTTATATGCTACCTAAGTAATTTCTACAATTGGGCGATCTTGAAAGTTGACATTGTTATATGGCTTCATATTTATTTAATAGGCAACCCTACATACAAGGTCAAATTAATTTAGCTGACGGAACTCCGCAGACGTGATGGGTTTTTTTTTTGTAGGCTGTAAGATCGATGGTATTATAGTTACAGGAAATATCCGTTTAAAAATCAGTAGTTAACCGACTTCTAAAAAAGGAGGAGGTTCTCAATTCGGATGTTTGTATTTTTTTTTTTTTTATGTTTGTTCGCGCATAACTCCGTCGCTTGCCAACCGATTTGAAAAATTCTTACTTAAACTTTTTGAAAAAAACGGTTCAGTAGTTTGGTTTTTAAACCAAAATTACTGGTAAAAATTACAACTAAAAAGTGAAAAATAAAAACTTTTTTGCAAAAAAATACAACCGACTTCCAAAAACGACACTACAAAGTGAAAAATAACTTTAATTTCGGAAGTCGGTGGCAAACAACGAAAATGCAAACCCAACGACACCGACTTCCGAAATTAAAGTTATTTTTCACTTTGTAGTGTCGTTTTTGGAAGTCGGTTGTATTTTTTTTTTGTGTGTAAACTTCACTGACATTATGGGTTATTAGAAATCAATATCTAAACACGTTCTTTGTTTTTCGTCTGATAATCTTCTTCGATATTTTATATTGTTTGAGCCCAGTACAGTCATACACGGTGCAGGAGAACGGGCACTTAGGGCGCTCCAGCAAGTTGGACATGGTCTGATTAGAGGCACCACACTCACACTGGGTATTGGATGGGTCAGTTATCCCCCATTTCGATAAGCTTCGATATTTAAACACGTTGAAAAAAAGTATTTTCGCAACTCATACTGCAAGTGACTAAACTACCAGCGGTCATTGACTCCAAAGAAAAGGAACATTAATTTTTTTGTTTTTAGATATTACCCACCACGGTAGTGGCCAGGGCACATTGCTCGCAGAACAGATGACCGATAGCGCTGAAAGGTTCTGGAGTGACGACCGTGTACCGGAAGACGTAGCGTTGGAAGCCCTCCCACAAGGTGGACCGACGACCTTGTGAAGGCCGCAGGAACCCGTTGAATGCGAGAAGCACAGAACCGGTCGAAGTGGAGGTGCTTGGGGGAGGCCTATGTCCAGCAGTGGACGTCTTTCGGCTAAAATGATGATGATGACCTATCATGTCTGTGGAGTTTCGCAAGCTAATTTAATTTGACCTTGATTATTGTTAATGTGTGAATGGTAAAGGAAAGTTTCCAAAATACGTCGTATTTGCCCTTGGTACGAGTTCATACTTGTTGTTGTGATCAAATTATTCGGTCAGTCAGGGCCTGTCCTTGTGAAGATTCGACCTACTTAAATTTTTGGCTAATAAAAATGATAAATAATTTTATTTCTGTATGTGTTTTTTGGTTTTAAAACTATATGAGTTCGGAGTTAACTGTATGAGAAGAAATACCGAACAAACTCAGAGGTCACAATCTCTTAAAATCCGACTAATATTATAAACGTGAAAGTTTGTATGACTGGATGCATAGATGGATGGATGTTTGTTACTCTTTCACGCAAAAACTACAGAATGAATTTGGATGAAATTTAGCACACAGATGGTTTATGACCAGGATTAACATATAGGATACTTTTAATCCCGATATTCCCATGGTATCGAAACTTATGCAGGTGAAACCGCGGGGCGTAGCTAGTCCAGTCATAATCTTGGTCAGATCACGTGAGGAGCATGCAGATTAATAGCATGGATCAGATGGCAAATAAAATACTGATTGTCAGCCTCATCTGGTTAGACTGGAAACTGATCTAACACATAATATTATGGAGATAGGAAAATTTTTGTTGGAAGAAATTATTTTCAATATTAGGTACTTAGGTTACAAAAATATTAGTAGGTACTAGTATAATGTTTGGATAACACTATTTGACACTATTTGTCAAAGTAATTATTTTAATGGATTATTCCATCACGACGTATTTTATGGAGGTATGAAGATCAGGGTGTAAAGTTCACTTATCCTCCAGAAAAAAGGGAGGATCTTCCGAGCAGACGATTGATTTCCGGACGTTGTGACTTGCCATTTAATATTATCATTCAGAAGCCCGAAACTCTGACTACCAGTTAAGACAATTGTCAGAGTTTTGGGCGACCCAGTTACTTTGTGATACCCCTTGGTAAGCCAATGAATATCACCCAGTAACTGTGCAGATAAGCAGTCGCTCCATGTAAAAATACTGGTATTCAGCTGAATACCAGTATTTTCGGCCGACTTTCGACTTTTCGGGGTCGGCTTCCAGTATAGCCGTATGCAGCTGCATACGGCTATACTGGAAGCCGACCCCAACATAGTTGGGAAAAGGCTAGGTAGATTATTTTTTAATTTTTTTTTTTTTTAGATTGATTTACGGCAACCCTGAATTTGGCGAAGAAAGTTAAACATTTACAACGAAATGGAAACTCGGAGAAACACAAGTAAAATAATACCTCAAAGCAAACACCCTCTATTGAAACAAAAAGTATTCGCAGTAACGGCTGCTCATTATACAAAGTATCTTTGAAAAACTTATCATAACTTCGAAATAGAAGTATTATTTAGGTATATACAGTCTTAGAAACACACAACAATACAACATCACGGGTGTTTTCGCTGAGGGGGACAGCTGTGTATAGTATCATCAGTATACAAACGAAAATCGGCTGCGATATTGGAAATACTTCGAAGGACGGACCGAAATATAAACAATGGTAGATAAAGACAACATGGAGACACAATCAAATCTTGATTAAATGGTCCTTATTATTTTCTGATAAGATATTTTCTTTTGTTTGAGGTCCTGATGATTTTTATTACCTACAGTTATAAGAGAGAGAGAGGAACAGATGAGAAATATTAGTTTAGTCCTGTCAAATTAAGATACTCCATAGACAAATTAGACGTGATTAAAAACATGGCTACTAAAAATACGTCAATTTACGTCAGGCGCTGACTAATTTGACAGGACTAAACTAATATTTATCTTCTATTCTTTTCTTAATGAAATAGGAAGAAAAAGATGCACTGAACTTAAATTAAGTTTAGTTTGTGAACAAGGGAATCGGCGCCAATAATAATTATGCATTTAGTTTCAATTGATGTTCCCTAAGCCATTTTAAACTGACGCAAAACTATTTGATAAAAGCCCCAGAAAATTAGTTTCCACCATAATTAAAGTAGGCACCTACAATAAAACCAACTAGCTCCAAAAGAATCGTTGGAACTGAGCGCTAATGAGTATCTGACTGCTTCGAACAAAAGCGGCCTGATGGCTTGATAGATCTACACACGTCTAAACACTAACCATATGTAGTATAAGGAAATAGTAGATTATAGAAGTGAAACTTACAGTCTAACAAACTATTTACTACTAGCTGCGCCCCGCGGTTTCACTTGCATAAGTTTCGATCTCGTGGGAATATCAGGATAAAAAGTATTAGTATGTTAATCCTGGTTATAAACCATCTGTGTGCCAAATTTCATCCAACTCCGTTCAGTAGTTTTTGCTTGAAAGAGTAATAAACATCCATCCATCCAAACTTTCACGTATATAACATTATACAATAATATACATCTAGCTTCTGCCCGCGGCTTCGCCCGCGTGGATGTCGGAAATTATCCCACGGGAACGTGCTAACAGGATAAAATGTACCTATGTGCTTCCCCAGAATGCCATCTATCTCACGGGCCCTTTGTGGCTAATTACAATAGAAAACCAATTGTGTCTCATTAGTGGTGATTAAGAGGGTACCTATATGATATCTTTACCTAAGTACCTACCTAATTAAAAAAAAAAACTCAATAACAGAAAATTAAATACCTACCTACCTAAATAAACCTATTTCTGATGATAACTAATCTAAACTCATAAATAAGCAAAATCCCTAAAAACTAATATCTATACGAATGACTAATCCTACCTAACAGTATTATAAAATAACCTACGGTCACTACGTACACTATCAAATATACTACCTATACTTTAAAATTAAAATCTATACCTACGACTTATATAAAAATAAACCTAAATAACTCTAAAATCTAAAAGGAAAAAATGAACTCCATTGCGGGTGACTTAACCTACGACAAACTTATTATTTGCGGTTGATGCAGTAATCTGGTCTAGGGATCGAACCGCAAAATGAAGTTTGTTTTTTATTGTATATACTTTTTCGGGATAAAAAGTACCCAGTGTGGTGCCCAGGATATTAAAGAATAATTATACCAAGTTTCATCGTAATCGAACCGGTAGTTTTTGCGTGATGCCTGAACAAACAGACAGACAGACAAAAATTTTTTTAATCACATTTTTGGGTTCGGTGTCGGTCTAGTAACACCCCCTGCCATTTATTTTTTTGATATTTTCAATGTACAGAATTTTCACTTCTACAGATTTATTATAAGTATAGATAATATACATATATATATATATTATTATTATAATACTATATGGTAGGATAGCATAGCATGCAGCATAATCAGCCTATGACGTTTCCACTGTACTGCTGGGAACTGGGACACAGGCGTCCTCTCTGTGAGAGAGAGTGGGCTGAATTCATTATTTGGTATACAGACAGAAAAGGTAAAAATGTTGTGATTGTGCACATCAAGCCACTACATATTTTCAACTTTATCGCTAAAGCATTGAGGTTTAAAGTTGATTGGGAAAATTTTACAGTTTCGGGTAGCTTGATGTGAAATTTGACAGGGACGAACAAATCAAAATAAATCACAATACAGTACACGAAAATCATAGAATACCTAACAAAATTAAAAGCAGAAACTAAAGTAGGTACAAAATAAAAATAAAAAATAATAATTAAAGAATAAACATAGAAGATATAGACATGAGATTATGTAGATATTGGCAGTGTAGCGATATCTACAACGCCACATGCGAACAACACGTCATACTGACGTCGTGCAAATCCTGCATCTCGCAAGCAGGGTTTACCGCGCAATTGCGCGGGTTGCTTAGCTTGGGACTAGATGGTGCTGTGTGAAATGTCCAGGGATATTATTATTATTATTATTTGTTGGTATACATTTTTGTATCTCGGCACTGATGTGCCGGTTTTATAGAATAACACGGGCCGAAGCCAAGTGCTAACCTAAGCTATAGATGGTAACATATTATTATGGTGTGATGGTATGTTTAGACTTTGTGTTGTTGATGATGTTTGTGGGTGTGATAATTGGGCATTATTGTCGTTCTGAAGGAATTTTCGGACAATTCTGCAAGTGTTCAGAATAGCAGCTTTCTGTAGGGTTTGGTAGGTGGAAGGAGATAAGTCTAGCGTTTTTAAAGATTGGTGCAGTTGTTTGGGAATGACACCCGTGGTTGAGACTACTACTGGGATTATTGCAACGCTGCCTAATCGCCACATTCGGCTTATTTCTATTTTTAAGTCTGTATATTTTGACAGCTTTTCTGCTATAGTGTTTTGTAGGTTGTGTGTGTTTGGTACTGCTATGTCAATTATTTGCGCAGTTTTATTAATTTTGTCTAGTAGAGTTATGTCTGGTCTATTGTAATGAGTAGTTCTGTCTGTGAGAATGGCTCGATCAAAGTATAACTTGTGTGTTGTGTTTTCAAGAACTATTTCTGGATTATACTTGTAGTAAGGTACAGGAGGTGTAGTAATTAATTTATATTTTTAACCCCCGACGCAAAAACGACGGGGTGTTATAAGTTTGACGTGTCTGTGTGTGTGTGTGTGTGTGTTTGTTTTAAGTACCATCCGAGGACGTGCGTATGAATACACAAGGCACGACCGAGGACCTTTTCAAAGCGAGGACCTTTTCGAGGGTCCTCGGTTTGACTTGACCAAAGATTCGTATTCTGCAAGCGATTTTGAGCCTTTCTATATACTTATTACGAAAAAGTTGTCTGAACCTCGGTTTGATCAAGAAAATTCATAATCTTACACAAATATTGTGTATCCACCAGATGGTGCCACTCTCGCCTCATACACAGGCTCTTTACACTCATTTCACGTTTGTTGTATTATCCGAGGACCTATGTGTTAACTTTAACACAAAAGACCTCGGTTAGGTAGCTTTTCCAGACAATGTGTATTTAAGACCTCGGTTTGCTAGATTTTCCGAACAGTGTGTATTCTAGTCCTCGTTTTGACAGTTTTCCTCGTGTGTAGAAGACGAGTTATGTGCTATCATTTAAATTAAATTATGAAGGAGAAAAGCGAAGGTAGACTGAATCCTTAAACAAATCGTTAGTAGCTAATAGGTGCACGAGGAATAATCAGGCTTCTTCTGCAGTGTGTACTAAGTAGCTAGGCCTGCTTAGATTATGCAACATTATGATTTGCACCATACAATATTGTATTGGCATGAGCTGAATACGTGTGCTCTTCATAAAGAACCTAATAGAGTAAGATCCCAGGGCCACCAGGCGTCACGTATTTTCTGACGAACGAAATGTGGATGATGGAGTAGTGTTAGTATGTACTAAGAGCGCATGCCTACCTGCTAGCTTGCTGAGACGACCAATTCTCAGGTATCAGGTAATCAAGGTACAAAAAACATTACTTATCTCACGTAAATTCTCCAAGCTGATTATCACGTATATTTTAGGCAATATACTTAAAAATAAGTCGCCAATATTGCTGCCAGACACTTTCCGTCGGCCGTATTGCTTTGCAGATGCTTTAAAGCTCCCAAAATAATTAAGTAGGTACTTCACGTAAATTCTGATGCTCCATTTTTATATATGTACACCAGACAACTATTTTAAAACCTTTTACAAGAAGACAGACCGATCCAAGGGCCAATCATGCCCTAAACTCAATTTTAATGCCTCTGTGCGTAGGAGCGCGTTGGCATTATCCACGCGCATGAGACTGAGTGAGACATGTATTAGGATATATTGACTTCTCTCTCTCTCTCACACGCTCTTACAGTTTACTCATATCAATTAATTATTAATATTTTTTAAAAATCAGCCAAACATTAAAAAATCAGGTAAATAACTAAAGATTAACTTGTAAAAAATGCTCATTTGATTTTTAAGGATATTGCCTAAAATATACGTGAAAATCAGCTTGGAGAATTTACGTGAGGTAAGTAATGTTTTTATGTACCTTGATTACCTGATACCTGAGAATTGACCGTCTCAGCAAGCTAGCAGGTAGGCATGCGTTCTTAGTATGTACCTACATACTAACACTACTCAATCGTCCACATTTCGTTCGTCAGAAAATACGTGACATCTGGTGGCCCTGTGGTGGCATCTTACTCTATTAGGTTCTTTATGAAGAGCACACGTATTCAGCTCATGCCAATACAATATTTTATGGTGCAAATCATAATGTTGTATAATCTAAGCAGGCCTAGGTACTTAGCACATACTGCAGAAGAAGCCTATAATCAATACCAGCATCTTTGTGATCTAGAATTCAGACTTCAGTTTTCTCTTCTTTATCCCGGCTTATCTGAAAGAAACGAAATAATATCTTGATATTGTATTGAATATCATGAAACTAAAGTTTCTGAATTCTGATTTATCTACTCATTTTAAACCTGAATTCTAGTTTCACTTTATTTTCGTAAGCTAAATTTGAAGACGATGCTACCAACTATTGAGGAATTCCCCCATAAAGAAACGACCCTGGCTGCAGCATCAGCACAAACTGGTAATTATTTTACTTTTACGACTTAAACCTAACGCGTATGCTAAATTTCAAGACGATGTTATCAACTGTTGAGGAGTTCTCTCATGAAGAAATGACCCTGGCTGCGGCATCAGCACAAACTGGTAATTGTTTTGATATTACTAGATAAACATAACGCGTATGCCAAATTTGAAGATGATGCTATCAATTATTGAGGAGTTCCCTTATGAAGAAACAACCCTGGCTGCAGCATCAGCACAAACTGGTAATTATTTTAGTTTTACTACATAAACCTGATGCGTATGCCAGTTTTGAAGACGATGCTATCAAGTGGTAACAAGTACCGTCATGAAGAGTCGACTCTGGCTGCAGCATCAGCACAAACTGGTAATTATTTTAGTGTTACTAGATAAACCTAATGCGTATGCCAATTTTGAAGACGATGCTATCAAGTGCTAAGGAGTACCGTCATGAAGAGACGACCCTGGCTGCAGCATCAGCACAAACTGGTAATCATTTTAGTGTTACTAGATAAACCTAATGCGTATGCCAATTTTGAAGACGATGCTATCAAGTGCTAAGGAGTACCGTCATGAAGAGACGGCCCTGGCTGCAACATCTGATACTATAATAATAAACTCATTTTAAAGTTGTTTATATAAAATCAAATTACCTTTCCTCCACAGTGATTACACCCTTCTTATTCGCGGTCCACATCAACGGCAAACGTAATAAAAACAATCGACACGTCCTCGCTTGGTACTTCATTTTAGAAAAAGTGTGTAAGAAAGAAGTCGGAACATTTTACTTGCATTGATATAATTATTATCTTACACGTAAAATATTTTAGGTAGGTAGATTTTCCAGGTCCTCGGTTTGTACAAATTCTACGCGAAAAACTGTCCTCGGTTTAGTGATATAAAGTCTAACACAACGTCCGCACTTTGTACAAGCTATAAGAAATTTTGTGTAAAAATACGTCCTCGGAAGGACGTCGCAGGGCTTACGTAAGAGGTCCTCGGTTGGCTTACACAAAGTCCTCGTATGTGCATCGCTGGTCACATTTTGCTGTGTATTTCAGGTCCTCAGTATGATAGCCGAAATTCATACAGAAAAATGTTGAGATAGCATTATCCCAATAAGCTCATCACTATAGATTTATTCACCTGTCTCTTTCTATCTTATTCTAAAAAGCCAACGAGGTATTTAAACCAGTTTTTTGGAGGGTCCTCGGTACGTTCTAGGACTAACAAGGTCCTCGTAAGGGTGTCTGTACAAACAGGGGTGTGTGTGTGTGTGCGTGTGTGTGTGTGTGTGTATGTCTGTCTGTGGCATCGTAGCTCCCGAACGGATGAACCGATTTTAATTTTGTTTTTTTTGTTTGAAAGGTGAATTTGTCGGGAGTGTTCTTAGCTATGTCTGATGAAAATCGGTCCAAGATGGCCGACGCTACAAAATGGCGGATTATATATTTTTTCACAACTACCTCAATATGGGTATCAAATGAAAGGGCTTGACTAGTAGAATACTATACACTATGATAAATTTCAAATCCAAGATGGCCGCCACCACAAAATGGCAAATAACATTTTTTTTCACAACTCCCTCAATATGGGTATCAAATGAAAGGGCTTGACTAGTAGAATACTATACACTATGACAAATTTCAAATCCAAGATGGCCACCACCACAAAATGGCGAATTACAAAAACCTGATTAAATACCAAATTACCTGAATCTTAAAACGCAAGAAAATAAAAGAAAATTAATAATAAGGAGTCCCTACAAAAAACATGAAATAAAAAATTAAATTAAAAATTTAAAAAACCCCCGACTACGTGAAACCCTATAAAAAGAAAAAAATAACCTTGAAATTATGACCCTACGTAAGTACGTATGAAATTTTTTGATTAAATATTGTCCTGTCGGGGGACCGCTACTATTTTAAACTTTAACAGAACGTTAGGCTAATAATTAGAGCGGTCCCCCGACGGGACAACATTTAATCAAAAAATTTCATACGTACTTACGTAGGGTCATAATTTCAAGGTTATTTTTTTCTTTTTATAGGGTTTCACGTAGTCGGGGGTTTTTTAAATTTTTAATTTTTATAGCAATTTTTTGGTGGATTATATTGGCTATTTGATCGTGCCTGTGTTTATAGTCAGTCTGAACAATTGCTCTACATGCTCCAGTAATATGTTGGATAGTTTCGGAAGAACTATGACATCGCCTGCAAATATCTGTTGAAATGGGGATTCGCATAACATGCTTTTGGTAGTTACGAGTCTCGATTACTTGGTCTTGGATTGCTGTCATGAACCCTTCTGTCTCAGGGAAATATTATTATTATTATTAGCATATATACAAACTTACCAACATCAATTGTTGGGCAATTGCCCGCCAGACACAACACCCGTCTGATCGGAGGATCCACCCTTTTCTACAGAGGATGAGTAAATTTTACACCCTGTTCCTCATACCTCTATAGCAGTGTAGTGGAAGGATGAATATTTTTACCTGTATAGCTTATTCGATTGTACGATACTTTGTGCGTGAGTACGCCTTTGCTGCAGGAATACCTAATTAATTATCACCCACAAACCTGTTATGAAAATAGGATTATCCTAAATCCCTGATCAAGTATCCCGATCTAGTGTCTCGTTGTGAGCCCGCGATGATTTACTTTAAAAACAAATGAGTTTGTTTTCGAATTGTGTGCGCTCACTTGAGTGAGGTGAGCAGTGAACTTTACAAAAAAGCACTGATGGAATGCACACGATGATGCAATCGATGATGCAACCGATGATGCAAGCCGGACAGTGTTAATTGTATCCTGCGCCCTGAAACTGTAAGCATTCGTAATGCGTCCGGAGTGAAAAAACGAAAGTAAAATTTGTTTATTTGTCACAGAAACGCGTGCATACAAAGAGATAATTAACTTGAATAATAGTAACCCGTAAGATGAATGATGATTGTAGTAAGAGTAAGATGATGATGAATAGTGAATAATTAAAAATATCTGTAGGTAATCATGAACACAGAACAGAAATAGTCGATAGCTGCACGTCGTGGCTGAGACCAGAAAGGCTTCCAGAAAGGACTCAGCATGATGCTGTACTATGGAGGACCGAATGCGCTGATATTTCTTTCTTTTTTTATTGAAGTTTCCGTTCTGCACATTTGTATTCTTTGGCCCAAACAAGATAAATTAAACTGCCTATCTGTCTTTGGGCTGTCAGACTGTGTTCAACAAGTATTGCTCCTAATATATTAAAGTTAATGTTTACTTGTTGATCTTTGTAATAGATACAGAATGAAGATGGTGCTAAGCTAGTAACAAGTATTGTAAGGGTGTTCCTTGGCGTGTTGCCAGTATCTCTTAACAACATAATAATCTGTAGTTTATACTTATCAGGTCGGGCTGGTCCACAAATTCAAGGTCGCTGAGCGCGCTATGGAGCGAGCTATGCTCGGAGTCTCTTTAAAGGATAAAATCAGGAATGAAATTATCCGGAAAGGAACCGGAGTTACCGATATAGCTTGCAAAGGAAGCAAGCGGAAGTGACAGTGGGCTGGCTATGTTTGTCGAAGGACCCATGACCTGTGAAGCAGACGAGTTCTGGAGTGGAGACCACGTATTGGCAAGCGTTGTGTTGGAATCTCCTCAGCCCCCAGCTAGATGAACCAACGACCAGAAAAAGGTGGGGACAGACTAGATGCTGAAGGCGAAGGACAGGGTGTTGTGACGCAGTTTGGGAGACGCCTATGTCCAGCAGTGGACTGCGATAGACTGAGTTGATTGATTGATTTATGCAAAAAATAACACCAATCAATTATACGTAGGCAACGTATATCCAGTACCAAAAAAAGACATAATAAGATAGAAAGACGCGAACAGTGATATGAGTGAAAACACTCCTTGGCAGTACGCCAAGTAATTGTTTAGCTCGAGACAAATCCCTTACTTCTTGAAAACAAGGCGGTTTATTGCTGGTTTTTTCGTCCTAATTTTGTTACCTACTTGTTCAACAAGTGCCCCTAAAAGGCAACATATTTTTTGTAATACGTTTAGATACAGGCTTGACGTAAAATAGGTAGGTTCACTTAAGGCGCGGTAAGACGCAGTTTTCTAAGGTACCTAATTTATAATAGCGCGTCGTGGAAACAAATAAGGTTCAAAACAGCGATGTGTTGAATCGAATGACACCCAAAATAAAAGTCATTTTTCAGTTTTAGTTAGCTTAAATAAATGCAAAGCTCAGTGGATTTTTTTAGGTATTTCTTTAGTTGATAAAATGACATAAGAATGTACCTATATATTATTATTTTATTTCAGACTTAAAATAATAATATGTACATGATTAAATTCCCTTTATTGTCATTTATGTAACTAATAACAATAAAGGGAACTCAATCAAATGACAGATTACGTTCAAAAATTTGAGAATTATGCGATGATTATTTTGAGATTTGTTTTACGCTTGTTTTATCATGATACTATTTTATTCTTACGAATTATTTTTTGTTTAATTATTTGACAATACACACAATTTTTTCTGGCATGTAATATGTACAGACGCCAGCACATCAATCTACTACAATCTGTCAAATATCTTTAATAGAGTTTCAACTTTATCGCTAAAGAATTAAGGTTCAAGGTTGATTGGGAAAGTTTGACAGTTTCGGGTAGGTTGACCTGCTGGCGTCTGTACCAATACGCCAAACTGCATGACAAAAAACTGAGCGTTTTATAGTTGGGAAGCGCCTTAAAATAGATAAATTATTACGTTACCAATTTCATCGCAGAAATTATCATAACCAATAATATATTCCAAAAGTAATAACAAAAGGAGTTTATAACTCATTAATTACAAAAGAAAAACGACTGGCCATTATTATAATGAAGTGTCACAGACTACCTTGAAAGTTGGTTGCGGAGCGGTTAGCTTGAAGGACGAACGTAATTGTATTTGTTTACGTGGTTGGGAACAACATGGCGGCCTATGTTTACTGTTTTTGGAGCCCTAGCACGAACGCGAGGAGTAAATGTAACATAACTAGATGCAGGTGAATACCAGTATTTTACATGAAGGAATTGCCTATCTGACCTCAACAAAAATAATGAAACACATAGTCCTCACATTCACAATAATTAATGTAAAATAATACTTTATTAAGTAAATATTCAAGTCATTTTCTGTATAATATTCATCAATGTCAATATTTATATAAACCTAGCGGACCCGGCAGACGTCGTCCTGCCCGACTGGGTCCAATTGTGTTTTCAAACCATTCAGGAAGCCATCGAAATATACACACAAAATTCCATCCAAATCGGTCCAGTCGTTTAGGAGGAGTTAGGTGGCAAATACACGTACAGAAGAATTATATGTATTATAAGAAGATCACAATTGAATTTATTTGGTACCAATTACAATTTACAAGGTAACACTAAAATAACAAAATGTATCCTAAATTAACTAAAACTATTTATCAACTAAAATATGGCTTCAAAAAAATTCAAATGGCGAAAAATTATCCCCATCGGTGTCGACTGGTAATGTATCCAAGACACTGGCGGCATTGCCACGTTGTATGGCAATACTTAGCCTCTGGCCAAGGTAAAATCCAGAAGATACGAAGATATATATATGTCGGAGAAGGTATGTCTGTCTCTCGTTAGCATCAAGCATATTTTAATTACTGTGGGCGTACTATGGGTAGTGTTAGTTATAACACAATAGAAAAACGGCTTGCACTTCAAATCAGATTATAATTTACGAACAAGTTAGTCACACTAGCGAATCACGCACTATAGATACACATTCAACGATACGGAACGCTGACAGTTTCTAAGCACATGTTGTTCGTACAATGTCCAATGATTCGATGATCCCGAGAGCTCTGCTTACACCCTTCTTGTAGCTGTCGCTCTCGTACCACCACGAACTCAGGCTAGACTCTGTCAAGCGCCACGAGATGGCGCTAACGTTCCGAATAGTCAAACGAATGACTCCGACATATATGTATATTAAGATTGTGTATATTATCTGACTGAATATTTCGTTTTTGGGTGTAAAAAACCACTTTGTGACGTTCCAAATGCTTTTCCTACACCAAAACCTGTTACAATACACAATCCAGTGTGATTATTGCAATTCGTAATCAATGTTTTAGTGCAACACAGAGCGGTATTTCAAAATTTAATTTAGTAGACAATCAGTCTATAATGTTCCCAGTGCTGGGACACTTCCTCTCTGTGATAATGAGTAGGCTGTAATCTACCAGGCGGCCCCAGTGCGGATTGGTAGATGTCACATGTCTTCGAATTTTAGGTTCTAAAACATGCCGGTTTCCTCACGATGTTTTCCTTCACCGTTTTCATTTAGTAATAAAGTATTGATTGATTAATCAAAACGTCGAAATATTTGACAGCTATTTCCGACGTTGCCAAGTTCCAGAATCATATCAGCTTTTTCTCTTATTAACAGCATAATCCATCACTACTACTACACTATTCTTCCTACTACATCACTGTCAAAAAGAACTATTCGATTATGACGTTTCAGCTGTCAAATAACGGTGTCTATATCCAATATATAGTTTCGTCGAAACGTAATACATAGTTGATGGATGTGATAGAATGACAGTTGCTGACACTTTTCGTTTTTAATGGCGCTCGCTGGCTGGCAGAGCAAAAAGTTATATTTTCACGCAGAAGTGAGGTAATGGAACAACCCATTCATAAAATATCTTATAAGAATAATTATTTTTAATGTTTTTTGTATACAATTACAAAGAAAGAATCAAGTTTATTTGGTTCTTGAAACACAAAAATACAAATAAAAATGTGAAAATAATATATTATTTTAACTACAATTATAGTGTGTGCCTCACGGAGCTTGTGGCTAAGTAAGAACAGCTACACAGGTTGATCGATCAGGTTAAGCTACGCTTGCCGCGGTTGATCCGTGGATGGGTGACCATGTTCACATACCCGTACCTCGGAAAGCACGTTAAGAAAGCACGTTACAGGTCGTCAATCAACGGGTATCGTATTACCCAATAATTGGGTTATGGAGGTCAGATAGGCAGTCGCTTCATGTAAAAAAATTAAATTAAAAATTTAAAAAACCCCCGACTACCTGAAACCCTATAAAAAGAAAAAAATAACCTTGAAATTATGACCCTACGTAAGTACGAATGAAATTTTTTGATTAAATATTGTCCCGTCGGGGGACCGCTCTAATTATTAGCCTAACGTTCTGTTAAAGTTTAAAATAGTAGCGGTCCCCCGACAGGACAATATTTAATCAAAAAATTTCATACGTACTTACGTAGGGTCATAATTTCAAGGTTATTTTTTTCTTTTTATAGGGTTTCAGGTAGTCGGGGGTTTTTTAAATTTTTAATTTAATTTTTTATTTCATGCTTTTTGTAGGGACTCCTTATTATTTCTTTTCTTTTATTTTCTTGCGTTTTAAGATTCAGGTAATTTGGTATTTAATCAGGTTTTTTGTAATTCGCCATTTTGTGGTGGTGGCCATCTTGGATTTGAAATTTGTCATAGTGTTTATGTAGTGTTCTACTAGTCAAGCCCTTTCATTTGAAACCCATATTGAGGGAGTTGTGAAAAAAAAAAATGTAATTTGCCATTTTGTGGTGGCGGCCATCTTGGATTTGAAATTTATCATAGTGTATAGTATTCTACTAGTCAAGCCCTTTCATTTGATACCCATATTGAGGGAGTTGTGAAAAAATATGTAATCCGCCATTTTGTAGCGGCGGCCATCTTGGACCGATTTTCATCAAACATAGCTAAGAACACTCCCGACAAATTCACCTTTCAAACAAAAAAAACTAAATTAAAATCGGTTCATCCGTTCGGGAGCTACGATGCCACAGACAGACATACACACACACACACACACACACACACACACACACACACACACACACACACACACACACACACAGACACGTCAAACTTATAACACCCCGTCGTTTTTGCGTCGGGGGTTAAAAATAGCGGTAGGTATTCAGCTGCATCCGGTTAGAAAGAAAGAAAGAAAAAAAGTTTATTTGGACACAGTTCGTGAAACACAAATTACAAAATTAATAAAATAAAAAATAATGTTTCTGACTACAATAAATAGTGTGTGCCTCACGGCTGCGCCAAAAAGGTTCATTTCAGCATTAATGCCAGACAGATGCTGTCTGACGCTGGTTTTTTAATGAACCTTTAGGGAAAAGTGACAGGGAGTACACACAGTTTCAACATACCTAACAACGTACTAAGTTAGACTGGAAGCCAACCCCAATATAGTTGTGAAAAAGCTTGGCAGATGCTGATGTTGGCTAACCTAAATAAATGAATAATCTATGTTACATCAACAAACTATTTATCGAAAACTCGCCAGAGAAAGTAATGTTTTCTTTAGTGGATCTATAAAAAAATGACACTCATCACCATTCATCATCTGCCTAACCTTATTCAAACTATGTTGGAGTCAACTTCCAGTCTAGCCGGATTTCATAGGTTTTAATTTGTTAACGCGGAACCCTACACAGGCAGATGATGATGATGAAATCCAATTTGTTTTCCGATATGAACGCGAACGAAGTCGCAGGCACAGCTAGTTGAAAATAACAATATTATGTTATTATAAGCCTAAAGCCATATTTACCTCAAGTTGCCATGAGAAGTTTTTAAAGTCAAATGCAAGGAACATACTCCATATTTTCATAGCACTGCTGAATCAATACACAAGCATTCTCTTTGTTTTTCAACTTCAATACTTTTGCTCGTGCAATATCATATACTTTCTGAACGTACGGGAAATAAAAGAAAAGCGGCTAAGTGCGAGTGGGACTTGCACACAAAGGATTCCGTATCATCGTGAAATATTTAACACTACATATTTCTTTAAAACGTTTCTTGTATGTATTAGGTACTTGTTGTTATAGCGGCCATGGCTGTAGTTTACACACTGTGAAAATTGTAAGTGTCTAAGAACGTATCGTAATAGGTACTTAATCTTTTGAACCGTAGTTCAAAAGATGGCAGACCTGTAACAGACAAACGGACGGACGAACAGTGAAGCTTAAGTAAATTTGAGTCATCATATTCAGCCTATAATGTTCCCACTGCTGGGTCACAGGCCTCCTCTCTTCGAGAGGGAGTGGGCTGTAATCTACCACGCGGCTCCAGTTCGAGTTGGTAGATGTCACATGTCTTCGAATTTTTGGTTCTAGGACATGCCGGTTTCCTCACGATGAAATGATGAAATTATTTAAACATATACATCGCCTACCTGGGTTCGAATTCACGACCTAAAACTTTGGGTACGGAACCCTAAAAAGAAGAAATGTACTAACAGATACCTACTAACTTGCCTTGGGGTAAAACTTTTAATGGCATGGGAGAGTGCTTATCACAGTTTTTTTCTCGACGTTTACAGTTTTTTACTGTTGTTTTTGCTCGCAATTTTATGTGTATACTAGCTTATTTATTTCTTGTTTCCCCGACGCACCCCGTCGCATCGCATCGTCTAGCATCGTTATTACTTCTTTTTCGCTTAGCGTTCTTTGTGACTTTTTATGGTTTTGCTCGGCTCCTTAGGGTTTTAGCGTGATTAAGTAGCCTTCTTCAAGAAATGTGCAAAAAAATATTATGAAAAAAAAATTTTTTTTTAACTGTTGTACTTACTGTAGGTACTATTATTTTTTTAATGCAATAAGAATTTTTCAAATCCGACGTGTAGTTCCAAAGATGAGCGCGTTCAAAGAAACACACAAACCAACTCTTCAGCGTAATTACGAGTATTAATGTAGATAAATAGATGTTTATGGTATTTTCCATGACCTCGTAACGACAGGTTTTCTCTTATATATAAAAGTGGTGACATTATACATACATACATAAACTCACACTGTGTTCCCATGAGGTGGGCATAGCTGTCATTATTGTCGTTTTAATTTAGAGAATGAGTCAAACAAATATGGCGACTTTATTTTGCCGTAAGCCCACGTTCATACGGACGTTAAAATATCGCGCACTGGATTTTCAACTCTAGGTGTCGAGCCGAGCATTGAGATTCTAACAGAGCGCGTCAAAAAAACACTGTTTGATTTTCGACTCTCGGTTCTAAGCCATAGTATAAATATGAACAGTATGGAAACTAGGCCTATTTGTAGAAATAATTACCTACGCTCCATTGGAGCGTTAGGGTTGTCACTCTTAATGTCTCTAAAATTGATGTGTTTTATTGTAACGAAGTTTTTTAACGCAGTTTGCGGTTAGGAGTTGGCTGGTTATCTTTCCCTCCTTCTGGTCAAAACGTAAATCCAGGATGGCGGCCTGCGAAAACATTCAAAATTTTCATCGTGAATATCATTTTCATAGTTTTCGAGGGTGCTAAAGCCGATAGTGAAGTCAAAACGCGCGTCCCTCGACCGAAGCCTAGTTAATCCTGCACCTTACCGTTTTAACTCGAGAATGGGTGTAATAGTAATTAAGGAATACAATATTTAAAAAAAATATCTTTATCCTTCATAATTATAAATTATTTACTGAAAAATGCTTTCATCTGCTACGACATGTTGTTTGTGTTGTTCGAAATGCTTTGTTGTTAAATTTTACAGTGTAAAATATTCTTATTCCAATAAATAGTTTTTTTAAATACATTGTCGTGAAACAAGGACAGGGTACTATAAAAGAGATTTTGTCAAGTTCTTTATAAATTGAAAGAGCTATTTTGCAGTTAATATGTTCCCTTTTAAAACAAGAACGAAAAATTTTATCCATTTTCTCGACATATTGGAGAGTCAGAGCCCACTATCGGCATCCACGAAAACTATGAAAACGAGACCCATGACAATAAAATTTAAAAAATTTCACAGCCGCCATATTAGATTTAGATTTTGACCTCACTATCGGTTGTGGCACCCACGTAAAGAAAACGACACCCTTGACGAAAAATTGGAAAATTTTTGAAGCCGCCATTTTGGATTTACATTTTGACCTCACTATAGGCTTTAGCACCCTCGAAAACAATGAAAACGAGACCCATGACAATAAAAAAAAATTAAAAAACTAAAGCTCCGGTTTCGAAGAAGCCGAGTTCTATCAACCGTATAATACACAATACGCTCGAGGCATTTTTAAAAAGATGGACGGTCTGTGGTGCAAGGAATAAATGTATTACGCGACTACTCGTTCCAAAACGGCACCCGTGACTGAGAGCACCGCGACTATCGCTTAGGGGTATCGTAGATGCGCGCGTCTGTGTGAGTGTGCCGTTTCGAACGTTTGTACGCAATTTCCGTACTGTTCATATCTTTACACTGTGGCTAAGCGGTGCGTTGAAAATCCAGTGCGCGAAAAAAAATGCGCCCGTGCGTACCTGGCCTAACTGTATTTTTTTAAAATAGAACATGGCTGTGCTCTTCAGATAATGTGTTTATGCATATTTAAAATGAACAAGATTTAATTTACACTTTGAAATTATACTTACTTTAAAAACCAACGAGTTCGCTTTCTCTTTCATATCATTCCTCACACAGTCCATCCATCCTCCCTTTGTCCTTCCCCTACCTCTCCATCCAACGGTTGTATGGTTTTTTAAAAAAAGAGGTGTAATTATATTCGGTTTAATGAGTACAAAAAAAATATATTTTATGGCGACCATTAGCAGTTATTATTTTGTCGTTAGTGTATTTTTTTAATTCATAGGACATGAATGTGTTCTAAGCTTAATGTGTTTATGATTCGAACCATAGAGTCTTATGTCATTCTCTAAATACTTTATCACTTCGAAATTCGAACGGTGTCTCGTTGTGAATCCGGGATGATTTACTTTAAAAACAAATGAGTTCGCTTTCGAATTGTGTGCGCTCACTTGAGTGAGGTGAGCAATGAACTTTACAAAATAACACTATAATAGTACGAAGTACAATTTCATGATTAAAGCGTTAATATCGATGACACGTGCAGCCTTACACGTGCTGAAGCGATTAAATTTGAATCGATTGCAAATGGGAGCGTTCTGGATTAATTTTTCATTCCCCTTTGCCGGAGTTTCTATCTTTGTCGAAGGTTACCGTGTTCATTGAACTAGCTTTGTTATATAGTGCAGACCATTTCAGACATCAATCTACATAGTCTTCACAAAATCTGACCAAGATTACGTCTGGAGTTTAAAAGGGACTGTGACCTCTGAGTTTATTCCGGCCTTTTTCTCAAAGTAGTCAGATTCGAAACGCCGACCTCATAATTAGACCTAGTAATTGGGTGAATACAGACCACACAACAGTATGAGTTGTAGGTCGTGGGTTCGAACCCAGGCAGGCTTACTTTTTGTAAATATTTTCATCACCCCTGCGCTCAAAACGGTGAAGGAAAATATCCTGAGGAAACCGGCTTATCCTAGAACCAAAAATCTGCCAAACCACACTGGGCCCGCGTGGACAGCCTATTGCCCCTCACAGAGAGGAGGCCTGTGTCCCAGCAGTGAGAAAATGATAGGTTAATTATGCTTAGGTATGCATTTAACTTACAATTTCTTTTGTCTCGTTGTGAATCCGCGATGATTTACTTTAAAAACAAATGAGTTCGCTTTCGAATTGTGTTTATATACACAATTCGAAAGCGAACTCATTTGTTTGTGTGTTTGTTTGTTTTGTGCGATCAGTAAATTGTTTAAACTTTAAAAACAAATGAGTTCGCTTTATAAAATTGTTTACCAAAAAGATTTCTACGGATTACGTTCAATAGATATAGCCAATTAAGTCTGAAATAATATCATGAACAAATTGGAAACATGAAACAGGAAAATTGAATGAAAAGAAAAATTAAATAAAAAGATTTTCAAATGAAACACGTACTTACCTCGGATCGCACGTGTTTCAATGTAAACAATAATTAAAGGAGGATTAAGTATTGCCGTTTCATCAAAAGATTGAAGAAAAAAGCGGCCAAGTGCGAGTCGGACTCGCACAAGAAGGGTTCCTTACCGTAAAATATTTAGCATTATATAATTACTAGATTCTGCCCGCCACTTCGTTCGCATGGAAGTCGTAAGATACACAATTACTTATACCAAAATAACAGCCATCTTTTTATAAAAATATTTTTCGCTCAGCGTTCTTTCTGACTTTTTTTCTTTTTGCTCGGCTCCTTTTGGCCCTAGCGTGATGTTAAATAGCCTATAGCCTGCCTCAAGAATTAGGCTATAAAATTCAAAAAGATTTTTTTTAATACGACTGGTAGTTCTCTAAACTCTTCAACTTTATTATTAGTATATAGATTTAGAATAGATATACAAAGATTGTACGAGTTTTAGGTCGTGAGTTCGAACCCAGATAGGCACTTTACTTTGTGTATTTAAATTTCATCACCACTGCTCTTAAAACGGTGAAGGAAAACATTGTGAGGAAATTGGCATGTCCTAGAATTAAAAATTCGAAGATATGTGACATCTATCAACCTGCATTGAGCCCGCATGGTAGATTACAGCCCACTCCCTCTCAAAGAGAGGAGACCTGTGTCCCAGCAGTGGGAACTTATAGGCTGATTATACGAAGCTACCGTTTCGCGGCACTGTAAACCCCGCTTTGTGTATTTATGTAACCACATTATATCTCCTAACCACAAAATAACTCATATTTTCCCCACCACGTCACTATCGCCTCCCCGCACAAAATAATAAAAAGGGAACCATCTTACTAACAAAACATTTTCGCCAACTATCTTACATAACAGACAAATAAAAGACCCGTAATATGGCCACGAAAAATACACAAAACCAACTGTAGCTTCACATACCGGCCAACATTTCTATACGACCGGGATACCCAGCTCAACTTGGCCCCTTATTTTGTCCCATACCTCCCCGCATAGCTCTAAGATTGTACGGACCAAGAGAGGGGTCAGAGGTCTTTTGTACTGGTCACTGTCTATACAATTTTGTAAAGCACATGCGCACAGACCTCCCGTAAGGCCAGTTGCTGTAAGCCGGTTCTACAGCCCGAACGCATATCGCAGTGCACGGGAACTACGAAAAAAACAATATTGAGAGAAAAAATCGTGAGTGAAAAAAAAAACTGAAAGTGTTAGTATCAAAAATTGTTATTTTGTTGATTTTTAAAGTGTTTTATGTTATTTTGTGTAAGTGGGTCAATGCACCTGTTGACTACGGCGTAGCTGCGTAGGTGTGTAGCGTACTACGGCGTGAAAAAAGTTACAATTTCGTAGCAACGTAGGCTTAAGCGCGGTTAAGGCTCTTTGTGAGAAATAAAGGTGTTGAAAAGGACATAGGTAGGGATTACTTTGTTGTTCATTTTCAGGTGTAATGTTATACTGTTTTTGGCTGTATTTTAATACAAAAAGGGCAAATTCAATTCTTGATTGGTGTCTTTAAAACCTGCTATAGAGTACTGGTGAATTTTAATTAAAGAAAACTTGAAATTTTACATAATACTTATATTTTTTTTAATTTTTAAAAACATATTATACACACATTGGAAAGGAGATCGTTTTTTTTTTTTCCAACAAAATCAGGTAAGTATGTCGAATTTTGTTGAAAAAATAATCAATTTCTTTGCTGTATGTCAATTATGTTTTTAGGATATGATGATAGTTAAAAACATCAGTATCAAAACGGAAATTAGATATATTACTATGAGACTCTCATACTATGTTGTGTGATTATTGTGTACCTATGTTAACTAAAGCGTAATTACCAGGTATATTGACTTCGCCCAAGCTTTGCCAATATTCAGGTAATTAAGTAAATTACATCATTTACATAGTCACGAACATAAATTAAGTGCAGAAGCACGCAATAACAGAATAAATAACATGAAGAACGTAAAAACCATCACTGTTTTATAATAAAACGGTTCAAGAAAGTAAGAAAGAAAATAAGGTTATTTAACCCAAGTTAAGTAAGGCATACAATATGAACACAAAAAACAAAAAAAAAAAAATTGTATTGTGAACGTCACGGCTGCGCCAAATAGGCCTAATTCAGTTCGGTATTTTTTTTTTTTCTGATTACTCAAATTGTCCCACTGTTGGGCGTGGGCAAAGGCCTCCCCACTATTCTTCTACCTTTCTTTGAGCTATGTCTTCTTCGTCCAATCGGTTAGGAACGAGTCTAAATCGTCACATCGATAATAATGAATGTTTCGTAAAAACCAAATTGACGTATTTCAAATAAAAACTGACACTATTTTTATCCAATTAAAATTTCCTGGATGTCAATACGTTTATGCAACTTTTTCGGCACTTAAATCAGGAGTTTTTTTCTGCCATGAAAATATAGTAAAATACTCTTTACTATGTTCTATCGCCAGAGTCTATGTCTGACCATTTTAAAAACAAAATCCCGTGCACATGATGACCACAGCTGCGTCCGTAAGTAAAACAAAAGAGGATCCTTTTTAGGTCGACTAATAATATGAGCTGCAAGCAGGAATAGTCCTTACGGTGGTCAGATATAGATTTTGGCGATAGTACATCATCATCTGCCTAGCCTTTTCCCAACTATGTTGGGGTCGGCTTCCAGTCTAACCGGATGCAGCTGAATACCAGTATTTTTCATGGAGCGACTCTCTCATCTGACCTCCACAACCCAGTTACTGGGTAATACGATACCCCTTGGCGATAGTACATCATATAAACAAAAAAGAGGAGATTTTTTAAGTATTATGTTGATTTGAAGGGTGTCCATGGAGCTTCTTATCCGTTCTTCTCCACGGGAACCTACTACTCTTTGGAATGGCTTCAAATTTCTGATCGTCTCCTTGACAATTTAAAAGTGCCTGTTGGAAAGACAATGGGTGGGCTGATGTTACCAAAGTCAGTTACTTTTTATACGTGGAATTATATTGACGTCTGGATTTTGAATCTCTGGTTTACACCACAAATTACCATGTCAATCAGTGTAAGTTAAATGATACAATATTTATTACATGTAAACCTTAATAACCACTGAAAATATTGAAAATTAATACCTTAAGCAAACAACATTGTTAAATCCACATTATTAATAGTTACAAGCTCATTAATACTTAGTAATAGTTACGTTATTAATAATAATAACGTTTCACGTCTTAAACAATGTCTGTTCTAGTGTAGTGACGTACTTACGATGAACAAAAACGTCGAGAAAAATTCAAAACATCCCTTCGAAGTTCTTCTTCTAAATTGAGCAGTGTTGGCCCAGTGGTAACAGCCGCGATTTATGAGTGTGGGTCGTGGGTTCGAACCCAGGCAGGCAATTAACTTTATGTAAAGTATTACATCATGGCTGCTCTCAGAACGGCGAACGGAAAAATCGTGAGGTAACTGACATATCCTAGAATAAAAAAATCGAAGACATGTGACATCTACAACCCGCACTGGGCCCGCGTGGTGGATTACGGCCCGCTACCTCTCATCGAGAGGAGGCCTGTGTCCCAGCAGTGGGAACATTATAGGCTGATTATGCTACTTCGAAATTCGAACAGTGTCTCGTTGTGAATTCGCGACGATTTACTTAAAAAACAAATGACTTCGCTTTCGAACTGTGTGCGCTTACTTGAGTGAGGTGAGCAGTGAACTTTACAGAATAGTATTATTTGAGTTGGTATAAGGTCTGAAGTCGCTTACATGCAAGCAAGCATAGGGATCAATGCTCGTTCTCTGTATAAAAATACTCCTATTATGCCATAAGAATAGCAATACAATAACATTAAGATGCAATTGAAAATGTGCTCTACGCCAATAAAGATAAATATCATTCTACGCTACGCTCGATTTACTTCGTTTTCAGTGCAATATTTTCCTAAAGAGAATTAAAATTTCATTCGTTTAAAAGCGTCTTCGACATCGGAATGCTTTTATGGTTTCCTATTTAAAATAGTTTGTTGTAGAGAAAAACGTAATGATAATATTTAACAAGCTTCTGCCGTTGACAACGTCCATCCGCGTGATTGTTGTTCCCCGGACTCACTGCGTTGCATCGCATCGCCCGCCCGCGTTATTTCTTCACAAAAAAATAGCTGTTCTCTACATTTTGACGAATTATGCGAACATAAATGTAGGGAACAGCTGATTTTTTTTTCGCGATTTCTGGTTTTGTCCCATAGTAAAAGTTGTTCATAATGATGAGTACAACGACCCCTTAAAAGGATGCCTATGAATTTAATTTCACCCTGTATATTAGTCTTTAGCATATAGCATAGAATAATAAGTCTATAATGTTCCCACTGCTGGGACACAGGCCTCCTCTCTGTGAGAGGGAGTGGGCCGTAATCCACTAGTGTGGATTAAAGTCTTATTCGATATTTTTTTGATGATTCAACCAACTGTTAGAGCAGTGATAGCCCCACTGGGCTATCATGGGGTGTCGGCCCCGATTTACGAGTTGCAGGTCGTGGGTTCGAACCCAGGCAAACACTTTACTTTGTGTATTTAATTTCATCACCACTACTCTCAAAACGATGAAGGAAAACATCGTAGGAAACCGGCATCTCCTGGAACCAAGAATTTAAAGACATGTGGCATATACCAACTCGCACTGGGCCCGGGTGGTGGATTATGGCCCACTCCCAGACTCCCTGGCTCTTCCAGAGAGGAGGTACAGGTCCCAGCAGTGGGAACATCATAGGCTGATTGTGAAGTAACTGTTTCACACGATATTATTCAGATTCACACCTAGGCACTTGCAGGGTATTATTGACAAGAAATCTGTCAAAAACTCACAATGAGCAGCACCCTGATTGCGTAAAACACTATCAGTCTCAATTTGAAAGATTTTGAAGGATATTGACAATTCATTGCTTCATATGTTCGGAAAATTTGTCTGCTCAACAACGTAAATAACGCAATGAATATTGCCAAAAAGTCGTTGCTACCGATAGTATGTTGCGCAATTATCCCCGCTGAACATAATAAACTTAGGTCTAATATAACAAACTGTAAACTATTTAATTGTATGCCTAACATGGTGGAGCAGTGCAAAAGCACACCAATTAACATATACATAACAACTCTGTAACCACTGTCTCACAATAAAGATCTTTGACTTTGACTTTGAACATTGCGACGTTTGTAAATTAGTAGAGTTAGGTCCCAGGCAGGCCCATTCCTTGCCAAAAAGTAATTTAAAAAATATCGCGTTTTATCTACATAACACACCTTTACATTACTCTCAGACAGAATAAACACAGGATCTAGGTATTAAATAAAAATATTTCAGTTTATCCCACACAAATGTAAAAAGAAAAAAAGGTTTTTTTCACAAACAGTGAAATTTTACTCGGTGGATGCTAAAAATAAAAATAGCAGCCAAGTGTGTGACGGACTCGCACACGAAGGGTTCCGTACCAACGTACAGACGCCAGCACATCAAGCTACTACAATCTGTCAAATGTCTTTAATCGATTTTCAACTTTATCGCTGAAACATTAAGGTTCAAGGTTGATTAGAAAATTTTGACAGTTTCGGTTAGCTTGACCTGCTGGGCGTTTGTACAATAACTAACACTTTTTTTTTTTTAATAGTAAAAAATAACTCATTTCTTGTATCGGGACCCCTGTTACTTTTATCTTTATTTTATTTTTATTTGTTGTTAGTACTAGTGCACACTCTGTGCAAATTGCAAGTGTGTCTACCTATTACAGTTCAAAAGACACAGCCGTTAAAAAGTGGTAGACGGACGGACGGACGAAAAGCAGAGCCTTAGTCATACGGGTCCGTTGGCATCTTTCGGGAACCCTAAAAAGAGGTTTATAGCAATTTTTTATGTGAAGTTTTTTTTTTCATTGTGTAAAATTTTCAGTAAGGGATGAATTACTTTGATCTGAATAACCTTGGAAACGGTGACAAAAGGTTTTCTTTAAAAACAGTAATAAAATGTGACATTTTTCTGGCCTCTTGGTTTTTGTAAGTTTGACATAGGAGATGGTTCTCAATTATTTTTTGTTGGTATCCTATTACGTAGTTTCTCTAGCGTTTTTCATAGACATTGTTTTCTTAGTTAGAGGGGCCCGTGGCTAAATAATAATAGCCGCACAGATCGATCGATCAGATAAAGCTATGCTTGCCGCGGTCGGTCTATGGATGGGATACCATCTTTACATACCGAGACCTCTCCGTGCCTCGGAAAGCACGTTAAACTGTTGGTCCCGGCTGTCATTCGTGGGTCTTTAACAGTTGTTACGGGTCGCCAGAAGGCCGAAAGTCTGACAACCAGTCTTACCAAGGGGTTACCCAGTTACTGGGTTTTTGAGGTCAGATAGGCAGTCGCTCCATGTAAAATACAGGTATTCAGCTGCGTCCAGTTAAACTGGAAGCCGACCCCAACATAGTAAGGAAAAAGCTAGGCAGATTTATTGTTTTCTTAATTAATTTCAAGAGTTTTTCTTGTGATCAATGATAAAAAAGACTATGGAAACACTTCAAATTAAGTATTTAAATCAACACCACCATTTCTTATACAAAGTCATCATGCAACTGCCCTTCAAAAAATATGAAAAGTACTGCTATTCTGTAAAGTTCACCGCTCACCTCACTCAAGTGAGCGCACACAGTTCGAAAGCGAACTCATTTGTTTTTAAAGTAAATCATCGCGGATTCACAACGAGACACCGTTCGAATTTTGAAGTGACGGTTAGAGAATGACACTACAGTCCTTTTAGTTATTTTACCTCTGACAGCAGCAACCTAACATCAACCTTATAGCAATGACAATAAAGATCACAGTGATTTTGACAGACCCGTCAGTGGCAGCAACCCAACAGCAACCTTATTAAAACGAAAATAAAGATCACTTTGATTTGGACTGTGAAAAAATAACTGTAAAAGACTGTACTGTGTCTTATTGGCATCCATTTTGTTTTCGTTCATAAATGAAGCAACATAGCGTATCATGAACCCATTTGAAAATATTATGTTTCCTAAATTGTATGGAATATCTAAGGCAGAGTGAATATGGTTATGATGGAATTTGCATGAGAATCGGTTTAATTTTCTTTAAGTTATACATATACGAGAAATTTAGGGGAATGCGTGTTATGGCTTTTCTATGGAAAAGGACGCTCTACAAAACACAGCAATCTCTCTTCTTTTCAACCCGTTGCGTAAACGTACGCCCTAATTGAGTCAATCTGAGTTTTTCTAACTGAACAGACAGCTGTGCTGCTGGGGAATTTGTTGCGCCACTTCTTTTTCCCAGCGAAAACACTAGGAAGTGGTGAAGGGCGGACGTTTTGGGGGACTGTCTTATGTATAATGAATGACCTTACATTTTGAGTGTTGTTGAACTGTCAAATTTAAAGCCATTTCTACTGTTAGTGTGTTCAGCAATTACCTCGCTGGTCTTAGGCTTCCCATCCAACTCTTGCCTGCTATTTTGACCAGGTCCTCAGTCCACCTGCCTCGTTTGTAAGCACACATAGTGGAAATAAGCTCGCTCTCTATAACAGAGATCTTATAAAAAAAACATCAATCAACTCAGTCTATCGCAGCCACTACTGGACACAGGCCTCTCCCAGAATTCGCCACAACACCCTGGCCCCCGCCTTCCGCATCCAGTCTACCCCACCCACCTTCTTTAGATCGTCCGTCCATCTAGCTGGGGGGCGTCCCAGACTACGCTTGCCGAGACGCGGTCTCCACTCCAGGCCTCCTCTGCTCCACCGGCCATCGGTCCTTCGACAGACATGGCCAGCCCACTGCCACTTCAGTTTTCTTACTCTGCAAGCTATAAAAGGACTGTACCGTTGCTTATTGGTCTCCATTTTGTTTTGTAACTCCGGTTCTTTTCCGGATAATTTCATTCCTGATTTTATCCTTCAAAGAAACTACGAGCATAGCTCGTTCCATAGCACGCTGAGCGACAAAAAAGCGATAAAAAAGCATAACAGGCGAAATATAAATATGACCCAGATATCCCTGCCTACCCCTATGAAGAATACGGACGTGATATTATAAGGTAAACAATACATTCATTGTTCCATACACATGTCGGGACTGAGCGTCTTGGATTTTCCTTCAAAATGAGTTGGATTAAAACTTCAGTCTTAATACTTTCCGGGGTTAAGCAGTACTCTTTAGCAAGGTGTTAATCTGGGAAGAGATTATGCAAATTATATTACTTTTCTTAACTAGCTGCGGCCGTGGTTCCGCTTTCGTGTTCTTTTTGCTGGATAACGTGCACTTTTTACTTTTAATTTTTTTTGGCGTAGGTAGATAAAAAGTAATTATTGGTTAGTTAGTCATATAGAAAAGGGGCTCGTGGCTCAATAATAACAGCCACATGGGTCAATCGAAAGTTAAGCTATCCTTGCCGCGGTCGGGTCGTGGATGGGTGACCAGCCATTACATATTGAGGCCCCTCCGTGCCTCGGAGGGCACGTTAAACCGTTGCGATGGTCCCGGCTGTCATTCGTAGATCTTTGACAGTTGTTATGGGTCGCCAGAAACCCGAAAGTCTGACAACCAATCTTACCAAGGGGTACTTATCGTATTACCCAGTATGGGTTGTGGAGGTCAGATAGGTAGTCGGTCCATGTATTCAGCTGTATCTGTTTTATAAATTTTGTATTTTGTGTTTCACGAACTGTGTCCAAATAAACTTTTTTCTTTCTTTCTTTTTGTTTATCCGGTTAAACTGGAAGCCGACCCCAACATAGTTGGGAAAAGTCTAGGCAGATGATGAGATGCATATTTCGGAAGACTGATAAGCTTTTGTAAAGCTTCCTCTCTCCTACTATTTAGCTGTGCCCGAGAGGGTCCATAATCATATGCTGAGATAGGAGCCATTTTGGCCTCGCACAGGTCTTGTTTCTTGTTTTTTTTTTGGTTTGGATACGCGCGTGTATGTGCGCCTATCTTCGCTCGCTCTATGGTGCTTGCTTCTGTACCTATTTCAATACTCAATAATTTATTTGTATTCCACAGTGTTTATTTAGGTGGTAACTTAAAACTAGATGTAAGAAAGAGTATAAAATAAAAGCATAATCAGCCTTTAATGTTCCCACTGCTGGGACACAGGCCTCCTCTCTGTGAGAGGGAGTAGGCCGTAATTCACCATGAGGGCCCAGTGCGGGTTGGTTAGATGTCACATGTCTTCGAATTTTTGCTTCTTGGACATGCCGGTTTCCTCACAATGTTTTCCTTCACCGTTTTGAGAGCAGTGGTGATGAAATTATTCACACAAAGTATACGCCTGACTGGGTTCGAACCCACGACCTACAACTCGTAAGCCGGTCCTTTGCCACTGGGCCACCATTGCTCACAGGTTGATTAAGATCTGTCTTAAAATATAGGATACTTTTTATTCGAGTACTTGTAGAAATTTCCCTACGATGCGAGTAAAACCGTTCAAGTATAAATTCTTTCTCTCAATGTATTTGTAACCCACTTTTAGTATTTCCATTCACGTAGGAATCTTACAAGTAAAGCGCTGTGAATTTCTTTTGTTTTGTGGTTCATTTCTCGGATATATAGAAAATAGTTCGCCTTTTTCTATCTCTCAGTAAATTATAATGGGGCATTCTTTCGCGGCGTGTTTCTTATGCTTTTCTACTGTTTGCAAAAGATGCAGGAATGCAAGGAAGAATTTACTTACAAGTATTTTCTTCTTTGAACGTTTTATTAGTGTAGTGTTTGCAACCGCAATTGCTTAGCCTGGGTACGATCCTTGTGTAGGGCTAAATTATATCTGTTTTTAGGGTTACGTGCCTCAAAAGGAAAAACGGAACCCTTATAAGATCGCTGCGTTGTCCGTCTGTCTGTCCGTCTGTCAAGACCCTTTTTCTCAGGAACGCGTGGAGTTATAAAGTTGAAATTAATATCAAATACTCAAGGCTGCAATCCCTTGAAGCAGTGACAAAATCAAATTTCTAAATCAACGCAATGTTCAAGTTATTTATTTCATAACAAAAATACATTGTGTCGAAATATTTAATCAAAAGATACGGGCGTTTATGTTCCGGAATCAAAACCTATAGGGTATTTCTCGTGTTCCTTTCAATCATGAAATTTGGCAAGAAGCAATGTCATTTATCACAAGTAAAGAAAAAAAAAATCCGAAACCCATAAATTTGTAGTAACATTACAAAAAAAAACCCTTGATTTATTTACATACCTACAAGTACGGAACCCTCGGTGCGCGAGTTCGACTTGCACTTGACCGGTTTTTTTTTCATGAGCTCAGCTGCTGGTTTCGATCCTATTTTACTATTAGGAATTTCTTTGTACCGGCCCGAAGTCTGGAGGTTTGCTGTTTAATGTAAAAAGGCTCGCTCCCATGGGACTACATATTTTTACAAATTGCGTGATCGAATCAGAAATGAAGAGTTCCGCAGGAGAACCAATGTAACCGACACAGCCTGAAGAATTGCCAAACTTAAGTGGCAGTGGGCAGGGCACATTGCTTGCAGAACAAATGGCCGATGGGGCCGAAAGGTTCTGGAGTGGCGACCGCGTACCGGAACACGTAGCGTTGGGAGGCCTCCCACAAAGTGGACCGACGACCTTGTGAAGGCCGCCGATGCGTAAACACAGAATCGGTCGAAGCGAAGGTAAATGGGGGAGGCCTATGTTCAGGATTGGGCGTCTTTCGGTTGAAATTATGATGATGATGACATATTACATGGGACGATACATAACTGTCGACGCGAAATGTGGGTGTGCATTAAGCTGTTGGTCCCGGCTGTCATTCGTGGATCTTTGACAGTCGTTACGGGTCGTCAGAAGCCCGAAAGTCTGACAACCAATCTTACCAAGGGGTATCGTATTACCCAGTAACTGGATTGTGGAGGTCAGATAGGCTGTCGCTCCATGTAAAATACTGGTATTCAGCTGCATCCGGTTAGGCTGGAAGCCGACCCCATTATAGTTGGGAAAAGGCTATGCAGATGATGATGACGAAATGTGGGTGTATCTTTTCATATCTGTACATTTCTGCTTTCCCCTTCAGGGAATATATGTAGTCGTGATGATACGTCTGGTTAGTTCTGCGCTGTATTTTCTTTGTTCTTAGCAAAACCTTGTCTAAACTTTAAATTACAAGTTGCCACGCTAAAAAATTATGCTGTATAAACTTTCATTAAAATTACCTAGTGACGATTCCACCTGGAGAATTTCATCTATTAAGGAAAACTAAACTTTTTAATTAATTTGTGGGAGCCGTGTCACAGAGGGGAGAATTTATAATGGTGTCGCCCTGGAGCGACGCACGCGAATATTTTTTGTGTATCATCACGCTGGTATCCCCAAAGGTGTAGGCAGACGTGTAGCACATCCAAATTTTGCTAGTTATGTGAATATGGGACGAGGCTATTGCCAATAACAGACTGGACTGCAGACTACAGAGAAATTTGTGAGGGAAAAACCGATTTTATAATTATTTCGACAGGAATCGAATGTAGGACTTTACGCTCAGCAGTCGAACTTCGTTGGGACGCAAGTTTAGTAGATCCACTACACGGACTCAATACGGGTTGGTGGAGTCACGTGTCTTCGAATTTTTGGTTATAGAAGTCTTCACCGTTTTGAGTGCAGTGGTGATGAAATTAAATGCAGTCAGTTTGGTACCTGAGCGGGTTCGAACGCACGACCTACAACTCGTAATCCGGGGCTGATGATACCACTGAGCCACCACTGCTCTACATAATTTTATTTCAAACAGCAGCCAAAAAACTCTGGAAACCAGTCTTACCAAAGAGTATCGTATTACCCAGTAACTGGACCTTGGAGGTCAGTTACGCAGTCGCTCCGTGTAAAATACCGGTATTCGGCTGCATCTGGTTAGACTGAAAGCCGATCCCAACATAGTTGGGAAAAGACTAGGCAGATTCTGATGATGATCGTAGCCAAAATAAGTGGCTAGGAATTCAAGCTGTGCAGAAGGAATTTTGGATTTTTTTTATTTTTTTTATTTTGGGTTTTTGTAGAAAAACAGCTAGAGAAAACAGGTATTAGATATTTCGTTTAATATCATAATTCTCTTGAAAACACGTCTCATGAAATATTTTCTCAGTACCCAATAAAGCATTGATATTAAGCGGATTACCCACTCTTTCAGGCACGATATTTTCTTATCTTAGATAACGTCTTTACGTCTATTGTGTACTACTCCTAAGAAAATTTGGAAAATACTTTTCTTTATATTTTTCCGTGTGATGGCGTCATTTTGTAAAAAGATTCTGTTGTATTTCTTGTCGCTTGTTTTGTTAGTAAACATTCTGAACGTGTAGGAGTAGATTCCCAGAGAGAATCTATCCAGGTTCTAAGCCGCACAGGTCGATCGATCAGGTTAAGCAACGGTTGTCGCGGTAGTTCTGTGGATGGGTGACCATCTTTACATACCGAGATCCCTCCGTGCCTCGAAAAGCACGTTAAGCCCAAGGGCTTAACGTGCTTAACGTGACAGCCGGGACCAAGGTCCCGGCTGTCATTCGTGGTTCTTTGACAGTCGTTACGGGTAGCCCGAAATCTGACAACCAGTCTTACCAAGGGGTGTCGTATTTATTTATTTCAGGCGACGCAGGCCCGTATTACCTAGTAGCTGGGTTGTGAAGGTCAAATAGGCAGTCGCTCCATGTAAAATATTGGTATTCAGCTGCATCCGATAAGACTATAAGCTGACCCCCAACATAGTTGCGAAAAGGCTAGGCAGGCAGACTGATAAAAATTATCTGATCTATTAAAAAACAGTAGTTAACTCAACCAATTGTTGAAAATAGTACCTAACTAAGGGTAAAATTTTAGCAAAATGTGTTTTTTGGTCAATTTTTAGCTTATCTAATGGTCACTAATGGTTATTTTTTAACTAATAGTTAATAATTTGACCATTAGCAATGATATTATATCATTAGATAAACTAACAAATCATCAAAAAACACATTTTGCAAAAATTTAACTATTAGTTACTATTTTTAACAATTGGTTGAGTTAACTACCGATCAAAACACCGGCCCTGTTCCCGATGTGAACCACTTTTCACTAACTGTTGGTATTAGGTATGTTTGCCAACCTATTACACAAAACACTACCCTCCTTGAGAAAAGGTAAAAAGTTTTTACAGTGATGAGTTTGATTCCCAGGTAGAACATTTAAGCGTTCGATTTTTATGTAACACGATAAAATCCTTCTCGATAAATTGGAAAGGTTTAACTTAAGGGTATAATTTCAGACCAATGGATACCTACTTTGGGCCTACCTTAGATAATCCTCCATAGATTTCACCAAAATAGTTTTATGATACCAATTTGTCGATGAAACTGTAAAGAAACGGGTCAAGTGCGAGTCGGACTCGCGCACCGAGGGTGCCGTAGGTATTAAACTACAAATTTACGGTTTCAGGACTTTTTTCTTTACTTGTGCTACGTGACATTGCTTCTTGCCAAATTCTAGGTCAACGGGAAGTACCCTATAGGTTTTGATTCCCTTGCGAGTGTCAAAATATGCAGCATAAACGTAGCATAAACGCCCGTATCTTTTGATTGCGTTGACTTAGACATTTGATTTTTTCACTACTTGAAGAGATTGCAGCCTTAAGTATTTGATATTAAATTCAACTTGATAACTCCACGCGTTCCTCAGAAAAAGGGTCTTAACAGACGGACAACGAAGTGATCTCTTAAGGGTTCCGTTTTTAATTTTGAGGCACGGAACCCTAATGTTTTAAGTATTGAGCCGTAAAAACACATGCTTTTAACTTGCACAAGTGTATGCAAGTAGCTTGCATGTCATTGTGCTATAACAATTTACATAACATCATCGCGCCTGTACCTAATCCCCAATGGGTTAGGCAGGGGAGTATTTATAGTAAACCCACATTCCGCAAGTTATTTTGAAGTCCCATGTAACAGGGGGAGAGCCTATTGCCATTAACCGGGCACTAATCAGCACCCTAATTGCGTAACACACGATCAATCGGAATCGGTTTCATTTTGACAGTTCAACAACATTCATTGCGTTATTTACGTGTTGAGCAGACAAATTTTTCGAACTTATGAAGCAATGGATTAGCAATTTGCTTCAAAATGATTCTGTTTCCGATTGATTGTGTGTTACGCAATTAGGGTGCATGACTCCGGGATGGTACTGACAAATTCCAGATGGAAAAATCCTATAGGTACCACTTTGCCCGACATGGGAATCAAACCCCCAGGACCTCATGCTCAGCAGTAGCGGTTGAGACCACTAGACCAACTTCTGATTGGTTAATGCTAAAATTTCATGCTAGGTATCTTACCTACTTGCATACTTTTGCGCAAATTACAATCACAGTTACATGCAAAGTTTAAAAAAAAAAAACACTAGTACAGAATTTTAATTATTTTCACAGAATCGGCCCATAATGTTCCCACTGCTGGGACACAGGCCTCCAGGCCATAAATGCCATAATCCACCATGCGGGCCCAGTGCGTATTGGTAGATGTCGCATGTCTTAGAAATGGTTCTAGGACATGCCGGGTTTCTGCACGCTGTTTTCCTTCACCGTTTTGAGAGCAGTGGTGATGAAATAAATAACACAAAGTAAATTCAATTAATTTCGCTTTTGAAATAACTCTCAATCGCAGATATATTGTTCCCAAATGAATTCCGCAAGAATGTTGCGGTTTTCTCAATGAAGCCTTTATTCCTGAAACGTAATTCAACGCTTATTTTAGGGTTGTGGCCGCACAAACCGAGAGTCGGTTAAACCAGTATTGATTATGTTGTGTTCCAGACGCGCCTCGAAGAGATGTCAGCACGAACTGACGGGGTCCGCTAGGGCCGATGTCTGCCATGGCCGCGGGTTGTTCGAAAGAGATACCATGGCCCCTGGCACAGGCAACTGAAGGAACACGGGTGGGTTTTAGTCAGTAAAAGTCTGACACGCCCTTCCGCTCAGCCCAGAACGGGAGAGGTCATTTGATGATTTCCCACCCAAAAAAAAAGGCTTATTCTGGGGTTGTGGCAGCACAAACCGAGAGTCGGTTAAACCATTATTGATTATCTTTATTTAGAGGTGAATAATTATTTTCGATCTAACTTTAAAATAGCTAACGTTTTCATTTAGTAGTATTTGCTTCATTTTACAGGGACTTTTCAGCAAGGTGTGTTTCATATCTCATATTTTATTTCTTAAATAATTTAACTAACTAACTACTTCAATGCCCAATGAGCTCTTCCCTTTCTTTTTCCTTTATATACTTGTACAATGTACATAATACCTATATACATATTTTAGTGTCAGATTATATACTTTAAGTAAGTTTTATGAATATTATCTCCTTTATTTCAATATAAATTATATTTTTTTATTAGAATATAAAAAGTAGTAGCCCATCGGTAACGGGAACAGGGTCCAAGCTACGGCAGTCAGGGCTCCAGAGAGAGGAACCTCCTGACAATGCGAGCCGTGTCCAGGAGTACCGCTTTCTGAATCAAGCCGGGATCAAGCTGGATCAAGATCCAGCTGCCCAACGAGGGCCTCCTCAGGTGTTGGTCGAGGCTCTTGGCTATTAACCCATTGGCTGTCACGACTATCGGCACAATGATTGCTGAGTCCACATGCCACATGTCGACAACCTCGCGAGCCAAGTCAAGATACTTGATTTGTTTATCTTTCCAGGTTTTCACGAGGTTCTCATCATGCAGGACGGTTATGTCAACAATCATTGCGCGCCGGTCTGATCGATTCATCACCACTATATCAGGCTTATTGGCAACAATACTGCCCTGATAACAAAGAATGCAGTAATCGACATTTTTGAGATTTTCACTTTTTTCCAGAAATGGCATCCCAAGAGGTTCATGTACAGACGCCAGCACATCAAGCTACTACAATCTGTCAAATTTCTATAATAGATTTTCAACTTTAGTGCTAAGCTTTAAGGTTCAAGGTTGATTGGGAAAATTTGACAGTTTCGGGTAGCTTGACCTGCTGGCGTCTGTAGGTACATGAAAAAAATATATTTTCATAAAAAAATTAACTCGAAGTATGTTGTTTATGTAATGATTTTCGCCGTACTTGCATCTTGCTCAGATGATATGAAATATGTTTTTTGCGTTTACTCGTAACCGACATTTTGCGATTACTGCATTCTTAGTTATGACGGCAGAATAGTCCTGTCAGTGATGATTATTAATATTATAAATAACGAATATTTACTGTTGATTCCGAAAAACATCCGAGTCTATCTACTTTATGTCTTGTAGAAATGATATCTACAATCTATACATACTAAAACAATCTCCACAGAGAGAATGAAAATGTAACAGCTTCTTTGTGTTAGAGGTCAAGAAGAATACATGTTGATCTTAAGAGTTCATAATAAAATGTACCTCAGTTAGCATAACCATCCGTATTCTGTAAAGAAACTGCCCATTTTGGTAAAATTTTAACTGAACATGTCTTATATATTTATTTATTTATCCTCACACTGGAACGCCATAGGGCAATTACACCAACGGAGCAAAAAATCCATCCATCCTGTGCGCGGTGGACATCGAACGAGTGTTGTGTGTGTGTGCTGTGTTCATGTGTTCATTTGTCAGTTACAATCCTAACCTGTCTTGCCAGTGCTTCGTGCAGCTGTTTTCAAATTAAGCGTTTTATTTGTCCAGTTTCTGTTTACAAAGTATGTTCTTCTAGTTTGCGTAAAGTTCTGTTATTCTGCAAAAGCGAACATTTTCGTCTGTGTAGGAGAAAGTTTCAATTTAAATCTAGTGAGTTTTCTACTGAGAGCTTTTAGTTTTCCGATAAACGTACGAAAGTCGATATTTCCGTGTTTTATGTTCGATGGTTTGGTTTCCGCTCTTAGTCCTTCAGGTGGACCTCTGTGCGTGGACCATGGCGGCCATCATCTGCCGAGGCTTGTCTGACCGGATGGAGCTGAATACCAGTATTTAACATGGAGCCTTTTGTATGGATGCATTTTGTATTTTGCATGGAGCAGTACTGGGTTGTGGAGGTCAGATAGGCAGTCATCTGACCTCCACAACCCAGTTACTGGGTAATACGATACCCCTTGGTAAGACCGGTTGTCAGACTTTCAGTAATCTGACGACCCGTATCGACTGTTGCCGTTGGTCCCGGCTGTCATTCGATGATCTTTGTCATCGAATGACAGCCGGGACCAACGGCTTAACGTGCTTTCCGAGGCACGAAGGGTCTTGGTATGTAAAGATGGTCACCCATCCACGCACCAACCGCGGCAAGCGTAGCTTAACCTGATCGATCGACCCGTGCGGCTGTTATTACTTAGCCACAAGCCCCTCTGGGCCATGGCGGTGGTTATTCGAACGAAAACCAGCTAGATCCAAGAACCAAAAATTCGAAGACATAAATTATAATAAAATTGTTAAAAAACACAGAGCAAGTCTCTGTTCCCATAAAACTTCACTTTTAAGAATAAAACCAGTATATTCTTACGTACAATACGTAATCAGTACATACCTCTGTGGACCACAACCACCAACCTTCGAATTTCGGCTTGCGGTTGCGGCTCACGCTGCTCTATATTTCATCTCTCTGATTTTGAACGATCGACTAGCGCATTAACTACAGTCCTCACAGTTTTTTTTTTATTTTTTTTTTATTTTGCATCACCGTCAACGTTACAATGATCTTTATTATCATTTTAATAAGGTGGCTCTTACGTTGCTACTGTCAGAGGTAAATTAACTGTGAACGGACTGGCGGTAGATACCTGTAAAGTTCACTTGGTACCTTTTTTTTTTTTTTCAGGATGGGAAATCATCAAATGACCCCTCCCGCTCTGGGTGGAGCGGAAGGGAGTGTCAGACTCTTACTGACTAAAACCCACCCGTGTTCCTTCCTTAGCCCTTTATGTTCCAGGGCAGCGGTAACCCTTTCGGACGTTACCGCTACCCTCACTTGGTACCTCACTCAAGTAACCGTATACAATTAGTACAGCTATTTGACAGGTTTTGAGATACCAGTCAGTTATTTTCCTTGAGGTGTATTATTTTCCTCTAACCAAATAATTTTTCATTTTTATAACGTTAATTAATTTTGATTGTCAAAACGGTGCATTCTGTCATGGCAGCTAGTGACTTCAAGATTTTCACTCTGTCAAATAAGCGGGTTTTTTTACAGCGATGCTCGCACACAAATTCATTCTGTCGGAATCAATGGTCGGAATAATATTTATATTCGGTAGTCTTGATTAACTACGTTTATACTTAATATTTAAAGCATACAAATCATATTTTGTGTTTATGTCTACTTTGACAGTTGTAGGTAGATTTAATATATTATTGTTACGAGCTTCGGGTTCGTGACAATAAAAATGCCGATAAAAATCACCCAAAAGTTACACTTTAATTAATCAACACTAACAACAATTCAAAACACACTAATTATAAAACACAATCGCTCTTAAGTCGCACTTGAAGATCGCTTTCGATGTATTCACTCGTGTCGCAAAACCAAGTCTGACTGCTCGCGGCTATTCCCGGCCTTATATAGTGCCGCAGATAGTTCCAGAACCTTCTATTGTAGAACCGTCTAGAATGTTCGAGTACATACCGGCCCCGACTGACTAGATGTCGATAGTTCTAGTAAGTTCTAACTTCGTCATATCTACTCGTCAATAGATGGCGCTAACGGATGGCGAGACTATTAGTTCTACTATTCCATAATAGATGGCGCCAGTTAGTTCTGCCAATCCACAATAGATGTCGCCAGTGGTAACTAATGTCACCGTGTATCAGGCATTAATTGGGGCGCGTAACACTGCCCCCTCCTAAGACATGCTCGTCCCGAGCATTATCAGCTCCATAATAACGCGCCAGTCGATCCACATGGACGATCTTAGGAGTACCTCTTGCACCTTTCCGTATCCGGTAGGTTACGTCATTGATCTTTGTCACAATCCGGTACGGTCCATCCCATTTAGCTTGAAGCTTAGGAGATTTCCCCTTGCTGCGGACTGGATTGTGCAACCACACTAGTGAACCTTCGTCGAACCCTTTACTGTTCATTTTGCGGTCATAACGGGTTTTCATCTTTTCAGACATTTGCTGGCCCGATTGTCTGACGTGCTCACAAATGTCATTCATTTTGTTCCGCAAGTTATTCGCGTAATCCGTTATACTGCATGGGGCATCAGGTGGTATTCCGGTGATCAGGTCTGCAGGCAGCCGTAATTCTCTTCCAAAGTTTGCGAAAGCTGGTGTCACCGATGTACTTTCGTGAACAGCGCTTCGATATGACAACAAAAACGGTTGTATGTGCTTGTCCCAATCTCGTTGCCGATTTTCCACAACTTTTGCTAGGTACCTCTCCAATGTCTGATTAAATCGTTCCACCATTCCATCCGATTGTGGGTGGTAAGAAGTTGTTCTTGTTTTATGAGTACCCATGACTCGACAAGTTTCCTGGAATATTTGGGACTCAAAATTCCTTCCTTGATCACTGTGAATCTCTAGTGGAACTCCAAAACGACAGAAGACTTCATAAACTAATTTATCTGCAACTGTCGAAGCTTCTTGATTTGGAATGGCGAAGACTTCCGGCCACTTAGTGAAGTAATCCATCACAACCATGAAATACTTGTTACCACTTTCACTTTCCGGAAATGGCCCCGCAACATCGAGGGCTATCCTCTCCCATGGTGCGCCAACATTGTACAATTTTAATGCACCTCTACTACGAGTCTGAGGTCCCTTTACAGCTGCACAACTTGTACATTTGCGACACCAGTCCTCGACATCGTCCCGACAGTGGACCCAGTAAAACCGTTCTCGTATCTTCAGTAGAGTCCGTTTTACTCCCAGATGACCTCCTGAACATCCATTATGGTACAGCTGTAGAACATCCGGTACTTGAGCTTTAGGGACAATCATTTGCAAATGACAGCTATCTCCCCGAGCATTTTCCCATTTTCGGCACAGGACTCCATCCTGAATCACCAAGCTGTCCCATTGGGCCCAATAGCTTTTCGTGATCGAACTCATCGCTGAGACGTCGCTCCACTTGGGCTTAGGAGCTCTGGCCTTCATCCACTCCAGAATCGGCTTGATGTCTGAATCTTCCTGCTGTGCACGTTGTAGGCTTTCCTTCCACTCGATGCTGAGGTCTGTCTTGAGCATCCTCACAGGTACGACTTCTTTACTCTCTTGCCTAGTACAATGCTTGCAGTCTTCAGGACAAGGTCTTCTTGACAATGCATCTGCGTTGCCATGAAATTTTCCGCTGCGATGTTCGACCACGAAGTCGTATTCCTGCAGAAGTTCAATCCATCTCGCAACTTGTCCTTCTGGATTTTTGAACTGCAATAGCCATTTCAGTGCAGCATGGTCGGTTCGTAACTGGAATTTCCGACCCAGAAGATATTTGCTAAAGTGCTGCAATGACTTTACCACAGCAAGCAGTTCTCGTCTCGTAACACAATAGTTCCTTTCAGGTTTCGACAATGACTTGCTGAAGTACGCTATCACAAATTCTTGATCGCCATTCCGCTGGGACAACACACCGCCAAGTCCTATGTCGCTTGCGTCTGTGTCAACTATAAATTCCTTGCCCGCATCAGGGTACCCCAAAATAGGCGTTTTGCACAGACGGTCCTTTAGCTCCTGGAATGCGATGTCGCAACTTCCATCCCAGCTGAAATGTCGCTTCTCCTCGGTTAGCTTATGCAGGGGTTTGGCTATATCTGCAAAGTTCTTGACAAATCGCCGATAGTAGGAGCACAAACCCAGAAATGCTCTGACCTGCGTCTTGTCTTTTGGAATTGGCCAATCCTTGACAGCGGCGATTTTCTCCGGATCCGTGCGGATACCTTCTTCAGACACTACATATCCCAAAAAGCTAACTTGCCGTTTGAATAGTGAACACTTCTTTGGACTTAACTTGAGGTTGGCACTCTGGATCTTCATGAGCACGCGTTCCAGGTTTTGAAGATGTTCTTCAAACGTACGGCCTACGATGATGATGTCATCCAAGTAGACCAGACAGGCATCGCCAATTAGCCCGGTAAGTACAAGTTCCATCAACCTTTCAAACGTTGCCGGAGCATTGCACAATCCAAACGGCATAACTTTAAATTGCCACAGACCCTTTCCTGTCGAGAATGCAGTTTTCTCCTTGTCCTTAGGATCAATTTCAACTTGCCAGTAGCCACTTTTCAGGTCCAGCGTGCTAAACCACTTTACGCCAGTAAGCATGTCCAGCGTGTCATCGATTCTTGGCAAAGGATAGCTGTCCTTCTTGGTGACGTCGTTCAAACGACGATAGTCAACACAAAACCTTATGCTGCCGTCCTTCTTTCTTACCAGCACTACAGGTGAACACCATGGACTAGATGAAGGTTCAATAACACCATCCTTCACCATCCCCTCAATCATGGTTTCCACTTCCTTTTCACGTGCAACCGGCAATCTCCTTGGCCGCTGACGGATAGGCAATTCATCTCCTGTGTTTATTTTGTGTTGAACTAAGCCAGTCCTGCCGATGTCAGCATCGTTTGACGAGAAAACATCGGCATACTTGAGTAACATTTTCTTCGCCTTGACCATTTCATTTTGGGACAGAGCGCTGCGGCAGTCTTCTAAAAGTGTGGTAACTCTTGTTTGTGCATCCTTGCTGAGGGTCCCAGTCGATAGATGTTGGCATCGACGCAACCAATCCACTTCCTCGCAAGTACCAACTAGTGTGCCTTTTTCTATAATCTGTTCCTGATCACAAAGGTTCAGCACACGTACCCCTGAGATGTCGGTGGCTCTGACCAAAGTTCGTGCCACTTTCCATGGAAGGTCATCGTCTACCCTTTCCACGAGTACACAACGTTGAGTTTTCCCAGGATTCCGAGGAAGACTAACCGGCACAATCGTTTCCGATCTCGGCGGAAGAACAATCTTCTGAAGGCTGTACACGTTCCC
The DNA here is from genome assembly GCA_951799955.1 of Apamea anceps. Classification (NCBI taxonomy): domain Eukaryota; kingdom Metazoa; phylum Arthropoda; class Insecta; order Lepidoptera; family Noctuidae; genus Apamea; species Apamea anceps. Next base: position 5,801,658 of record OX637528.1, read on the forward strand.
TGGTAACGCCCCTTCCACGAAAAGTTCCTCTTGTCCACATTTCAAAACACCTTGCTTGACGTCAATTTCGCAACAATTCTTCCTCATAAAGTCAAGGCCCAGGATGCAATCGTCCATTATATCAGCCACGATGACATTATGCAGGTAGATTCTGTTGCCTAGCTTCAACCCTATCTTCTTCTCTCCATGGACGGGTATGCGCTGACCGGTGGCTGTTACCAAATTAATGTGTTCTCGGTTGTATGCGGAGTCCCCAAGGGACCGTCTTATCAGTTGGGAACTGACGACCGTGCGAGAGGCTCCAGTATCTATGGTCAGCTTACACGGCGTTCCGTTGACCTCGCCCTTGATGATTAGGCTGTTCCCGTCTTGGGTTTGTGTGATCGAAACCCTTGGGGCTCTTTGAACATCAGCCAGCACCCGCCCCGCAGTCCTGGCTATTACTCGTTTCCCTGCTGCTGGTTCTGGGCGGTGCTATTAGCTGCACTGCCCTCTGGAGATCGGCCGTCTTCTCTTTCTGCAGTTCGCTTGGGGCAACTGGATCGAAGGTGGCCCTTTTCCCCACAGCCGTAGCACCTAGGGCTGTACCCTTTACTGCGGTCGCGAACTGTAGCCGCTGCAACCTCCCTGACCCGATGGGAACGATGATCCTGTCGCACGGCTTCCACCTCCAGTGCATGGGCCAAGGCGTCCTTAAGCGTCCCGTGGTGCCCGAGCCTCACAGCAGCTCTAACTTCAAGGTCGCGGATGCCGTCGATGAATGCCTGCACCAGGTTCCCATCAATAAGCGCAGGTACGGACTGGTAAGCTTTACGCACCAGCTTCTCCACTTCAAGGGCCCACTGCTGCAGGTTTTCATTACTGCGTTGCACGCGATCCTTGAGCTGCGCACGAAACACGTGTTCCAGGTGAGCATCGCCATACCGAGCCTCCAATGCCTCAAGGAGCTGCTCGTAAGTCACTTCCTTACCGAGAGCTTCCAGAACAGTTAAGGCCTGGTCGCGCAGGCCTAGGGTGAGGGCAGTCATAGCCTGACTATTATTCCAACCATTCGCCTTTATGACAGCCTCAAACTGGATTTTGTAGGCCGACCAGGAAGAAGTTCCGTCGAACGGTGGCACTTTGAATCCACGCAGCGAAGGTGTTGTAGCTACGGGAGCTGCGATTCCATCCCCAAGATTAAGATAATCCAGCGTTTTCTTTACGTCAGCCATCACGGTTTTCTTCACGTCAGCCACCACGTTGTCAACCCGATTACTCACTTGGTCGATCCGGATTTCAGCTTCCGACAGGCGGTCGTCATGTTGAGCAACCTTATCCTTCACCTCCTTCATGTCCTTCCCTAAGGTAGCGTGAAGGTCCTTCATAAGGATCATCTGCTCTTCCTGGCGGCGCGCTTGCTCCTCCTTATCACGTTGGAGCTGTTCTTCCAACCGGCGAGCCTGTTCCTCCTGTCGGCGACCCTGTTCCTCCCTGTCACGCAGCAGCTGTTCTTCAAACCGACGGGCCTGTTCCTCCTTGTCCCGCTGGAGCTGTTCTTCCAACCGACGAGCCTGTTCCTCCTGTCGGCGAGCCTGTTCCTCCTTGTCCCGCTGGAGCTGTTCTTCCAACCGACGAGCCTGTTCCTCCTGTCGGCGAGCCTGCTCCTGCAGCATCATCATCAGAGCAGCAAAGTCTGGTGCTGATGATGCTGGAGCTGCTGCGGACGGGTCGGCCTCCGTGGTTGGTAGCTGGCCCTCCGACCTCTGCGGCGCAGCTCCACCAAAACGCCTCTGGTCCGTCTCCTGTTGGCGTTGACTCCGGGTACGGATACCCTCCGTGTCGTCCTTAGGTAAAATCGGCATGATTTTAATCCTTGCTTCTGACACCAATTGTTACGAGCTTCGGGTTCGTGACAATAAAAATGCCGATAAAAATCACCCAAAAGTTACACTTTAATTAATCAACACTAACAACAATTCAAAACACACTAATTATAAAACACAATCGCTCTTAAGTCGCACTTGAAGATCGCTTTCGATGTATTCACTCGTGTCGCAAAACCAAGTCTGACTGCTCGCGGCTATTCCCGGCCTTATATAGTGCCGCAGATAGTTCCAGAACCTTCTATTGTAGAACCGTCTAGAATGTTCGAGTACATACCGGCCCCGACTGACTAGATGTCGATAGTTCTAGTAAGTTCTAACTTCGTCATATCTACTCGTCAATAGATGGCGCTAACGGATGGCGAGACTATTAGTTCTACTATTCCATAATAGATGGCGCCAGTTAGTTCTGCCAATCCACAATAGATGTCGCCAGTGGTAACTAATGTCACCGTGTATCAGGCATTAATTGGGGCGCGTAACATTATTATAAACAATTATTTACGAAATTAAATAGGTTTTTTTTATATTTTTAGCTCACAACCATTCTATATTACACAGTTTACAAGTAATTCTTCTTACTGTCATCTATTTGAAAGCAAACTCGTTTGTTTTAAAAGTATATCTTCGCGGATTCACAACGAGACACTGTTCGAATTTCGAAGTGCCGTTTAGACTTTTAGAGATTTTGTTGTGACGGCATCTTTTAATTATTTTAGCAAAGCTTATCTATAAATCTCATTCTACCCGCAAACAAAATAAATAAATATATTAAACCTCCGTCGATATACATCACGCTTCGATTTTCCACGTGCTGACAAATTAACATCGTAATCAAAACGACATGGTGGGGTGAAAGTAATAAATAAATGTCGGAAAACATCTGATACAGCCCGTTTATTCCAACATCCTGTATCCATTGAATTATTGATAAGGGAGACCGTGAAAGCCTTTTAAAAACTGCCTTCTGACGTCATCAAAAATTTAAAAGGGAAAAGGGATTTTAAATTCTGAATTGTTTTGAATTGGCTTGATACGATTTTCTGGTGTTGATCGGATTCGGACTTAAATGCTTTAATTGTAAGATCCATTCAGATATACATTTTACATTTAATAACTGTCTGTAATAATGAAAGTACCTGAAGGCCAATTCTCGTAATTTAAAACGTTCAAAATCTATAGTCACAGTCTCATCTCGGCGACAAACAGTTGTCAAAAATGTAGGGAAACTAGAGGTATTTTTGACAAATTGGGACTGAAATCAGACTGTGAACGGTCTTAAATTTTACATTCTACTTCCTACTAATATTTGTTATAGATATGTAAATTATAGCTGTTATAGATATGTAATTTGTGTCTATAATTATTTGTTTATTGACTAATTACAATAAATTCTATGAACTTGTATAATCAAAAGTAGTTGTATTGACTTCATGTCATTGGCCGAGACTTTGACAGTTATCGACAAGTCGTCGATAACTGTCAAAGTCGAGCTTGTGATTGGTCATCGAAGACGCCCAATCATAAACAAGTAAAACGGCGGGAATTAAAAAAGTAGTCAGCGGGCATTTTAGTGATGATGCCCGCTAGGCCCGGCATTCGTGCTTGAACATCGGTGCTAGTCACTTGTAAAGAACGACCCATAATCAAAACTGTATTGCTGTAATTATATCTAGTAATAAAGCTGATCTTTAAAATTTCTGCAGTGTTTTATATCCAAAATCCTCACTTCTGAGTGTTGAACCAGTACGTTCACATATTATAAATGCGAAACTTTGTAAGGATGGATGGATGGATAGATGGATGGATGGGTGGATGTTTGTTACTCTTTCACGCAAAAACTACTGAACTGATTTAAATAAAATTTGGCACACAGATAGTTTATAACTAGGATTAACACATAGTATACTTTTTATCCCGAAATTCCCACAGGATCGAAAATGCGGGTGAAACCGCGGGGCGCAGCTAGTTCTTAATTAAAATAAAATTTGTATAAATATTAGATTACGTTATAAAATAAGAATAGTGTCCATTAGCACTCAATTTTTACGTAAATTTTCACGTTAAGTAATAAGTTTAAGCTAAATTGCATAGTCTATTGTAATACATTTTATTAAAAACTTTGCTAGTTTTGTTAATACAAGAGAAAAAAAAAACTTTAGTTACAGTCCTCTAAAAAACCGTTACTGAGCAAAAATGGAAGAGAATTGAATAAATCCTAGTTACCTACTTCAAGAAGCTGTAACAGGTTATATTATTATAGAGTATTTCATAAGATTATGGCAGCTAACCACCTTATAAATGAAATCATCAGGCGAAGCGTGGCTTATACTAACGTTACCTGACGGGTAGCTTACAGTAACGTTTAGAGAAAATTGTGTCGTAGGATCAGTTAGCGTCAAAAGTATTACGATGAATACACAGGAAGGTAGTCATCGAAGCGTAAACTGTATTTGATTCGGAACCGTCGAAAAATTTCAACGCAGGGTCCGCTAAAATTTTTCGACAACTATTAAAAAAAATGCTGTTCCCTACGCTTTGACAGCGTAAGTATTGCACTTTTCTACGAAACCGCTGATTTTCCTTTTGATAACCGACGAAAAATGTATCTAAAATCATGGTTACAGTTTGCGCGGCGATGTCCCTGCCACCCTGTAAAGGCATGAGGTTTTTTTAAGGCATATTTGTATCCAAGAGGTGTAGCGAATTTATGCGAGCACGTGGCGCTGGATTTGTGGACATTGGTCGTGCAAAAACCTGTGGTTAAGTAAATGTAGTGGCAAAGTGATTAAACCTGGTTTCGTGACTAAATAAGTATTTTGCGGGTCGCGTTTTCCTGTCCTCGGGATTCAGGACAAATCAAGAGTTATGGTTTTGTGGAGCATAATCAGCCTATAATGTTCCCACTGCTGGGACACAGGGCTCATCTCCTCGAGTTCGGCTGTAATTTTTCACGCGGGCCCAGTTCGGGTTGCTATATAATAATAATAATAATAATAATAATAGTATTTATTCGTATCAACAATACAGCTATCAACAATACGCCACATGTCACATGTCTTCAACACAATATGTCACATGTCTTCGAATTTTTCGCTGTAGGACATGCTGATTTCCTTAACATGTTTTCCTTCAGCGTTTTGAGGAGCAGTGGTGATGAACTTATTTAGCCTGCCAGAATTCGAAGTCGAGACTTTTACCATTGGGCCACCATTGCTTATGCGTATATTCACAGGAATCTAAAGTTAAAAGAAGTCAACTCGTGCAATGATCCAAGCAAAATAACAATAATTTACCAATTTTTATCAGTGCATATTTTTATACTAAGTATTTTTGTAACAGCGTGTAAAAGTCTAAAGTTTATTTTACCATTTTAAATTACAGAATAAAGCATAAAAAAGTCATATTATTTAAAAACTAATCAAAAGTGACAACAAAAAAACAAGTGAAGTGATCATCCAATATAGTAGTATTTAACAATTTTTGTGCCTAAAAATTATGTAAGAAGATAGTGCTAAATGTCTGAGGGGCCGTCTCGACTACCGTCTGCGCTGACCCCAAAATGCAAGCCGCACGAGATGTGGGCCGCGATGACGAGGTCCATTGAAATACTGGTCGCTTTCTTCGAGTATTATGCACAGAGGTAAGATTAGTACTAAGTTTTTTTGGTAGTTATACATATACAGGAAGGCATCGACGCGCAAACTATAACCATGGATTCAGCACATGAGCTTAGACCCCATAGCGTTGAAATTTTTCGTAGGTTATCAGAAAAAAAAAAATCTTCTGTTTCATAGAAAACTGCAATACCTACGCGGTCAAAATGTGTGGAACAGTAATATTTTTTTTTTAATAACTGACGAAAAATTTTGACGCTGAGGGGTCTAAACTCATGTGCTGAATCCATGGTTACAGTTTGCGCGTCGATCTCCCTGCCACCCTGTATACATCGCATCGCATCCCCTTAGGATGCGATAAGATACCCCACGAAATTTAAATTTTCTTACGTTATTTGCAATTTGCAGGTTTTATGTTGACCAAAGTATGATTCCTGACCGTAACAAATAGATTGAAAGTATTTACAAAATTATAATAATTAAAGTAATTAATTAGGTAATTGAAAGCCGAGAAAGATAAACGAATCAAGTTTCTTGACTTGGCTCGCGAGGTGGTCGACATGTGGCATGTGGACTCAGCAATCATTGTGCCGGTAGTCGTGACAGCCAATGGGTTTACGAAAACTATAGCGTTTACCAAAAAAAACAAGTGAAGAGCACTCAGTGATCATCCAATACTTCAAACTATTTAACGGTAGTCGAGACGGCCCCTCAGATATTTTTAGCTAAATGTCTGAGGGGCTGTATCGACTACCATCAGCGCTGACCCCAAAATGCAAACCGCACAAGATGTCGCGTGCCGCGATGACGAGATCTATTAAAGTACTGGTCGCTTTCTTCGAGTATTATGCGCAGAGGTAAGATTAGTGCTAAGTTTTTTTTAAAGTTATGTTATGTACTTAAGGGGGATATGAAAAGGCTGGACAACTCCCTGTCCTCCGCCTTTCGCATCCAGCCTGTCCCAGTCACCTCCTAAAGGTCGTCTGTCCATCTAGCTGGGGGGCGTCCCACACTAGGTACGCTTGCCGATACGCGGTCTCTACTACAGGACTCGTCTGCTCCACCGACCATCGGTCCTTCGACAAATATGGCCAGCTCACTGCCACTTAGTCTGCAAGCTATGTTGGTAATTCCGGTTCTTTTCCGGACAATTTAATTCCAGATTTTATTCTTCAAAGAGACTCCGAGCATAGCTCGCTCCATAGCACGCTGAGCGACCTTGAATTTTTGGACCAGCCCGACCGTCAGTGTCCGTCCATGTTTCGGCGCCATATGTCATGCCGGCCGAACGGTAATACTAAATAATTTATTAATAAGTAAATAAGTTGTCAACTTTCTATTATTGGCTGGTTGTTATTAGGATTATGAAAACCAAAAACAGTTTTTCGCCCTTTCAATGGGCCTAGCACGAATGAGCGGAGTAAACATAACGTAAATTCGAACGATTTCAAGAAACCTACTCGTTTCGGACATATTATTTACTTAGTTCCAAGGCCTTTGAAAAAAAGAAGGATTTATTTTTTTATTTATTGTGACTCGTACAGGATCATAAATTAAACTAAACACAGTTAAAAATAAAAATAAAACAAATTATATAAAAAAAAGTAACAAATGGAAAAATTAAACAGAAAATTCTATACGAGGCCAAAAGGCTTTGGTTTTCAGTTTTCCACTTTTTGGCACAATGGCAGTTTAATTGCACAGTAAATATTATAATCTATTTAGTCCTTACCTTGCTACTATTCAATATTAGTATTGAATACAGTAGGATATTAGTATTGAATGTCTTGCCTTTATATGTAGGATTTTTTATAAACCTCAATTGTATAGTGTACCGAGTTGCATTTCCGACTAAAAAATCGTTTGAATTTACGATATGTTTAGTTACGTAGCGTGTTCATGGTAGATCTCTGAACCTCCGTGAACTATTTCAAAATCCCTTAAATTCAATTCAACTTACCCTTACATTTCAACTTACTCCATTAAAGATACACTTAAACCCATAACATAGCCAGACAGAAGACAGATCGTATTTTACCACCCTTTAGATAAACACGGTCATAATTCCACAGAACTTGTTATTATCTTGGTAGCGAGCGAATCAACATTGTTATACTGTCGAGAGTAAACATACTCAGAGTCTCATTGTTTTAATACGAAGCTTTACCTGTAGAGTTCAGTTTACTTAAGGAGTGCAAAGTGTGTTTCAGGCTTTATAACAAAAGAAAGAACAGACGTTTCGTAGAACTTTAAAAAAAAACAAACTAGTCTTTGAAAAATTGTAGTGTCATTCTCTAAACATCACTTCGAAATTCGAACGGTGTCTCGTTGTGAATTCGCGATGATTTTCTATTAAAAACAAATGAGTTCGCTTTCGAATTGTGTGCGCTCGCTTGAGTGAGGTTCCAAGTGAACTTTACGGAATAGCAACATAGTTAAATTTGTCACTATTACAACTAAACTACGGGCATGAGTTTGGTTACAGACTTGTCAAACGTTCCTCTGAGTGATGTCCTATACTTGTGACATTCCTGTTTTATGCAGCCGCGCGTATGACCTTCACGACCCGTAGGGAAATCAGTTACGCAATATGTTAGCATTATGCAATACAGGTGTGGTGGGTATAAATCCTTTTGACATTTTTTACGACGTCAATAAGGAAGCATAGGGAGTGACTTTTTTGGTAGACAAGTGGTGATGTAGTGGGTAGCGGGATCGTCCGAAAGGGTTACCGCTGCCCTGGAACATAAAGGGCTAAGGAAGGAATACGGGTGGGTTTTAGTCAGTAAGAGTCTGACACTCCCTCCTGCTCCACCCAGAGCGGGAGGAGTCATTTGATGATTTCCCATCCTCAAAAAAAAAAAAAAAGTGTTGATGTAGGATCTTACGTCAAATAGGTATGCCCCTATTGATTGATCATGAAACCTTGACATTTGAGGCAAATTCTTACTTAAAGAGTTGTCATAATCATTGTAAATATTATAATTCTGTAAATGCGACTTACGATTTGTAGGTCGTGGGTTCGAACCCAAGCAAGCACTTTATTTTGTGTAAACTATTAAATCACCACTGCTCTCATAATGGTGAAGGAAAACATCGTGAGGAAACCGAGAACCAAAAATTCGAAGAGATGTGCCATCTACCAACCCGCACTGGGGTCACGTGGTGGATTACGACCCACTCCCTCTCACAGAGAGGAGGCCTGTGTCCCAGCAGTGGGAACATTATAGGCTGATTATTTTTATGCTGTAAATACATGTTTGTTAATCATATTTTGATCAACATACAATATGACACTATGAGGGGCCCGTGGCTAACTAATAACAGCCGAACAGGTCGATCGGTCAGGTTAAGCTACGCTTGCCGTGGTTGGTCTGTGGATGGGTGACCATCTTTACATACCGAGACCCCTCCGTGCCTCGGAAAGCACGTTAAGCCGTTGGTCCCGGCTGTCATTCGTGGATCTTTGACAGTCGTTACGGGTAGTCAGAAGCCCGAAAGTCTGACAACCAGTCTTACCAAGGGGTATCGTATTACCCAGTAACTGGGTTGTGGAGGTCAGATAGGCAGTCGCTCCATGTAAAATACTGGTATTCAGCTGTATCCGGTTAGACTGGAAGCCGACCCCAACATAGTTGGGAAAAAGGCTAGGCAGATGATGATACATTATGACACTATCCGACTAGCCGACCCCAACATAGTTGGGAAAAGTCGAGGCAGATGATGATACAAAATGAGACTGACTTCTAAATTGCAAAAACCGTAAGAAAAAATAAATTCGCCGCCTACCTTAGGTAGCCAGCGAAATATATATGTATTTGTCTTTTTTTGTAAAACTAAAGAACTAACTAAGTTAGTAAGTTATTAACTATTATTTTTCTAAATTCTTACCGCATTGATTATTCAAAGTACATTAACATTAAAATGTAAGCACTAACCAAGGGTTGGAGACCTGGTGACCTGAAATACATACCTCAAGTCTAGTTTAGGCACCAGTCTCCCACAGTATAATTATTTCTGTTACGTATTTTGTACCGATACCTCTCTAATGATAATAATAATAATTGATACGGCTCGCATTGTGAGGAGGTTTCTGTCTCTGGAGCCCTAACCACCGGTAGCTTGGACCCTGCTCCCGACACCGGTGGATCACTATTTTTTTATATTTTTAAATGTTTTTTTTTTATAATAATATTTAAAAATGTAATAAAATAAGAAAATTAAATGAATAAACGACATAATAATAATAAAAATAATTTATTATTATTAAAATGATTATTATTAAGTAAGTGGTTGCTAAGCAAAGAAACACCAACTCATTTCCAGTTACACATCTCTATACTAACATTATAAAGATGTTTTTTTTTGTGTGTTCTCGTTATAACGTATCTGCGATTGGCTTCCTAGCCATAATCAAATGGGGTCTTCGTGTGAGATTATTTTTGTGGTGTTCCATTGAACATCCACATTATGTGGTTCAGCACTAAACTAATAAAAAAAAAACCTCGTGAAAGCCGAGAAAGATAAACAAATCAAGTATCTTGACTTGGCTCGCGAGGTTGTCGACATGTGGGATGTGGACTCAACGATCCTTGTGCCGATAGGCGTGACAGCAAATGACTTAATAGCCAAGAGCCTCGACCAACACCTGAGGAGGCTCTCGTTTGGCAGCTGGATCAAGGGCTTGATTCAGAAAGCGGTACCTACTTCTGGACACGGCTCGCATTTTCAGGAGGTTCCTCTCTCTGGAGCCCTGACCACCGGTAGCTTGGACCCTGTTCCCGATACCGGTGGGCTACTATTTTTTTATATTTTGAAATGTTTTTATTTTTTTTATATTCTAATATTTAAAAATATAATTGGTATGTTTACTTTAAATAATAAATTTACTGACAGAAAAAAAACACATTTAAGGTTATTAACTTTAACTTTTCATTGTCTCTGGTCCAAGTTCAGGATTTGCCATCTCTTTAGGCGCATCATATCCCCTTGTGTGTTTAGAAGGTTCTTGGCCTCAATATTGCTGTGCTTCTTCAGTCTCTGTTTACATGTTTTGCATTTTACGCATAGTTCTTCTTTTACTGTTGGTATTTTTAAGTGCTCGTGTATTTCTGTGTTTCTGGCAAACCAGAGTGCGCTCGAGATTGTTTTTAGAGCTAGGTTTTGGAACCTTTGTAAGATTTCGATATTGGAGTTACTAGCCGATCCCCAGAGTTCTATTCCGTAAGACCTGATTGGTTTTACTATGACTTTGTAGACAAGTATTTTGTTACTAAGAGATAACCTTGATTGTTTTCCCAAGAGCCAGGAAAGACTTATAAAGAGGTAAAATGTTTGTTTGTATGTAGGGCGTAATCTCTGGAACTGCCAGTCCGATTTGACAAATTCTTTTGCATTTGATAGCAAAATTCTTGCGGAAGGTTATAAACTATTTCACATCACGCAAGGACCGTTAGGAGACGGGCAAAAAGTCGGAAAGAACGCTACGCGAAAACGAAGCAATAAGCGCGGACAGGCGATGCGATGCGATGCAACGAGGTGTATCGAGGAACAAGAAATTTCACGCAGACGAAGAAGCTAATTTAAAATAAAACACTTAATAGTAACTATCCACAAGCACACCCATTTAGCGCACAAACGGAAAATTCATAACCCAATTATTATGAAATACCACCAGTTATTAACGAAATACTATGCTATTATATTTCCACAGAATAAAACCATTATATGTACAATAAGCTTCTTATTCTAAAACCTGATTTATGTGTTAACTTTAAAACTAGACTTAAAATCCAGTTCAAAAGTTAGGCCGCAGACTGGAAACTCCGTCCGTGTGAAAAATCCATTAAATGGATTCGGGTGTAGTAGAATAAGGCCGCTTGTCCATTGTAGCTGAGAATCGAAATCCATAAATTTTAGGTCTCCGTTCTGCGTCAGTGGACATGGCTACAGTGGAGTGGAGATCGGAGTAATGGCAGTGGTCAGTTTTTTTTATCTAATCAAAATGGATCGCCAACGTCTGCTAAGCAATTCGTATAGTAAAAAAAGAAAGAAAGAAAATACATTTATTTGCGGTAAACATGACGCAGGGAAAGAACGGAAAAAAGAACTATTTGGGGGAAATATGCGTCACATGCACGCAAAACGGTAATCGCTCAGTATAATGCTACGACCCTATGTGAGATGGGACCCCAGCGCTGCTAAACTACTACTTGGTATGTAAATAACAGTGTCAGGAAGTTTTTTACCATCATCAATATACACAAAGCAGAAGCCCAATTCTCGTAATTTAAAACGTTAAAAATCTAGTCGCAATCTCATCTCGGCGACAAACAAATGTCAAAAACTTGTCAAAATGTAGGGAAATTCGACGTATTTTTTGACAGATTGAGACTGAGATCAGACTGTAAACGTTCTTAAAATTACGACAATTGCCCCTCAGATTAGATGCATACGTGTATTATTGAAGCTCCTAATTCAAAAACCACAGAAGTAAAGTTAATAAAATTTATATGGGGCCACGCAAGTTTCTTCTACCGTCAACAAAAGAGATAAGTATGCAGGGTCGTCGGATATAGTTGAAAGAAAGAAAGAAAGAAAATACATTTATTTGGCACAAATTAAAAGACACACAATACACCAGATACATACATCAGACACAACAAACAATAAAAAAAATAAAAGATTAAATAAAAAGTTGCAATTTAGTAAGAAAGGGATTGATGTTTTCGGATAAAATTTTATTTAATCAATAGAAAACAAACAGTTCATTTATCAAACTAAATTTCATTCGAAAACATCCACCGGTTTCTTTCTAAACTTCAACTATATCCGACGACATGCAGTCGTCGGATATAGTTGAACTTGTCTCTTTTGTTGACGTACATAAATAAAAAAAGAATACCGCCAAATACCACCTCCTCCTTTTTTTGAAGTCGATTGATAAAAAGATTTTCGTATTTTTGAGCAAGCATTATTGCGTATTATTAAATATAGAAAGAATACAAAATTTACATATTTTCACAGGTGCTATTTAATAAAGCAGAAACAGAAACTATTTAAAAACTTGTAACTTTGACAGATTGTCATCTGTCTTCTGTCGGACTGTCCGATTATGATTGGTGTAGCCACTTTTTACTATGTGCTCTGTGTCCCTACAGAATGTATTCATTTATAGTGGTGACCACTCACATTCACCACACGAACGCTCTTGCACCGCGCCTTCGCTACGCTCCAGTGGACAGGCAGCCTAAAGCCGCCATATTGGTAAGAGTTTCCATTTTAGAATCAGTCGTGCGAAACTTTGGTATGAATAAAGCTATCCCCTTTTTCTTACTGAGCGTATTGGAAAAGAGGAATATTTTATTTATCGGATTGTATTTAAATCGTCTCGTCTCCGATGGGCTCCCGGCAAACACAAAGAGTGTTTTATTGGTGTTAGGAGTCTTAAAATTACTCTACCTAAGTGGTGTTCAAGATTTACATAATCAGCCTATGAGTTGTCACTGATGGGAGTCAGGCCTGCTCTCTGTAAGAGGGTGTAAGACCATTATCTACTTGAGCACAGTGTGGGTTGGTTGGTGGATGCCACATATCTTCGAATGTTAGGCTCTAGGACATGCCGGTTTTCTTTTTCACCGTTTTAAGAGGTCTTGGGTTCAAACCCGACTCGTATGTCAACAATCTCCATAAGTTGGCAAACGGCTCAGATCCCAAGTGCGTATGCGGCAGCTCCCCAAAGACAAATGGTCCACCTCCCATCCTGCGCCACTTGCCCTGGCGCTTGTGCACTTGATGATCTTACGATTGCGTCAGTGAGTGGAGTTGGCGCAGCTGAATTTGGGGCCAAAGATGTTTGAACTTTTTGCCATCTATACGCTAAGAAGAGGAAGTCGGAGCAACTACCCTTTCCAAGATTATCTTAGTAATTATGCAAGTGAAAAAGTTGAACTGATATACCGCATGTTTTTCTAAGCTCATTTATATCTACTAACAAACTATTGGCAATACCATCACATGTCATGTTACAGCATACTACAGTATTTTAGAATTTTTAAATGACAAGGTGTAATGTTACGAATTTAACAAATATGTAGTGATAATTAATATTTTTGACAATTTATAATTAGACTATAGGACAATTTAATTCGAATTTATAATTTATTTTTAAATTTAATTCAAATTTATTTTTTAGTTTATGTGAAAATTTAATAATGTTTTAAGCTTTGTTTAAATACCTAGGAATGACTTCTTACTTTTATATTTGTATGCCACAAAGACCGAACATGACGGATCTTTATTGTTTATGAACCTGCATGCCTTGTATCTATACTCATGTTTCTACAAATAAATAAATCAATCAATCAATGTTATCTGAAAACTAAATCCAAAATCTCAACACAAACAGATTTGCAATGTACGTGACAAATCGATAAAACTCGATTTCGAGAAATGTGCTATTTCTGCTTACAACGTCATTTGTTTTTGTCTACTCACCAAATCGCTTCGTGCCTTGGAGAGCAAGATAAACCGTCGCTCCCGGTTGTCATTCGAATATCTATGACAATCGTTATCTGCTGGCATTCCGAAAGTCAGACGATTTTAGTGCTATTCTGTAAAGTTCACTGCTCACCTCACTCAAGTGAGCGCACACAATTCGAAAACGAACTCATTTGTTTTTAAAGTACCTAAATCATCGCGGATCACTGACCTATATTATACAAGTACGCTGTACTTGATGACAAAATGAAGGCATTTGATTTTCGCCATTTTGGCGCTGATAGCAACGTGAGCGTCCGTGGAACTAATATTTCTTATAGCGAGGTTTACAAAACGCGCATATTTTCACGATAAAAATGTTCTAAGCATCTCGTAGTAAACACAAAATACACAAAAAAGGCTTACTCCACGATTTAGACGCAAATCATCAGAGACGTACCAAAACAACACGACGCGACGGCTATTTCCAACAATGTGTCAATTTTAGTTCCTGAGACGCTCGAGTGGGCGCTTTGAATCGGCACAAAAAACAACTGTCATTTCGTATAGTATATTTTGTCCAGTGTACTTGTGCATAGGTCTGTGTCATTCACGACGAGACACCGTTCGAATTTCGAAGTGATGTATAAACAAAACCACTACAGTGCTGGAAGGATCGTTTGGCGCCTGAATGACATTGCAAAACAAGATGGCCGCGTTAGTTGGAATTTTGTCTACGTGCCTAAAAACCTTGCAGCGTTGTGCCCAGTATTTGTGTTGTGGAGGTCCGATGACAGTTGGTACATGTAAACTATCGCAATTTATGCCATAGTGAGACTGAAAAACAACCACAACCTAGAACTAGGAAAAGCTAGACAAATGGACATTATTTGTTTCTGCTCAAATGTTAACACAAAACATTGGAATGAATTATGACACTTGAAATTTGGGGCAAAATTTCTCGTGTTCGTCCTGCAAAATTGTTCAAATTTCAGGTAGATAAAAAATTGCTGTTTTTGGCATGATATAAACTAACTGTCCAGCGGGTAATTATGTCACACACTAACAGGAACAATGGCTTTATTTTTTACAGTTCAACAACATTCATTGGGTTATTTAATTTGTTGAGCAGACAATTTTTTCGAATATATAATTATATTCGAAAAAATTGTCTGCTGAAGTAATGATGCCTACAAAATTATTCAAATTAGGATAGTATGTTACGCAATTTGGATGGTCTTATGCATGGCCGACATTTTCAAAATGGCGCGACAGTAGGGTATGCCAGGCTCCTCATAAAAATCTTCAAACCCTTTTGAATATCGCGGGTCACCCTGCACCCTGCACACACTATCAATTTCAGTCTGAATCATTTGAAGGATATTGCAAACCCATTGCTTCATAATTATGTTCGAAAAAATTCTCTGCTCAACAACGTAAATAACGCAATGAATGTTGTTGAACTGTCAAAATTAAACCCATTGCTTACTAATAGTGTGTTACGTAATTACCCCGCTGGCTTCCCCCTTAACTTTAAATACTCCCACGATCCCTGGGGCTGCAGTATCGACATTCATAGCGATCGCTTTGCGACCGAATTCGGTCCGGACCGAATGTCGAGACTGCAGCCCCTGTAGTTCCCGTGCGTTACACTGCGCGCTACCGTAAACAGCGAATTTTCACACCAAAAATGAAAGTCATTTCCCAGCAATTACTTTTGCACAAAATTACTTAGTTTGATGTACAGACGCCAGCACATCAAGCTACTACAATCTGTCAAATTTCTTTAATAGATTTTCAACTTTATCACTAACGCATTAAGGTTCAAGGTTGATTGGGAAAATTTTACAGTTTCGGGTAGCTTATCAGCTCAACAACGTAAATAACGCAATGAATGTTGTTGAACTGTCAAAATGAAAGCAACTGACTGTGTGTTAGTTACGCAACTATCCCGCCGTTTAGAATGGAAGCCCGACACAGGGAAAGTCTAAGCATTATGCTGACTCATAATAGGTCAATTATTATAGTATTTCAGATGTTCTCATCATTTAGTCTTGCTGTAATGGATTCTACCCAAAATGATCCCCTTCCCACCCACCCGTAAAACTCTTTGGATCAAAATGATCCATCGCCACGGTACCCTAATGCGGAGCAAAATCTATTTTTCACAAGATTACATAAGGCGCGATAACTTCACAAACGGCTGGGTTCCGTACAATAAGATATTACAGATGTTATATAATGCTATTTATCTTGTGTTCAGGTAATAAGGCTTTATTTTATTGCAGGCATTTTTTCTGCTCCCTTGTCGGTAAATGTAATAAGTAGAGAAGATTTGTATTTTTTATGACTGTACCTTTTTGTATCGGTTTGTTTGTGGTTGATTTGATGGCTATCGCACCTGTAGCCAGTCTGTAAAGACCCCCAGGTCCCTTCAGCAGTCGCCTCTACATAACCAGCCTATAATGTTCCCACAGCTGGGACACAGGCCTCCTCTGTGAGAGGGAGTGGACCGTAATCCACCACACGGGCCCAGTGCGGCACCCTAATTGCGTAACACACGATCAATCGGAATCGTTTTCATTTTGACATTTCAACAACATTCATTGCGTTATTTTTTACGCGTTGAGCAGACAAATTTTTCGAACTTATGAAGCAATGGATTAGCAATTTGCTTAAAAATGATTCAGATTACTATTGATTGTGTGTTACGCAATTAGGGTTGGTATAGATGTCACATGTCTTATATTTTTTTTGGTTCATTACGGTTTCCTCATGATGTTTTCCTTCACCGTTTTTAGAGCAGTGGTGATGAAATAATTTACACAAAGTAAAGCGCCTGTTGGAGTTCGAACTTACGACTTACAACTCGTTAGTGACAACTGGTTCCATTCGCCACCACTGCTCTCAAAAACACGTCTGGGTCCTTTCATAACTCCATTCCCGATTCTTATCATCCAATTTAACGTAAATTACTCCAAAGTTAAAATAACGCGCAAAACTCATTACCTACATTTTATCTAAAGTAGGCATAATATAAAGATAAGATCACACTTAAACGTTTTGCTCGTAAACTCACCCTTAACGTATCTTTTAACGATAAATATTATCTTTCGGGTACCTACTTAGTGATTACCCGGTTCCGATAAAAGATTGGCCGCACATAAAAACGGGTCTTATTTGAGAGGACCCTCATCATCTTCTGCCTACCCTTTTCCTAACTATGTTGGGGTCGGCTTCCAGTCTTACCGGATGCAGCTGAATACCAGTATTTTTTTTTAAACGTTTCCCCCACACTAGGAATTACTCCTGTATCGTGCGTTTACAAACATTTAAAGTCACATACACAAACAGCCAGACCCGGGACAACTACCTGTAGGCAATACAAATATTTATTCCGTGCGGGAATCGAACCCGCGACACGCAGCGCAGCAGTCGTTCGCTCAGCCACTGCGCCAACCGTGTCGTCAAATTTTATATGGAGCGACTGCCTTTCTGACCTCTACCACCCAGTTACTGCGTAATGTGATACGCCTTGGTAAGACTGGTTGTCAGACTTTCGGGCTTCTAACGACTCGTCACGACTGTTTAAGAATAGAATAGATCTCTCTCTCTTTATTATGTACTTACACCATATAAATTACAGACATACTCGTAAACAGACATAGGTATTACAAAGGGTGACACAATGGGCGGTCTTATCGCTAAGAGCGATCTTATAAAGACACCCTTGGATGGATTAAAAAGGGGAAGGAGAGACAAATACTGTAGGTAGTCTGTGGTGTACCATTTACATAATACAATAAATTCTACTAATATTATAAACGTGAAAGTTTGTATGGATGGATGGATGGATGTTTGTTACTCTTTCACGCAAAAACTACTGAACGGATTTGGATGAAATTTGGCACGCGGATGGTTTATAACCACGATTAACATATAGGATACTTTTTATCCCGATATTCCTACGGGATCGAAACTTATGCGGGTGAAACCGCGGGGTGCAGCATGTACATACATAAAGCATATTATAATATTCTTGGATCTAAGATCTAAAGATGACTAACGGCTTAACGTGGTTTCCGAGACACGGTATGTGAAGATTGTCACCCATTTACGCACCGACCGTGCCAAGCGTAGCTTAACTTGATAGACAGACCCGTGTGGCTGTTATTACTTACCGACGAGCCCTTCCCTCTTTTGCAACAAGTTCTACTTTTCCAATATTTCAACTCGATAAAGAATTCTACTTTCCCACTTCTTCGATTCGAAGTCGCAATACACAGAAACTTTATGACATAAGCGAGTTTTCCAAGATGGCGGCTACCAGGAAATAGAAACGTCAAATGGACGCGCCGCCGAGGCGGAATCGTTTTTAATTAAGTCGATTCAATGTATAGTGTTCAATATTTGCAGGTGTGTTGTACGTTGTACATATTAAAGGTTTACCTGACGGTGGGAAAGGATGGGTAATGTGTTTTTTAATATGGAGGAGGTTACTTTAATGAAGTGTATGGAATTAATACAAGATGGATTCTTAATTTTTAAACAAAAACAATACGGATCAGTGGGCGTAGCATGAACGCGCGGAGAAAACATACCGTAAATGCGAACGATTTTAAAATTAAAAATACTGGTTTCGCACATAATATTTCATAATCATCATCATCAGCTTATAGCAGTCCACTGCTGGACATAGGCCTCTCCTATTGCCCGCCATTCAACTCGATTTTCGGCAACTCTCATCCAGCTACTACCAGCCATCCTGCGAAGATCGTTGCTCCACCTAGCTTGAGGGCGTCCCACGTTACGTTTACCGATTCACGGTCTCCACTCAGGAACACGTCTACCCCAATGGTCATTGGTCCTACAGCTAATATGGTCGGCCCATTGCTACTTCAGATTGCTTACATAACATTTACTTAGTTTTTAACCGATGAAAAAAACGGAGGAGGTTCTCAAGTCGACGCGTATATATATTTTTTTTTTTATGTATGACCACGCATAACTTTTTACAAAGTAGTCCGATTTTGATAATTCTTTTTTTATTGGAAAAGGAAAAACCCCAAAGCTGGTCCTGTATAAATTTGGAAAAAAAATCCTACCCTAAGGGTGGGAAAATAGGGGTGATTTATTGTTCACTCACAGATTTGAATGCTGAGTTGTGTATTATTACTCCACTCAGTGCCACATATGCCCTTTGGCAAACAATTAGTAGATTATAGCCACAAAAAATTATAAAATAAAAACTTTTTAACACAAAAATTAAACCGCCGAAAAAACTGAAAAACCAAATATAATAAACCTTTTTTATTTAACCTTAATAACTAAGTTCTTAAAGTTAGTAAGTATACCTAACTAATTTTGAGTCGGCGCCGCCGTTTAAATTGAAGTCAATTTAGTGATCTATGTTTATTGATTGTTTGGCGCCGACTAAAGTAAAGTAGCTATTAGCTAGCACTTAGTCTATAGATGCACACCTATAGACTAAGTGTACTATAGCTACTTTATTCAAATAAAAAATAATCACTAAAATCAGTAAAAAAAAAATTAACTAACAATCTATTTTTTTATGAAATCGGTTAAATTTACGTGAGTGACCTATAAGGTCAAAGTTAATGTTCTATTCAGTTTTATTTTTTTAATTATGGCAAGCAAAGTCGATGTCGACCATTCTGCCAATGACAAAAGTGAATTGGAAAAGCAAGTGTGCATTGTAGTAAATTAAAAAATAAATAATTAGGACGATAAAAATCTTCTATGATACAATATGCCATTTATATATTAATTGCCATTTAATCCGACCTATTTTGATCACGGTGGACAATCTCAACGGAGGCTAGCCAGGTATGAGGTATTATAGTTCACAAGTGTGTACGTAAACACAGGTGCACTGTCTGTTCCTTTACTCTCACAGTCCGATGGGACGGCAATCCGACACGACCGGGGAGAGATCAGGCACAGAACCAACGGCTTTACGTGCTTTCCGAGGCACGGGCCACCGCCAACTTCCAAACTCCAGACTGTTACTAAGAAATTCCTAATGGACAACCCAATAACACTTTGTCCGAACTGGGAATCGAACTCAGGACCCCCACGCTCAGAAGTCGCGCTTGTAACCACAAGTCTAACGACGTAGTTAAAGCCATTGACGCAATAAAAACAGGGATGATGTCATAAATTAATGTCACAGACAGCGTCATTAGCATATTGTCGTGTTGAGCCGAACAATTCAGTAAATTCGGCTCGTTTGGATCAAATTGTACTAATTACGTCGATTATACGCCATTCTCCCCGCTGTGAGGCGTGTAAGTATAATTTATTACCTGTAGGTATTCATACTGTTAGGCAAGCTTACTGGTAGGTTACATATGTATGGAAACTGTTCTCCTAAAAGTGAGAACGTTGTATGTCTATCAGACTGTAGGTTTGCAGACGGTTTAAGCATTTTAAGCCGTTGGTCCCGGCTGTCATTCGTAAATCTTTGACAGTCGTTACGGGTCGTCAGAAGCTCGGAAGTCTGACAACCAGTCTTTCCAAGGGGTATCGTATTACCCAGTAACTAGGTTATGGAGATCAGATAGGTAGTCGCTCCATGTAAAATACAGGCATTCAGCTGCATCCGGTTAGACTGGAAGTCGACCCCAACATAGTTGGGAAATCGCTAGGCAGATGGTAACCTGGTATTTGTTGACAGGCTTACACTGTCCTCCCAGACCTGTTAACACTGTAATTTGAAAATATTGTTAAAGCACATTATTTTTAAAAGAGTAACCGTGGAGTTTTTTGCCAGCTCTTCTCCTTAGGATATGACCAATTGGAACCGTGCACCTAGCTTCTGACGTTTCTTAAGTGCCCATGTAGGTTTATGTGAAGTAAAATATTTTGTTCATATGCATGTAGTAGATCCCTCCGTATCTCGGAAAGTACGTTAAGCCGTTGGTCCCGGCTGTCATTCGTAGATCTTTGACAGTCGTTACGGGTCGTCAGAAGCCCGGAAGTCTGACAACCAGTCTTTCCAAGGGTCTTTACTCAGTAACTGGGTTGTGGAGGTCAGATAACCTCGCTAGTCGATAGTCGCTCCATGTAAAATACAGGCATTCAGCTGCATCCGGTCAGACTGGAAGTCGACCCCAACATAGTTGGGAAAAAGCTAGGCAGATGATGACGCATGTAGTAAAAAGCTGTTATTTTGATATTACAGACTATTACACTCTTACTTACCGACTCTTCAATTTTATTTATTTGTATGGATTTATCCAGTTAGGAATAGGTTTCCTATTACATGAGAATTAAACATAAATGGGGAAATGTGGATGTGTACAGACGCCAGCACATCATGCTACTACAATCTACAAATTTCATTAATAGGTTTTCAACTTTATCGCTAAAGAATTACGGTTCAAGATTGATTGGGAAACTTTGACAGTTTCGGGTAGCTTGATGTGCTGGCGTCTGTTCTATTAGGTACAACTTACACCTCTGCCTTATCCCCAAATGGTAAGTTACATGACCACCATTTAATTCCCCACTGGAAAACTATATCTCGACCCCTTGCGACCACAAACATAAATTCAATAAAATACACATTTTCTATAATACTGGCAACCTATTTTCCTTCTAACCTCTATCGACAGGCCTTCACCATAAATTAATAGAGAGGTGCCATCAATATATTTTGCTATCGATAGTCGATGCGGTGACCCGTAGAAAATAACGTTAGGAGTTCATTGTGTAGGGGTGACAGGGTTTTATAAAGTATCGACAAACACACATTATGGCGTGTTTTGTCGGCCGTATGAAGACTATTCCTTGAGTAATGTTACTTTTTTAGTTTGTCCTGTTTCTGACGGCGCCAGACATGGCATCAAATATTCGATTATCTAATTGGATGTGTGGCACGGATATTTAAGCCGGATTTAGTGGTAGGTTTGCGATTTTTCACATAGGTATTCATTTTATTTTTTTATTAATTTGTTTTGGACACTACAAGGAAGGAAAACCATCGAAAGGAAACTTAGACCTTAACGGCCTTCTAACAGAACTAGCTTCCATCCGCGATTTCGTTTGTTCAGCGTTCTTTCAGACCTTTTTTTTTCTTTTTGCTCAACTCCTAAGGGTCGTAGCGTGATGATAAATAGCCTATAACCTTCCTCAAGAATTAAGCTATCAAATGCAAAAAGATTTTTTCAAATCCGACTAGTTAAAGTTTCAGAGACTATTTCTACAAAAAAAAAAATATATAGAACCTCTTTATAATATTAAGTAAAAACATTTTAGACCCACATTTATCTTTAGACCCACATTTAAATCATCGAGTCAGTTTTAAATATCAAATTCAACTTCGACAACGTTGTTTCTCAATTCAATTCACTGATAAAGTGAATTAAATTGAGAACTGTTAAAGCAACATCGTTAAAGTTCTCAATTCAAATTCACTGGTTTTAAACCCGATTCTAAGTTGACATATTAAAAAAATTACGTCATCGTCAGCCGGAATAAGGTTCTAAATACGAAAACTGGCTGTAAGGATTGAACTAAAGTTGGAACTCGTATTAAATACGAAACAACTGACCTCAGAACAGGGAAATATGACCTTTTCATAGATAGGGTCTTAGATAAAACAAAGGTCTAATGAAGACATCAGTATGATAATGCCGACTGTTTTCATAAGCGACGAAGCTCAGCACACACGGGCGCATTTTTCTAGCGGTTTTTTTCTCGCACTGGATTCTCAACGCTCTGCTCAGCGCTGAGAGTTGAAAGTCCAATGGTGTGTTTTTTTGACGTGCTGGGATGCGCTCTGTTAGATTCTCAACGCTCGACTCAACACCGAAAGTTGAAAATCCAGTGCGCAATAAAATCCCGCCTCGATATTTTTGCGTCCGTGTATATACACGGACACAAAAACTTGGCTAACGAAACTAACAAAATCGGGGTCTATGGTCCCTGAAATTACATGGTAATACTACAGATTGGAAATCTAGATCGCTTTTGGTCTTTGGGGACTTAGGAACTTTTATTTTAGAAAATTAATGGAGAGAAAAAAAAAGGTAACGACTCTTTTACTTGTTGCCCGATTTTAGGGTCCCAAAGTTTGCCGACCCTATCACTAATCCCCTGGGAATATCGGGATAAAAACTATCCTATGTATTAATCTGATATATAAGCTATATAACTGTAAAGTTTCATCAAAATCCGTTAGGTGGTTATTGCGTGAAAGAGTAACAAACATCCATCCATCCGTGATCAGAGGGCTGGCTCATTCTTTGGCCAAAGAATTAGCATTGCCATTCAACGTGGCACTGCTGCCAGTCTTCTGGGCACGTTTCTGGATGACAGTGATGTGGACGAGTACTTCGACGCCTAAATATCTTTTTGGTTTTGTATTTATTAATATAGTTAGTCTTTTAATTTAGTACCTAGTCGTTACTTATTACTCACACATTTTACATTTCTCTCTGAGCCCTATTCTGAAGTCCACGCAGCCGAAGTCGCGGACGAAGCTAGTCTTACATAATTCCTAATGTTCCCGACGACTACTTATAAAATTCTACTCTAAACTCGAACACTAAAATAACGATGGACACTTATCTTCAACAAAGTTCTGAATAATGGCCTGGTCTTTAAAATAATGAAACCTCTATCTTTCAGGAAAACCAATGACCTAAAAACAAAAAGATTATCTTTGAAAAACTAGTCATCAATCATGTCTTTTATATTTTTAAGAATAAAAACCGGTCAAGTGCGAGTAGAACACGCGCACCGAGGGTTCCGTACTTTGTAGGTATGTAACTACGGCACGAATATACGGTTTTAGGATTTTTTCATTTACTTGTGCTACATGACATTGCTTCTTGCCAAATTTCATGATTCTAGGTCAACGGGAAGTACCCTATAGGTTTTGATTCCCTTGCGAGTGTCAAAATATGCAGCATAAACGGAACATAAACGCCCGTATCTTTTGATTGCATTTATTTAAATCTTTGATGTTTTTTTTCACTGCTTCGTAGGATTACAGCCCCTGAGTATTTGGTATTAATTTCAACTTGATAACTCTACGCGTTCCTGAGAAAAAGGGTCTTGACAGACGGACGGATAGACGGAAAACGAAGTGATCTTATAAGGGTTCCGTTTCTCCTTCTGACGTACGAAACCCTAAAAATAATAAAAAGGCACTTTCTCTCTCCTTAAACATCATCATTATATTTTCTTTGCTCTTGTTTCATGTTTATTATATGTATATATATATTTCTTTAGATTAATATCATTGGCACGGTCGGTGCGTGAATGGGTGACCATCTTCACATACCGTGCCTCAGAAAACATGTTAAGCCGTTGGTCATTCTTGGATTTTAAATCCAAGAATAATATAATATACTTTATGTATGTATTTATTGTATCATGTAAATGGTACACCACAGATTACCTACAGTATTTGTCTCCCCTTCCCCTTTTTAATCCCCAAAGGTTGTCTTTAAAAGATCGCTCTTAGCGATAAGACCGCCCATTGTGTCACCCTATGTAAAATTTCTATATTTAAGTCCGTAATTTAAATGGTGTACATAATAAATAGTATTCTATTCTATTCTATAAACATGTAAACTCTTCAAAATCTTAATGAGCTAGCCTCAATTTGTTGAGAACTATCATCATCTATCTAGAATTTTACCAACTATGATGGGGTCGGCTTCCAGTCTAACGGGATGCAGCTAAGTGCCAGTATTTTAGATGAAGCGACTGCATAACTCAAAAACAAAAACGAAACGTGGACACTCACGGTACAAGGACGTCGAGGTAGCGAGCTAAACTGCGATCGCGAAGTATCGCAGTGTGTCATCTTCGACATGTAATCCCTTAGGCTTTAGGCGATGCACAGACAAAACACTTTTTAGACGGCGATTGTTCTTCACATCACTTCGATATTGAACGGTGTCTCGTTGTGATTCCGCGATGATTTACTTTAAAAACAAATGAGTCCGCTTTCGAATTGTGTGCGCTCACTTGAGTGAGGTGAGCAGTGAACTTTACAGAACTGAGGGACAATTCTCGTAACTTGAAGAACGTTCACAGTCTGATCCCAGTCTCAATCTGTCAAAAATATCTCTGATTTCCAAACATTTTAAAAAAGTTAGATTAGGTTTTGGACGTTTTTAATTACGAGAATTGGCCTTCGGCGCTACGGTCAAGACAGCATAGGTACATATGTATGTGTCACAGTTTGTGTGGGGCCTCTGCAATCACTCTGAATGTGGGTGGTTCGATGATTCCACACTTAGCAAAATTGTTTCTGCAGCGACGTAGACGTGCAAACTACATCATCCTTAATAACTTTCTTTTAACGTTTATTTTACTCTGAATTGTACGTTGTTTTATAGCGGATACGGAAAAATACCGTGGATGCGTTAACTGATTAATACACACACTTAAAACTATATTTAGGACGTTTAATTAATTATCTGGTGTGAGAGTCTAACCCACGCCCACGACCCGTAGTGTTGTATAGACGCCAGCAGGTCAAGCTATCCGAAACTGTCAAATTTTCCCAATCAACCTTGATCCTTAATGCTTTAGTGATAAAGTTGAAAATCTATTAAAGAAATTTGACAGATTGTAGTAGCTTGATGTGCTGGCGTCTGTACGAATACAGTAATTCGTAGGAATAATTATAACTATAGTTAGGCGGTGAGACATGTCTGTAGCGCTTTGAAACACTATGACCATCTTTGTATTTTATACCATGTTTCTGGCAAATAAATATTCTTATTCTTATTCTTATATTCACTGACGTCACCCAGAAAGTAGCCAGGCTGGACTGGGCCGGACAAGTTTGCCGCATGTCAAAACACCACCCGGGCCCAGTTGATAGATATCACGTCCTCGAATTTTTGGTTCTAGGACATGCCAGATTCCTCACAATGTTGAATGAGTTGTAGTTAGTTATAATTTTTACTAGTAATTTTGGTTTCAAAACCTAACTACTGAACCGTTTTTGATGAAATTTCTATGGGAGTAATCTGAAAGTATCTATATCCTTACAAATAAAAAAAGAATTTTGCAAATCGGCTTATAAATAACGGAGTTCTGAGGTAACAAACATAAAAAAACTACAGTCGGATTGAGAACCCCTTTTTTTGAAGTCGGTTAAAAAAGTGTCGCGGCGGTCAAAATGTTACACTTTTTCGGTCCAGCTCTCATTCGCCAAATGTTCAAAAGCGATAGTAACTTCGTTCCAACTGGGTGATTTTCTTGAGAATTTTACTATTATAAAATTTTATTGTTGGTTAGATTTATGTTAAGTATTGGTTTTCGGTAGTAAAAACGGCAACAATTTCAAGTTGTTAAGAGTTGGAGAAGTATAAGTCACTTTAACTGCGACAGTTGGTTGATTTAAGCAATATTATACGTTTCGACCAATTGATTCACTTTGATTGAATTATATAGAAATAAAATGATTTACTTTTATGTTGACACGGTACAATTTGGTTGCTTCGTCGATACTGGTATTTTACCAGCTACTGCCTATCTGACCTTCACAACCCAGTTACTGGGATTGGTAATAGGACTTATTTTAACGTTGCCACTGCTGGGACACAGGCCTCCTTTCTGTGCGAAAACATGGGCCATAATCCACAACGCGGGCCCAGTCGTTGGTAGATGTCACATATCTTTGATTTTTTGGTTCTAGGACATGCCGGTTTCCTCACGATGTTTTCCTTCGCCGTTTTAGCAGTGGTAATGAAATAAATTACACAAAGTAATGGCTGGGTTCGAACCCACGATCTACGATGCGTAAGTAGTAGCCGTAGCCACTGGGCCCACCGCTGCTCGAAATATGGTTGTACTTAATAAGTCTGCCCACAGTGACTACCCCTTCAGGAAATACATGCGTGATGTTAAGTCAAGTGCGTTTGACCACACATTTCATGTAACCACAACGAACACTATTTCTAATTCGGGGCCATAGATTTGACAGCACCCATCGAATATTAATTTTCTAAACCAGGCCACTACCATGTTGCTGAATAAATTATAAGTTTGACCTATCATTAATACTGGATTACACAGTAATTTACTGATGGAAGTTTTTGTTGTGGTAAACTACTAAACTAGTCACCAAGGTAAGTAGTTGTCATTTTGAAAACGCCGATTCTAAATGATAAATCATATTTATTTCTGTAAATGAAAAATAACGCATAGGAGAGCCAAGGTAACCGACATAGCCCGAAGAATTGCCAAATTTAAGTGGCAGTGGGCAGGGCACATTGCTTGCAGAACAGATGGCCGGTGGGGCCGAAGGGCTCTGGAGTGGCGACCGCGCCGCCGCGTAGCGAAAGACGTACCGTTGGAAGGCCTCCAACAAGATGGACCGATGACCTTGTGAATCCGTTGGATGCGGGAAGCACAGGACTGGTTGAAGTGGAGGTGCTTGGGGGAGGCCTATGCCCAGCAGTAGACGTCTTTCAGCGGAAATGATGATGATCATGAAGAAATGGAAAATATAAGTTATACGTCTATTGATTTAGAATACGTTGTGCCTCGGAAAGCACGTTAAGCCGTTGGTTCCGGCTGTCATTCGTGGATCTTTGACAGTCGTTACGGGTAGTCAGAAACCCGAAAGTCTGACAACCAGTCTTACCAAGGCGTATCGTATTACCCAGTAAATGGGTTGTGGAGGTCAGATAGGCAGTCGCTCCATGTAAAATACTGGTATTCAGTTGCATCCGGTTACACTGGAAGCCGACCCCAACATAGTTGGGAAAAGGCTCGGCAGATGATGATGATGATTTAGAATACGTTGTATTTAGAAATATTTAACTAAAGAAAATTCAACTAAAAGTCTTACATGTTATAATAATATGTACAAGTATATAAAAGAGGGAGAGAAAAAATCATAGGGCATCAAAAAATTCGTCCGCATCGTTGTCCACAGAAACAGTGCCCAAAAGGCTGGCAGCCTTATATTTTGATGTCCTACGATTATTTTTCTTCGTTTTTCATATGCATGTAAGTACATATGTAAATAACAACTAACACCTAATCAATTAATAAAAATAACAAAATGATATCCTAACTTAACTAAAACTATTAACAAACTAAACTAACATCGCTGTCGACTGGTAATGTACCCAAGAGATTCGCGGCATTGCCACGTTGTACGGCAATGCTTAGGCTCCTAATTTGGCCAGAGCCTAAGCACCCCGTGACCCAAAAGCCAGCCCCCAGCCGTTTCGAGATTTATGTAAATTGATTAAACAGCACTTACACGTCAAAAATTAAACAATGTTGAAAAAAAAAGTTAGTTCGGCGTCTCCTAACTAAGAAGAAAGTCCAAAACAAAATAAAAGGTCACAGACTCTCTTAAAGTTCAGACAAAACCTTGGTCAGGCCATTTATATTTAACTACGGCAGCGCCCCGCGGTTTCACTCGCATAAGTTTCGATCCTGTGGGAATATCGGGATAAAAAGTATCCTATTTGTTAATCCTGGTTATAAACCATCTGTGTGCCAAATTTCATCCAAATCCGTTTAGTAGTTTTTGCGTGAAAGAGTAACAAACATCCGTCCATCCATACAAACTTTCACGTTTATAATATTATTAGGAAGTAGGATATACAAGTAACAATGGACTCAAATATGTTAAAAATAATATTTCTTAACAACTATGTTAGTAAACTTAACCTTATACAGCCTAGTTATGAGAAACCATGCTATAAGCTCAACGTCGATGTGGAAAGCTTGCAGCAGCGATTCATACACAAACGGTCCAGTCTGCTCGCGATACACCGTAGTACAATGTTGGGCTGGCCTGAACCCGGCGCACTAAAGAGGCGCATCTTTTTCGTATTGTAGCGTAAAAGCAAGTGACACGAGCATCAGTAAACATCCCTGATGCGCTACAGATGCGGAACAGCCCCATCAACACCCGGAACGCATTACATGAGGACCATACAGATTTGTGTCTGAGATGGTATTTTGAGGAAAGAACCACTCAGATTTGAGTCATTTATGACAGGGCTCCACTATTAATTGATGTCTAAAGTTGTCGACTCATCTCCAAATTGTTTAGTTTTGCAATTGTCTATAGGTACATATACATATAGCGGTAACCGTTTTTCAACAAACAGTCTGCATTTCAGTCACTTCCAAATCAGCACCGAATTAAAATGAATGGATACCATGAATACTTAAAATTCCGCCAACGTTTTGAGAGCTTTTATAGCTATTATAATTTATACACTATTTTGCATTTAAATCTGAAACACGCGGATGAAATCGTAATGAGAACAGATGAAAACGGTCAAGAGTATATTGTTTGGTACGACAAAATAATAATCGTTATAGACGCACCAAAATCTAAGTATTTTATTTCACATAAACCTACATGGGCACTTATGAGTGGTCAGAAGCTAAGTGCACGGTTCCAATTGGTCGTTTCCTATGGAGAAGAGTCGGCAAGAAACTCCACATTTACGCTTTTAAAAATAATTGGCTTTTACAATGATTTCAAATGACCGTATTAATAATTATGGGAGGACAGAGGACTTGTTGAGACAATACAAAGAGTCAGCATTGCCATTCAACGTGGCAATGCTACCAGTCTTGTTGGCACGTTTCCGGATGACAGTGATACGAAAGAGTATTATTCGACACCGAAATGACCAAAAAACAAACGATTTTTTTTACTTATTTGTATATTTAATTAGTTAGCAATTTTATTTACTACCAAGTGTAAATAGTTAGTTGCGTTATATATTGTACTAGCTGCATCCATCTATCCATATATTCATACAAACTTTCACGTTTATAATATTAGTAGGATAAATCGTAGCAGTTTAATGGCGATATATGTAGATTTAATACACGTATATGGTTTTGCGTATTCGTTTTATGAACATATTTAAATTTTATTTATTTACATTTTTCTAAAATAGCATCTTGGAGCAACCTGACCATGGTCATTTACCGGGTCACATTTGATCGTTTTAATTCTTAAAAGGGGTCATTGTACTCGTCATCATGAACAACTTTTACTACGGAACCAACCCAGAAATCATGAAAAAAAAAATCAGTTGATCCATACATTATGTCGAGTTATGCGAACATAAATCTATGGATCAACTGATTTTTTTACAAAGACCCCTGTGGATTAAAACAATCAAAATTTAACGGTGTATAAATGTTTGTTTGTAATGTTTATTATACACATAAACTTTCCGAGATAAATTCACTAAAGGACGGTGAAAACAACATCATAATAAAAAAAAATTAAGAAGAACAACGCGGTCACACAGAAGGACACGACAGATGAGAATCAGCCTTAAAACTCTGCAGTGTGACAATTGACGAACATAGTCATTAGACACGTGCACACAGCTCTAATTTGACTCCAATGTAGAACAGTAATCGACGCCTGCCTATGACTAATGTATTAGCAGAATATTTCGATTTCTACTAATTATCCCGCCTGGGAATATGCTCTGTAATTGACCCGTAATAGTGGAAAATTGGTAGATTTACGGTTGAACTAATTTCTAGAATACGTTCACGTTAGGGAATTCTTTTCAGGATAGGAGAAATTACTGTTAGGTCTAACAGGGTGCGTCATTGGAAACCATTTTCTGTAGGGAATTATCGATTTATAAAGGTCACCTGCATGGCCGCGACTTTGAAAACGAAAACTACAAAATTACGGCATTCGGATTTTTCCTTTACTTGTGTGTGATACATGACATTGCTTCATGATCCTAGGTCAACTGGAAATACCTATTAGGTTTTCATTCCCTTGCGAGTATCAAAATATGTGGCATAAACGGAACATAATCGCCCGTATCTTTTAATTGCGTTGACTTAGAAGTTTGATTTTTTCACTGCTTCATGGGATTGCAGCCTTAAGTAATTATTATTAATTTCAACTTAATACCTCCACGCGTTTTTGATAAAGAGGGTACAACGCAGTGATCTTATAAGAGTTCCGTTTTTCTTTAGAGGTACGGAACCCTAAAAAACAAAATAGAGGGCAGTTAGGTATGCCAGGCTCCATAATAAAAATCTTCAAACCCCTTTTCACATTTTGCTTGAAAATCGAACCGCCAGACCATACGATCTCGAGTAGCGGTGGACAAGCAGCCTCTCGGTTATTGAAAACCGCAAAGCAATTTTACTGCGCATTCAAGACATTTCACAATACATATCTTTTAAACCTCGTTGCCCGGTGACATTGGATGCAGGGAGCGTATAACGAAACATATATTATTTTGTGTAGACACGGTCTACGTGCTATGAATATGTGGCGACATCTACAGGATTCATAACCTACCTGAATTCTACGAAGAGGTAGACAGAGGTGATACACATAGTGCACCCTTTGCCAGTAATTTTGAAGTCCCATGTCAAAAATGTCTTCTAGTTCAGCCTTTCGCGAGCCAATGCTGAGTGTAGGCATCCTGCAACGCACGCCACGTTTTTCTGTCTCTAAGCTTCCTAAGCGAGAGTCGTCCAGTAATCTTGAACAGACAGCTAATTCCCGTAATTAAAAACGTCCAAAATCTAGTCACAATCTCATCTCAGCGACAATCAATGTCAAAAACTTGTCAAAAATGTAGGGGAATTAGTGGAATTTTTGACAGATAGAGGCTGAGATCAGACATCCAATTCTCGTAATTTAAAACGTTCAAAATCTAGTCGCAGTCTCATCTCGGCGACAAACAAATGTTAAAAACTTGTCAAAATGTAGGGAAATTAGAGGTATTTTTGACAGATTGAGACTGAGATCAGACTGTGGACGTTTTTAAAATTACAAGAAATACCCCTCAGTCTGTGAACGTTCTTAAAATTACGAGAAATGCTCCTCTGGTCGTCGGTCCGCCTCATCGGCTGTCTGCCCACACTTCTACTACCAGGGTCTGCAGTCCAGCACTGTTCTACCTCATCTGCCACCTGTTCTACGCCCTATGTGGCCCATTACCACTTTCTTCGCGCAAGCGCCGCGGTTATGTCGGTAAGGTTCGTTCGTCTTCGGATTTCCGTGTTCCTAATTCGGTCTTGAAGTGATATACTCATGTAATATCGGACTACCCTATTCCTATAAAAAAACCGGGAATAAACAAAAACAAACCGGGAAAAAAACAAAAACAAACAGACTCCGGGCTTTCTTCTGAGAATTTTCTAATCGGAAACTAAGTGACATTTTATTTTTTTAAATTTCATTTGCCTAGACTTTTTCCAACTATGTTGGGGTCAGCTTCCAGTCTAACCGAATGCAGCTAAATACCAGTGTTTTACATGGAGCAACTGCCTATCTGACTTCCACAACCCAGTTACTGGGTAATTCGAAACCCCTTGGTAATAAGTACCTACTGGTTGTCACATTTTCGGGCTTCTGACGACCCGTAACGACTGCCAAAGATCTACGAATGACAGCTGGGACCAACGACTTGACATGCTTTCCGAGGCACGGAGGGGTCTCGGTATGTCAAGATGGTCATCCAGCCACAGACCAACCGCAACAAGTGTAACTTAACCTGATCGATCGACCTGTACGGCTGTTATTATTTAGCCAACTCTTTTATTATGATGACTTTTTTTCTCTTGTATATTTGTAAACCTACCTTCTAATGCATGCCATAACTATAACGAATGTAATTTTTGTCTATCGCGTTCCTTTATCATATTCTCAGTAAATTGAGAGGTCTGACTCTTGTGATACAGGAACTCCTAGTACAAGAGCAAGGGGCTTCACTGATGTTTGTGTCTTGAAGTGAAAATATTTTTTTTTTTTTTTACACGACTTGGCGATCAGACTGCACCCAGGGCCCTTCAGCAGTCGCCTTTACATAATCAGCCTAAAATATTCCCACAGCTGGGACACAGGCCTCTTCTCGGTGATAGGGTGTGGGCCGTAATCCACCACGCGGGCCCAGTGCGGCTTAGTAGATGACACATGTCTTCGAATATTTGTACACACGCGAACTAAGTACACCGCACAAATGCGTTGTGACGTTTGTTAGAAACCACCTGGATTCGGTGTGACATTCTATGCTACTGTATTTATTACTACACCTGCTACTAACGTAAACATTGCATTTGGCAGCTACGCCATTTTCTACAAACAAAATACTGGAATTGAAAAGTAATTTCCTGCAGAATTTTCAGTTAAGCTTTGGTTGCTCTTGCGTCTTTTAATTGAATTTCTCTATCGCCTACAAACATCTATTTCTATTGCAATAATACATAGTTAATTGCTTTTCAATTTCAACTATAACTTTCATTTCTGTGTCTTTTAACCAAATTAAATTAATTTGGTTGAACCGTATAACCATAGCCATTAGACAAACTATTAATAATTATACAAGTCACCCCCTGCCATTTCATCTGTGAATAGTATATTATCATTGGTCAGGCAGGGGACATAGACTTTCCATAATTCAAGGTAACCGATCCACTATAGCCACCCAAACCCATAGCCCAGTACGTTTTGTTTCCATGTTCTGCAATAGTCCTGCACCAACCGGGGGTTGTCATTGGGTGCACATGCATGGTGCATGCAGGGTTAATCGTCGGTTGGTGCCTCCTCATTATTTAAAATTGTGTAATGGGCCTCTGTGAGTTGGCTTCGGCCCCTAGTATGCCTTTCAAAGGTCCGGCACCCCAGGGTCCCGAGATATGTCAAAGACAACTAAAATTATAATCAATAAATCTGTCTTGCCTTTTCCCAACTATGTTGGGGTCGGCTTCCAGTCGAACCGGATGCAGCTGGATACCAATATTTTACATGGAGTGACTGCCTATTTGACCTGCACAAACCAGTTACTGGGTAACACGATACCCTTTGGCTAGACTGATTGCCAGACTTTCAGGCTTCTGACTAACTGTATCGACTGTCAAAGATCTACAAATGACAGCCGGGACCAACTGCTTAACGCGCTTTCCGAGCTACGGAGTGGTCTCGGTATGTTATGAACGGTCACCCATCTACGTTTCAACCTCGGCAAGCATTGCTTAACCTTGAAGATCGACCCGTGCGACTGTTATTATTTAGCTACTAATAATAATAATAAGAGTCGTGGACATTCGTACGATAAATATGTTTAAAAAATATTATAAACATTCAAAAAAAAACTTTCGAAGAAAATTGATTTCAAATTTTACAGTGTGTTTATTATTTTATTAAAGTATTTCTGTTTTATATTATAGTATTTCTGAAAAGTGACTACTCTCTTGAATAACTAAAGTGTGCCAAACTAATAATACTTTCTTTTATCTTTTCAGGTAAGTTTCACAATCTTTTTGAGTTGGGTAAGACAAAACGCTACCTTCATAATACATTTGTGTCAATTCCGCTTGAATTATTTACTAAAATGACGATGTTTGAACCTTTTGCGATTGAAATTCTAGATTTACTTCCGTAATGTTGCTGTATCTTTAATTTGAATCTAACTATTAGTCTCCGTAAGACCAAGAAAACTTAATTTAAAGTGGCATAAAGTGCAAAATTATACAAACATCAAACGATTTAGCGGGAATTCTCGAGCGCGCAGAGTGACGTTCTACTTTAAGACGTTACTAATAAAGTTTACAATTGCATGTCATCAGAAAATCCTGTGATCTACACTCCTGTAGGCTTGATTGTCCGAGACTGTAACTTGATATGGTTTCTACGATTTGTTTGTAAACCTATGTGGTTCGAAAACAAAATACGTTTTTTCTTATGACTGATCAGACCGGCTGATTAAAAAGAAAAAAAAAATTATGGACAAAAAATAAACAAAAGCCTACCTAATCTTTATCACCAAAGTACCCAAGAAAAAAAGAAAAAAACACGAAATTCACAATAAATTGTAGGTAATAAATATTGTTATGTTTTGGCGACACATCTCACGACGTATGGTGACATGTGTCACTTTACCATGAGATATTGTCGGGACGTGGAAAACTCAGGTGCAAAACGAAGCTATGTTACAGTAAGAGATAAAACAAGAGACAGTCGAACTTAACCTCCTTGCACACATTGTTATTAACTAAAGACAAACTGTGATTAACAATAACCCCTTTTCCATCTGTGCTGGTACAAACGCCAGCACTTCAAGCTGCTAGTCTCTCAAATTTCTTTTATCGATTTTCGAGTTTATCGTTAATGCATTAAGGTTCAAGGTTGATTGGGAAAATTTGACAGTTTCGAGTAGCTTGACCTGCTGGCGTCTGTACAAGCGGTGACTGGCACCCTAATAAAATTGCGCAACACATTTTCTGTCACAACCCTATGGATTTTGAAGGAAATTCCTAACCCATTCTATCATAATTATGTTCGAAAAGTTCGTCTGCTCCACAATGCAATGCAAAATCAGCCTATAATGTTCACACTGCTGGGTTAAAGGCCTCCTCCCCATGAGAGGGAGTGGGCCATAATCCACCACGCGGGCCCATTGCGGGTTGGTTGATGTCACATGTCTTCGAATTTTTGGACGTATGACATGCCGGTTTCCTCACTATGTTTTCCTTCACCGTTTTGAGAGCAGTGTTGATGAAATAAATTACACGAAGTGTCGGGATTCGAATCTACGACCGACAACTCGTAAGTCGCGGCCGCTATCATTGGGCCACCATGACTGCTCTTATAACACAATAGAGAAAAAAAAACATGTTTAAAAATTGTTTTTTTTTAAATTGTTGTATTGTCAAATGAATGGTATTCCCCATTGAGTATGTTACGCACTTACCCCGTCCGTTTCGAAAACCGCGATCAAGTTAGACACTTTGATCATTGACCCTAGTGTCAGTTGTCACTTTACCAACATATTGCCTTAACGGACAAATTGACGAGCATATAGCTGGATTAAATCAATTGCATGCTTTATCAAAACCTTTCCTTTTTATTACGATTTCGTGATTCCGGTTAGATTTAATTAAAAAATCGACCATGTTAAATGGCGAATTGGACAAGAGTTTCAGTGTCTTTGCATCTGAAAGCTATTTAAATTCAGACTAAAATTACACCACGTGAGAAAAACATAAGCAATCGCAATTTTTGTCGCATAATTTTCGGCAAGCGTGTCGCTAAGCTAAACTGCAGTGGTTGTCAGAAATGACAAGTGAATTAAATTACTTGGCATGTAATTTGACAACAGTTTAAACATGCTCTCAGAAACCGGGGGTAAGGGTAAAGGACGCGGGCCTGCAGGCGGAGAGTAATGGGTAGCTCACCGTCCGATCAGGACCAGGCCCGTGCCGGACGGCGCGTATATGTTCCACGCGCGCCTCAAAGAGATGTCAGCATAAATGACGGGGCCTGATAGGGCCGAAGCCTGCCAGGGTAGCGGGATCGTCCGAAATGGTTACCGCTGCCCTGGAACATAAAGGGCTAAGGAAGGAACACGGGTGGGTTTTAGTCAGTAAGAGTCTGACACTCCCTTCCGCTCCACCCAGAGCGGGAGGGGTCATTTGATGATTATTTCCCATCCTCAAAAAAACAAAAAAAAAAAGGGTAATTAAATGCAGAAGATAGGCATCTACGATATCTCGCCATCGCAATCGCGGTCCTGTGTTTTTGCTGCACCCTACCTACTCCAGAAAAACAAGTTGAACCGATTTGACCAATCACGAGCCACATCGGATGCTTGCCACCGACTGCTACGTAAAAACAAAATATTTTGTTTTCACGTAGGCATTGAGGTAAACCCCCGAGCAACCTACGATGTATCACAGTGACCTTCTTCAATCCTTGGGCATGTACGACCGATCGCATAATTTTTTCGTGCCTGCGAAGCCAGCTCCGAACCTCGTGCATGCATCTGTTTTACATGTCGGTAACATCGAGGTAGCGAGCTAAATCGCGATCGCAAGGTATCGTAGTAAGGCAGCTTCGGCGTGTAATTACCCTGAGAGATAATTACCCTTAGAGACAAACGGAAGGTGAAAAACATCAGCGTAGTCAGTAACAACAACTGCTAACAGCCATCACAAATTCGCCTTTTTGGCAATTTTAACTTCAACTCTTCAATTAACCATCGTTTGGACCCCATGTTCTCTACTGAACGTTTTTATTTCGCGATTGACCCTGACCCAATTTCATACTGCACTAAACCTCCCCACACCATGAAAAACAAACTCATCATTTTCTCCCTTACCGGAATTTATTCGGGGTCGCATTTGGGTCGGCGCAACATGCCCTCTTTTTCCATATTTCCCTTTCTAGTCAGAATTATATTCTTTAACAAAGTCCATCCATCGTTTAAATCTATTATCCTTTTTCCAACTAGGTTGGCTTCCAGTCTAACTGGATGCAACTGAATACCAGTATTTTACATGGAGCGAATGCCTATCTGACCTCCACAACCCATTTTCTGGGTAATGATAGCGGGGCCCAACGGTTTAACGTGCTTTCCGAGACACGAAGAAGTCTCGATATGTAATGGAGGGTCACCCAGCCACGAGCCGACCGCGGCAAGCGTAGGTTGAACTTTGATCGACCCGGCTGTGATTATTTAGCCATGAGCCCGTCCACAGTCCACCCACCGTAACTGAAATATGAAAAACAAACTGTCACATTCCAAACCCTCCATTTCTCTAATCGGGTATAAATTACCGGTTTTTTCCTCTCCCCGTCAAATCGACAGTCCATTCCGGTTGGCATGATCTAAATGATGGCTCTCTAAGTCCGGTTCATGAATCAAATTAACTCTCTGGTAATTAATGACTAAGCTTTTTACGGGCATTCGTGGAAATGGACGAATGGTGGAAATGGACTGTCTGAAATGCTTGCGTAAGGCTTCCTGTCCATCGAATCGGATAAGAGCGGAGAACTGCAGAACTAAGATAACATTAACCTGCACCCTAATTGCGTAACACACTATCACTTAAGTATTTTTAATTTTATGTTTTAAATTGTTTATTTTTTACATTGTTCTCACATACAACGTGGCGCTACAATGGCGACATTAATTAAAACACGGGTAGGGCTAGTGGCCAGTAATCATAAAAATTATAACAACATAAAAAAAATCGTAACTTGAAAAATCGCAAATTAAAGCGCCACGCAGTATAGAGACAATAAGAATAATGTACCTACCCAGGATTTTGTAAGAATGTCTTGATTTAATAGAGTGTCCTTGGAGTTTCTTGCCCGTTCTTCTCCATAGAGACGTCTCGACGACTTCTACGTTTTGGAATGGGCAACTAGCTTCAACTTTCTGACTAACTGACCGACTATTTAATTTTGACAATTCAAAAGTGCCTGTAAATGGTTTAATTGATATAAATGATTTGAGTTTGAAACACAATCTGAATCATTTTGAAGGATTTTGCTAATCCATTGCTTCATATGTTCGAAAAATCTGTACGCTTGAGCAGACAGATTTTGTCAACGTAAATAACGCATTGAATGTTGTAGAACTGTCAAAATGAAAGCCATTGCTACTGTTAGTGTGTAGGTATGCAATTACCCCATACTTGAATTCTACAAAAGAATTCTTATCTCAGCTGCTGCTTTAGTGGACATGGTTACAACAGAGATGATTTTTTAGGGTTCCGTACCTCGAAAGGATAAAACGGACCCCCTATAGGATCACTTTGTTGTCCGTCCGTCCGTCCGTCTGTCTGTCTGTCAAGGCCCTTTTTCTCAGGAACGCGTGGAGGCATCAAACTAAAATTTATATCAAATACTTAAGTCTACTGACCCTTGGAGCTATGAAAAAATCAAACTTCTAAGCCAACGCAATCAAAAGATACAGCCGTTTATGCCACAAATTTACGCAAATTTTCGACACTCGCAAGGGAATCAAAACCTACAGGGTACTTCCCGCGGATTCGCCCGCATGGAGCTCGTAAATTAACCCACAAAACCCGTACCACCGGAATAGAAAGTATCCAAACCCAGGTCATGGTCTTTACCCAGGTCGCCTGTCAGCGAGAGGAAGTGGGCCGCTACCCACTACGCGGGCCCAGGCGGGTTGGTATGTCTTCGAATTTCTGGTCGTAGGACATGCCTGTTTCCTCACGATGTTTTCCTTCACCTTTTTGTGAACCGTGGTGATGAAATATTTTACACCGTCTTCGTTTGAACCTGCTCGTAAGTCGCTTGCTGACACCACTGCCCACCACTGCTCATGGTCTATCTGTGTCCCGAATTTCATCAACATGTAAAGATAACAGCTACCTCAGCGCATCTCCCTTAATATTTTCCTACCTCCGCATCAGTCCGATCATCTCCGCCTCAATCGCTCCAATAGACAAGCAGCCTAATCTAACCGTTGAAGCAGCAACCGGGTTAGGATTAATTGTTACAATTGATTTGAGTGATAAATGACTAAGTATCAACGAAACTCTAATGTAATTGAATTATATTTTGTGTCAATTAAATTGAATTGAGTTATAATTAAGTTCAGTTAGTTACAAGAAAGTACTTCATTTTGTAAATTCACAAAGGGTTCTTAGTTTATCGGTACCTGTCTTTTCATTTTCTTGGCAAACACTCTGAATTAATTCCTTTATTTTAGTTGTACAGTTGACATAGAAATTTCTGGAAATCGGTTTACAAAGCGTAACTTTTTAGAAAGTTATTTTTAGGACTAGGCTAGGTTTAGCTGATTCAATTATTTTTTATATTAAATGGAAAGTTTGTAAATATTAGAGTAGCCATTTTTAGATCTTGGAATTAATCATTTTGGATCGTTTTTTTAAAATGAAAATCGAAGTCAACATAGGATATTATTTTAAATAATAGTGGGACTCTCCTTTCATGAACAATAGCGTAGAGTCATCTCAACACATCCCTCCCTTGATTTCGTATATATATATATATATATATATATATATATATTATAAGTATATATTATAGTAATAATATGTATGTGTATATAACCTATTTATGTATTTGTGTACCTAGTTTTAAGAGTTTTTTTTTTATTATTATTGTCCCTCTCAACCAAAGCACCTGCCATCTAATCTCTTCACCGCCCTTGGTTGACTAGTAGAGAATGCCTAAGGCATTAAGTTCGCCTTTGTACCTTTTTGTGCGAAAAGTTTAAATAAATAAATGAACGAGGTTGTGGGTTTAAATCCGGGCGAGTATTGTGTGACATATTTTTTTCGGAGTTTATCTTGGAGCTTACTGAGATCGGTGAAAGAAAACATCGTGAGGAAACCTGGTCTTATAGTTTATATAAGTCTGAAATCGCCAACCCCTCTTAAGCAAGCGTGGTAGCGTGGTCAATGCTCGCCTTCTCTATATGAGAAGAGAGTCGGCTCTCAGTCTAACCGGATTCAGCAGAATACCAGTATTTTACATGAAGCGACAGCCCTTGGAAAGACTGATTGTCAGACTTTCGGGCTTCTGACTACCCGTAACGACTGACAAAATCAATTAACATATTGTAACATTTGGTTAATGCTTACCTAGGCTATTGTTATTATTGTACTTAAGTTATGTAATACACAGAAGCTGTTATATAATACACAGAAGCTGTTGGTGTGTCTTAATAAATAAATATTTCTTTTCTGTTTATTATTTTCACTAATGATGTGATAAATTATATAAAAGAAATTATTCCAGACATTAATCTCGTTGTCTGCCGATGACACTAACGCTGTAGTAGGGGCGAAAGATATTAGTGACAGACAAGACAAGGTCAATACTACGTTGGCAGCTTTTCGGTTTTCGCAAATAGATTAATAATAAATATTAAAAAGACGAACATCATGTTGTTTCGATCCATTGCAGGCAATAAATATAATATGGATATAACCCTGAACAATGAAAGGATAGAATTAGTGAGAGGCTTCTAATTTCTAGATATCCATTTGGATGATTTGCTGAACTGGAAAAAAGAACTGGCCCATATAGAACCTACTATATCATCTGCGCGTTGAGAACACTGAGAGACAAAATAAACACGGAACAATTAAAAATGGTATATTATGCTCTTGTCAAATCCAGACTTTCCATACAGCATACAGTTCTGGGGAAAAAGCTATGGTTATAATTCTCAGCGAGCCTTCATTCTCCAAAAAAGAGCAATACGTACAATTGCCAGAAGTACACAAAGAGAAAGCTGTCTATCTCATTTTCAGCGTTTAAATATTCTAACATTGCCCAGCTTATACATACTTGTGTTGCTAGTTAATTTAAAAAAATATATCCATGAATACGAGTCCGGGGAAGAAAGAATAGCCAGGGAAAACACTCGTAGAAAGGACTTTAAAAATAAAGTTGTGCCTAATTTTAACATTGTCAAGCATAGCCCTCATTACCAAGCTGTACAAATATTTAGTAGACTGCCAGCGGATTTGAAGATTTTATTAAACACTAGCTCTTTTAAGGCTAAGCTTAAAGCATTTCTGTTGAATAAAAACTTGTACTCAATGGACGAACTGTAATTTAATATATATATTCAAATTTTCTATAGAAAACAAAAATTACTATTTATTATTATTGATTTTTATAAACATGTTTTTTTTCAATTATTATTGTGCACGTTCACTTTTTCGTTAGAATTTATATTAAATTTTATTAATTATTATGTATGTAATGTAAACTAATGTATCAAACACAATATATGTAAATTGTTCCTGATAAATACATTACTTAGGTATACTTACATTAGTATAAGAACTTAGTTATTAAGGTTAAATAAAAAAGGTTCATTATTTTTTGCTTTTCAGTTTTTTCGGCGGTTTAATATTTTTGTTAAAAAGTTTTTATTTTATGATTTTTTGTGGCTATAATCTACTAATTGTTTTCCAAAGGGCAGGCATATGTGGCACTGAGTAGAGTAATACAACTCAGCATTCAAATCTGTAACTGAACAATAAATCACTCCAATTTTCCTATCCTTAGGGTTGGATTTTTTTTTTCCAAATTTATATGGGACCAAAACTTTGGGGCATACCCTTTCCAATAAAAATAGAATGATCAAAATCGGACTACTCTGTAAAAAGTTATGCGCGGTCATACAAAAAAAAATATATATACGCGTCGACTTGAGAACCTCCTCCGTTTTTTTTCGTCGGTTAAAAAGGGGTGACACCGTGGATAGTCTTATCTCTTAAAAGATCATATCCTAGCCAAGCCTTTTCCCAACTATGTTGGGGTCGGCTTCCAGTCTAACTGGATGCAGCAGAGTACCAGTATTTTCATGAAGCGACTGCCAGGCTGACTTCCACAACCCAGTTACTGGGTAATACGATACCCCTTGGTAGGACTGGTTGTCAGACTTATGGGCTTCTAACGACCTGTAACGACTATCAAAGATACACAAATGACAGCCGGGACCGGGTTTAACGTGCTTTCCGAGACACGGAGGGGTCTTGGTATGTAAACATGGTCACCCATCCACGGACCAACCGCGGCAAGCGTAGCTTAAACTGATCGATCGACCCGTGCAACGTAGCCACAAGCCCCTCTTATCTCTTAAAAATAACCGTCAGAATCGGTTTATAAAATGTGATGCATGGTCATACATAAAAAAATATACGCGTCAACTTAAGGACCTCGGCCTTTTTTTTGTCGGTTAAAAAACGATATTACAACTTGATACTTTTCTGTTTCTGCAGTAACGCAACCAGATTTCAACCTATAACCATTCGATGATGTTGCTTGTCTAATACTCCAAAACATTAAGCTCAGTCATCGGCTATAAAATAATACTGTTATGTGAAGCCGCTGTAGCCGATATCGGCTATAATGAAGTTTAGCCTAACGGCTATGATCGGTTTTCATTATTATTTCGTTACCTAGGTGTTGGGTTGCGTTGTAAATTAAGGGTAAGTTTTTCGTAGATACCAAAAACCAACTCTTAATTTCTCTTAATTTACCTCAAGTTACTAGGTTTTAATAGATAGGTAGGTATGGTTTGTTGGCCATCCATTACATATCGAGACGAATCTGTACCTCGGAAAGCACGTTAAGCCGTTGGTCCCGGCTGTCATTCGTGGATCTCTGACAGTCGTCACGGTGGTCAGAAGCTTTGAAGTCTGACAACCAGTCTTACTAAGGGGTATTGTGTACCCATTAGCTGAGTTATGGAGGTCAGATAGGCAGTCGCTCCATGTAAAATACTGGTATTCAGCTGCATCTGGTTAGACTGGAAGCCGACCCCAACATAGTTGGGAAAAGACTAGGCAAATGATGAATGTAATGTACACGTATGTATCTGGTGTATTGTGTGTCTTTTAGTTTGTGCTAAATAAATGTATTTTCTTTCTTTCTTTTCTAATTCTAACAGTAATTAGACCTGCTGCCGGGTACCTGCAGCTCCTTGTCAACAAGCTACTAATTCGATGTAGAGCGACTGTTTTTTAGACCATACATCGGCCACGGCAGTCAATCTCAACGGAGATATTATAGTGCGCAAGTATGCGCGCAGATGCAGGTACACTCCCTCTTCCCTCACTCTCACAGTCCAATGGGACGGCAATCCGACACGACCGGAGATAGATCAGGCGCAAGAGCACCGGCTTAATGTGCTTTCCGAGGCACGGGGGTATCACACCGCCAGCTTCCAACCACGGACCAACCGCGGCAAGCGTAGCTTAACCTGCTCAATCAAACTGTGCGGCTGTTATTACTTAGCCATTTTGTACATAAGGTAAAACATTTGCTCTACATAGAAAGAAAGACTGTACAGGGCCCCAAGTCTGCTATTTTTATAAATTTGTCATTCCAACACGATCCCATTCCCATCCCATTGTCATTTTACTTAAAGTTCGTAATCTGCTAAATTCTTAATGGGGATCATTGGTCGGTCAATGGTCTCGTAATAGAATTGTGTCATAATGACATTGTCGTATTGCCATTATTATAAAACCCGTTAGTAGAAATGATTTTCGAAAAACTACCACTACTTTATTTATGCCAGATTTCATATATATATATTTTTACATATTATTTATTAGTGTTTTATACAAGTCAAGTGTTTTATGTAAGTCAGTCATTCATTTATCATTATGTACGAGATTACCATTCTATGCCATTTCTTTCAATGGAGTGTCAGTGTTTGACCACTGGAATGAACTGGAAAGTCAACTGTCAAAATCAACAATTATGAAATCAATAATAGACCATTCTGACACTATTGTAATAGCAGACTTGGGGCCCTGTTGCAACTCCATTATTTCAGTTAATTATTACTAAGCGTGATAATTATACTTGCGTTTAATATGTGTGAAAAATAATTCGATGTAGGTCTTCCAAGTAACTAGAATTGATTTCCTTGAGATCTCAATGTGGCT
The DNA here is from genome assembly GCA_951799955.1 of Apamea anceps. Taxonomy (NCBI): domain Eukaryota; kingdom Metazoa; phylum Arthropoda; class Insecta; order Lepidoptera; family Noctuidae; genus Apamea; species Apamea anceps. The sequence goes on from OX637528.1 coordinate 5,845,843, forward strand.
TCCCTTCTAAAGTGATTTGATTTCCAGGTCAATTTATACAGTGTGGCGTGATGTTAAATTGAAACCACGTAGGTACAGACGCCAGCAGGTCAAGCTACCCGAAACTGTCAAATTTTCCCAATCGACCTTGAACCTTAATGCTACAACGATAAAGTTCAAAATCTGCTAAAGAAATTTGACAGATTGTAGTAGCTTGATGTGCTGGCGTCTGTACTTATTCTAAAAACGTATTTTAAACATAGACAATTTAAATAATTTCGACATTTTAGCCCTAGCCTAGGATCTTTTTTTTCGGTTTATTGTTTTAAAAAATTCAACTTAATTGGTGATAATTTGGTAACAATACCATAAACTTTGTGTTGGATTGTTGATACCATCACCACGCGCGTGTCTAGCGCCTTATTGTCAAGGGTGTTTCATGCCAATTTTTACACTAGTTTTTTGTTTAAAAAATGTAGTTATCTATTTTTAGTAAAATTGATTAATTTACGTGCTGATAATAACTACCCGCTTTACTATTTAATGTGATAAACTAATCACTAGGCTGTATGTCTGGTTTATTATTCCGTTCTAAGTCCATAATTACTTTCAAGGTTTTGTGAAAGGCTTTTCAATACATTGTCCCTGAATTCGACTTCTATGTCGAACGGTAGGTACTCTTTTTTAAAGATTTTTTTAATCATGACTTTCAATTGTATCTGGTAGGTAATTGGACTCATCTTTTGTCATTTTGTCGTCGATAATGTTTATATTAACAGTACACCTCCCCTTACCTCCTTTAATCCTGCATACTGCTGGGGAGTTTGTTGCGCCACTTCTTTTTCCCAGCTACAGCACTAGGATGTGGTGATGGGCGGGCGTTTTGGGGGACTATCTTATATAATTTTGACGTTCGAAAAGTGCCCATTTTCAGCCTAGTTTGAATAAATGACTTTGGTTTTAATCAACATCTGCCACCCAAGGCAGCTTCACAGTGTAATGAGAACTCAAAGGTTTAAATTGTTAGATTTGCCCTCACAGTACGGTCACGTAAAAAGGTGTTCATACTTAGGAGTGAGCTCACATCCCACATGGAACGATAGATACAATTTTCAGTACGAGTGAGCGAGACAACACTATTCAAATGTCATCGAAACAGACACGTAATTTAGATGCGGACAAGCGAATCTAACGTTTAAAAGCTTTGTGAAAATTTAAAAACTTTACAAGATAATAGCTAAAGTTAAGGAACAAGCGAATATTCAAAGCAATGAAAATGAATGAATACATTATTTTTCCTAAACAAAATATGTTAATTTCCTTAATTACGGGGGTGAATTTGTTCAAAAAGCGGATTTCGTTAACATTTAACAATCAGGCTGATAGTCAAAGTTTCCGAAACGCGGCCACCTAAATGTCCCCCTTCCTTAAATATTTATGCTGGGAAATATTTTAAAACCAACTCTATTTCAAAGTCACATAATCAGCCTATAACGTTCCCGCTGCCCGGGATACAGATCTCCTCTCTTTGAGAGGGATTGGGCTGTAGCGGTATCAACAAACACCTCACGCCAATTACGCGTCATACTGAGTCACACAAAGTCTTGCATCTCGCAAGCAGAGTTCACCGCGCAACTAGCATATATACAACGGTCCGATTAAATCATCGGGCAGTTGCCCGCCAGACACTACACCCGGAGGATCCTCCCTTTTCTTTACACCCTGTTCCTCATACCTCTATAGGGCCGTAATCAATCACGCGGGCCCAGAGCGAGTTGGTTTATGTCACATGTCTTCCAAATTCAGTTCCAGGACATGCCGGTTTCCTCACGATGTTTTTCTTGACCGTTTTGAGAGCAGTGGTGATGAAATTATTTACATAAAGTAAAGAGCCTGCTTGGTTTTGTACCCACAACCTTGTAGGTAGCTTTTTCGTAAGTCGGAGCCGCTATCACTGGGTCACCCCTGCTGCCTATAATGTCCCCACTATTCCATTGTTTACTGTACTGCGTCTGTTTTGAGATGTAATCGCTCAATCATCTCTAATGATGCCCAGGGAAAGACATGGGGTAGCCTGACTCCAAAACACAACTACGTATTGAATCTCCTTAATCATGATTCCTAAAACAAGGCTCCAACACCCAACACAGTTACACCAGTCAACAAAATTAAACTTTTTACATTCCGAGAGAAGCAATTGAAAATTCGAAAGTGCTCAAACGGTTTTTGAGCGCTCAATAGTGCAATAAAATCATGCAAACTAGTTTCCAAACTCAAATCTCTCGTTCAATGCTTTGTAGGATCTGAAAAAAGTCACTGAACAGTTTCTGTGATTTCCAATCGAATAGACAATTGAATGACTCGGTGAAATGGTTCGATAAATGTTGACGCTTCGTTGTGACTTCTAATAAATGACGTAAGAAGGGCGGCCATTTTGTTTTGGAACGCTTTTGCACATTGGTTTTTTTTTTTTCTGTTTCTGGAATCCGATACTTTTTTGTAAGTAGTTACTATTTATCGACCATTATTGATTAATCTTATCTGCTACTTAAAGACTTACTGTTAGCCTGTATCATTGTTAATGATGTCACTAATATTTTGTGGAGTTGAGACCGCGTATCGGCAAGCGTAGTTTAGTACGCCCCCCAACCCAACTACATATATGGACGGATTACCTAAAGAAGGTGGCTGGGACAGACTAGACGCGGAAGGCGGAGGACAGGGTGTTGTGGCGCAGCCTGGGAGAGGCCTATGGTTTTTTGCCCGTTTTTCTCCATAGGAACCTACTACGCTATGCAATGGGCTACTATCTTCATCTTTCTAAATGACCAACTCCTGTGACAATAAAGAAGTGCCTGTAAATGGTTTAATTGAAATAAATGCTTTGAGTTTTGAGGCATCCCACTGCTGAGCAAAGCTTACCTATCAAATTTTAATTTTATTAAGTAAGTTAAGTAAGTAAGTTCCACAGATATCCGTAGAAAATGTTGTATTAAGAAATTAACGAACCGTAAATTTAATTAGTATACATTACTAAATGTCTTGTATAAAGTTTTAAAAGTCGATAGATAATTAATTTTAATTCGATCGATCAGGTTAAGCTACGCTTGCCGCGGTTGGTTCTTGGATGGGATCTTTACATACCAAGACCCCTCCGTGCCTCGGAAAGCACTTTAAGTCGTTGGTCCCGGCTGTCAATCGTGGATGTTTGACAGTCGTTCCGGGCCGTCAGAATCCCGAAATTCTGACAACAGTCCTATCAAGGGGTATAGTAGGTATTACCCAGTAACTGGGTTGTGCAGGTCAGATAGGCAGTCGTTCCATGTAAAATACTGGTACTCAGCTGCATCCGGTTAGACTGGAAGCCGACCCCAACGTAGTTGGGAAAACGCTAGGCAGAGCTGGTAAAGGACATAATTAATTTGAATGTGAGTACTTAGACAAAATAACCTCCATTTCTATTTGAAGAAACAATTTATTCAATGCCATGACTTAATCGTCTGATTATTATTATTGATGATTTTGTCCACACTGAAATTAAATTACGACGCAGAAATTGTAAACTCACAGACTTGATTTTAAATGGTATTTGACAGCTGTCAACTTGACGTAACCCAGGGTACTGAGGAGGCGGCCGCCAAAAGGAAAATAGACAATATTGATGAAAGAATTGAATTATTGTGATCACTGACCTAAATTATACAAGTACGCTGGACATTATACTATCGATAACAAAACGAAGACATTTAATTTCGATTTTCGCCATTTTGGCGCTCATAGCTTCGTGAGCGTCCGTGGAACTAAAATATTTTATAACGTGTTTTACAAAATACGCATACTCTAGCATAGTAAACACAAAACACACGAAAAAGTCTTATTCCACGATTAAGACCTAAATCATCAGAGACTTACTTAAACCGATGGCCATTCACAACAATGTGACGATTTTAGTTCCTGAGACGCTCGAGCGGGCGTTTGAATCGGTACAAGAAACAACTGTCATTTCGTATAGTATAATATTTAGTCCAGCATACTTGTTTATTAAATGTCTGTGATAATGATTATGATATTGGTGATCATTGTGTTGTGACCATCCTTGCAATGCAGTGAATTGATTGATTTGCGCTCGCGCCTCATACTCTGCGGAACGTTGTATTCATTATTGTTTATTCTTTAATGCGATCAAAGGCTTCTGATTATTCAGAATACTTTTGACTTTCATTTACTTACATTTACAAATTTATTTAAACTTTACTTTACTAGACTTAATGCTTGAGCCATTTTCTACCGGTCAACCTTAGAGTGATGCGGAGACAAAACATAGCAGATGCAACATACGGGATAAATAGGTAGGAAATTACTAAATGATACAAGAATAAATACTTATACATAGATACATACACATAAACAAAATGAGCTGTCAGGAGAAAAAAATATCGGTAGGGGAGAAAACGAATTCAGCAAATCAACGCTGGGACATTACGGCCAACTTCTGACGGATATGTTCACGTGCCTTCACTATAAAAGATGATCGACTGGTTGCCGTCCAGAGGGGCAATTCTGGTAAATTTAAGAACGCACAGTCTGATCTCAGCCTCAATCTGTCAAAAATACGTCAAATTTCCCTACATTTTGACAATTGTTTGTTGCTGAGATGAGACTGCGACTAGATTTTGATCGTTTTAAATTACGTGAATTGGCCTGCTGATGTTCAGTTACATCTCTCGCGCATATCCACACACAAGAGATAGGTTATTACCTATCTATCTTGAGACCTATTCTGATAAAGACGACATATTGCCTTTATACCTATTACTTTCTCGTTTGTCAACTCCCTCTCACTGAGAGGAGGCCTGTGTCCCAGCAGTGGGAATGTTAACGTAGCCAACTATAAACATTAATCTAACTTACGAACATTTTCACTCAAAATTCTCATCTCTAAAATAACCTATGAAACATTATATGCGCGAAAGGGACGTTCCTACCTCTAATCGGATAAAACTAAAACGGATTTCACCTGGACGTTTTAATCCCTAAATAATTTGAAGAACCCCATTATTTATACCTCAGACTAAGGCCGCAAAATAAATAATTACCTACAGAAGGTCGGCTTCATTACATATGAAGAACCTTCCGTGCCTCGGAAAACACAATAATCATCCTGGTCCCGGCTGTCATTCGTGGACCTTTGACAGTTGTAACGGGTAGTCAGAAGCCCGGAAGTCTGACAACCAGTCTTTCCAAGGGGTATCGTATTACTCAGAAACTGGGTTGTGAAGTTCAGATACCTCGCTAGTCGGTAGTCGCTCCATGTAAAATACAGGCATTCAGCTGCATCCGGTTAGACTGGAAGCCGACCCCAACATAGTTGGGAAAAAGCTAGGCAGATGATGACGCATGTAGTAAAAAGCTGTTATTTTGATATTACAGACTATTACACTCTTACCAAGCGGTATCGTATTACACAGTAACTGGATTGTGGAGGTCAGATAGGTAGTCGCTCCATGTAAAATACTGGTATTCAGCTGCATCTAGTTAGACTGGAAGCCGACCCCAACATAGTTGGGAAAAGGCTTGGCAGATGGTTATGAAATAGAAAAAAATTGCTGAACATTTTACGGTCAGATTTTTATTCTGCCAAAGCTGATCGCCTTACGTACACGGCTATGTGTGCGTGCGCCTATTTCTGCTCGTTGTATAGAGCCGGCCTTCTGTACCTACCTATTTTGTGCTAAGGGGCATGAGCGGCAATAATAAATTAAGATGCCGTCGTCCCTTTGTCCCTAACAAATCGGAGTTTCTGGGCCAAAATGGTGTAACTTAAGCCATTTTGCGACTATAACCTGAAATGACTTTGAAATAAAACTGATTGTGTTTCGGTGGCGTGTCAATGGTATTAAGAAGCAATTGTATATAAGGCAGGTGGGGTTAAAGTACAAATTAGAATTATGCCGTCAGTTTGTTACAAGTTTCAGCAATCGTTCTAATTTATACTTTATAGCAACGACATAAGAGTTACATAGAATTGGATTTACGCAAATTAAAATGATCGTGAATGTGGTCCATAATGGGGATTGGCTGTTTGAAACCTCGAGTTTAAAGTTGGAAGTTCTTTTGGCACAACTTGAAGGTATTTCTCAAAATATCCACCCAGTGAGTTACTTTAAAATGTAACTCGATCCTATCAATCAAAATGAATCTTTTTGAGACAAATAAATTACTATTATTAAATTACTATTAATACTAGTATAAAAATTCTGCAAAAAAAAATGGAAACATGTCAACACAAGGTAGAAAGGATCATGCCAAATATAAAAAACCGGCCAAGTGCGAGTCGGACTCGCCCATGAAGGGTTCCGTTACGTTACGATTTATGACGTATTAAAAAAAAACTACTCACTAGATCTCGTTCAAACCAATTTTCGGTGGAAGTTTATATGGTAATGTACATCATATATTTTTTTTAGTTTTATCATTCTCTTATTTTAGAAGTTACAGGGGGGGGGACACACATTTTACCACTTTGGAAGTGTCTCTCGCGCAAACTATTCAGTTTAGAAAAAAATGATATTAGAAACCTCAATATCATTTTTGAAGACCTATCCATAGATACCCCACACGTGTGGGTTTGATGAAAAAAAAAATTTTGAGTTTCAGTTCCAAGTATGGGGACCCCCAAAATTTATTGTTTTTTTTCTATTTTTGTGTGAAAATCTTAATGCGGTTCACAGAATACATCTACTTACCAAGTTTCAACAGTATAGCTCTTATAGTTTCGGAAAAAAGCGGCTGTGACATACGGACGGACAGACAGACAGACAGACAGACAGACAGACAGACAGACAGACAGACATGGCGAATCCATAAGGGTTCCGTTGCCATTTGGCTACGGAACCCTAAAAACGAAATGTGTGGTGTCAGGGGAACCTCGGCAGGAACGATGTTCAAAATTAAAATTCAACATTACGGCTGCGAAAATTTAAAAATGACGAAAAGTTTGATAATTTTCGCAGCCGCCATCTTGGATTTTTATTTTAATCACTATCCGCTTCAGCCCCCCTTAAAACCATGAAAACGACAACCATGACGAAAAATTTGAAACTTTTCACAGCCTTCTTCAAGTTTCTCCTAGCGCAAGCTCCGCTAAAGAACTTCGTTCCAAAATAAGAAGAAAAACAAACATGGCAGACGTGTCTTACACAATTAAAAAACTAAAATTAAGGTGTTAAAACGGAAAATGGGTCAGAGAAGTCACATGATGGTATCCTAGAGAAGGAAAGAGGAAAAGAGGAAGACCATTTCAAGGATGGGAAGATGACTTCAAAACTAGGCGTCTAAACCTTTTTTGAAGTGAAAACTTCTTTAGCGGCGTTGTGCACTTTTTGGTGATAGGTTAAAAACGTTAAACTCGCATCAGGACACGTAACCAGCAGTGCGATTCTGCAACCATCTCACCGTGATAACTCAGGTGAAGTGAGCGTGGAGTGAGCTGTCATTCAAACTAATGCTAGGGATTGACACTATTGACAGCTCACCCTAAGCTCACTTCACCTAACTTTTCACGGTGAGATTTTTACAGAATCGATCGGCTGATCGAAAATTCGTAAGACGGAGAGAGAATAAACCGCATTCCAAAATATCATAAATTCACAACGTTAATATTCAAGTTTTCACTTCTGCCGGCACTCCCGGAGTGCAACCCGTTTTTATTTTTTACCCTTGTTGTCCCACCGTTGGCCAAAGGCCTGCCTACCCTCGTTTCACCTCTCTCTGTCCAGATGACACCTCTGCCGCATGTCAGACGATCAGTGGGCCAAACTTACGACCCAGTGGGTCCCGCTTAATGGCAAACGACATCGCGGCAGGCCCAGACGGGGATGGCGAGATGAGCTGGAATCCTTTGATAAAGATTGGTCCTTGGCAGTTCTAAACCTCTAATTTAAATCAATTGTAAAACTAGTTTTCAGGTTGGTAACAAAGGCTATTTGAAAATCAAAAAATTGCTACACCGTAAAGTCAACTTCACTCAAGTGAGCGCACACAATTCGAAAGCGAACTCATTTGCTTTTCAAGTAAATCATCGCGGATTCACACCGAGACACCGTTCGAATTTCGAAGTGATAAGAGAAGTAACTTCTGATTGGCTAAAACAACTGGGTTACTAGGCTCTTGGTTTGACAAACTCGGTAAAATATCAAATTCAAAGTTTGCCAAAGGGTGATAGAGTGTAGCGCGCTAAGTGGGAAACTCAGTGAATCTGAAATATTATTACACAAACAGTGATAAATACTTAAACTTTGGAGACAGAAATTAGTCTAACTAGGCTATAAGTTTATTTTTCCATCGCCAGATAACTTTTATTCGATGAATAAAATTGACGTTTGACAGTTTTTGTATGAAATAACTGTCAGCATTTCAAAATTATTCCTCGAATAAAGTTATCAGATGATTTAAAAATCAGCCCTAAGTTGGGAACACGAGTATATTGGTAATGATAATAATAATAATAATAATAATAGCCTTTATTAACAATCTTACAATCTAGTTTCGTAATTATAATAAATAGTTAAAGAAAGAAAGCAATTCCTCTCTTTTATCTCCTCTTCAGACATCGGTTTCCGAAGATTGTTTTGCATTAGCATAGGCCTCCCCCATATTCTTCCAAAGTTCCCGGTCATGGGTTTCCCTCTTCCACATTGGCCCAGCTGTCACCTTAAGGTCGTCATCCCACCTTCGTATCGGGCGTCCTTTCTTCCTTTTGCCTTCTCTTGGGTACCATTCGGCTACTAATTTAGCCCATTTCTCCCTTTTGTCTCTGATAAGGTGGCCCGCCCATTTCCATTTCAGCTTTTTTATCTTGTATGATACGTCCGCTATTTTCGTTTTCTTTCTGATATGTTCGAGGCTTAGTTTGTCCTTTCTCTTAACATTAAGTATACTTCTTTCCATGTTGTGTTGGCATGTTTGTAATGTCTTAGTGTTCCGCTTAGTTAAAGCCCATGTTTGGCAACCGTAAGTCATGGTAGGAAGTATACACGAGTTAAATAATTTGCTTTTTAAAGCTAGTGGTATAGATTTATTTTTTGTGACTTCTTTTAGGGACCAGTATCGCTTCCACGCTACGTTTACCCTGTTGTGAACTTCTTTAGATGTATCGTTTGTAGGAGAATTGGTAATGATAATTAGTATTTATTTTTGTAAATTGGTTTTAACTTTTACTCGAACAAATTATGTATTAAAACTATTTTACAAATATTAGGGCTGATTTTTGAACAGTCATATAACTTTTATCTGAAGTATAAATATTGCGGTTTAACAGTTTTTGCATAGATATGTCCAACTGTCATAATTATTCTTCAGATAATAGTTATCTGACTATTGAAAAATCAGCCCCTAAATGAACATGTCCTATAGAACTGTCAAAAGAATGACAGTTGTCATATGATTATTTTATTTTATTTATTCAGGGACAATAAACAGCTACAATATGTGTTGGTACAGAGGAAAGATAAAACATAATATTAACAATATTGCAGCCCACTATATTATCCGCATATTAACAAGAGAAAATATGATAATGAGTGCCACTAGATAGGTAATAAATAATTACATCACATTAATAATAAATAATTATAGAAATATCAATTAGTAATCATTAAATAAACGAGGTATTAATTACAACATGCAAAATAGAGATTCCAATTAATTTGATTGCTTGGCAACTGAGAAATCATTAACGCTAATAATAAATAAATAAATAATAAAATCTAGATTAGCTTACATTCCTAATAACATTATTGGTTAATAATCATATTCATAACATTATATTTAAATTTGGACTTAGAGCATACAAAAATATCAATATTAACAAAATTACAATTATAAGATTCAACCATTCGACGGATAGGGCAGCGCATACCAGAATTAGTTCGACAGGTATTGACAGAAAATAGGGTACCTGCTAATTATACGGACAATTTAAGTTGCCAGTCAATTTGCATAACAATTAATGGATTTATTTAAAAACGATTTGAGAATGATGAGGATGATTCAACTTAGATGACGTTTAAACATCAAAAATGTATTGTTAAACAGTCGCTAACCACTACTTGCCAACTTGACCAACTGCCTTGATGGTCTCATGTTTGCAAGCACGACTGCTGAGCGTCCGTCTCGGGGTCGACAAAGTGTTATAAGGTTTTCCATTAGGAATTTCTTAGTAACAGTTCGGAGGTTTGGACGTTGGCGGTTTAATACCCCCGTGCCTCAGAAAGCACGTAAAGCTGTTGGTCCTGCGCCAGATCTCTCCCTGGCCGTGTCGGATTGCCGTCCCATTGGACTACGAGAGTAAAGGAACAGAGAGTCCACCTGTGTTGGCGCACACATTTCTGCACTATAATATATCTCCCGCGTACCTGGCTAATCGCCGTTGGGATTGACCACTGTGACCGAAATCAGTCGGGAATCTAAAATATATAATCATTTTCATTCTCCTGCAACTTATCCCGATTTATTTGATGTCGGCGCAACATGTCTTTTTCTGCCATACTTCTCTATTAGTCGTCATCTCGGCAGTCACCCCCTTTCTAACCATATCATCATTCACACAGTCCATCCATCGTTTCTTTGGTCTTCCCCTACTCTTATAGCCATCGACATTCATACCCAAAACTCTCCTCACGACATTTTCCTCATTTCTCCGTAACACTTACCCATACCATTATACCATACAATACCATTATAAGTATAATCACTACTTAAATTTAAGCAACGTTTATGAATAATGAGGTAATTCCCTGACATTAATTTTTTTCTTCGCCGGTAGGTACCCATGTGATATTCATGAAAATATAAATTACCTTAGATCGGATACATTATAGGAACGGCCATTGTAGGACGATAAAAAACAGCTGTTTTTCATGACGTAACTAGCAATAAGTGGTCCCACACAAAACTACCCTCGTCCCTACCTTTTTAGCGAAGGTCACGTTAACCAGTATAAAATATGAAAACCTTACAGTTATGCGTACTTTAAGCTGAAACGTCTTCCGGAGACCGGACTCGAACCCACGGACCCTTATTTTAAATGTAACAATAGGGTACGGGTTGCGAACTTTTATAATGTAACAATGAAATATATAAAAAAGATTTTTTAGAGGATTATTATTACATGTTAAAGCTTATTTGAAATAAAGTGTCGTGAGGAAAGTTTTAGGTACAAATCTGAATGGGGGGGAATACCATAGGGACGATGGATGGACTCTGTAAAACACGGATATCGAGGGATATGGTTTGGAGGCGTGACACATGTCGCCTCCATGCGGTCAAAGAAAGCTATTGCCTAGTAACGGACGCATATCAAAACGATCTATTAATTAATGGTGCGCAGTGCTGAGATACCTATGGTGTGAAAGATCATATGGCTGGAAAGGAAGTGTCTACCGAGATGACGACTAATAGAGAAGTATGGAGGATAAAGCCAAGTCGCGCCGACCCCAAGGGTCGTAAGGTCGGTAAGGGCAAGAAAATTATGAAAGTTTATTTCAAATTGCTATTTATAACGTACTGTTATCGAGTTCCGGTCCTGCTTATACCAGCTCGACGTAGTAATTCAAATAATCATTTTAACGTCAATATTTTTGTTTTTAATAGGTAATTGTTAAGTCATATGTTTGATTTATCCTTGGTGTTTAAAATAATCAGAATTGTTGAGTATCCATTACGGCGCCTTCAGGTTGTCAGCTTCCGGCGCGCCAAGTATTAAGTTTAAATGAATGATTTCTTAAGATTATTGATTCAAATACTTTATTTCATTTATTTCTTTGTTAATAATTGTTATTTATATAATACAATCAAATATGAAGTTATAGGGAAATCTATAAATACCGATGTGTTAGGCAGTTTGAATCCGTCGTTTTGTAACCGTCACCAAATGCAAACGCCGTAAGTAAAACTCTGTCCGATTTTAGAAAATAATAAACGTAGTAAAGTGCAAATAGATTGTTTGTTGTGACTATCCTGATTCCTGACTGTGCCCACCGTTTCACAGTACTTTTTTGAGATAGAGGTCATTTGACTGCAATAAACTTATTTTTCTATTTAGGAATATACAGGGTTATTTTTCAAAGACCAGCCAAATTTAAGGATGTGCTACAGACCATCAAACTGAACAACTTTCTCCATGGGACAAATAGCGTAATCGCGAAAATTTTATCAACTGTCCCATAGAAAACTTCAATACCTACTCGACCTAAATGTATGGGACGGCTGAATTTTTATTCGCGATTACGATGTTGGTCCCATGGAGAAAGTTGTTCAGTTTGATGGTCTGACGACATCCTTAAATTTAGCTGGTCTTTGAAAAATAACCCTGTATATTGCACTGATATCATCTTCATTATCGTCTGTCCAACCGTATCTCAATTATGTTCCGGTCGGCTTCCAGTCTAATCGAATGTTGAATATCAGTATTTTACATGCAGCGACTGCCTATCTGACCTTTACAACCGAGTTACATGGAACATGATATCCCACGGTAAGAGCGGTTCTGCATTGCATCCGATCCGAATCCGAGAAATGCCGGTCTGAAGTAGCCGTAGCACTATTTGTATGAAGGGTTGCGCACTACATCCGAACTAAGTCCGTCCGTATTTAGAACATCCCAATTCGGATTGAACTCGGATCGGACGTCGTGCGAAACCGCTCTTAGACAGGTTGTCAGACTTTTGGGCTTCTGACTACCCGTAACGACTCAATGATCTTATAAATGAACTAGCTGTGCCCCGCGGTTTCACCCGCATAAGTTTCGATCCCATGGGAATATCGGAATAAAAACTATCCTATGTTAATCCTGGTTATAAACCATCTGTGTGCCAAATTCCATCGAATCCGTTCAGCAGTTTTTGCGTGAAAGAGTAACAAACATCCATCCGTCCATCCATAATCACAAACTTTCGCGTTTAGAATATTAATAGGATATCAAAGGAACAATAATGAATAAATACCAACACTTTTTACAGTTATCTTTTATCTTTAGTAAAGCTTCAGGTGGTTATTCAAAATATCTTTTACAAAGAAGATATATAAGTTACCTTCATTGGCTCTAGGCAGTACCTCTAACACTGGCCAAATGTGCCGTGTTATTGGTAAAAGTGGCCAATGTTAGAGGTACTACCTAGATAAACTAAAAATTGATCAAAAACACATTTTGCAAAAATTTAACCATTAGTTACTATTTTTAACAATTGGTTGAGTTAACTACGGATCAAAAAACCGGCCCTTCGGAATATCGTGTTACTCAGACACTGGGATGTGGAGGTCAGATAGGCAGTCGCTCCATGTAATATACTGGTATTCAGCTGCATCCGGTTACACTGGAAGCAAAAAAAGTTTAGGTAGATTGATTGTTTGTAATGGGACTGACCAGTCAGAGCACCTCAAATGTATTTATAAAAAACCGGCCAAGTGCGAGTCGGACTCGTGCACTAAGGGTTCCGTACCATTATCTATAAAAATCAGGTCTGTTGTATGGGAGCCCCCCCTTAAATATTTATTTTATTTTGTTTTTATTATTTGTTGTTATAGCGGCAACAGACATACATAATTTGTGAGAATTTTAACTGTCTAGCTATCGCGGTTCTTGAGATACAGCCTGGTGACAGACAGATCGACGGACAGATAGCGAGGTCTTAGTAATAGGGTCCCGTTTTTACACTTTGGGTACGGAACCCTAAAAAATGACAGAACATTAATCATAGCATTTTCTATATGTATAAAACAGTTCGGAGACTGAGAGTGACAGCCATAAAAGTGAAGAAAGAAAAATTAATAGTTCTGTTATTAGTAGAGGTAGAGGTGCACTAAAGAAGGTATTTTTCATAACTTCATCCTTGAGCGAGTCAAACGGAGACTTGATGAACGAAGTACTCGAAACAGACAACAACTATTTGGTTTTAGGGTTTCGTACCCAAAGGGACGGGACATTACAAACACTCCGCTGTCGGACAAAGATATATACAGCCCTGGACAGACGTCCTTGTCACAAGGCTGTATCTTTTGAACCGCAATAGGTAGACACTTGAAATTTTCACAGAGTATGTAGTATGTATGCTATAGCCACTATAATAAAAAATAATAAAAATAGAATAAAGTTTAAAATGAAAGGGGGTCCCATCCCCATACAGAAAACGTGTTTTGTCGGCGTTTTTTGCTCGCTCTTGATATTACTGACAAAAAAAAAATTAAGTGTCAAATATTGAACGGTAGTACGGAATCCGTTGCGTGAGAGGCCGACTCGCACTATTACCGTTTTTTTCCTACATCTATTTTCTATAATATGTACCTACCTATAAACTCAATGTAACCCTATAATTTATCTCACAAATTCCAAGCAACACAGCTCTACATACTCTATTAAATATACTTACACCAACTGTTGCGGTCCCCAAAGTAATAACAACGTCATTACATTCTGTCTCACTCCAACAACAAGAACATAATAACGTCATTATGTCTTGTCTCTTTCTAACACTTAGAGTAATGGAAATTCTTAAGTAAGGGTGCTGCTTGAGAAAGTTTACTTTTCTTTTTGACGTTTTTCGAGGAGGCCGATTGGATAAATAGACTTATTGCTATTCTTCTCGTATTGGCGTGAAGTGTGGTGAAAATAGCTCATCAATCAATCAACTCAGCCTATTGAAGTCCACTGCTGGACATAGGCCTCGCCCAGGCTGCGCCACAACACCCTGTCCTCCGCCTTCCGCATCCAATCTGTCCCAGCCACCTTCTTTAGGTCGTCCGTCCATCTAGCTGGGGGGGCTTCCGACACTACGCTTGCCAATATGCGGTCTCCACTCCAGAGGGTCTACTCCGAAGTAGTATCGGCCGAATTTTCGGCTGTTTCCTGCTACGAAGTTGCTATTTGATTCGGTCGGTTCCGATCCTACACTCCTACACTCTTTCGAATATTGACTATGGTCCCGACCCAACTGAGCCGATCCGAACTTTTTTCGCATTTTTCAATAATATTCGGTTCGGCCATGTATCGGTTCGATCCGAACATTCGCACTTTGCACTTTGGAGTAGGCCTCCAGGACTCCTCTGCTCCACCGGCCATCGGTCCTTCGACAAACATGGCCAGCCCACTGCCACTTCAGTTTGCTTACTCTGCAAGCTATGTTATGTCGGCAACTCCGGTTCTTTTCCGGATAATTTCATTCCTGATTCAAAGAGACTCCGAGCATAGCCCGTTCCTTTGCGGAATAGTGAATAGCTCATGCCGTGGTAAAATTTTTAGCCAGTCAGCATGCTGTAGCTGATTGTCCAGGGTAGACAATGACAGGTTAGGACCGCCTAATGAACGTGTTTTTATCTTACACAATGCTCGTGATTTATTTTCCTAAAAAGTACTTGTAAAATTGACCCTATGCAGTTTGAAATTGCAATAGGTATGATGACTAATATTAGAATTGTTCGGACAAATAAATGTTTCACGTTAATTAAATTTGTAGTTAAACGATATATGTAATGGAAAAAAAAATCAATAAAATCAATGGAAAGAAGAAGCTACATACTTTAAAAGGTTTTTGGTGGGGATTATTCCCGTCCTTGTCGCGCGGTAGTGACAATCTATGGCGCTATAATTACATAGTCGTGACGTCACTTCTATGGTAGTGCCGTCTTTGTAGCAGTTATTTTAAAACGTTTATAACTTGGCAATTTTTTAAGCTTTTAGACATTTTGAAAGAAAGAAAGAAAATACATTTATTTAGTACAGACTAAAAGACACACAGTGCACCAGAGACATACATTTTGAAGTATTGTTTGCACTATTTGTAAACAAATATATTTTTGAGTTTAAAATAAAAATATTGTCAGTATCCCTGTGCACTACCGGGCAAAAAGGACAAAAGCCTCTTCTCAAACAGAGAAAGTACGAGCATTGATGCGTTTGCTAGCTACGTGTTGGTATTCAGACCCTTAGATTCCGAAGCCGATCGATTATGATCCATTAAGTGAGCAGCATTTCACCTGATGCTAGGGATTGACATTATTGACAGTTCACTTCAAGCCCACTTCACCTAAGTTTTCATGGTTAGATTTTTACAGAAGAGTGCGGCTGGTTTCCTCAAGTTATTTTTTTTTTAAGTGGATACGCCTGGGTAGCCCGCGAAATTAAAATTTTCTTATGTTTTATGCAATTTCCTGGTCAGTGTCAGGTTGTGAACAAAGCATTATTAGCGGGCGTTACAAATATGACTTCACAGAATCATAATCATTACAATCGTCATTAAAACCCTATAAGCTCATAACTATAGTCCTATTGAATGACTATTTCATGAAATATCAATCAATAAATAAATAATAAAATAATCAATAGGTAACTTTAATTTCGCGGGCTGGAGCGTGGTACCATTGTGTTTGACGTGTTACATCATTATTATTAATAACGAAAGTATTACTAACTATTGGATGAGCTTATAACTATTAATAATTTAGATATAAAAATGTTGCTTATTCACGGTTACGATTGGTATTTTCAGAATTGAGGTTCTGAAAGACTTTCCATAATTTTCTAAATTCTAAGCATGGTGTCTTCTTGGTAGTGCTTGTTATTAAAGGTAGACAAAAATACCACTATGCGTCTTCTTCTGCTTAACTTTTTCCTTACTATGTTGGGGTCGGCTTCCAGTCCATCCGGATGCAGCTGAATACCAGTATTTTACATGGAGCGACTGCCTATCTGACCTCCACAACCCAGTTACTGGATAATACGATACCCCTTGGTAAGACTGGTTGTGAGACTTTCAGACTTCTGACCCGTAACGACTGTCAAAGATAACGTACGTACCCCGTTAGTTCGTGCTGACATCTCTTTGAGGCGCGCGTGGAACACAACGCGCCGTCGACCCGGGCCTGGTCCTTACCGGGCGGCAAGTTGTCCATTGCTCGACGCCCGCAAGCCCGCGCCTACGGTGGCCACGGTGGTTAAAGATTATAAAACGTGTACTTTTTTCTTATCTTCTAATCGACATTAAGCAACCCGTGACTAAACTGATCAACCCATGTGTTCGAAAGAGTTCAACTGAAGGAACACGGGTGGGTTTTAGTCAGTAAAAGTCTGACACGCCACCCCGCTCCACCTAGAGCGGGAGAAGTTATTTGACGATTTCCAAACAAAAAAAAGCCCTTCTAGGCTTTGAAAATTATGTTCACATTTCTAGCTTCAATAGTTTTAGACCTATACATACACAAACTAAAGCTCTATAAATTAATTGCGAACACAAACTACCAACAATGGTACTTAGACCCACTATCTAGTGCCATTGGTACTTCAAACCCAATCCTGTTAAGTGTATACAAATATAGTGATACACTGTAACTATGTGAACTGCCTGTTAGGTAGGTACCTACTTTGGAACTACTGTTGGTTTTAGCGTTTGGTTGGGTTTCTATAAATAACTGTCTGTTGTTAGTACTTGCGGGCCCTATCAGAATACCAGCGGCGGGCCCTACCAGAATACCAGCGCTGCGACATTTATTTTTTAAATGTCGTAGCATCATGCTAAGATAGGAGCCTTTTGGCCTCGTACAGGACTTTCTGTTTCATTTTTCTTTTTGTTACTTTTTTTTATATGATTTGGTTTTGTTACTTTTTTTATATAAATAATTTGTTTTTTTTTATTGTGTTTAATTTAGTTTTATGATCTTCCTGTGCGAGTCGCAATAAATACTTTCTCTTTCAAATACTTTCTTTCTTACTTCAAAGAGAAGCCCGTGGCTAAAAAAAAAAACAATGAGGCTGTTTTCTTTTTCGATCGCTCGATCAGGTAAGCTTGCCGCGGTCGGTCTGTGGATGGGTGACCATCTTGTCCCGGCGGTCATTCGTGGATTTTTGACAGACCTTACGGGTAGTGAAAAGCCCAAAAGTCTGACAACCAGTCTTACCAAGGGTATTACTCAATAACTGGGCAGTCGCTCCATGTAAAATACTGGTATTCAGCTGCATCCGGTTCGACTGGACGCCGACCCCACCATAGTTGGAAAAAGGCTAGGCAGATGACGACGTTAGTATACGATTAGTTTTCGAATTAACGTCACTTGAGTCTAGATGAAATTTCTTGCCCGTTCTTCTCCATAGGCAAGGCTTTAAGTGTTGATGTTAATTTTTTGATTTTAGTGTTGATTGTGTTTTTAATTTTAATTTTGATTGCATGTGATTTTAATTATGGTTGTGATTTTAATTTGGAATTTGGTTAAAAAAAAAAAACAATTATGTTCGGAGAGTACCTAAATGAACTCACTCGATACCACTCGATATCATCATCATCTGCCTAGCCTTTTCCCAACTATGTTGGGGTCGGCTTCCAGTCTAACCGGATGCAGTTGAATACCAGTATTTTACATGGAGCGACTGCCTATCTGACCTCCACAACCCAGTTACTGGGATTACCCAGTAACCAAGGGGTATCGTATTAACGATACCCCTTGGTGAGACTGGTTGTCAGACTTTCGGGCTTCAGACTGGGTAGTCTGAAGCCCGAAAGTCGTGGATCTTTGACAATCGTTACGGGTGTAACGACTGTCAAAGATCCACGAATGACAGCCGGGACCAACGGCTTAACGTGCTTTCCGAGGCACGGAGGGGTCTCGGTATGTAAAGATGGTCACCCATCCACAGACCAACCGCGGCAAGCGTAGCTTAACCTGACCGATCGACCTGTGCGGCTGTTATTATTTAGCCACGGGCCCCTCACCACTCGATATCAAACGACAATTAACTAATGCATGATGTGGTTACCTGTAAGAAATTGGTACACTATTCTATAAGTCTATTGGATGTAACTAACTGTAAGTACTAAAATCTTTGTATCAGTGTATTAAATAGTTGGTGAGCCAAATAAATAAAATAAAATAAAAATAGACCTACTTACCTACTACGCTTTGGAATGTGCACCTAGCTTCATCATTCCGACTGATCTCGATATTCGGACTGAAGGTTTCCTTCACCGTTTTGAGAGCAGTGGTGACATCGTGAGGAAACCGGCATGTCCTAGAACTGATAATTCGAAGACATGTGATCGACATCTAACAACCCGCACTGGGCCCGCGTTGCAGATGACGGCACACTCTCTCTCACCGAGAGGATGCGAGTGTCTCAGCATTGGGAACATTATTATGTAGGCTGATTATTTTATGTTGTAAGCGTCTGTCTGGGTTCGAATCTACGACCCAGCTCGTAAGTTCGCGCCATTCCCACTGGACCCACATTCCGCCATTCCCACCAGTGCTAATTACTGTAGCTATTTCAAAAGCCACAAAAAATATAATACGTAAAGGATTTTTTAACTCGTAAAGAAGAAAATAAACTCAAATGAATGTAACTTTTACTCTTCAAATATTTCTCTTTTAGTAAGTCCGTATGAGAAGTTATTTTCTTTTTACTTCAACGAATTTATTAGCCTTTTTCACGATAATGCTAAAAGCGTCAGGGTATGAATATATTAATGCAAGAAATATTTTTGGATTTACTTTTAATAGGTCTTGTAAGAGAACTCTTCCATACCTACTCATTTCTACAGCAAGCACTTGTGTTCACAGGCATCTGTATTCATAGTATGAACATGCGACTTCACAGTAACGTAAATTCGAACGATTTTTTAATAAAAAATACAAATTGGTACAACTATGCATTTTCGTTTTTTTTAAATAGCAAGCACACTAAAACCCGTTTAAAAACACTAAAACTTATTCCAAACATCGTTGTGTTTCTGTCGACCATTTTCAGATGACAGAGCCAACGAACGATGACGAGAACGAAGTTTTAAATTCGGTTAACGTTTAACGGAAATAGTGATTAGTGGTGCAAATGGGCCTTAGTGTCCAAAGATATAAACAAAGTTATAAAACTAAATAAAAAAATCTTGTAACTTTCAACTAAATAAAATATTAACTATGGATAATTTTTAATTTTTAAATAAAAATTCAAAACAAAATATTCATTGATTATAAATTATCATAAAACAGTCGATGTTACATTACAACAAAGCACTATATTAGCTGTACAAAGTATTATATTAGCTGGTTTTAAATCGTTCAAATTGACATTACATTTATTCCGCGTGTTCGTGCTAGGCTTACTACAGACACATGAGACATTTAACTTTTTGTTACATTTGCTCGGAAGTTGTTAAATCGGAAAACTTCTTGGTAATTAATAAGCCAGAGCGCTTACCATTTTTCATTGGGTGTGCCGCTTGTTGGCAAACTTATGGAGAAAATAATTCATTAACATCATACAACATAACTTTTTTGGGGTACTTACGTTTATGTCGGTATTTTAGTATTTTGATACACCAATTCCTGATTCACCACCTTCAGATATGTCCCAGTTAATTTATCTGGTAGAAAATTTCGAACAAATACTGTTTCACTTTTCAAGTTTCCTGCTATCTGGACACTGCGATACAGGCTTTGGACTGTGAAATTTTTTACAGATACAAAATAAAATCCAAGCTCCTTGAACACCAATAAAAAGTAACAACCCATATCGCTGCACACCCAAGTAAAAACACCCATTTGCCCACCTGAAATAATCCTATAATCACCCTTTAAGAAACCTATAAAAATAAAAAGGGGTCGTTTACGCCGAAGTGAAAAAAAACTTTTACACACCTATGTTGTACAGTCAGCGTCATAGTAAAGGTACCACTCCAATACTTAAAGATTATCGCCCGAGCGACGGCGGGCGCGCCACGTGACTCTGGCCCCGAGCAGCTCCCTCCCCCGCCGCCGCACCCATATCTGCCCGAGCATCCACCGATCCCATTCAAATATAATTTGCATGTTTTTAATAATATGGTATTTTTTCGGCTTCTGGCCGAACCGTATATCAAGAATAACTTACAAAAAGACACTTACTTACGGTTGAGGATACGAACCCGCATCATCAGACGCCAGCCGATCATTTAGACCGTGCCTTATACCACTAGGCTATTGGCTCAGTTAACAATCTCAACGAAAATTCGAATAGCATTACTCCTTTTATATCGAACAAGGTTGATAACGGTCTAATCTTCGAGATATTAAGGTTTAAATTTCAACTTGCACGTAACTCCTCAATTAACTAAAAGATAAGGTTGAAATTAGCATGGATATCTTGTTTGGTTGAATAGAATGTGCTTGATTCCGATTGTTGCACTACCGTCATTTTACTTCAGAAACTTAACTGCTGTATGAACTGCGATTTAAGGTTGAATTTAGAATACTTCTTCGCCTTATTAACTAAACTGTGATTGAGGGTATAAATACTTTACAAGTCGTTTCGTTTTCGTGCCGATCCGCTTGTGTGTAATATCTTCGTCGTAATATTATCCGATTTATTAAGTTTTAGAACAGTTGATTTTATTAACCGATAGTATGGATCGATTAACAACTTTTTTGATTGTTTTGAATTGTTGTTCTCTGGGAACAGGAACAAAGCATAAAGAAAATAACACGAGATATGGGCATAACGGTAAGATTTATTGCACTATTACTTACAAATTGATTTTTTTAATGTATTTCTAATATTATCATTTTCATTACAGAGAAAAACAGTTCGTAGATCGATATAAAGGTATCAAGCGATGGGTGATGTGAAATGTGATCGCCAAAGCCCTTGCCTAATTGCTTACACTAATGAATCGGAGTGACACCGTAACATTGTGGAAGTTGACTCTGTGGAATCCTTCAAAACTTCGCGTTCAAGTGCTGAAACTTTTGGAGTGTCGCTTAGCACTATTCGGCGACATCTACAATATGATTTCGGGCATGAAAAGTCGACTTCAAGAAATGATAGACAGTGACGGTCATCCTCTCCGTTATTAATAGGAATTTTACTCAGCAGATTCATTGTGTAACTTATCTGATAAAATTTCATTGGAACATTAGCAAGTGTTAATAATTCCCAATATCAATTGTGGGATCATTAGTGGTTAATCAAACATAAACAACCTTTATTATTATCAATCCAGTTACTCCTGTTTACAAGTAGTCTTTATAATGTGTTAACGATGCACCATCTGACCTCACATATTTTTCTAATGTTGTGTTAAAAGTGTTATCAGAAAATGTGATAAAAGAGAAAGATATATATTGCTATACTGTATAGTTTAGCATGTTGGTTCTTCCTCTGTAATTAACCGACACGAATGACAACATTTCTTTTTTTTTAACAAGGGTTTTTGTCCTATAGCATCATACACTAAACACACACACACACACAAAACACACATAAACTTATATTATTATATTATATATATTATACAGAGTATAAAAAATTTATGTTTTCACAACTTTAAATAAATAAATATTGTAGTTATGTTTCTAGAAATATCTATAAACGAACCGTTATCTAATGTTAAACGTTCTAAACCTCACCCAGGGTATCTATTTTGTGTTTAGTTAATATTCTAAGTAAATAACCCCAATTTAACACAGATAGAAAACTATATAGTCAACCAGGAAGTGGATTCCATGAAGTCCTAGAAATGTAATTAGAGAAATAAATGAATATTGTTTATGCAACATGCCTAGCTTTTCTTATAAACCTCATACCAAATTTAACATTTGATTTCTTAAATAATAATTAACGAAAATCACATAATCACCTAATAAAAAATAATAAAACAACCAAAAAAATAAAGAACTTAAAAAAAAGGAAAAAAGAATCCTCATTCGCGGATTTGAACTCGTGACCACCGCATTGCTAAGCCGCAGTCTTATCCACTAGACCAACGCGCCATTTACGATACATGACAAAAAACATAAGCGTTTTAATGTCATTAACAAAGGGGGTACCTTTACTCTGAAGCCGACTGTACATAGCAGGCGGATTATCCTTCCTTTCAAAATTACAGCTACTTTAAAATAGATGGGTACGCTTAGATGGTTCCGTCATGGTGAGAGGATGAATGAAAAGCGACTAAAAAGGTAGTTGTGAGTGGGTAGTGGGATCCTCCGAAAGGGTTATCGCTACCCTGGAACATAAAGGGCTAAGGAAGGAACACGGGTGGGTTTTAGTCAGTAAGAGTCTGACACTCCCTTCCGCTACACCCAGAGCGGGAGGGGTCATTTGATGATTTCCCATCCTCAAAAAAAAAACGTTGTTGTGAGTGAAAACGCTGGAACACCGCTGGACACCTTGGGGCCTCAAAAGTCCACTTTGGCAGAATCATAATAGGATAACAATATTATGAATTAATCATCATCACCATCATCTGCCTAGCCTTTTCCCAACTATGTTGGGGTCGGCTTCCGATAACAATATTATGAATCAATATCAATATGAATTAAAAATCGTAAAATCGTCACAAACTGACAATTTATAATATGATCTGTGTGCAATTCATATCACAATGAAATAACATTTAAATTGTAGTTGCATAACACAGTAGCAATGGCTGTTATTTTGACAGTTCAACATTATTATTATTATTATTATTATTCATTGTGTTATATATACGTTGTTGAGCAGACAAAATTTTTCAAACATATGAAGCAATGGATTAGCAATATCCTTCAAAATGATTCTGATTGTGATTGATAGAGGGTTACGCAACCAGGGTGCTGGTTAATGAAAACTTTTTTGAAAAAAAACAACTGACTTCCAAAAACGACACTACAAAGTGAAAAATAACTTTAATTTCGGAAGTCGGTGTCGTTGGGTTCGCATTTTCATTGTTTGCCACCGAGTTCCGGAATTAAAGTTATTTTTCACTTTGTAGTGTCGTTTTTGGAAGACGGTTGTTTTTTTTTTCCAAAAAGTTTTTATTTTTCACTTTTTAGTTGTACCTACCCCACACAAATTCGTATATACTTACAAGATTAGAGGTACCCCAATAACAACTTTGACAGAAATGAGGGTGTACCGTGGTATACTGAACACAACTGCGTACCCCTTTAGAGCGTATAGGCGTGACGTTATGTTGTGTGATTGCGTAAACAATACATACATTAGCGATAGCAGCAATAGCCGTTGATTTGCTGACATTTATTGAAGAGTTCCGTTGTCAGTCTCCGAAACTCATCATCAGATCTTGTCGAAATTTCTATGGGACCACTTCAGAAGTATCTCCTTTCGAACAAAAAAATAATTTTGAAAATCGGTCCACAATTGGCGGAGTAATCGCGTAACAAACACACACAAAAAAAAAAAACATACCCTCGAGTTGAGAACCTCCTCCTTTTTTGATATCGGTTAAAAAATAAAAAATGTTTTATTCGTAAAAAAAAATAATGTAATATAATAATGTGTGTGTGTGGGGGGGGGGTGTAATAATGTTATCTTAGTTCTGCAATTTGACACTCTTCTCCGCTTCAATGGACAGGAAACCTTTTTTTTTTTTTTTTGAGGATGGGAAATCATCAAATGACTCCTCCCGCTCTGGGTGGAGCAGGAGGGAGTGTCAGACTCTTACTGACTAAAACCCACCCGTGTTCCTTCCTTAGCCCTTTATGTTCCAGGGCAGCGGTAACCCTTTCGGACAATCCCGCTACCCATAGGATACCCCTTGGGTAGACTGGTTGTCAGACTTTTAGGTTTCTGACTACCCGAAACCGACAGGAAACCTTACGCAAGCATTTAAGACAGTCCATTTCCTCGAATGCCCGCAAAAGCTTGGTCATTACCAGAGTGTTAATTTGATTAATGAATCAGACCAGAGGGGCAATTTCGTAATTTAAGAACGTTCACAGTCTGATCTCAGTCTCAATCTGTCAAAAATTTTCCTACATTTTGACAACTTTTTGACATTTGTTTGTCGCCGAGATGAGACTGCGACTAGATTTTGGTCGTTTTGAATTACGAGAATTGGCCTTCAGGTCCGATTCTTTGACCAGTAGTTAACTCAACCAATTGTTAAAAATAGTAACTGAGGGGCCCGTGGCTAAATAATAACAGCCGCACAGGTCGATCGGTCAGGTTAAGCTACGCTTGCCGCGGTTGGTCTGTGGATGGGTGACCATCTTTACATACCGAAACCCCTCCGTGCCTCGGAAAGCACGTTAAGCCGTTGGTCCCGGCTGTCATTCGTGGATCTTTGATAGTCGTTACGGGTAGTCAGAAGCCCGAAAGTCTGACAACCAGTCTTACCAAGGGGTATCGTATTACCCAGTAACTGGGTTGTGGAGGTCAGATAGGCAGTCGCTCCACGTAAAATACTGGTATTCAGCTGCATCCGGTTAGACTGGAAGCCGACCCCAACATAGTTGGGAAAAGGCTAGGCAGATGATGAGGCAGATGATGAGTAACTAATGGTTAAATTTTTGCAAAATGTGTTTTTTTTTTATCAATATTGTTGTATACCACACAAGTGTGTGCGCAGACACAGGTACACTCTCTGTTCCTTTACTCTCATAGTCCGATGGGACGGCAATCCGAAACCACCGGAGAGAGATACGCCGGAGACACGGGGGTATCACACCGCCTTCCAAATTCAGGGCTGTTACCATGAAATTCCTAATGGACACCTCTGTCCCTTGAATTTTAATATATATTATAAGTATGTATGTGTGTATAACCTATTTATGTATTTGTGTACCTAGTTATAAGAGTTTATTTTTATCATTGTTCCTCTCAACCAAAGCACCTGTCATCTAATCTCTTCCCCACCCTTGGTTGACTGGTAGAGAATGCCTAAGGCATTAAGTCCGCCTTTGTACCTTTTGTGCGAAAAGTTTAAATAAATAAATAAATAAGAACACAATAACAAAATCAAAAGTCATTTATTCAAATTGGGCTGAGAATCAGCACTTTTCGAACGTCAAAATTACAAAAGACAGTCCCCCAAAACGCCCGCCCCTCACCACTTCCTAGTGCTATCGCTGGGAAGAAGAAGTGGCGCACCAAACTCCCCAGCAGCACAGCTGTCTGTTCAGTTAGAAAATACTTGATACTTGATTGTATACAATACTAGGTGTTAAGTAATTAACATTACAAGGCACAGAACATAAAATTAAATTACTTGCCATATGTCAGCTAGCCACGCCAATATACCAACACTTTGCCCGACCCGGGAATCGAACCTAATAGGACCCCACTAGGCTCAGCAATCGTGCTTGCGACCACGAGACCCCTCACTTTCATTAAACATACCTACACAGCAGACACGATTACACTTCCTTTCAAAATTACAGGTACATTAAAACGGGGCCGAATATTATGGGACGAAGCTGCGCCGTATATTCAAAGAGAATGTTTTATACTTCTCTGTACAATTGAGGACAAAATAATTGGGTTATCTTTGTGAAGACTTTTGAACTGAGTGTTCGCCAGTTCGCTCCTCTTTAAAGTAGATTGTTTAATGTCAAAGTGAATGGAAGATGGGGTGCTATTAATAAAATTAGGTGCTAGTAAAGTGGGCCTTTTTTCTGCGGTTACTTTAGGCAGCTTTATAACGCCTTCTTATTATCGCTTGGTAGGCCTACGGTTCTTTTATTTAAAAAAGTAAATTTTTTATTTTGCAAATATCAGTGGTGATAAATTGATAATAGATAGGTTCAGGCATATTTTACCAATAGACATGCAAAAGTTATAGTTTGGCGCTAAAACAATAAAAGCAATTACAGACATTGAAGAGTTTTAAACCACAACTTCATATGTAGATCACTACCACACAATTTGTATGTACAAAATTCTTAATATTTTTTCTTGTAATTTGCATTTTAAATACCTTTTTGCAATAATTTATAATTTGATAACATAGTTTTTAATGTAATGACTTTTTATTGTGACAATTTATTTATGTGTATTAATTTTTGATGTCTTGTTATTTTAATGTCAATGTAATGTTAACTAATGTTTCTGCACGCCGTAAGGTAGAATGTAGCGGAAACATTGTATTCTGTACCATCTCAAACCTGTACCTACATTGTTGGCAAATAAATATTTCTGATTCTGATTCTGAACAAAGACACTACACTATAAGTACGTAGTCTATGTACAGATTGGCAGGGCCATTGACGTGCAATCTGTTACCATGGATTTAGTACATAACTCCGTTGAAATTTTTATTCAGTAATTAAATGAAACACCAGAGGGGCAATTTTCGTAATTTTAAGAACGTTCACAGTCTGATCTCAGTCTCAATCTGTCAAAAATACCCCTAATTTCCCTACATTTTGACAAGTTTTTGACGTTTCTTTGTCGCCGAGATGAGACTGCGACTAGATTTGAATGTTACGAAAATACGCCTTAATAAACTTAAAAAAATACTGGTATTCAACTGCATCCGGTTAGATTGGAAGCCGACCCGAACATAGTTGGTAAAAGACTACGCAGATGACCTGTTTAAACGTTTCCTATTATATTCTGCATACAAGCTTGCTTCATCAAAAACATGACTGGTTCTAGACTCCTTTAAATAAGATCCCATCACCATTCTCCTGGCTTTATCCCGTTTTTTCGGGTCGGCGCAACGTAGTCGTCATCTCAGAGTCCACTACCTTTCCAACCATATTATCTTTCACATAGTCTATCCATCGTTTTGGTCTTCCCCTTTTCTTATAGCTATCCACGTACTCAAAACTTTCCTTACGACATTTTCCTCATTCTTCCGTATCACATGCCCATACCATGACAACCGTTATGCGCACAACTTTTCAGCTATCGGTGCCACTTTCAAACTTCCTCTTATGTACTCAGTTCTTATTCTATGCATTCGCGTAACCTTTAAATGAGATCTCTTTGTCCGAATACCTAGAGCCACTGCAAAAAGATGCTTAACACCCCTGACATCTCAATGATAGCAGTTAGTTATAAACCTGGAAAGTCAGATGTTTTTCTACTTTCTGCAATCCATTTCCCGAGTCAGACCTGTCAGGAGCAGGGTAAGGCACGCATTCAATATTCTTGTGTGGGGGTGTGTGTGTGTATGCGGTGCATGTGCTTCTTGCGGAGGTTTCGCTTTTATACAAATAATTTTTCATGAACTTTAAACTGAATCGTTTGTGAAGAGTTTATGGAATTTGGATTTCGGCCGCTATTTGGAACATTACGGCTTCGAATTTGGCTGTTAACGTAACTTTAATTTTGTGGGGATTCGGGATGTCCTTTAAACAATGTGGGCTCGTGCTGCTTTTTTCTGTCTGTTTTTTTTTTCTTTCCAAATAATGGATAGTACAGACGCCAGCCATCAAGCTATTACAATCTGTCATTTTTTTTTAATAGGTTTTCAACTTTTTGGAAAGTCCATTGTTCACGTCACTCAATTCTTAAGCGAACTCATTTGTTTTTAAAGTAAATCATCGCGGATTCACAACGAGACACCGTTCGAATTTCCAAGTGATGTTTAGAGAATGACATTACAGCAGGACAAGCTACCCGAAACTGTCAAATTTTCCCAATCAACCATGAACCGTAATGCTTTAGTGATAAAGTTGAAAATGTATTAAATAAATTTGACAGATTGCAGTAGCTTGATGTGCTGGCGTCTGTTCAAGCAGGAAGCGAGGCAATGTTGGTTTTGGTAATCAAACAAGATTATGTTTCAGGTAATTACCGTGACAATGTTAATTATGACGTTGTTCCCACTCTATAGCCATTAAGGCTAATGTTCAATTACAAGTGTACGAATGACGTCAATCGAAACCATTTACTGACTTTGATGACTCTGAAGTGTGAAAGTGTGTCAAACAGTGAACAGTTTACTAATGTTCTTTAGACTAACATTATTTATTTTAAACTAGCTTGGGCCTGTGGCTTTGACTGGAAGATATGTCGATAAAAAGTAACCTATATCCTTTCCCAGGGTTCAAAGTATCCTCATACCAAATTTCATCAAAATCGGCCTAGCTGTTTCTGAGATTATCCGGAACAAACAGATTCTGTCTGTTTGTTCCGGAAAACAAACAAACAATAAATTGTTTTGTCAAAATCAAAAGTCATTTATTCAAACTAGGCTGAGAGCACTTTTTGAACGTCAAAATTACAAAAATCAGTTCCCCAAAATACCCATCACCACTTCCTAGTGCTTTCGCTGAGGAGAAGTGGCGCAACAAACTCCCCAGCAGCACAGCTGTCTGTTCAGTAAGAAAATACTTGATTGTATACAATACTAGGTATGTAAAGTAATTAACATTACAAGACACAGTTTTTTTGTTGTAAGTACCGTTATACAGGGTGTTAAAGAAATTGCGTGCCTACCGTGAATAGCTTCAGGGTGATTTCAGTATCGATAAAGGAACCCGTAAAAAATTAAAAAAAAAATACCTTTAAATGTAGTTTTTGTACTTTGACGGTCCTTTCATTGGAATTGTAATTTACGTACATACCGTCGTCGTAGCGTTAGGGGCGCACATCTTGCGCCATTTGTCGCGAGCCGTTTTCAATAGCAAATAATACGTCGGACGCGAGAAGTGAAGGACAAAATGTCAACGCGTTTGATAGTAGGTAAGTAATTAAAGCATTTAAACAAATAAAATAATTTTAATTCTAAACGATTGCTATTTCAAGTTAGTAGATACTAAATTAGGTGAGGGGCCCGTGACTTAATAATAACAGCCGCACAGGTCGATCGGTCAGGTTAAGCTACGCTTGCCGCGGTTGGTTTGTGGATGGGTGACCATCTTTACATACCGAGACCCCTCCGTGCCTCGGAAAGCACGTTAAGCCGTTGGTCCCGGCTGTCATTCGTGGATCTTTGACAGTCGTTACGGGTATTCAGAAGCCCGAAAGTCTGACAACCAGTCTTACCAAGGGGTATCGTATTACCCAGTAACTGGGTTGTGGAGGTCAGATAGGCAGTCGCTCCATGTAAAATACTGGTATTCCGCTGCATCCGGTTAGACTGGAAGCCGACCCCAACATAGCTGGGAAAAGGCTAGGCAGATGATGATGTTGAGATACTAAATTAGGTTGATCTTGCAATAATTTTTTAATGTTTTTTTTTTCGTGGGTTCCTTTATCGATACTGAACCTACCCCTAAGCTATGGCACGCAATTTCTTTAACACCCTGTATACTTTCATATGCATTTAGTAAAAAGCTATTATTTTGACATTACAAATATGCACTTCAATTTCATTTCCAGCCTACTGCACAACGAATTTAGATTCAACAAAAGCTGTGGTTTACATACTTTTGTTAATTAAAATATTCAATTTTGATATCGCTTTCATTTTGCCGCTTAATTACTTTTTATACACATCCATTTTATTAAATTGTTGTACAAAAAACAGGCTGTTTTAATTTTGAGATAACAAAATGTTACGCAGGATTACTATATTCAAATTTTATTTATGTTTCAAATTGACGTTATTTCAAGTTAAACAAATATCAACTTTATTTTAAGGGTAATTAAGTTGATTTCAAAGTGACTAAGCACTATTGAAAAGGTTATAAAAATGTTTCAAGTTGTAGTGTAAACTGAATTTTATTGTGTAGGAATTAAAGTTATTTTTCCATAAACTCATATTTGTTTACATTTTTGGCGAAAATGTCCCGATTCAACTATATGTATTTTTTTTGTCATTTTGTTTTACTTGTATAGCGCTAAACTTCGAAGAACAGAGACAAGAAACGGAGACTTTCTTAGGACTAAATTTTTCACTCACTTTTTGTATATACTAACACAATTTTTGATTTTGATTTTACTGTGTATTATTTAATTTAATGTAATGTTAGTATTGTTTAAATTGATTTTAATTCTATTTCAGTGTGTGTGGTCTACGTACCAATTGATTTTAATATAATTTAATGTATTGTATGGATTATTATTATCTGAAATAAATGAATTATTATTATTATTAAAAGTGTTGTCCCGAATTTCGGGACAGATGTCCCAGAAAAAATTTAGCCCTAAGGAAGTCTACTTTTCTTGTCTCTGTTCTTCGAAGTTTAGGCAAATAGGCACTACCTATTCCTATCACTGCTTATCACACTGTATTGAGAGCAGTGGTGGCCCAGTGGTAACGCCCACGACTTGAGGAGTTGCAGGTCGTGGGTTTCGAACCCAGGCACTTTATTTTTTTTCAGCTGGGCAAAGAGCTCCCTACTCTCTTTCTACGTCTCCCTGTCCAGAGCTGCCAAGGACCATTCTGGAGAAAGTCTTCAAAAGCTGGCAGCAGGCTGGGCAGAAAGGGGCATTATGGTTGGACAAAAGAGACTATCGAAGCGCTTTTCTTTGTGTAAAATAATTTCGTCACGACTGCTCTCAAAACAGAAAACATCGTGAGGTAAATGGCATGCTGGCATGTCCTAAATTTGAATTTTTAGATTATGGTCCACTCCCTTCTGAAGAGAGGAGGCTTGTGTCCGAGCAGTGGGAATATTAATTGGCTGATTATGCACTGTATTGCGTTTCTGCTGTGTTGTGTTGTGTTGAATTTATTGAAAGAATGATGATTGAAAGATAAAGGATTATACTTCTCCTGAAAGAAAAAAAAATCAATAGATGTAGTCCTAGAAAAGTCTTGACTTAAAATTGCCAAAATCGCTATATTTGGTTACCCTGTAATGATAGATATAAGTAAATAAATAATATTTTGAGGAACTCCCTAAATTCCTTGATTCCTAAATGATACTGCATCAGAACTGGATTTTTATAAAATTAGGATCAGTCCTTTCAAATCCTACTAATATAAAGAAAGTTTGTATGGATGAATGGATGTTTGTGATACTTTCACGCAAAAACGACTAAACAAATTTGGATGAAATTTGGCAGACAGATGGTTTATAATCAGGATTAATATATAGGATACTTTCTATCCCGATATTCCCACGTGATCGAAACTTATGCGAGTGAAAACGCGGAGCGCAGCTAGTAAAAACATAGTTTTGCAAATCGATTGATTGATTTTTTTGATTTTTTTATAAATGACGGACTGTTCTAAGGTAAAAATCACAAAAAAAATACATCCATACTCCTCCTTTGTTTGAAGTCAGATAAAAAATACCTTCGTTATGAGCTTCTCCTATTTAGTGTCTTTGAAATGTACCCCTGAACACCATGTCCATTTCTTCTACTTCGAACAACGTTTCACACAGAGTAATGAAACAACAGAGCTATCGTTTAGCTGTCTGAACTCCCTCGTTTCCTATCCTCGTTATAATCATATCTCAGTCCTCTTCATTAGTCTGGTCACGCACGAACACTTACTCTTTTATTATAACTGATTTCTCCGAGATCGTGTGTGTGGTACGTTTTTCTTTGATTGAATTCATTATTAGACATAGGGAATTAGGATTTTTGCCTTTAGAAAAAAATGGCAATTTCTGTGTGGACAACACCGATTGCTGCTGCGGTTTTAAAGGTAAAAATACGTAGTATGAAACACTTTTATTGTTTTAGCATTTAGCTCAGGTATTTCCATGTATTACACAAGTTATGATTTTCGGTACCCAAGCATCTTTTTCGAATATGGTATTATTGAAGTTGTCACGCCAAAAAAGTATTTACCAAAATATAAAGTAATTATTGTTATAGCTGCCCTCTGAGTCTCAAACAGTCAAGGTGACCTCTGCCGTGCCACCGACGATACCGTGGAAGTGGCGAAGTTTTGGGTCAACAAGATCTGAGATACAGTCGTGTCACGAAGCGTCG
The DNA here is from genome assembly GCA_951799955.1 of Apamea anceps. Classification (NCBI taxonomy): domain Eukaryota; kingdom Metazoa; phylum Arthropoda; class Insecta; order Lepidoptera; family Noctuidae; genus Apamea; species Apamea anceps. The sequence goes on from OX637528.1 coordinate 5,878,400, forward strand.
ACACGAAGAAGAAGATTAAACTTCTCCTGACAGAATTTCGGTCATAGCGGCAAATCTCAGCGGACACTAGCCATCGACGCAGGAGATATTAATTATAGTGCGCAAGCATAGTACAAAGAGGGAAGTAAGTTATCTTCATACAAACGCACCGCGCGCGGCTTGTATGTGTGCGCCAAAATATCTAGGCGTCGTCGCCGCACGCACACATAAACAAAATCTCGACCCGTTTCTCAGTGCGTCAGTCGGGGCAAACACCGCACGAGGTTCGCGCGTCACGGCTTTTCGGCACCGCTAAATGAATGAAAAATGTGCCGGTTTATTTTATCCCTTTTTTTATAAATAATACTGCTCTGAATCTTAAATACATTTCTGTGTTTGTTAGGAAAACCATTGTTGAACTTTATTGACTAATGATCACTGAATTAGTTATACAGAGATGTGTTATCTTTGGCAAGGGCCGGGCTTTAAACTAATGAATTGGTGACAGTACTATAAGTAACCTATCGTTTACTCGTGCTCATCACCACCCCGCACCGTTTAGGTAAAACCGAGCTCACAAACCCTGTACCCAGACAATACAAGTAAAAAATACAACTTCCCGACCCTTGGCAATTCATAGACACTGAATTAAAATTTAGCTAAAAGTGACAACCCTGAGATAGTAGGCAATTATACCGCAGATTGGGCCGGAGGTAGCCTACTTCCCCTCTTTATACTATGGCACAGTTCTGCAACATTTGATTCTCGAAATGAAACTGACACTCAAAGCATTTATTCCAATTAGACCACTCACAGGCACTTTTAAAATGTCAAGGAGTTGGTCAGTCAGAAATATGAAGCTTGTTGCCCATTCCAAAGCGCAGTAGGTACCTATGGAGTCGAACGGGCAAGAAACTCCACGTACACTCATTTAAATTATAATTATTGTTACAAAACGTTAGTAACATCATTAATGTTGTTTGTAAAAAGATATAAGTTAAACTATTAATGTTGAATTTATATCGTAGAACTGTTTCAGAATCGCGCAAACCCAGGTGGCCGTCAAGTAGTAGCTGAACAAAAACGTATCAAGGATCTCAACCCACCCAATGTCACTTACAACAACTAATAAATTGTAGTTCTACGAAGTTAAAGGCACCACTTTGTAGAACAAAACTCTGCTAACTTCATGCTATCAAAGTAGACGACCGGACGTAGTCTTTTTACAAGATGGCGGCAGGAAGCCTCTAGGCGGCCATTTTCTTGTTCCATCTTTTTGAAATGTTCGCGGTACGATGAACAGCACAAGGGTGACTGTCGGTGCAGTCTAGCGCAATAATTTGTGTCTCGTGTGTAGACCACACTTATTAGGTGTCTAGCTTTTTAGACTTAGTAACAGTGTTTTATGATTTTGAGACCAGAAGGGTGAAGTATGCCCTAAATATATTTGTAATTTCATTTTAATTGAGCTATGCAGTAAGAAAGGGTCTTAATTTCGATCTTTCGGATAAAGAGATAAAGAGGCATGCATATCGGGTGATTTACGTGAAGGTATTTAGTTTGTATGAAAATTAACAAAAAATAAGAATTCATTCATTAATGAAAAATGATAATTTTCATGGTCTGAACATCTGGTCAAAGTTTATGTATATCGTCCGGAATATGGTGTATAATATTACCGTTTAAATATAATCGTGACAATAGCTATTTCAGATTCGCGATAGATGGTAAATGAAAAAAAATCTGTAGAAAAAAAATCCCAAAATAAGGTTGTCTCAAACGCCCACGAGGGAGCGTTATAACCCACATTAAGAACCTACTACCTAAAACTAAACAATATCTTATTAAGCAACACAGCATCTCAAGCCGTGTTTGGCTTACAAAATTGTATCATCACACGCCTTCGAATACCTCATTGGCAAGCGTCAAATGTACGGGAGTGCAGCCTCGGGCACGGATCGAGTACGTGACAGTTTTAGTAACATTTTTCCTCGACATTTTTTAACAATTTTTCAGTAGCTATAATAATATAGTCCAGCTGTCCGCGTGAAATTGTTTTCTCCAACGACCCACCCCGTCGCATTAACTGCCTGAGCTGCCACTTCGTTTTCGGCTAACGTTCTTTCTGACTATATTTATTTTTGCTCGGCTCCTAAGGACCATAGCGTGATGTTAAATAGCCTAAGAGCGGTAGCTGTAGGACGTATCGTGTTCCATAGTAAATGGGTGGTGGGGGTCAGATGGGCAGTCGCTCAGTGTAAAATACTGGTATTCAGCTGCAACCGGTTAGTGCCCATACACACGACCATCCGCCGTCAACACAACGGCGGCTGCCACTGACACGCACTGACAACAGCCGTCAAAACTCGTCGACGGCAGCAGTTGCCTCTGCCGTCGACGCATGTCGCTCGTGTGTATGCACACTTAAAGTGGAAGCCGACTCTAACATAGTTACCGAAAACCGTGTCTAGAATTAATTGAAACCTTGCCAACTAGCTCAAGTTTTAACCAGGATGTATTGTCAATAATACAGCATGTATCAGAAAGGTGTGGTCAAATATAAGAGTGTGGTACAGACCATCAAGCTGTACAACTTTCTCCATCGGACCAACACCGTAATCGCGGAAGAACTATCAACTATCCCATATAAAACTTCTATACATACTCGACCCAAATGTATGAGACTGGCGATTATTTTTTTCCCGATTATGATGTTGGTCCCATGGAAAAAGTTGTTCAGTTTAATAGTCTGTACCACACCCTTAAATTTGACCACACCTTCCTGATACATGCTGTATAACGTAGGACCATTTTGCCCTAAATTAACGAACTGTTTCTAAACGCATATTATTATATTAGGTACTATACAAATACTAATAGCAGAATATTAGGCCTTATTTCTGAGAAAGAAGATTCTCCTATCCCATTTGTGTGAAGTGAAAGAGTGAAGGGAAAGTGTACCTCCACCTTAAGTTTGGCATTCAATTTGGGGAAAATTCAATTTATGTTTTCGCTTCATTGGCTACAACAGGAAGGTAGGTAGAAAATATTTCGAAGGACAGAAAACTTTATACATTTACACGAGCTCTTTTCAATTTGGCTTGTGTATTTCTTTACGTTGCGAAAAAAAAAATTAAATTAAGTGACAGTAACAAAAATTTTGTTATGCTGGCAGAAAACAAAGATTTTTTACTTGACAGACAATTTTCCAGAAGACACGTACAGACATGCGGGTAAGATTAAGAAAAAGTGTTTGGTCTTCAATAAGCAAAGTATTTTTATTTAAGTTAGTCTACACTGCCCCACTGCTGACCAAAGGCCTCCCCCAAATCCTTCCAGGCATCCTTTTCTAGTCATTATCGAGGTTTTTGTTTATTGCTAAATTGTCCTGCTCTTGACCTCGATCACACCTGATGGAAAGCGATAAGTAGATGTGGTCTATGATGGAACGCCCAGAAGATGCATGTTCACTCTTGCTTTGAAGGCAGACGGGTTAAATGAAGAGACTCCACACTTTGGCTGTGCGCATAATAATCGTGAAGGAAAAGCTCTGAGTACGACTTGTCGAGATGTTAACCAAGTGTGGATGGTACGCTGCAGTACGTCTGGTTGTCCGGCGGTAAAAGGGCGATGGTGACATCAGGTCGTAGAGCTCCTACGTACACTATCCGAAGTACAGTCTGTAGAAGACCGGCAGGCAAGTGAGGTGACAGGCAGGCGAGGTGGCTCTAGAATCCAACTCTTGCGGTATGCGTCTGGGTCGTCTCACCACCTCATCCTGGGCCGGCCTCGGCAGCGCAGGCCTGTGCACTGTAGTGGACAATATAAGTTGATTTTATCATTATTATATGTTTAAAATTCCTGGGATAAAAGTTGTCTGTAGTAAGCGACCTGAATGATTCTCTCTTCACTTATAAAAGCAAGCGATCATCATCATTATCATTTCCGCTGAAAGATGTCCACTGCTGGACAAAGGCCTTTCCAAGCACCGCCACTTCGACCGGTTCTCTGCTTCCCGCATCCAGCGGATTCCTGCAGCCTTCACAAGGTCACCGGTCCCAAACCAGAGATAAACTCCTCAAAATATTTCATACTTCAACCACGATACTGCTAAACATAGTTCTCCAATGTATTTCAGCATGTCCGAACAAGTTGTGCCATAAAGCGTACTTTATTATCTCCCCAACAACTTTTAATTTGTTCTCGCTCCAAGCTGTTAAGTTTCTACGCTTCACAACTAAGATGATTGCCACAAACTTGCGGCAATTTACCAGCATTTAAAGAGAATAGCAAAAAGAGTTACTATTAGTCAATATTACTAGCTTTTGCCTGCAGATTTTTCCTGCGTGGATTTCGGAACATATCCAACAGGAACGTACTGTAGAGACAGGCGTTCAAAATCTAGTCGCAATCTCATCTCAGCGACAATCAATGTAAAAAATGTAGGGAAATTAGAGGTATTTTTGTCAGATTGAGACTGAGATCAGACTGTGAACGTTCTTAAAATTACGAGAATTGCCCCTCTGACGCGGTGGCAGCATGCAAACTCCGCGAGTCCGTTACATGGCACAAATAAGAGATAAACATTAATGTGTATTAAGAATAGAAAAAACAGTAAGTTGTCAGATTACTGCGGTGGTACGGTGGTTTTGGTTGTGATTTGATTTTATTGCTAATTATTACGTTTATTTATTGTAGTCTTTGTTTACCTACGTTCAAGATGTTAAAACGTCAAATCTAAGTATAGGATTTTGACAGCTGCGAACGCGCACAGATTACTAATTATACCCGGCGGCGGCGGCGGCGCAAGATTCGTTGCCCGGTATGTTACCATATTTCATGTTTTCACCATCTCTTTTTTCTTTTTTTTAATGTATGTATATTTCATTTTATTTCATGTTTTGATTGTTGTTTTTTGTTTGTGTCGAATCATATGTTACAATGGTTTATTTTATTTCTTGTTTTGATTGTTGTTTTTATTTATTTATAATTGCATGCTGCACTGGTTAACGTCATCACGTCAGCGCCGGCTGCCGCTGAAAACCAGTGCTGGGGCTCTGTCTCGTATAGGGTCTTAGCATTATGCTGAGCGATGGCCGTTTTGCGCGAATGTGACGCATGTTTACCCCCAATTTGTTATTTTTTGTGTGTTTATGTCCTTTTTTTTATACGTCATGTTTGCCGCAAATAAATGCATTTTCTTTCTTTCTTTTCTTTAGGTTGTCTAACGTATAAAAATTAAAAAAAATAGTACACAGTACCACCGGGATTAAAACTACCCTGTGTTAATCCAGTTTAAGAACTATCTGTGTGCTAAATTACATCTAAATTTAATGACAGCGTTTGTATACAAACCATGATAAACAGACAAATGGACAAAAATTCTTCGTTACTGCTTTATTATTGTTAAGATGATATTGATTGTCATTAGAAACCAAATCCAACGTATAGATATAGGTTCTCATTTATAACCAAATCAATCTGCATAGACTTTTCCCAACTATATTGAGGTCGGCTTCCAATCTAACCAAATGCAACTGCATCAATTACAGTATTTTACGTGGAGCGACTGCCTATCTGACCTGCACAACCCAGTAACAGGGTATCACGATACCCTTTGGTACGAATGGTCTGACTCTGACAGACCCGTAACGACAGCCTACGGCTTAACGAGCTTTCAGAGGCCTGGAGCTGCAGTCTCGACATTCATAGCGATCGCTTTACGACCGAATTCGGTCGCAAAGTCCCGGATTGACAGGTGTAATGTATGGAGTGACAGGACTTTGCGACCGAATTGGGTCGTAAAGCGATTGCTATGAATGTCGAGACTGCAGTCCCTGGCCCAGCAGTCTTGACATTCATAGCGATCGCTTTACGACCGAATTCGGTCACAAAGTCCCGGATTGACAGGTGTAATGTATGGAGTGACAGGACTTTGCGACCGAATTCGGTCGTAAAGCGATCGCTATGAATGTTGAGACTTCTGGGGCTGGTTGAAAAGTAATGTATCTCGAAAAGTAATGGATGGTCACCCATCCACGAACTGACCGTGGCAAGCGAAGCTTAACCTTCGATCAAACCTTGCGGCAGTACTTATTTACTCATGAGTCCCTCTCATTACACAATTACCTAAAAGTAGTCAAAAACACGAAGTCACAGAAAATGACGTTCCACTGTTAGTCAACTTCACCCCCGGGATCCCTTCGTAATTTCCCATAATTAATTTAACTACATTTTGACTCACAAACAGCCCGAAAATGATATTAGCACAACATAGGCCCATTTACATAAGAAATAAATAATTCTAAGTGGTACATCATTAATTTCGCCCTCAAGTGTAAATGGTGCTCTTTGTAAAATTAAAAGGAAAATGGGTCGGTTTAAAGGGCGAACGTGGAGACAAAAGATGTGCGTTGCGTGAGCGTGACGGATGCGTGGCGATTGCGGGGCGTTAGTTAAACGACTTTATGTCAGATGATTTACGATAATGTACCTAGGTTTTCGCTGAGATTCGGTGCCTGCTAGGTGCTATTATAACTTCGGGGAAGTTCGGAAAGATTCGTTTTCATTCGGAACTTTTCATATCTTTTGGCCACTGCGTAACACACTAACAGTAGCAATGGCTTTCATTTTGACAGTTCAACAACATTCATTGCGTTATTTACGTTGTTGAGCAGACAAATTTTTCCAACATATGAAGTAATGGATTAGCAATAGGTAGCCTACAAAATGATTCAGATTGAGTCGCAATGATTTTCTTATAAGTAGGTTTGTACAAACACTTTTTACACGTGAATCTTATGAACAATTTTAAAAACTAGATGAGGTCAGCGTTTCCTATCTGACTATTCTGAGAAGAAGGGCCGAAACAAACTTAGAGTTCACAGTCTCTTTTAAAGTCCAGATATGATCTTGGTCAGATTATGTGAAGACCATGTAGATTTATGTCTGAAATGGTATTTTGAGGAAAGAACCACACAGATTGAGTGGACCTGTCCAGTCAGTGCAAGCATTTGTCAGTATTCATGCAGCTCATCTACCTTGCCTGCTGATTAAAATAATGAAAACTTATTCCGTCATAATTCAGAACGAGTTCTAATATTAGTCCAAGGCTAAACCATCGAACCATTTATTGTATTTTAAACTTTATTAAAAGAACGTTAAAGTTCTAATTACAAAATTGGCAACTTAGACTCGGGTTTGCCGTAAATTGTTTTAATTAGAACTTTAATTTTGTCGGAAGTTCGAATTTCAAAAATTGCTCGATGGTTCTAAGGGCCGGCCGTTTTAAGCGGTTGGTTACCGTAACATACGTACTAACGTCAAATAATAACGAGTACGTAATCGTTATTATTTGACGTACGGCAAGACCATCATTTTGTAATTGTAATTTGAAACAACGTTTTTTTTTGGTTTGACGATAGTTAGCGACATTTTTGACTTATACGTGTGTGTCAAGTGGACTTGAAGCAACCTGCCCTTAATATAAACCTTGTTTTGTAATAAGGCTGATTATACTAATACTCTGTATCGAACATCGTAATAGCGGAAAAAAACTCCATTGCATTACATTTGTTTTTTTTTTCAAGATTTCCTAGTTGGTTTCATAATACATATAATAGTAGGTTATATTCATAAGCAGGTACTTGCAACCCCATAAAGGATACCAAAGAGTTCCATTTAACTTGTTTAATATTTTGTTACTGGCAACCCTTTTGGGGTTGCCACCACCCATCATTCATCACTTCACAATAGGGAGCCGAAGTTTAATATCCAAATTGTCTTTAATCAGAATTTATATGATATTTTGAGGTAAAACTAGAGTCTAATTAGCATTCAGTGTAATTAACTGACTAACTAAGAAAGCTATCACAGTGAAATACGTAAGTAATACATTATTTTGGAAATACTATATTATACACTATTTGAAAGATACTGTATGATAGATGTCACATGTCTTTGAATTTTTGGTTCTAGGAAATGCCGGTTTCCTCACGATGTTTTCCTTCGCCGTTTTGAGAGCAATGGTGATAAAATTATTTACACACAGTAAAGGGCCTGTCTGGGTTCGAACCCACGACGTACAACTCGTAAGTCGAGACCATTACCACTGCGCCACCACTGAGCCTAAAAATACTGTGTAGCGATATCTACAACGCCACATGCGAGCAACGCGTCGTACTGACGTCACGCAAATCCTGCATCTCGCAAGCAGAGTTTACCGCGAAATTATCATATATAGAAACTTCCCAACACTAATCCTTGGGCAGTTGCCCGCCAGACACAACACCCGTCTGGTCGGAAGATCATCCCTTTTCTATGGAGCATGAGTGGACTTTACACCCTGTTCTTCATACCTCTATATACTGAGTTAAAGTCTAAGTCAAATCATTTTTTTAAATAGGCACTCAAAAGGCACTTTTGAACGTCAAAATTTACAAAACAGTATAATTGATTCTAGTCGTAGTTTCCATAAAAGCGGAGCTGTCAAAATAATAACGGCCGCAAATAGACGGCCATTCATATGACGGCTTCTTTAATTTCAATTATTTTTTCAATAGATATCGACTATGTGAAGGGTCTTTTTACAACCTGTATACAAGGTGGCAGGGACATCGACGCGTAAACTGTAACCATGGATTCAGCACATGAGTTTAGACCCCATAGCGTGGAAATATTTAGTCGGTTATCAAAAAAAAATCTTCTGTTTCATTGAAAAGTGCAATACCTACCTACGCGGTCAAAATGTATGGAACAGCAATATTTTTTTTAATAGCCGATGAAAAATTTCTACGCTATGGGGTCTAAACTTATGTGCTGAATGCGTAGCGTAGCGAAGCGTAGCGAAGCGTAGTGTGGGCCATAGCTAGATGGACGGACGATCTAAAGAAGGTGGCTCGGATAGACTGGATGCGGAAGGCGTGTTGTGGCGCAGCCTGGGAGAGGCCCACGTCCAGCAGTGGACTGCGATAGGCTGAGTTGATTGATATAACAGCACCGCTTTCTTAGGCAACTCAAGATCTACCCCTTTAATCATAAACGTTACTTAAAGTTAATTAGTGATTATAGCGACTGTTTAACCATAGGTACATTTTTGACAGTTGAACGTCACTTAACTTTAATCATCGTTTATAAATAAACCCCCCTAGTGTTCAGCTTCTGCTATACGTGTTGCTGTTATGATTCCCGCGTGGTATAAATGTTTGTACAGAGGGATTGCTGTTCCGTGTGTAGATGTTTGTGTGTTAATTCCGACTATGTTTGTGGTATTAGTAACCGGAAGAGCATCCACATATGTATATACAGGGTTCCTTATGTACAGACGCCAGCTGCACATCAAGCTACTACAATCTGTCAAACTTTAATAGATTTACAACTTTATCGCTAAACCGTTAAGGTTCAATGTTGATTGAGAAAATTTGACAGTTCCGGATCGCTTGATGTGGTGTCGTCTGTACGTTTTTAATGGATAAAACGTACGTAGTTTTAATCACAGAATATAATTGGCTGAATTGCTCTGGATTGGTGGATCTGGCTATTGTTTGAACTGAAGCGATATACGATTTTATGGCTATGAATTTAACTGAGCTTCAATGTGCAAACGCCAGCACATTAAGCTACTACAATCTCTCAAATTTGTTTAATAGATTTTCAACTTTATCGATAAAGCATTAAGGTTCAAGGTTGATTCGGAAAATTGGACAATTTCGAGTAGCTTGATGTGCTGGCGTCTGTACATTTATTTTGCAAATATGAGGAATAGGTGTAGGTATCCTACTAATATTATAAACGTGAAAGTTTGTATGGATGGATGGATGGATGTTTGTTACTTTTTCACGCCAAAACCACTAAACGGATTTGGATAAAATTTGGCACACAGATGGTTTATAACCAGGTTTAACATATAGCATACTTTTTATCCCGATATTCCCACGGGATCTAAAATTATGCGGGTGAAACCGCGAGGCGCAGCTAGTTACCCATTTTTGCAAAATAAATGTCTATTCACGACGCCATCGCGGCAGGCCGAGACGAAGATGGCGGGACGAGCTTGACTCCTACCGTAGGGACTGGCCGGCACTCGCAAAAGACAGAATTGTGTGGAAAAGGGAGTGGAAGGCCTTTGTCCTACAATGCGACAATACAGGCTAGTTAGATTTAGATTAGACATATATATTCTATTCTAGTATTCATAGTTTGAAACCAGATATTAATCACCATCTTCCTGCCCTTATCCCATGTTACTTGTGGTCGGCGCAACACGTTTTCTTCTTCCATTCTCCCCTGTCAACCGTCACGCTATCATTCACTCCCTTCTCTTTCATTCCTCACACAATCCATCCATCTTTTCTTCGGCCGTCCTCTCCCTCTCCATCCATTAACGTGTATATTCATCACTCTTTTAGTCACATGCGTTTCGTCCCTTCTCATCACATGCCCATACGAAGCCAAACGATTTCCTTTCAACTTTTCTGTCACTGGCGCCACTTTCAAACTTTCTCTTATATACTCATTTCTTACTTTATCCATTCTCGTCACTCCACACATCCATCTCAACATTCTCATCGGGATATTAATATTGCACAAAAAAGTCGTTGTTGCATAAAAAATACGCCTGTGACATACATGCCACTACTAATTAACAATCCCGTCCAGGTTTTAAATGTCCAAACATAGCCGAGTCCACGTCAATCAACACTGAAAACAAAAAACACCAATGTTTTCCACCCCTGTTTGTCGATAGCTGAAAAATGACAACCAACAATAGTTTTTTCAGGGTTGGAATTGAAAATAAACAAGGGTTGAAAGCCGAAACGTTCAGTAATATTGGAGGCACAAAGGGGTGGCTTTTGTGACATTGCGAGCACGTCCCTTTGGGGTGAGTTTCAGTTGAAATTATTGAAATATTTGTTTTGTCCTGTTTTTTTGTTGCATATTTTTGTTAACTTTGTGATTGTTCGGAAATTTGAATGTTTTTGATAACTCTTTGCTGATGATATACTGTCACTGTTAGCTTGCATCATCCCACCGTTGGGCAACGGCCTCTCTTCATGACTTCCAGACCTTTCGATCCAGGGCTAAAGTGGACCACTGGCCCTTTGTTTTCTCTAGCGCGTCCCGCCATCTTCTACGGGGTCTTCTGCAACGCCTTTGGGCTGTGTCAGGGCTCCACGTAGTGGTTATATTGATCCACAGCTCATTGGGCATACGGCAGACGTGGCCAGCCCAGTCCTACTTCAGCTTAGCGACTTTTTAGCAACGTCTAAAATCTTTGTTTTGGAGCGCAGTGCGATGACATATTTTTATTAAATTTGAACCTCACTGTGACTATATAATTATATCTACTTTTTCGATTTTGTGGTTTTGTTCGTTTTTTTTATAAAATTTAGTTTTTATTTAGTTTAGTTTGTGATCTTCCTGTGCGAGTCGCAATAAATACTTTTTCTTTCTTTATTTATTTTAATTGCAAACCTTCTGGGCCCAACTAATCTAAAAATACCATAGACTCGAAAAGAAGAACAATTACAAACCTTATTTTAAGTTAAGTCATGATTTAACAAATAGTTCTTTATATTTCAAAAACCGATTTCTAGAACAACTCTAATTGCTCAATCATAATTTATAGTCAACTATGTTTAATTTGGTTTAAGTATAAAATATATTCAACATAAATTGAGACTTTGAATTGAGTATTAGTCTGTGTCTCACTTCTGATTTAAATGAGTCTTAAAAAGGATCTACCGGTTGTAAAAACCTTGGTTGGTTTAAAGACCTTGTATAAGACTACTTTAAAAGCCTAAAGTTCTTAAACCCTAGATTACCTAAAAATCGGCGCAGCATTTTTTATTCTTCTACTCTCCACCGTCACCCGTCACGCTATCGTTCATACTATTCGCTCATAATGAATGAGTCTATAATGTCCCCACTGCTGGGACACATGCCTTCTCTCTGTGAGACGGAGTAGGCCATAATCTACCACACGGGGCAGGTACGGATCGGTAGATGTCACATGTCTTCGAATTTTTGGTTCTAAGACATGCCGATTTCCTCACGATGTTTTCCTTCACCGTTTTGAGAGCAGTGGTGATGAAATGATTTACACAAAGTAAAGCATCTGTCAGGGTTCAAATCTGTGGCGGCATCTACATCGCCAAATGCGAACTACGCATCGCACTGACGTTACGCAAAAATCCTGCATCGCGCAAGCAGAGTTTACCGCGCGACTAGCATATATACGACAATTGCCCACCAGACACGACACCTGTTTGGTCGGAAGATCCTCCCATTTCTATGGAGGATGAGTGAACTTTACAACCTGTACCTATGAGGTCCAGAAAATTCACTCCTGCTCCGTAAACCTACGACCTACATCTCCTTTCTCTTTCATTCATTCCCTTTTCTTTGATTTGCCAAATGACATGCATTCACGTCATTATACCATTAAAATTGAAGAACTACCCCTCTCCTAATCTAACCCTCTCTCTACTCGACGGGGTAAGATCGGCAAACACAGTGACAGGTATCATAAATAACAGAATTTCGAGGGTAGATTAATCAATTTGAAACTTAGGGATTATCGCAAGGCTGGCTGCCTACGGGCTAGCAGATAGCTGACTGATTAATGACCAGTTTTAGCTAAATTGGTGGCCTAGCGGTTTGTAGACTTAGGTTTTAGGGTTCCGTATCCAGAAGGTGCTAACGGAACACTATTTACTAAGCCGAACTGACGGATGGACAGCGGATGTCAATCCGTCAGTTCGACTGTTTGTCAGCGGGCAGACGATCTATTCTATAAAAATCTCACCGTGAAAAGTTAAGTGAAGTGATAAGCTCACTTCAGAATCAGAACAGAATCGCACTGCTGTATCTTATGAACCGTAATAGGTAGACAATTGAAATTTTCACAGATTATGTTTTTCTATTGCCGCTATAACAACAATATAACAATTTAGATCTGTAAACCATTTTTTTATTTTATCATGTAGGTACCTTTTTTTTTTTTGAGGATGGGAAATTTTCAAATGACTCCTCCCGCTCTGGGTGGAGCAGGAGGGAGTGTCAGACTCTTACTGACTAAAACCCACCCGTGTTCCTTCCTTAGCCCTTTATGTTCCAGGGCAGCGGTAACCCTTTCGGACAATCCGTACCTGCAGTGCGATTCTGTAACCATCTCACCGTGAAAACTTAGGTGAAGTGAGCGTGGAGTGAGCTGTCATTCCAAATAATGCTAGGGATTGACACTACTGACAACTCACATCAAGCTCACTTTACTTGAGTTTTCACAGTGAGATTTTTACAGAATCGACCGGCTGGTACTTGTTAACAGGCCTATGCTGTCCTCCCCTATTTATTTCATTTATTTATTTATAAAGGTACACCAACAGCTGTATACAAAATATCAATTAACAGTAGATAACAGTCATGGGCTTATACAGTTGCCAATAACAGGTGAACCAATTCCAAAACCAAACCCTATCCACTGTAATTTGAAAACATTGTAAAAGCCAATTATTTTTATAAGAGAAACCGTGGAGTTTCTTGCTGGCTTTTCTCCATAGGCAACGACCAATTGGAACCGTGCATCTAGCTTCTGACGTTTCATGTGCCCATGTAGGTTTATATGAAATAAAATATTTTGATTGATTTATTGAAATAATAAGCGAAATAAATTTAAAAATTAAAAGAGGAAAATGCTCCATTCAAGAAACGCCTCCATTCAAGTTAATGCCTAGTTTTTGTGGTCCACAGATGGATCGGGGTATCAATCGAGTCCCCTGTCAAGACTGTGTATAGAGGTACATTTTTTCCAATTACGACAGACTCGAGGTTTTTTTCTGTAAAGTTTTCGATCGTAATAAAAGGGTGATGAATGATGTTGGCACGGATACGGGTGTAGAATTAATAAGAATTAATAATTTTTAGTAAGCAATGCTAGTGGTGGCCCAACGGTAACGGCCGCGACTTACGAGCTGTAGGTCGGAGGTTCGAACCCAGAGAACCGCTTTACTTTGTATATATTATTTCATCACCACTGCTCTCAAAATGGTGAAGGAAAACATCGTGAGGAAACCGGCATGTGAAAACCAAACCAAAAACCAACCTTCTCCTCTCAACCAAAGCACCTGCCATTTAATCTCTTCACCACCTTTGGTTGACTGGTAGAGAATGCCTAAGGCATTAAGTCCGCCTTTGTACCTTTTTGTGCGAAAAGTTTAAATAAATACAGGGTGGCAGGGACATCGACGCGCAAACTATAATCATGAATTCAGCACATGAGTTTAGACCCCATAGCGTAGAGATTTTTAGTCGGTTATCAAAAAAAAATCTTCGGTTTCATAGAAAAGTGCAATACCTACGCGGTCAAAATGTATGGAACAGCATTTTTTTTTTTTAATAACAGACGAAATATTTCGACGCTATGGGGTACTACTACTATCTACTCATGTATATAACACACAAAAATGCTCCGACGGGACAACATTTAATCAAAAAATTTCATACGTACTTACGTAGGGTCAGAATTTCAAGGTTATTTTTTTCTTTTTATAGGGTTTCACGTTTATACCTTTTTTGTTCTATTTGTGGCTATTTTTTCAATAGTTTTTTAGGTTGTCCATTACGAATTACTTAGTAGTACAGCCCGGGGTTTGGAAGTTGGCGGTTTAATACGCCCGTGCCTCGGAAAGCATGAAAAGCCGGTCCTACGCCTGATCTCTCTCCGGTTTTCGGAATGCCGTCCCATCGGACTATGAGAGCAATGGAACAGAGAGTGGACCTGTGTTTACGCATACACTTATGCACTATAATATCTCCTGCTTACCTGGCTTATCACCGTTGAGGTTGGCCACCGTGACCGAAACCAGTCGGGAGGATATTATACTGAAGAACCTGATTAATCGCAACACTCAGAGCTCAACAATACTCGTCCCCTCTCTATACAAAACCACTACCAAGAACTAGCTTATCATACAACTACCTATTACTCAAATCTTCACACAATTCCTCTCCTAAAATTAACCCTTTCAAGCCTACCTTTAACCTCGGGCCATTTAATAACATTAATTCAAATATCTCGTTATGAAGGTACAAAAGACCCTGACGATTACCTGCTGAGGTACTTAGCTTGACGAATGTGATATAATAATGGGGCCCGAATGACGTGTAGGCTCTAAAGTAGGGTACTTTGAAATGGAGTATTCAAATGTATTTTTTTCTACCTGGCTGACGGTTTTATCACATTTTTGGGACATTAAAAAGTCTGAGAGTAAACGTAACAAGCTTGATTCATGAGTGCATTTCAACCTAGGTAGGCACTTTACTTTGTGTGATTTATTTCAGCACCACTGCTGTCAAATGCTGAAGGAAAATATCGTGAGGAAACCGGTATGTCCTAGGACCAAAAATACGAAGACATGTGACACATACCAACCCGCACTGGGCCCACGTGGTAGATTACGGTTTCGGCCCATTCCCTCTCACAGAGAGGAGGCCTGTGTGTGTGTACCACTGAAGCTCTTTTACAAAAAGCTCTAAATAAGTAGTTACAGTCGTAAAAGCCTCGCGTCTCATGCACGAGGTTGTGGGTTCAAATCTGCTTGTGGCTAAGAAATAACAGCTGCACGGTTGGATCTATTAGGTTAAGCTACGCTTGCCGCTGTTGATGCGTGGATGGGTGAAAAATTTTGTCGGTTTTCATAAGAAAACAGCTTCAAAAGAAAAGTGCAATACCCACGCAGTCAAAATTTATGGATCAGCAGTTTTTTTTTTAAGATTACCGACGTAAAGTTCAGGAGGAGGAGGGGCCCGTGGCTAAATAATAACAGCCGCACAGGTCGATCGGTCAGGTTAAGCTACGCTTGCCGCGGTTGGTCTGTCGATGGGTGACCATCTTTACATACCGAGACCCCTCCGTGCCTCGGAAAGCACGTTAAGCCGTTGGTCCCGGCTGTCATTCGTGGATCTTTGACAGTCGTTACGGGTGGTCAGAAGCCCGAAAGTCTGACAACCAGTCTTACCAAGAGGTATCGTATTACCCAGTAACTGGGTTGTGGAGGTCAGATAGGCAGTCGCTCAATGTAAAACACTGGTATTCAGCTGCTTCCGATTAGACTGGAAGCCGACCCCAACATAGTTGGGAAAAGGCTAGGCAGATGATGACCGACGAAAAGTTCAACGCAGGAGGGTTCAGAATCCATCATGGTGGCGCGTCGATGTCCCTGCCATCTTGTATATTATTGAGAAATAGAATTATTTTGTAACCAACAAGATTAGATAGAATCTAAAGTATAATCTAAGTAACCATGTCATCTTATATAATATTTATACCACAATCTTGACGTGACAACATTTCGACACCCAACTTTCATACAAACTGCGAAAAACTAATTTGGGGTCTTATAAATTTATATTCTTGGGTTTGCGTGGAAAGTTTAATAAGGTACCTATCGTCAACACTATAAGTAAAGCGACCAATAAACTGAAAATACGCGAAAGAAATTCGACAAATGCCTAGTCCGCAGGTTTGCACGTTGTACTGCAAATGTAAAGGTGACGCTCTTTAGAGCATTCTGTTCCATCTTGAACACGTGCAGCTTGAGGTAGGGATATTCGCGGGCGTCGTATGGAACCCTTCTTTTCCAATATAATAACGCATTTAGAAAACTGATGGGGTTCCCATGGCGTTGTAGTGCGTCAGGGATGTTTGCGTGTAGACAGTATTTACACAATAATGCGCAAACGCGCAGCGTCGATGGTGGCTCGAGTCATGGCCAGCCCCAACAGGGTTCTGAAAATGATTGCTGACAGAGTGGACTGCCCGTATATGTTTCACTGTTATCAGTTACATGTGCCATCGCATCGTGCTGTTTACTAACACTAGTTGTAAGGACAATGTTACTAACCCTATATGAGTCTTCGCTCGAATTAAGGTTTTTGAATTTGAATGCAAATTACGCGACGTAATTTCCTGTGTCGTTGGTCATTTTAAAAAATATTGAAGGCATAAACATGCCGTAGGTACTTTACTTTTCGTGAGGTATTTTCCGCAGATATGACAGTGTACTGAACCAAACGAACTTAGAACCTGCCCCCTAATTGCGTAATACACTGTTAATCTAAATCTGAATCATTTTGATTTATTTATTTATTTAACATAAAACGGCCAAGGCCAATTAGGTACATTAGTTAAAGACAAAGACACAAACACATTTTAAAAGTACAGTAAACAAAAGTATACAACTACTCGCCAGTCATACGCTCATCTCACGATACCCCAGGCATACTGACAAGATCTTCTTCCATCCATCCACGAACACATCACAGTCAGGCTTAGCGTTCAAGAGCGCAGAGAGTGTGCGAGGAACAGGAGACTGGGCTCGCGCGACGGTTCGACTCCAAGGCACGGCGAACAATCTATGCCAAAAAGATGAGATAACTCTTCAAGCAGTTCAGGAGCATCTGTTTTACCGTGAAGGATCTTAACCATATTAATTGATGGATATTGCTAATCCATTGCTTCATATGTTTGAAACATTTGTCTTCTCAATAACGTAAATAACGCAATGAATGTTGTTGAACTGTCAAAATGAAGCTTTTGCTACTGTTATGTTAGTGTGTGACACAAGTACCGCTGCTCCACTCAGCGTTCCATTTACTACCTTGGCCAAAAGATATAAAAAGCAAGCACTGCAGATTTCCATAGACAATTGTTAGGTAGCCATTTTCTATTAGGTAAACCGTGGACCCGTGTTTAGATAGAAAATTACTAGGCGTAAGAACTTATTGTATTAAAACCATAACTTTAAAGGAACGACTAATCTCATTTTGGTTTCTACTTTATTTATGGCCAATTTAGCTTTTTCTCTCTAACGGCAATTTATTGCTTTCAGACAGAATTTTTTAATTAAAAGTCTGTTTACAGTGATGATGTAAACTCGTCTGTTTTATAAATATTTCTTCGAGACTGAGTCATGATTCATTTGAAATTCAGATTTTGCTTTTTTTTTTTTTTTTAGCACCCGCCCTTGCTTCGCGCGGTTTTTATGACTTGATAAAACATCGAAAGTAGGTACTTTAATATATAAGTGTAATAGACATAAACCTTCCGGAATAAATTCTCTAAATAATGGTGAAAACCAAATCTAAATCCGTTGCCTAGTTTAGAAGTCACAAAAAACTACTTTCATTTTTATGAATAAATAAAATATAAATAGATATAAATAGTCCCGGCATGTGATGATCAACTCTCGCCTCTTTTCAAGTCAAAATCATCATAAGTTAAGTCATCAAAATCATAATTTAGCTTCTTATAGCATAGCTTTAACATTACAGCTTCTATCCTCCGTAAAGCTTAAAAGCCCAGCAATAAACACCTAGAACCGCTAATTTGAATGCGTCTGTCAGGCGTACTCAGTTTCATTAGCCTGTAGAATTACGTCGCCCTGACGCTTAAATTATCTAACACCCTGGTAGCCTCGCTAAGTAGATTCTAACTTAGGCTATTTCGAGTTAGGGCTTTAAATTTTAAAATGGCTGTATGTTAGAGCTTTATCACACTAGCGAGTTGCGAGCGAGTGGAAAGCGGGGCGAGTGCGCAGCGAACTCGCCGCGAGTTCGCAACGTGTGCGCGGCGAACACGCCGGGTGCGTGGTGCCGGGCGAGCTCGCTGCTCTCGCCCCGCTTTCTACTCGCTAGTGTGATAAAGCCCTTAGTGAGATGAAGAGGCTTAGTAGTTTAGCATAATCAGCCTGTAATGTTCCCACTGCTGGGACACAGGCCTTCTCCCTTCAAGGGCCCGGTTCGTTGGTAAATGTCACATGTTTTCGAATTTTTGGTTCTAGGATATGCCGGTTTCCTCACGATGTTTTCCTTCACCGTTTTGAGAGCAGTGGTGATGAAATTATTTACACAATTTAAAGCACCTGCCTGGTTTCGAACCTACGACCTACAACTCGGTAAGTCTGGCCGTTTCGGATGGGCCACCACTGCTCTTCGTCATCAGTTTAAATTGACTCAATTTTAACGGTGTAAGGAAAACAGCACGACTCTGAGATTTATAAGTGATATATGATAAGGATCATGTTTTGCAAAGGACATATTGATATTCTTATAAAACTTCTTTTTTTTACAAAATATACAATACACACAGCGCAATAAAACTTCTGGATTAAGGGCAGAAGTCAGCTCCAAAATATTTCCATTACAAAATTATGTACATACTAGCTGTGTCCCGCGGTTTCACCCGCATAAGTTTCGATCCCGTGAGAATATCGGGATAAAAAAGTATCCTTTGTGTTAATCCTGGTTACAAACTATCTATGTGCCAAATTTCATCCAAATCTGTTCAGTAGTTTTTGCGTGAAAGAGTAACAAACATCCATCCATCCATACAAAATTTCGCGTTTATTATATTAAGTAGGAATTAATAGGAATAGGATTTTACATCGTTTAGACATAGTAGAATGGTTCCACGGTATGATTCAAGCAATACCTATAGTTGTAGCTGGCTGGTTGACACTTCCCATGACCCAAGGGCTGGCTTTTACCTTGGCCACAGGATAAGCATTGCCATACAACATGGCAATGCCGCCAGTCTCTTGGGTACATTACCAGTCGACAGCGATGCTGAGGAATATTTCAACGACATATTTTAGTTTTTTAATAGTTTTAGTTAGGTTAGGACATTATATTTTAATTTGAATAATTTGTAATTTATTTAGTAATTATTAGAAGTATGTACATATTAAATAATAATAAATTAGTTAATAAATTAGAGATCCAAAGCAAAAAAAAAGCAATACCTATTACAATATTCTTGGTACGATAGAAAAAGTGACAAACTTCAATTTGAAACTATAATAATACACCATCAGACCTCACCCGTCACCGTCACCGTCACCGTCAGACTTTCTACACCTGCAGCCTCTGGGTCAAGTATACGCAGAAGGCATACAGCGCTCTGCATGTACAATATAACAATGCTTTCAGAATGCTTGTGCCCAGCTGCCGCGGTTGTACCGCTTCAGGTATGTTTGCAGATGCGAGGGTGGATGATTTTTATGCCATCATTCGAAAGCGATGCGCTTCTCTCCGTCACAGAACATGCGTCAGCTCCCATAGTATGTTGAGGGCATTGAGTGACCGGTGGGACTGCCCGATGCTTGGCCGGTGGGTGAGACTGCACCCACGGGTCGGCGATAGGTAGTAATAATGTTTTCTTTTTTATTTATATTATATTTTCTTTGTGTTTTTTCTTTTATTTATGTTATATTTTCATTGTATGTGTTACTAACAATAGTTAATTAAGTAATTTTATGTAAATACTAACATTATGGACTGCAAGATCTGCAAATAAAAGTTTATTATTATTATAGCACTTCATATCTTCACACTGCACAACAAATCGTAACTTAAGATTCACAATTTCTTTTCACAAGAAAAGAAACAATAAATTCCAAATTCTCAAGTACCTAATTTAAACTTACCTACCATACGTTTACCCTGTCGTATTAAATTCTACCCTAGCACGTTTTCTAACACTTAAGTACCTCGCAAATAAATCTTTACGATATACACAATATACATAGCACAAAAAGTTTCTAAATAATGGCTTATTAAATCAGTATAAAAATATTTCCATTACAAAATACATATTTTACGTCATTCAGACGAAGTAGAATGGATTAATGGTATGATTCAAGTATTAATGAAATTATTTATTTTGTAAACAGGATATCGGAATCGTTTACACGTCATATTATAAAAAAAACTTTTTCGCAAAAAAAATCAACCGACTTCCAAAAACGACACTACAAAGTGAAAAATAACTTTAATTTCGGAAGTCGGTGTCGTCGGGTTCGCATTTTCGTTGTTTGCCACCGACTTTTATAAACGCGAAAGTTTGTATGGATGGATGGATGGATGTTTGTTACTTTTTCACGCAAAAGCTACTGAACGGATTTGGATGAAATTTGGCACACAGACAGTTTATAACCAGACCGAATCTTATGCGGGTGAAACCGAGAGGCGTTGCTAGTCGATTATAAACTTGTTGATACGATAGAAACAGTGACTAACTTAAATTTAAAGGTTTTTAAAAATAAACCAATAGCAACTCATATTTCCACACTGCACGACAAAGGTCCTAACTTCAGATGTCCTATCTCTTTCTTTTCACAAAAAAGGAAAACATCTTCTTGGACAAGTACTTCATTACTGAAGGTCGTGTCCCTGAAAGGCCTTCGTGGCTTTACGCACGATGTTCTTCCACTTCGTTCGATTCTCAGCTTCTCTCAGGGTGGTCGTAACGGAGAGTCCAGTGAGGGCGGTTACTGGTCTGACCAGCGGTTAGGTGATCGTCCGCGAGGTCTCCTCCCATCTACCTTGCCCATCACCACCAACTTTTCTAGATTATCTGGTTCCCGACGGGCAATGTGACTAAAGTATCCGAGAATCCTTTGGCAAACAGATCGAGAAAAGAAACAATAAATTCCAAATTCTCAAGTACCTAATTTAAACTTCCCTATAACTACCTCCATACTTCTACCCTGTCGTATTAAATTCTACCCTAGCATGTACTTACACTGAGGTAGGTACTTGTGATAGGATATCTTAGTTGGAGTCATATTTTGTAACTCAATTCTACTTTGGAGCGCTTTGAACCGGATAACTTGTTGTATAAGGTGTAATTATTAGTTTCCGTTAACTTAGTCTTATTTAACACTAGTTTTTTACTGCGGCTTCGCCTGCGGATGTCGAAAAATATCCCACGGCAACGTATTACGGGGATTTAAAGTACCATATGTGTTAATCCAGGTTATAAACCGCTTTACTGATAAAATCTGGCACACGATGTGCCAAAGAACATTCAAGTGTCGAACATTTTATACCCAAAAATTAAAGCCAAAATAAAAAAGTACTTACTATTTTCTTATGGGAAATAACATATTGAGCATTTTTTACTATTACAGCGAAAGTCTAAAATTAACCCCCCGGCTGCTATTTGAAATTGAACATGCCAAAAACCATATTTTTTCAACAAGTGTTTTATGAACAACATTGAACATTAAATACGAACATATAACACATACATCCTGAACATGTCTAAACTATAGACTTCGTGTATCTTCGTGATCGTTTATGTAGTTAGTTGAATTTAACTACATAGTTAAGTCTACAGTGGTTACAAGTGTGACTGCTGAACTAGGGGTGTTAGATTCGTTTCCCACGTCGGACAAAATTTTCAATTGGGACTTTTTCAGTAGCAGCGTAGAGTCTGAAAGGTCGGTGTCATCGCTCCTGCCTAACCACTCGGGTAATACAGGCGTAATTTTATGTTAATTCTTAATCGTTTTTATCGCGTAAAATAGTCTAGGAAATGTGTATAGAAACGTGCTGATTACTGCGGTGGGACATTTTCAGGTCAGCACTTTTAGAATTCTAGAACCTACCAGGCTTATTTTCTAGACCATTGAATAATTATTATTTATTTTGTTCGATGGTGCCTGAGAATGGACGGCGTCGCCGAGGCCGGCCCTGAAGAAGGTAGCGAGACAACCTTGACGCGTACCGCGAGGGTTGGATCGAGGTGGCCCAGGAAAAGGATGCTTGGAAGGATTTGGGGGAGGCTATTGCTCAGCAGTAAGACAGTGTAGGGTAACTTTAAGATAAGTGGTTGAAGTTTCCCTAGTGTAGGAGCTCAGGAGCTCATCTGTGCATATACAACTCCCATACCTATATAAGGGGAAACATTTAGAAGGGGATCCGACCGGAATAAATCGTAAAGAAGCTGTAGAAACGTTTTTTTTTATTCGTACAAATTAAAATAAATATTAATTTTAAAATTACTTGATACATTTTATTTTGCACTAGCTTCTGCCCGCGGCTTCGCCCGCGTGGATGTCGGAAATTATCCCACGGGAACGTGCTAACAGGATAAAATGTATGTGCTTCCCGAGGATTCCATCTAGGTATCTCGCGGGCCCTTTGTGGCTAATTACAATAGAAAACCAATTGTGTCTCATTAGTGGTGATTAAGAGGGTACCTATATAATATCTTTACCTAAGTACCTACCTAATTAAAAAAAAAACTCAATAACAGAAAATAAAATACCTACCTACCTAAATAAACCTATTTCTGATGATAACTAATCTAAACTCAATAAATAAGCAAAATCCCTAAAAACTAATATCTAGGTATACGAATGACTAATCCTACCTAACCGTATTATAAAATAACCTACGGTCACTACGTACACTATCAAATATACTACCTACCTATACTTTAAAATTAAAATCTATCCCTACGACTTATAAAAATAAACCTAAATAACTCTAAAAACTAAAACGAATAAAAAGGTCGCACTGAAAAGCACGATTTAGAATTGCACGTAGCAGTTAAAATAAGAATAAGAACGAACGCTTGCCACTCGACACGTCCGTTCAAATCAAAGTTCAAAAAATGTAATGCCATAGGTAAGGATAAGTACTAACGTAATGCGCGCGCGGCCGCGCGCCACGCGTGTGCTGCGAACGGTGCAAGCCAAATTCAACCTTCAGCACTACATTTAGAGCATAACTTAGGCACACTGCACACGGCTAAGATACTGTGACGTAACCTACGACAAACTTATTATTTGCGGTTGGTACAGTAATCGGGTCTAGGGATCGAACCGCAAAATTAAGTTTGTTTTTTATTGTATATACTTTTCCGGGATAAAAAGTACCCAGTGTTGTGCCCAGGATATTAAAGAATAATTATACCAAGTTTCATCGTAATCGAACCGGTAGTTTTTGCGTGATGCCTGAACAAACAGACAGACAGACAGACAGACAGACAGACAGACAGACAGACCGACAGACAGACAGACAGACAGACAGACAAAAATTTTTTTAATCACATTTTTGGGTTCGGTGTCGGTCTAGTAACACCCCCTGCCATTTATTTTTTTGATATTTTCAATGTACAGAATTTTCACTTCTACAGATTTATTATAAGTATAGATAGATAGAATCTTTACTCCGCTTCAATGACAATACGTAAACCCTAGCGTAAGGGATGTGAAAAAATAAGAAGGAGCCAGTATTTAATATGGGTGTCAAGCATAGATATTCGAGTGGCAAATAATTTTATTTTTTTAATAATTCACAATTTTTTTTTCCTTTTTATGACTTCTTTACCACCTATAGATGTTTCTCTAAAAATATTTTGTGTATGAATAGATATACCTTCTATAATTTGTGTCGCCAAGTACACTGGGCCGCAAAGAAAGCGGCGGGGTAGGTAATTGCGTAACACACTCATCATCATCATCTGCCTAGCCTATTCCCAACTATATTGGGATCGGCTTCCAGTCTAACCGGATGCAGCAATACCAGTATTTTACATGGAGCGACTGCCTATCTGACCTCCACAATCCAGTTACTGGGTAATACGATACCCCTTGGTAAGGCTGGTTGTCAGTGTTTCTGGCTTCTGACTACCCGTAACGACTGTCAAAGATCCACGAATGACAGCCGGGACCAACGGCTTAACGTGCTTTCCGAGGCACGGAGGGGTCTTGGTATGTAAAGATGGTCACCCATCCACAGACCAACCGCGGCAAGCGTAGCTTAATCTGACCGATCGACGTGTGCGGCTGTTATTATTTAGCCACGGGCCCCTCTAATTGCGTAACAAATTATCAGTAGTAATGGCTTTCATTTTGACAGTTCCACAGCATTCATTGCGTTATTTACGTTGATGGGCAGACAAATTTCTCGAACATATGAAGCAATGGATCAGCAATATACTTCAAAATGATTTTGATTGTGATTGATAGAAACGCTGGCGTAACGATTTAGACTCGTTCCTAACCGATTGTATGGAGAAGGCACTACACAAGGAAAAGTGGAAGAATATGGGGAGGTTTTTGCCCAGCAGTGGGACACTAATTGGGTTAAGAGCGCGTATAAAGCAAAATTATCAATCTTATACTTATTTGATTTTACATGAAAAATTCCGGAACAAATCTTAAAATAAAAATGTATGAATAACTACATGACATCAAAGTGAACCCTCGGAAATACCGAGGGTTCACTTTGATCAAAAACATGAAATAATACATTTCCTCGATAGAAAAAATCACGTAGTAACCTCTAATTCTCATATTTTTCCGTTTTGTACTCAATACGGTAATGCCTATTGCGACAAAAATTTGATAGTTAATTATATTTATACAAGAGTAAGGCTGTGCTTAGGCATTTTATGTAATTCCTTTTAGTTTTGGATTTATTACGATTTAGCAGTTTTGGCGCATACTACGTTTGTTTTTTTTCTATGCTAAAATTTTACTGGCTTTAGGCGCGCTCTTAAAGTAGAAAAAAATTAAAATGTGTGACGCAATTAGGGTGCAGGCTTATTTTTTAGACCATCTACACCGCTAAATCTTAAAGAAGAAAGAAAGAAAGAAAATGCAAGTATTTGCGGCAAACATTACGCATAAAAAACTTTTTTACAAAAAAAAAAAACAAAACGACTTCCAAAAAAATACACTACAAAAAGAAAATTAAAGTTATTTTTCTCTTTGTAGTGTTTTTTTTTTGTAAGTCGGTTGTTTTTTTTTTTTGTAAAAAAGTTTTTATTTTTCACTTTTTAGTTGTACCTACTCCACACAAATTCGTATATACTTACAAGATTAGAGGTACCCCAATAACAAAATAACTTTGACAGAAATGAGGGTGTACTGTGGTATACTGAACACCTGCGTACCCCTTTAGAGGGTACAGGCGTGACGTTATGTTGTGTGATTGCGTAAACAATACATACACAAGCGATAGCAGCTATAGCCGTTGATTTGCTAGCATTTATTGAAGAGTTCCTTGTCTGTCTCCGAAACTCATTATCAGATCTTTTCGAAATTTCAATGGGACTATTTGGAAAGTATACCCTTTCCAACAAAATAATAATTTTTCAAATCGGTTGGCAAGCGACGGAGTTACGGGCGAAAAACACAAAAAATAATAATCATAATAATAACATCCGAATTGAGAACCTCCTCCTTTTTAGAAGCCTGTTAAAAAGAACATAAACGCACAAAAAAAATAATAGGTTGGGGGTATACATGCGTCACATTCACGCAAAACGGCCATCGCTCAGCATAAATGAAATGAAAGTGAAAAAAAAATCCATAGATTTATGTTCGCATAACTCGACATAATGTATGGATCAACTGTTTTTTTTTTCACGATTTCAGGGTTGGTCCCGTAGTAAAAGTTGTTTATAATGATGAGTACAATGACCCCTTTTAAGGATTAAAACGATCAAAATTTAACGTTGTATAGTAGTAGGTGTTATAGTGTGCGAGTTCGCTTGATAATTTATACACTATTCCCGTTTCTGTCGCCAAGTAACATAGCTGTGTCCTACTTTGAAAACTACAAGTGAAATTACAGGCACATGCGACATTCAACTTTGTCCCTAAAGTTGGCAACGCAATAGGAAACTCCTTGGTGTGAAAGATGTCTACAGACAGCAGTATTCCCAAACCCCCACAGACCTGTGTCTTGTACTGCTAGTCTGTACAGTTCACTGCTCACCTCACTCAAGTGAGCGCATACAATTCGAAAGCGAACTCATTTGTTTTTAAAGTAAATCATCGCGGATTCACAACGAGACACCGTTCGAAATGCGAACGGTGTCTCGCTGTGAATTACAAGTAGTCGATTCGCATGATTTTGCAGCGAATCGTCACTTTTAAATGATATTATTATTTCCACAGCGACTCGCACAAAGCTAAGTTATTTGTGGACAAGTCGATAACTCCAGAAATACGTATTAGGCAATTTTCACATTTTGAATTTTATGCACTAAAGTATAGAAAAATGACACAAGCGCACAGAAGTGACAAAAGTTAAATATTATAAAACGTACACTTTTTTCTTACCTTCATTGCAGTATTTTCTAACTGAACAGACAGCTGTGCTGCTGGGAAGTTTGTTGCGCCACTTCTTCTTCCCAGTGAAAGCACTAGGAAGTGGTGAAGGGCGGGCGTTTTGGGGGACTGTCTTTTGTAATTTTGACGTTCGAAAAGTGCCGATTGTCAGCCTAATTTGATAAATGACTTTTGATTTTGAGTATAAGGTGTGCTAAACTAATAATATTTTCTTTTATTTTTTCAGGTAAGTTTCACAATCTTCCTGAGTTTGGTAAGATGGTGATGATGAAAAGGTTACTTTAATCTTTCTATTCTTGAAAAGGAACTCTAAAACTGTCCTAATAAATAAATGTTTAGATCAAATAAAAACTCGCCTTCATTAAATTATCTCCGTGTTGATTGGTAGACACATAATAATCAACACGGATTCTAACTCCATTTAATTTGTTTAATCAACATAAATTTCAGATGTTTACTTTAACTGTCGGTTTGCGAGCTCCTAAACTACCTGGGTAACTTTTTACCTTTTAGTTTAACTAATTAAATGTCACGCCTAACTGCCAGGGGATGGGAAAATTAAATTAAAGTTTTACACTCTTGAGTTTGTTATTTTTTTGAAGAGAAAACTTCCTTGGGAGCACTTTGAGCTCTTTCAGTACACAGTACAACAGTAGACGAAACTGAAGCGTCACGCTTGGAGCGGTGAAGCTGAATCGGGTATACTCGGCTACAGTCGGTCGGTGACGCTGAATTGCGTAAACTCGTTGCTGAATTGCATATATACTCGGCTCCAGCCGGTGGGTGACGCTGAATCGTATACACTCGGCTCCAGCCGGTCGGTGACGATGAATCGGGTTTATTCGGTTCCAATCTGTCGGTGAAGGTAAATCGCGTTAACTCATCGCTGAATCGGGTATACTCGGCTCCAGTCGGTTGGTGAAGCTGAATCCGTATAGGTACTCGGCGCTGAATTGGGTATATTTTTTTTTTTTTTGTTTTTAGAAAATCGTTGCCCCACACTAGAAATTTCTCCTTTGTCGTAGGTGCGTTTACAGTCACATACACAAACAGCCAGACCCGGAACAACTACTTGTAGGTCATACAAATATTTGTTCCGTGCGGGAATCGAACCCGAGACACGCAGCGCAGCAGTCAATCCCTTAACCACTGCGCCAACCGTGCCGTCAAATTCGATATTCGGCTGTAATGATTATTATATTTAACAAAGTTTTTTAGTCGTATGTTTTCACTTCATGCACACATCCTCTGGGTAAGTAAGGTTGACTTTCATTTTGTTGGCAATATTTCAAGAGGTACTTGAACTTGAACTTAGACTTGGATGAATTTGAACAAGTTTGGACCAACTCAGAATTACCGAAGAAACCAACGGTTTCATAAGTAACTTAATAAATCTACCGATAGCCTTTTCTTAACTACATATGTTGGGGTCGGCTTCCAGTCTAACCAGATTCAGCTGAGTACCAGTATTTTCCATGCAGCGACTGCCCATCTGAAGGCCAATTCCCGTAAACAAAACCATTCAAAATCTAGTTGCAGTCTCATCTCAGCGACAATCAATGTCAAAAACTTGTCAAAAATGTAGGGAAATTAGAAGTATTTTTGACAGATTGAGACAGATCAGACTGTGAACGTTTTTAAAATTATGAGGATTGTTATAATCACTACATCGCAGTTGTTTGCCAGACTTTTTGGGCATCGATCTACCCGTAACCACTGTCAACAATCTACGAATGATAGCCTGGATCAACAGCTTAACGTGCTTTCCAAGGCATGGAGGGGTCTCGATATGTAATGGATGATTACCAGATCGGAGCCGGACCTTCGAACCTTCGAACCCGTGTGGGTCTTATCATTCACAAGCCCCCTCAGTTAATTCCATAGTATAGCCATCGCAAAAGTCATTAAATTCATGGTTACTTTCACCCCTAATATTTCGAAGTTAGCCTCGATTATACGGTATATCTACAAAAAAGAACATGTAAATCGCTTTCGTATTTTGCATGCTGTAATACTTCTTCTCGTACGTGACCGTACGTCAAAATGCGATGATCACGTATTATATTTGACATTTGTCAAAATAAGAGCGTTGGTACTTGCTACATAATATAAGTATGTATCTTACTGTTACTGTTAGCTTGCATCATCCCACTGCTGGGCAAATGCCTGTCCCTATGACTTCCAGCTCTTTCAATCCAGGGCTAAAGTGAACCACTGGTCGTTTGTTTTGTCCACCCCGTCCCGCCAGGGCTCCACGTGGTGGTTATTTTGGCCCACAGCTTTTTTTTTTTGTTGGGTGGGAAATCATCAAATGACCCCTCCCGCTCTGGGCGGAGCGGAAGGGAGTGTCAGACTTTTACTGACTAAAACCCACCCGTGTTCCATCAGTTGCCTGTGCCAAGGGCCACGGTATCTCTTTCGAACAACCCGCAGCCCTGGCGGTTTGGCCCACAGCTGATTGGGCATACGGGAGACGTGGCCAGCCCAGTCCTCCAGTCAGGCCCAGTTTTCACGGTGAGATATTTGCAGAATCGACCGGCTGGTCATGGTCTATAAAAGTGCCAATTTATCAGAATCCGTTCAACCGTTAAGACGTGAAAAAAATAAGAGACAGAGATACTTTCGGAATTTTAATATTAAGTATAAAAATAAACGTAAAAATGTAACGCAAAGACTCTACTTCAACCCCTTTTGAAATAGAAATGGAGGTTTTAATATAAAATTATGATGAAGAGAGTTTTGATGTGAAGTAGAGCATTTTTCCTTCTGCTTTTATTTTCTAACATATAATGTACACAAATGTAAAAATGTGTTAAGTACACTTTTGTGTTTACAGCACTTTTTCTAACAGAAAAAGTATTATGTAGATACCCCAAATGGTTTTTACATGTATTGTTCACCCTCTAAGGGTTTTTGGTGCCCGGTAATGGCTATAGAATCTTCTCCTATAACATGGAACTCTAATAACACTGACGAAACTCAAACTCAACTCAAAGCATTCATTTCAAACTAGCTGTGCCCCGCAGTTTCACCCGCATAAGTTTCGATCCCATGGGAATATCGGAATAAAAAGTATCCTATGTGTTAATCATGGTTATAAACTATATGTGTTCCAAATTTCATCCAAATCCCTTCAGTAGTTTTTGCGTGAAAGAGTAACAAACATCCATCCATCCATCCATACAAACTTTCGCGTATATAATAAATTCTTTTTTTTTCTTTTCTTTTTTTTTTGAAAAAACGTTGCCCCACTCTAGGAATTACTCCTGTATCGTGGGTTCGTTTACAAACATTTATTCTCACATACACAAACAGCCAGACCCGAACAACTACCTGTAGGCAATATAAATAGTTGTTCCGTGCGGGAATCGAACCCGCGACACGCAGCGCAGCAGTCGATCGCTCAGTCACTGCACCAACTGTGTCATCAATATTGGTAGGATTAGTAGGTTATACCAATTCCAGGCACTTTTGAATTGTCAAGGACCAGGCCCGTGCCGGACGGCGCGTATGTGTTCCACGCGCGCCTCAAAGAGATGTCAGCACGAGTGACGGGGCCCGACAGGGCCGAAGCCTGCCAGGGGATGGGATAGCGGGATGGTCCGAAAGGGTTACCGCTGCCCTGGAACATAAAGGGCTAAGGAAGGAACACGGGTGGGTTTTAGTCAGTAAGAGTCTGACACTCCTTTCTGCTCCACCCAGAGCGGGAGGGGTCATTTGATGATTTCCCATCTTCAAAAAAAAAAAGGGGGTTGGTCAGTCAGAAAGATGAAGCTAGTTGCCCATTCCAAAGCGTAGTAGGTATAGAATGCGGTCGTAGACATCATACATTGTTACATAAGACTAAGCCAGTTACGGCAAATAATGTTGTTCAAATCAATGAAGTTAGTGAGGACGAAAGAACACCAACGATCCAAACAATGATAACAAGAATGCACATTCGGTTTCATTATCCTCCTGTGTAACAAGTCAGGTTATCAACAGCAGTTGTTAAAATCGTGGATGAGAAAACGAATCAGTGCCATGATGTACGCGCCTTATAAGATTCAGGAGGTTTTAGTCATCGTTTTTATTTAGTTCGTTAAAAAATAGGTTAAGCCTTCTGAGTCCAAGGGTACCATCGATTAATGTAACAGGCATCAAGAACACGTGTTTCAACACAACGGAAAGGTGTACAATTACACTGAAACTTAAACACAGAGAAAATTAACTGTTTAACAATAAACGAAATTTATATTAGGTACGTAATTCAGTGTTATGTACAGACGCCAGCAGGTCAAGCTAGAGATGTCAGCATGAGTGACGGGGCCCCATAGGGCCGAAGCCTGCCAGGGTAGCGGGATTGTCCGAAAGGGTTACCGCTGCCCTGGAACATAAAGGGCTAAGGAAGGAACACGGGTGGGTTTTAGTCAGTAAGAGTCTGACACTCCCTTCTGCTCCACCCAGAGCGGGAGGGGTCATTTGATGATTTCCCATCCTCAAAAAAAAAAAAAAAAAAAAAAAAGCAGGTCAAGCTACCCGAAACTGACAAATTTTCGCAATCAATCTTGAACCTTAATGCTTTAGCGATAAAGTTGAAAATCTATTAAAGAAATTTGACAGATTGTAGTAGCTTGAATTGATGTGCTGGCGTCTGTACAATTGTAGGTACACCTAACCAGGGGCGTAGCTACCGCTGTATCAGCCGTGTCAATGATACGGGGCCTCCAAGCTACAGGGGCCCCCCGACGCGATGTGTGTAACCAAAAGGGTAAGGGTTGGGTAAGGAAGCACTGTCTCGCCACAGTTTCAGTGCTATATTACATAATTTGCAAAAACAATACCCATCTTTAGAGCGGCGTGCGGCGAATGTACAAGTATCTCCCGGGCCCCCGACTAATGGTACAGACGCCAGCACATCAACCTACTACAGTCTGTCAAATTTCTTTAATAGATTTTCAACTTTATTGCTAAAGCATTAGGTTCAAAGTTGATTTTTTCTTTTATCAATCAAACAAAAAATGACAAAGATAAAGCGCGTCAAAATTTGGGAGTAGGGGGTCGTGACTTCACGCCATGCTAAAAAGTGTAGCAAGGCGTGACGTCACGCGGAACTTTAACGGGCGATATCTTCATCATTTTTTATATAATTGACAAAAGAAAAAATACGGGTCCAATATTTTTTGTCTAACTGACGGACTAATTAGATATTTTTAGAAAACTAGCCTATTGTTAGTCTCTGGCTTTTAAACTTCTTCTGATTACCCGTTACTTTACGATTGTTAAATATCTAAGAATGACACGGACCAACAACTCAACGTGCTTTTAGAGACACGAAGGGGTCTCGGTACATAATAAATTGCCACGGTGACCCATCCACGGGGCGACCGCGACACCTAACTACACAACCACGAGCCCCTCGGCCCTTGAACACCTTATCTGCACTAAAAATCTGACGGACAAAATATCACATACTATTTCAACATAATTCTTTTTGATGTGAATATTTATTTAGGCGCGATTTGCACTCTTTCTGAACAGCGAACGAAACTGATCTGTCACGATCGGGTCGGTGACGCTGAATCGGGTATTCCCGGCTCCAGTCGGTTGGTGACGCTGAATCACGTATTTTCGGCTCCATTTGGTTGGTGACGCTGATTCACTTATATTCGGCTCCATTCGGGTTGGTGACGCTGATTCACTTATATTCGGCTCCATTCGGTTGGTGACGCTGAATCGCGTCGGCTCCAGTCGGTCTGCAACGCTGAATCGGGTATTCTCGGATCCAGTCGGTCGGCGATGCTGAATCGGGTATACTCGGCTCAAGTCGGTTGGTGACGCAGAATCGCGTGATCTCGGCTCTCTCGGTCATACTATCATAAGCACCCACCCTTTTATTTCTAAAATTAACACCACTGTTTTCAATTTAAATAAAACCTTCATCTACCCACATTCTATAACCGAGTTTTCAACCCATTTACAGATTATCCCCGTACCCACACTTTACAGTACCTCTAACAATGAAAATTCCGTTAATTTGCGGACGCTACTTAGCGTTAATTGGAACTGTATGAAGGCGGTATTAATATAAGCTGGACTGGATTACGTGAGGGTAGACAAAAGACAGAAAGATTATCTGATAAATTAATTGTTTTAGTGATTAACAATAACGAAGTTTTAATCCTATAGACTGATAGGCTATGTAAATTTAATATTACTAGCCATTCCTAAACGATGATTTCCACCAAATGG
This sequence comes from Apamea anceps, assembly GCA_951799955.1. NCBI lineage: Eukaryota > Metazoa > Arthropoda > Insecta > Lepidoptera > Noctuidae > Apamea > Apamea anceps. The sequence continues at coordinate 5,911,540 of OX637528.1, forward strand.
TTCGCATCGCATCGGAGGATGCAGCGACAGCCGATCGCGTCCGGCAGGATGTCGGCGCATACGATCGGCTCCTGTCGGTTGCCAACGTATCCGTTTATGCGCCTAGTCAAATAGTTTAATTCCTACCGTTTTAACGTGTTCTAATTCCGAAAGTATTCGAACGGATACGTCGACAGGCGAACGGAGCCGATCGCGCGTCGCAGCATACTTTCGGCTACCATCGCGTGCCGCGGAAGACGCCCGCGGTCAAGCTGCTGTGCGCGGCTTGGTAATATAGACTTTAAATACCTACTGTGTACACGATTTAATATCGTTTAAAGATTGTAAAATCCGTTCCGATACGAGCCATTTGGTGGAAATCATCCTTTATTTAGCTAGTCATGTTTATGTTCCATGTAATAGGTGGTAAGCGTATTGCTTTTAACGGGGATAGAGATTTTAGTTGATTTGATTGTAATATGTGCTTTCCAAAGCATGGAGGGGTTCGATATGTAATGGATGGTCACCCTTCCACGAACCGACCAAGTGTAGCTTAACCTTCGATCCGTGCGGCCACGAGCCCCTCTCGCGTGCTACTCATATGTATACGAAAATTATTATGCCGGTTGTGGAGATCAGATAGGCAGTCGCTCCATGTAAAATACTGGTATTCAGCTATATCCAGTTAGACTGGAAGCCCACCCCAACGTCCCTGGATGGGAGTCAACAGCCGACTCCCGGCCACCGTAGGCGCAGGCTTGCGGGCGGCGAGCAATAGGCAGCTCGCCGCCCGGTAAGGACCAAGCCCGGGTCGACGGCGCGTTGTGTTCCACGCGCGCCTCAAAGAGATGTCAGTACGAACTGACGGGGTCCGCTAGGGCTGATGCCTGCCTGGGCTGCGGGTGGTTCGAAAGAGATACCGTGGCCCCTGGCACAGGCAACTGAAGGAACACGGGTGGGTTTTAGTCAGTAAAAGTCTGACACGCCCTTCAGCTCAGCCGAGAGCGGGAGAGGTCATTTGATGATTACCCACCCAAAAAAAAAAAGAAGCCCACCCCAACGTAGTTGGGAAAGATGATGATGATATGAAAATTATCATATTCCATTATTGTCTAAGCCTAATCTAAGACCTACATTCTAAGTTAAATTGTCTAGACTAGACCCAGGTAATCTACTCGTTTAAACTACTCTAATCATAATATTAAGGGACCTAGGTAGTTATCCTAATATACATGTCACCTGTGAAACCATTTTGTTTCGTAATTTTGGAATTTATATTTGGTTACGTGTAATTTGAGGACTTATGTGATCTATCACGCGGGCCCATTGCGGCAGGCTGCATGTCTTAAAAATTTTGGGTTAAAGATTTACCAGTTTACTAACAATGTACCCTTTCGCTGTTTTATTCATTTAGAGAATCACCAAAAACCAACACATTACAAAATAAACACAACGTTACCAGCAAAACGAGAACTTGCCTAATCTTGCAAAAGCAAAAACTAAAAGACTAAAACAAATTCAAGAATTTCTTGAAGAAATTCTTGAATTTGTTTCGTAAATTTTTCTCAAGAAAACCTTCAAACTTCGCAAACTAGATTACTAGAAGTATCTCACGTTATACTAAGTGAAATGAAAAGTTTCGCACTCAGACTGTTTGGCTGGCTTCCAGTGTTCAACTTGTGTCATTTAGAATTAATTCCAATGTTCCTAACACCTCTACAACCACATGTAGTTTCTAAGTTTATCTTACAAGAAAGCATAGTAAGTAATCTTGGGCTTAAGTGCCAGCGCAAACTAAGTGTCTTGTTGCTGCGACTAATCGCTGCGACTAGTCGCAGAGTTGTCTTTTGCGACTATACGCAGAGTTGTCGCTTGCATATGCGTCTTGTCGCTGCGACTGGACGCAGAGCTGTCGTTTACATCTGCGTCTTGTTACTGAAACTAGTCGCAGAGTTGTCGCTTGCATATGCGTCTTGTCGCTGCGACTGGACGCAGAGCTGTCGTTTACATCTGCGTCGTTACTGAAACTAGTGGCAGAGTTGTCGCTTGCATATGCGTCTTGTCGCTGCGACTGGACGCAGAGCTGTCGTTTACATCTGCGTCTTGTTACTGAAACTAGTCGCAGAGTTGTCGCTTGCATATGCGTCTTGTCGCTGCGACTGGACGCAGAGCTGTCGTTTGCGTCTGCGTCTTGTTACTGAAACTAGTGGCAGAGTTGTCGCTTGCATATGCGTCTTGTCGCTGCGACTGGACGCAGAGATGTCGTTTGCGTCTGCGTCTTGTTACTGAAACTAGTGGCAGAGTTGTCGCTTGCATATGCGTCTTGTCGCTGCGACTGGACGCAGAGCTGTCGTTTGCATCTACGTCTTATCGCTGCGACTAAATGCAGATTTGTGGTTGGCGACTGCGTCTTGTCGCTGCGACTGGACGCAGAGATGTCGTTTGCGTCTGCGTCTTGTTACTGAAACTAGTCGCAGAGTTGTCGCTTGCATATGCGTCTTGTCGCTGCGACTGGACGCAGAGCTGTCGTTTACATCTGCGTCTTGTTACTGAAACTAGTCGCAGAGTTGTCGCTTGCATATGCGTCTTGTCGCTGCGACTGGACGCAGAGCTGTCGTTTGCGTCTGCGTCTTGTTACTGAAACTAGTGGCAGAGTTGTCGCTTGCATATGCGTCTTGTCGCTGCGACTGGACGCAGAGCTGTCGTTTACATCTGCGTCTTGTTACTGAAACTAGTGGCAGAGTTGTCGCTTGCATATGCGTCTTGTCGCTGCGACTGGACGCAGAGCTGTCGTTTACATCTGCGTCTTGTTACTGAAACTAGTGGCAGAGTTGTCGCTTGCATATGCGTCTTGTCGCTGCGACTGGACGCAGAGCTGTCGTTTACATCTGCGTCTTGTTACTGAAACTAGTCGCAGAGTTGTCGCTTGCATATGCGTCTTGTCGCTGCGACTGGACGCAGAGATGTCGTTTGCGTCTGCGTCTTGTTACTGAAACTAGTGGCAGAGTTGTCGCTTGCATATGCGTCTTGTCGCTGCGACTGGACGCAGAGCTGTCGTTTACATCTGCGTCTTGTTACTGAAACTAGTGGCAGAGTTGTCGCTTGCATATGCGTCTTGTCGCTGCGACTGGACGCAGAGCTGTCGTTTACATCTGCGTCTTGTTACTGAAACTAGTCGCAGAGTTGTCGCTTGCATATGCGTCTTGTCGCTGCGACTGGACGCAGAGATGTCGTTTGCGTCTGCGTCTTGTTACTGAAACTAGTGGCAGAGTTGTCGCTTGCATATGCGTCTTGTCGCTGCGACTGGACGCAGAGATGTCGTTTGCGTCTGCGTCTTGTTACTGAAACTAGTGGCAGAGTTGTCGCTTGCATATGCGTCTTGTCGCTGCGACTGGACGCAGAGATGTCGTTTGCGTCTGCGTCTTGTTACTGAAACTAGTGGCAGAGTTGTCGCTTGCATATGCGTCTTGTCGCTGCGACTGGACGCAGAGCTGTCGTATGCATCTACGTCTTATCGCTGCGACTAAATGCAGATTTGTGGTTGGCGACTGCGTCTTGTCGCTGCGACTGGACGCAGAGATGTCGTTTGCGTCTGCGTCTTGTTACTGAAACTAGTGGCAGAGTTGTCGCTTGCATATGCGTCTTGTCGCTGCGACTGGACGCAGAGATGTCGTTTGCGTCTGCGTCTTGTTACTGAAACTAGTGGCAGAGTTGTCGCTTGCATATGCGTCTTGTCGCTGCGACTGGACGCAGAGATGTCGTTTGCGTCTGCGTCTTGTTACTGAAACTAGTGGCAGAGTTGTCGCTTGCATATGCGTCTTGTCGCTGCGACTGGACGCAGAGATGTCGTTTGCGTCTGCGTCTTGTTACTGAAACTAGTGGCAGAGTTGTCGCTTGCATATGCGTCTTGTCGCTGCGACTGGACGCAGAGCTGTCGTATGCATCTACGTCTTATCGCTGCGACTAAATGCAGATTTGTGGTTGGCGACTGCGTCTTGTCGCTGCGACTGGACGCAGAGATGTCGTTTGCGTCTGCGTCTTGTTACTGAAACTAGTCGCAGAGTTGTCGCTTGCATATGCGTCTTGTCGCTGCGACTGGACGCAGAGCTGTCGTTTACATCTGCGTCTTGTTACTGAAACTAGTCGCAGAGTTGTCGCTTGCATATGCGTCTTGTCGCTGCGACTGGACGCAGAGCTGTCGTTTACATCTGCGTCGTTACTGAAACTAGTGGCAGAGTTGTCGCTTGCATATGCGTCTTGTCGCTGCGACTGGACGCAGAGCTGTCGTTTACATCTGCGTCTTGTTACTGAAACTAGTCGCAGAGTTGTCGCTTGCATATGCGTCTTGTCGCTGCGACTGGACGCAGAGCTGTCGTTTGCGTCTGCGTCTTGTTACTGAAACTAGTGGCAGAGTTGTCGCTTGCATATGCGTCTTGTCGCTGCGACTGGACGCAGAGATGTCGTTTGCGTCTGCGTCTTGTTACTGAAACTAGTGGCAGAGTTGTCGCTTGCATATGCGTCTTGTCGCTGCGACTGGACGCAGAGCTGTCGTTTGCATCTACGTCTTATCGCTGCGACTAAATGCAGATTTGTGGTTGGCGACTGCGTCTTGTCGCTGCGACTGGACGCAGAGATGTCGTTTGCGTCTGCGTCTTGTTACTGAAACTAGTCGCAGAGTTGTCGCTTGCATATGCGTCTTGTCGCTGCGACTGGACGCAGAGCTGTCGTTTACATCTGCGTCTTGTTACTGAAACTAGTCGCAGAGTTGTCGCTTGCATATGCGTCTTGTCGCTGCGACTGGACGCAGAGCTGTCGTTTGCGTCTGCGTCTTGTTACTGAAACTAGTGGCAGAGTTGTCGCTTGCATATGCGTCTTGTCGCTGCGACTGGACGCAGAGCTGTCGTTTACATCTGCGTCTTGTTACTGAAACTAGTGGCAGAGTTGTCGCTTGCATATGCGTCTTGTCGCTGCGACTGGACGCAGAGCTGTCGTTTACATCTGCGTCTTGTTACTGAAACTAGTGGCAGAGTTGTCGCTTGCATATGCGTCTTGTCGCTGCGACTGGACGCAGAGCTGTCGTTTACATCTGCGTCTTGTTACTGAAACTAGTCGCAGAGTTGTCGCTTGCATATGCGTCTTGTCGCTGCGACTGGACGCAGAGATGTCGTTTGCGTCTGCGTCTTGTTACTGAAACTAGTGGCAGAGTTGTCGCTTGCATATGCGTCTTGTCGCTGCGACTGGACGCAGAGCTGTCGTTTACATCTGCGTCTTGTTACTGAAACTAGTGGCAGAGTTGTCGCTTGCATATGCGTCTTGTCGCTGCGACTGGACGCAGAGCTGTCGTTTACATCTGCGTCTTGTTACTGAAACTAGTCGCAGAGTTGTCGCTTGCATATGCGTCTTGTCGCTGCGACTGGACGCAGAGATGTCGTTTGCGTCTGCGTCTTGTTACTGAAACTAGTGGCAGAGTTGTCGCTTGCATATGCGTCTTGTCGCTGCGACTGGACGCAGAGATGTCGTTTGCGTCTGCGTCTTGTTACTGAAACTAGTGGCAGAGTTGTCGCTTGCATATGCGTCTTGTCGCTGCGACTGGACGCAGAGATGTCGTTTGCGTCTGCGTCTTGTTACTGAAACTAGTGGCAGAGTTGTCGCTTGCATATGCGTCTTGTCGCTGCGACTGGACGCAGAGCTGTCGTATGCATCTACGTCTTATCGCTGCGACTAAATGCAGATTTGTGGTTGGCGACTGCGTCTTGTCGCTGCGACTGGACGCAGAGATGTCGTTTGCGTCTGCGTCTTGTTACTGAAACTAGTGGCAGAGTTGTCGCTTGCATATGCGTCTTGTCGCTGCGACTGGACGCAGAGATGTCGTTTGCGTCTGCGTCTTGTTACTGAAACTAGTGGCAGAGTTGTCGCTTGCATATGCGTCTTGTCGCTGCGACTGGACGCAGAGATGTCGTTTGCGTCTGCGTCTTGTTACTGAAACTAGTGGCAGAGTTGTCGCTTGCATATGCGTCTTGTCGCTGCGACTGGACGCAGAGATGTCGTTTGCGTCTGCGTCTTGTTACTGAAACTAGTGGCAGAGTTGTCGCTTGCATATGCGTCTTGTCGCTGCGACTGGACGCAGAGCTGTCGTATGCATCTACGTCTTATCGCTGCGACTAAATGCAGATTTGTGGTTGGCGACTGCGTCTTGTCGCTGCGACTGGACGCAGAGATGTCGTTTGCGTCTGCGTCTTGTTACTGAAACTAGTCGCAGAGTTGTCGCTTGCATATGCGTCTTGTCGCTGCGACTGGACGCAGAGCTGTCGTTTACATCTGCGTCGTTACTGAAACTAGTCGCAGAGATGTCGCTTGCATATGCGTCTTGTCGCTGCGACTGGACGCAGAGCTGTCGTTTACATCTGCGTCTTGTTACTGAAACTAGTGGCAGAGTTGTCGCTTGCATATGCGTCTTGTCGCTGCGACTGGACGCAGAGCTGTCGTTTACATCTGCGTCTTGTTACTGAAACTAGTCGCAGAGTTGTCGCTTGCATATGCGTCTTGTCGCTGCGACTGGACGCAGAGATGTCGTTTGCGTCTGCGTCTTGTTACTGAAACTAGTGGCAGAGTTGTCGCTTGCATATGCGTCTTGTCGCTGCGACTGGACGCAGAGATGTCGTTTGCGTCTGCGTCTTGTTACTGAAACTAGTGGCAGAGTTGTCGCTTGCATATGCGTCTTGTCGCTGCGACTGGACGCAGAGATGTCGTTTGCGTCTGCGTCTTGTTACTGAAACTAGTGGCAGAGTTGTCGCTTGCATATGCGTCTTGTCGCTGCGACTGGACGCAGAGCTGTCGTATGCATCTACGTCTTATCGCTGCGACTAAATGCAGATTTGTGGTTGGCGACTGCGTCTTGTCGCTGCGACTGGACGCAGAGATGTCGTTTGCGTCTGCGTCTTGTTACTGAAACTAGTCGCAGAGTTGTCGCTTGCATATGCGTCTTGTCGCTGCGACTGGACGCAGAGCTGTCGTTTACATCTGCGTCGTTACTGAAACTAGTCGCAGAGATGTCGCTTGCATATGCGTCTTGTCGCTGCGACTGGACGCAGAGATGTCGTTTGCGTCTGCGTCTTGTTACTGAAACTAGTGGCAGAGTTGTCGCTTGCATATGCGTCTTGTCGCTGCGACTGGACGCAGAGATGTCGTTTGCGTCTGCGTCTTGTTACTGAAACTAGTGGCAGAGTTGTCGCTTGCATATGCGTCTTGTCGCTGCGACTGGACGCAGAGATGTCGTTTGCGTCTGCGTCTTGTTACTGAAACTAGTGGCAGAGTTGTCGCTTGCATATGCGTCTTGTCGCTGCGACTGGACGCAGAGATGTCGTTTGCGTCTGCGTCTTGTTACTGAAACTAGTGGCAGAGTTGTCGCTTGCATATGCGTCTTGTCGCTGCGACTGGACGCAGAGATGTCGTTTGCGTCTGCGTCTTGTTACTGAAACTAGTGGCAGAGTTGTCGCTTGCATATGCGTCTTGTCGCTGCGACTGGACGCAGAGATGTCGTTTGCGTCTGCGTCTTGTTACTGAAACTAGTGGCAGAGTTGTCGCTTGCATATGCGTCTTGTCGCTGCGACTGGACGCAGAGATGTCGTTTGCGTCTGCGTCTTGTTACTGAAACTAGTGGCAGAGTTGTCGCTTGCATATGCGTCTTGTCGCTGCGACTGGACGCAGAGATGTCGTTTGCGTCTGCGTCTTGTTACTGAAACTAGTGGCAGAGTTGTCGCTTGCATATGCGTCTTGTCGCTGCGACTGGACGCAGAGATGTCGTTTGCGTCTGCGTCTTGTTACTGAAACTAGTGGCAGAGTTGTCGCTTGCATATGCGTCTTGTCGCTGCGACTGGACGCAGAGCTGTCGTTTACATCTGCGTCTTGTTACTGAAACTAGTGGCAGAGTTGTCGCTTGCATATGCGTCTTGTCGCTGCGACTGGACGCAGAGCTGTCGTTTACATCTGCGTCTTGTTACTGAAACTAGTCGCAGAGTTGTCGCTTGCATATGCGTCTTGTCGCTGCGACTGGACGCAGAGCTGTCGTTTACATCTGCGTCTTGTTACTGAAACTAGTCGCAGAGTTGTCGCTTGCATATGCGTCTTGTCGCTGCGACTGGACGCAGAGCTGTCGTTTGCGTCTGCGTCTTGTTACTGAAACTAGTGGCAGAGTTGTCGCTTGCATATGCGTCTTGTCGCTGCGACTGGACGCAGAGCTGTCGTTTACATCTGCGTCTTGTTACTGAAACTAGTCGCAGAGTTGTCGCTTGCATATGCGTCTTGTCGCTGCGACTGGACGCAGAGATGTCGTTTGCGTCTGCGTCTTGTTACTGAAACTAGTGGCAGAGTTGTCGCTTGCATATGCGTCTTGTCGCTGCGACTGGACGCAGAGCTGTCGTTTGCGTCTGCGTCTTGTTACTGAAACTAGTCGCAGAGTTGTCGCTTGCATATGCGTCTTGTCGCTGCGACTGGACGCAGAGCTGTCGTTTACATCTGCGTCTTGTTACTGAAACTAGTGGCAGAGTTGTCGCTTGCATATGCGTCTTGTCGCTGCGACTGGACGCAGAGCTGTCGTTTACATCTGCGTCTTGTTACTGAAACTAGTCGCAGAGTTGTCGCTTGCATATGCGTCTTGTCGCTGCGACTGGACGCAGAGCTGTCGTTTGCGTCTGCGTCTTGTTACTGAAACTAGTCGCAGAGTTGTCGCTTGCATATGCGTCTTGTCGCTGCGACTGGACGCAGAGATGTCGTTTACATCTGCGTCTTGTTACTGAAACTAGTGGCAGAGTTGTCGCTTGCATATGCGTCTTGTCGCTGCGACTGGACGCAGAGATGTCGTTTACATCTGCGTCTTGTTACTGAAACTAGTGGCAGAGTTGTCGCTTGCATATGCGTCTTGTCGCTGCGACTGGACGCAGAGCTGTCGTTTACATCTGCGTCTTGTTACTGAAACTAGTCGCAGAGTTGTCGCTTGCATATGCGTCTTGTCGCTGCGACTGGACGCAGAGCTGTCGTTTGCGTCTGCGTCTTGTTACTGAAACTAGTCGCAGAGTTGTCGCTTGCATATGCGTCTTGTCGCTGCGACTGGACGCAGAGATGTCGTTTACATCTGCGTCTTGTTACTGAAACTAGTGGCAGAGTTGTCGCTTGCATATGCGTCTTGTCGCTGCGACTGGACGCAGAGATGTCGTTTACATCTGCGTCTTGTTACTGAAACTAGTGGCAGAGTTGTCGCTTGCATATGCGTCTTGTCGCTGCGACTGGACGCAGAGCTGTCGTTTACATCTGCGTCGTTACTGAAACTAGTCGCAGAGTTGTCGCTTGCATATGCGTCTTGTCGCTGCGACTGGACGCAGAGCTGTCGTTTGCGTCTGCGTCTTGTTACTGAAACTAGTCGCAGAGTTGTCGCTTGCATATGCGTCTTGTCGCTGCGACTGGACGCAGAGATGTCGTTTGCGTCTGCGTCTTGTTACTGAAACTAGTCGCAGAGTTGTCGCTTGCATATGCGTCTTGTCGCTGCGACTGGACGCAGAGCTGTCGTTTGCGTCTGCGTCTTGTTACTGAAACTAGTCGCAGAGTTGTCGCTTGCATATGCGTCTTGTCGCTGCGACTGGACGCAGAGCTGTCGTTTACATCTGCGTCTTGTTACTGAAACTAGTGGCAGAGTTGTCGCTTGCATATGCGTCTTGTCGCTGCGACTGGACGCAGAGCTGTCGTTTACATCTGCGTCTTGTTACTGAAACTAGTCGCAGAGTTGTCGCTTGCATATGCGTCTTGTCGCTGCGACTGGACGCAGAGATGTCGTTTGCGTCTGCGTCTTGTTACTGAAACTAGTCGCAGAGTTGTCGCTTGCATATGCGTCTTGTCGCTGCGACTGGACGCAGAGCTGTCGTTTACATCTGCGTCTTGTTACTGAAACTAGTGGCAGAGTTGTCGCTTGCATATGCGTCTTGTCGCTGCGACTGGACGCAGAGCTGTCGTTTACATCTGCGTCTTGTTACTGAAACTAGTGGCAGAGTTGTCGCTTGCATATGCGTCTTGTCGCTGCGACTGGACGCAGAGCTGTCGTTTACATCTGCGTCTTGTTACTGAAACTAGTGGCAGAGTTGTCGCTTGCATATGCGTCTTGTCGCTGCGACTGGACGCAGAGCTGTCGTTTACATCTGCGTCTTGTTACTGAAACTAGTGGCAGAGTTGTCGCTTGCATATGCGTCTTGTCGCTGCGACTGGACGCAGAGCTGTCGTTTACATCTGCGTCTTGTTACTGAAACTAGTGGCAGAGTTGTCGCTTGCATATGCGTCTTGTCGCTGCGACTGGACGCAGAGCTGTCGTTTACATCTGCGTCTTGTTACTGAAACTAGTCGCAGAGTTGTCGCTTGCATATGCGTCTTGTCGCTGCGACTGGACGCAGAGCTGTCGTTTACATCTGCGTCTTGTTACTGAAACTAGTCGCAGAGTTGTCGCTTGCATATGCGTCTTGTCGCTGCGACTGGACGCAGAGCTGTCGTTTGCGTCTGCGTCTTGTTACTGAAACTAGTCGCAGAGTTGTCGCTTGCATATGCGTCTTGTTACTGAAACTAGTCGCAGAGTTGTCGCTTGCATATGCGTCTTGTCGCTGCGACTGGACGCAGAGCTGTCGTTTACATCTGCGTCTTGTTACTGAAACTAGTGGCAGAGTTGTCGCTTGCATATGCGTCTTGTCGCTGCGACTGGACGCAGAGCTGTCGTTTACATCTGCGTCTTGTTACTGAAACTAGTGGCAGAGTTGTCGCTTGCATATGCGTCTTGTCGCTGCGACTGGACGCAGAGCTGTCGTTTACATCTGCGTCTTGTTACTGAAACTAGTCGCAGAGTTGTCGCTTGCATATGCGTCTTGTCGCTGCGACTGGACGCAGAGATGTCGTTTGCGTCTGCGTCTTGTTACTGAAACTAGTCGCAGAGTTGTCGCTTGCATATGCGTCTTGTCGCTGCGACTGGACGCAGAGCTGTCGTTTACATCTGCGTCTTGTTACTGAAACTAGTGGCAGAGTTGTCGCTTGCATATGCGTCTTGTCGCTGCGACTGGACGCAGAGCTGTCGTTTACATCTGCGTCTTGTTACTGAAACTAGTGGCAGAGTTGTCGCTTGCATATGCGTCTTGTCGCTGCGACTGGACGCAGAGCTGTCGTTTACATCTGCGTCTTGTTACTGAAACTAGTGGCAGAGTTGTCGCTTGCATATGCGTCTTGTCGCTGCGACTGGACGCAGAGCTGTCGTTTACATCTGCGTCTTGTTACTGAAACTAGTCGCAGAGTTGTCGCTTGCATATGCGTCTTGTCGCTGCGACTGGACGCAGAGATGTCGTTTGCGTCTGCGTCTTGTTACTGAAACTAGTGGCAGAGTTGTCGCTTGCATATGCGTCTTGTCGCTGCGACTGGACGCAGAGCTGTCGTTTACATCTGCGTCTTGTTACTGAAACTAGTCGCAGAGTTGTCGCTTGCATATGCGTCTTGTCGCTGCGACTGGACGCAGAGATGTCGTTTGCGTCTGCGTCTTGTTACTGAAACTAGTCGCAGAGTTGTCGCTTGCATATGCGTCTTGTCGCTGCGACTGGACGCAGAGCTGTCGTTTGCGTCTGCGTCTTGTTACTGAAACTAGTCGCAGAGTTGTCGCTTGCATATGCGTCTTGTTACTGAAACTAGTCGCAGAGTTGTCGCTTGCATATGCGTCTTGTCGCTGCGACTGGACGCAGAGCTGTCGTTTACATCTGCGTCTTGTTACTGAAACTAGTGGCAGAGTTGTCGCTTGCATATGCGTCTTGTCGCTGCGACTGGACGCAGAGCTGTCGTTTACATCTGCGTCTTGTTACTGAAACTAGTGGCAGAGTTGTCGCTTGCATATGCGTCTTGTCGCTGCGACTGGACGCAGAGCTGTCGTTTACATCTGCGTCTTGTTACTGAAACTAGTGGCAGAGTTGTCGCTTGCATATGCGTCTTGTCGCTGCGACTGGACGCAGAGCTGTCGTTTACATCTGCGTCTTGTTACTGAAACTAGTCGCAGAGTTGTCGCTTGCATATGCGTCTTGTCGCTGCGACTGGACGCAGAGCTGTCGTTTACATCTGCGTCTTGTTACTGAAACTAGTCGCAGAGTTGTCGCTTGCATATGCGTCTTGTCGCTGCGACTGGACGCAGAGCTGTCGTTTGCGTCTGCGTCTTGTTACTGAAACTAGTCGCAGAGTTGTCGCTTGCATATGCGTCTTGTTACTGAAACTAGTCGCAGAGTTGTCGCTTGCATATGCGTCTTGTCGCTGCGACTGGACGCAGAGCTGTCGTTTACATCTGCGTCTTGTTACTGAAACTAGTGGCAGAGTTGTCGCTTGCATATGCGTCTTGTCGCTGCGACTGGACGCAGAGATGTCGTTTGCGTCTGCGTCTTGTTACTGAAACTAGTGGCAGAGTTGTCGCTTGCATATGCGTCTTGTCGCTGCGACTGGACGCAGAGCTGTCGTTTACATCTGCGTCTTGTTACTGAAACTAGTGGCAGAGTTGTCGCTTGCATATGCGTCTTGTCGCTGCGACTGGACGCAGAGCTGTCGTTTACATCTGCGTCTTGTTACTGAAACTAGTCGCAGAGTTGTCGCTTGCATATGCGTCTTGTCGCTGCGACTGGACGCAGAGATGTCGTTTGCGTCTGCGTCTTGTTACTGAAACTAGTCGCAGAGTTGTCGCTTGCATATGCGTCTTGTCGCTGCGACTGGACGCAGAGCTGTCGTTTACATCTGCGTCTTGTTACTGAAACTAGTGGCAGAGTTGTCGCTTGCATATGCGTCTTGTCGCTGCGACTGGACGCAGAGCTGTCGTTTACATCTGCGTCTTGTTACTGAAACTAGTGGCAGAGTTGTCGCTTGCATATGCGTCTTGTCGCTGCGACTGGACGCAGAGCTGTCGTTTACATCTGCGTCTTGTTACTGAAACTAGTGGCAGAGTTGTCGCTTGCATATGCGTCTTGTCGCTGCGACTGGACGCAGAGCTGTCGTTTACATCTGCGTCTTGTTACTGAAACTAGTCGCAGAGTTGTCGCTTGCATATGCGTCTTGTCGCTGCGACTGGACGCAGAGATGTCGTTTGCGTCTGCGTCTTGTTACTGAAACTAGTGGCAGAGTTGTCGCTTGCATATGCGTCTTGTCGCTGCGACTGGACGCAGAGCTGTCGTTTACATCTGCGTCTTGTTACTGAAACTAGTCGCAGAGTTGTCGCTTGCATATGCGTCTTGTCGCTGCGACTGGACGCAGAGATGTCGTTTGCGTCTGCGTCTTGTTACTGAAACTAGTCGCAGAGTTGTCGCTTGCATATGCGTCTTGTCGCTGCGACTGGACGCAGAGCTGTCGTTTGCGTCTGCGTCTTGTTACTGAAACTAGTCGCAGAGTTGTCGCTTGCATATGCGTCTTGTTACTGAAACTAGTCGCAGAGTTGTCGCTTGCATATGCGTCTTGTCGCTGCGACTGGACGCAGAGCTGTCGTTTACATCTGCGTCTTGTTACTGAAACTAGTGGCAGAGTTGTCGCTTGCATATGCGTCTTGTCGCTGCGACTGGACGCAGAGCTGTCGTTTACATCTGCGTCTTGTTACTGAAACTAGTGGCAGAGTTGTCGCTTGCATATGCGTCTTGTCGCTGCGACTGGACGCAGAGCTGTCGTTTACATCTGCGTCTTGTTACTGAAACTAGTGGCAGAGTTGTCGCTTGCATATGCGTCTTGTCGCTGCGACTGGACGCAGAGCTGTCGTTTACATCTGCGTCTTGTTACTGAAACTAGTCGCAGAGTTGTCGCTTGCATATGCGTCTTGTCGCTGCGACTGGACGCAGAGCTGTCGTTTACATCTGCGTCTTGTTACTGAAACTAGTCGCAGAGTTGTCGCTTGCATATGCGTCTTGTCGCTGCGACTGGACGCAGAGCTGTCGTTTGCGTCTGCGTCTTGTTACTGAAACTAGTCGCAGAGTTGTCGCTTGCATATGCGTCTTGTTACTGAAACTAGTCGCAGAGTTGTCGCTTGCATATGCGTCTTGTCGCTGCGACTGGACGCAGAGCTGTCGTTTACATCTGCGTCTTGTTACTGAAACTAGTGGCAGAGTTGTCGCTTGCATATGCGTCTTGTCGCTGCGACTGGACGCAGAGCTGTCGTTTACATCTGCGTCTTGTTACTGAAACTAGTGGCAGAGTTGTCGCTTGCATATGCGTCTTGTCGCTGCGACTGGACGCAGAGCTGTCGTTTACATCTGCGTCTTGTTACTGAAACTAGTCGCAGAGTTGTCGCTTGCATATGCGTCTTGTCGCTGCGACTGGACGCAGAGATGTCGTTTGCGTCTGCGTCTTGTTACTGAAACTAGTCGCAGAGTTGTCGCTTGCATATGCGTCTTGTCGCTGCGACTGGACGCAGAGCTGTCGTTTACATCTGCGTCTTGTTACTGAAACTAGTGGCAGAGTTGTCGCTTGCATATGCGTCTTGTCGCTGCGACTGGACGCAGAGCTGTCGTTTACATCTGCGTCTTGTTACTGAAACTAGTGGCAGAGTTGTCGCTTGCATATGCGTCTTGTCGCTGCGACTGGACGCAGAGCTGTCGTTTACATCTGCGTCTTGTTACTGAAACTAGTGGCAGAGTTGTCGCTTGCATATGCGTCTTGTCGCTGCGACTGGACGCAGAGCTGTCGTTTACATCTGCGTCTTGTTACTGAAACTAGTCGCAGAGTTGTCGCTTGCATATGCGTCTTGTCGCTGCGACTGGACGCAGAGATGTCGTTTGCGTCTGCGTCTTGTTACTGAAACTAGTGGCAGAGTTGTCGCTTGCATATGCGTCTTGTCGCTGCGACTGGACGCAGAGCTGTCGTTTACATCTGCGTCTTGTTACTGAAACTAGTCGCAGAGTTGTCGCTTGCATATGCGTCTTGTCGCTGCGACTGGACGCAGAGATGTCGTTTGCGTCTGCGTCTTGTTACTGAAACTAGTCGCAGAGTTGTCGCTTGCATATGCGTCTTGTCGCTGCGACTGGACGCAGAGCTGTCGTTTGCGTCTGCGTCTTGTTACTGAAACTAGTCGCAGAGTTGTCGCTTGCATATGCGTCTTGTTACTGAAACTAGTCGCAGAGTTGTCGCTTGCATATGCGTCTTGTCGCTGCGACTGGACGCAGAGCTGTCGTTTACATCTGCGTCTTGTTACTGAAACTAGTGGCAGAGTTGTCGCTTGCATATGCGTCTTGTCGCTGCGACTGGACGCAGAGCTGTCGTTTACATCTGCGTCTTGTTACTGAAACTAGTGGCAGAGTTGTCGCTTGCATATGCGTCTTGTCGCTGCGACTGGACGCAGAGCTGTCGTTTACATCTGCGTCTTGTTACTGAAACTAGTGGCAGAGTTGTCGCTTGCATATGCGTCTTGTCGCTGCGACTGGACGCAGAGCTGTCGTTTGCGTCTGCGTCTTGTTACTGAAACTAGTGGCAGAGTTGTCGCTTGCATATGCGTCTTGTCGCTGCGACTGGACGCAGAGCTGTCGTTTACATCTGCGTCTTGTTACTGAAACTAGTGGCAGAGTTGTCGCTTGCATATGCGTCTTGTCGCTGCGACTGGACGCAGAGATGTCGTTTGCGTCTGCGTCTTGTTACTGAAACTAGTGGCAGAGTTGTCGCTTGCATATGCGTCTTGTCGCTGCGACTGGACGCAGAGCTGTCGTTTGCGTCTGCGTCTTGTTACTGAAACTAGTCGCAGAGTTGTCGCTTGCATATGCGTCTTGTCGCTGCGACTGGACGCAGAGCTGTCGTTTACATCTGCGTCTTGTTACTGAAACTAGTGGCAGAGTTGTCGCTTGCATATGCGTCTTGTCGCTGCGACTGGACGCAGAGCTGTCGTTTACATCTGCGTCTTGTTACTGAAACTAGTCGCAGAGTTGTCGCTTGCATATGCGTCTTGTCGCTGCGACTGGACGCAGAGCTGTCGTTTGCGTCTGCGTCTTGTTACTGAAACTAGTCGCAGAGTTGTCGCTTGCATATGCGTCTTGTCGCTGCGACTGGACGCAGAGCTGTCGTTTACATCTGCGTCTTGTTACTGAAACTAGTCGCAGAGTTGTCGCTTGCATATGCGTCTTGTCGCTGCGACTGGACGCAGAGCTGTCGTTTGCGTCTGTGAAAAGTCGTCGCAAGTTTTTTTTTAAACAATTTTGTTTCTAATATGTCAATGAAACTTTACGGTTTTATTTTTTCACGCCTCTTGGGGCGTGTCAGAGGTTATACAAATCTTATCTAGTTTTTCACGATTGTTAAATGTCAACGACCTATCTGTGTTCCCACGCTCTCTGTGACTGGGACAACTTACTCGTACACACTTTCGCTATGATTTTAACTAAATCAAAATCAAAAGTCATTTATTCAAATTAGTCTGAGAATCAGCACTCTTCGAACGTCAAAATTACAAAAGACAGTCCCCCAAAACGCCCGCCCTTCACCACTTCCTAGTGCTATCGCTGGGAAGAAGAAGTGGCGCAACAAACTCCCCAGCAGCACTGCTATCTGTTCAGCTAGAAAATACTTGATTGTATACAATACTAGGTGTTACGTAATTAACATTAAAAGGCACAGAACATAAAATTAAATTACTTGCAATATGTCAGCTAGCCACGCCAATATACCAACAAATATAATAAAAACTATAAGTACTCAAGCTGAAAAATAATGCATTAAAATTAAAATGTAAATAAAAATATCACAGTCCAGCATAAGCATACATAATTATCTGCCTATTTTTCATCAAAATCAAAATATTTCATTTCACATAAGGTTTATGTGAAATAAAATATTTGGGCATATATACATGGGCACTTATGAAACGTCATAAGCTAGGTGCACGGTTCCAATCGGTCGTTTCCTATGGAGAAGAGCCGGCAAGAAATGGAGTTTCTTGCCGGCTATGCCGGCGGTTACTCTTTTAAAAATATTTGGCTTTTACAATGTTTTCAAATAGGTATGGGAGGACAGCGGACTGTGTTGGGGTCAGTTTCCAGTCTAACCAGATGCAGCTGAATACAAGTATTTTACATGGAGCAACTGCCTATCTGACCTCCACAACCCAATTTCTGGGTAATACGATACAGCTTGGTAAGACTGGTTGTCAGACTTTCGGGCTTCTGAAGACCCGTAAAGACTGTCAAAGATCCACGAATGACAGCTAAAGCATACATAATCAATACCTATATTATGTCCCCACTGCCGAATACAGAGCGCCTCTCTTCGAAAAGGAGTGGGCTATAATCTACCACGCAGGCCCAGTGCGGGTTGGTACATGTCACATGTCTTCGATTTTTTTTTGGTATTAGGACATGCCGGTTTCCTCACGATATTTTCCTTCACCGTTTTGAGAGCAGTGATGACAAATGATTTACACACGGTAAAAACTCGTA
This sequence comes from Apamea anceps, assembly GCA_951799955.1. NCBI lineage: Eukaryota > Metazoa > Arthropoda > Insecta > Lepidoptera > Noctuidae > Apamea > Apamea anceps. The sequence continues at coordinate 5,928,960 of OX637528.1, forward strand.
AGTCAGGACCATTGCAACGGGGCCACCATTCCTCACAATATTTGCATTAAATGTTTTTTATCGCAGTCCACTGCTGGACAAAGGGCTCTCTGAAGCTGCGCCACAGCACCCTGTGATTCTTGTAGGTTATTTAATTAAAATTCAAAGATGTTCAACTGTTTTTCAGCAAAGACGAATTTTTGCAAAATTTTATTAAAAAGAACTTCTCTTTGTATTGGTATGAGACATTAACAGCATTTTCATACAAATCGAAGCTATACGCACACATGCGTAGCGTGTGCATACACACGAAAAACACGCATCAGCGGCAAAGGCAACAACGTGCATCATGTGCGTGCGTGTTCTCGACTGCAGCCCGGCCGACGCGTGTCATGCGTGTCGCTCGTGTCTACGAGGACTTAGCTATGAGCCGCATGGCGCAAGGCTATTTTAATGCATCCCATTTGAGTGCAAAAACCTCTTCAAGTGAAGCGATGAGAATCCATTTTACTCCCTGCAATAAGAGTAACATTTTACGAAGCTGTATAAAAGATAATTTGGAGCCACCTGAATCTTTAAACTGAAAGGTTCAAGTTGTAAATACACTTTATAAGGGACCGTTAAATGTTTTTTTTTTATGTTGGCATAAAGAAAAATTACGTTTTTTTTTTGTACTGACGCATCAGTATTTTTTTTTTACCGTATTTATTGGTTTTATACTTTTAAGACCGACATACCTTGCAGAGTAAGCTTACTGAAGTGACAGTGGGCTGGCCATGTCTGTCGAAGGACCGATGGCCGGTGGAGCAGACGACTCCTGGAGTGGAGGCCGCGTATCGGGAAGCGTAGTGTGGGACGCCCCCCAGCTAGATGGACGGACAACTTATAGAAGGTGGCTGGGACAGACTGGATGCGGAAGGCGGAGGACAGGGTGTTGTGGCGCAGCCTGGGAGAGCCCTATGTCCAGCTGTGGACTGCAATAGGCTGAGTTGATTGATACTTTTAGTATTCCGAAAGAAACACCTACGATAAATTTTAACAAAATTCGTCTGGAATGCCTTATTGAATGGACAAATTAAGAAAAGGTCTTGAGGGTAAAGCGTTCCAATTGAAGTGTACATCCATACACACGAGCGAAACGCGTAGAACCAGAGGCCACTGCAACCAACGCATGCCGGTCATATATTTGAGCACTGTACATGAGCGACGCGTGTAATGATAAAACTAAAACAAATTAACTAAATTATTGAGTGGGCAAGTCACCCCCTGCCATTTTATCTAAGTAATTTATATAAAACACTAGCTGCGCCCGCGGTTTCACTCGCATAAGTTTCGATCCCATGGGAATATCGCGATAAAAAGTGTAAGTAGTTTTTGCGTGTAAGAGTAACAAACATCCATCCATTCATCCATCCATGCATACAAACTTTCACGTTTATAATATTAGTAGGATAGAATAGGAAGGAGGATTGGTCAGGCAGGGGCTATAACCAGTTCACTTTAGTCACCCAAACCCATAATCCAATATCTTTGTTTCCATATCCTGCAATAGTCACCTACCGGGGGTTGTGCTTGCGTGCACTTGCATTGTGCGAACAGGGATAATCGTCGGTTGGTGCCACATATCATTAAGGCCAGGTGTTCCCGTTTTTGCCTGTTTTAGAATTCATTTTTGATAGGCAAATTGTAACATTTAGAATCTGAAATAAATATATATTTTAGATACATTCTTTCTCCTTAACATGTACCCGTTCAATACACGATACAATACAATTTTCTCGATAGAAAAAAATACCGAACTAACTTCGATTTGCAGTTTTTTTACAAGCAAAATTTCATTTTACACAAGTACTAATACTCCTTTTTTTCTATAATTAATATCAATTTATAGGTAATTCATTTTGGAATCGAATCTACCCGATCGTTTTTTTTTATTACATTTATAAAAAAAATTATCGATTATTCAAGTGATTTTCGATCCGCGCGTCGCTTGCCAGTGTCCCGCGGGACGTTACCGAGGTGAGACCTGTGCCAAATTTTTGCGCGCGCGCTTCTCATCTGCTCCGTAAATAATATTAATAGGAAATAAAATAAATTGTAAATAATTATTGTACTTATATAGACCATAGTTAAGATTTTGTTGATGTGTTTATTTATCATTGTGTAAATATTTTGTATACAACTTTTAAGACAATATACCTATTATTTGTGATTGTTTTGTGAAAATGGCAAATAAAAGAAATAAAATTAGGACTAAATCACGGTTGAAGGCAAAAAAAATCGCGAAAGAAATATGGTAAGTTATATTTTTTATTAATTTATTCCTATTGACCACAGTCACAGTATTATAAATTTATTATTTCCCTACAGTAGGGAAACGCCTTTGATGTCGGGCAACGCCGCCCGCGCCGCGCCGCCCGTGTACTAACGCTTACGTACAGTTTAGTCCCCAATCTTTTTAACCCCCGACGCAAAAACGACGGGGTGTTATAAGTTTGACGTGTCTGTGTGTGTGTGTGTGTGTGTGTGTGTGTGTGTGTGTGTGTGTGTGTGTGTGTATGTCTGTCTGTGGCATCGTAGCTCCCGAACGGAGCAACCGATTTTAATTTTGTTTTTTTTGTTTGAAAGATGAATTTGTCGGGAGTGTTCTTAGCTATGTTTGATGAAAATCGATCCAAGATGGCCGCCGCTACAAAATGGCGGATTACATATTTTTTCACAACTCCCGCAATATGGGTATCAAATGAAAGGGCTTGACTAGTAGAATACTATACACTATGATAAATTTCAAATCCAAGATGGCCGCCACCACAAAATGGCGAATTACATTTTTTTATTCACAACTCCCTCAATATGGGTATCAAATGAAAGGGCTTGACTAGTAGAATACTATACACTATGACAAATTTCAAATCCAAGATGGCCGCCACCACAAAATGGCAAATTACATTTTTTTATTCACAACTCCCTCAATATGGGTATCAAATGAAAGGGCTTGACTAGTAGAATACTATACACTATGACAAATTTCAAATCCAAGATGGCCGCCACCACAAAATGGCAAATTACATTTTTTTTTCACAACTCCCTCAATATGGGTATCAAATGAAAGGGCTTGACTAGTAGAATACTATACACTATGACAAATTTCAAATCCAAGGTGGCCACCACCACAAAATGGCGAATTACAAAAAACCTGATTAAATACCAGATTACCTGAATCTTAAAACGCAAGAAAATAAACGAAAAGAAATAATAAGGAGTCCCTACAAAAAGCATGAAATAAAAAATTAAATTAAAAATTTAAAAAACCCCCGACTACGAAAAATCCTATAAAAAGAAAAAAATAACCTTGAAATTATGACCCTACGTAAGTACGTATGAAATTTTTTGATTAAATATTGTCCTGTCGGGGGACCGCTACTATTTTAAACTTTAACAGAACGTTAGGCTAATAATTAGAGCGGTCCCCGACAGGACAACATTTAATCAAAAAATTTCATACGTACTTACGTAGGGTCATAATTTCAAGGTTATTTTTTTCTTTTTATAGGATTTTTCGTAGTCGGGGGTTTTTTTTAATACCATAACATATTTTATTGTTTCAGTTCAAAAATGAATCGAAATAAAAAAGGCTTATTTGTTCGAAAAAACAGCAGAGAAGAACAGTAAGTACTTTCTTTGATTTCTTGATAATCGGAATCCTTACCGCAGAATACATTGTAAAATGTACCTACTATACAGCTAGCGTACAGAAAACTCACTCCGAACAAAAGATTATGTGGTCATTGTAATTGTATGTTTTTTTATTATTATTTTGTCATTTTGTGCCTATTGGTGCTCCCACACTGCTGTTATAAAATGTTTACTAACATTACCTAACATGAAAACCTTTCTGAAAAAAATGTTAGAAAATGTTTGTAAACGTGTTATAACAGCTGTATGGGAGCAATATATGATCCTTTGTTGGTTGAAATAAACGTTTTATTATTATTGATAGTCAGTTTAGGTATAAAAATTTGTAAATCGCCGACCTATTTTATTCTTGCAACTGTTCACATTTCATTGGGTACCTATTATTGTCTCCAAACCGGTCTAACGGCCTGACCACTGAAAATTCACTCCGCACGAATAATAGAAAAAACCGACCTAGTGCGTGTTGAACCACGCACAATGAAGGGTTCCGTAGTTGGGATGAATTTATCACAAGAACAAAATAAATTTACATTGTAGTTGAAAAACATATATTCCAACTGCAAATATAAGTTTGTACGCACAATATTGAGAGATTTACCATGTCATTTTTAAGACCATAGACTTCTTATAGGCTTTCCTGTAATCTATTTGTATAAATAAATAAATAGAACTATTTTCTGTATTTGAGACCCTCACAGTAAGCCTTTTCATTTGATATCATACGGTACAAATTTGCGCGTCGTGGCCAGCTCTCGACTATCTGGTGTGGCTCACCACATGGTGCTGCAATAATGTCTTAGATTTAGTCAATTTAGTATTTTAATAGAATTTTTTTTTCAGAAAACCTTGTAATGGTACGTCTAATAAGACTCATGAATCTTATATTACATTAGAGCCTGTGGATTTGCAACCCTCTGCTACTAAGTAAGTTTTTTTTTTTGTTGTCGTTCAGAGGCATACAAATATAAAATATGTTTTATAAACACAGTTTTTTTTAAACATTAATGTAAAATAAATAATTATTATTTCAGGACATCGACATCACCGAATAATGATACTTTACAAGATGTACCACTACCAAAGTCTTCGTTATCTGCGCCAGAACCAGTTGTTGATTCTGAAACTACTCAGTAAGTCATCAGAACTAACACATGTCACAACTGATCAACCTGTATAACCTCTATCTTGTATTACTTGTATATTTAAAATTGGGTTTTTTATTCTGAATTAGAATAAGGACCGAAACCTATAAGTGCATAACACTTTTATTAACATTTTTTTCATCATCAGATTTTTAGATTCTACGTTATACTGTCTCCATATCGTATTTTATGTTGTTACAGAGAAAATGATGGAAGTGAAAACGCGCTTATTACTGAAATGGATAACCAGGAAAACCATTTCCAACCCATATTAGGACGGCGAATAATTGATATCAATTACTTTTTACAAGAACTTCAAGAAAAAGCACACCACAATGATTTATTTGATTGTAAATCAAGCAACTTCTGCTTAGTTGGTGAAAGAAGACATGGACTTATTTCGATCTTTAAATTTAAGTGCAATATGTGTAAAGAAGTTTGTTTGATTTCATCCGAAAACACCAAAGATACTGAGCATGTAAATGCTAATATAGCTGCTACCACTGGAGTTGTAGCCTCTGGTATAGGATTTTCTCAGATCGAAGAGTTATTTTCGGCTATAAACATCCCGATATTTTCTACAAAATATTTTAATCAACTGCAAAATAAAGTTTATAAGAAATGGGAAGAAACTGCTAGTGTTACAATGGAAGCTGCTGCCAATAAAGAAAAAGAGATTGCTTTAGCAGATGACCGGACCAAAAACGGCTATGCTGTCATAGATGTCTATGTGGATGGGGCATGGTGTGCTAGGTCATATGGTTCTAACTATAAAGCTTCATCAGGCACAGCAGCTATAATTGGCAGAAATACGGGTGAGGTTCTATACTTCGGTGTCAAAAATAAGTATTGCCTCGTATGTGCCCGAGCCGAAAATAAAAAAACTGCGCCTCAAGACCACTTGTGTTTCAAAAATTTCCAGGGATCGTCTAGTTCAATGGAAGCCGACATAATCGTTGAAGGTTTCAAAACATCGATTGCGACGTATGGCCTTATATATGGCAGAATGGTAGGAGATGGCGACGCTTCGACCTACTCAAAAATTCTTAACGCAAATCCGTATGAAAGCCAAAATTTGACGGTTGAGAAACTCGAGTGCCGAAATCACATATTGCGCAATTTTTGTAAAAAGTTAAGAGCGGTCATCACAGAAACTAGGTATATGTTGGCGCACCGAAAAACTCTCACTAATCAAAAAATTATGACAATGCGAAAGGCAATAGTGAAATCTATTAAACATCACAAGGCCTCGCAGAGTCCTAAAAATGTAGCAATATCCGTTTTGCACAATGATATTATTAACTCTGTATCTCACGCTTATGGTAATCATCAAATGTGTCAAAATTACTTTTGTGACAAAGAAAAAAACTGTGGTGGCGAACTGCAAAAGATTGAAAATTCAACATTTATCTTCAGAATAAATGCTATTGTGTCCAACGTGGCTTCAAAATCACGTAGTTTGATTGAAGACGTGAATACAAATACGGTAGAGTGCTTTAACAACGTAATAGCAAAATTTACTGGCGGTAAAAGAATAAATTTTGCTCTAAAAGGGGGCTATCAAGGAAGATGCGCGGCAGCCGTTGTTTCGTTTAACACAAAATCTGCAGTATCAACAATCCAAAAAGCTCTAACAAGTAACGCTCTCGGAGGTAAAGCTGAAGAAGTTGAGAAAAGACGTGCGAAAAAACGAAAATTAAATATGGAACACCCAGTGAAGAAACGAAGAGTTCTAAAAGATGTAAATAAAGAGCAACACGACTATGGTCCAGCCTGTTCATCGCCCGATATGTCGAAAAATGAATATGATACATCAAAAGAAGAATTTCTCAAAAATCTGAAAACACTTACATCTGATAGACACAAGGTAGAAAGATCTACAATATTACAAAGAGACAGCAGCGAGTGGCTCGAAATAAGAAAACACTTAATAACTGCTTCCAACTTTGGGCCAATATGTAAAAGAAAAGTCACTTTAGATACAGCTCCCCTCGTTAAAAATATATTATATAAAAAAAATTTGGCCCACGTCACATCCATCGCACATGGAGTTGAGCATGAGCAGCAAGCTTTGCAGCAGTTGCAGCAGCAGGAAAATGTTATCATTGTACCCTGCGGTTTATTTATTGATAAAGACTACCCTTTTATAGGGGCCACGCCTGACGGCTTAATTGGAGGAGAAACAATAGTCGAAGTCAAGTGTCCAATTACAGCACACAAAAAAGGACTTTCTAATTTTATAAAAGAAAACAAAATACAAATTTTAAAATATAACAAAAACACTAAAACTACTACGGTAAATAAAAACTCAAACTGGTACTACCAGATACAAGGCCAGCTACATGTGGCAGAACGACAAAAGTGTCTTTTGGCTATATGGGCAGGCGAGAATGAAAATGTATACACAAAATTCATAGAAAAAGATGATATATTTTGGGAAACTAAAATGAAACCGAAATTGATAAAATTTTACATGAAATGCTTGCTGCCCGAAATTATAGACAGCAGAAATGCACGTGGTATGTCCATTAGAAACTTATCCATCCAAGATAATAATGAAAATGTTCACCCTGATGATCAAGATGATAACGAAAATGACCCTAATGATTCACAACCGGGACAAAGCACACGACAATTAAATTTAAAAGATTTTTAACGAATTAATGGTAATTATATTATTGAATCTAGTTTTATATAAAGTAAGTACCTAATTATGTTAGGACGTTAAGAGCGTTTACAACGTACGGCATTTCATACAAACTTTCAAGTCCTTTTTTTTCGAAATCATTGAATCGATTTTAATGAAACTTCCTACGCATAAGCAGGATCTATAGGTCTAAAAAGTTAATTGAGAACATTCTTGAAAAATTGTGTAACAGCTAAATTCGGCCGATTTTAAATTTTCCATGGAAACAGAGATTTCCAATTATCTTTTTTAAATATTATAATAATTTCTAAAATGTTCTTTACTAACTTTTTTTTTTATTTACGGTAGTAGTTTTAGTGTTTTTGTTATATTTTAAAATTTGTATTTTGTTTTCTTTTATAAAATTAGAAAGTACTTTTTTGTGTGCTGTAATTGGACAATTGACTTCGACTATTGTTTCTCCTCCAATTAAGCCGTCAGGCGTGGCCCCTATAAAAGGGTAGTCTTTATCAATAAATAAACCGCAGGGTACAATGATAACATTTTCCTGCTGCTGCAACTGCTGCAAAGCTTGCTGCTCAAGCTCAACTCCATGTGCGATGGATGTGACGTGGGCCAATTTTTTTTTATATAATATGTTTTTAACGAGGGGAGCTGTATCTAAAGTGACTTTTCTTTTACATATTGGCCCAAAGTTGGAAGCAGTTATTAAGTGTTTTCTTATTTCGAGCCACTCGCTGCCGTCTCTTTGTAATATTGTAGATCTTTCTACCTTGTGTCTATCAGATGTAAGTGTTTTCAGATTTTTGAGAAATTCTTCTTTTGATGTATCATATTCATTTTTCGACATATCGGGCGATGAACAGGCTGGACCATAGTCGTGTTGCTCTTTATTTACATCTTTTAGAACTCTTCGTTTCTTCACTGGGTGTTCCATATTTAAGTTTCATTAAAATCGGTTTATACATTTCGAAAAACATGGACTTGAAAGTTTGTATGAAATGCCGTACGTTGTAAACGCTCTTATCTATACTTATAATAAATCTGTAGAAGTGAAAATTCTGTACATTGAAAATATCCGAAAAATAAATGGCAGGGGGTGTTACTTGACCGACACCGAACCCAAAAATGTGATTAAAAAATTTTTTGTCTGTCTGTCTGTCTGTTTGTTCAGGCATCACGCAAAAACTACCGGTTCGATTACGATGAAACTTGGTATAATTATTCTTTAATATCCTAGGCACCACACTGGGTACTTTTTATCCCGGAAAAGTATATACAATAAAAAACAAACTTAATTTTGCGGTTCGATCCCTATACCCGATTACCACTGTCTGTACTGTACCAACCGCAAATACTAAGTTTGTCGTAGGTTGGGTCACCCGCAGTGGAGTTCATTTTTATTCCTTTTAGTTTTTAGAGTTATTTGGGTTTATTTTTATATGAGTCGTAGGTATAGATTTTAATTTTAAAGTATAGGTAGTATATTTGATAGTGTACGTAGTGACCGTAGGTTATTTTATAATACTGTTAGGTAGGTTTAGTCATTCGTATAGATATTAGTTTTTAGGGATTTTGCTTATTTATTGAGTTTAGATTAGTTATCATCAGAAATAGGTTTATTTAGGTAGGTAGGTATTTTATTTTCTGTTATTGTTTTTTTTTTTTTTAATTAGTTAGGTACTTAGGTAAAGATATCATATAGGTACCCTCTTAATCACCACTAATGAGACACAATTGGTTTTCTATTGTAATTAGCCACAAAGGACCCGCGACATAGATGGCATTCTGGGGAAGCACATACATTTTATCCTGTTAGCACGTTCCCGTGGGTAAATTTCCGACATCCACGCGGGCGAAGCCGCGGGCAGAAGCTAGTATATATATATGTATACTTTAATTACTCATGTATACTTTCAACTGTTTCATAGAAGTAAAAAAAAATTAATCAATAATAAACCTATAATTTTTGTGACAAAATTATGGCACATAAATCTTTTATTTCTCACAATTGTATTATTTTTAACTACTTATCCCTATTTTTTTCGAGACAACTGACATAAGTAGCTTAAAATTTTAAATTAATAAAATAAGTTGACCTGCTGCCTACTTACCTATAATGTGACACTTCCCTCGGGTTTGGGTTCATATAAGTTCACGCCAGCGACGTAAGCGCACGGCTCGCTTCGCGGGAATCGCGGGCAACTTTTGGTTGCGTTAAATGCCTATTTCGTTTGGTCTACCCGCCCTTAAGAACGTCCAACGGACTTCTGCGAGTTGGCTTCGGCCCCTCGTACGCCTTCCAAAGTTCCGGGACCCCAGGCTCCCGAGAAATGTCAAAAGAATTAAAACTAAAATAAGGTTAAAATTAAATAGGGGTCCCCATACTAGAAACGTTAATTATATTTAAAAATTGTATACCCACTGGTCATAATTATATTGTATAGAATTTAACATTGATCATAGAATTTTGTTAAAATACTTCTTTCTTTGAAATCTATGAATTGCAATGAAAATCCGTCCTACAGTGACCAGTATTTTACATGGAGCTACTGCCTATCTGACCTCCACAATCAAGTTACTGGGTAATACGATACCCCTTGGTATTAAGACTGGTTGTCAGACTTTCGGGTTTCTGACAAGCCATAACGACTGTCAAAGATTCACGAATGACAGCCGGGACCAACAGCTTAACGTGCTTTCCGAGGCACGGAGGGGTCTTGGTATTTAAAGATGGTCACCATTCACGGACCAACCGCGGCAGCGTACCTTAAACTGATCGATTGACCCGTACGGCTGTTATTACTTAGCCACAAGCACGGGAGTAGAAGGTATGATCCATAATTATTTTTCTAACAAAAATGTGATTACGCGACCTTTATAACCTACCTCAACTCTCAGGGTACCTCCAAGGCAGAATTATAAATAAATAACAAGAAAAGATACAATGTTCTGAAAAGGCTGACACATAAAGGACCCTTGTCAAGTTAAATTTGATGACGTATAACAAACCTTAAAAATATTTTACTTCGTACTCTGTCACGACCATTCTGTGAAGATAGCTTTTTCGTTCGGGTTTTTAGAGTTCCTCAGTCAAATGGCAAAAACGGAACTCTTATTATTTTGTCATGTCCATCTGTCTGGAAGAGTCCATCGAGTTTCTTACCCGTTCTTCTTCATAGGAACCTTAATACGCTTTGGAAGAGGCAACTAGCTTCATCTTTCCAACTAATTGAAATATTACAAATGCCTTAAGTTTGAGTTTGTGACACAGCCATTTTACTCGGAAACTAATCACGCTATATCGACAAAAATTAGAAAGAATGTGCACCACTAAAAAATGGTATATAGCGAAAAAACAAAAACCACACTCCATTACATGTAACCGACGGATGAAAAAATTAATTTCAATGTTAATACAGACGCCAGCACGTCAAGCTACCCGAAACTGTTAAATTTTCCCAATCAATCTTGAACCTAATGCTGTAGCGATAAAATTGAAAATCTATTGAAGAAATTTGACAGATTTTAGTAGCTTGGAGTGCTGGCGTCTGTACATAATAGTGTGTTGGATCATAATCAGCCCATAATGTTGCCACTGCTGGGACACAGACATGCTCTATTCGAGAGGGAGTGGGAGTGAACGAGGTATAATTTTCACGATGTTTTACTTCGCCGTTTTGACAACAGTGGTGATGAAATTATTTGCACAAAGCAAAGCGCCTACCTGGGTTCGAACCGATGACCTACGACTCAAGTCGGAGGCGTTATCACTGGAATATCACTTCTCTGCGCCATGTTTACCCCGATTTTTAATCCCCTAGTATTTTTAATCCAAAGAATAATCCTTTAAAACGACTTACGTAAGGTAAAACGCACAATTATCAGACTTCGTGACCTACACTTTCCTCAAGACATTTAATTAAGGGAAACTCCAATTTGCAATAACAGGTAATTTAATTTATGAACCTAATTTAGTTAATTAAAGATAATAAAGTGCTGTAATAATGAAGGAGCTAAGAAAAACGAGCATTATTTAAAACTGTTTAAATAAAACAGAATTATGATAATACAAGGCTTGTGGCTCAGTAATAACAGCCGCACGGGTCGATCGATCAGGTTAAGCTACACTTGCCGCGGTTGGTCCGTGGATGGGTTATCATCTTTACATACAAAGACCTCTCAGTGTCTCCGAAAGCACATTAAGCTGTTGTTCCCGGCTGTCATTCGTGGATCTTTGATAGTCGTTACGGGTCGTCGGAAGCCCGAACGTCTGACAACCAGTCTTACCAAGGGGTATCGTGTTATCCAGTAACTGTGTTGTAGAGGTCAGATAGGCAGTCGCTCCATGTGAAACTGGTATTCAGCTACACCCGATTAGACTGGAAGCCGACCAGGCAGAGGCAGGGCACATTGCTCGCCGAACAGATGGCCGATGGGGCCGAAAAGTTCTGGAGTGACGACCGCGTACCGGAAGACGTCGCGTTGGAAGGCCTCCCGTAAGATGGACCGACAACCTTGTGAAGGCCGCAGGAACCCGTTGGATGCGAGAAGCACAGAACCGGTCGAAGTGGAGGTGCTTGGGGGAGGCCTATGTCCAGCAGTGGACTTCTTTCGGCTGAAATGATGACACAGCAATTTAGACTTTCATGGAACCTCGACAATTAGACTGTGTGGATGACAGTTGTATAGTTATCTAGGCCAACTAAATGCGAGTACTACGTAACAATGGATAGCGGATTAACTGATAAAAGGTTTGACCAGGCTTTCCTTTAAAAATACGGGGAGTTAGTCTTGTATTTTATGAGCGCAAAAATTAATTGGATGCATTGTAACAGCCTTTCCTTTGCACCCTGTGTAAACAGCTCTACTAGTGGTTGCTTGGTTTAATGTTTTGCTCATCGTCATCTATTTTCCAACCATCTTAGGGTCAGCTTCCAGTCTAACTGGATGAAGCTATACAACATGTCCTGAAATTAACGGACACCACCAGACACCCCAGTTAGAATATTATGTTATAATCATAATACTTCAATCTGTGTGGTTCTTTCCTCAAAAGACCATTTCAGACAATAATTTACATGGTCTTCACATGATCTGACCAAGATTATGTCTAGACTTTAAAAGAGACTGATCTCTGAGTTTTTTTCGGCCTTTCTTCTCAAACTAGTCCGATAGGAAACGCCGACCTCATCTAGTTTTAAAAATATGATTGACGTGTAAAAGTGTTTGTACAGTCACGAGCAAAAGTATGTATACACTCGGCTTTATTGAAAAGCGATTTACTCCTTTATTTTTTAATGAAATTTTATGTTGTTACGAACATAGCATTTTCGAACCCATAGGTTTATGTAATATGTTTCAACGTTGCATTCGTTATTTCACGAACAAATCGCAATTGAAATTTGCCATGTGTTGACAAATTGGTGCTCGTGACTGTAGAAACCTACTTACAAATTTAATGTCGAATCATTTATCATTTACCTACACTAAATTTTTACTAGTATGTATAAAACATTGTTTATTAATTAGTTTTTATACTGATTTTGGCAGAAAATTGTGGTCTTATTACAAATCTACGCACGCACACAGCCGCACACGTATAAGGGTCTAGCGTCGACGTAGCGGTACTACGTACGTCCATTTTGGTTTGTTTTGACTGTACAGCGAAAGTGTGAGTTTTAATTATTTTTAGGATAAACAATGACCTATATTAAAACCGGTCAAGTGCGTGTCGGACTCGCGTTCCGCACAATTTGTGGGTATGTAACTACAAATTTACGGTTTTCGGATTTTTTCTTCACTTGTGCTTCATGACATTGCTTCTTGCCAAATTTCATGATTCTAAGTCAACGGGAAGTACTCTATAAGTTTTGATTCCCTTGCGAGTGTCAAAAAATGCGGCATTGCAGGAACACAAACGCCCGTATCTTTTTACTGCGTTGATTTAGAATTTTGATTTTTTCGCTGCTTCAAAGGATTGCAGCCCTGAGTATTTGATATTAATTTCAACTTGATAACTCCATGCGTTCCTGAGAAAAAGGGTCGTGACTGACGGACAGACAGACGGTCAATTACAAAGTGATCTTATAACGGTTCCGTTTTTCCTTTTGAGGTACGGAACCCTAAAAATGACAGAAATCGATTCAATAAGCAATTCTGAACAAACTACTTTGATAAAAATATGGCTGACTGTCCAAGATGCGCGCAACGTAGGTAGTCTATTCAAATATATTAGATGAGATTAGAATTATTAGATATTTGTTTAACTTGAAATAACATAATTATTTCAAGTTAAACAAATATCAACTTTATTTTTATGGCTCTAAAGTTGATTTCAGAGAGACGTTACTTAAAAAGTTGTAAAAATTTTTTTTTTTTGAAACTGTACCGTAAACTGAACTTTATTGTGTTTTTCCATAAACTCATATTTGTTTACATGTTTGGCAAATTAATCGCGAACGTAGATTACGTTTAAATATGTTAATATTTAAACGTAATCTACGTTCGCGATTAATTTGAGTGTCTCGTGGTGGTTTGTGTTAAAAGAGGTTACACGAGTTAACACTCGTGTAACCTCTTTTAACACAAACCACCACGAGACACTCTCATAGAAGACTCCAACAATAAAACTCATATAAAACAAAAGAATACAAATCACACCAAGGCTGTATATGGAAGTTTCAATTTCCGCGTTGTGCCGATCAAACTTGCGACAATAGGCAGCATGCATTGTGCCTATTTCAAGAGGTAGAGGCAGACATCTTTGTGTGGCCAGCAGTGGAGCTGGGAACGATCGCTTTAGAATTGCCCCGTTTATATAATGGGTATCTATATGTAACGACTGTTACGAGTCGCTGATGGGAGTGTCTAAGGCAATATGTTCAGGATTTTCTCTACTTCCTGAAGGCCAATTCTCGTAATTTGAAACGTTCAAAATCTAGTCGCAGTCTCATCTCGGCGACAAACAAATGTCAAAAACTTGTCAAAATGTAGAGAAATTAGAGGTATTTTTGACAGATTAAAACTGAGATCAGACTGTGAATATTCTTAAAATTACGAGAATTGCCCCTCTGTTTCAAAAACGTATTTGTTGATTTTTTATTTAACAAGAGAGTCGAGACTGAGATGGTACAGTCATGACTGTTTCTATCTGGATAACTTAGGTTCATCTTTATAAGATATTATTCATTTTAAGTTTACGTAATTGAGTGATCACGAACCTAAAGCCGATTGCAATCGATTCCCTATTTCTAAAACCAACTGCGTAACAAAGATTCACCATCCGATGTATCTTAAGTTTTCTTGTAATCTCTTTTCATTTAGGCCAAATTACCTGTTCCGCAACTGTTTTATATTTAACTAGCTGGGTATCCTATATGTTAATCCTGGTTATAAACCACCTGTGTGTCAAATTTCATCCAAATTCATTCAATAGTTTTTGCGTGAAAGAGTAACAAACATCCATCCATCTATCCATTAATACAAACTTTCGCATTTATTTTAACGCGTTATATTTTTGATGGGTTTTTTTTTATATTAACGATGCGATAAATAATTATTTTTATTTTAATACAACACGCAACAAACATCACAACTATAATCCCCGAAGGATTAGGAAGAGAAGTTCCGTTTACGTCCAAAAATCCAGAAAATCCAGAGTCTAGGTTGCTAATAAGAAATTCTTATTGGAAAAATCTAATGACCTTTTTCCCATCCTGGGGACTAAATAAATAGTGATCATTCAAAATGATTCTTAATCACAGACTTATATTGGCTAGACGACGCAAGTGTATGTACTTCGCGTGTAAAAAGGGAGTAAAATTGACTTCCTTCAGCGTCATTTCTAATCAGTCCGCGCTCGAACGTTCTTGATGCTAGACGTCAAATAAAAACTAAAAAATGCCAAATTGTGCGGTATTGAGCTATAAAAACTACACAAAAAAAGTGGGACGAGACAGTGGAAACGTTTCCTTTCAGCGGTAAGTCATTTGTTTATTAAATTATGTGTTTTTTATTGCAAATTTAATTATTTTGTGTTCATTGTGGTCGTACAATGAACATTATGCAACTGAGTGTGTATCGAATAATTCATGATACATTGCCGTTTTTAGTTACAAGGTAGTATATAGGACTTGTCTGTTAAAACACGCAATGAAAATTAAAATGATCGATATTTTCACTTATCGCTCAGCTTCGTGGTACAGTAGCTATTCTCATTTTTCTGTCAAATAAAGCAAATAGTGTTGTACATACAGTTTGTTCTCGATTCTAATCGATTTTGGAAACAGAGGAATGATAATGTTTGCGTGGGGTATTTTGTGACATGTAATTTTTTTTTTACTGCAATGTTTCAATTTAGTGATTTTGTTTAGAATATTATTCATTATATTTACAGATTTCCAAGTGATCCCAAAGTTAAATTATCACTGTTATCTTGCAAAAATCGATTAGTAGGTACTCGTTTCATTCTAAATGTAACGGGTCGGAAAAAGTGGACGTCTTGACGCTGATATTAGGATTATTTAATAGTTAATTCGTATTACAGGACATTCACCAGCCGTCTACGTCAAATGAGGATACATCGTGTAACTTGAAGAGCGGCGAACTTAAACAATAACATGCAAGCGGACGGGATGCGCGCACGCGACCTCTCGATCCAAAGAGTACTGGCGGACGAGCGAGGCGAAACGCGGATCGTTTTGAATCGTTTACTCGCGGACAGGGAGTTCCCATCACTAAATCGCTCATGTGACGTCACAGTAGGTAGAAAAATAATGGCACGCTTGGTTTCTATACAGACGATGAGACTTGCGTTATCTAGCCAATATAGGTCTGTGTTCTTAATATAATCCCAATAGAAATCGCCAAAATCACCATGGTTCAGACTTTAGACGGACTGAAGATTCTTTTTTGCAGACAAAAGGCCTGGTCTGCCCATCTTCCATCTGATAAAAAGGATGGCATATGTTTTCGCTACGAATCGTCTGGTCTGATTAATTTAACTTTGAAAACCTATAAAATAAATTAAAAAGGGTAGGGGAATAAAGGAAAAAGTTCAATCATTACGTTTTTATTAATTTGAATAAACAAATAAATCAAACATAATTCAAAAATAAATCTGAATGCCGATGATTAAAAATAAATGTAAAAAAGTTTTGAAAAATTAATTAAAAGGCTTCATTGAACCCAGGCGACGGGTTTCAATATTTAGGTAAATATCAAACTGCACACACGAGTTCCAACTCTGTTGCACAAAAAATAAGGTTGATTTTATCTTGAATCTTGATCCTAGTTTTACTCAGATTGAGCCCGTAGGATTTAGCAGTCTGAACATGCGATTTTAAACTTTAGATCTGGTGAGCTAAAGCTTCTTTCAGCTTGGATAAAATTTTAATATAAAATAGATGGGCTTTAGATATTAAATGAAAACAATGTTCTTTGCTTTTCTAATAAAGTGTTTGTGGGACACAATTTTGGCGCGAAAAGAAAGACATTCTGACTTTTTATTGGATTTAAAAAAAGATTCTCTGATCTTTTATTAACTTTTCGGTGGGGGAAATATCTTTTATCAAACATAAATGGACTTGGCTTTCCTTTAATAATATTTTGCGTATTAAGTTCCCTTTATAATAATTACTCTAGATTTCAGAACATTATCTAAGAGATTCTTTATCAAAGGGGATTGAAGTTAAGATTTCAGAACATTAGCTAAGAGATTCTTTATCAAAGGGGATTGAAGTGTAGCAGTCATGCTAGCGAAGGAGGTGGCGGGGTGGCCGAGGGAACGCACCTCACGCCTCAGAGCGGCTCCGGGCGTGACGACTCCCGGCCACCGTAGGCGCGGGCCTGCGGGCGGAGAGTAATGGGTAACTCACCGTCCGATCAGGACCAGGCCCGTGCCGGACGGCGCGTATGTGTTCCACGCGCGCCTCGAAGAGATGTCAGCAGAAGTGACGGGGCCCGATAGGGCCGAAGCCTGCCAGGGTAGCGGGATCGTCCGAAAGGGTTACCGCTGCCCTGGAACATAAAGGGCTAAGGAAGGAACACGGGTGGGTTTTAGTCAGTAAGAGTCTGACACTCCCTCCGCTCCACCCAGAGCGGGAGGGGTCATTTGATGATTTCCCATCCTGAAAAAAAATAAATAAGGGGATTGAAGTTAAAAAAATATGTATGTCACGTGATCAACTTTGAACGTTAATGTCTTGGAAACGGGGTTTAGTTTTATTTTTTTCTGTTTGCATTAATGTAAGCTATTGATTTATATAGGTTTTATGCGTGCCAGGTCTCTATGTGAGAGGAAGTAGGCTGTAATCCAGGCCCAGTCCCTCTCACATAGAGGAGGCCTGTGTCCCAGCAGTGGGAACATTATAGACTGTTTATTATTCTATTAAATGGGGCTTAAAAGCTGCCACGCTCAAAAAAAGGTGTAAAGAGAGTAGGGAAGCCTTAGACTTTCGCAAAAAAAAAGCGGCCAAGTGCGAGTTGGACTCGCCCATGAAGGGTTCCGTTGAGTTGATTGAACGAAAGGTAAATTGCGGTTTACGTATTAAAAAAAAAAACTACTTACTAGATCTCGTTCAAACCAATTTTCGATGGAAGTTTAGATGGTAATGTACATCATATATTTTTTTTAGTTTTATCATTCTCTTATTTTAGAAGTTACATACTTTTTACCACTTTGGAAGTGTCTCTTGCGCAAACTATTCAGTTTAGAAAAAAATGATATTACAAGCCTCAATATCATTTTTGAAGACATATCCATAAGATGATACCCCACAATAATGGGTTTGATGAAAAAAAAATTTGAGTTTCAGTTCTAAGTATGGGGAACCCCCAAAATTTGTAGTTTTTTTTTCTATTTTTGTGTGAAAATCTTAATGCGGTTCATAGAATACATCTACTTACCAAGTTTCAACAGTATAGTTCTTATAGTTTCGGAAAAAAGTGGCTTTGACATACGGACGGACAGACAGACAGACAGACATGACGAATCGATAAGGGTTCTGTTTTTTGCCATTTGGCTACGGAACCCTAAAAATGGGACTCAAAAAACATAACTGACTAAATGTGGATGTCTATACGTACAACTCTGCCTAACCTTTGGGGAATTTGATGTTATGTTAATATTCGACAGCAATGTTATTCGAATAGGCAATTTATTCGCTAGACTTCCCGTCACCATCTCTGCCGGGATGTGTGGCACAGCATCTGTCTCCACAACGTCACAAGCTAAGGGTATATGTAACGTTACGCTTGTGAACTTTGAATATTTACTTAGTGTATTGAATGCTTTGAAGAATGCTTCATTTGGAGCTTGGTATGGTTAGACTGTAGGATGTTGTAATTCGCTCAAACTATATGCTTCCAGCTTGAATTTGAATAAAAAATTGCCAGTTATTGGAATCTCTACGTAAATCTAGTTACCTCAGAAGGTCAAATCGCGTAATTTAAAACGTTCACAATCTAGTCGCAGTCTCATCTCGGCTACAAACATTAATGTCAAAATGTAGGGAAATTAGAAGTATTTTTTGACACATTGACACTGAGATCAGAGGGGCAATTCTCGTAATTTCAATAATGTTCACAGTCTGATCTCAGTCTCAATCTGTCAAAAATACCTATAATTTCTCTACATTTTGACAAGTTTTTGACATTTGTTTGTCGCCGAGATGAGACTGCGACTAGATTTTGAACGTTTTAAATTACGAGAATTGGCCTTCTGATCAGACGTTCTTAAAATTGCGAGAATTACCATTCAGACCATCTAGTGTCGTACCAGACTTCAGCTAGAATACGATTGTTTAATATAAGTTTTTTCGTACGGACTTGTAAAGAAAATTATTTACGCTTGCACTACTTTTGGCAAAATTGTGGTTTCATTGTATTTATTTTGAAACCAAAACGAGGTTGTATAGAAGCAAGTTTTTCTAACTGAACAGACAGCTGTGCTGCTGGGGAGTTTGTTGCGCCACTTCTTCCCAGCGAAAGCACTAGGAAGTGGTGAAGGGGGGGCGTTTTGGGGGACTGCTTTATGTAAATTTGACGTTCGAAACGTGCTGATTCTCAGCCTAATTTGAATAAATGATTTGATTGATTTGATATACTAATGTTATTGCACCACTGTAAGGCAAAATCCACTTCACATGCCAGGAAAGAACTTAATGTTGATCAACAAACTAGCGATTTCAGATTCAAAAATTGGTTAGTTAGTCACTGATATAGAAAGCTCTCAATCGATCGCGTACTCAAGTAAGCCGCTGCAGACACAATTTGTCGAAGTGGGGAATAATTGACCCAGTGCGAGTGCGGTGATTCTGACCAGACCATGCCCCACTTGCTGAAGTGTCCTAGCTGCCCGTTCGCCTCATCATCTCCCTAGCCTTTTTTGAAGTAATAAGTAATCCCAACCAGCAAAAACTAGGCTTACAACAATTCCAAGACTACCGATTTTTGCTCTTACATCACTCCTATATAATCGTATAAGCCTGGGTTTGGGCACCAATTATAAGCATATTTAGTTTAATATCGTTCTAATATCAGTCTAATTGAATGCTCTTTGCACTTACAGTAATCTAGCCAAAATTAGTTTAAGCCGACTTAGGCTAATATTGCTTTTGCGTAAGTATCTTGTAAGCCTGCATAGGCTTATATTGGTCTAGGGTTAGAATCTTTTGAGGCAAAATAAGCTCATTATGATTTTACGTGAGATCAAACTTAAAAGTTCCTGTTTCAAAGTTACAACGGAAGAAAAAACAATTAATAAATGAAAACAATTAAATTTGTTGTGAAGTTAATGTTTATACTAAAGTGCCGTTATTATCAAGTGCGTGTATTTAAGTTTTACGGTAAGTATTCGTATTGGAAAATATTATTTACTGTTAAGTAGACCTGGTTTTACGCTTCAAAATTCATGCGCCTTAATAAATATGGTATTTCCTGTTCTCGTTTAATTATTTTATTTGTTATTTTGTATTGATAGTGTCGCCATTAGCATTGCTGCATTTTACAAGCGCACTATTAGACTATTGTAAGATTGTTTAAAATCACTCTAATATCATACTTATCAAGTGCTATTATTGATCTTATAATAGTTTCAAATAAGATCAGAAATGCGCGTCCTTACAGTGCTCTTATGCAATCCTGATATTAGTCTGACAGTCTTACAATAGCATTTGGCAAGTCTATTATAGAATCAAATGAGCTTAGAAAATATGCATATAAGAGCAAGTTTTCTCAAGTGCAATTAGTCTTAGTAAATACTATTATAGGAGTATGTGGCTTACAATGGCATAGTTATATACTCTTATATACATATCTAAGACTTGTTTATGAGACTAAGCGTTCTTGAGGTCATACCGGCTTGTCTAAAAGTAATATAGGATCGATGGCATGTTCCAAATCAATTATAAGAGCGCTTAAAGCCTACTACTCTTATAAAGTGTGGGTTCTGAGACTGTTTTGCTGGTTGGGATGCCTTTTCCCTTTTCCCAACTATTTTGGGGTCGGTTTCCAGTCTAACCGGATTCAGCTGAATACCAGTATTTTACATGGAGCGACTGCCTATCTGACCCCCATAACCCAGTTACTGGATAATACCCCTTGGTAAGACTGGCCCCTAAGTGATCGATCGCCTGCACCTCGGAAAAACTAAAGAATGCCACTGATGCCGCAATCAACGATCGTTTTATAAAAATAAAAATAGTTTTAGTTGTGTAACTTCTAAATTTTTGACCGTACTTTCCAAGACATTACTTTGTTTATTTTATTTGTCGCCCCAAAATACCACTCAAAATAATTATTATATTTATAGGGGGAATCCGGGACCGCGGTCCCGGTTCCAAAAGACCCGCGACCCCTACCTACTGGACTCAAAAAAAAAAACCTGTATAACAAAAAAAAAACAATAAAGAAACGAGGAATTACTCCATCGACACAAAAAAAAGAAGATCGGTTGGATGATCGGCACCCTAATTGCGTAACACACAATTAATCGGTATCGGTTTCATTTTGACAGTTCAACAACAGTCATTGCGTTTTTTACGTGTTGAGCAGACAAATTTTTCGAACTCTCGAAGCAATGGATTAGCAATTTGCTTCAAAATGATTCAGATTACTATTGATTGTGTGTTACGCAATTAGGGTGCAGCTTGTCTTTAAACTCTTACCATTTTAAAGGAGGTATTCCACTAAGAGCACTGATTTCAACAGCACTTGCCCGAACCGCACCTAAGCACTTCTACTAACCGCACCGAAACAAAATTTTGTAACGTGCGGTTCGGAGGAACATTTTATCAATATTGTTTTCAGTTCCCGAACGGCACCTACGTAAAATATTTTTTTAGTGATGGGATGTACTTTTTTTGTCGGGGTCATCATCATAATCAGACGACACGGTTGTCGCAGTGGTTAAGCGATTGACTGCTGCGCTGCGTGTCGCGAGTTCGATTCCCGCACGGAACAAATATTTGTATGACCAACAAGTAGTTGTTCCGCGTCTGGCTGTTTGTGTATGTGAGTTTAAATGTTTGTAAACGCACCCACGATACAGGAGAAATTCCCAGTGAAGGGCAACGTTTTTTTTTAAAAAAAAAAGCAGCCTGTAATATTCCCACTGCTGGGACACAGGCTCCTCTCTTCGAGAGGGAGTGGGCTGTAATCTACCACGCGGGCACATGCAAGCGGGTTTATTTAAAGGGGTAATTTAGTACAAATATACAAGGGTTACTTTAATAACCCTCTCACAAAATTATAAAGACAATACTGTACAGAATTATAATTCCAACACAATCATCAATTTCCCAAAAGATCTGCAAAACCATAAAAGTATTCTTATCCTAAGCAAGCCACGTTTTAGCTATAAACCCTTTGAGCAAGCCCTGATGTCCCTTTGGCAATAATAGCCGAAATAAAGGCTATTAGTTGGACCTTTGGTCGTTTATAGCCGTTTTTATTTGTTTGTGATTGGCTGTCGGTTCCTATTGGGGACTATTTGGAGATGTTATGTATTGTATGAGCTTTATTCTGAATCTGGGTGTAGAAATTTTCGATGAGCCGAATCGACTAATTTGGTAATTAAGTTAGAAACCACTTTATATTAATAATAATAATAATAATATCCATGGACATTTCACACAGCGCCATCTAGTCCCAAGCTAAGCAACCTAATGCTTGTGTTATGGTAACAAGATGGCTGATAAACTACTTATATACATTTTTTTTTTTTGTAAATACATACATATTATAGATAGAAAAACACCCAGACTCGGAACAAATACATGTAGGTCATACAAATATTTGTTCCGTGCGGGAATCGAACCCGCGACACGCAGCGCAGCAGTCAATCGCTTAACCACTGCGCCAACCGTGCCGTCAATTGACTGCTCAACATATCGTAAATAACGCAATAAATGTTTACTTTATATTGTTTTCGAATAATTAGTAAGTACATAATCATTTATTTACCAAAAGACATATCTTAGGTTACATGTGTCGTTTCAATAAAGGATGCTCCCTGCCCTTTAAACCAGGAAAATTTGACTTTGAATATGTGCTTTAGAGGGATTGATAAGAAATTCAGTGCTCACCTCACTCAAGTGAGCACACACAATTTGAAACCGAACTCATTTGTTTTTAAAGTCACGGATTCCCAACGAGACTCCGTTCGAATTTCGAAGATAGAACCACTAAACAATATTTTTAGACAATTAGTAATTTGGCTAAAATAGTTTAAAGTTGAATAAATGAATGATTTTGACAAACTCTAACTATTTATTTCAACTAAACCAATTACAGGCACTTTTGAATTGTCAAGGGTCAGTCAGTCAAAAAGATGAAGGTAGTTGCCCATTCCAAAGCGTAGTAGGTACTGTACCTATCGAGAAGAACGGGCAAGAAACTCCATGGCCACTCTTTTAAATTTTAATTCATGTTAAAAATTATACATGTGAGAATGATGCAGAACGTTAAAAGCGTCCGTAATGAAAAGTTAAAAAAAAAACAATTTAAATTTTAAATTAAATCAAAATAAGCCATGGCAGCAAAGAGTTGACCAGTCCGTACTGACGGCGCCCGTTCACGAACATGACGCATAGATTAGCACCATTCAGCTCAACCATTTTGAAGGGAACTAAATGATCCAATACATGCGCCACTATCAGCGAGACATTTGAGTGAGCATGACATACTCTCAGCCGCCAAGGCACATTCAAGTCAATAAAAGACGTACCCAGTAAATGGTAGCTTTATAGTATGTACATAGTACTCACTTATGTGCTATGCAATTATACAATACTAGGAGATTGAATTTATATAATGCAAAAATAATATTTTAAAATCTTCAGCAGCTCCAACAGTATGTAGGTAGGTAGGCGTATGTGAAGTATTTTCAAATGCTAATCAATTTATTTATGCGTCCTGTGGAGCAGGACCAGCGTTTATCAGCGATGTAATCCCCCAACTTATAATATGTTTGGCTGCTTGACGACAATTCCATTAATATAAAAACAGAGTAGGTTCTTAAGTCGGTTGTATTTTTTTTTTTATTAACTCCGTAATTTATATACCGATTTGGAAAATTATTTTCTTATTGGAAACGGTATTTTTGCAAATAAATTCGCTGATCACATCTTCAGCTTATTAACCAGTCAGACAGTAGATGCAGCAAAGTTATCATCCAACCGACCAATACCTGCAATTACCCCACCTTACAACTTGGATTCCTACTTACCCCCTACGGGAATAAGCTTGCAGATAACTGCGGTACTTCATCAGAAGTTATATAACTCAATACCTGGCTTTGGAGTTTAGCTGAGACTCAGTACATAAGGTCTGGGATTCAGAGAAACTTTTTAGCGGTGCTATGGTGGCAGACAAAATTCTTAGGGGCAGACCAGCACCCTAATTGCGTAACACACGATCAATCGGAATCGGTTTTATTTTGACAGTTCAACAACATTCATTGCGTTATTTACGTGTTAAGCAGATAAATTTTTCGAACTTATGAAGCAATGGATTAGCAATTTGCTTCAAAATTATTCAGATTCCGATTGATCGTGTATTACGCAATTAGGGTGCCGCACACTGATCGCGTAACACAATTTGAATAATTTTGAAGGATATTGCTAATCCATTGCTTCATGTCGGATTTTTTTTTTAAAACGTTGCCCCACACTAGGAATTTCTCCTGTATCGTGGGTGCGTTTACAAACATTTAAACTCGCATACACAAACAGCCAGACCCGGAACACGCAATATTTGTTCCATGCGGGAATCGAACCCGCGACACGCAGCGCAGCAGTCAATCGCTTAACCATTGCGCCAACCGTGTCGTCAATTGACTGCTCAACATATCGTAAATAACGCAATGAATGTTGTTGAACTGTAAAAATGAAAGCCATTGCTTCTTTTAGTGTGTTACGCAATTATGCCACGGTTAGTCAGTATTGGCCGATAATATTCTGTAAAGTTCACTTGGAAGCTCGCTCAAGTGAGCGCACACAATTCGAAAGCGAACTCATATGTTTTTAAAGTAAATCAGCACGGATGCAACAAGGCACAACATTGAATAAAAGATGTGTTACATCTAAAACGTCTATTGACATCATAAAAGTATGTACCTTTTTTATCAATCTCTAACCTGTGAGGGCCTCCACGAATAGGGTAGTTTCCTGGGTAAAAAAATAATTATTAAATGATAAATGATTTTATTTTGTAAGTAGGTTTGTACAAACACTTTTACACGTCAATCATATTTTAAAACTATGTAGATGAGGTCGGCGTTTCCTATCTGACTAGTCTGAGAAGAAAGGCCGAAACAAACTCAGACGTCACAGTCTCTTTTAAAGTCCAGACATAATCTTGGTCAGATCATATGAAGACCATGTAGGTCGATGTCTGAGATGGTCTTTTGAGGAAAGAACCACACAGATTGAGAGGACCTGTCCAGTCAGTGCACGCATATGTCAGAAATCGTGCAGCTCAACTCAAAACTTAAGGAGCTCAACGATTCGACGAACAATACCAAAGAAAGGGTATTTGGGTAGGCCACATTAATTACTCAAACTGCCAGACCATGACAAAAACTAACAGAACAGAGAGAATAATAAAAAATAAAATGACCCATATTATATTTAGTCCGTCAGTTAGATTATCGAAAAATAATGGACATGTATTTTTGTCAATCAAACAAAATGATAAAGCGCGTTTTTGGGAGTGACGTCACGCCATGTTAAAAAGTGTAGCAAGGCGTGACGTGACGCGGAACTTTAACGGGCGATATCTTCATCATTTTATATATAATTGCCAAAAGAAAGAATACGGGTCCAATATTTTTTGATAATCTAACTGACGGGCTAATTAGAACTTTATAGGAAACTAGCCTATTGTCTGACTACTTACCATCCTTTCTGACTTTGTTATTCTCAAACAGCTCATGCCGACTTTAAAGAAGTAAAGCCCGCTACATCACCGAATCGCTCCGCTCGTCGCTCCGCAGTTCTAAATCCGTAGC
The DNA here is from genome assembly GCA_951799955.1 of Apamea anceps. NCBI lineage: Eukaryota > Metazoa > Arthropoda > Insecta > Lepidoptera > Noctuidae > Apamea > Apamea anceps. Next base: position 5,954,935 of record OX637528.1, read on the forward strand.
TTTAAACAATATTGGTGGTACGCGACTAAATTTTACGATGTGTACGTGATTTGAGACTAGTCTCTTTGTCATGCACTAGATATTCTAGATTCTGGATGTATTGTAGGGATTCGAGTGTGTTTTGTTTTGAGCTGTTTCAAATTGTATGGTACTTCAGCTACAGATTTCAGCACGGTTGTAAGGATTTACGGATCGTCATTGCCTGTTCGTCATTTCTATACATTTGTCAACATTTTCCTATTTTGCTTTACGTTTGTGGATTAAAATACATACTTGAAAAGGTGTTCAGAATATGCAGGCATAACCTATTTGAAACCCTATCCACTAAACGCCATTCAGGTGCTCTTAAGTCCGAAACCCATCAAGCCGCCCTATTCTCAAAAAGATTCCTAACAATGGCTCCAAAAATATTCAACACACTACCTAAATCGAGAAAAGCTTCAAAAGACGTAAATACTTTAAAAAAAAACTCAGTCTAATTTGAATAAATTACTTGTGATTTTGTACTATTTTATTTGTTCATGATATTGCTAGAGATTTAATAAGACTGTTACTTAACAGTATTTGATAATTATATAAGGCCTACATGTACAGTCAACAGCAAAAGTAGATGATCAAAATCAGAAATTCAATACTAATGAACGGAGCTCGCGTCAGAGCTGTGTGGCGTCGAATTGATTCAAAAGTATGTGATTGTAAATTGTACCAAACATTTACTACTAGTACAGCTGCCCTATAGCTGCGAACTCCGTTCATTAGTATTGAATTTCTGATTACGATCATCTATTTTTGCTGTTGACTGTACATCCATTATCTACTGTGTAAGCAATATTTGTACGCCTTGCAAGGCAGCACAAATCAAATCAAATCAAATTATTTATTTACTAGAAAGCAGGTACACAAATACGGTCGTGAAGTATGCAGCACATAGTAACCCAATATGGTTTTAATGGTTTTAATGGTTGGTTTTAATGGTTTTTTTTTTTAAACTAGAAGGTAAAAAATTAAAATGTTGCTATTAAAGACCTTTTACTTCTTAGATTACGTAAGTTTTGCAAGCATTTTTTTTTTTAAATGATCGCTCTTTTTTCAACTTTCAGAAAAGTCAATTAAGTGTTTGGAGTGGAGTAATTTTTTCTCATAATTAATTGTTTTTGGTAACAAGTTAGAAAACTTCAAAAAAATCGAAGAACCGACACAGCTCGGTAACCATCCAGTTTTGACCCCTAGTTGACTGGACTAAATTTGTTGCTAATGACCTCTAGTATAACGCCTTTCAAGGAATACGTCGAGTTTACCTGTCACCTTGTATATTGATTATCTGATTTTTTAAACCTAAAAACATGTGTTGTAAGAGAAGCTTTTATATTCCATCATATTTTTAAAAAACCCAACAGATACCTTATCCTTGTCTTCTACAACACACGTTTTTACGTTCCACCTAAGTTTTCCTTAAGCAGCTGGTTCTTAAATCTTTGTTATTTCTTATATACAGGTGAAGTTTTTATGGTCTTCGGATCCTAATGGATAAATACTAATAGTAGAATCTATTGCTGCATTAAATCTTGATTTTACTTCTTTACAATTTTGCTAAAGAGTAAGCAGTCATCACTTCGAAACTCGAACGGTGTCTCGTTGTGAATCCGCGATGATTTACTTTAAAAACAAATGAGTTCGCTTTCGAATTGTGTGCGCTCACTTGAGTGAGGTGAGCAGTGAACTTTACAGAATAGACCGGCGGATGTATTACTCTCTAAACATCACTCTTGGAAATCCGAACGGTGTCTCGTTGTGAATCGGCGATGATTTACTTTAATCCTTTGTAATTTATACCCTGTTATTAATCATGAATTCCTCTTTGTTTCATGTACCTTCATTTGGAACTACAGAGCACAGCTTGAGTAAGTATTTGTCTAATTATTAATACAAAATTCAGCAACATTATTACTTTATTACATAAGCACCCTCAGATGTGAGAAGGTGTCTACCCTGTGATATAAAGGCTAATGTCCACTAAGCGACACGTTTATTAGAGCTGTTGGATTTTCAGCGCTAGACTTACCGCCGAGACTTGAAAACCCAACGTGCAGAAATTTTAAACCATTACATTTAAGTATTGCCTAGTGTTAGTGAAAACGGGCAAAACTTTTATCGCACAAAATGGTCTTAAGCGACAAAAGTTAACAGACAAACAAAAGGAATAACCCTGCAACAACATAATCCCTGGTTAACCCTTAAAAGGCAAAATTTTAAGTCCTAAAACACGTCCAAAATAGTCTCGCCCCTAACATTACTTAATGAGTCTAATTCATCACATGTTCGCTAAAAGTCTTTATGACACCTATGGGAAGGTGACATGGAAATTAACTCAGCCATGGCGTGTTATAAAACACCTTTTTCACTTCTATTTTTTAGGTTATTTTGTAGAGCAGGGTAATCTGATGTTGTGTTGTTTTTGGTTCTAGGTGTATTAAAATATGAGACTCTAAATATTGTCAATTTTTTTTTATGTGTTAGTGAATATTTTAATTTAATTAGTCAAATTTTTATTTTTGGGTTTTTATATGTTTCGAAATTGAAATAGTTTATAATTAATTTTAATGTTTGATAGTTTAAAACTATGGATTAGAGTTATGTCTGAAATAAATAAATTATTATTATTATACTCAAACTCAAATCATTTATTTCAATTAAACCATTTCAGGCACTTTTGAATACGAAAAGTAGGTATAATTTTTTTTTTTTTTGTATAGTATAAGTACATATTAACTCCAATTCACAGTCCAAAGATTAATTACAACGTATAAATTCATAAACATAAAACGATAGTGTATATTAAATAAATACACAGTCAAAGGTCTTTTGAATTGTCAAAATTAAATACCTAGTCGGTCAGTTAGTTAGAAAGTTGAAGATAGTTGCCCATTCCAAAACGTAGATCACTGTAGAGAAGAACGGGCAAGAAACTCCATGGACACTCTTTTAAATATATTATAAATAAATATGTAATATATTATTTACGATGCCTGAACTATGAGTTTTAATAATAACTAAGTACCTACGTAAAGTGCCTGTCTGGGTTTGAACTCAAGACATAACAACTACCCTCTCTCTGTAGTCGGTCCCTCATGTTTGAGGATAGTGGTCAGCATCGGAGTTGCATCTGGAGCGGATGATCCGCCTCCACCCGTTTCTGTCCAGCGCATCCCTTACTACCGTGTACAATTTAGAGGACGATGATACCGTCACCTACAACAACAACAACAACTACACACAACTCATAAGAGGAGGCGGATACCTCAGAGCCACCACTGCTCACACACACTTTACTTTGTGTATTTAATTTCATCACCACTGCTCTTAAAACAGTGAAGGAAAACATCGGGATGTCGTAGAACTAAAAATTCGAAGACATGTGACATCTACCAACCCGCAATGTACCCGCTAGGCCGATTATGGCCCACTCCCTCTCACAGAAAACGCATTATAGGCTATATTATGCTATGCTTGCGATCCTGGATACCTACATTATTCTTCTATATTTAAGAACAATGTAAAAAAAAAACAATTGAAAAGTTAGCCTTGGCAGTTAAGAGATGACCAGTCTCAACTGACGGCGCCCGTTCACGAAGATGACGCGTGGATCAGCACTATCCAGGTCAACCATTTCGAACCGAACCGAACCGAATAATCCAACACATAGCCTACAATGTGTCCTTCTGCTGGGCAAACATCTCCCCGTTCCTCAAAACTCTGTGCCTTATGCGATTTTTGGCCCAGTTTGATCATAGTACACACGGCTATATATCAAGCCATACATTTCCAGTTTTGGCTGACCTCGTATTGTATACGTATATCGTATAATCAGAAGTTAGCTACCCGTTTTCGTACAAATACATATATAAATAATCAATAACAATAGCTGGCATTCCTGTGTCGGAATGCTTCACTGTGATTTTAGTCCGAAGTTAATTTGATTTGTTTGTGTATCGCCGAAATAACAAGCGTAAAACAACTGGACCATATTCGGTAATATTTATTTTGTGATTGGATACACGTGTATCTAGTGATCGAATATCAGTATGTTAATAACAAAGATTGACATTCAGCATTTCATAGCGGCCAAAGATATTCATAATCCGCCTATAATGTTCCCACTGCTGGGACACAGGCCTCCTCTCTTCGAGAGGGAGTCCACGCAGGCCCAGTGTGGGTTGGTAGATGTCACATGTCTTCGAATTTTTGGTTCTAGGATATGCCGGTTTCCTCACAATATTATCCTTCACCATTTTGAGACCAGTAGTGATGAAATTATTTACACAAAGTAAAGCGCCTGCCTGGGTTCAAACCACGACCACCACTCGTAAGTCGGGGCCGTTGCCATTGAGCCACCACTGCTATACCAAAGATGACATACAAAAGACTACTAATATATATACTCTACTGTACTAGTATTTCATATTTATAATCTACTCTTTCCATCTCAAAATAAACAGGTGAAAAGAAAGAGGAAGAAACACTTTTTTCAGCTTAACCACAAGATCACTACTAGTACTATTCTGTAAAGTTCACTGCTCACCTCACTCAAGTGAGCGCACACAATTCGAAAGCGAACTCATTTGTTTTTAAAGTAAATCATCGCGGATTCACAACGAAACACTGTTCGAATTTCGAAGTGATGTTTAGAGGGTAACATTGTGGTAACCTCCTTTAGAATACACACACACATACACACACTCTCAAACAGATACAGAACCCTCAAATTACCAATAGGATTTTTCTTCCTTTTTCATCTACCCCAGAAATCCCACTTTTCCAACTCATGATAGTACGTTACATTTTGTTTGTCTACCTACCAAATCAAAGACTTCTTTCATTCCCCTCTTACATCAGTACTAACAACTTACCTCCTTACAGGACAACCTCAATAAGCTCTCCCCAAGCGAAGTCACCTGCTGGAAGTAGCGCTGGAGCGGCTGCAAGCGCATCAACAGCACCAGGAGAGAGGACGCCAACAGCCCACAACAAACAGCTGCAAAATGTCAAGGGACAAGACCATCCGCCGCATCCATCTGTAAGTAGAAGTTCTGTACTTTATAAGGGGAGTTTGTGGAATAGGAAAGGGGAGTTTGTGGGATAGGAAAGGGGAGTTTGTGGAATAGAAAATGGGAGTTTGTGGGATAGAAAAGGGGAGTTGGTGGAATAGAAAATGGGAGTTTGTGGGATAGAAATGAGAATATTTTATGTTAAGGGTAGTAGATGTTGATTATGTGATTTGTAGTTATGAAGTCTGATTGTTGTGTTGTAGTTTTTGTTGTTGAAGATTTTTTGTGTGGGTGAAATGAAAGGGAATGTGTGTTTAGAGAAGATGTAGGGACGCAGGCGTCTTTTAGTAAGTATGTAGGAGTAGAATGATGCTAAGGTTCGTCTGAATGTTGAAAAGAACAGTTTAGAAGATGAATTTGATCATAAACTGTTATGATTCAACAGTTTATTAGAGAACATACATAGAAAGGTTTTCAAATACAAAAGCAAATGAAATGAATAACAGAAAGAAACAAATTGATATTAGACGTCAAAATAAAATAAACATAAATTCATACAGTTAAAGACTCTTTAGTATATATGTATCATACTTCCAAATCTTAATTCCAAAAGAACAATATGAATGTTTATTAAGCTACATAGGCTTAATGTAAACGTTAAATGCCTCAAGTATTACCTTTTGTATTTGATAAAGTAAAACAGTACTCGAATTAGCGAAGATACAAAACATTATACAAATGTAAATACGATATATTTAGCGAAAGGATAATATATTGTTCCACTTACTTGTGGTCTGGATACAACGCTTCGCCCTGACATTTGGGAGAGTCTCTCAATTATTCATGAAGACTTTTCATTTACGATATTTTCGTTAGGCTGAATGTCAGGAACAATAATTATATCGGGCGTGAGCAAATTATGATTAAGATTTCAAAATTGATTGAAATAGCTTAATCAGGTTTCTGTGCCCCTACCATGAGTTGTTATCGATAACTTACTCGCTAGCGTTAAACTCACTAGCGTATTAACGTGGACGAATAGATTTCAATAATGCTTGCACCATGAGTTTTACGCAGGCGCTAAGGTAAACTCGATAGATCGTGTCATCTTGTTTTGTTTCATTCTTTCTCAGTAATAAGAAAAGAGAACGGCATAATTATATGCTCAAAATGTAGTGCTATCGTCTATGCTAAAACTGTTATGATAGTCAATAATCCGACTAAATAAAAAGGTTGGCGGTTAGTGAACTACTTAACGTAATTTAGTGGTTGTTGAATTTTTATTCCTTATATATCACTGTTGTGTCATCGAGTAACTTTAGTGACAAGTTACGTTAAGTTAGTCTTACCTATAGAAATCTATAGTGCTCATGGTATGAATTTAAATTATTTCTGTGACCGCTAGGGGCGTGTCATATACACTGGTAGACAATAAAATTAGGCCACCTACCAAACCGGTTGTCGAAACTGTGTTTTATAATAAAAACTTTTTTAGTATATTTTTTAGCTCGTCCCATAAATGTTCTATGGGATTAAGGTCTGGACTTCGTGCTGGCCAGTCCAGAACCTGTATCCCCACTTCTCGCAAGTAATCTTTAACGCACATCGCAGTGTGGGGGCGCGCAATATCGTGCATTAATTTAAATTCTTGACCGATAAATCCCAAGTAAGGCACTACATGCTCTTTAAGAATGTCAGTGATGAACGAATCCGCAGTCACAGTTCCTCTATCTACGATAACCACGACAGAGCTGGTGGTGCTGGTGGTGGTGGCTTTGAATATGATTCAGTTTTGTTCTGGGGAGGTATGCCTCTCCAGAACAAAACTGAACCATCTCCAAAGCTTACCTGTTCAGATATGACACATTGTGCATATCGTTCTCCCGGTCTACGATACACTCTTTTGCGACCATCAGCACTACTTGGAGACATACGGGACTCATCAGAAAAGAGTATTACGATTACGAGTACGACTTCCTAGGATTGCTAACACTACAAATCGATCATCCCGCTCAGATGTCTTTCTTCTTCGACCTGTCCAAATCTTCTGATGTAGCCACCGGTCTCCAGATACCTTTTATAGAAATATTGAACCGTCGATCGACTAACTTTATATGGTCGAGCGACATTTCGCTGGCTTATTTCAGTTTGTACAACGTTACGATTCGAGCAACTCTGCTTCGCATAGATTCATATTTATCAGTGAAAAGGAAGAGGGACGCACATAACTTAAATCAGTCATACGAATTTAACGATAGGTTTAAATAGCGTCCTAGCGGCAGGACATTTAACATAAAAAAAATAAAAGTGTGGGTACCTAAAAAAACTGATTAAAAGACATTTGACACATTTACACTTGATAATTGTATCAATGTACCCTCTACTAAGATTGCAAATAAACAAACGTATTATTCAATTTAATTTTTAAACAGACCGTAATTAATTAATAAATCCTAAAAATTGGAGTGGCCTAATTTTATTGTACACCAGTGTATACTATTTACGGAGACGCTAGCGAGTTTTGGTTGTGAAAACTCATGGTAGGGCTACTGCTGATCTAAAAAAAGTCAGCACTATTAAACTTTCACCTTCACAAGTCAAATTGAAAAATAGAAAATAAATGAGGAATTCGAAAATCTTAGAAACAATAGGGTAATTTAGTCCGTCAGTTAGATTATCGAAAAATAATGGACGCGTATTTTTTCTTTTGTCAATCAAACAAAAAATGACAAAGATAAAGCGCGTCAAAATTTGGGAGTAGAGGTCGTGACGTCACGCCTTGCTAAAAAGTGTAGCAAGGCGTGACGTCACGCGGAACTTTAACGGGCGATATCTTCATCATTTTTTATATAATTGACAAAAGAAAAAATACGGGTCCAATATTTTTTGATAATCTAACTGACGGACTAATTAGATTTTTTTAGGCATCTAGCCTATTGAATGTGTTTTGTTTTGAATAAGCTGTGTCTTATCCAAATTCACATGCGATTCAGTAGTTTTTTCAATCAGTGCAGTTACGAGTACATATTACTATTTTAGTACAAGGTTTAGAACATTTGAAGCCAGGATTAAATATTTCTGAAAATTAGAAGGCTCTTCAGAACTTTCAAAGTACAGATGTTTTTTATTCGGTACTTAAAATAATCTAAAAAGCTAAACAAGGGGATTTTTCAGATAGGTTTAATATTAAAGATAATAAAACGGATCTTTATTAGGTCGTAAAGAAAAGACATTAAAGAGGCTTTTGAAATAAGCAATAAATAAGTAAATATCAGGAAGTATTTTTTTGTCAACAAGAAAAAGATTGTTACAAAAAATTTCAATAAAAGTAATTTTTTTTTCTTTGAAAAAAATCGAATGAAAACTAAAGGCTTCCGCAGACATGCGCAACGCGACGGTTAGACGTGATTCTGCAAGAACAATTTCCATGAAGTTTTCATAGAAATTGTTCTACTAGAGTCGCGTCGCGTTTTCACCTCGTGCCTGGCCGCGGGAACCTTGAACTTTATATAACTATCGAAAGGTTTTGTTTCCAAAAGTTTTGGCTAAAGCCTTATTGGAAATCAACAACATTGATTAAAGTTGGTAAATAGTTTGAGCGTTACGAACTAAAGTTCTTTCGCTGAGTCTAGTCGTTACGACTGACGTGGTGCAGGAACCGATTATGTTCTTTGAGTATTCGAAAGAGACAATCATGTATATATAGATAGATGCATTTTCCTTGGTACTTAAAATGCGAAGGCGAAGTGCATCCGATGTGCGTTTAGCCGCTGCGACAAGCTACGAGAACGCGCGTGTCCCCTAGCCTGTTGTTGCGGCTCTGCAAATCGACGCCAAGTGCGGAGCTTTGTAATTTGACGAATAATTGTCGCATAGTGCATGCGCGCATGCGCCCTGTTAAAGAATTAATATACATAGAACGTGGGCACTAGAACAATGAAAAAGTATACCCGATTTTCATTTGTTTTGAACAGAAAAATATTTCGTAAACATAGAAGGCTCTGTCGCAAAATGAAGATTAGGTACATTTTGGTGTCTAGTATTTTAATAGAATTTTAAAGAAAGGCTTAACTGCAATTATTCAACTAATTTCTAAATTAAATGATGTACAGAAGTTGATTTGGAAAATAGACAATAAATTCCAAACGATTTGTATTCAGACAAAAAGTAAGAATTCCCTTTTTAATAGATCAGTAATAAAAATAGGGATTAAGTTAGAAAACAACGAAATACACAATAGTTTATTCACACTTCTAAAGAAAGAATGAAAGAAAGAGTCACTTTTCAGAACAGAATGAAAAGTAAGAATAATAAGCAATTGGTAATAATAATAAATAACTAAGTTAGGTCCACAGTAAGTACCTATGTAACTGACCAGTGATGTTAATATTAATAGTGTGTGTTTATAATTAATTAAGAGGGGGTAAATTAGAAAACAACAAAAAACGTAATAGTTCATGAGTAAGACTGCAGAAAGAAAGAAAGAAGAATGAAAGAAAATAATTAATCACTTTTCAGAACAGAATTAAAGTAATAATAATTAACTAAATTAGGTCCACAGTAAGTAACTGATCAGAGATGTTAATACTAATTATGTGTGTTTATAATTAATTATAATTATGTTTTAGTCGATGTTCGATGTTACTGGCTGCTGTTGATAATGAAAATGGTTGTTTATTATAGTAATATAGATGTTTCCTCTAGGTGTTTCAGAAATATATGTATATCTTACTGTTATCTATTTAATGTGTGTGTCTATAATTGTTCAGTTTCTGTAGTCAGTCACAGTTCAAAAATACTTAATAATTTAGATTTTTTCTTTTTATTATTTTTTCTGCACGTTAAACCGTTGATTCCGGATGTCAGTTATAGATCCTTGACAGTTCTTATGGATAGTCAAAAGTCTGACAACCAGTTTTATCACGTGTTACCCAGTTACTGGGCTGTGGTGATCAAATAAGCAGTCGCTTCATGTAAAATACTGGTTTTCAGTTGCATCCGGTTAGACTGATAGCCGACCCCAACATCTTTGTGAAATGGCTAGGCAGATGATGATGTACATAAGTTCTGCTAACTATTGCATTTCTTGATGGAGACTGTGATTCCCGAATGAGTCGCTCCATGAATATTTTCGCATGTTAAAAAACTTCATTCAAAATTTTTGTAGCTCGAATACCTACCTACCTGTATTTACAAAGGTGGTCATTTCTCCCCGCGAATTGTCGAAACCTGGTGATTTTTCTTTAAACTATTTAATTTTGCTTCGAATAAAAGCTTTCCAATATCAATTTTCTTGGAAACCTGTTTGACTTACTAATTAAAAAATCGTATTGTTCGGCATTGAGTTTTGAGTGTTTTCTTTAATTTTAGATTGATTGCGAAATTGAATAACAGCAAAAAAAGTCTGATTTTTCATTAGGTTTTTAAATATCCTTATCCAATTAATTTATCAGGTAGATTATAAATAACAGAAAAAAGGTCCGATTTTTCATTTCCATTTTTAATAATTACAATGGTGAAAAAAAAAATGCTACTATGAAAATACTGTGACTGACTACAAAAACATAGATGTTTACTAAAAAAAATCTGTAAGCCTTTTCCTTATAATGTGTGTTTCGTTCAAAAAGAGGGTAGTTCGGAAACTTTTACTCTATAACTTTCTTTTATTAGCTTTATACGACTTTCTTTTACCACTTTATTACAACTTTTACGGCACTCTTATAACGCTTTGATACTTAGCTAAACACTTAACATCATAAACTTTGATAGTAAGTACTAGTCTTATTTTCAAATTAATAAACACTTAAATTACGAAAACCGTTGGTCCCGGCTGTCATTCATCGATCTTTGACAGCCGTTACGCTAGGTATTCAGAAATCCGAAAGTCTGACAACCCGTCTTACCAAGGAATATCGTGTTATAGTAACATAGTTTGTGGACGCCAGTTAGGCAGTAGCCCCATGTAGAATAATGATTTTCAGCTGCATCTGGTAAGACTGGAAGCCGACCCCAACATAGTTTATAAAAGAATGGGCAGAATGAATAAACACTAAAATTAAAATTTGAACCGAACCGTTCGAATATCTCGCTGTGAATCCGCGATGATTTACTTTAAAAACAAATGAGTTCGCTTTCGAATTGTGTGCGCTCACTTGAGTGAGGAAAGTTTTATAGAATAGCAGTTCTACTCCAATACCCAAGAACCGGCTGTGTTCACTTTTATTCGGAGCAAAAAGAAAGACTAGCTGTCACTTTTGACAGCGACTTGCAAATTGGTTCTTTTGCTAGAATGTCAGTTAGATATGCGATTGATATGCGTTCCTCTGTAAAGCTGAAAGGCTTGTTTAGTGACGCATAAAGTCAAGGAAAAGAGGAAAGAGTATAGATGGCGACTGTTATTGTTTCGAGGCCTTTGATACATCTTAAGACGATAAGCATTGTATTGCTAGCTTGACAACTGAAAAAAATTTGGGAAAATCGTAAAAAGTTCACTGTTCATCTCACTCAAGTCGACAACTCGACCTACTTTAACAAACAAATGCGCTTTAATGTTGTATATCCCTAAATCGTCCTAGCAACCTCTCAATGTTTTTAAAAGACCTATCTACTGATACTCCACACTACGGGGTAGACGCGAGAAAAAAAAATCATCCCCACTTTACGTGTAGTTGAAGTACAGTCAACAGCAAAAGTAGATGATCAAAATCAGAAATTCAATACTAATGAACGGAGTTCGCGTCAGAACTGTGTGGCGTCGAAGTGATTCAAAAGTATTAAAGTATTAATTAAAGTATTGTAAATTATACCAAACATTTACTACTAGTACAGCTGCCATATAGCTGCGAACTCCGTTCATTAGTATTTAATTTCTGATTTTGATCATCTACTTTTGCTGTTGACTGTACCCCAAAAAAATATTTTTAGATTTTATTTTATCACTTTGTCGACGTGGTAAATATACATATTCATGCAGTTTCATCTTTCTAGCACTAACCGTTTGGAAGATAATCCGAGGACGGACGGACGGACGAACATGACAAAGCTATAAGGGTTCCGAGACGAGAACTACGGAACCCTGAAAATGAAACAGAAAGTCCTATACGAGGCCAAAAGACTCCTATCTCAGCATGATACTGCGATATTTAAAAAATGAATGAATGAATTCGACTCTGTTCATCTTCTTACATATCTTTTTATGTATAACAGTATCCTTTATAAGCCTTACTTTAAACCGAGACACGTACCAGTTGAAATAAATAATTCAACTCAAGTAATAAAAGGTACCTTTTAGTCCGACACAGGTGGTGCCAAAAAGGTGTATGTGTTTTGTTTTTAGGGGTAACTTTATCTTGCGAGGCGTACCTACTGAATTTATTTAAGGAACATTATTGACAGCTAAGCGAACATGAACGTTTGTATTTCCCGAAGAGGTAGGCAGAAATTTTATGTTATACTAGCTGCGCCCCGCGGTTTCACCCGCATAAGTTTCGATCCCGTGGGAATATCGGGATAAAAAGTATCCTATGTGTTAATCCTGGTTATAAACCATCTGTATGCCAAATTTCATCCAAATCCGTTTAGCAGTTTTTACGTGAAAGAGTAACATCCATCCATCCATACAAACTTTCACGTTTATAATATTAGTAGGAAGTAGGATTGGCTAGCTAAACTCCGCAGACGCGAAAGGTATCGATATGTAAACACAAAAAAAGCGACGCTGTTTTATAACACCCCAACAGTTGGATGCTTGTAAGATTGTAGTGTCGAAATATACAAGCACTAATGTTTTGAAATGTTATTATGTATTGTGACACCACAGACGTACGGTATAGAAAAATTCCGCGTTTTTACTCGAGATCAATATTTCAAATCGTTGGTTTGTTGGTTTCAAACATTGATGCAGCATGCTTGCTTACTGCATATTGGTATGCAGTAAGCAAGCACGCTGCATGAATGTTTTATCCTTCTAATAATAATTATTATTACAGCCAAAGAGCCTATTATGGTCATAATCAGTGATCGGAGTAGGTAGATTTATTTTTGGTACTTGTATCATAGATGTTCACAGAACGAATAACATGGATAAGTCATTTTGCCGGAAAGTAATTCCGGTGTTTCCGGATCCAGTTAAATATTGTTAATGTTGGTAGTGATATTATTACTACTCAATTCATTTAAAGGAACGAGTGAGCTACCTGGTATCGTCGCCGGGCGTACGCATTGTTTTGATAACCGGTTAGTGCACCACCCATGATCCTTTGCTCTGATTGGTCGTTGGGTTGTGTCAAATCGTGACTGGATAACGTTTAAAAAAATTATGAACAATATAATATTGCTCATTTTAATACAATTCCTACCTAGGTTCCGTTTTTTTTTTTTTTAATAATCAATCAATTCCGAAAATCCGGAGGAATGTCCATATTAATATACACGTTTCGGATCAATGACCCCAATTCAATCTAGCTACTCCGATCTCTGGTCATAATACAGGGCAATTATTAGGAATGTTCTTTATTTTGATTCCCTATTTCTGCCATTAACGCGGTGTACACATGGGCCTTTCTCATTTTGCAGCTGTCATTTCCTTCAGTAAATGCGATCTACACGTAGAGAGCTTTGTGCCTCAGAGAGCACGTAGGTTCTAATCCCCGGCTGCCAAGTGTGGGTATGCCTTTGTCTAGAGTTCAGTCTAGCCTGAAGTCTGGCAGCTTAGCATCTAGTTCATCCTTGTACAGTCACGAGCACCAACATGTCAACACTTGGCAACTTTCAATTTCGATTTTTTCGTAAAATAACGAAATTAACGTTGAAATACGACACATTGCATAAACCTATGAGTTCGAAAATGCTATGTTCGTAACAACATAAAATTTCATTCCAAAATAAAGGAGTAAATCGCTTTTGAATAAAGCCGAGTGTACACATACTTTTGCTCGTGACTGTACGTTTAGTTCTTTTCATTTGGATTCTGGAAGAGAGATTGTAGTCACTTTATTAAGCCCCCTTAATAATTACAAAACTTTATATATAGTAATATAAACTTTATTATATATAAACGTTATATGTACATAAACTTTAGTAACTTTATACATACCTATGTAAACTTTATTAATTACAAAACTCTTTGGATCAGAGGGGTAATTCTCGTAATTTATGAACATTCACAGTCTGATCTCAATCTGTCAAAAATACCTCTAATTTCCCTAGATTTTGACAAGTTTTTGAAATTGATTATCGGTGAGATGAGATTGCGACTAGATTTTGAACGTTTTTATTTACGGGAATTGGCCTTCTGGTTCAAACGAGCCAGTTATTTAATTAAGAACCTAACTGTTATAGAAATTCAGTTCTTTACACAAAAATGACAGTTCGGTGCTAAGTTGTCATTTTAGAATTAAGAACTTTGCCTAAATCGAAATAAAGTTCAAAATACATATTAGATTTAAATACATTTAGGCTAGAACTAAAGTTAATTATACGTTTTGTAATAAAACGGAAAGTGTTTTATAAGTTACAAAATATCATTAAAAGTTTGTTGTCGTTTTTTGTGTTTTGCATACAGGTAACGACGCCGACTTATGAGTTGTTGGTCGCGGGTTCGAATCCAGACAGGCGCTTTACTTTGTGTAATTTATTTCATCACCATTGCTCTCAAAAACGGTGAAGGAAAACATCGTGAGTAAACCGGCATGTTCTAGGACCAAAAGTTCGAAGACATGCTTTTGGTCTACTTTTGGTAAGTAAATACAAGCAACACGGGTCGATCGTTCAGGTAAAGCAATGCTTGCCGTGGTTAGTCCGTGGATAGGTGACCATATTTACATACCATAACCCCTCCATGCCTCGGAAAGCACGTAAAGCCATTGATCCCAGCTGTCATTTGCGGATCTATGACAGTCGTTACGGGTCGTCAGAAGGCCGAAAGTCTGACAACCAGTCTTACCAAGGGGTTTCGTATTACCCAGTTACTGGGTTGTGGAGGTCAGATAAGCAGTCGCTCCATATAAAATACTGGTACTCAGCTGCATCCGGTTAGACTGGAATCCGACCCCAATATAGTTGGGAAAAGGCCAGGCCGATGATGATGGGCACTTATGAAACGTCAGAAGCTGTGCACGGTTCCAATTGGTCATCTCCTATGGAGAAGAGTCGGCTGGCATGAAACTCCACGGTTACTTTTTTACAATGAATTATCTAATTAATTCATTAATAGTCAATTAAGTTTTAATTGACTTTTACTATGTTTTCAAATTATAGTTTGGGAAAAGTGCGGATAATTTACTTTTTTTTTAGCCTTTAATGTCCCACTTTATTGCTGGGCAAAGACGGGAGGCATTTGTCCAGTAGTCAAGTGGGACATACTCTTTCACTTTCCACCTCCTCTGTCCAGCCCCCGCAGTCTCGACATTCATAGCGGTCGCTTTGCGACCGAATTCGGTCGCAAAGTCCTGTCACTCCATACATTTCACCTCTAAATTCGGGACTTTGCGACCGAATTCGGTCGTAAAGCGATCGCTATGAATGTCGAGACTGTTGGGGCAGAGCTGCCAAGGACCAATCTTTATCAAAGGAATCCAGCCCATCCCCTCATCCAATTTACTTTAGGTATTTTAATTAAAACCACTCACTTCACATAATTAACGTTAACGATGTACTAATGAAAGTTCATTAGTAAAATCAATTGTAACCGAAACCAAGCGAATACAGAGTGACGTCATATTAATTTGTTTCTCGTTAATTATACTGAATTTACTTCACAGAAATGCAGGAGAATTTACTGAAGTGTATGTTACTTTGGTGTGGTGGTTTTGCAGAAGCCATGTTTTAGCTTGTTAATGGTTTCCCGAGTTGTTGCTTGGTACACACATGATACCAGTTAAGGCGCTGTAAGAAGCATATTTTTCGGTAAATGACAATAGCGCATCGCGGCAACAAATAAGGCTCAAAACAGCGATGCGTTTGATGTTAATTTAATCGAATGACCACCAAAATAAAAGGCAATTTTCATTAAATTAAAAAAATAATCTGGCAATTTTCATTAAATTAAAAAATAAACGCATGGCTGAGTGGAATAACTTTTAGGTATTTCTTTAGTTGATTGAATTCCCTTTATTATCATTACTTAAAATATGATAGTTTAAGCTCAAAATTTTGAGAATTATGCGATGAAAATATTTTTTGAGCTATGTTTTATGATTGTTTTATCATGATACTGTTTTATTTTTATGAAATATTTTTTAATAACACTTTTCTTTGAACATTTGACAACACACTCATTTTTTTTTTCTAGCTTGTAATATGTACCAATACGCCTAACTATGTGAAAAAAAAACTGACCGTTTTACGGTGTCCTACATTTGGGCAGCGGCAGCGCCTTAAATAAGAACCCTGCACTCCGAGAAGGTGACAGTGGTTTCCTCCGGGTGATTTTGCATTAAGTCCTAAAAGAAACCAGGGAAGGTGTTTAAGAAGTATGAGTATATTGCCATAATATCCTTTTATTTTTGTGTTTACTTTTATTATTATTATGTATTATAAGGATTCGAAGGCATGCGACATCCATAAACCCGCACTGAGTCTGCGTGGTGGATTATGGCCCACTCCCTCTTACAAAGAGTTGCTACGGAGCAGCGGCGGCCTAGTGGTAAAGATCCTGATTTACGAGTTGTAGGTCGTAGGGTTCGAACACAGACAGGCGCTTTACTTCGTGTAAATATTTAATCAACCATTGCTCTCAAAACGGTGAAGGAAAACATCGCGAGGAAACCGGCATGTCCTAGAACTTAAAATTCGAAGACATGTGACATTCACCAACCCGCACTGGGCCGCGTGGTAGATTACAGCCCACTCCTTTTCGATGAGAAGAGGCCTGTGTCCCAACAGTGGGAACATTATTGGCTGATTGTGTGTGTGATGTATTATCAGTATTATCACCTATGTATTTCTGACATTGCTGGTTGACCTAATCGGCGACTGAGTAAGTCCGAGGCTATTGTTAGTTATGGCCATCATCTGCCTTGCCTTTTCCCAACTATGTTGGGGTCGGCTTCCAGTCTAACCGGATGCAGCTGAATACCAGTATTTTATATGGAGCGACTGCCTATCTGACCTCCACAACCCAATTACTGGGTAATACGATACCCCTTGGTAAGACTGGCTGTCAGACTTTCGGGCTTCTGACTACCCGTAACGACTGTCAAAGATCCACGAATGACAGCCGGGACCAACGGCTTAACGTGCTTTCCGAGGCACGGAGGGGTCTCGGTATGTAAAGACGGTAACCCATCCACAGACCAACCGCGGCAAGCGTAGCTTAACCTGACCGATCGACCTGTGCGGCTGTTATTATTTAGCCACGGGCCCCTCGTTACTTATGGTCGATTCCTATAATTTACGGACCGTATTTTTACCAATAATTAAGCAAAGACCTCATACCTTTGCATACCTTTTTCTTTCCTCAATTACTGTCGTGGCAGAAAACACCGCTTACTGGCTGTTCCAACTTGCCGTACTGTTGCGCACTCCAAGTCACCTATTCCTCGGACATTAGCCGCTATTAACGCTCTCCTGGACTCAAACACAGATCTTGATATGTTTGCGAATGAAAGGAAGATGATATTGTCAGAATGTTTGAATTTCTGTGAGAAGAATGCATGAATGTATTAAATAAATTATATTATTATGTTTAAATAGTGTAATTGGCTTTGGCCGTTCTATTTAAAATAAATAAATAAATAGTAGACCCTCCCATACGGAAGTAGACATCACAGGTAAAATTAGCTTATGAATCTATTTATATGGCCAGTTTGGCAATAAATAACACTACCATTGGTAAGCAAAACGATTCGTTTTTGTTTATAGGAACCAAACTTAGTACTTAAACTACATTGTACACGAAAGCTGTAGCTGCGCCTTGATAAATAAATAAAATAAAAATAAAATTACAGATCTTACCGACTTTTGTCGGTCCGATTATTTTCGCTCATCCGATCTACTTCTTAAACTTTGTAAGACAGTTTCGCGTACAGTACGTCATTTCTAATAAATCGCACGTGTTACCAAGTCGACGTAATCTCTTTCATTCTATGAAGTTTCAAATTTCAAGTTAAATTAAATTTGCATACTTCGTCTCCTGTATTACGTAATGTTAGAGCGGGATAGACACAGAGGTGTGTTTAAGTTTGTAATTATACAGGTTTATTTATTGTGAAGTGTCAGTGTGGCAAAGTTTAAGGTAAATAAAAATTTAAGGAACCATATTTTCGATTTTAGACATATACTGTGTTCGCGATTTGTGTTTGTGTTCGGTATTCAGCTGCATCCGGTTAGACTGGAAGCCGACCCCAACATAGTTGGCAAAAAGGCTAGGCAGATGATGATGATGACTGTGTTCGCGATTTAGTTACATAATATACATAATCAGCCTATAATGTTCCCACTGCTGGGACACGGGCCTCCTCTCTTCGAGAGGGAGTCCACGCAGGCCCAGTGTGGGTTGGTAGATGTCACATGTCTTCAAAGTTTTGGTTCTGGGATATGCCGGTTTCCTCACAATATTATCCTTCACCATTTTGAGACCAGTAGTGATGAAATAATTTACGCAAAGTAAAGCACCTGTCTGGGTTCGAACCTACGACCTACAACTCGTAAGTCGCGGCCCTTACCACTCGACAACCACTGCTCTTTTTCTCGATTTAGTTAATAAACATGTAAACATTGTGTGATTTTGGAATAACTACTTTAAAAAACCACACAAAAAGATCAGTTTGCGCTACAACTTCATATGTTTGTATGACTTTTTCAATATTAGTAGTCATTTTAAAATCAAGTTAATTTACACTGCCATAACGTTGATACTCGTTTAAATGGAAATAACGTCAATTGGAATCTAGAATTTTAATAGACTTTAGGTAGTTAACTACCGGCAGACACAATTTTTGAGAGCAGTGACGGCCGCTACTTATACGTCCAAGTTTGAAGGCAGAAGGATTACTTTGTTTGAATTATTTCATCACCACTGCTCTGCAAAACATCGTGAGAAAACCGGCGGCATGTCTTAGAACCAATATATCGAAGCTAGGAGATGTCTACCAACCAGCTCTGAGCCCGCGTGGTAGATTACAGCCCACTCACTCTCTCAGAGAGGAGATCTGTGACGCAGCAGTGGCAATATTAAAGACTAAGCTACGCACAATTTTAAATGCAATGCAACTTGAAAATGGATAAATTCTTCGATTAACACAGATGTAGGTCACTGACTGACGGAGATATGTTTTCGTAGGGAAATGGTCATGCATTTCCCTACGAAAACATATCTCCGTCAGTGATATTCCAGCCATATTTTGATAGGCGAAAAATCTCTTCACCATTTTACAAGAACACAAAAGGCACTTCCACGAAACTCTTACAAATCCCAATTGATATAATACAGAATGTTATTCCCGTTCTTCACAAACTAAATCAGTTTGAAAAACACTGAGAAAAGATGGCGCCGAACGGCGATAATCAATTGTCATGAATAATGGAGGAACCTACACATTCATAGCCGGTGGCATGAATATAAGGCTCTGTAATACGGTAGGAGAGTATGAATTGTATGGAGCGCTTATTTAGTAGCAACACAATCTGAATAATTTTGAAGTATATTGCAAATCCATTGCTTCATATGTTCGAAAAAGTCTGCTCAACAACGTAAATAACGCAATGAATGTAGTCGAACTGTCAAAATGAAAGCCATTCCTACTGTGAGTGTGTCACGCAATTATCCCGCAGAAATGTATGGTCATATTCGCGATTACGAGGTCCCATGGAGAAAATTGTTCAGTTGAATGGTCTGTACCTCACCCTAGATTGGGGCACACAGTATCTTTAGGGTTGAAAGCATAATCAGCCTATAATGTTCCCACTGTTGGGACACAGGCCTCTTCTCTTCGAAAAGGAGTGGGCTGTAATCTACCACGCGGGCCCAGTGTGGGTTGGTGAATGTCACCTGTCTTCGAATTTTAAGTTCTAGGACATGCCGGTTTCTTCACGATGTTTTCCTTCACCGTTTTGAGAGCAATGGTGATTAAATATTTACACGAAGTAAAGCGCCTGTCTGTGTTCGAACCCCATGACCCACAACTCGTAAGTCAGGACTTTTACCACTGGGCCACCCTAGCTCCTTAGCAACTTACTAATTGTGAAATATTTAGCATCAGTCGACTATTTACCGTTGAGATCCCTCTTAACGCTACAAGACCCTAAAAAGTGACACCACAGCACTGAGGGGCATTTTTCGTAATTTTAAGAACATTCACAGTCTGATCTCAGTCTCAATCTGTCATACATACCTGTAATTTCCCAACATTTTTGACAAATTTGTGACATTTGTTTGTCGCTGAGATGAGACTGCGACTAGATTTTGAACGTTTTAAATTACGAGAACTGGCCTTCTGATGTATACATACGATATACAGATCTAATAAACACGATAGTTTGATTAGATTCGAAGTGTAAATGATAAATTCCTTGGTTACTGTGGTAACCGCGGTTAAACTCGCGGCCCCACAGCGCGTAAATTAATCAAACCAGCGTCAATATTGTAGCTAATATTTTGATACTACGCATAAAATAGACCCGATTAGATTATTTTATGCCTAATCAAGCTAACCTATTCATTTCTCAAAAACGGTGAAGGAAAACATTGTGAGGAATTCGGCATGTCCTAGAACCAAAAATTCGAAAAGATGTGAAATCAACGCGCACTGGGTCCGCGTGGTGGATTACGGATACGGCCCACTCCCTCTCACAGAGTCCTGTGTCCCAGCAGCTGAGGCTGGGCTGGCCATGTTTGTCGAAGGACCGATAGCCAGTGGAGTAGACGAGTCCTAGAGTGGAGTCGTCGTATAGGCAAGCATAATGTGGGATGCTGGACGGCATCCCACATTGCTAGATGGACCAACGACATAAAGAGGGTGGCTGGGACAGACTGGATGCGGAAGGCGGAGGACAGGGTGTTGTGGAGCAGCCTAGACTAGGCCTATGTCCAGCAGTGGACTGCGATAGGCTGAGTTGTTTGACTGAGTGATTATTATTGCAACATAAAAGGGGCTTATGTTTGGGCGAAAAATTCGATAAATACTTTGTAGTGTTTGTCTTTTACATGAGGGGGGGGGGGGGGAATAACAGCCACATATTTTGAACAATCAGGGTAAGCTACGATTACCGCGGTTGGTCTGTGGATGGGTGACCACCACACGAAAGCACGTTAAGCCGTTGGTTACGTGTAGTCAAAAGCCCGAAAATCTGACAACCAGCCTTACTTAGAGGTATCGTATTACCCAGTAACTGGGTTGTGAAGGTCAGATAGGCAGTCGCTCCATGTAAAATACTGGTATTCAGCTGCGTCTGGTTAGACTGGAAGCCGACCCTAACATACTTTGGAAAAGGCTAGGTAGAATTAGTGTTTGTCTTATTCATACTTTAAGTTTACACCAGTGGGAACAATAAAAAGCTACGTAACACCGGAATGTAGGCACTTTGCTCAGGACCTATATTGTCGCGTTTATTCTCTTGTACACTTACATAACATAACAATACATCTGTAACTCCCGAAGGATAAGGCAGAGGTCTACTTGTAATAATAATATAATAATAATAATATCCCTGGACATTTCACACAGCGCCATCTAGTCCCAAGCTAAGCAACCTAATGCTTGTGTTATGGTAACAAGATGGCTGATAAACTACTTTTAGACATTTTTTTTTTTTGTAAATACATACATATTATAGATAGAAAAACACCCAGACTCGGAACAAATACATGTAGGTCATACAAATATTTGTTCCGTGCGGGAATCGAACCCGCGACACGCAGCGCAGCAGTCAATCGCTTAACCACTGCGCCAACCGTGCCGTCAATGTAGTAGTACACTCACATTTCGCCAGTACAGTACAGTACACGCAAAGGTACACCTTTGCGTGTACTGTACTGTAACGACCCTGGTTATCACCTTTGGTGACTACAGTCACCAAAGGAGATAAGTAACCAGGGTCGTCGGATACAGTTGAAGTTTAGTAAGAAACCGATTGATGTTTTCGAATGAAATTTAATTAGTTAAATGAACTGTTTGTTTTCTATTAATTAAATTAAATTTAATTCAAAAACCTCCATCGGTTTCTTACAAAACTTCGAGTATATCGGACGACCCTGGTACATCCTGGTACATCCACATTTCGCCCGGTATGTTTAGGTCCCATGTAACAGGCGACGAGCGTATTGCTGTCATCCGGGCACGAATGCAGACTCCAGGCTGCTTCTGAGGAATTCCATAAGGAAAAATCCAATAACACTGCCCGATCTGGGAATCGAATCCATGACCTCGTGCTCAACAGTCGTGCTTGTGACCCCTTTTTGTTTTTTTTTTCCGGGTTGGAAAATCTTCATGGATGTCCTCCACCTTGGGGGGGAGGGGTCTGTCAGACTCTTACTGACTAAAAACCACCCCGGTGTTCCATCTCACACCTATGGGGTCGCGGAAACGTACGATCGTTCCGCAATGCGACTGCGACCCCTAGACCAACGTACCAGTCCCGGAAACCCCGGTTCGTTTCCGGAATAGTATTATATGTAATTTAATAGTCGTTGTCAAAAAACGAATGAGTATGTGTGTAGCCCACTCCCTCTTGAAGAGAGGAGGCCTGTGTCCCAGCAGTGGGAACATTATAGGCTGATTATGAAAGAACAGATCTTCTACAGACTGTACTTCTGGGAGTGTGCTCAAGAGCTACACGAGCTCATCCCGCCTTCACCTTTTTATCATTGAAAGTCCAGACGCACTGCGGGATACCACCCCTATTTGGTTAATATACCATATATACGCACTAAGCGCTTCTCGTCATCTTTTCTGATGCGCACAGCTAAGGAGTGGAATTGTCTGCATGCGTCTGCATTCCCGAGTTCATACAACCCGAATCTCTTCAGGGCGAGAGTGAATAGGCTTCTTCTGGGCAAGCTCGTTCCACCGTAGATCTCATCCCTGCCTCTGGGCTGGATTGAGGTCAAGAGTGAGCCCACTGTCGATAAAAGAAAAGAAATAAAGAAAAAGTATTTATTGCGACCCGCACAGGAAGATTAAGATGGTGGTTTTTTTTTTTTTTTTGATGCGGTTGGATTTATGGTGTGTATAGCTGTTGGTTCTACTCTCGTTTCTTTATGAGCTATATGAGAACAGCACATTTCGTGGTGAAATTAATTTATGCAGTCGGTAAGTTGGTTAAAGCCGGTATCAATTTCAGAACAGTCGTTAGGTACAGTCACGAGCACCAATATTTCAACACTTGGCAACTTTCAACTGCGATTTTTTCGTGAAATTACATAAACCTATGGGTTCGAAGATGCAATTTATGTTCGTAACAACATAAATTTTAATTAAAAAATAAAGGAGTAAATCGCTTTTGAATAAAGCCGAGTGTATACATACTTTTACTCGTGACTGTACGGGTAAACATAAGCCCGAAAGTATGACAACTAGTCTTACTAAGGGGTATCGTATTACCGGAACTTGATTATGGAGGTCAGATAAGCAGTAGCTCCATGTCAAATACTGGTATTCAGCTGCATCCGGTTAGACTGGAAGCCGACCCCAACATATACAGGGTGGCAGGGACATCGACGCGCAAACTGTAACCATAGATTCAGCACATGAGTTTAGACCCCAAAGCGTCGAAATTTTTCGTCGGTTATTAAAAAAAAAATATTGTCGTTCCATACGTTTTGACCGCGTAGGTATTGCATATTTCTACGAAACAGAAGAGTTTTTGTTTTATATAAAAGGTGGTTAGTGTAAAAGGGCAGGTACAGTGCGGTCTCACACAGGCCGCATTTTCCGATTTCCGAAAATTTAAAAAAAAAAAATCCTACTTATTTTGTTATTGATTCGTGTCAAGAATCAGTAGCATAGTTACCTCCTTGAATTTGCCGAGGATGCAAAACGACACCTTGTAGGTTAGGTAATAATATAATAGGTTTCTCAAGTAATTTTAAAATATGGGCCTATTCATAGTTAAGGTAGCTTTCTGCTGTCATTTGTAGAACAGTCGTTATGGGTAGTCAGAAGCCCGAAAGCATGTCAACTAGTCTTGATAGTAGTAGTATAAAAAGGGAGAGAGGAGAGTTCCTTTTTGATAAAGACCAATCAACAAACCATTTTGTTTACCCCCCTAATTGACTAAATATGCAAATATACAGTACATCTACATATTTAGTCAAAACCCCAAAATTCGAAATAGATTTGGTTCCATAACTGAATTACATCAAATTATAATTAGAGGCACATGAACACGAATCATATATGTATATTATGCACCGTGTTCTTCACGTTATCCATAAACTTTGGCAAGCGCTTCTACGGCTTTCGCAAATCAAATCTAACAAAGAAGTAGTACTTAAAAAGGCTTCGTTACAAAGATATTTGTAATTTCATTTAATGAAATTTAATAGAGTTATGCAAAATCAAAATCAAAAGTCATTTATTCAAATTAGTCTGAGAATCAGCACTTTTCGAACGTCAAAATTACAAAATACAGTCCTCCAAAAACGCCCGCCCTTCACCACTTCCTAGTGCTATCGCACTAGCTATGCAGTAAGAAAGAGTCTTAATTTGTCCTATGTTGCCGCTTAAAGCAATTAAAATGATAAATCTATCAAATGCTTCGGATAAAGAGATAAAGAGGCATGCATACCGGGTGATTTACGTCAAGGTATTTAGTTTGTATGAAAATTAACGAAAAATAAAAAATAAGAATTCGTTAATGTGTAATGTGGTTTTTGGTTTGACGATAGTTAGCGCCATTTTTGACGTATACGGGTGCGTCAGGTGGACGTGAAACAACCCGCCCTAATGTTTGGTTCCTATAAACAAAAACGAATCGTTTTGCTTACCAATGGTAGTATTTTTTATTGCCATCTGGCCATATTCATAAGCTAATTTTACCTGTGATATCTACTTCCACATGGGAAGGTCTACTATGCAAAGCTGGAGTCTTTGCTTCATTATTAGTAAAAATACAGGAGTCGTAATTTTAACTAATAACGGTCCGTAAATTATAGGTATCGGCCATAAACCACTTAACGGATTTCGATAAAATTTGACAAGGAGACAGATGGGATCCTGGGGAAGGAGATAGATGATATCCGAGGAATACGGGAGTGGCGTTATTTGTGCTGTGTGTTATTCAAACTAATATTATCATTTGGGTTTATTCATAATCTAAAAAGGGAGAGAGGCGAGTCCCTTTTGATAAAGACCGCAATCAACATACCCTTCTGTACACCCCACTAATTGACTAATTCTACAGATAAACTTTATCCCAAAATCCGAAATAAATTTGCTTTCCTAACAGAATTACATCAAATTATAATTATAAAAGGTTTCATTAGGTATAATTGTCAATGAATTTCTCAGGAGACTACCGTAGTTTTTAATTAGTGTAGTGATCTCAAACGCGACTGATGTGGTCCTGGGTTCGATTCCCAGGGCTAACTGTTATTAGATTTTTCCATCAGGAATTTCTTAATAGCACGGAATGTAGATTTTATGTTCGTTTGATGGCTGCAAGGAAGGTCCTCAGGTCATCTAAGTGCTATTAGGTTTTCTAGCAAGTTTTTTTAGAATTAATTTGCAGTCTAGATTTGTGTTCGGTTAGTGTCAATAGGTGCAAACCGCTTGAAATAAAGAAAAGAAAAAAAAAGTATTTATTGCGACTCGTACAGGGTCATAAACTAAACTAAACACAGTTAGAAATAAAACAAATTATATATAAAAGTAACAAAAGGAAAAATGAAACAGAAAGTCCTGTACAAGGCCAAAAGGCTCCTATCACAGCATGATGCTACGACATTTAAAAAATAAATGTCACAGAGCTGGTATTCTGATAGGGCCCGCTGTGATGTCACGGCACTCCTGACTCTCTGTACTCTCTGTTACGACTGCCCTAAGAGAGGCCGAGAACCAAACGAAGTGAAAGAATATTGTACAGACGCCAGCACATCAAGCTACTACAATCTGTCAATTTTCTTTAATAGATTTTCAACTTTATCGCTAAAGCATTAAGGCTCAAGGTTGATTGGGAAAGTTTGACAGTTTCGGGTAGGTTGACCTGATGGCGTCTGTACATAAAGTCACGAATGCGTTTCAGGGACACGACCTTCAGTAATGAAGCAGCAACCAAGAAGAGAGAATGACAATAGACTTATCTCTACCGTAATGAGCAAAAAAATAACTGACACAACGAGGACGTGTTATAAGTACACTACCTTATGCCCGCGACTTCGTCCGCGTGAAATTTCTTGTTCCCCCGACCCAACCCGTCGCAACATATCGCCTGTTATTACTTCGTTTTCTGACTTTTTTATTTTTGCTTTCTCCTAAGGGTCTTAGCGTGATGTTAAGTAGCCTACAGCCTTCCTCGAGAATTGGGCTATCAAATGCAAAAATAATTTTTCAAATCCGACCGTTAGTTCCAGAGATTAGCGCATTCAACTTAAACTCTTCAGCTTAATTATTTGTACTAGCTGCGCCCCGCGGTTTCACCCGCGTAAGTTTCGATCCCGTAGGAATATCGGGATAAAAAGTATTCTATATGTTAACCCTGGTTATAAACCATCTGTGTGCCAAATTTCATCCAAATCCGTTCAGCAGTTTTTGTGTCAAAGAGTAACAAACATCCATACAAACTTTCGCATTTATAATAAATATTTATAGCACTTTGCATTTATTATATTTTTATTATTATTTTTTAGATATATACTATATCTAATCCTACTATATCTGCAAATAGACAGATAGACAGATATCTGCCTACCCCTACATGTCATTAAGGCTTGATGTTACATTGAAACGCAAAACCCGAAATACATTCATACAAATCAGAGTCCCTAACAGAATTACATCAAATTATATAAAAGCCCTCGTTAAGCGGAATTGTCAATGATTTCGTATCTACTAAAATGAGTCGTTTCGTTACAAATGAGAGTGGGCTTTGAATTATTCATACTGTACATATAAGTTTGGTCTGAGTGTTAGGCGCTGAGCGGATAACTTTATGGATTTTTAGGCAAAAGGTCACACTTTTCCTTATCGTATCAACAGACAATAAAACTTTTTTAATGAACTCTAAACAGCACCCTAATTGCGTAACACACAATTAATCGGAATCGGTTTCATTTTGACAGTTCAACAACATTCATTGCGTTATTTACGTGTTGAGCAGACAAATTTTTCGAACTTATGAAGCAATGGATTAGCAATTTGCTTCAAAATGATTCAGATTACGATTGATTGTGTGTTACGCAATTAGGGTGCTGTTTTATCGTTTAGCATAATCAGCCTATAATGTTCCCACTTCTGGGACACAGGCCTCCTCTCTTCTAGAGGGAATGGGCTGTAATCTACCACGCGGGCCCAGTACGGGTTCGTAGACGTCACATGTCTTTGAATATTTAGTTCTTTCTAGGACACGCCGGTTTCCTCACGATGTTTTCCTTCACCATTTTTGAGAGCAGTGTGTGAAGTTTTATCGTTCATTCATTGTTCATGTCGTACAGTAGAGAAGGTGTTGCATATCTTGTACAGAGGCTCCACACCTTTGGTATGGGTCGATGATTTTAGTCTGCTAACACTAAAAATGCCATAATCATCAGTTCGTCTCCCAAACATGACCATGTGGCGTAATGGTCTTAGAAGCGCCAACATCATCCTGAATGAACTCAGCCACAAGCTGGACAGCCCCCTTCTGGGGTATTGGGTTCAAGCCCAAGTGTATGTGCCCGGGGAGAGGGTGGCAAATACTTAAATTAATTAATTTAATGTAAATGTATTTTTTTGTGATTTTTAATTTTAATTTCTTTTATTGTAATTTTTTATTTATAAATGTATTTTTTTAAATTTAGAAATGATTTTTTTTTAGAGTTGGTTTTTGTTTAATTTTGTAAATGATTTTTTTATGTAATTATTTAATCTTTTTAATGATTTTTAGTATTTCAATGTAATAGTTTTATACTAACTTATACATATTATGGACCAATATCTGATTTTTTTTTTTTTAATGATGAGTCAGGATCCAGTCCTTTTGCATGATTACAGTTTTCACGGTGATAATGCTGGTGAGCTACGTAATATATGGTGCACCAAGGGGAGAAACCGATTACTAACGAGGGTGTAGTTTGAGACCCAAGGCTCAGCTAAGGGACCTTAATAAACACGAGTTGGGAATCGCACTTTCTTCCGAGTGATATATAGCGCTTTCTATACCTACGAGAAAAATAAAAGACATTGTTAAAGTGAATTTTATATTTCAATTGTAACAGTTTTATTTTTTAAAAGAAACTTTGCCCACACTAGGAATTACTCCTGTATCGTGGGTGCGTTTACAAACATTTAAACTCACATACACAAACAGCCAGACCCGGAACAACTACCTGTAGGCAATACAAATATTTGTTCCGTGCGGGAATCGAACACGCGACACGCAGCCGTGTCGTCAACAACACAACATGTTATTAAAACTCAATGTAATACTTTTACAGAATTACGTTAAATTAAAAAAAAAAAAACTAAGCAAGGTAAAAAGAAAAAATATGCGGGTTCATCAAGTCTGACAACCTGTCTTACCAAGGGGTATCGTATTACCCAGTAACTGGGTTGTGGAGGTCAGATAGGCACTCGCTCCATGCAAAATACTGGTATTCAGCTGCATTCGGTTAGACTGGAAGCCGTCCCCAACATACATAGTTGGGAAAAGCCTAGGCAGATGATGATGCGGGTTCATCAAATTTTCCCAATCAACCTTGAACCTTAATGCCTTAGCGGTAAAGTTGACAGATTGTAGTATCTTGATGTGCTGGCGTCTGTACTTTCCGAGCAGGTATAGTATAAAAATATTTTCTATACGTGCAACCAAGCTATTGCACGAACTGAAGTTGCTCAGAAAAGGTTCCCCTTCCATTGTGTACAATGGGCATCTCAATTATGAAAGCTCCACCTCATATAACTTGTACCAACCTCAACGTAGGTTCAAACTAATTAGTCTGGACCTGTGCACTAGACCAGGATGACTTGGAATACCTTATTAGGGCCTAACGGTTAGACCTGTGCTCTTCATTAAGGTCTTCATTTCGGCCCGTACTCATAACTATTTGCAACATGGCGCCAGAGAAATGTGTCTCCAAACCACAGGCCTCCTCTTTTCTAAATGGGGTAATGTGGGCTAGAGCTTAGTGGAAAAAAGGAGTTTAGGTCATAAAGGATTTATTATCAAGAAGATAACTTCATCATTTCAGCCAAAAGACTTCGACCGGTTCTGTGCTTCTCGCATCCAACGGGTTCCTGCGGCCTTCACAAGGTCATCGGTCCACATTGTGGGAGGCCTTCCAAAGCTACGTCTTCCGGTACGCGGTCGCCACTCTAAAACCTTTCGACCCCATCGGCCATCTGTTCTGCGAGCAATATCCACTGCCACTTAAGTTTGGCAATTCTTCGGGCTATGTCGGTTACCTTGGTTTTCCTGCGGATCTCTTCATTTCTGATTCGATCACGCAGGGAAACTCTAAGCATAGCCCTCTCCATAGCCCTTTGGGTTACTTTAAGCCTTCTAATAAGGTCCATTGTGAGCGACCACGAAGATAAATGCTATGATAACTACTTCGTCAACCAAGCTTGAATTTATTCTCTAATTGACGTTTAAAAACAGATGACAGCCACTCCTTATAAAATATTGATATTCTGTCTCCCCTGATTAGACTAAACAATGGACTAGTTGACTTTGAAGGGCAGATGGTAGCAACTAGATGTAAAACATTGATGTTCTCTCACATCTGGTTAGATGGATAACCAGCCCAATCCTCAAGACGCAAGACGGATAACGACGATCTAAATAAAATAATATGGTAAAAGAAAATAATGAACGCTTCTTCTTTTCGTGTTGATGATACTCTTTTTCGATTTTTTAATATTTTTTGAGCCCAGTAGGTGGCTACGTTGATTGCGGCATCAGTGGCATTCATTAAGTCATCCAAGGTGCAGGGGAACGGGCACTTAGGGCACTCCAGCATATGGGGCATGGTCTGATCCACCGCACTCGCACTGGGTATTGGATGGGTCAGTAATCCCCCATTTCGACGAGTTGTGTCTACAGCGCCCTACTTGGGTACGCGATCGATTGAGAGCTTTCCATACCGGCCACTTCACAGCACGGCCGAGAGGCAAATGTTTCTGGGCTTTAACGAAGTCAGGTCGTGGTGGATGCTTTTCTTCCCACAATTTGCTTCTCTCATTAATGTGGTTTGTTCTGGATGGCCTGCGTAGAGCGTAAGAAGATCTTACGACTGTTAAGAAGGCTTAAATCTAAAATAATAAATATCTATTTTTTCTGCCTCAAACTTACAAAATAAGACTCCGCAAAAAGGTACAAAATCATCTTGGGAATCAAAACCTAAATAAATAAATAAAGAGTACTAAATAAACAGTACGGAAATCAAAGAAACCTTATAGCAAAATCTTCGATAAAATCTACTGATTGGGCCCACAAACGTAATAGGATTTGAATTCCAAGAACCAACGTAAAAGAAGTTGGTGAGTATAGATTTTTACCTTCTTTTCGAATGTTGATATATTTATATTCTTATGTTAGATGAGTTAAGCCCAGTACAAAAATAAATAGACTAGCTTCAGCCCGTGACTTCGTATGAGCGAAATTTATTGTTCCACCGACCCACCACGACGCCAACCCGAGCTATAACATTGTTTTCGCTTAGCGGTCTTTCTGACTTTATTTTTTATTTTTGCTCGGTTCCTTAGGGTCGTAGTGAGATGTTAAATAGCCTATAAAATTCCTCAAGAATTGGGCTAACAATTGCAAAATGATTTTTTCAAATCCGACTGGTAGTTCCAGTTCCGCGTTATAATGACGTCACGCAAAATCCTGCATCTCGCAAGCAGAGTTTACCGCGACCCCAACATACTTGGGAAAAGGCTAGGCAGGTGATGACTGTATGTCTGACACTATGTTTGTTACTAGTACCATGTCTGATCACAATCACATGTACATACCAGGATTCGACATATCTATTTAATTGTCGTGTCCATATACGGAATTAATAAGAAATAACTGGTGCGATACTTCTTTTGACCAACGTAACCGAATCCAGCATGAAATAAAAAAGTTTCGCTATATAATTCAATTTGCTTCCCCACTTTTTCTTTTCGAACTGATTCAGCAGAAAATCCATGCAGTATTTCTATAGAACCGTTTCCTCTAAGTATTCAACTTAGTTACGTGTTGCGTAACGACGGCTAAAGCGGCCAAAAGCGAGTAAGGCTTGCACACGAATGGTTCCGTATCACGGAAAAATATTTAACACTACGAGTCTTTTTTAAATACTTTAGCTAAAAAAACACATTTCTTGTCACGTACCCCGTTTAATTTTTAAGATTCAAGACTTTTTATTTGTGGAAACATGAGTATACATACAGAGTATGCAAGTTATCACAATATTATTAGTATTAATTTAATTTATTTAATATAAATTAAATTAATTTAATATTATTAGATCAGTCTTGTTTGGCCTTAGTAACGTGCAAATATTTAAATTTCAGTACATACCATAAAAATTTGATAAATTAAAACAAAATATTTAGTGCGAGTGCCCACTTGGTTTTTCGAGATATCGCCAAGCGGTTAGTCGACTCTTCACGTGACCAGAGGGCTGGCCTGTTTCTTGGCCAAAGAATTAGCATCGCCATACAACGTGGCAATGCTGGCAGCCTTTTGGGCACTATTCCTGTTGACAGCGATGCGGGCGATTTTTTTTATATGATTATTTTGCTTATTTTTTCACATATACATATCATTATTTTAAATGTTAGCTTATATAATGTAAATAAATACCATTTTTTTATTAAAAAAATTTATAGGTATATATATTTAGTTAAATGTTAATTTTGTAGACAAAAAAGAGTTATTTTCTAAACAAATAGCGTAGAGTCATCTCAACACCTCTCTCCCTGGTTTTTATAATTGTTCCTCTCAGCCAAAGCACCTGCCATCTAATCTCTTCACCACCCTTGGTTGACTGGTAGACACATAGATAGGACATTAAGTTCCTTTTTGTGTGCGAAAAGTTTAAATAAAGAAAGTATTCGACCCGTATGTATGTATGTCCGCGATTTTCTCAAAAACTACTGATCCCAATACATATTTTTTTCTGAAAGCTTTTGTTATAATAATAATAATATCTCTGGACATTTCACACAGCGCCATCTAGTCCCAAGCTAAGCAACCTAATGCTTGTGTTATAGCGGTCAGAGTAGTACACACTCTGTGAAAATTTCGAGCGGTTCTGCATTGCATCCAATCCGACTCCGAAAGATGTTGGTCCGACGTAGCCTTATATTTTTGTATGAGGCTTGTGTACTAGATCCGAACAATGTCCGTCCTAGAACATTCCCAACTTGGATTGAACTCGGATCATGAATTCTGATTCGGCTCGGATGCAATGCAGAACCGCTCTTAGTAATGGGTCCCGTTGGCACCCTTTAGATACGGAACCCTAAAAAGTAAAAATAAAAACCTAGTATACTTGAGATTCCATTCCTTTGGAATAGTATTCATACTATTGAGAACGAATCGTTTCTGCATAATTAAATAAGGAAATTGAAAATGTACCGTTTTTGTAAGATGTAGTTGATAGAATAATTACAGGAAAGGTTATATTTATAGCGTAGCTATTCTTCTTCATGTCGCTGGCACGACTGTATTTTAAATGCTGTTTTCCCAAAACTTTGCCACTTCCACGGCGTTGTCGGTGATAACGCAGAGGTCACTTTGACTGCATGTTTTGGGACACAGAGGGCAGCATAGGAGGTGGAGCATGGTTTGTGACATAGCTCCACAATCACACCCTACTGCCGTTCCATCAGGGTAGCCCCACTTTACCAGGTTACACTTACATCTTCCCACTTGTGTCTGGAGACGATTCGTAGCTTGTGTTCGGAGCGTAGCAATTAGAAATTTAGGAAGGCATTTTTTTTTTTTTTTGGGAAATCATCAAATGACCCCTCCCGCTCTGGGTGGAGCAGAAGGGAGTGTCAGACTCTTACTGACTAAAACCCACCCGTGTTCCTTCCTTAGCCCTTTATGTTCCAGGGCAGCGGTAACCCTTTCGGACAATCCCGCTACCCATTTAGGAAGGCATGAAAGTATCTCTTATAATTACCCTTTTGCACGACTAAAATTTTTATTAAACACTCTAATGTAATGATTGCGGTTCTTTTTATGAACCTCAAATAATTCCTATTTTGGGGTCCTAATTTTTATATCGTTTTATTTCATAATTCTTAAATTTTATTTTAGTCCTAGTACAATTTTTAGGACCTCAAAATATGAATTATTTGAGGTATTTAAGCTATTTAGTATTCTAAATAGCCTACAAACTGCGACCAACTGTGAAAAATGGTTAAAATCAGACTGAATTATTTAAAAAAAGTAGAACATTAGAAGCGCTAAACGTTTTTAGAGGTTCATTAATTATTTTAAATGTCCATCATTAGAAATGTATCCATGATAAAAATGTTCATCATTGTGAATAAGTTTTTATAGGAGTTATATTATGTATATTTCCCACATAAGAATATCTGACCCTTTTTGAGGTCGGATTAAAAGGAAATATGAGTATTAAGGGTTTTGTATCCTTCGGGAAATTATATTGTTTTTATGAGCAATAGTTTCAGCGCATATAGAATTCCAATAGTTTTAGGTCAACTAAACGAGATTTTTATTTTTCGCCTTAAGCCTATTTTGTCCCACTGATGGTCAAAGATCACTGCTAGTACTTATATTTTTATTTTATGAAAATTCTTTGGGAGGTGCCAAAGAATTTGCATAATAGCATAATCATCATGTAATGTTCCCAATGCTGGGACACAAGCCTCCTCTCTGTGAGGGGAGTGAGTCAAAGAATTATCATTTATATTTTTTAGGTAACCACATCTTTAGTTGCAATTAGAATGTAACTTTAAACATTATGAGGTCATTTAAATTACGATGTTTATAACTAATTATTATAGAATTTTATGTTTCAATTAAACACTTAAAATCAGTCCATATAAACCATAGTATGCGTTCATAAAATCTATCTTTACCACAACAATTTTACCTGACACAAAACTATATAAGATAATACTTATAACATCACTGCTACTTACGATCAAATTAGGACCTCACGCCAAACCAACATCTGACGCAAATGCAGATCAAATAATCTTAATCCATCACGTTTTTATGCAGTCACATACTAAGACTTCACAAATGTAGAACTCTAACTAAAAATACTATCTTTTTTTCGTAAAAAAAGAAATAATTTTTATCTTTTTTTAGCAAAAAGTGTCAAATATTTTTTGGAAAAAGTGTCATTATTTAGCTAAGTGTTTCCGAACTGTCCTTTTTTTCAACTGTGCTCCTTGTTTTTATTTTTTTACATTTTATTTTCGGTGGAGTTTTTTCTAAACTATGAATTCTCTTTCCATGCTTTCTCCTTCAAACATGGTAGGTAGAAGAGGTTGTATATGAAAGAAATAGAGAATTTTACGAAAAAAACGGCGAAACGCTTTTGGAGATTCGCTTTTATTAACTTTTTTTTTCCATATTCTAAAATGCTTAAAATTTTTCAGCGAGCCCGCTTGGCCTTCAGCTGAAAAGCTTAAACATTTTGTAAATATTTGCTGCGCAAAAAACACAAGAAATTAGCTTTTAAAAATAATTTTATAGCAAGAACACAAAATTT
Organism: Apamea anceps; assembly: GCA_951799955.1. Taxonomy (NCBI): domain Eukaryota; kingdom Metazoa; phylum Arthropoda; class Insecta; order Lepidoptera; family Noctuidae; genus Apamea; species Apamea anceps. Next base: position 5,989,801 of record OX637528.1, read on the forward strand.
TAACTTATTTTCTAAATCCCACACGAGAAGTGGAGTAGCATTTTTTTATTTTTTATTAAATGCTCACAAACAATAAGTTAAACCAAATTTTGTTATTGAATTTCACGGTTTTTTCACGATAAATAAATTTTAGATATAGAAAAGTAGTTAATAGGAAAATAGACTAGCTTAGCACTTAACACCCAAAATAAATTATTTCAATTTTATAATTAGAAGTTTTGTAAAATAGCTACACAAAAAACATAGTGTGAGATTTCAAAAAGATAACGTTTTTCTAATAAAAGATAATACGTCAGGCATTTTCTTTTATTTAATTATTATTTTTGCAATCTCGCATTATTGTTATGAATTTTAAATTAATACTATTCAATTTTAAAATTAAATAGTATAATGCTATAGCATAAAACTCCTTTTCAGCTATCAACACTTTTTAATAAAATCCATAAAAATGAAAAAATACTGTAGTATTAGATCAATATAGATTAGCAATAGTTTTAATTGCTTATATTGCAAAATATTTAATTTTTATAAAAGGTCGATTCGAAGCATATTTTTTTTCTCAATCTTATTAAACAATCTTAAAACTAACCCCGTAGTTTCTAATAAAAAAAATTTATACAAAAACTGTAAAAGGTTTGTAAAGTAATTAAAACAGTTATTTCTTAATAGAACAGAGAACTCATTTTTGTAAATTATACCCCAAAAGTCTTGCATGAACCGACCCCTTTAATTTTTGTGACGTCGACCCGCCAACAATATTACAATTAAAAGTATGATTTTTTTCTTAAGTAAATAATCCATTTTGTAAACGATACGGTAGTTATCTACAGTTAATTTATTTGTAAATAAGAAAGGGATCACACTTTTAGTTTATTTCATAAGTACCTATTTAAGAAACCGAACCTGCAATATTTTACTTTGCACGATAAGTGGACTGAATTTTGATAAAAAAAAACAGTGATTTAAACATTCAATTTTTTCGAAGTTTTTCCTTATTATCGGATTTGGCCAGTCTTGGTATAATTTAGTCATAACAACAATATTAAGATATTAATTATAAGACAGTTTATAAGTTATGTTTTTGAATCTTTACAGGGTCAAATTAAATTAGCTAGTGAAACTCCGCGTACGTGATGGGCATATCTCAATATCTAAACATGATAAAAAAATAAAAATCATCATATTTTATTTTGGGGTCAGCTGGTACGTTACTTTAAATATGACTTGAGAAAATATTTTTTTATTTTTTGTTTTATTGCTTACAATAAAACAAAAAAATAAATCCATCAATATAATAATTATTATCAATAATTCAATATCCATTACATCTTGATCTAGAGGTCTCTGAAGCTTACACAAAAAAATCTCCATTTTAACCAGTTATTTCAAGTAATTTCCCAATACATAATATAAATAGTTGCCCAAAAAAATTATCGGCAAATCAAGTTTTCTTTGTTTTCTCTTGTTTAAATGTCGATAATCATCACATCCGAGGAGTTTCGCTAGCTAACTCAAACTGACCCTGTATTTTGTTTTGATATATAATTGAATAATTATATAATATATATTCATTATTCAATTTGTATCACTGTATTCAATTGTTGATGAGCCAAATAAATAAAATAAAATAAATTTCAAAAGAGTTTTTATCAAAGTTCCGTCGCACACTCCGCTTCAAGGCGGCGCCAAGCCACACAAACGCTTTAAGTGTCCAATTTGTGCTGACAGATGGCGTTTCTGCAGAACCGCTCCATCTCGCTGGTGGACATGTATATCGACAACTCCGAACCGTCGGAGAATGTCGGCCAGATCCACTTCAGCCTGGAATACGACTTCCAGAACACTACTTTGATATTGAGAATCATCCAGGTGAGTTAATTAATTTGTATTGTCAATGTTAATTAATGTGTGTTGTCTTTGGTCCCTGGCCCTGACATCAAGCAATGGACAAAATTATCAACTTACACTTGAGTACGAGGGTTTTGACTACGTTGTGTGTGTATATTTTATATATATTTTTTTTAATAGTATTTCGCGTTTCGTTAGTGCGGAATAAACAATTTTTTTTGTTTCTTTACAAGTTTTTAAGCAGGGAACTCGCAAGTAACTCTTACTTAGAGTAATGTTGTATTTTTTCAACTTTGTCTTCATTTCGTACAAGTAATTCTATTTCAGGTTAGTTTGTACAGAGAGGGGCTTGTGGCTAAGATATAATAGCCGCACGGGTCCATTGATCAGGTTAAGCTACGCTTGCCGCGGTTGGTCCGTAGATTGGTGACCGTCTTTATATACCCAGACCCTTCTGTGCCCCGGAAAGCACGTAAAGCCGTTGTTCCCAGCTGTCATTCGTAGACCTTTGGCAGTCGTTACGGGTCGTCAGAAGCCCGAAAATGTGACAACCAGTTTACCAAGGGGTAGTATTACCCAGTTACTGGGTTGTGGATATCAGATAGGCCGTCGCTCGATGTAAAATACTGGTATTCAGCTGCATCCGGTCAGACTGGAAGCCGACCGCTACATAGCTGGGAAAAGGCTAGGCAGATGATGATGATGACATACATATGGTATGTGACTGACTTTGCTTTGAAAACATTAAGACACAATACGAAACTAACCAGAGGATCAAAACGGCTTTAGAAAATTGAATTATTGAACTCTTACCACAGAATAACTAATCTATTCCTAAAAAAATGCTAATAACAAAAATAAAACGGATAAAGATCCAAAGTATACCAAATAAACAAATATATTTATTTTATTTCTTCAAAATACTGCTTTTGATTTTCATAGCGTTTGTCTGCTAATTTCATAAACAAATAACAATCATGTAAAGTCTATTGTAACATCACGAATGGCTGTGGTAATTGTTTATACAAATATACTTTGTATGGAAGAATCTATTGTGCTTATGTTTGCCATACATTTTCATGGTTTGCTTGTGTCTTACGTACTGTTTGGTATGGCTTCCTTCTCTTTGTCAAGTCATCTTCGATCTGAGTTCAACTCAGCCTATCGCAGTCCACTGCTGGACATAGATTCATCATAGACTGGGGGTCAATTGCCTCGAGGGAAGCCAGTATTCTTCAAACTGCACCCTAATTGCGTAACACACAATTAATCGGAATCGGTTTCATTTTGACAGTTCAACAACATTCATTGCGTTAGTTTGTGCGTGTTGAGCTGACAAATTTTTCGAACTTATGAAGCAATGGATTAGCAATTTGCTTCAAAATGATTCAGATTTCTATTGATTGTGTGTTACACAATTAGGGTGCTGGTCTAAGTTGACGTTCATTGAGATGTACTATCGCCAAAATCTATATCTGACCACTGTAAGGACTATAACTGCAGCGCATATTATTAGTCGACCAAAAAAGGATCCCTTTTACTTACGGACGCAGCTGTGGTTATCATGTACAGTCACGAGCACCAATATGTCAACACTTGGCAACTTTCAATTGCAATTTTTTCGTGAAATAAAGAATGCAACGTTGAAATACGACACATTACATAAACTTATGGGTATGAAAATGCTATGTTCGTAACAAAATAAAATTTCATTAAAAAATAAAGGAGTAAATCGCTTTTGAGTAAAGCCGAGTGTATACATACTTTTGCTCGTGACTGTACATGGGATTTTACTTTCAAAATGGTTAGACATAGGTTTTAGCGATAGCATCTAACCCGTCAGGGTAGTAAATTGGCAATGTGAAGTGTATAGCATCAGCATACACGGATCGAGTAATATAGACTCTCCCAGGCTGCGTCACAACACCCTGTCCTCCGCGTTCCGCGTCCAGTCTGTCCCAGCCACCTTCTCAAGGTCGTCGGCCCATCTAGCTCCCACACAACGCTTACCGATACGCGGTCTCCACGACCAGCGAATCTAAGTTAGTTTTTATCTACATATGTTGGCAATCCCATAACATGACTATTTCTGCTTATGGATACTCAGCTTACTGAAACACCTATAAGACATTCACAAAAGGATTAAATCAAGTACGTAGGGAAGAGCTTATTGGGTATCATAAAATTCATCCGCATCCGGGATAAGTGCCCAAAAGGCTCGCAGCATTACCACGTTGGATGGCAATGCTGATTATTTGGGGGTAAAAATTGGCGAGCCCTCTGATCGCGTGAAGAGTCAACAAACCACTTGGCGATGTCCCGAATATTCGATGAGCACTCGGACCCAAAAGCCCTAGTGTTTCACCTCCAAACGGCTCAAACATATAGTATGTAGGTATCTAGCAAATATTCAAATGAGAAACTGGGACACAGCTCATCAGGAAGATTTAAATCGTGTTTAGTATTCTCTCAAGAAATAAATGATAGACTTCTAAACTCATCATCTGCCTAGCCTTTTCCCAACTATGTTGGGGTCGGCTTCCAGTCTAACCGGATGCAGCTGAATACCAGTATTTTACATGGAGCGACTGCCTATCTGACCTCCACAACCCAGTTACTGGGTAATACGATACTCCTTGGTAAGACTGGTTGTCAGACTTTCGGGCTTCTGACTACCCATAACGACTGTCAAAGATCCACAAATGACAGCCGGGACCAACGGCTTAACGTGCTTTCCGAGGCACGGAGGGGTTTCGGTATGTAAAGATGGTCACCCATCCACAGACCAACCGCGGCAAGCGTAGCTTAACCTGACCGATCGACCTGTGCGGCTGTTATTATTTAGCCACGGGCCCCTCCTCATAGACTTCTAAACTCTCACATTTAAAACAAGTCTATCTATATACAAACAACAGACAAAGTAAATAAGGGTAAAATAAAGATTGAATACAAAGATACTGCTTGTTTCTTAACACTGCCAGCAGAACAACAACAGGATAGGTTCAACTAATGACCAAATCGGTTATATTTTTATCAAACACAAACACTTAATAAAAAATTAAATTCAGTCATAGTTTTTTATTTGTTAATCACAGATGTAAAAAGGGCCCGTGGCTAAATAATAACAGCTGCACAAGTCAATCGATCAGGTTAAGCTAAGCTTGCCGCGGTTGGTCTGTGGATGGGTGACCATCTTAATATACCGAGACCCCTCCGTGCCTCGGAAAGCACGTTAAGCCATTGGTCCTGGCTGTCACACGTATATATTTGACAGTTGTTACGGGTAGTCAGAAGCCCGAAAGTCTGACAACCAGTACTTACTAAGGGGTTTCGTATTACCCCGTAACTGGGTTGAGGAAGTCAGCGAGGCGGTCACTACATCCGGTTAGACTGGAAGCCGACCCCAACATAGTCGGGAAAAGGCTAGGCAGATGACGATGAGCTGAATGTGTTTGAAATAGAATAGGTAGGTACAGAGATCTCTATGTTTTGCCGTTAACGGCGTACAAATATCAAATAGAAATAATACGAAATTACAATTTAGCAATGGAATTTTTGTTAAGAATTAAAAGACAAGCTAACAGAGTTAAACTATAGCCAATATCCTCTATCAAAGTACAATATTGCATACAATATTGTTAAGAGCATTTAAATTGTTAAAAACAACAACATTTCTTATATATGACGGAGAAGGTATGTCTGTCTCTCGTTAACATCAGGCATATTTTTAATTACTGTGGGCGTACTATGGGTAGTGTTGGTTATAGCACAATAGAAAAACGGTTTGCACTTCAATTCTGATTATAATTTACGAACAAGTTAGTTACACTAGAGAATCACACACTGTAGGTACATATACAATTCAACGATACGGAATGCGCGACAGTTTCTATGCACATGTTGTTCGTACGATGTCCAATGTTTCGATTCTCCCGAGAGCTCTGCTCACACCGCTTTTGTAACTGTTGCTCTCGTCCCACCACGAACTCAGGCTAGACTCTGTCTAGCGTCACGAGATGGCGCTAACGTTCCGAATAGTCAAACGAATGACCCCGACATGTATATTAAATTATAAATATATATACAAATGACAAACATAAAAATTAAATTAATCCCCCTGACCGATTTCGGTAACGGTGGCCAATCTCAACGAGGTGACCCAGGCTCGCAGGAGATGTTATAGTGCACAAGTGTGTGCAAACACAGGTGCACTCTCTGTTCCTTTACTCTCATAGTTCGATGGGACGGCAATCCGACACGTTCGGGGAGAGATCAGGCGCAGGACAAACGGATTTACATGCTTTCGGATGCACGGGGGTATCACACCACCATCTTCGAAACTCCGGTCTGCTATTGAGAAATTCCTAACTGAACCCAATAACACTTTGTGCCCAATCTACCATCAACCTACCACCCATGACCAACATAATCACAGACTAAATGCTGTGCATTTAACTAATTAATTCTTAACGCACACATGATCAAGCCGTAAGCAATATCAAAACTATTTAAGCTGCTAACTGCCCCATCGCTTTTACAACCTAGTTGTGGATCTGTTTTACAATACTGTCGTAAGGGTGCATCTGAGGAAAGGGATGGGAGAAAACTAAAACCTTACTAGGTGCGCATTTTTAGTTTAGTAAGACTTATTTTTCTTTACATGTTTTTCGCAGATGCTTATGACACAGAATCAATATTCACCATTATCCAAATATTCATAATCATCACAACTCAAAATGACAACCACTGACAAATAACTTCTACATCTTCTTCTCCAGGGCAAGGAACTCCCCGCTAAGGATTTAAGCGGCACCTCAGACCCCTACGTGCGGGTGACCCTCCTGCCAGACAAGAAGCACCGTCTGGAGACGAAGATCAAGAGACGTACTCTCAACCCTCGGTGGAACGAGACCTTCTACTTCGAAGGGTTCCCGATACAGAAGCTGCAGAGTCGGGTAAGAGTTGAAAGATTTTGTATTTTAGTTTGCTAAAATGTTTGTAGGACGGACGAGGAGCCCGTGGCTAAATAATAACAGCCGCACATGTCGATCGTTCAGGTTAAGCTACGCTTGCCGCGGTTGGTCTGTGGATGAGTGACCATCTTTACATGCCGAGACCCCTCCGTGCCTCGGAAAGCACGTTAAGCCGTTGGTCCCGGCTGTCATTCATGAATCTTTGACAGTCGTTACGGATAGTCAGAAACCCGAAAGTCTGACAACCAACCAGTCTTACCCAGTAACTGGGTTGTGGAGGTCAGATAGGCAGTCGCTCCATGTAAAATACTGGTGTTCAGCTGCATCCGGTTAGACTGGAAGCCGACCCCAACATAGTTGGGAAAAGGCTAGGCAGATGATGATGTTTGTAGGACGGACAGTAAGGCTGTACGTAGCGGTAACAAAACCAGTAGGTATACAAATCAACACAGCCTATCGCAGTCCAATGCTGGGCATAGGCCTTTCACATACTGCGCCACAACAGCCAGATCTCCGCCTCTCGCATCCAGTCTATCTCAGCCACCTTTTTGAGATCTCTGTCCATCTAGCAAGGAGGCGTCCCACACTACGCGGTCTCCACTCCAGGTCTCGTCGGCTCCACCGACCATCGTTCCTTCGACAAACATGGCCAGCCCACTGCCACCTCAGCTTGCTTGCTCTGCAAGCGATCTAGTAGAACCTGGCTTTTTATTCTTTTCTATTTCGAGGGCGGCGTGGCTCCACAGGTGCCTTACGACCAATTTCTGAAATGGATGTTGGAATGGTTTGTCATGCAATAGTAATGCTAGACTGGGAACATGAGCATCAATAATAAATTGGTAAGTAACGTTTGCACGTCACAAGGGAAATATTGTTTTTTTTCTTTGTTCAGATGGAATATAAAAGCAATATTACCTTAATAATAATCAGCCTATAATGTTCCCACTGCTGCGACACAGGACTTCTCTTTATGAAAGGCAGTGGGCCCTAATTCCACCACATCGGCCCAGTGCGGGTTGGTAGATATCACATGTATTATTTTTTTTGGTACTAAGGCATGCCGGTTTTCTCACGATGTTTTCCTTCACCGTTTTCAGTGCTGTGGTGATGAAATAATTTACACAAAGTAAAGTGCCTGTCAGGTTTCGAACAACGCCTCGTAAAACGTCGCGGCCATTACCACGGGGTCACCATTGCTCACTCTTTAGTAATGACTACATAGAAAATAATTAAAATGCCAATGAAGAGTGGGGTGGGAACTGGCGAGCCCCTAACTACAAATTGATATAAATTGACATTTCGCACTGTGCGTGACAACTAGTCATGTACCTTTAGAGAATACTAATAGCCGTTCCTTAGTTAACGTGTTTTAATTAAATTAGAATGTTTTTTTTTGTATTTGAGAATGGAAAAAATAATGGAAAGTGTGTCAACTTAATTACTCACAATGCTGTGCGATTATTTTTAATGTAAACAGTTTTAGCTGTAGATCTTGTTGAACGTCAAAAATTACATAAGACAATCCCCCAAAATGCCTGCCCTTCACCACTTTCTAGTGTTGGGATGAAGAAGTGGCGCAACAAACTCGCCAGCAGTACAGCTCTCTGTTCAGTTAGAAGAACTTGATTCCATTCAATAGTATAGTATGGTAATGTACCGATGACCCTTGGGGTTGACGTGTTCTTGAGTGGAGACCGCGAATCGGTAAACGTAAGGTGGGACGCCCTCAGGCTAGGTGGAGCGACGATCTTCACAGGATTGCTGGTAGCAGCTGGATGAGAGTTGCCGAAAATCGAGTTGAATAGCGTGCAATAGGAGAGACCTATAGTATGTCCAGCAGTGGACTGCTATAGGCTGAAGTTGATAATGATGAGTATGGCGAATTTCTAGATCTCTTCGACTTCTAAAAAAGGAGGAGGTTGTGAATTCGGATGTTTGTATTTTATTTATTTATTTTTTTATGAAAAAAAAATCTTTTTTTGTTGGAAAGGGTATACTTCCCAAATGGTCCCATTGAAATTTCGACAAGATCTGATGATGACTTTCGGAGACAGACAACGGAACTCTTCAATAAATGCCAGCAAATTAACGGTTATTGCTGCTATCGCTTATGACTTACAAAAAAAAAAACACCACAAAGAGAAAAATAACTTTAATTTCGGAAGTCGGTGTCAAAAAACGAAAATGTGGAACCAGCGACACCGACTTCCGAAATTAAAGTTATTTTCCTCTTTGTAGTGTTTTTTACATACATACACTCCTTGCCTTCTTTAGGCTATGCCTTTTCTGGCACTGAATGAATTTAAAATATTCATTAATAAATACATATACACAAAACATACACACGACACATACACATGACACTTACAGTACACTTACACTTTACACCACAAACCTCACCTAATTTACCACTACGAGTAGAGAAGGGCCATACATTTTTATTAATCTTTTATATTTAATCTTTTCTATCGTTTGTTTCTTTGTTTTATAACATTGTTTTCTTTTTGTACTCAATCGATAGCTACTTACCCAATGAAACTCCGTACTAGTTTTTAATTTTTAATTTATTAACGGAGCGAGTCCTGGCACCCATAACACAAGTTTAATCTTAGCTTGGGTGCCAGTGGAGTAATCAGTGATTTATGCAATTTTAATGTCATAGAATTAACTTATTGCCGCAAATTGTAAAATTGTAAAAGTTATGTATATTATTATTAAGTAGATTCTTCTGTTTTTGCAGGTACTTCATCTCCACGTGTTTGACTACGATCGGTTCTCGAGAGATGACTCCATTGGGGAAGTGTTCCTGCCACTATGCCAGGTCGTGTACCTTTGTATTTGTTGTTTCTTTCTTTTTAAGCACCTTCCTCTTCTCTCATGCCAGCACGAGCTGTAAAGACTTATGTCCGACAGGTCCTCTCAATCTGTATGGTTCTTTCCTCAAAAGACCATCTCAGACATCGACCTACGTGGTCTTCATATGATCTGGCCAAGATTATGTCTGGACTTTAAAAGAGACTGTGACGTCTGAGTTTGTTTCGGCCTTTCATTCTCAGACTAGTCAGATAGGAAACGCCGACCTCATCTAGTTTTAAAATATGATTGATGTGTAAAAGTGTTTGTACAAACCTACTTACAAAATAAAATCATTTATTTATCATTTACGTGAACTTACAAAATTAAATACATTATTAGAAACGCTCTTAGAATATACATATCCCATTTTTCTGGGATAAGGGACAAAAGGGAGAAGGCCTTTGACTCAGCAGTGCTTGAAACAAGGCACTTGTTTTACCAAGTAGGTACTGATGATTTATTTATTCACATAAATAATACCCTAACAGCTATTAACGCCAATGCAATATTACTACCACATTATCATTATCATTTATATCTTTGCAGACATGGGTAATTATCATGGGTACATAGATGTTGTCATAGAAGTTAGTTCTCCATGTTCTGTCGTCAAATGGGCAAAGATACACATATCATCAAATGACCTCTCCCGCTGTGGGCTGAGCTGAAGGGCGTGTCAGACTTTTACTGACTAAAACCCACCAAAGTTCCTTCAGTTGCCTGTGCCAGGTGCCACGGTATCTCTTCATACATCTTACATTGACTACCCAAAAATACAATTAAAAATACAATCATAATGACGATTAAAAAAATAATCAAAAATAAAAATAAAATACAAAACTTGAGAGGTGTCAAGGGACACCCGGATGGAACGAAGTTTTCTATAAGAGAGAGAGAGAGACAGAGAAACACGCGCACGCCGCACGGCTTACAACTATAGCAAAAAGTGTCGTTCCAACTTTTGGTCTTAATTTTTTCCGTCTAGCCCCCTTTTGCAACGCGCGATAAGGAACTTCGTTCCAATAAAAAAACATATTTACAAATACCATTGAAATACATTAATATCACTTCTCAACACTTTCAATGCATTTCAATGCTACTCCTGTGAACTTCATCAGGCTGCAGTGAAATATATCTACCTCATTTGAAGTCATGTTTAACAATCATGTGGCGCGTGACAAGGGGGCAAACTTGTTCAGGTATGTTCTAGACTTCTAGAGGATGGCTCCAGTAGCGTAGGCGTGGGGCGACGCGCGCCCCCAGTCCGCTAACAGGTCGGGGTGATGACGAAGATAAAGAATCGCGTAAATCGCCAAATCGCGTTTTGCCAATTTCAACCCAGAATTCTAAAAAGAACAACAGCCATGGTTTCTTTACTCCCTCTGAAGATTCCATCACGACCCTTGATTAAAGATTAAGAAAGATCCTTTTTAATGGAACCATAAAAACAAATCTATGTCTTTCTTGAATACTTAATTGTAAGGAACGAACCTCCTTTTGTCCTTTGCAATAACAATTAACGTCTACTAAAGTAGATCGTAAAGAATTCTAGTCTCCTTTGAAGATAGTTTCTAACCTAGTTAGGTGTTACTGGAGGCGAGGAGCTCGTGGCTTTCAAGTTTTAGAGACTACGTCGGCTTGTCTCTGTAAAACTATAAAATACTAGCTTCTGTCCGCGAATTTACCCGCGTATTTCTTGATTAATTAATCATGATTCGAAAGAAACGTGGCGCCATCTATTATCGTAATAACGTTATTGTTTTTTTCCTCCGGAACAGCACTTTTTTTCGGGATAAAAGGTACCCTTTTTTTGCGTGGGAAATCATCAAATGACGTATCCCGCTCTGGGCGGAGCCGGGGGACGTGTCAGACTTTTACTGGCTAAAACCCACCCGTGTTCCTACAGTTGCCTATGCCAGGGGCCACGGTATCTCTTTCGATCAACCCGCGGCGGACGAAAGGTACCCTATGTCCGTTTCTGTACACCTGACAACGTATATATAATATGCAAAATTTCAGGATGATCGGTTCAGTGGATTAGGCGTGAAAAGGTAACAAACAAACTTACTTTCGCATTTCAAACTCAAACTCAAATCATTTATTTCAATTAAACCATTTCAGGCACTTTTGAATTATCAAAATTAAGGTTAGTTAGTCAGAAAGTTGAAGCTGGTTGCCCATTCCAAAACGTAGATCTCTGTGGAGAAGAACGGGCAAGAAACTCCACGGACACTCTTTTAAATCAAGATATTATTACAAAATCCTGGGTACATTATTCTTATTGCTTCTATATGTGAGAAGTTCTATATATAATATTATATGTGAGAATATCGAGATAAAAAGTATCCTATGTGTTAATCCAGGGTGTCATCTACGTCCATACCAAATTTCACCAAAATTGGTCCAGCCGTTTGAGCGTGAAGAAGTAAAAAACATACAATCACACACACTCACTCACAAACTTTCGCCTTTATACTCGTAATATTAGTGTGATTAACATAACAATTTTATTGACAAAATTACAGCGATTTAAAGTTATTTTTAACCCCATTTTACGGTATCAATACTTTAGGAAAAATCGCGTCTGAATATTGCGTAAGTGTAAGGTATAACAGCCACATGGGTCGTACGCCTGCCGCGGTTGTTTCGTGGATGGGTGACCATCCATTACATATCAAGACCCTCCATGCCTCGGCAAGCACGTTAAGCTGTTGATCCCGGCTGCCATTCAAACATCTCTCATCGTCAAAAATCTGACAACCAGTCTTACCAAGGGATATCGTGTTACCCAATAACTGGGTTGAGGAGATCAGTTAGGCAGTCGCTTCATGTATAATACTGGTATTCAGGTCACCGAAACTTAAGCTCATTCGTGGATGGGTGATCATTCATTACATATCGAGACCCAGGAGTGCCTCGGAAAGCACGCTAAGCCGTTGGTCTTGGCTGTCATTCATAAATCATTGATAGTCGTTACGGGCAGAAGTGCGAGTAATCAGAAGCCCAAAAGCCTTACCAAGGGGTGTCGTGTTACCCAATAAGTGGATTGTGGCGGTCAGATAGGCAGTCGCTTCATGTACCTATAAATACTGGAAGCCGACCCCAACATAGTTAGAAAAAGGTTAGGTAGGCTGAATGAGGTTTAACTGGAGCCGTTTTTTTTTCCCACTTAGTATTCTTGTGGCATCTAACCTTCAATATACTATTCTTGTTTTTTTAATTCTCCAGGCTCGTTAACTTTTTCATCTCGTAAAAACAAGGCCTGTTTCTTTCTCGTCTCGTCTCGTAGAAACAAAACCTGGAAATATTTAAACCATTACATATTTACATACTACTTTTGCATTTGCATTAAGTTTTCGTATGATATCTGTATATATATATATATATATACACACATATATATATATATATATATATGTGTTACTGCCTCAATAGTCTAGTGGTCGCAAATGCTACTGCTAAACATGCGGTCCAGGGTTCTATTCCCAGGTCGGGCAATGTTATTGGGTTTTTCATCAGGATTTCTCAGTGACAACCCGGAGTCTGCATTTGTGAAGTATTTTACCTTTTTTCGTCTCGTTTCATAGAAACGAAGTCTGGAAATATTAAAATATTTACATATATAGAGGTATGAGGAACAGGGTGTAAAGCTCACTCATCCTCCATAGAAAAGGGAGGATCCTCCGACCAGACGGGTGTTGTGTCTGGCGGGCAATTGCCCCACGATTGATGTTGGGAAATTGTATTTATGCTAATTGCGCGGTAAACTCTGCTTGCGAGATGCAGGATTTGCGTGACGTCAGTATGACGCGTTGTTCGCATGTGACGTTGTAGATACCGCTACATCACTCCCCTCCGGAGACCGGAGGTCGATAGTGGGGTGGGTAGTAGTGTATTACATACTACTTTTGCATGTGACTTCAGCAGTGAGCATTAAGTTTTCATATGATATTATCTGTTAGTGTTACTGCCTCGTTGGTGAGTGATCGCAAGTGCCACAGCTGAGCCTGCGGTCCTGGGTTCTATTTCAAGGTCGGACAAAGTGTTAGAGGTATTTTTATCAGGAATTTCTCAGTAGCAACCCGGAGTCTAATGCCCGGTTGATGACAGAAAAATATTAAGGAGGCGAGAAAAATGCCATCAACCGGGCACACAGACTCCGGGTTGGTGTTCATACGTCATCGTCGTACATATGTCCAGTTATGTTCAAGTCCCATGTAATCATGGGACTTGAACATAACTGGACATATGTGGGTGTGCTATAGGTTACGTCTGCCTAACCCTTCGGGAATTACAGCCGTAATGGTCAATGATTATCCCAATGTATTTGTGGTGGGGCGCAGCATGTTTTTTTCTTCCACACATCTACAGGGTGGCAGGGTCATCGACGCGCAAACTGTAACCATGAATTCAGCACATGAGTACAGACCCCATAGCGTAGAAATTGTTCGTCGGTTATCAAAAAAAAAATCTTCTGTTTCATAGAAAAGTGCAATACCAACGCGGTCAAAATGTATGGAACAGTAATTTTTTTTTTTTTTTTGAATAACCGACGAAAAATTTCGACGCTGTGGGGTCTAAACTCATGTGCTGAATCCATGGTTACAGTTCGCGCGTCGATGTCCCTGCCACCCTGTATAGAGGTATGAGGAACAGGGTGTTTGGGCATGGGTGCTTTGTCAAACTTACATACCAAAGCACGCCTCAGAAAGCACGTTTAGCCTATGGTTCCGGCTGTCATTCGTAGTTCTTTCACAGTCGTTACGGGTCGTCAGAAGCCCGGAAGTCTGACAACCAGTCTGGGTATCGTATAACCCAACAAGTGGGTTGTGGAGGTCAGATAGGCAGTCGCTCCATGTATAATACTAGCGTTCAGCTGCATCCGGTTAGACTGGAAACCGACCGCAACATAGTTGGATAAAGGCTGGGCAGCTGATGACATCTTTGTCAGACTTCTGCTGTAAAGTCAAAACAAATCAAAATGGATGAAGTGCCTACTACGCTAACCGTTATACGTGTGCGACTGTGTGCGTGCGTAGATTTATAATGTGACCACATTTTTTTAAATAAACAATATTTTATACATAATAGTAAAAATTCAGTGTATGTATTATGATTATAACAACTTCTAATTGGGGGATAGTGTGCGTTAATTCCGGGACATCTTCTATATCGATATACATACTGAAGCTGAAGAGTTTGTGTTGAGGGTCTCAACTTCTTGTAGTTATTAAAATATGTTGTATAAAATGAGAATTGTATATTATATAAACGGCACTTTACATTGTATAATGGCGGATACGCGCGATCGCGACATTAAAGATCGTACGTGTATGCGCAAACGCTGATTCGGCCAGAATCAGCGTTTGCGCATACACGTACGATCGCGCGTATCCGTCATTATATAATGTAAAGTGCCGTTTTTTACAATACTCATTTTATACAATATATTTTAATAATTACAAGAAGTTGAGACATTAGCATTTCAATCCTCAACAGTTTGTTTGTTTGAACGCGCTAATATCTGGAACTACCAGTGGGACTTAAAAAAAATATTTTTTTTTTGATAGCCTAATTTTTGAGGTAGGATATAGGCGAACATCACGCTATGACCCCTAGGAGCCGAGTGATAAGAAAAAAAAATTTTTTGCAAAAAAAAAACAACCGACTTACAAAAACGACACTACAAAGTGAAAAATAAGTGTAATTTCGGAAGTCGGTGTCGTTGGGTTCGCATTTTCGTTGTTTGCCACCGACTTCCGAAATTAAACTTATTTTTCACTTTGTAGTGTCGTTTTTGGAAGTCGGTTGCTTTTTTTCACTTTTTAGTTGTAATTTTTACCAGTAATTTTGGTTTAAAAACCAAAGTACTAAACCGTTTTTGATGAAATTTATATGGGACCATTTGGGAAGTATACCCTTTGCAACAAAAAAAGAATTTTTCAAATCGGTTGGCAAGCGACAGAGTTATGCGCGAAGAAACATAAAAAAATAAAATTAAAAAAAAATACAAACATCCGAATTGAGAACCTCCTCCTTTTTTAGAAGTCAGTTAAAAAGTAAGAAAGAACATTAAACGAAAACAAAGTAATCAGCATCACCTGCCCACGCTGGCAGGTGATGCGATGCGACGCGACGATGCGTCTGGGGATCAAGAAATTTCACGCGGACGAAGACGCAGGCACAAGCTAGTATATAAGTTACGATTATAAGTTGTTTCACTAAATTCACGACATTCACATTGAAAGACAATGCCACTATAAATACTTGCTTTGGAAACGTTTCCGATTGAACATGAGGATCAAACGTACTTTACATTATTGTAGTTTGGTTCAAAGGAAGGGTTTCTCTAAATCTTAGAAGTAATAGGTATAAGGCTCTGATTACACTGCGGCGGGACGTGAAATGTTACCACTCTGGGGGCACAACTCCTGATACATGCTGTGTACAAATAAAACATTTATTTATTTAATTTCTTTGAAAGAACAGTTGTGGCCCAGCGGTAACGGGCGTGACTTACGAGTTGTAGGACGTGGGTTCGAACCCAAGCAGGCACTTCACTTTGTGTAAATTATGTCATCACCACTGCTCTCAAAACGGTGAGGGAAAACATCGGGAGGAAACCGGCATGTCCTAGAACCAAAAATTTTAAGACACGTGACATCTACCAACCCGCACTGGGCCAGCGTGGTGGATTATGGCTCACTTCCTCTCACCGAGAGGAGGCTAGATATTACTCCTACATCGTGGATGCGTTTACAAACATTTAAACTCACATACACAAACAACCAGACCCGGAACAACTACCTGTAGGCAATACAAATATTCGAACCCGCGACACGCAGCGTAGCAGTCGATCGCTCAGCCACTGCGCTAAGCGTGTCGTCACACACATAGGCTAGTTATGCTATTTAATTTCTCAGTTGTCAGTCAGTTAGTTGGCCACGAAACTGTTTAATAATCATGTATACAATAATTATTTCGCAATCGCGTAAATGTATAGTTTTTTTAGGGAGTTAAATATAAAATTGCCTTTCTTACCTTTATGCCAAATAAAGGAAGTTTATAAATACTCATTATCCGTTACCTTTAAAAAGTGAGGCCCTACAATATTATTACAGGTATTTCAGGTAACTGAAATACTTGTAATAATATAGGATAAAGGATAAAAAAGGAAAAGGATAAAAAAAAAGATATCTCAGATAAAGGGCATAATCAGTCTATAATATTCCCACTGCTGGGACACAGACCAGACTGAGAGGGAGTGGCCATAATCCACCACGCGAGCCCAGTGCGGTTTGGTGAATATCACGTCTTCGAATTTTTTGGTTCTAGGAAATGCCGGTTTTCTCACGATGTTTTCCTTTATCGTTTTGAGAGCCGTGGTGATGAAATTAAATAGACATAGTAAAATGCCTGCCTAGGTTCGAACTCATAACCTACAACTCGTAAGTAGGATCGATACGATTAGGCTACCCCTGCTCCCAGATAAGAGGTATATACCGGTAAATTTAGGTAAGTATTAACTATACCTGAATTTTAATTTCACCGGGAGTTTGCCATACGGTAAATCGTTTTTTATTATGCAACATAAATTGTTATGATAATATTATCTGCCTAGCCTTTTCCCAACTAAGTTGAGGTCAGCTTCCAGTCTAAGCGGATGCAGCTGAATACCAGTATTTTACATGGAGCGACTGCCTATCTGACCTCCATAACCTAGTTACTGGGTAATACGATACCCGTTCGTATGACTGGTTGTCAGACTTTCGGGCTTCTGACGACCCGTAACGATTGCCAAAGATCCACGATTGACAGCCGGGACCAACGGCTGTCAATCGTGAAACGAATTGTTCTAGTAGTGGAGGCTTATGGCTGAGTAATAACAGCCGCGCGTGTCGATCAGGTTAAGCTACGGTTGCCGCGGTTGGTCCGTGGATGGGTGCCCATCTTACCATACCAAGACCCCTCCCTGCCTCGGAAAGCACGTCAAGCTGTTGGTCCCGGCTGTCATTCTTTCACATCTCATCTTTGACAGTCGTTACGGGTCCTCAGGAGCCCGAAAGTTTGACAATCAGTCTTACCAAGGGGTATTGTATTACCCAGTGACTATAGTAGAGGTCAGAAAGGCTCCGGGCGTCGGGAGCCGCGTGACGACTCCCGGCCACTGTAGGCGCGGGCCTGCGGGCGGAGAGTAATGGGTACCTCACCGTCCGATCAGGACCAGGCCCGTGCCGGACGGCGCGTATGTGTTCCACGCGCGCCTCAAAGAGATGCCAGCACGAGTGACGGGGCCCGATAGAGCCGAAGCCTGCCAGGGTAGCGGGATCGTCCGAAAGGGTAAAGGGCTAAGGAAGGAACACGGGTGAAAAAAAGGTCAGATAGGCAGTCGCTTCATGTAAAAAATACTGAAATTCAGTTGCATCCGGTTAGACTGGAAGCCTGAAAAGGCTAGAGAGATGGTGATCGGTTTTTATCTATCACGTAAACCTCCTAATACAAAAATACACGCTTCCTTACTCTTACACAAAGCTATTGCCCAGAAAAAACCGTACATTTCTCAGAAAATTAGCAACAATTGTGCGCAATACAAGGTGATCGTAATTTACTAAAGGGATGAACGCTAAGGAAAACGTACGTTTATTTGCGGACCAATTTATGTAGCAGTAAAGTGTATTCTGCGTAAAATACTGTGCATTCCGCACAAGAATAACTTATTGCTCGTTTTAAGGTATCAGGAGGTCTGCAATACCAGGAACAGAGGTAAGCGTTTCCTTTACCTACCTGTAATTACAGGAGGTCCTCGTAATAGATAGATAAACTATTTATTTGGCGCACACAAAAGACAGTACAACACACAAAAGTACATGAATATCCTACTAATAATTATTATAAACGTGAAAGTTTGTATGGATGAATGGATGTTTGTTACTCTTTCACGCAAAAACTACTGAACGGATTTAGATGAAATTTGGCATAAAGATAACCAAGATTGGTTGGATGTAACAACATATAGGATACTTTTTATCCCGATATTCCCACGGGATCGAAACGTATGCGGGTGAATCCTGGGGCCCAGCTAGTAATATTAAAACAAGGTGCCTAGAGCAGAGGTGGGCCAGTGGTAACGGCCTCGGCTTACGAAATGTAGATCGTGGGTCGAACCCAGACGGGCACTTTGTGTAAATAATTTCATCATCCTTTTGATTTATTAGTACTTACCTTTTCTTTTTGTTATTATTGTTTTCTTTTTTTTTTGTCACATGTCTTACGTGCAATTATTGTGAAAATTCTCAGTCTCGGCGAGGGGGGCCAAGAGTCCATAGCACAGGGTATCTTAGTTTGGATTCCTGCCTCCCACAAGTCCTAATACCTACAATATTTTTGTACCACCTCTATTTTGCTGTAATTGTACTTTGTGGGATAAATAAATACATACATTATTATATTATTTTGACTACCCGTACCGATTGAAAATGATCTACTATCATTCTCCCGCCTTAATCCTAATTTTGTTTTGGGTTGGCGCAACATGTCTTTCTCTTCCATACGTCTCCATTAGTCGTCCCCTTTCTAACCATATCATCATTCACACAGTCCATCCATCGTTTCTTTGGTCTTCCCCTACTCTTATAGCCATCGACATTCATACCCAAAACTCTCCTCACGACATTTTCTTCATTTCTCCGCAACACATGCCCATACAAAGGAGTTTTTAATGTTTAATAACAATTTAAACTGTACATTAAAATATTCCACAATTCTAGAGAAACTGAGAGATGAAATTCGCCATTGGATACCCAAATGAGTATGTCATTCATTCGTTAATGGACGGGTCGAAAACAAATGAATTCAATCATGCTAGTTGGATGGGATGTGTTCATTCATTTAGTTCGTTCTATTTGGATAGTTATTGGGTTGAAAAATGTTGCAAATCGAATTGATAAATGTTTCTAAAGGAATTAAGAACCGTATTTATTATGACGATAATGAATACGGTTAGCTTAATCTGCCTAACCGACCCCAACATAGTTGAGAAAAGGCTAGGCAGATGATGATGATGATGATTCATTATGACGATATGGTTAGAAATGACAGCAATGAGCAGTTCGCCGCCCGGTAAGGACCAGGCCCGGGTCGACGGCGCGTTGTGTTCCACGTACGCCTCAAAGAGATGTGAGCACGAACTGACGGGGTCCGTTAGGGCCGATGCCTGCCAGGGCTGCGGGTTGTTCGACACGTTAAGCCGTTTAGCCCCGCTGCCATTCGTAGATCCTTGACAGTCGTTACGGGTAGCCAGAAGCCCAAAAGCTTGACAACCGGTCTTACCAAGGGTTACCCATTAACTGGATTTGCACATTATCATTGATATTTCCTCGTTCAAGTTAATACGACGAAATTAAAAATACGTACGTCTCATGCGTAATACAATGACGTTCGATCGAATTAAAAATAATAGGTATGTAAGTACTTCATAATTTGGCCGTGCGAAGGAAGAAAGGGATGGAAATTGAGGTCGCCGATAGTGAGGTAAAAATGAAAATCCAAGATGGCGGCTGCAATAAATTTCGAATTTTTCATCATGGGTGTCGTTTTCATGGTTTTGAAGGGTGCTGGAGCCGATTATAAAATCAAAATGAAAATCCAAGATGGCGGCTGCGAAAATGTACATATTTTGGGTGTCGTTTTCATGGTTTTCGAGGGTGCTGGAGCCGATAATAATGTCAAAATGAAAATCCAAGAAGGCGGCTATATTTTTTTTTTTCTTAATTGGTGTCGTTTTTATGGGTTTGTAGATTTTACAGTTGCCATCTTTTTTTTTTTTTTTTTTTGAGGATGGGAAATCATCAAATGACTCCTCCCGCTCTGGGTGGAGCAGGAGGGAGTGTCAGACTCTTACTGACTAAAACCCACCCGTGTTCCTTCCTTAGCCCTTTATGTTCCAGGGCAGCGGTAACCCTTTCGGACAATCCCGCTACCCTGGCAGGACAGTTGCCATCTTGGATTTTCATTTTAACTTCGTTCCTGCCGGGGGTCCCCCGACCACACACGCCTTTTTTATACCCAGTAAATTAATTACTTTTTACTTAAAGTGCCTACCCGTTCTCAAAACCAATGCACGCCACTGATTGCTACACATATTCGGCTTTCATTCGGCTCGACTTCTACCGTCGCGGAATTATATTCGGATCAGTTAGTTGGAGATCGTTTAACCGAAATTCTAGTGGAGAGGCGGTGTCAGTGCGGCTGCACACCTCTCCACTAGAATTTCTATACACACATTTGAAATATGTATGCAATAAGCATTGGAGGGGCCTGCAGTATTAAATCAATATTCTTTTTTATTTATAAACAATCTCTATAATTTGAAGTAAGAAGAGCGACTTTGTTCCCGAACATATCTAGGTATCTAGAAAATTCTAGATACTCCCCACTGGTACCAGTACCAGTCAGGAATGTTCCCTCCTCTCTGTGAGAGGGAG
Organism: Apamea anceps; assembly: GCA_951799955.1. Lineage (NCBI taxonomy): Eukaryota > Metazoa > Arthropoda > Insecta > Lepidoptera > Noctuidae > Apamea > Apamea anceps. The sequence goes on from OX637528.1 coordinate 6,010,961, forward strand.
TGGGCCCAGTGCGGATTGGTAGATGTCACATGTCTCAACTTTCGGTTCAAGGATATGTCGGTTTCCTCACTATGTATTCCTTCACCACTTTGAGAGCAGTGGTAATGAAATTAATTACTTACACAAAGTTAAATGCCTGCCTGAGATCAAAACCACGACCTACATCAGACCTTGTGAATCAGAGACGTTATCACTGGGCTACCACTGTTCCTGCAAGTCTATGTTGCCGTAAATAGAAAAGAAAGAAAGAATAAATATTTATTGCGACTCGTACAGAAATATCATAAAACTAAACTAAACACAATCAAAAATAAAAACCAAATTATATTAAAAAAAAAGTAACAAAAAGAAAAATGAAACAGAAAGTCCTGTACAAGGCCAAAAGGCTCCTATCTCAGCATGATGCTTCGACATTTAAAAAATAAATGTCGCAGCGCTGGTATTCTGATAGGGCCCGCTGTGATGTCACGGGCAATGACAGTAATAAACAAATAAATAATCTATTTTATTAAAATAAATAGTTAGCAACTCAAACTTTTTGACTACGGGGCTTTAAACAAATAAATTTGCTGAAACTAACTGTTCTGTTCCAAACAAGAATGTGATAAATCAAGAACTATTTCATAAGTTGGTATACTGAAAACTAATGGGTTTTTCAGAGCGCAATATGTTTGGCCCACATTCCGGTCCGCGAAAGCAGTATGTGGCCCATCAGTCATGAGAAAATAGGACACCGCCCGCGTGAAGTTTCTTGTTTTAACATAAAATATACTCTCGGCAAGGGCAGTGGTAGCCCTACGAAACGGTGCCTAAAAATTTCATACGTACTTAACGTATGAAATTTTTTGATTAAATGTTGTCCCGTCGGGAGACCGCTACTATTTTAAACTTTAACAGAACGTTAGGCTAATAATTAGAGCGGTCCCCCGACGCCGACGGGACAACATTAAATCAAAAAATTTCATACGTACTTACGTAGGGTCATTATTTCAAGGTTATTTTTTTCTTTTATAGGGTTTCACGTTTATACCTTTTTTGTTCTATTTGTGGCTACTTTTTCAGTAGTTTTTTTTATGGTTTTAGTCTTGTTACACTCATACTATTTTTATTATTATTTTGTGTCGGAGGTTTTTTAAATTTATTTTTTTATAGTTTTAAGGTATATTCATTTTGTGTAATGCGAATAAACGATTTTTTCTTTTTTTCTTTCTACTGCCGAGATGAGGTCCTGAATTCGATTCCCGGATCTGGCAAAGTGATATTGGGTTTCTCCATCTGGAATTTCTTAGCAACAGTCCATAGTCTGGATTTGTGCCTGGTAGTCAATAGGCTCCACTGCAAAATGTGGGTACAACCATAGAAATATAAATAAAAAATAAATAATAAAAATTACAAATAAATATTACAATAAATATTACATCATATATTATATGATAAATGATGATGATGATTTTTCATTTATTATTATTATTATTTTTTATTGTAATAAATATAACATCTATGGGTAAACCTCTGCCTAGCACATCGGGGAAGAAAAGGGGTGATGTTATATTATAGGGGTAGAGCACAAATCTAGACTTTAAAAAATAATAAAGATAATTATATCAGCTAAAAGAGATAATCCTACTAATATTATAAACGTGAAAGTTTGTATGGATGGATGGATGTTTGTTACTCTTTCACGCAAAAACTACTAAACGGATTTGGATGAAATTTGGTACGCAGATGGTTTATAACCAGGATACTTATAGGATACTTTTTATCCTGATATTCCTACGGAATCGAAACTTATGCGGGTGAAACCGCGGGGCGCAGCTAGTAATCTTTATTACACAAGAAAGTGGTTACAAAATAATGTGAAGTCCCTGACTCCTGTGCTAGGTGACAGACCTGTGTTACAAGAGGCAGTGCCCTCTCCCAGTAGGAGATATTACAGAATCTTATGCAAAAGATTAAAAATTATAAAAAGAATATGGTAACAACAAAAAAGTAAAATAAAAGCGGTTAAAAAAAGCCTGTGTTGAGTTTGTGAGTGTTTGTGTAAATGTTTGTGTCTCAGTGTGAGCGTACGTGTGTGTGTGTGTGTTTGAGTGTGGGTGAGTGTATTATGTGTGTATGAGTGTGTGTCAATGATTGATCAGGAGATATGATAACATTCTCTATTTCGTCATTCCTATAAAACTACCTATTAAAACAAACCGCCTTTTTGTACAAACTTGTTTTCAATCATTTAACTTGTATTAAAACAACATGGCGCCCTTTCCGAACCCTCACGAGCTGCCCCGGGCTGTTAACAAACATTTTCTTGTGGCTGGATTTATTTATAGCTGTCATGTGGGTATATTTGGGGAAATTTTATCTAACTTTGTGGTTTTATCAACAATAAAGAGACAGTTTATTTTTACATATAAAATATAGGTATAACGCAGCATTATATAAATACTACATTAGGTTAGTACCTAATGACCTACGTTACATGTTACGCCTAATGATTAGTGGTAATGATGTATTTATTTGTATAGTCATACTAATGTTATAAACGTAAAAGTTTGTATGGATGGATGGATGTTTGTTACTCTTTCACGCAAAAACTACTGAACGAATTTGGATGAAATTTGGGCAGATGGTTTATAGCCAGGATTAACATAATATAGCATACTTTTTATCTCAATATTCCCACGGGATCGAAATGTATGCGGGTGAAACCGCGGGACATGCTACGAAACTTATCATTCTTCAATAGCTACTCCATAGTCGATCGGTCCTCTCGCCAGGTTAAGTAATGTTTACACTGAGATTTCTCCGAGCTGCTGAGACCACGTTACGCCATCAATTCCTGCTGTCACTAGCAAATACAAGAATAACCTTTACGTCTGTTGCATCGGATTTTTCATAAACTGTTATTGATATTTTATTTTTATTTTATTTATTCAGGGACAATAAACAACTACCGCTGTACGTCACACAAATATTTCTTCGCGTTCAACCAGTCAACCAACCCACCAATCAATTCAAGACGCGACCTTTATCGTAAAAGCCAATCACAACTAACCATTCCTTCTGCATTTTCCAGGTGGACCTCAGCGAGAAGCCGTCATTCTGGAAGGCTTTGAAGCCGCCAGCTAAAGACAAGTGCGGCGAGCTGCTGACCTCATTGTGCTATCATCCCAGCAACAGTGTCCTCACACTGACGCTGTTGAAGGCAAGGAACCTGAAGGCTAAGGATATTAATGGGAAATCAGGTACGTCTTATTGTATAATAGGGTAGTTTCCTGGGTAAAAAAAATAATTAATATACTTATTTAGTCCGTCAGTTAGATTATCGAAAAATAATGGACATGTATTTTTTCTTTTGTCAATCAAACAAAAAATGACAAAGATAAAGCGCGTCCAAATTTGGGAGTGACGTCACTCCATGCTAAAAAGTGTAGCAAGGCGTGACGTCACGCGGAACTTTAACGGGCGATATCTTCATCATTTTTTATATAATTGACAAAAGAAAAAATACGGATCCAATATTTTTTGGTAATCTAACTGACGGACTAATTAGAATTTTTTAGGAAACTAGCATATTAATGCAGTCAGTGACTGCCCCGTTGGTCTCGTGGTGCAAGCGCGACTGCTGAGCAATTCTGTAACCATCTCAGGTCAAGAGTGAGCCCATTGTCAATAAAAACAAAATCTCACCGTGAAAACTTAGGTGAAGTGAGCGCGGAGTGAGCCAGCTAATGCTAAAGTATTGACACTATTGACAGCTCACTCTAAGCTCACTTCACTTAAATTTTCACGGTGAGATTTTTACAGAATCGATCGGCTGGTCCTAATTTAGGTAGGTAAGCTGTTCCTTTAGTAAAACAAAGGTCATTTTGTATCAGAGAAGACATGAGCATCGATTAATTTATAATATCAATGGCATGCATATTACTGGCATACTTTTATGCTACTGTCAATACACACGAGCAACACGACAGAGACAATTGCAGTCGTCGACAACGTGCCGGTCGCGCAGTGCTCAAATACATGAGCGGCATGTTATCGACGGCAACCGCTGACGCTGAAGTTGACGCGTGTCGCTTATGTGTATGAGCACATACAGGCAGAAATTAATTTGGCTCTGTTTATAAAGTGATACTTATTTTGTAGCTACTCGGAAAGCACATTAAACCGTTAGTCCCGGCTGGCATTCGTGAATCTTTGACAGTCGTTAGTGGTCGTCAGTAGCCCGAAAGTCTAACCAAGGGGTATCGTATTACCCAGTAACTGGGTTGGGGAGGTTAGATAGGCAGTCGCTTCATTTCAAATACTGATATTCAATTGAATCCGGTTAGACTGGAAGCCAACCCCAATATAGTTGGGAAAAGGCTCGGCAGATGATGTTCCAATTTGAAGAGCACCGCCTCCTCATTATTTAAAATTGTCTAAAGGGCCTCTGCGAGTTGGCTTCGGCCCCTGGTATGCCTTTCAAAGGTCCGGGACCCCAGAGTCCCGAGATATGTCAAAGCAATCTCACATTAAAAAAATTCCATGAACACCCAACTTTCCAACCCCAAAACTCTGAAATTGAAACCCTTTTCAAATTCAACTTAGAAAATGAAATTGAATAAGCCACTTTTTATTAAGTTGACTAATTTTCCTTTCCTTAGGGTTGACCATAAATCAAGTTATGGACCTAAGGAGTCCCAATTATGGGCCGGTTCCATTTTCAGCGGTAACTCGAGACGGGAAAATATTTTTTTTCTGGCGTAATGATCGCTTCGGGCAGGGTTGTGCTTAGTATGAAAAATCTTCCGTTTTCCTGAAAAATGAAAGCGTTTTTTTTTGTTTGTAGAAGAAATCTTTTTGCTTAAGAAACATTAAATAACATCACACCTGTATACCCTGAAGGGTTTGGCAAAGATGTCACATTTACAAAAGACAGTCCCCCAAAAACGCCCGCCCTTCACCGCTTCCTTGAGCTATCGCTGGGAAGAAGAAGTGGCGCAATAAACTCCCCAGCAGCACAGCTGTCTGTTCAGTTAGAAAATACTTGATTGCATACAATATTAAAGAGCTGAGGTATAAAATACTAAAACCAAACAATTATAAATAAAAAAGAAAAGTTGAAAGTTAATTATTTACCTGTAAATAATTAAGTTTCAACTTTTCTTTTTTATAATTGTATATTAATTGGTATTCATAACATGATCTGGCCAGACGGTGTGACATGTCGTCGCTTTATGCTGTACAAACAAGTTTATGATGTGAAGAAAAGAAATATTATGACTGACAGATAAAGTTGTCAAAAAATAAAAGGACCGTTTTGACATTTGAGAATGCGTTCTTGACACCTGATAGTTTCATACAAACGAATACGTGTTTTGCGAATTTGATCTTTATTAACTACTAGAACTGACAATGTCAAAACGGGCTTTTTATTTTTTGTCAACTTTAACATAATATGACATATTTATCCTCATACTCACACCTTCTTCCCATGGGGTAGGCAGATTAGGTATCTTAACTAATATCATAAAGAGAAAAGATTTGATTTTTTGTATGTTTCTTTGTTACGCTTTCGTGCTAAAACGGCTGAATGAATTTTGATGAAATTTGGCACATGGATAGTCCATACCTGGACATAGGATACTTTTTATCTCGGTTCGCGTGGAATAATTTACGATATCTACATGAGCGAAGCCGCTGGCGAAAGTTAGTTTCATATAAATCTGTCCGATTTGTTTAATAATTGAATCTTTATGAATAGAGGGGCCCGTGGCTAAATAATAACAGCCGCACAGGTCGATCGGTCAGGTTAAGCTACGCTTGCCGCGGTTGGTCTGTGAATGGGTGACCATCTTTACATACCGAGACCACTCCGTGCCTCGGAAAGCACGTTAAGCCGTTGGTCCCGGCTGTCATTCGTGGATCTTTGACAGTCGGTACGGGTAGTCAGAAGCCCGAAAGTCTGACAACCAGTCTTACCAAGGGGTATCGTATTACCCAGTAACTGGGTTGTGGAGGTCAGATAGGCAGTCGCTCCATGTAAAATAGGTACTGGTATTCAGCTGCATCCGGTTAGACTGGAAGTCGACCCCAACATAGTTGGGAAAAGGCTAGGCAGATGATGAGTCTTTATATGTAGAATAGGAAAAACAAGAAAGATATTCAATCACACTTCATACCTTTTATCCCGATATTCCCACGGGATCAAGACTTATGTGGGTGTAATCGCGGGGCGTAGCTAGTTCATTATATTTATAGAATTATATTGTCGATCTCCCTTTAACGTAATACTATTACAGTGCTACGTAAAAAACCGCCTTGGTAATTTGAATAGCAACGATTTGCAAACCCCTCAAAAACTCGATTAGCAATAAATCGCTAACAAGCAAAATGCTCCCCACCAACACGTAGGCAATTTGTAACCAACAACTAAAATTCCTAACCCAAGTCCTCATTAATTAAACCCCACTACAACATTTTTAAAACGCCCGGAATTTTAACATTACATCAGGAATTTGTTCCAGAATTTCAACATACTTCGGACAACCCTCAAGTTAAGGGGGAATGAATTTTATTCCTGAAGAATTTTCACGAGAAAATGTCTAGTGGATTACTGTCTGGTTCATTAAGATTTTTATTATTAAAGGTGCTTTTATGGACATCCATCTATACTAATAATAAAGCTGAAGAGTTTGTTTGTTTTGTTTGTTTGAACGCGCTAATTTCGGGAACTACATTGGATTGCTACTTGGATTCCATGTAAAATAGTATGTAGCGGTATCTACAACGCCACATGCAAACAACTCGTCATACTGACGTCACGCAAATCCTGCATCTCGCAAGCAGAGTTTACCACACAATTAGCATATATACAAACTTCCCAATATCAATTGTTGGGCAGTTTTCCGCCAGACACAACACCCGTCTGGTCGGAGGATCCTCCTTTTTCTATAGAGTATGAGTGAACTTTACACCCTGTTCCTCATACCTGTATAAGTACATTATGATACGTGTGACTTGAACGCCGTGCATTTATAGACTACTTCAATCATACGTATCGTATATTATTTTATAGCTCGTGTGACTTAGGCCCGCACTTAACTCATGCTTTTCTTTGTGAAAATTGACTACCTAAGTCACAGGAAAGTGTGAATTAAGTGCGGGTTTAGGTCACAGAGTGCTATAAAATTCTTTTTGCATTTGATGGCGCTATTTTTGAGGAAGGCTATAGGTTACTTAACTTACGACACCAGGACCCTTAGGAGGCGAGGAAAAACAAAAAAAAACAGAAAGAACGCTAAGTGAAAACGAAGTGATAGCGCGGGCAGGCGATGCGATGCGATGCGGTGGGTTGGGGAACAAGAAATCCCATACATACTACTAATATTATAAGCGTGAAAGTTTGTATGGATGGGTGGATGTTTGTTACTCTTTCACGCAAAAACTACTGAATGGATTTGGATGAAATTTAGCACACAGATAGTTTATAACCAGGATCAACATATAGGATACTTTTTATCCTGATATTCCCACGGGATTGTAGCTTATGCGGGTGAAACCGCGTGGCGCAGCTAATATTCTTAATATAGGTACTTGTATTTTAGGATGATTGGCAGACTGACTTTATTGGTTGAGTCGTTTCATTATTTTTGAACACTCTATAACTTTAAGTGAAGGTCATCTCTTTGACTGGCTCGTTGATCTTGTGGTCTAAACAGCATGAAGTTCTGGATTCGGTAGAACTGGGCTGGGTAAAGTGTAATTCGAATTGTCCAATTGTCGATCGATCAGGTTAAGCTATGCTGGCCGCGGTTGGTCCGTAGATCCGTCCATCTTTATATACCAAGACCCTTCCGTACCTCGGAAAGCACGTTAAACCGTTTGTCCCGGCTGTCATTCGTGGAACTTTGACAGTATTTACGGGTTGTTAGTAGCCCGAAAGTTTGACAACCAGTCTTACCTAGCGAGCGGTATCGTAGCGAGGTCAGATAGGCAGTCGCCCCATGTAAAATACTAGTATTTAGCTACATCCGGTTAGACTGGAAGCCGACCCCAACATAGTTGGGAAAAGGCTAGTCAGATGATGATGATTTGTCCAATTGAAAATTTTCAAGATTGCCTCGTTGCTAAAGTAGTCGCATGAGCGATTGGTTGTTGGGTTTAAACAGACTGGAATCAGGAAAGTTTCCATTCACTCTTCGTAGGCCCACTTGCTTGTTTATACTCGTATGGCTTTATATTCGTCCTATTACTTATACACCTGTATGTACCCCTTTATGGAATACAAGTAGCAGGTCTCATGTACTTAAAAAAAACCGGCCAAGTGCGAGTCGGACTCGCCCATGAAGGGTTCCGTTACGTTACGATTTATGACGTATTAAAAAAAAACTACTCACTAGATCTCGTTCAAACCAATTTTCGGTGGAAGTTTATATGGTAATGTACATCATATATTTTTTTTAGTTTTATCATTCTCTTATTTTAAAAGTTACAGGGGGGGGGGACACACATTTTACCACTTTGGAAGTGTCTCTCGCGCAAACTATTCAGTTTAGAAAAAAATGATATTAGAAACCTCAATATCATTTTTGAAGACCTATCCATAGATACCCCACACGTAAGGGTTTGAAGAAAAAAAAAATTTTGAGTTTCAGTTCTAAGTATGGGGACCCCCAAAATTTATTGTTTTTTTTTTCTATTTTTGTGTGAAAATCTTAATGCGGTTCACAGAATACATCTACTTACCAAGTTTCAACAGTATAGCTCTTATAGTTTCGTAAAAAAGCGGCTGTGACATACGGACGGACAGACAAACAGACAGACAGACAGACATGACGAATCCATAAGGGTTCCGTTGCCATTTGGCTACGGAACCCTAAAAACCATGTACTCAATCAATCCTACTCTCAATTACAGATCCCTACGTGAAAGTCTGGCTGCAGTTCGGCGACAAACGCATAGAGAAGCGCAAGACGGCTATCTTCAAATGTACCCTGAACCCCGTCTTCAACGACTCATTCTCCTTCAACGTACCCTGGGAGAAGATCAGGGAATGCTCCCTGGATGTCCAGGTCATGGACTTTGACAATATTGGCAGGAATGAGCTGATTGGCAGAATATTGTTGGCTGGTGAGTTGATTAATAATTATTAGTAAATTACGATACGTGTGACTTGAGTTATCCATTATTGCACGGTATTAGAGCTGATTCCGTGCATAAATAGACTACTTACGTCACACATTTTTTTTTTATTGCTTTGCCTATACTGTCCCACTGCTGGGCAAAGGCTTCCCCCAAGTTCTTCCAGGAACTTCTTTCCCACGCCACCTCGAACCAGCATTCGCGGTACGCGTCATCTCGCCACCGCTTTCTTGGCCGACTTCAGCGGCTCCGTCCATCTTCAGGCACCCATTGTGTGGAAACTTTTGCCCAGTGGTCATCTTGCATGCGGCTGATGTAACTCGCCCAATCCCACTTGAGCCTGGCAGCCTTCTTGCCTGCGTCTATTATCCCGTTTACCCGTTTTGGAACGCTGCATGGTGTTCAGATTTTGTCCTGTCTTTTTACACCCAGTATGCTGCGCCCCATCGGGCTTGTGGTTAAGTAATAACAGCTGCACGGGTCGATCGATCAGGTTAAGCTATGCTTGCCGCGATTGGTCCGTGGATGGGTGACCATCTTCACATACCAAGACCCCTCCGTGCCTCGGAAAGCACGTTAAGCCATTAGTTCCGGCTGTCATACGTGGATCTTTGACAGTCGTTACGGGTGCTCAGTAGCCTGAAAGTCTGACAAGCAGCCTTACCAAGGGGTATCGTATTACCCAGTAACTGGGTTGTGGAGGTCAGATAGGCAGTCACTCCATGTAAAATACTGGTATTCAACTGCACCGGGTTAGACTGGAAGCCGACCCCAACAGAGTTGGGAAAAGGCTAGGCAGATGATGATGCTGCGCCCCATCGCACGTATCGTATACTATTTTATAGCTCGTGTGACCTAAACCCGCACTTAAGTCAAGCTTTTCTGTGAATGGACTACTTAAGTCAAAGAAAAGCCTGACTTAAGTGCGAATTTAGGTCACATAGTGCTATAAAATAATTTAAGAAAATTTTAGAAGTAATAAAAGTGGATCAGTTGTGGTTTATGATACCTAATTAAGTTTTATTTTTAAGAAGAAAACCTAAATTCGTCGTCAAGTAAAACAGGAAAAGTGTTAAAGAATAATCAAAACACTTACCGAAAATGCTTTTGAATTTGACCATGACACTAAGGTAGGGTGCGTCTTTTGTAAAAAAGTAGGTACCTAATAGTAAATCTCGTACTGAAAGTTCAAAAAATGTCTTGAGTTTTAGGCAAAAAACCTGCTATTTTCCGATGCAAATAGCCTGGTCAATCAATCGTCTCTAGGGCAAATCAGAATACGTGTGCAACACCGTTGGGACCACTGATTGGTTAACGTTACCTGTCTGTAGTTGCTTTATTGGATGCAAAATCAGGTGGAATATTTAGGGCAACCCATATTTTTACGGTCAACATTGTTTTATACGCGTAGTAAAAGATGACTGACTTGGAGTCGTTTACTTCAAGTTGTATAAGAAAAAACTTTAAATTGTGTCACTTTAATTTTTCTTTAAATGGCCACTCATAAAAAGGCCAGTTCTCGTAATTAAAAAACATTCAAAATCTAGTCGCAATCTCATCTAAGCGACAATCAATGTCATGAATTGGTCAAAAATGTAGGGAAATTAGAGGTATTTTTGACAGATTGAGACTAACGTTAGAATTTGAACGTTCTTAAAAATACTGGAATTCCCTTCCAGCACCACTCAATATTTTTTAAATACAACACTGACTTTAAAAAAATTGTTTTAGCATATTGAAGGTTTTAGGAAAATATATAATAGTTTTAAACTTTAAATTTTCTTCAGACGTCAATTTGATCAGTAAATAATCCGCCATCTTGTATTTTCCAGGGAAAAACGGCTCCGGCGCAACAGAAACGAAACACTGGCAGGACATGATCACGAAACCGAGGCAGACGATCGTGCAATGGCATCGTCTGAAGCCCGAGTGAACGGCATTCAACAAAAGAACAAAAAAAAATTACAAAAAACGTCATAAGACTGAACGGTTAACAAAATTTAATGGCACACCAATCTCTCTGAGCTGTCCTTGTATTGGCGTTGTGCATATCTTTTATCTTTTTTATTATCTTTTTTTAGTAAAAAAGTAATAATCTTTTTTTTACTGTGATGCAGCCACTACTGTCCGGGTGTTTGTAACCCATTTATTTTGATTACTGCTATCTTTTTTCTTATCTTTTTTTAGTAAAAAAGAAATAACTTTTCTTTATTTGGCTGTAATGCAGTCAATACTAATCGGGTTTTTTGTAACCCATTTGTATTGTTTAGTTTGTTTATTACAATATTGGCTATTTTATGTGGTAGTTAGATTTCTAAACGTACAAAAAAGTCGTACTTTAAGTAATGAAATTGTCTTTCCTATTTAATTTATTATAAACATGGTAAGATTAGGTTTTGCAAAGCACTTTATTTTCTTTTCCAATTTTCTCCTTCATCTAAGCACACGCTATTTCTCGAATCTTGACTATCTTAAAAGAAAAATATTAAAATGATCTAAAATTAAAATCAAAATTGGTGATATTTCTAAAAAAAGAAAAATCAAAGTGTTGAACATTAACTTTTCCTAAAATTAGACTAACTTGAAATGCTGTTCGTAAATAGGTATTACACGAATTCATGTCTTAAACCCTAAACTTATTTGTAAAACTTTTTTTAATATTTTCTTAAATACTCGATTCATTTTTTGTTATTCTTACGTCTTCTACTATTTTTATGGATTTTTTTCTATCGCAACCTCATTTCACTTCGTGCTTTTGGCGATTTTAATTTTTTTTTTTAATATATTATATATTTTTGTGTTAAAAATTTTTGGTCTTTTAATCTTGACATCTATGACACAGCATTTCTAGTTAGTTTTGAGTCTTCATGCTATATTGACGTTTTACATAATAAGTAATGGTTGGATGATGAATGTTAAGAATTTTAATAAAAAATATTGTTAGAATTATAAAATTAATTGTTAAAATTGTAGTAATTATTACGAAGAGTCGGGTTCACATCGCACAAAGAAGAGTAGTTTTTCCTTTTTGTCGTTATTTCTTTATTATTTACTTTTAATAATATTAATATGTAATATTCAATGTTTTTTCGTCAAAGAAAGAATTTGCTTTTGAATTGCTCAATTAAGAGTCAACAAAAAAGTTAAACAATTTTTGTTAATTTAATATTTTTTTAAATAAATTTAATAAATTCATCAGAGTAAATACCAAACTGCCAAATTGTTACCTTTGAAAAAAAAACAATAAAATAACATCTAAACGCGATTTTTGAGAAAAAATGTGTCAAAAACTTTGCTTTCTGGATTGAAGATGCTTGAAGTGAGTACAGACATTCTAAATTAATTGTTAAAAATTAAGGAAGAGTTGCAAGTATATGAGGCTGGTCAATTTTAGGTGAGAATTTAAAACGAGGTGTAAAAAATGCCCAAAGTTGCAAGCCGTTCTTTGAAAATCATCAGCAACTTTTGGATATAGCTTTGTTTGATAGGTAGCACCGTTTTTGTTAAATATATAAAAAGTATATATATATATATTATATATATAAAAAATAAATAAAAATAGTATTGAAATGCTTGTTGTTACATGTTAAAGCTTACATTCCGTAATAGTAGTTCCAATCGATGTTAAAACGTATTGAGAAAAAAAAATCATCAGAATCCCAAAATATTGTATACATTTATAAAAGTTTTATAGAAATTAGCGTATTTATAGGTGTACCACGTAGCTTGTTGTTATAGATGTTAGACAGTTCAATGTTCATAATAATTAGTTGCAAGAAACAAGATCTGTTGAAAAAGGGTAATAAAAAAAAACTTTTACCAAATTTTACTTAAACAAATCCTCTAACTGAGCTTCAAAAACCGATTTTAGTGGGAAAATGTCAAGAAAACATAAATGTTAAGATGTAATTAAATAGATTTAGAGTTAAAAAAATAAATCAGACGGTTAGCGACACCGATACTTAAGGAAACGACTATATTAGTAACTTTTACTTGTAAATAAGCAGAATTACATCAGTAGACTCGGTAAAAAGTACTGGTTCCTTATAAGTAATAGGAATTTGCCGTTGAATAATCTTTCGACATAAGTATCGATGTAACTGGCCCAGAATTGACACTAGTAACATGACATACATCAATCCACTGTCTTAAATTTGCAAATCAATGTAATACTTATTAAAATGTGCCAGTAAAAATAATTCAATAGAAAAAAAAATCTTTAAAAAATCTTAAAAATCTGTCGGTTCGTTGTTTAGAAAAATAGCTGAGAACTATATTTTTTACTCTCGTGTTTATGCGAAGATAAATGTCTATTTTAATGGGGTAAAAGACACCTCGGTAACGCTTCTTCAATTTATTTTTGCTATGCATTTTTATATATTATGTTGATTTGACTAAATGTACGCTAACGCTTTATTAGTTAGGTGACCACTAAATCCTTTTTCTCGACATAAAAGTTTTTTTCACAAAAAAGTGACCACTAATGGCACTTAGTGCTAAACAATTGCAGCTCTACTGACGCCATTTAAAAAACGAACGTTCACGAAAATCGAAATTCTCAAGAATTAGAACAACGATTAATTTCAGCTCTTTTTAAAACAAAAGCATATCCAGGTATTGGTAGGGAAGTAAAAATTTAAAAAAAATATTGTAAGTATAAAAGAAAGGTCAAAATGAGAGGAATTATTCTAATAAATGTACATAAAATAGGAAAATGTATTGATTGTCGTCATGCAAAGTTTGAGCTAATAACGAAACGTATTTCATTAAAATATACATAAAATATTTAAAGAAATATTTTTGCATCTTCCGATTACTACCTCTTTTTTGTTTAATCAATATTTTTTACTGTTGAGTAGCAGAATATTTTTCAACTCTAATGATTAACAAAAAATATTTTTCCATATAAATAATGCGATTATATTTTTAATGAATAAACCAGTTGATTCACATTAATAAATAACATTTCTAATTAATATACTTAAATTCAATCGATCAAATTATTATTGTTAAACTTCTTGGTAAAATTCTAAAATATTCTAAGCAAATTATATAATAATATTATATATAATATTTGTGTGAAACAACTGGTTTATTCCGCCTATATCTAAGCTTTTCGATTTCAAAATCATTGTGATGTACAATTATAACATATCAATCATTTTTTATTTCCAAAGCCTTCAAGGAATATATATTTTGGTGAAATGTTCTAAAAAACTATTTAGATTAACACTGCGCACATACAAATTATTTTTTATCTATATACAGGAATCCTCAAATAATAATCTCTTGTAAAACTGAGAATCACAAATTGCTAATCTTGTTATCAATTTTTTTTTCTTTCTTTAAAACCCGTCATCTTTGTATTTCTACGTTTACGAAAAATTGCAGAATGATGCATAACGAGACGAAAAAATGGACGATTTTTTTGTAATAATAGTTAAGTTTTGTAGAAGTTACCACCAAATGGGTGCCGCACGCATTTATTTTTAATCATATAACATTAATATATTTGAATGTTATCATGTAATCGCAAATAACATAGTATTGTGGCCGAGAAAATGAGTTACATTGCAAAATATGTAATATTTCGCGCGCTTTTGTCATCCGCCATATTAAAATTTGTCGTGACGCTTCGGGTTCGGTTCGGTAAAGTTCGGCTCAAACGATGTAACTTATAATCGCGGTCTGTGTCTATTTTGTGCAATATAAATGTTATAAAATTAGGAAAAATGTGATTTTAAAAATATAGTTGATTATATTTTATCGTATAGTTAAAAAAATAATAACGTTTTAAAATATATGTAATATCATGTAATGTTAAGGAATCAGTGTTTAGATTAGATGAAGAAGTTAAAAAATGTATTTATAGACTGTTACGTTTAAAAAATAAGGATGTATTCGCTTCGAAAACATATTTTTTTTATTTCTATAATTTCTTTAACGCATAGATGTCATTGTTGTTTACTTTTTTTGTCTTTTTTATGTTTTTTCATGATTAATTAAGGTTTTTAGGTGTACGGTTCATTAAATTTATTATATTATACACGTATTATAAAGTGTTGACAATCATTAATGTATTGTGTATTTATTAATTGTAATTAAATTCATTATTCCCGAATAAAATATTGAGTTAATTACTGGTGGTACTCATTTGGATTTCTAATCAACACTATCCAACAGTTGGACACAATGTTATAATTTTATTTCATATTATTTTATTCCAATTTGTAAGGCTTCTTATCTATCTGTGTTAGAGGGTTTGGTTTCCGTACTTAGTCCTTCAGGTGGACCATTGTGCGAGGGCCATAGCGGCCGTTGGTGGTTATTCTAACCAGTCCACCTCCCTCCAGAAGTTGATATCTGTGTAAAATCTGGGCGCCCCGAGGGTTGCTGTCCTAATTTGGGTGACGCCTGTAAAGAGCATATGCGCAACGGTTTCCTAAGCATCCCTGCATAGAAAACTGTCCGTTATGCCTATTGTGTGAAAGCTTTTGTTTAGCGAGCAATGTCCCGTAACGGCCGGCCCCTGTCACCAGGCGCAGGCCGTTCCTGTCCAGACGTAGTAAATGTCTGATTAGACTGCTATCTAAGGATGGCATGGCATCCCTGGACTGCCAGCAGCGTCTTATTTTTTCCTCTTGGTTATTATGGATGTGCGTTACTTACTTTGGCATTATTATTTTCTATATATGTACCTATATATTTTATTTCAAATCCAATGATAACAGCTGTCTGCAGTAAACTTAGGATTTCAGGAATGGATGAAGGAAAAAATAAAAATCAGAATATAGAAATTTTGTATTTTTTATTGAATAACTTTTCTATTTATATTTATGTTATCAATATCACAAAGTATTATAATTAGGTAGGTATTCAAGTAAAAAAGCCGATAACTTCTAAAAATAAAACACTGTTGGAAAAATTTACAAAAACTTTTTTTTTAAGAAAACAAAATTTTTATTGCGTTAAAACGCCATTCACAAAAGAAAATAAAAAAGATTTTTTTTCTGTTTTTATAAATTTTCCCAACAGCGCGAAA
The DNA here is from genome assembly GCA_951799955.1 of Apamea anceps. Lineage (NCBI taxonomy): Eukaryota > Metazoa > Arthropoda > Insecta > Lepidoptera > Noctuidae > Apamea > Apamea anceps. Next base: position 6,027,126 of record OX637528.1, read on the forward strand.
TCACAAACAGCGTTCCATGCATTTTTGTGTCAACAAACGCTTTCTATTGTCGCACGATGACTAAACCAACTGTTATCAGATTCATTTGTAAAGTTAATAAAGAACAGGAAATAGAAATCTACTTTTGAACTCTTTTGTGACTCGGTCACACCAAAAACGTGCTTACAAACCACGAAAATATGTTCTGCATGACTGATTTACTAAAAACTGATAAAAATCAAGGATCGTTTAGTTAGATTTTTACCGAAAAGGCAAGAAACAATAGCATTTTCGCAAAAAAAAATAATCATAAAAAAAATTTAATTAACATTTCGTGGTCAAAACTTATTCCAGTCAAACAGAACAGTTATACAAAATTTGGTATATTTAAGGAATATTTTGAGACCAATTTCATACGTTTTATCGATAAAAAACGTATCCTGGGCATTTTACCGTTCCATCTCTATAAAAATAACCAGCCAATGAGAGTCCAGCATTTGAATTATCACATGGTACGTGACTAATTACGTTGCGTTATTGTGCAAGACGGTAGTGTTGTATGCTAATGTAAAATGCCCTAACTTCTGGTAACTTCTTAAGACTTCTTAGCTTCTTCCTCTTTCTTCTCCGCTTCCGCTTCTGGGGCGGGAGTGGGGAGTTCAGGGTACTCCAGTTTCACGCCTTCTTCGCAAGTGAAGATCGGACAGCAGCCAGGGAAAGGTGCCGTCTTGTTGGTCTTATCTGAAAATGGAGAAGAATATGATATAAATATCATTGTTTTTGTTCTCTGATGTAAAGGCATTGTCGATTGAGTCATGTGTATAGAACAGTAGGTTATTGAAATAGAATAATGAGGACTTGCAGTAATATCAATACGAATGAAACTGTTATTTCATAAAATAACATCAGTGTGATCATATATTTTTTTAACTTTAGTTTCAACATTACGTAGGCATTTTGTTCTAGTTTTACTATTACGCCAGCCTCCTTTCTGTGAGAGGGAATGGCCCGAAGTCCACCACATAGGCCCAGTGTCGTAGCCAGCGTCCAGTGTAATCGCGTAACACATTGTCAATTCCAAGCTGAATCAATTGGAAGGATATTGCTAACCCATTGCTTCATATGTTCCAAAAATTTGTCTGTTAAAGAACGTAAATAACGCAATGAATGTTGTTGAACTGTCAAAATGTCATTGCTACTATTAGTGTGTTACTCAATTACCCCGCTGGTTGGTGGACGCCGAATATCTTTGAATGATTTGCCCCTGAAAATGTCAGTTTCCTCACCATGTTTTTCTTCACACAATTTAAGAGCAGTGGTTATGAAATGAATTGCAAAAAGTAAAGTAGGATGTCTGGGTTCGAACCAATGACTTGCAACTGTTAAGTTTTTCCACCTCCAGTTTCATTTTCGGTTTTCGCCACTTACCAGTGTCAAGTTTGCACTTGGGGTTGGCCAACGGCAATGGACCACAGTCCTCAACCAGCTCCAACAGCCTGGGGGGCTGGTCCTCGCTGACGACGCAGGTGCTGCGGCCGCAGAAGGGGGCTAAGTCCCAGGTGTTACCGGGCTCGACGGTCGCACAGCGGGTGGATGCGAAGCACATTCCAGGGAAGTCTGGAAAGATGAAGAGGTTTTGAGTTTTTTGTCGAAGATTTTGGTCGAAATGTGGAACTTTTTGGTCGGAATGTTGACAATTTTTGGCTCTGAAAAGAGTTTATATGTTGGAAGGTGAGTTTGTTTTTTTTTTGTACCTATCTGAAAGAGGGTTAAAAATATTTTTTTTTCCAAAATAGAAAACGTATTTGCACTGCTTTGTGTTGGAATCAGACCTTGAAATTATGACATTGATTATAGTATTAAAACGTTCAAGTTACCGGAAATGAGTTTAATATGATATTTACAAAAAAATTCATTGTCCTAATTAAAATTCATCGTCCCCTCTCCTAGTGACGCCCGAAGCCTAGGTCTGTACCCCACAGGGGATGCCCTTAGCGTGTAGTCGATTTTTAAGTTTTTTAAGCCTGGCTGGCAAGCCCGGTTAAGCAGACGAAAACCTCCTAGGTTGACCTGCGAGATGCCATATATAAAAAAAAACCATGGCTTTACGAAAACGCTTATGTAACAAAGACATGCCTATGGCATAACTATGTTTTTTATTTATCATTTAACATACTAAACAAACATTGACACAAGTCTTACGCCATTTAAACATACCTACACAACATAACACAAATATTTAAACTCTGTACCAGCCGGTAAGAGGCTACTTTCTAACATCTGCACTAGAGAGCTATGATTTCTAAAAGTAATGAGTTTTGCCTGTAATATATGAAAGTACATGAATAGGATTTTATAGGCAATGACAATTCAGATCTATGAACTGGTATGTGTTTTGTTAGCAGCCTCAGTTATATAGGAAAATCTTATGTGAACTAAGCTTTAAAAAGAACTTTACCTGTAAGCTTTATTTACATCATCATCTGCCTAGCCTTTTCCCAACTATGTTGGGGTCGGCTTCCAGACTAACCGGATGCAGCTGAACATCAGTATTTTACATGGAGCGACTGCCGATCCGACCTCCACAACCTAGTTTCTAGATTATACGATACCCCTTGGTAAGACTGGTTATCAGACTTTCGGGCTTCTGACGACACGTAACGACTGTCAAAGATCAAAGAATGACAGCCGGGACCAATGAAGGCACGAAGGGGTCTCGGTATGTAACGGTGCAGCAAGCATGCAGCAATCAATCAATCAATCAATCATGTTTATTGTGGATCATAGGTACAGAAATAGATACAGGTGTTAAGAATTACAATGATGTTGATCAGCTATGTCCTGCCTTTTGGGCATACAATACAAATTATTAACATTATTATTTATGAAATTAACATTACTATTTTAATAAATTAACAAAGAAACAAAGAGAAAAAAAAAATAAAAATAAAGCAAGCGTAGCCTGCTAACCAGTTAACCTGATCGATGAACCCGTGAGACTGCAATTACTTAGCCAGCTTTACAATTTAATAACAATGTTGTAGGTAAACAAAGAAAATACATTTATTTAGCACAGACTCATAGCCAGGCGATTGAAATCTAACTGTACTTTTTCAAAAAGATGATTTCACGCCAAAAACTTTCAGTCCAAAATTAGACATAGCTCAACCTAGGAAGCATTTGGAGGCACTAGGAAGTGGTGAAGGGAGGACGTTTTGGAGGACTGTCTTATATAATTTTGACGTACGAAAAGTGCTGATTCTCAGCCTGTCCATTAGATAAACCGTTTTTTGACAGATGGAACTAGTGATTGCAGCAACACACAATACATTGATTGATACACGTACGGTATTATAATGTTTGTAAGAATCCATAAATAAGATAATTCAATAAGATAAGGCAGTTTAAACATTTATTTTATTACGCATTTCATAGTTAACTTTTACGTAATCTGGAATATGTACGTTCTAAGACAGCTGTCAAAAAACGGTTAACCTAATAGACAGGGTATAATTTGAATAAATTACTTTTGATCTTGTTTTTTTTTTTAGGGGGTTCACCCATTTTCCTGACATTTCGATATAATTAGGAAAAACGAAAATTTTATCAGCCTAGGGTAATTTAGGAACAGTCACATGTCTAGTTAAAAAAAAACACAAAATCAAAAGTAATTTATTCAAACGGTACGGAACGGTAACGGTATTTTTACGGTAACCACCGTCAAAAAAAGTTTCGATTTGCATCAGCCTTTCACAACACATACAATACAATAGACAGACACACACTCGCACGCACTGACCCTGATCCAGAAACGCGTAGAATTGAACAAAACCTCCAATTGTCTTATAACCACAAAAATGACTGGCGCTTGTGAATTTTCCATACAAATAGAAACAAATGAATAGCGTGTTTCGCATTTTTCAGAGCTGTGTGAATAGCATTGAAGGCGCGAAGCGAATTTTTATATGGCTACCTAGTTTTGGTGTGTGCTTATCATAGAACAATGCTGGGATTATTGTTTACCTAAATAGACACTTGTTATGATTTTTCTTACGATACTTGAGGGGCTCGTGGCTAAATAATAGCAGCCCACGACGCAGATGTTTTGTATTTGATAGCAAAATGATAAAAGTCTAGCTGCGCCCCGCGGTTTCAGCCGCATAAGTTTCCAGATCCTGTGGGAATATGGGGATAAAAGTACTCTATGTATTAATCCTGGTTATAAACTATTTGTGTGCTAAATTGCGCGGGCGATGCGACGCGACGCGGCGGGTCGGGGAAACATGACATTTCACGCGGACGAAGCCTCTATGTCGAAATTTTTCACGCACAGGACGAAATCCTAAAGTAGACAAAAGGCATTCTAGGTCATTCTAGTTTCAAAACAATGTTCTAAATGTAGTCTGTTTCCTTATTAACAGTAAATGCTCTTTTGTCTCATATTTTTGTTCAAGTCTTTGTAATTTTGTGACTGTGGTCTGTGAGTCATTTTAGATGTGTTGAGTGCAGTCCTTTTTGGTAGATAGTTGGTGCTAAGTGATTTAGGAAATATTATTTTTATGTTTTTGTTGAATGTGTCATACGATTGTGAATCGCTCGTGGCTAAATGATAGTTGTCGCACGGGTTGATCGACGAATAAACTACGCTTGGCGCCGTCGGTTCGTGGATGGGTAACCATCCGTTACATGTCGATACGGCTTACATCCTTAAAATAACGTAATCAGTTTTTTGTCGATATCAAAATTGTTTGTCTGTGGTTACCAGAGACAAAGAATGTAAAAAAGAGTGACTGATAAAAAAAAAAAAATTATTCTTAGTCTGTGACTAGAGGGGCAATTCTCATAATTTTAAGAACGTTCACAGTCTGATCTCGGTCTCAAACTGTCAAAAATACCTCTAATTTCCCTACATTTTGACAAGTTTTTGATATTTGTTTGTCGCTGAGATGAGACTGCGACTAGATTTTGAACGTTTTAAATTACGAGAATTGGCCTTCAGATGGCATTGAGCTCAAGAGCAGGCTCAGTTGGCAACAAAAAAAGAACACACTGACTAAAGAAAAAGCCAAATACCACCGGTTTTAATACCCTTTTCAGCTCAACCAACACCATTAAATGATTACCAATGATATTAATGTGTAAGCTTGCATTTAGTGCAGCCGGAAGGCACTAAGACATTACGAAAGTGAAAGTACCTCATACATCTAGATCGTCTATGTGGGACGAAGTAGGGCTACCTCATCGAGGACCAGACTTATTGCAATGCAACACAGTGCGTAATTGCTTAACCATAATAATTAATTGTAACCAGGAGACAGATATTTCAACAGTCTGTTGTTCTGTAAAGTTCACTGCTCACCTCACTTAAGTGAGCGCACACAATTCGAAAGCGAACTCATTTGTTTTTAAAGTAAATCATCGCGGATTCACAATGAGCAACTGTTCGAATTTCGAAGTGATGTATTACCTACAAAATTATTGCAATATGTAACCAATAAACAATGGACAACCAAAACGGCGGCGGGGACAGGCCGAGGTTTTCCTACATACGTCAACATTTAAATTCATCACTCTTTTAGTCACATCCATTTCATCTCAAAACAATCTTTCTGAGAATGATTAATCTGTAATTGGCGACTGTGCAAGCAAAATCAGTCTATAATGTTCCCACTGCTGGGACACAGGCCTCTTCTCTGTGAGGAAAGTCGGCCATAATCCACAACGCGGGCCCAGTGCGCGACTGTCTAGATCCGAAGCTATTGTCTAAAGCTATAATATACACTGAAGCTGTTAGTAAACCTTTATTAATAAATAAATACTTAAATAACGGCGGACCACAATTGTTTTATATTTTTTAATCTGTTTATTTTAAGAAATATTTAAAAATTTGGAAGAAAATGAAGAAGGAACTCATCTTCCCTCAAACCACTTTATAATTCATGTCACACGTCAAATCCAACTTGGAACAAGAAATGTCGTGATGACATTTCAAGAAATGCTCCCCGACGTGACAACCTTGTTTCTGTCCGTACCAGTTAATCCAACGATGGATTAACTTTTGCAATAGTTGCGTAAGTAAAGTCGACTCGCGGTACATTTTTAGTATCCTTTTTTGAGAAGCCTATTGCAATATGCATTATGTTACGTGCCAGACGGTTGCATGCTTTGACTTTCGAACGTGGATTAAAGAACGTTGATTTTTTAATATGGATGTAACGTTTTTTTTTTAACATGGATTATGGAATGTTTATTTTTGATCATGGCTTTTATCCGTTGATAACAAATATGGAATTCTAGAAGTATTTTGAATATAGATTTGGGAAATAGTATCACATACATATATTTCCCATCCCCCATTTAAATCGATTTTATCTAATTAGATGTCTAATTAGATAAAATTAGTATTTGATCATAATCATGATACCTACGTAAAACAATTATAAAAAACGATGACAGCGACGCGGACGTTCGACGCCTAAATATCCTTTTGTTTTTGTATTTAACATCAATTTAACGTAGGTAATACCTACTTTAAATACTTCACTCTATGACTTCAAAACCACAAGCTAACCGCCAAATGCGACCACAGCACTTATACACTTTACTTATAACTTAGTCGCTTAACTATTTAACTTGTAACTCTATAAGCAAACAATCTCAGATACTCCAATTATAATTGAAACTCTTTTGTACGGCATTAAATACTTTGGTCTAGCGGTCGGAAAAGTGTTAAGTATTGAATTTCTTAGTAGCAGCCTAGTCTGCATTTGTGACCGGTTGATGACTTAAGACTTGTGCCCCTATAAGGCCAGCGCATCAAGCTACTACAAAAACTTCTTTGGCATGGCATCAAAAATATACAACAAAATACCTACTGACATTCTGAGCACTAAGGAACTTCAAGTATTTAAAAATAAATTACGTAACTTTTTAATTGATAAAGTACACGATCCAAGATTTCTTGAATTATTGATTGAATTGTTGACCATGTATTAATTTGACTGTATATTGATATTTTGACATTTATAATAACTAAATTAGACATGTAAAATAATTTTAAATCTAATGACACTAAATAACTATTGTATGCCTATTAGGTGGGACATATTGGAACTTTAATTTATTGTTAAGACCTGTAACTAACATATGCCCACAATAAAGATATTTTGAAATTTTGAATTTTACAATCTGTCAAATTTCTTTAATAGATTTGCAACTTTATCGCTAAAGCATTAGGTTCAAAGTTGATTGGGAAAATTTGACAGTTTCGGGTAGCTTGATGTGCTGGCGTCTGTACATGGGACTTAAAATTAACTGTCATAATAATAACGTTTTATCATCATATCTTATTGGTCGTAAAACAAACACTATAATGTCAAAAAACAATTTACAATCAAATCAAATCAATCAAAAACAATCTACTTTCAGGATATCCGCTTATTCCGACTCAAGTTAATCAAGTTATTTCCTTAATACTCAATAGGTTACTGTGGTTTTAACAGACAGTAACAGTGAAAGGCATACAGGAAGGTTCAGTCGCGACAATTGCTGCTAAATGTCATTGAAGATCGGATTTATTTCCTAGGAGAAAGTTAGTGTGACCTAGGTTTTGTAGTTGTTCAGGCGAAACGTGCATTCGATCGTGATAAACAAGGCCTGTTTTATCGAATTTGGTTAAACTGGAGGATCAGCTGCAATGCCAGTCTGTAAAGTTCACTGCTCACCTCACTCAAGTGAGCGCACACAGTTCGAAAGCGAACTCATTTGTTTTTTAAAGTAAATCATCGCGGATTCACAACGAGACACCGTTCGAATTTCGAATTGATGTTTAGAGAACAAAAAATTAAAAAACGCACGAAACGCAATAATAAAAATATCATTTTCTTTTTTTGTAAACGCAATTCTATTTTTAAACCTGACTGACAGCTGGTTGCCATCTGTCACCATTCACCGCCGAATAAAAAACAAAATGTCGATTTAAATGTCATTTCCTCTGGTTACTTAACCCGCTTTTGCCGTGGCCTTGCTCGAATTGAATTAATTAGCAAAAACCGCAAGTTGCATTTGGATTAAATGTTGAATTAAATGTCATCCCTTCTAATTTTAAATGGTAAGGTTAGTAATAGTTAATAGATACATAATTATCTATGTTTGTTAATAAAAACTAGGGAGCTAACTAGGGAGGGGCTTGTGGCTAAGTAATAACAGCCGCACGGGCGATCGATCAGGTTAAGCTACGTTTGTCGCGGTTAGTCCGTGGATGGGTGACCATCTTCTTAAACCAAGACCCCTCCGTGCTTCGGAAAGCACGTTAAGCCATTGGTCCCGGCTGTCATTCGTGGGTCTTTGACAGTCGTTACGGGTCGTCAGAAACCCGAAAGTCTGACAACCAGTCTTACCAAAGGGTATTGTATTACCCAGTAACTGGGTTGCGGAAATCAGGTAGGCAGTCGATGTAAAATACTGCTATACAGCTGCATCCAGTTAGACTGGAAGCCAACACCAATATAGTTTTTTTTTTTAAAGCGTTGCCCTACACTAGGAATTTCTCCTGTATCGTGGGTGCGTTTACAAACAATTAAACTCACATACATAAACAGCCAGACCCGGAACAACTACTTGTAGGTCATACAAATAATTTGTTAAGAGCGGGAATCGAACCCGCGACACGCAGCGCAGCAGTCAATCGCTTAACCACTGCGCCAACCCTGCCGTCAAATTATATATTTATTTAGGTCCTTTTACAAAGTAATACATTTACAAACTTATAAATACTTAGTAGTACCAAGCTCTTAACAGATTGGCTAATACTAATATAAAAGCTAGTTTAATTTATACGTTTTTAATTACCTATGAAAGTTGCGTTGGTACTGACATTATAACTTGTGGCGACCTGCCTGAGCTAGGCTATTATAAACCTGTGTTTCAGGCCATCCCCATACTAAGCGATGAGCTGATTATTTGTCCATAATTAGTTATTTTTTTAAATAATAATTTCCTACTCCTAGCAGGTAATAAACACAAATAAAAATTTACCAATTTAATAACTACATCATTATTGAAGTGCTTCTAGAAGTCGTTCTGTGTTTGCGTAATCAAGTTTACACAAATATTCGCGTATCTTCAGACTACAATGTTTGTAACTGGCACTATAAATATTAAGTACTCTATTGCGCTTATTATATAAATCGGGTCCTAAATAGACATAGAATCTGTTTACAAAAGCATATCTAGTTCGAGGCTTTATGCAGACCAAATCCTTCCTTCTCTTGTCAGAAGGTACTGGCTGGGAAATTGGGAAAAGGCTAGGCAGCTGATGACGATGATACAAGAGGACACTGATCTTTATACTCTTGACATTTTCCCTGAGTCACCTATTACACAAACCTCTTAAAGAAATGAGGTGGACTTCTTTGTCAGGGTCAACCGCCATATGTTAATCTGTGCTCTGATTAAAATTCAAATCGCATTATGTAAAATTACTATAAAATTTCCATCTAACTGCCTCATCTGTCTTGTTGTCCCAAGGGGTACTGCTCAGCATGAGGTCCCGAGGTTGATTACCGGGTCGGACAAAATATTTATTTATTTATTATTCACAAAATCCACAGCTCTCTGAAATTTTGCTTAAAATATATAAGCTAGTCTTACAGCCAATTACGGATTTACAATTTATTAACTACACAAAAAAAAAAAAAAAAAAAAAAAAAAAAAAAAAAAAAAAAAAAAAAAAAAAAAAAAAAAAAAAAGGGTTTTTCCTCAAGAGATTTTTCAGTAGCAGCCTGGAGCCTGGACCTGTGCCTGATTGATGGCAATAGCGTCGCCCCCTATTACATGGAACTGGCGAAATGAGGGTGTACTGTAGACACACCCCTGCCTAACCCTTCGCGGATTACAGGAGTGATGGTATTCCAATTTATTTTACTTGGCTTATGGACTCATTACCCGTCGTTCAAACCTCAAATGTCAAGCACTTAAAATATAAATAATTACTTTGTAATAATATATCTCGACTGCTGACATTTTGAGATGGGTCAGCACTAAACTTTATTGCCTACCTGCATTGACGAGAGGTAAAAACCTTTAAGTATTTTAAACCAGGTATTAATATAGTGGAACATCACGCCTACCTATATTCCGTGACTGGGTAGGTAAAGGTGTCGCTTCGACAAACATGGCCAACCGTCTGCCATTTCAGCCTGTTTACTCTGCAGGCTATGTCGGTAATTCCGGTTCATTTCCGGATAATTTAATTTCTGATCTTATTCTTCAAAGAAACTCCGAACACAGCCCGCTCAAAAAGTATATTCACATTTGGTCAATTATGTTTACATCCCATGTAATATAAGAGCAATCATATTGATTAATAAGTCTTTTACACTATTGCGTTTCAACGGAACAAAATGGACCTCAACCCTTCAACAGCTCAGTTGAATCTTTTGCTCTGCTGCTTCTCGAAAGAACAACATTTATTTTGCGTAACTCTTGAACCGTTGAATGGACACGCACCAAAATGATGACACCAACAGCCATTAGAATTACAATGAGATTAGGATGCAGAATAATTACGAAAGAGTTTTAAAAACTATCCGTGAAGGCGCGTTCATGATCGGGAATTACGTAAAAACTCTGTGGTCTGAATTTTGTAATTGAACGTGGGTTGAAAGACTTGAGGAAAAAACGCGGAAAGGTCTTCAGGAAAAGGTCAGGGGAATGTTATCTCTTGGTAGCAGCGCAGAGCGTGGATTTGTGTTCGGTTAATGGCCATAAGATTACATGGGACTTAAACATAACTGACGAAATGGCTGTATTCCCCGAAGGGTTAGGAGGTTAGGGTTAGGGATGTTGTTTGAAAAAAAGATGGCAAATTTATCAGCAATTTTTTCAGATTGAAATTGTACCTTTAACTCCTGCTGGTGTTAATTACCCTTACACCTTGAAGGGGAATCCCATAAATCTTTTGAAAATCGACCATTAATAGATAAAACTCTATTCGGCTAGAAAGTACACAAATATTCACCAAACAAACAAGAGAAATCTTGACTTGACGACAACAGTGATCTATGCCTATTTACATAACATTACATAAGGCTAGAAAACTTAAGTAACAGCTAAATGAATAAACAAATAACAAATGAATACAGGAACTAATTTTACGCTTTAAATTAAATTCACCATTCTAGAACGATTTTTTTTTTGTAAATATATTCCTAATTTAAAAGAGTGTCCATGGAGTTTCTTTTCAGTTCTTTTCCATAGGTACCTACTGCGCTTTGGAATGTACAGTCACGAGCAAAAGTACACTCGGCTTTATTCAAAAGCGATTTACTCTTTTGTTTTTGAATGAAATTTCATGTTGTTACGAACATAGCATTTCTGAACCCATAGGTTTATGTAATGTGTCGTATTTTAACGTTGCATTCGTTATTTCACGAAAAAATCGCATTTGAAAGTTGCCAAGTGTTGACATATTGGTGCTCGTGACTGTACGGTCGGCAACAAAAGTCGGTTAACACTTCAGTTGTATAAATCTTAATTATTGAGCAAAATATTCTTAATAAACATGTAGTAAGAGAATATTTAAGAATAATTAACTCTTTGCTATTACATGAAATATTGAAACCCAATGTATCGCATCATCTTGTATTAATTTAAATGATTTGTAAAAGTAACAGAGTTAATTGACTTTTGTTGCTGACTGTACGACTATACCCTGTCCATTAGCCGCTTGGGATAACCGTTTTTTGACAGCTGTCTTAAAACGGAACTATTCCAGATTACGCAAAAGTTAACTTTAAAATGCGTAATAAAATAAATATAAAAACTGCCTTATCTTATTGAATTATCTTATTTATGGCTTCTTACAGACATTTTAATACCGTACGTGTATCAATCGATGTATTGTGTGTTGCTGCAATCACTAGTTCCATCTGTCAAAAACCGGTTTACTTAATGGACAGGGTAGCTTCATACTTCCGACTGTCAGACTCCTTGACAATTCAAACATGCCTGTTTCAATCAAATAAATACTTTGAGCTTGAGATAAAAAATAAAAATCAATTCACGACGTAAGTAGCTTTTACACCGTTTTTTTTTACACTTTCCGAGAAGTGTAACGAAACTATTCCATTATTTAATTCCAGCTCATTTCCTGGTGACCTTAAAACGTAAGAGGCGTAATAATGATAAGTAATAAAAAGCCGTTGACTCATACATAATAAACAAAATCATTCAAAAGTGAACGGCTTGGACCTTGAAAGTATCTAGAATTCTCCTAGGGCTCTGCTGTTGGTGTAGTTAAGTTATGCAGTTTGTATTAACGAGGTCGCCTTACTTAACTTTACTTAAACATCAGACTTTAACAGAACATTCTTAACATAACATCGCGCATGTATTCCTCGAAGGGAAAGGCAGAGGAAGTGCTATAGTATCTACACCCACATTTCGCAAGTTATGTTTAGGTACCACGTAACAGGGGGCGACCCTATTGCCATCAACCAGGCAAAAATCCAGACTTCGGGCTGTTACTGAGAAATTCCTAAAAAAAATGCCCGACCCATGAATTGAACCCAGGACCTCATGTTCAGCAGAAGCGCTTGCGACCACTGAACCAAAGGCAGTGTATCACCTCCTTTTAAAATATATTTGATAGCTCTGAGTAGCCAAATGCATAGCCTATAATGTTCCCACTGCTGGGACACAGGCCTCCTCTCTGTGAGAGATAGGCCGTACTTCACCACGCGGGCCCAGTGCGGATTGGTAGATGTCACATGTCTTAGAATTTTTAGCCAAAGGCATGCAACAACCAAAACCAAAACATAATTATTTTCATAATCTCTTAACTAACTATTTACACTAAGTACTGAATTGATTAATTAATTTCGGGTCGTTCTTTGGCCGAAGAATTAGCATTGCCATTCAACGTGGCAATGCTGGCAGTCTCCTGGGTACGTTTCCGGGTGATAGCGAGTACTTCGACGCCTAAATACCTTTTGTTTTTGTATTAATTTATATAATTAGTTAGTCAGACTTTTAAACATACCTAATTAGATAGGTACACAGGTATACCTCATATTAAATTACCAGTTTTAATCCGTTATACTTATTAAAACAGATTCATAAATTATGTTATCTGTGCAACAGTTACTATAAAACAAAAACTAAATTAACATTTTCGTACATGAAAACTTTAAAATTACATATAATTATAGTTATAAAATTAAATCATTCCTCACTCAGGTCATGTAACTCATTCCAAAAGATACAAAAAAAAGATAAATTTCGCGTTTCGCTTCGTGACCAGTTTTGATGCCCGAAGAAATCGATGCATTATAGGGTTACTTAACGATTTTATGAAGGTGTTTTTTAGGGTTCCGTAGCCAAATGGCAATGGAACCCTTATGGATTCGCCATGTCTGTCTGTCTGTCTGTCTGTCTGTCTGTCCGTCCGTATGTCACAGCCGCTTTTTTCCGAAACTATAAGAGCTATACTGTTGAAACTTGGTAAGTAGATGTATTCTGTGAACCGCATTAAGATTTTCACACAAAAATAGAAAAAAAACAATAAATTTTGGGGGTCCCCATACTTAGAACTGAAACTCAAAATTTTTTTTTTCATCAAACCCATACGTGTGGGGTATCTATGGATAGGTCTTCAAAAATGATATTGAGGTTTTTAATATCATTTTTTTCTAAACTGAATAGTTTGCGCGAGAGACACTTCCAAAGTGGTAAAATGTGTGTCCCCCCCCCTGTAACTTCTAAAATAAGAGAATGATAAAACTAAAAAAAATATATGATGTACATTACCATATAAACTTCCACCGAAAATTGGTTTGAACGAGATCTAGTGAGTAGTTTTTTTTTAATACGTCATAAATCGTAACGTAACGGAACCCTTCATGGGCGAGTCCGACTCGCACTTGGCCGGTTTTTATTAGTTTTGTGTCGATCAAATTACTGTTCTTAAATAAAGGAACAAAGAATTTATATTACTAAATCTGTACCTGGTTTTATAACTAAACGTGGTTAGTGAACACTGAAAGGCAAGTGTTCCTTGGCAAGTCTGGACAGAGAGAGGTGGATAGAGTTGGGAGGCCCTTGCCCAACAGTGGGATATTAACGGCTAATTTAAAAAAAGAAAGTGTTATTTGACAACGCTTTCGGTAATTATTATAGTCATAGGTAGTCATAGTACAGGGTGGCAGGGACATCGACGCGCACACTGAAACCAGGAATCCAGCATATTTGATTCTATACCCACTAGAGTAAAAAAATTTCGTCGATTATCAAAAAAAAATGCTTTCACCTACGCGGTCAAAATGCAACTGACGCATAATTTCAACAGTGTTTCAGAATCATGTACCTACTGAGTCCATCGGAAAAGGTTGCGTGTTGATGTCCCTGCCTCCTTGTTTATGTATTAGTTGTTAATAATTGTTACTAATTATTAAGAACAGTCCTGAAATAAGTATTTTCATTTCATCTTGAGGAAGTAAGAAATGTAAAACTCTGTATTCATAAACTTTTGAACGACAACCCTAGTTTAAGGTCACCGCCCTATTATTTTAAAAGTTCTGTTATTTCAAAAGAAACAATAAACAAGTTACAATTCGATTTTTGAAATAGCAGCCATCTTGAATTTCTGTCATAACAATGAACTTTTGTAAATGGAATCATTGCGTCAGGTATTCATTTTTTTATGGCTTTTGTAAAAGTGTGACCAATACTAGCTTTTGTTCGGAATCCATAGACAATGTACTATCATTGTGATGTTTTTTTTTTTAATAAGCGTGATGCCTACTTTCCAGTCTAGACAAATATTGGGAAAAGAAAGTGCGAAAGATGAATCTAACTACAATTTGTAAACAGCCTTTCACAAATAAATCGTTCAGCATTTTATTATTACTTTCACAAATTGACAATCAATCGTTGATAGTTTGACAAATAAGAACTTGTCATCGTATTAAATAATTAAAGACAAATTGGATGACTTTACAAATATTTTGAAATGTATTAATAGTTTCCAATCCAACCTGGATTTGAAACTAATAATACATTTCAAAATATTTGTTCCTCACGATATTTTCATCTATAGAACTTCTTAGATCCCATAACATAGTTCATTAGTAGTTTTTATTTCAATGTGTACACAGGCCTCCACAATAGAAATTACGTACCTATTTAACAGTTATTGTTACAATGTAAAGAAACATAATACTAGATTTTTTTTTAAATTTAAATTCATTGGATGAATCATTTTAACAAAGTCATCCAATTATATTTGAATGACACCCGCATCATAAAAATATTATGCTTTAATTGCTTTATCGTTCAATCAACACCGGAACTTATTTATGTTCTTTTTTCTATAAGCAGTAGGCAAATTAATAAAAATTTCGCTTTATTCATCCTACTTTTTGTTTTTTTTTTCCATTTTCTTTTTTTAATCGACTTCTCTTTTCTTTTCTAAGTTTTATTTCTTTTTCTCTTTCAGTGCTCTTTCTTCGTTTTTGTCTTTCAGTACAGTCAAGCCTGCTGCCAACTTATCCCAACGTCAGAAAACAAAAGGTAAGCTAGCAATTAAGAGTAGTAAGGTAACAATGTTTTTTTTTTTCACTTTAGACTGATTTTTCAATGGACAGACAATTTTTATTCATGGAATAAAATTGACGTCTGACAGATTTTGTATAAAAGATCTGTCTAAAATTAAAAAAATTAAAATTCAGATACAATTATCTGCCGTTGGAAAAACAGCTCTAAATTAATTTTGTTTAACACTTTCAGGAATGCTATACGGCTATTAGCGGTCATAACAATAAAACTATTACTACTAATAATTTTATTGTGTCTACCACGCCAGAACCTGTACAGAAGCCCACATTACCTGGGACTTAAACATAACTGACAGAATATAGATGTGCCATAAACCTCTGCCTACTCCCTCAAGCGAAACAAGCGTGATATTATATTACAAAAAGACACTGCTGACGACATTTACTATATCATAAATAATAGATTATCGCTCAGATCGCGGCATACGGAAGAGTATGTATAAATGAAAGTGGATTGCGCTTGCGCAGTGAAATCGCAAATATTAGTAGCAATGAGCCAGGAATACAGTAATCATCTCACAATTAATTATATTTCAGTCATATCCATTTGTGAATCAGTTTTAGTGTCGTTATTAGGTTTAATGGCTATCTTCATTTGAGTGACGAAGGAGTATTTATGTATTCAAAGAGTATTTTATTTATTTAAACTTTTCGCACTGAAAAGGTACAATATCGGACTTAATGCATTAGGCATTCTCTTTAACTTAGGTCAACCAAGGGTGGTGGAGAGATTAGATGGCAGGTGCTTTGGTTGAGAGGGTCAATGATAAAAAAGCTATTAAAAATATATCCTATCTCTCTTATCATTATTTGTAATTCTATCATTACCACAAAAAGTCAGGATAAGGAATTATTTGATCCGCCTCTGATCTGAGCAACAGAACGCAATGTTCGTTCAGCTATGGTTAAAAATACGAACCTAGTTTTACTAAATTACTAGGGATTTTGCTAAATCCCGACTAACGTTGGACGTTTCGTGAAGACTCGCCTTATATTCGAGTTATCGTGGTAGAAATATTAGCCAGTCAACATATATTGCAAATATAGCTAAAATTAGAAGGATTGGTCCTAACTATTCTTTTCACATTCGAAGAAAAAGTCAGTAAGTGCCTACCTAAGTACCTAGTTAACTATGTGAAATTAATGGAATCAGAAAAACAAACGCAAAAATTCAAACAAAAACAAATACCAATGCAAATATTATTATTATAGTTTATAAACACAATCTACTAATCGCCATCCGACCAGCAAACGTTAACCGACAGAAAACATTACCAAACATCCTACAAATTGCGACAAAATTCTATTATGAGGTTAACAGCAAGAATCCTGCTTACGACACTTCCCTTCAGCCATAATGATATTACTATGCAATGATACCTGAAGGGCATTTGAGCAATCGAAGGAAGTGTCATTTGGAACCTCACTCAAGTGAGCGCACACAACTCGAAAGCGAACTCATTTGTTTTTAAATTAAATCATCGCGTATTGACAACGAGACACCCCGTTCGAATTTCGAAGGGATGTTTAAAGAACCTATAGAATTATTGCAATATGTAAATAATAGACAATGGATGACCAAAATGGCGTCTGGGACAGGTCGAATTTTTCCTTTATCCGTCAACATTTAAATTCATCACTCTCTTATTCCGAATTATGAAAGTTAGAAATTCCAAGCGGTAAACTTTGAACGTATTATTTATGTAGAAAGATGAAACTAGGTAGGTATAAAATTATCTCATAATATCAGGAAAGCTAGCTATGCTCTAATAACGACGATGAATAGTCTGATAATATCATAGTGTGATAGCATCAGCTTGCCAAACGTTGTGTTTATGGCAATACCAGTAACGGTGGTTTCCCCTATTGGGACATAGTGCCGTTCCATTTGGGAACTAAACTTCACTTAACAAATACACACAACACTCGTATGCATTCTTACGTCCATTAGCCAATCAAAGCTGATCCATATCTTTGATGAAGGCACGCCCTGATACCACAGGTAAGTTAAGTATGCACTCTAACTCCATTAGATAATTTTTGAATATCCATTTAATTCATGTGCAGAAAGCTATAACAAAAATCACCAACGTGGCAATGCTGCCAGCCTTTGGGGCACTTTTCCTGTTGACAGCGATGCTGACGAATTTTTTGATGCCCTATGATTCTATTCCCTCTTCTTTTATCTACGTGTGCATACTATTAATATTATTTTTAGTCTGGTATCTTATATTATTATGAAAATATTATAGTGTTTAATAAACGTAGATATAACAATGGCAGGGTAAACTTTTTCTAAGGTAACCTCTTGTCTAGCGTGGGAATTTCGTGGTTCACTTTTGGCAACCTAAGTGACCAGACCATACCACACCATCACCCTAATTGCGTAACACACTAACAATCATTATGTGAATAATTTTGAAAGATATTGACAATACAATGCTTTATACTCGTATGTATGTTCAAAAAATTCCTCTGCTCAGCAACGTAAATAACACAATCAATGTTGTTGAACTGTCAAAATTAAAGCCATTGCTTGTGTATTAGACTTTTTGACTCCAATTACTGTCGTAACAATTTAATGATAACATCAACAACAGTAATGTACTCGTAAACCATAATGACGTCTAAGGAGTCTTTCGAAAAAGATCACGCTAAAAAGATTATATAACACTTCGATACTAATGCTTTCAGTCTACGTCGTGACTGAATCATAAACTAGTTAGGCAAGACTAGAATTAGATCGAATTATAGATTAATAAGCCACAATCTGTTAAAGGCGCGGCTGATCTAGATTCTAAATGTCAGTTCAGAGTTCAGAACGATACTAAGGACAAAGTTATAGTGAACAGGGTTAAGAAAGATGGAATAAGGAAGGAGAAGGCAACAAAAGAGTAAAGATTGGTGACAACCTGACAGATGCAAAAAAGGTAGCTACTAATAGAATTAAAGATTTATGAGATCAGAGATTAATCAAAAACGTTGGTTAAATATAAGTAGTGATTAGCGACTGTTTAACCATACATTTTTGACGTTTGGACGTCACTTAACTTTTAGTCATCGTTTATAAATAAATCCCATAGATGTTACATTTACTGATGATATAGGAAACTAAAATAGTTAAAATGATTGAGTTTAGATAGAAGAAGGTATGGAAAAACAAACTGATTTAATAAGCAAATCAGGAGATAAAAGAAAGGATTTAACATAAAGACGATTATTATGATGATGGCCGTCTTTTGATATGACTAAGAACAATAATTGCAGTGATATGGACAGTCGTTTTAAGCAAAAATACTGACATTCAGCAGCACCTTGACGACTAAAATATTTTTTAAAAGGCTACATGATTATGATGATATGGAAGATAATCTGAAGATTCTTGATCTTTAACATCCCACATCCCAGCCTTTAACGTTCCCACTGCTGGGACACAGACCTCCTCTCTTTGAGAGGGAACGGGTTGTAATTCACCACGCGGGTGCGGATTGGTGATTGTCCAATGTTCGAATTTTTGGTTGCATGCCGGTTTGCTGACGAGACAAGACACAATTGAATGATTACCGTCTTGTTCCATTTCATCTTAGATAAGTTTAGGAGATTCATTTATATTTCGACCAACTCTTTTTGCAACAGTTTCATTGTTGGCTTCCTTTCTAGCTTTATCACCTTTAACGTAATTAAACATCTTTGATTCTTGATTAAATAATAATGTCACGGTCAGAATGCTTATTATTATTTACTTTTTGCCATTCCGGTTATGGCTCAGAGCTTTTCTCACACTCCCTTGACCTAGTGACTTTAATTTTATGTAATTCTGTATTTTTTGTTTTAACCTTCTTTGTCGCTTCCTCTTTTTGTTTTAAATGGTTATGTAAGGTCTTTGTTGTAATAATAGCATCAAGGTGTTTTGGGCTCTTTCTTGTTCTTGTTTTTTTTTTGTAGGTTAATTTTCCGAATAAATATTTTGTCAATTTCCTTCGTATTTTTATCGTGAGCTTGGTTAGGTTTTATCATTCTGCTTATTTTCATATTGCCAATATTACTTTCATCTTTACTTATACCTAGAATATTAGCAGTCCTAGAGTCAAAGTCAAATCCTATCCCAAATCCTTTCCTAATATAATTACATTGTAGAACCTGGACGAGACTGGTACTGGACCTTGGGGATTGGCTCGGGCAAAGGCAGGAATATTCCCTGCAGTGGGTAAAACAAGGCCGTGGATGATGCTGTTGATGAAATATAATTGTTTACTACAGGTAATATGCGGCCACCCAGTGTGTCAGTTTCGTGTGTCAGTCTGCTACAGGTTTTTTCCTTAACCTGTAGCAGACTGACACAAGCCCAAATACGGGTAATCCAGTCATTTACACAAAAAAAAAATGTTACTTATATCAGGAACTGCAGTTTACACGCGATGAAACAGTAAACTGGTTAAAAACCCGACTATCCGTCAATTTCACTGTTAAATCACTTACTGTGACTGCGGTTGTTAATAGGGTTGCCAGTGTCATTATATTTCGTTACTATACGATTTTTCTTGCCCGTTGTTTTCAGTAAATGTATGGGGAGATAGTGAAATTGTTTATTACCGACTGAAATGATTTTTTATGCTTCATTTGTTTTTATCCCCAGTGATGGCTGTTGGTATTCTGGTCACCCAATCACAGCAGTGACATGAGATTTTAATATAGGTTTTTTTTGTGTTCCTCTGCCTTTTAGAAACCGGGTCCTTAATTACAACAAGCCACATCCATATTTTTTTTAATAAAAATAAAGTACTTCAAACACTTTCCAGCTTGACAATTTAAAACAAAAAAAAGTTTTCGACTGCATAATCAAAATGACAGTTTTTTTCATAAACTCGTAATGTCATTTCTATATGTTGGCAGCCCTGTGTCTTACCAACTGGTCCGTTACCTCCATCTGTTGCGTAATCGTGACACTTTTTTCGCTTCAAATACACACGCAACGATAAAACAAGACAATTGACTAATTTACGTAGTTTTATGAATTAAAATTATTATGTTTTCGTAACTATAGTATAAGGGAAATAAATTACGAAGATTTATGTTAAAAAAGAAAATGATTACTGCACTTAATAGGTACTAACTCAGCTTGTTTAAACTAAGACCCAATTGGGAAAATTGGTCTGTTCAATCATTGTATATAAATTATTTAAAAAAAAATATATTTTCATCGTAATTTCGCAACCAATTTTTTTTTATTTTATATTATTTGCGTAAATATTGCACCTCCCTATGTCTAGGAATCCTCTTATTTTTTTTTATTACTCATCCTTGGGCTCTCGAACCTTTGGAAGGTGTACGAGGGGCCACAGCCAACTCGCAGGGGTTTTAATTATGTTATGGTTAAAAAACAATAACAAAAGTACCAGCACGATGAGATTATATGACTGGAGATTCAAAGACAAAATCCTAAGATTAAAATATAGTAAGTAACAGTTTAAAATGTGAATATTATTCTTTCTTTTTTTTTTCTTTCTTTCTTCCTTTTTAATTAAAGAAATAAATAAATAATAAATTCGATAGCATACTAGGTGAGATTACTACTAGTTTGAACCTCTACATTTATATCTGAAATCTTTTTGGTGTACATAATAAAGCGTACATGTATACTATTCTAATCTGTATTACAATAGTAGTACATCTATGTTTACTTTTAAAAATGTAGTATTATGAAAATATTTCTCTTTGTTCTTAGGAACTCTATGAGCGTCTTTATCAAAGACTAGCTGCGCCCCGCGGTTTCAACTGCATAAGTTTCGTTATATTTGTGTGTAACTAAGCTAATTAAGTAATAATGACTTAATCGCTGTAACGGATTACTTAAAGCAAGTTGACCGTAACTTAGCGTTCAACTTTTACTATCTACTAGAATGTTCGGCAGTAGCGAATGATTTGGTTCAACTCTTCCAATGAAATATTATTTTACCTTTCACAAATTGCAGTAACCGTTTCTAAAAGAAGTCTTTATTTCATTATTTTGTAAAAATATTTTGCACGTCATTTTCATAATCGCTATTTTCCATAAAAAAGGAAAAGATTTTATTCGTGAATTCAAGTAAAATTCGTCATTATCATTCAGTAATTTAAGGTTAATTTCCTTTGTCACTGTTTTTTGTGTGATTATCTTGGTCCTTATTTTTAATAACCCAGTATAAAAACAAAGGCACTGATTCCAACACACCGCCCTTTTTTTGAAATTTCAACATTCACCCTTAACTTTTTTAGAGACACACGTAATTTACGTTCGTCCTTCCAATTTTAGCATTTTATTTTATAAAGCACTGACCTCTTAGCACATCAGCCGGGATCAGTCTCTTGTACGTGGTTGGCCTCTCCTCTTCCTTCTTCTCTTTAGCTGCGAAAGCGAGGGCGAAAACGGCGAACGCGACGAAATACTTCATTTTGAACAACAACACCTTACGAATGCCGACTCGATATAAAAAAAAAATATTTAAAAAAAGAACGAGCTGATTTCGCGCGCTTTTTTGACAGTTACGTGTCAACGCCGCACCAAGACTGAGTCAAAGGTTCGAGTTTCCCGCCTTTTTATGCCAACTGACAGGCGGGGAGTGAGCGGCTAAGATGGCTGGCTGATTTTTTTTTTCTCATACGTCTCAGGGTTGGCTTTTGTTGTGAAATTTTTATTATTTTTTATGATGTTATCAGTATTTTGAGACGGATACCTAGCGCCTTATTGGTGTTGGAAGATATCCTTATTTTTAGTTGGAAGATTTAGATGTTGCAAGCTGCAACGGAATGAGTCATATTTCCATTGCCTTATAGTTTCTTGACATTCTTTTTCCTTATGATTTTAGGCTGTTTGATTGTGAATAATTTTGCATACTGGGGAATATTATGACAACAACGAATTCTCGTAATATTGTGTTCACCTATACTGACCTCAAGTTTAATCATCATGTTTTTTAGAGAATGGTACTTTTTCAAAATATTTCAAACATTAGTTTTATCCAAGTCTCATACTTAGGTCAGAATTCACGTTTGAACACTTTATTTTAAATCATAGTTTAGGTTTTATAACCTGAAGTCGAGTCTCAAAAAATCTGTATTTTTTCAATAGGTAAATAAAAAAAAAATGGTTTTGATTATCGACGACTGAACTTTAAAAAAAAACTAGTTCATTTCCATAGTCTTTGACCACTTTGCTCCATTTATCATCTCTTTGTATATATATGCGCTAGACATAATTCCAATCCAAAAAAGGAATGGTGCTATCGGTCACCTATAGCTCAGTCTCTCTCTTACACTGGAACCCTGATGGCTTTATAACATCATAATATGGCATCTGAAATATTTTTTCCAATTTAAACGTTTCTACAAGACAAGGAATAAAAACACAAAATACCTGGAAATACACCCTCCCACGCAAGTTCTGTTATTAAACTGAATAAACCAGAATACCTATTAGTGTAAACTCAGGTCGACTACTGTAATAAATTCTAATCAGTTATTACATGAGTCATACATTCATACACAATCCCTGTTTGAAAACTAGCCACTTCTAGTCCATACTTCTTGTCTTTCTGTCTGCCTGTCTGTCTGTCTGTATGTCTGTTACCTGCACCCTACTTACGTAACACACTTTTAAACACAATCAGAAAGATTTTAAAGGTATTGCTAATCCATTACTGCATATGTTCGAAAAAAAAATGTTGAACTGTCAAAAACCCATTGCTACTGTTAGTGTGTACGAGCTCATTGTCATGAATCCGTCGACTCGTGATTGCTTCTAAGAATTTCTTAATGGATAAACCCATTAACACAGCCCGACCGGGGGATCGAACCCAAGTACCTACACGCTGTGCAGCCACGCTTGCGACCACTAGACTAACAATGGGCAGGAATCTCTAGTACAGACGCCAGCACATCAAGCTACTACAATCTGTCAAATTTCTTTAATAGATTTTCAACTTTATCGCTAAAGCATAAGGTTGACCTGCTGGCGTCTGTACATTCTCAAAACAAAGCCCAACGGTAGAGTTGCCGACGGGCCAATGAAAGGTCTTGGATTTTATTTTATTCTGGACGCGCTCGTTCCATCTTAGACCTCATCCATCTCTTTCCATGAGGCGTGATCGAGGTCAAGGGCAGGTCCATTCAGCAATAAAAAAAGATTCCTACTTTTCCACACAACTGACCTCGGTCTCGTGGTCGCATAATGGACCATGAGTTCGATTTCCAGGTTGGGCAAAGTGTTATTGGGATTTTTCCTTCAGATCAAAAAATTAAAAAATATTTACTCAAAGTATACTCTTAGTACAGCACAGTAACTATATATGTATGTACATCCTATCCTAATCCATAATATTATAAACGCGAAAGTTTGTATGGATGGATGTTTGTTACTCTTTCACGCCAAAACTACTAAACGGATTTGGATGAAATTTGGCACACGGATAGTTTATAACCAGGATTAACACATAGGATACTTTTTATCCCGATATTCCCACGGGATCGAAACTTATGCGGGTGGAACCGCGGGGCGCAGCTAGTAGTACATACTTATTCATCCTATAATGTTTCCACTGCTGGGACACAGGTCTCCTCACTTGGAGAGGGAGTGGGCCGTAATCCACCACGCGGGCCCAGTGCAGGTTGGTAGATGTTACATGTCTTTGAATTTTTGGTTCTACAAGTAGGATATGCTGGTTTCCTCACAATGTTTTCCTTCACCGTTTTGAGAGCAGTGGTTACGAAATATATTTTTACACAAAGTAAAGAATTTCAAACATATTTTTTAATTAAGTTGATGATTTAAGAATTTTATAATTGTAATAAGTGTGTTGTTGTTGTTTGTTTTTTGTATTGTATTGTATTGTTGTGTTGTTGTTCTAAAACTGATCTAAATAAGTGTAATAATAGTGATATAAATAATTTCAAATGTTTGCAAGCCGATTGGTAAAATGTGGCTGAGCTAAATGTAATCTTAAGACCTACCTATTACCCATATTTGCAAAATAAAATTCTATTCTATTCTATTCTAAAGCGCCCGGGTAGCGGGATTGTCCGAAAGGGTTACCGCTGCCCTGGAACATAAAGGGCTAAGGAAGGAACACGGGTGGGTTTTAGTCAGTAAGAGTCTGACACTCCCTCCTGCTCCACCCAGAGCGGGAGGAGTGATTTGATGATTTCCCATCCTCAAAAAAAAAAAAAAAAAAAAACAAAAAAAAAATAAACGCCTGTCTAGGTTCGAACTTACGACCTGCAACTCTTAAGTTTGCCCGTTTAATGACAGTCGTCACTTAACCTCCATTTTTTAAGTTTAACACAGGACTTAACAAAGCTGGTTAAATCTGCCTACCTCGTAAATAATACAGGCGTGGTCTTTATGTAATGTAAGCAAGCGTGACTTTTTAATATGGCTTCTAAGGCTTCTGCCGACCTTGTTTCGGATTTAGGCTCGGCGCAAACGGGCCACCAACCACAGCCACCGGTGGCTGTCGTGCGCTACCACCACCTTTGTAAGTGTCAGAAGCGAGCGATAGCCACCGGTGTTCAGAAGCCGCCACATTTTATAACCTGCTCTCAGCTGCGCAGTCTTACGATGGACTCCGACGCGGAAAGTTTGCACGCGTTATTGTTAATACGCAGACGACGTAGACAACGCCGTCGCCGCCTATATTGGGTACATCCAATTTTAACGTCTTGTGTGGCCCGCAGCGACCACAAGTGGCGAGTCGCCGACACTGCTGTAGCGAGTGGCCACCACCGGCCACACGTGTGCGGCGAGTTTCAACAAAATGTATGAAAAAGCGCGTAAATTGCTTGTCGCTGGCTACCGGTGGCTGTGGTTGGTGGCCCGTTTGCGCCAAGCCTTAGTCTTAAGACTACATCTATACATAGATATTCTAACACTTTCGCTCGTACATATATTTATGCACAAAACAACTCAAGGACTGCACGCGAAAGGCAGACTACACAAATGGTTTGGAATCAATGACATCTTCACTCTATACTGCTCTATAGTATAACTACATAGTTATGGCCTGCGATTTCGCTCGCATACAAACTTCAAACCCACGTTTGTCCCAATCAGTGAAGGTCGGTAAAGTTTAGACAAATTCTTACAATATTTATACTAATAATAAAGCTGAAGAGTTTGTTTGTTTGAACGCTTTTATCTCTGGAACAACCGGTCGAGTTTGTTTTGCGTTTCATAGCCCAATTCTTGAGGAAGGCTATAGGCTATTTAACACCACGCTAGGACCCTAAGGAGCTAAGCAAAAATAAAAATGGTCAGAAAGAACGCTAAGCCAAAACGAAGTGTTAGCGTGGGCAGGCGATACGATGTTACGAGGTGGGTCGTGGGAACAAGAAATTTCGACGAAGCTAGTAACTAGATGTTTTTTATGCGATTTTGCTCGCATAAGAACTTCAAACCCACATTAACAGTCTGATGGAGTTTAGACAAATTCTTTCTAAGTGCACCTCGATCCTTTTCTAAGGAAAGTTCACTTAACATTTTTTCTTTCTATAGATCTATAAATATATATATTTTTTTTTTTTTGTGGATGTGAAATCATCAAATGACTGGAGCAGGAGGGAGTGTCAGACTCTTACTGACTAAAACCCACCCGTGTTCCTTCCTTAGC
This sequence comes from Apamea anceps, assembly GCA_951799955.1. Lineage (NCBI taxonomy): Eukaryota > Metazoa > Arthropoda > Insecta > Lepidoptera > Noctuidae > Apamea > Apamea anceps. The sequence continues at coordinate 6,053,359 of OX637528.1, forward strand.
CCTTTATGTTCCAGGGCAGCGGTAACCCTTTCGGACAATCCCGCTACACTATAGATCTACATTATATCTACAATATGTAACCGAACTAAACCACATTATGAAAGTAGTTTGTTGAGAATCGTTTATTGAATCGATTTCTGTAATTTTTATAATAGGTATTTTTTTATCCCAAAAATTAATTAATACTACGTAAATTATGTACAGACGCCAGCACATCAAGCTACTACAATCTGTCAAATTCCTTTAATAGATTTTCAACTTTATCGCTAAATCATTAAGGTTCAAGGTTGGGTGGGAAAATTTTACAGTTTCGGGTAGCTTGATCTGCTGGCGTCTGTACAGTCACACTTCCGCTAAACGGTCAAAACAAACCAAAATTGAAGAATTCCCTACTATCCTAGACCCCTATACGTGTGCGACTGTGTGCGTGCATAGATTTGTAAAGTGACCACAATTTTCTCCGACGATCAGTATGACTAATTTAATTTATTCGTGGATCTTTGACAGTCGTTACGGGTAGTCAGAAGCCCGAAAGTCTGACAACCAGTCTTACCAAGGGGTATCGTATTACCCAGTAACTGGGTTGTGGAGGTCAGATAGGCAGTCGCTCCGTGTAAAATACTGGTATTCAGCTGCATCCGGTTAGACTGGAAGCCGACCCCAACGTAGTTGGAAAAAGGCTAGGCAGATGATGATCAGTATGACTAATTTAATAAAAAAAACTAAAATTCAGTGTATGTATTATGATTATGACATAATATTCTAATTAGAGTTTTTGGTGGTGTGTGCATTAATTCCGAAGCATGTTGTTACATACAAACATATTTATAACAAAGGCGTATTTCGTGTCTGTATGTACGACCGACGATCTTCGCGGGGTGGCTGATAGCAGCTGGATAAGAGTTGCCGATAATCGAGCTGAATGGCAAAACAATTGGAGAGACCTATGTCCATCAGTGGACTGCTGTAGGCTGATGATGATGATGTATGAACGCATAATTCTTTTAAACTATCTAATGGTTTTTGATACGGTTGTCACCATTATTTAGTTTGATTCCGGAAGGCTTTTGAATAAAACATTAATATTTGACACTAAGATTTATCGCAAGAATCTCAATATTTTGACTGGTCTTATACAGGGTTATTTTTCAAAGACCAGCCAAATTTAAGGATGTGGTACAGACCATCAAACTGAACAACTTTCCTTTTTTCCATGGGACCAACATCGTAATCGCGAATAAAAATTCAGCCATCCCATACATTTAGGTCGAGAAGGTATTGAAGTTTTCTATGGGACAGTTGATAAAATTTTGATGGTCTGTAGCACATCCTTAAATTTGGCTGGTCTTTGAAAAATAACCCTGTATATATAGAACCCGTGCTATGGTGGTTCACTACTTACTTAATTGTCTCATAAATTCCGCGTCGTAATACCTATATATTTTTTGTAATATTAATTAATCTGCATGCTATTGCAAGAATCAAGTTCTTCTAACTAAACAAACAGCTGGGGGTCTAAAAAGGCCACTTTGACAGAATCATAATAGGATAACAAATTAACAATATGAATCATATTAAAAATCGTAAAATGGTCACAAACTGACTATTAATAATATAATCTGTGTGCAATTCATATCACAATGAAATAACATTTAAACTGTAGAAATAAAAAATAAAAAACCAATTTGATTAATAAAAACTGTTATGAAAAATTTACCGATAAAATTACGGTTTTTATTTTTTTCATGCGGCAATGTTTAGGTACACCAAATATGTTTCTTTTTTTTACGAAAATTAGAGGAATTGCTAATGATCTGCTGGGAATTCTGGAAATGAATAGCTTTTAGATGTATTGCTTAAAGTGGCCTTTTTAGGCCCCCTGTTGGTATGGCGTTTGTTGCGCCACTTCTTCCCAGCTAAGCACTAGGAAGTTATGAAGGTTTTAGGAGAGAGGTTTGAAGGGTTGAAGGTTTAAGGTTGCAAAAACGTGAGCGTAGAAATTTGATTGGAGATAAAAATAGGATATATAATATATATATATATAATATAATCCTTTAGATAGAGACATAACAGCAATCTATTATTTTTAATCAAGATACCTTCATACTTAATTAATATCAAGCTCCTATATAAGGACTACAGCAATGTAGCCTGTAGGTGGAATTTCGAGCAAAATGTTCCTGAAATATTTTGTCTAGACTTCCTTGTAATTAACTACTAAGATATTTTTTAATACCCGCCTATCCACTGTCAAACAATTTTTGCTGGAGTTAAACTCTACATAATAAGTAAACCTCAAAGTGCGCAAATATAACAACCTTATTTGGAGCTACATGTTTGAGCCCTATTACCATCCAACGTGGTAATGCTGCCAGCCTTTTGGGCACTTATCCCATTCACAGTGATGCGGACGAATTTTTTGATGCCCAATGAGCTCCTGCCTTTTTCTATTTTTTTTTTTTTGTATTATATACTTGTATAATATTTGTATGTATATTTTAGTAATGTTAAATACATAATAAATAATATCACGCATGTATGCCCCGAAGGGTTAGGCAGATCAAATCAAATCAAATCAAAAGTCATTTATTCAAATTAGGCTGAGAATCAGCACTTTTGGAACGTCAAAATTACAAAAGACAGCCCCCAAAAACGCCCGCCCTTCACCACTTCCTAGTGCTATCGCTGGAAGAAGTGGCGGAACAAACTCCCCCAGCACAGCTGTCTGTTCAGTTAGAATATAGTTGCATGATACTAGGAACCTATGTTCAGTAATTAACATTACAAGAAACTTAAATTATTTGCCATATATGTCAGCTAGCCGCGCCAATATACCAATAAATATAATAAAAACTATACGTACTCAAGCTAAAAAATAATTAAGTAATTAAAATTAAAATAAAAACTTACTACCTAAATAAAAGCCTCCAGGCATAAAGGGCGTGACAGCTTACATATTTATGCATTGCTGGGTTCGTCATATAGCTGTCTCTTGCAGTCACAGATGATTAACTAGGACCATCGAAGTAAAATAAATAAATGAGTTAATACTAATAACAGTAACCTTTCCGTAAGCTAATTCTATCCGTCTGTCAAGACCCTTTTCTTAGGAACGCGTGGAGTTATCAAGTTGGAATTAATATCAAATAGTCAAGGCTACAATCCCTTGAAACAGTGGAAAAAATTAAAACGCAATCAAAAGATACGGGCGCTTATGTTCCGTTTAGGCTGCATATTTTGACACTCGCAATGGAATCAAAACCTATACATAGAGGCTATAGAGAACTTTCCGTTGACCTAGAATCATGAAATTTGGCAAGAAGCGATATAATGTAGCACAAATAAATTAAAAAATCCGTAAACCGTAAATTTGTAGTTACATACCTACCTTCAAATTTGTACGGAACCCCTGGTGCGCAAGTCCGACTCGCTCTTGACCGGTTTTTTTTCTTATGGGCTCAATATAGTTTGATCCCAGTAGATGACCACGTTGATTGTGACATCGGTGGCGTTCTCTAGGTTATCCGAAGTGCAGGTGAACGATCGCTTAGGACATTCCAGCAAGTGTGGCATAATCTGTCTGATGTAAGTCCCATTATCTTATGTAACAATGGACGAGCCTATTGTCATTATCCGGCACAGATCCTGATGACGGATAGCGTTTTGCAATGAGGAATGTCTTAGCAGCAGATTAATAAGATTTTGTCCGACCCGGGAATCTATCCAGCACTCTGATTGCGTGACACATTTTCAATTCACAATCTGAATGATTTTGAAGTACGAGTATATTGCTAATCCATGACATAAATAGCGCAAAGAATGTTGTTGAACTGTCAAAATGAAAGCCTGTGCCACTATAGTATATATACATATATATAGTATATACGTATAGTGTATTACGCAGTTACCCGCGGTTTACCATTTAAATTCAAATTCAAAATATTCATTACCATTATACAGGGTTGTTTGTAAAACACCAGCAACCTCTTAAGAGGTCATTGTACTCATCATTATGAACAACTTTTACTATGGGACCAAAACGGAAATCGCAAAAAAAAAACAGCTGTTCCCTACATTTATGTTCGCATAGCTCGTCAAATGTAGGGAGCAGCTGATTTTTTTTTCGCGATTTCAGTTTTGGTCTTATAGTAAAAGTTGTTCATAATAATGAGTACAATGACCTCTTAAGAGGTGGTTGGTGTTTTACAAATAACCCTGTATAATCTTGATATCTATACTAAAGAGAAAAAGCTAAAGAGTTTGTTTGTTTGTTTGAACGCGCTAAACTCTGGAACTACCAGTCGGATTAAAAATTTTTTTTTTGCATTTGATAGCTCAATTCTTGTGGAAGGCGATAGGCTATTTATCATCACACCACGACTGTTATTAGCCAAGCAAAAAGAAGAATTGTAAGAAAGAACGGTAAGCGAAAACTAAGTAAGAGCGCGGGCAGGCGATGCGCGACAGAGTTGGTCGGAGGAGCAAGAATTTTCACTACTACTAGTTAAATTATAAAACTCAGGTACCTAATTATAAAATATACTCGGGGAACTTTTGGAGGTCGACACACGCATAATAAGATACCGGGTGGCAAAGATACGACGCGCAACTTTTTTTTTTAACACGCTCAGCGCCAAACCCCATATGCCAATACCACTACACCAGGGAAATTCCCTAGGCCAGGGCAACATTTTTTGTGTACAAAATGTATGGAAAGTGTGCGCGTTAGCGATACACGGCGCTTAGACTGGAATGGTGCTTGTGTATCAAAAAGGATACACAAGTGTTTAGACAGTGTGTATCGCAAAAGATACACATGGCACTGAGCGTGTTAATAACCGATGAAATCTATCGTGAGGGTGTTTAGAATAATGTGTATGCCCCGAGGTACATAAATAGCGCAAAGAATGTTGTTGAACTGTGAAAATTAAAGCCATTGCTACTGTTAGTGTATTACGCAACTACCCCGCAGACCCTGATGACGGCTGCTACTATGAAATTCCTGATGGCAAAACCCTAATAACATTTTGTCCAACCCGGGAATCGACTCTGGAGGCCTACTCTTTAAGTCAATCAACGAAGATACGGGCTTGTCCGAAAATACATCGATACTTTGGAATGAACCCTACTCCCGATTAATTAACTTGTTCGGACAGGCAATAACACATCGGTAGTAAGGACAACTGTCAAATTTTGTTGTCATTCATTCTTAGTTCGGGCCCCGAACTAATCTTATCTCCGTAGGTGATACGGAGTAGGAATTCTCCATTACTTGCTACTGTCTAATCTACAGATTTCGTGCGTTTTTTATTTTATTTCTGTAATTACGTTTGTACAAACACTTACATGTCAATCATATTTTTTAGAACTAGATAAGATCGGTATTTCCTATCTGACTACTCTGAGAAGAAATGCCGAAACAAACTCAGAAGTCACAGTCTCTTTTAAAGTCCAGATATAATCTTGGTCAGATCATGTGAAAACCATGTAGATTGGTGTTTGAAATGGTCTTTTGAGGAAAGAACCACACAAATTGAGTGGACCTGTCCAGTCAGTGCACGAATTTGTCCGTAATCAAGCAGCTCTACTCAAAACTTAAGGAGCTCAACGATTCAACGAACAACTACTTATTATTGTTGCTTATCGACTATCAACAGTCTCCCAGATGAGTTCATTCATGCTGCTATCATATTTTTTATCGTAAAACGCTTGTTTATTTTTCTTTCAATAAGAATTTCTCTGGATGACAGGCCGCGTGACCGTATCCCCTTTATTGTATTGTCTCTGGCGAAGAATACGTCATTCAGTGGGAGTCGTTATATACCAGAGTTATATACTGAAGGTCCCTTTAAGCGTGTTTTGTTTATTGGTAAATACAGTACGCAATTGATAAGAAGGTACAAGGAACTTAGAACAAGAATAAGAAATTTTATTTGCTCTAACATGTAAGTACGTATAAATACAGAATTAAAATAATACATGCATGCAAGATCTTAAAATAAGAGAGTGGCTCACGACATGTCTGCCATTTCTCATGGCGGAAAAAAAGGACAGAAGATAAATATTAGTTTAGTCCTGTCAAATTAAGACACTCCATAGACAAGTTCAGACGTGATTAAAAAATTGGCTACTAAAAATAGCCAATTTTACGTCCTACGTCAGGCGCTGACTAATAGGACTAAACTAATATTTATCTTGTCCTTTTCTTAATTAAATAGAAAGAAAAAGATGCACTGAACTTAAATTTAGTTTAGTTTGTGAACAAGGGAATCGGCGCCATTAACGCAATGACTGTTGTAGAACTGTCAAAATTAAAGCCATTCCTACTGTTAGTGTGTTATGCAATTACACTGATGGGGTTCGATTCGAGCCCGGAGTGGCTGAATCGTGCCCGGAGTGACTGAATCGTGCCCGGAGTGGCCGAATCGTGCCCGGAGTGGCTGAATCGTGCCCGGAGTGGCTCAATCGTGCCCGGAGTGGCTGAATAATAACGCGCTTGTGGTCCGGACAGACGCGCCTTTATCCTCTCACATGAAATTAGATCAGTCTTAGAATGCATAGTGATCTAATAATATACACGTATTTAACCTTGGGGACTTGATCTAGACATCTAGAGTAATCTAGACCAATTCACCTACGCTTATTACTGAGAATCGTGTCTTTGTTTTGTTTCTTATATAATTGATATGTACTTTATTTATTTACTTTGACCTTTGAGTTGTTGATAGCTAAATATCTGGCGTGGGCTGGTCGATACTTGCTGAACGTCATTTGTTTTTGTGATGGTTTGGCAATTCTGCTGATGCAGATAAAACATATTGATGATCTTGAGATATGTGTATTTTGTGCTTTAATTTTAATTTTGTGTGTTTGACTTGGCTATCGCATTAGGCCAAAGGCAAATGGCTTAAAAAATCTATATATATTAATAATATCATTTAAATATTAATTATTAATAATATCTCATTATCATCATCATCACCCACACCTCCACTTCCCCCAAAGCAGAGCATAGGCCTCTCTTTTCCTGTGCCAATCCCCACGCTCCTGTGCCAGCCTCATCCAGGTTTTCCCGTGATGGCATCAACGTCACCGGCCCATCTTGCCGCCGCACGACCGACATCACGACTTCCAGTTCTTGGAAGCCACTCTGTCACAGTCTTACTCCTGAATTTATATATAAGTATGTGAGAACTATGTCAAAAAAAGACGTACACGTTAAAAGCGTCCAGAGTACAGCAAATAGTAACAGAACAAAGAATGAATGTATGAATGAATGAATTGCACCGATCCCAGCGTGGTTTGACCAGACTCGATTAATCGAATGAACCCCAAGATTCGTACTAGCTCCTGTAGCCTCATGTTCATGGTGCTACAGCGACCATTGCATATCAAGAAGTAGACCGGGGGGCGCGGTTTTTGTAAGGAAGACGTGCCCGTAGGAAGGGGTAGGATTTAAGAGCCTACCGGATATGCATCCTAGAGTAAGCCTTGGATTAGTGGAGAGATGGGTGATATTTGTCTATGGATGGGCATCTTTTAAAGACTACGCGGCCAGGTGCTTCAGTTCGAGCTTAACCCGTGAATCTTTTGGCGAGGTTCCACTGCTTTCTCAGTTCTTTTGTATGTCCTTGCTCTGCTGTGTTATGTTGTGTTAGATGTTTCTGGTTTCGATGTCGTCGTCGGAGTTCTCGCTACTATCAGTTTCCGGTTTTTTGTATATTTCACTAGCAGCAATCTTAATCTTGTTTTTGTCTTCAGCCGTATCCATCCAGAAATCGACTCCCTTGTCGAAGTACTTCATGTCCTGTTTTAGGTTGTCGTTCCACGTGTAGATAGGTCGACCGACCTTCTTGAGTTTGGCCTTGTACTCCATTGCTGCATGCAGCAGATGTGGTACGCGGCGCCTGTAAACATGTGCGAGGTAGCACATCCTGTGGTTCTTGATGCGCTTGGTTACTGTTTTTCCGTCTAAGATTTCATGCATTTTCTTTTGTCTCGGTTAGCTTTAGTAAGTGCCGATACTTTCAAACCATGTATCATGCACGGAACGATCACCATTCGATACATAAGTCTGGCTAATTTCCAGTCCATATTTGCGTGTTTTATGAATGGTAGTAACGTTTTGGCGTTTTTTAATAGTGCATTTTCTACTTAATATAGATGTTATAAGTGTACCTAAGTATTTAATCTCGTCACATGTCGGTAACCTTATTCCATTAAGGGTCACGTAGGTCGCTTTCTGTGTAGCTATGGGGTCCCTAATTAGTATTTTTGTTTTTGTTTCGTTTACTTGGAGGCCTACACTACCTAGAAGAGGTTTTATATGGTATAGGATACCTTCTAGCCCCTCTAGGTCACCTGTAATGAAGATAAGGTCGTCCGCAAATGATAGTACCAGGGGGAGTGAGATTTCACGATCCTGGTCGAGTTTTATTAATTGGGTTTCCTCCTCGAGGGTTCTAAGGACTTCGTCGATGACCAGTGTAAACAGGCGAGGGGACAGAGGGCAACCTTGTTTTACCCCCTTTCCTTTAATAATCCCACTGCTTTGCTGGCCACACCATTTGATGCATGTTCGTTCATTCAAGCATACCTTGATTATCCTATCAGTTAGCGTTTTGTTGGTACGTTGAAGTAGGATATCTCTTAGTGCATTGAGGTCTACGTTGTCAAAGGCCTTTTCTATGTCGAGGGCGAGTACATAAATTCTTTTACCTGCACGCCATTCCTCGTCTAAGACCCTTTTGAGTGTAAAGATGTGGTCGTCTGTAGATCTATTGTTTAAAAAGGCCGCTTCACCCGCATAAGTTTTGATTCATGGAAATATCGGGACAAAAAGTATCCTATGTGTTAATCCGGGTTATAAACCATTTGTGTTCCAAATTTCATCCAAATCCATTCAGTAGTTTTTGCGTGAAAGAGTAACAAACATCCATCCATCTATCCATACAAACTTTCACGTTTATAATATTATTAGTTGCGCCCCGCGGTTTCACCCGCATAAGTTTCGATCCAGTGGGAATATCGGGCTAAAAATTATCCTATATGTTAATCCTGATTATAAACCATCTGTGTTCCAAATTTCATCCAAATCTGTTCAGTAGTTTTTGCGTGAAAGAGTAACAAACATCCACCCATCCATCCATCCATCCATACAAACTTTCACGTTTATAATATTACGAGTATAGTAGGATTCCTCACACAATCCATATTAAGATTAAAATCAAATCGGAAACTTCTGGAAGTTATGAACTTATGATTCTGTTCAATGTGTGCCGCAATCATTTTGATTATCCGGACTTGTAAGGAGTCTGTGTTACCTGGTTCCTCATATATATACGTGAGGTACGCACTCGACATACTTGACTGATATAATTATTTGCTACTCGCCTCTGTGAATCCAACGCTAGGTCGCGTTAACCACTTCATCGTTTGTTTGAGACATACAGCAATGAGTTTAATTCAATCGACATGCTTTTTCTTACTAAAGGATTAGCAAAGTATTATAAAAAAACGTTATTTTGAATAATGTACGCACACAAATTTGCTTTATCTTTTTTTTTTTTCTTTAGAAAAATCCAGATATGAGTTCTAAGATAATGTCGGTTGTATAAGTTTTGTATCTGTGTTACAATGTGTCTAGTTTTTAAATACTTTAAATTTTAATCTGTGGAGAACGCAGTGGTTAGCATAATAATAATTGTTCTAAAATGTAATATTTAAAATATTATTACTATTTATTAAATACTGTTTGCTTTTCCTTAAATAAATAAATAAGAAAGATTTTATATGCATGTAATGTGTCTTTATGTCGTAAATTAGACTGTTAAAAGCAAGTCATAGCAAAAAATATGTTGCCTTTCTAGATTCTGGTCGCAATTATCGGCGTCTGAGCCATTATTGATGACACGGTGAAAGTTCACTACAGTTCTAAAAAAGTGATCGTCTTGCAATGTCTTCAATAACTAACTACATAGGTAGCTTAGCTGACGTTACTTAAGCCACATGCGATTTCTGGCGTGTGGAGTATCAACTTAGATAAGCATCTGCCTAGCCTTTTTCCAACTATCAACTATCAACATAGTTGGGAAAAGGCTAGGCAGATGCTTATCTGTCCGGTTAGACTGCAAGCCAACCGGATGCAGCTGAATAACAGTATTTTACATGGAGCGACTGCCTATCGGACATCCACAACCCAGTTACTGGGTAATACGATAACCACCCCTTGGTAAGACTGGTTGTCAGACTTTCGGGCTTCAGACTACCCGTAACGACTGTCAAAGATCCACGTCTGACAGTCGGGACCAACGGCTTAACGTGCTTTCCGAGGCACGGAGGGGTCTCGGTATGTATAGATGGTCACCTACCCACGGACCAACCGCGGCAAGCGTAGCTTAACCTGATCGATCGAGTTCTGATGGCACATTATGAAATAGATTTAAAAAACAGGTACTCCTAAGGGATTACTTGATTATTTTTTATGATAAGTCAAAGGTAGAAGAGTCCTGGACATTTAACTATCTTTCAGATTAAAAATCAAATTCAAATTAAGTCTAAAATAATAATACATATGTACATGTGAAAAAAAAAACAAGTAAAAGAATCATAGGGCATCAAAAAATTCGTCCGCATCGCTGTCAACAGGAACAATGCCCAAAAGGCTGGCAGCATTGCCACGTTGTATGGTGATGCTAATTCTTTGGCCAAGAAACAGGCCAGCCCTCTGGTCACGTGAAGAGTCGACTAACCGCTTGGCGATATCTCGAAAAACCAAGTGGGCACTCGGACCCCATGGCCCAAGTGTTTCAACCCCAAACGGCTCGAAAATATAACTCCCAATCAGGCTGGAATATTTTCGCCGTTTGAGGTTTTCTTTTTGTTTTTTTTTTTTATTCAAATTTGTAGCAACGAATTGTTTCGTTGTCGTTGTTTTGTAGTGTGCATCGATATCTAAACAGGATCAAATAAAAAAATCATTAATTTGATGTCTTTTGGGGTCATCGACCTTAGATAGGTCACTTGAATATCAGTATAAAAAACCGATTTTATGCGATCTTTTTGTTTTTATTTCACTTATCACGTCTGCAGAATTTCGCTAGCTAATTCAATGTGACCTTCAATATCAAGTTTCTTTGTCAATTTAATTACTGGCAAACTATGAATGTAACAACATAGATACCAGAGATACCTGTTTGTCGCCGAGATGAGACTGAGACTAGATTTTTAACGTTTTAAATTACGAGAATTGGCCTTCTGTTTCTTCCGGGTCTACAACTGTACATTACTTAAGTTACTTTCAATTTCAAACCACATGGAACTTGCAACTTTCCGTAACCCGTAAACCAAGTAAGGCGTGAAAATATACAATTAATTATAATGTTGTAACTTCATGGTGTTATGTTCGAAATCTAATGATAATTAGCGAGTAGCGAGCAACCCATACAGCAGAACAACAATCATAGGGTTACCATGAAAATATCTTACTATCTTTTATTAACTATACTACTACTATATTACTATATCAGAAACATACACCCATACACATACATACATATCCCTATTGATTTCTTATATAAGAAATCACGAAAGTCGATACAACAACTATACTCTGTCCTTAAGGTTAACCGTTTTTTGACAGCTGTCTTAGAACCTACAGTCACCAAAGGAGATAAGTAACCAGAGTCGTCGAATATAGTTGAAGTTTACTAAGAAACCGATGGAGGTTTTCTAATGACATTTAATTTGATAAATGAACTGTTTTTTTATTCTATTAATTAAATTAAATTGTATTCGAAAATATCCATCGGTTTCTTACAAAACTTCATCTATATCCGACGACCCTGGTTACTTATCTCCTTTGGTGACCGTACATATTCCAGATTACGTAAAAGTTAACTTTAATATGCGTAATAAAAATAAATATATGTACATTTATAAACTGCCTCATATTATTTATGACTTCTTACAGATATTATACTTGTAATACCGTACGTGTATCAATCAATGTATTGTGTGTTGCTGCAATCACTAGTTCCGGGTATGAATAGTTTTTCTTTCTTCCTAAAATTCACATTTTCAATTTGGATGTTAGTATTTATTTGCAGTTTCAAAACAATCCTATGCATTAGTATTAATTTAATTTATTGTCGTATTGTTGTCTCCACATTGTATATTATGCCCATGTTTTTTTGCTGCCTTGTATTATTTTCTTTTAAGCACCCCCCATGTGTTTACACCCTAATCTTTTGTGTTGTGTTAAACCGGTTTTGCATACAACAACAATTCTTTCTTTAATTTAGTATAGTGTTTTGTATCCTTACTTGAGGAGGTCGTGAGTAAGTTATAATAGTCGCATGGGTCAATCGATCAGGTTAAGTTTCCTTGCCGCGGTTGGTCCGTAGATGGGTGACCATCTTTACGTACCAAGACCCCTCCGCCTCGGAAAGCACGTTAAGCCGTTGGTCCCGGCTGTCATTCGTGGATCTTTGACAGTCGTTACGGGTCGTCAGAAACCTAAAAGTCTGACAACCAGTCTTACCAAGGGATATCGTATTACCCAGTAACAGGATTATGGCGGTCAGATAGGCAGTCGCTCCATGTAAATTACTGGTATTCAGCTGCATCCGGTGACGCCAACGTAGGTGGGAAAGCTAGGCAGATGATGTTCTATATCATTAATATTGTTGAACGTTCTACGTTTTTTTTTTAATCCCATTCATTGTCTTTAAAATCTTAGTCAACACAACGGTTATAAAGGTTATAATGTCTATGATCGCTAAACTATGTTAAGTTATAATTAAGTAATAATGAAGTTATGTTTCTATGTTAATAATTTAACAATCATCTCAATTAAAAGTCCTGTGGACAATGTAAAGCCGGTGATTTAGTTCCGAATCTCAAACTAGATGGCGCTTTAGATTTACGTCACGATTCTGAGTCGCGGTGTCAAGATTCTCCGCCGTTGAACGACCCTCGCGCGGTTTTGTAGCAAAATCATACTTACCTGGCATAGGGGATACCGTGATCAAGAAGGCGGTTCCCCCAGGGCGAGGCCTTCCCATTGCACTGCGGTTGGGTTGACTCCTGCGATTATCCCTAATGCGGATAACTCGGATGCGTTATTTTTGATAGTGGGGACTGCGTACGCGCCGTCCCTTCAGAATTCCTTGATATCAATAGCTGCTTAATTGGAGCCCCTTTCATGGTCTCTCCAATACTCGGTCTCTATAATTGTGTAATATATGCATTTTTAGTCTAAAGCTTGAAATATCTTACTTGTTTCCCTCCGAATCAAAATGTCCCAAAAGGAAATGGTCCTGTTAACAAATGCTGAGCAATGGCCGTTTTGGGTGGATGCGAAGCATGTTTTCCCCCAACTTATTATTTTTTGTGTTTGTGTTCTTTTTATGCGTCATGTTTACCGCAAATAAACGTATTTTCTTTTTGAAGTGCAAACTTCTTTAGCGGCGTTGTGCACTTTTGTTGTGATGGGTAAAAAATGTTAAACTCGTGTCAGGACACGTGACCTGATCGAAAATTCGTAACATGGAGGCCATGGAGGGAGAGTAGACCGCATTCCAAAATATCAAAAATGCACAACGTTAATATTCAAGTTTCCACTTCTGCCGGCACTCCCGGAGTGCAACCCGTTGATTTTTTTTTTCTGCTCCTCCTAACAAAACTACACTATCAAAATTTGCTATTAGTAAATTGTCCAAAAAACAAAAAAACCGAAATAATACAGTCATACCACACATAAACATCTATGAGATGTTTTAGGGCCGGCGCCCACTGGCGGCACGGCACGGCAAGGGATTTTTATGCGACGAATTGAAATATAACTTAAATGTATGACAATAAAATTGAAATTTCAATGATGATGCCAAAGGACGTCGCGGCATGCCTAAGGATACAGAGGCATCATTGCTGCCGATGAAATTTCAATTTTATTGTCATACTATTAAGTTATATTTTCTATTAGTCGCATAAAAATTGCTTGCCGTGCCATGCCGCTAGTGGGCGTCGGCCCTTAAAGGGATACTTTTATGTAACATCAGCTCCAGACGGTAAACATTAAATTGTCCCACTCTAGGTCAGAGGCCTCCCTGTTCATATATAGTTGATAAATAGAAAAAAGAAAGACAGTCTCACTTACAACCCACCTTACTGGGTAAAATTTTTACCTGGCATAAGCCATTCTTACCTTGCCATTACAAGAGAAGATGACTTAATTTTTTTCTTTCTTTTTTTTTACTTTTAGATTTTTTTTTCTCTGTTCTGTTAGTTTTGTCATGGTCGTGCAGTTTGAGTAATTTATGTGGCCTACCCAAATGTCCTGTCTTTGGTATTGTTCGTTGAATCGTTGAGCTCCTTAAGTTTTGAGTTGAATCGATCTACATGGTCTTCACATGATCTGACCAAGAATATGTCTGGACTTTAAAAAAAACTGTGACCTCTGGATTTGTTTCGGCCTTTCTTCTCAGAGTAGTCAGATAGGAAACCTTTAAACAAAACATCTAATTTTTAAAATATGATTGACGTGTCAAATCTACTTACAAAAAAAAAAAAAATGTTTATTTCATCAACTTATACGTTTTACATAATATGTGTGTGGAAGCACCTTTTAAGCAACGATATGCTTGTGTTAGGTGGTTCCGCTCTTCCAGTTTGCAATAACTAAGTATAAATAAAATCATCACTAGTTTATGATAAAACAAAATATAACACAAATATCTATGCTAAAACCATTCACCTGGCTACCCTACAACATAAACATTGTAAACCATTGTTTTCATAGTCAGAACAAGTTATTTAGTAACATCATTTAACTGGGGCATATATACGTCACCATTTAGCTTCAGTTTCTTAATACAGTAAGAAGGTTTTTTCCACATTAATTAGCTTTTATCCTTCACTTTTAAGTGTGAGTCTTATGGGTCATTTTTGAGCAGCGCGGCAGCGTGAGAATTACTATCATTTCAGCATTATTTAATTCATTAGATCATTTCAGGGTAAAATTAACAAAATATTCGTGATAAGTAAGATGTCTTTATAAATATCTTAGATATGTTTTTAAGTACAGAGTTAACACTGTATGAATGAAATGGCGGATGAAGGGGCTTCTGGCTAAGTTATAACAGCCGCACGGGTCAATCCTTGCCGCGGTTGGTCCATGGATGGCTGACTCCTCCGTGCCTCCGGGCTATCATTCGTGGATCTTTGACAGTCGTTACGGGTAGTCAGAAGCTCGAAAGTCTGAAAACCAGTCTTACCAAGGGGTCTCGTATTTATTACCCAGTACCCAGTACGGTTTTAGTAACTGGGTTGTGGAGGTCAGATAGGCAGTCGCTCCTTGTAAAAGCTGATATTCAGCTGCATCCGGTTAGACTGGAAGTCAAGCCCATCATAGTTGGAATATGGCTAGGCAGATAATAATTTTTTTTTTTTTTTATTCTTTAATTTTTTTACGTTTTATTCTATACAGTGAAGAGATTCTTTTTATTTTGCTACAATAGGTATTCTAACTATCCATGTATGATTAGATACACATAGTATGCCACATATTGCCGTTACCATCACCGTTATAATGATTACAGGAAATGATGTCACAAATTGCGTATGTATTCCGAAATAATAATATACTTACCTATACGCATACGCACAGACATGTATGTATATGACGATTTTGAAATCGACATCGGCTATACTGTGATCATTTATCGTATTACATGCCGTGGCCGTTGGTAAAGAGTGTAGAGGGCCTCTGCCCTAATGCCATTGCCATTAATGCTTTTTTTTTTTAAAGCCAAGTCTGTTATGGTATTCCCGTAAGCATCGGAAAAAAACTTCTATACAAAATTTCATCCCCTGCATGGTAACAACAGCATTCTAATAATGATCGCTGCCAGAGCGGACTGTCCCTTCCAGGGACGCTGGACGCTGTAATAATTTTATTTGTATACCTGATATTTGCGCGCCCCGCCTGGCAGAATGTGATGAGACCATTTATTAATTTAAGACCATGTAATGTACCATATTCGGACAAATAAATGAATTTAAATTTGAATTCAAAATACTTACTAAAAAAATAATGGACCTAGTCTGAAAAAAAATTTTGTTTAATTAATAATTTCTTTACTGAATTTCCAAAAAGGCGTGATGTGTGTGTGTGATAATTATTGGCATCAATTTCGTACCCAGAGTCGCATAGGCGAACTGGGTACGAAATCGATGCAGTGGACGTTTTTCGTCTAAAATGATGAAAGCTGCTTGCTGATGGATTCCGTGCTTTGCGTGTGCACTATAATATCTCCTGCGTACCTGGCTAATCATCCGTTGAGATTGGCCACCGTGACCGAAATCGGTCGGGTAGTATTATGTATGTTATGTAAGGGCAGAAGGACCTTGTAAATATGTTATGTAAGGGCAGAAGGACCTTGTAGGTAAATATGTTATGTAAGGGCAGAAGGACCTTGTAAAGACCGCAGGAAATCGCTGGATGCGGAAAGTACAGAATCGGTTGACATAGCGGTGCTTCGGGGATGCCTGTGTCCAATAGGGGACGAAAGTGATAATACACTGCCGAGCAATAAAAAAGTTCCACTCACAAAATGCCGACAAACACCTTAATATCTCCTAAGACATATAATTTAAAATTTGAACACAATATTTACGTTTTTAGTTGGTAATATTCTGATGCGCTGTTAAATGTAAGTACTTCAATATTGCAGACGGCGGCGTCATAAAGCTAGCCTTTCCCGTTTAGGAGTAATTTGGTGCTATGTCACTGGAACTTTTTCATTGCTCGCGAGTGTATTTCTCGCCCAAAAACAAAGCATACCTCTACAGGGTCAAATTAAAATAACTAGCGAAACTCCGCAGACGGGTTGTGTATTGACATATAACACGATAAAATAAATATAAAACGAAAATCTAACAACCAGTCTTACCAAGGGGTATCGTATTACCCAGTAACTGGGTTGTGGAGATCAGATAGGCAGTCGCTCCATGTAAAATACTGGTACTCAGCTGCATCATCATTTCCAACATAGTTGGGAAAAGGCTAGGCAGATGATGACACTAACAGCGGTCGATGACCCCATAAAAATATCATAAAATTAATTTCTTTTTTGTTTTATCATGTTTATTTACCCATCAGGTCTGCAGTTTCGCTAGCTAATTTAATATGACCCTGTATTTGCTAATTAGCCAACAACTCGCCGATTTGAACTATAAGAACAATAGAAAAATGAAAAAAAAACTTACACCAACAAACGTTTGTTTGAAATTTTCCCAAACAGGTCAATGAATGACAATGAATGACGGCATGAAGCAATCAATTGAACGAATGAATGAACATGTCATGGTACGGTTGACATACAGGTCAGGTTTTTATGATTACGACTTCTTTTGTTTTAGGTGTTGAGCAGAATTTGGTGTGCAGAAAAAGAGTCTTGACAGACAGACAGACAGATGGACAACGAAGTGATCTTATAAGGGTTCCGTTTTTCCTTTTGAGGTACGGAACCCTAAAAACGAGGAGACATGGCCGAAAACTCTGCTTACACCGTTGCAATGTTTTGTTTATATCGTATCGTAAGATGTCTCAAGTAAACAAGATCATGTATAAAAGATTTCGACCAAGTAGGTCACAAGCGCAAGTCTGTAGCTCATTTTCATACGCAGAACGCATAAAGTTAAGAAATCTCCAAACGGGTTACCGATCGGATGGGTGACAAGAATGATTTGTAATTGATACTTACATATTTGATTGGTTGTAAGGACTTTGACTTGTTTATTTATTTATTTATTGATGATCGTGTTCGTTGGATGCGAGAAGCACAGAACCGGTCGAAGTGGAGTTGCTTGGGTGAGGCCTATGTCCAGCAGTGGACATCTTTCGGCTGAAATGATGATGATGAGGATTGTGAAAGGTCATTCGGTTAATCTGGCTCGGTTGCTGAGCAATTGGCTTTTGAGCCACGGGTTGCGGGTTCTATTTTCATTTAAAACAAAGATTTGTTTCAGAATCAAAAGTCATTTATTCATATGTACTAGGCTGAGAATCTGCACTTTTTAACCGACTTAAAAAAAGGAGGAGGTTCTCAATTCGGTTGTATTTTTTTTTTATTTGTTACCTCAGAACTCCGTTATGTACAGACGCCAGCACATCAAGCTACTACAATCTGTCAAATTTCTTTAATAGATTTTCAACTTCATCGCTAAAGCATTAAGGTTCAAGGTTGATTGGGAATATTTTACAGTTTCGGGTAGCTTGACCTGCTGGCGTCTGTACAAGCCGATTTACAAAATTCTTTTTTTTATAGATAAGGTATACTGAGGGGTCCATATAAATTTTGTTAACTTTGCTTGGGTAGTCTTTGAATTAGCTTCAATAACGCGATTTTTTTTCCATTACGCTTATATTGATGATGTTTTAATTATCCCGTCACTCATATAATATATACATAGCAAGTAGTGTTATACTACTTTGTGTGGGGTAGGTACAAAAAAAAGGAAGGAAGTCGGTGTCAAAAACCGAAAATGCGGAACCAACCACACCGAACTCCGATTTTTTTTTGGAATTCGGTTTTTTTTTTTTTTTGTAAAAATGTTTTTTTTTGAACGTGAAATGACATAATACTGTCCCCTAAAACGTCCGCCCTTCACCACTTCCTAGTGCATTAACTGGGATGAAGAAGTGGCGCAACAAACTCCCCAGCCTGTTTGACTAGAGAGGCTCGTGCGTGGCTAACCTTGGCAGACGGACAACGAAGTGATCTTATAAGGGTTCCGTTTTTTTTTCTTTTGAGCTACGGAACCCTAAAAATGTTCTCGCTGCATGGTAACCGATTCAAGCTAGACTAGAGATTTGAGTATGGTTTCGTTTTCTGTAGTTTCTTTTCTAAGTTTGTCTGCCTTTCTTTTCTTTCTTTCATAATAACTCTTGCATCGGAGGCTAAAGCCACATTTTGCCTCGATAAGCTACGAGTTTTTTAATAAGTAAGCAATTTTATTGAGAAAGTATTATCTGGTTTCTAAGTTAACAGCAAGAGGGACGGAATCGAACATTTCCGGAAAAAAACTGTTTTTGTAGATGGCACATCCCAAAAACTTTATCATCAAATCCAATCAATTTCTGACCCCTTAAACACAGCATCTCAACCCACCTTCCAATACTTAACCAGTCGCAATACTGTTACTCATTGGTGACACATATTCCTACCGACGACGGTAACGCCCAAACAAGCCCAACTGGTTTACTGACGTAACGTGGAAACTTACTGAGTGCTCAGGACCTGCAGACGGTAGTACGGGTTAGGTACCAATAGTAGTTGATAAGTGGTTACTAGGTAATACGGATGTTGGATATATGGGACATGTGATTATGAGTAGAACAAATGTATGTCACGTGGTGGGACGTCATTACGTCATTCGAGAGGTAGTTGCTGGAATCAGCGCTGTTGACGATAGGTTCGTCCGAAGTCACAAGTCATTTTTACTGAGCAACGACCTGTTCTTGCACAGATGCGACCCACGGCTTAATTGTTGTTTTTTTTTTTTTTTTGTTACAAAAGTAGTTATACTAGTTATTTCGCCACTCTGCAATTGTTTTTGTTATGATTGTTATTGTTTTGTGGTTATCTGCCAATTATCTGTATTGTCAATTAATGTGAGTTCTCATTGGTCCCTGGCCCTGAAATCAAGCAATAGACAAAAACATTTTTATGCTTAAGCACGAGTCTTTTGACTATGTGTCTGCGTGTGTGTGTTTTTTTTTTTTATTTTTTTTATTTGTAATTGTGCGTTTTGTTTGTGCAGATGCACCTTGTAGGTCGCATCTTAAAAACCTTCTTAAGTCCCCTCCCCATTCCACCGACTTCTACTCCTACTCCTTCACAGTGCACGCGGTGCGATTGTGGAATTCACTACCGCCTGACATTAGGGACTGCCAAACTATTGCAGTTTTCAAAAGAAGAGTGAAAGAACACTATCTGTCCACTTCATCATAGTTGTGTATGTATTTATTTTATTTTAGAAGTATTTATGTATGTTTATTTGTATGTATATATTCTCGTAATATTTGTTTAGTTTTTAAGTGAATTGTTTGTTTTTGATTCTATGTATTATTGTTTGTCTCCTTTGCTCTATCACACGCTGTCTACATCTCTGTATTTATTGTCCTATCTCAGGTATGCTGGAAGAGATTTCTTATGAAATAAGCATCACCTCTGTACCTATTTTTTCTGTTCTGTCTTTCAATGTCTGTTTATATATGTGTGTACATAAATGGTTAAATAAATAAATAAATAAATAAATAAAATGTTTTTATTTCCTCTTTCTAAGAAGCTTACCAGCGCAGCGCTGGGACTTTGTCTCGCATAGTGTCGTAGCATTATGGTGAGCGATGGCCGTTTTGCGTGGATGTAACGCATATTTTCCCCCAACTTGTTAATTTTTTGTGTTTTTCTCTGCGTCATTTTTGCCGCAAATAAACGTATTATTTTTATTCTTAATATAATTCTGGCTAATATTATAAATACAAAAGTGAGTTACAAACTCACTTTTGTATTTATTTTTACTCAATTACGCGAAAACGGCTAGATGGATTTGGATGAAACTTGGAACACAGATAGACCATGACCTGTGTAAGGACATAGGCTATTTTTCATCCTGGATCTTAGACGAAGTCGCGGGCTACAGCTAGTATAACTTATAGTCTAGCAAGGAGTGAATCAGTGTGCAACCAACCATGAATTCAGCACATGTCTGTCAAATTGTGTTGTCATTCATTCTAAGTTCCCCAATGCTAAGGGCTCCGAACTAAATGTATGTTCGTAAGTGATAAGGAATGGGAAACGCCCGTAACTTCGACCGAAACTACGGGATTAGTGCTTAGTAACCCCGTACTCAGCACTCGAAATGTTACAACAAAATACCTTGTGAAATATTGCAATTAAATTAAAGAAAATTTAAAACTTATATTAAAATCACACTTTGTAAACAAGGTGGTCTAATTTGTAATATAATTAGAGGATTATATCCAAGATAAGAATGCTTGGAAACATGCTGGTCCTGCTCCATAGGCAATCTCAAGAGTAGAGTACTTTCTGTAATTACTTAAAGTCACACCCAGTCTGGGTGTGACTTTAAGTAATTGACTTTATTACTCCTTAGTTATTTATGAAAATTGTCTACTTTTGGAATGTTTGTAAATATGTGAGCACCATGTATCTACCATTGTATCTACCACATAGTTAATTTATATGTCATGGTTTCATTAATCCATTTTAATTCTTTTACCTATTGTGGTATAGTAATTTTATTTCTAGGTGCATCGTCTTCACATATAGTTATATAATTAATGTACGCAAATATTGTAAAACATTTTAAAAGAGTTTAGTTGTATGTAAGGGGTGTGTAATAGGCAGAGGAATAAAAGTCAAGTCTGCTTATAGTAGGTACTCACGATTGTATTGAGCAACACACACACACAACATAGAAACAGTCAGAAGGAGAATAGTCTAGATTATAACAGGCACACACAGTCACAATAGTCACAGCACAATATAACAAGTATAGGTTACAAAACAATAGGCGAACGAGGTGTCACGAAATCATGCGCAGCCGAGTAGCGCGTGAGCTAGTTTCGACTAAAGGTCGTGGCAAGGTGAGTGGACGATCGCTGCGTCCGCTCCCACCTCGGCGCTTGCCGGCTACGTCACAATGACGTCGTTCGGCCGGCGCGAGTCCAGTGTTAACCGGTGGCCCGTCATCAACCGAATGCCGGTGTATATTAATGATAACATAAATAAATTTTAATAAATATTATGATTGTGTTAGGATATAAATGTGTTGTGATGTGTAAGTTTATAATATAAATAAATAAATTAAATGGTATATGGTATGTACCCTACACCACCCCCCTCCAGAGACCGTCAAGGGCGATAAAAATCGGGAAACCTGACCTGTCGACCAGAGCGAGTGGTGTACTCTTTGCTACTGCTAGGTGGAGTGACTTCTTCTGGGTCAGCTTTGTCTGCCAAAATGTAAGCTGGCTTAAGACGGTCAATTGAGACCGTGACCTCTTTGCCTTTGAATAAAATTTTAAAAGTTTTATCACTCCTGTGCAGAACTTTGTGAGGACCTGTGTAGGCTGGTTGCAGCGAACCACGTAATGCGTCTTCACGGAGGAACACGTGATCAGTGGTCTGCAGATCCTTAAATACAAAAATGCTCGTCTTGTTGTGACGGGAAGCTGGAGTTGGCTTTATTTGCTGAGCAAACTTTCGTATGCGTGCGGTAAATTCCGTGATGTCGGTCGTACCGTCATCAGTTGGAGTAAAAAATTCTCCAGGGAGTCTTAGCTGCTCGCCATATACTAATTCGGCGGAAGACGCTTGGACATCCTTTTTGAATGCGCTCCTTATGCCAAGCAATACCCACGGCAAAGACTCTGTCCACTTGTCATTGGCATGGCACATGATAGACGCCTTAAGTTGCCTGTGGAAACGCTCCACCATGCCATTGCATGCTGGATGGTATGCCGTTGTCCGTTTGTGGTGGGATCCAACAATTTTGGATAATTGTTCGAACAGGGCTGATTCAAACTGACGGCCTCTGTCAGTAACAATGTCTGTTGGACAACCAAATCGGGCAATCCATCCGGACAGCAGTGCTTTAGCTACTGTCTCGGCAGTAATGTCGACAATAGGTACGACCTCTGGCCACCTAGTGAATCGGTCGACTGCCGTGAGGCAGTATCTAAAGCCTTGTGAAATTGGGAGCGGGCCCACAAGGTCAATGTGGATCGTGGTGAACCTGGCGCGTGGGAGATGAAACGTCCCTAAGGGCGCGGAAACGTGACGGCTCACTTTAGCCCGCTGGCATGCTAGGCAAGCTCGTGCCCATTCCCTGCAGTCCTTCCTGACGCCTGGCCAAACAAAGCGCTCTGCGATTAATTTGGCTGTTGCTGAGACGCCTGGGTGGCTGAGAGAATGTAAGCTATCGAAAATTTGTTTTCGCAGCATTTTGGGCGCAAATGGCCTGGGAGACGCTGTACTGACGTCGCAGTACACGGTTGAACGCTCCCCAGGGGCTTGCACTTTCTCCAGCACTAGCGAAGACCCTTCCTGAAGAAGTTTCTTCAGTTCTGGATCAGACGCCTGTGATTCTGCGAGGATGTCAAGACTGACTGGAACTTGCAGCTCCTCCACGCGAGATAAGGGATCAGCCACGACATTATCTTTGCCTGATATGTGTCTTATGTCAGTGGTGAATTGGGCGATGTAGTCCTGGTAACGGAATTGTCGAGGCGAACAGTTCTTCTTCCTTTCATGAAATGCGAAACTGATCGGCTTGTGGTCCGTATACACGACGAAGTGTCTAGCCTCCAGCATGTGGCGAAAGTATTTGATGGCCTCGTAAATGGCCAGCAGTTCCCTGTCATAGGGAGAATACTTTGCTTGTGAAGGGCTGAGCTTCCGGGAAAAGAAAGCTAATGGCTGCCATCCGTTGTCACTAAGCTGCTGTAACACCGCGCCGATTGCAGTATCCGACGCATCGGTGACCAATGCGAGTTTGGAATTACAATCGGGGTGAGCTAATAAAGCAGCATTAGCCAGGCTTTCTTTGCAGTCCTCGAATGCCTGCAGAGTATTCTCCGCAAGACTTATAGGATGCGAGCCCTTTACGTTGCCGATCAAGAGGTTGTGAAGCGGCGCCTGTATTTGAGCTGCGTGGGGCAAGAAACGCCTGTAAAAATTGATCATGCCCAAAAATCGACGCAACTGACGAACATCTTTAGGCTGTGGGAACTTCTTGATGGCGTCGACCTTAGTGTCAAGTGGTTTGGTGCCTTGCTCGGAGATATGGTAACCCACGAAAGTTACTTCTGGGACACCGAAAACACACTTAGACGTGTTTATCAACATGCCGAAGTCCTTCATCCTGCTGAAAATAATACGAAGGTGCTCCTCGTGCTCTGCTTCTGTCCTGGAGAAGATCAAGAAGTCGTCCAAATAGCAGTAACAAAATTCCAGTCCTCTCGTCATCTCGTCGACAAAACGTTGAAATGTCTGGCCTGCGTTGCGCAAACCAAACGTCATGTACGGGAATTCGTACAGGCCGAACGGTGTGGTGATCGCCGTCTTCGGAATGTCGTCTGGACTGACAGGTATCTGATTATAGGCTTTCACAAGGTCAATGGTGCTGAAAACTCGACAGCCTGAAATGCTGTGTGCAAAATCGTGAATGTGCCTAATCGGGTACCTGTCGGGAACGGTTCGCGCGTTGAGCATACGGTAATCTCCGCAGGGTCGCCAACCGTTGTCCTTTTTAGGGGCGAGGTGAAGTGGGGATGACCAGGGACTCTCTGAGGGTCTGGCAGTTCCATTAGCCAACATCAGCTGGAACTCCTGCTGAGCAATTTTTAATTTATCAGGCGCTAATCGCCGAAATGAAGAGGATACTGGTGGGCCTGGGGTCGTGCGAATATGGTGTACAGTGTTATGTGGTGTAGTGCGTAGTGTACCGGCGGGTCGGGTGATGTCTGGAAAACTTTCCAAAATTTTGTGATACTTCGTTTCACCAGAAGTCACCTTCACTGAAAATAAAGACGAATCTGAGTGATTCGAGGCTAATGCAAAAACACTTGTGCTACTGTCTATGAGCCGTTGATTTCTACAGTCAACGGTCAAAGAGTAAAAACATAAAAAGTCCACTCCGATAATCGGTTTGGTCACTTCAGCTACCACAAAACGCCACTTAAAGTCTCTACGAAGTCCAAGGTTTAGGTTGAGGTCAAGAAAACCATATGTCGGAATGGGTGTCCCATTCGCGGCCACGAGTTGGTAGTTCGTAGGTGCACGACGATCGCTGAGCAGACGACGAGGGTAGACGCAGAGGTCGCTTCCAGTATCGACCAGAAACTGCGTCTTTGTGCTTCGGTCTGCGACGAAAAGGCGAGCAGTAGGAGCGGGGCAATCGTCTGTCGCCATTACCGACTGCCCGCGGCGTTTCCCTTCTTGTAGTCGCAGGGTTTGATGCAACGCTTGGCCTTCTCACCATGCGTTGAGTGGTACCAGCATTCTGGGTGCCTCCGGTAACTCGAATTTGAGCGGGTTGAAGAACGGTGGCGTGAGTTGCGTCTCGTGTCACGATCACGGCTGTGCGAACGATTTCGTGATCGGCTGTCGCGCAGCTGCACCGTCAGATCTTTCATCGCACGCTTTAGTTCCGCGATTTCAGCTGCCATCTCACACACTGTGGGTCCTGCTGCCGAAGTTGAAGCTACGTGGCTTGCCGGTGCGACGATATCCTGGACGCGGTCTGCCAGCTCAGCCAATGCCTCCAAGGTGCTATGAGGTTGCGATGCCAGGAGGGGCTGGATACTGCTGGGGAGACGACTACTCCAAATTGTGCGCACGAAGTCCTCGGGCACAGTTGGTCCAGCTAACCCCTGCAGATGGCGGAGAAACTGCGACGGCTTCCGGTCTCCCAGCTCTTCATGCATCAACAGCTGTTTCACCTTCTTCTCTTGGGAGGCTGAGAGGCGCTTAACTAATTCTGTCTTCAGCTTGACGTACCGGTTGGAGGCAGGAGGGGACATGATGACGTCCTTCACCTCCTTTGAAAATTGAGGGTCGAGATGACCGACCACATAATTAAATTTGGTGACGTCATTCGTCACCCCTGCATTCTCAAACTGCGCTTCTATTTGAGCGAACCAGATGTCCGGCTCTTCCGGCCAAAATGGTGGCAACTTCAACGACACACGGTAAATGTCGTGCTCAATGGAAACGCACTTTGCTTGGCGCTTTCTATGCGTAACGTGTTTCGCCGGCTGTGACGACGCGGTGTGCTCTGTGTCACTATCACTCATTTTTTAGTGTTCTACTCGGGGTCACCAGTTTAGTTGTATGTAAGGGGTGTGTAATAGGCAGAGGAATAAAAGTCAAGTCTGCTTATAGTAGGTACTCACGATTGTATTGAGCAACACACACACACAACATAGAAACAGTCAGAAGGAGAATAGTCTAGATTATAACAGGCACACACAGTCACAATAGTCACAGCACAATATAACAAGTATAGGTTACAAAACAATAGGCGAACGAGGTGTCACGAAATCATGCGCAGCCGAGTAGCGCGTGAGCTAGTTTCGACTAAAGGTCGTGGCAAGGTGAGTGGACGATCGCTGCGTCCGCTCCCACCTCGGCGCTTGCCGGCTACGTCACAATGACGTCGTTCGGCCGGCGCGAGTCCAGTGTTAACCGGTGGCCCGTCATCAACCGAATGCCGGTGTATATTAATGATAACATAAATAAATTTTAATAAATATTATGATTGTGTTAGGATATAAATGTGTTGTGATGTGTAAGTTTATAATATAAATAAATAAATTAAATGGTATATGGTATGTACCCTACAAGAGTAACGGTGGAGTTTCTTGCCCATTCTTCTCCATACGAAAACTACCTTTTGGAAGGGGCGACTAGAATCAATTTAATTTTAATTTTGACGTTC